>OZ025293.1:94260309-95533312 GCA_964019185.1 Maratus speculifer
TATGTTTAACCCCTTGAAGGGCAGTGGTATATCTATGAAACTACTTAATTTTAATTACCAAAAGGCCACATTGCCACCAGAATTTTAGTAAAAAAATATTCATTTTATTATATATGTGAAATATAGCTTTTTCACATTTACAAATATATATATATATATATTTTTTAATTCTGGTGTCAATCATTCATTTTAACATTTTCAAAATGGAAATGTTCTGTGCCACAAAGGGTTAAAATGTATTTTTTAGTGTATGCATGCACATTAAATATTGAATAAAGTACATTTTTCAGTATTTTATTTGTTTTTAATTTTTTTTCCTTAGAGAATTTTAAACATATACTCGTATATCATCTTCATATACTTAAAAATATTCCTTACATATAAAAAAAGAAAATTAATATTTTAATTTTATTTTAATTAATTAATTTATTTATTTATTTATTTATTTATTGCATGGCATTTATTGAATATTCTAAATTGAATGGAGCAGAGGTGAGAGGGTGGGAGAAGTGAATTAAAAAACAATTTTTTTTAATGCTAAATAAGCAGTATCATAAAATATATTTCCTTATTGCCTCAAAAAGTGTGAAGAAATTATACTACTTTTGCATTTTATATTTCAAGCTTACAAAAAATATTGATCTTTTAGTACTGATACTATTGATATTGATACTATTAGTTTTTATTTTTAATATTTTTTTAGTTTGATTTTTGTTCTTAGTAAAAATATCTTTCTTAGTCGGAACGTAATTCAATATATATATTTGCCTCAAAGCAAATTGGATCTTGATAAAAATCCAAATGCTCTGAAATATTTAATTATATTTTATAAAACAGCTCCAGATTATACTGAGAATGAAAACTTACATTTAAGTAAAAATAGAGATTACAATATATATATTTATTTCCCTGTTTTATTGTCTTTAATTCCTTATCTTGTAATTATAATTTATTTTAGGATATTTTTTATGAAAGGTACCACTTCATCTTTTTTTTTTCATTTTCCCACTTGGTAAAGATATCTATAGTCTTATTTCATAATGTTTATATGTTGAATTGAAAATATCCCTCTTGAAAAGAAAGACTAAATTTGCCACAAAACATGCGGGCTAACTGGAAATTCAGGATTATCCTTCAAATTCTAAAGAGATAATGAAACATTTTTTTTTAAATATTTAATTAACAAATTGTATTTTTTATATTTAAAGTACTGCTCAGAAGCTAAATTTCTAGTTTTTGGTTTCTGGGTATCAAGAACTTAAAGAGTAAAAGGCACCGAGAAAAAAAACAAAAAGAATACCTATTGAAAACCCCATATTTTCAGCATGAACTCTTTTAGCAAGAAACTGGCCTTCTACCAATGCTCTAACTTCAACTTCTTTTGAAAACCTCTGAACCTATATTCAAAGATATGTTGTTATTCAAAAAATATGTTAGTAAAATAAAATTGAAAACATTTATAAAAATAACCTAATTTATAACAAAAAGAAAAAAAAATCTAAATAAATGCTAACTGTGAGAGGAATTTAAATAAATAAATAATAATCAGGTTCTAAATATTTCATAAATATCTCACAAACTTTAGAAACACAAATTTAACAAATACATTTAATTGAAAAAAAAAAAAAAAAGTCTAAATGTAATAACAAATTAGTGATGAAAATTAGAAAGTAAAAAAAGAAAGCTTTTTTTTCTTTGCACATAATACAATTTTAATCCTCTTACTTTTTTAAATTAAAAGTAAAATTCACAACTTTATTATAAAAAGTGGCATACTTTACTACTTAACTCTTTCAGTACCACTATCTTTAATATATTTTTCTCTCAAACTAATAACCAAAGCAGTACTTATATAATTACTACACTGATAACAATTATAAAAAATTAGTTAATTACATAGCTTAACATTATTTTCAGATACTAAATCACAAAATTTATTGAATTACACAAGTCAGAATTACATAAATAATTCACAGCTGTTCCTCATAAAATATGAAACTTTTGTCAGTGAAATTAGCACAAATTACCTTTATTGATTTGTGTATATTAAAAATAGAATTTGAGTTTTTAAATTTGAATTAATTTTTGAGTTTTTTTTTTTCTAATTTGACTGATATTTCTTTAATGATGGCAGCTGACTTCATTTTTGGGGAGGCAGGAGGGGGAAGGGAGAAAAGGAGAAAATATAGAAATTATTAGCTTTTTTTGGTGTGTCATATTTAAATTGAAATTATCTTTTATTTCAATTGGAACTAAAGCCAATATTGTGATTAAATTATGTTTTTGAGGAAAATTTGAAAAAATAATTCATTAAATAATAATCTACCCAAGATATACCGGGTGGTTATAAAATAAGTATCCCTATTTGGACCTGTCTGTAACTTGAAGGAATAACCCGAATGAAGCCAAAATTTGTACACATGCTATTTGAGAAGGGGGAAAAAAACTGAAACAATAAAAAAAATAATTGCAATAATCGCTTTTAGATGGCACTTTTGTGTGTAAAATGTAATGTGCAATACAAGAACAAAGAATGGCACAAAACCGGATGGCATACCTAATTTATTGGAAATTTTCACAGTGAATGGGGTTAAGGTTTCGCATGGCACTTCCGAGCAAGTTCAGGTTCCACATGACAATTTTGCTGCAAGACAGGACAATGCTTCCAGTGTCCCTCATTGCTCCACAATCGCAGTAGCAATTTCTTAAGTGCAGAGAGGTAATGGTTTCCTCCTTCTTCCACATTTTACAGTAAATGATAATCTTCTCGAATTTTTTTACCATTCTTCTCATTGCACACGGTGTCGAAAAACCTTTTCCTTTCACACGCTTAAATTCACGTAAAGCAGCTGCTCTGTTTGAATTGTTTTGTTCCGTTGAATAGTTTTAAAATTAAAGCGCGATCTGGTAAACTGAAAGTCATGTCGTACAACATTAATGGCAGAAAGGACCATGTTTTGATTTTACTAACGATTACAACGGCATTTGTACTGACAGGACCCGTAGTGCCATCTGTTGCCGATTATTATAACTATATATTTTTATTATTCCATTCTTCTCCCCTCTTCTTGAATAGTATGTGTACCGATTTTGGTTTCATTCGGGTTATTCCTTCAAGCTACAGACAGCTCCAAATAGGGATACCTATTTTATAACCACCCTGTATATAAAACAATAATAGAAGAAATTTATGAAATGATTTTATGCAATGACTGATTATGTTTCAAAGCTATTCTTCCTAAAATATGAAACCTTTTACAATGAAATTAGCACAAATTGTTCATATTGATCTCCTTATATCAAAAGTGGTATTAGAATTAAATTTTAAGTTATTATTTTTTTTATTTTAATGATATTTCTTTAATAATGGCAACTACCATAATTTCGGGTGTATAAGCCGCGGATCAAACAATTATTTTTGGAACCAGAAATCGTATTTAGTGATTGGAGAAAAATATTTACGTTGATCTAAGTAGTAATATTTGTTTCTTAAAAAATTCTGGGTCGAAAAAGAATTGTTTGATCCACGGCTTACACCCGAAATTACGGTAAATTATTGGGTCATCAGGAAAGTTCTTTGGTTTTTCAAAGAGATTCTTGGTTTGTCTTGTTATTTGGCTACTTCTAATAAAGCATAATCTTAAATGAGCCCAGGGCTCAATTTCTAACAAAAAAAGTACAGGAGCTCTAATATTTTGTAGTATAGTAACTACCGAAGCATATTTCTCCATCTCTTTTCCCGTAGACCTTTTGCATTTCATACATTATTTGCAGAGCTGTAGAAGAAAACGGCTCTAATTTGACTTTAAAAAAAATAAATATTTCAAAAATTACAAATTTAGACCTAATTCATAAATTGTTAGTATGTATAATTTTAATTAATTAGTAAGAATTTTTAGAAAGAGGAGAAACTTTAAAATAATCAATGAT
This sequence comes from Maratus speculifer, assembly GCA_964019185.1. Taxonomy (NCBI): domain Eukaryota; kingdom Metazoa; phylum Arthropoda; class Arachnida; order Araneae; family Salticidae; genus Maratus; species Maratus speculifer. The sequence continues at coordinate 94,264,240 of OZ025293.1, forward strand.
TTTTTCTGCTTGCTCATATTTCAATTTAAAATTTAACAATAAATAAAACAAAACTTAACATTAAATTAGCAAAAATAACAATAAATCAGAAAACTACAAAATTAATCCGAAAAATAACTTGCACAAATCGACCGCGTGTAAATAAAAACGTGACCAGTAGATACGGTTATAGTTTATTCTGGCGGTATTCAGTTTTTTGTCACCGCCGTTCGGAAACCATTGAGTCAATACTTGGGGAAGGACACTAGAGGCTCCTAGATATGCGATACGTTACTACGCTAATACGTCACAAACGTCGTTTTGGGAGGCAATAACGTGACTTTTAAGAAATGGGAGGAAAAGGAAAACATAATTTAGGGTTCAGCTTTTCGGAAGCGCTGTTCCGAGGGCTCCGGAGCGCAATATTTATGAGCTCCGGTGAATTCTTAAAATATTTAAACATCCACCAAAAACAAAAAAGTACCGGAGCTGAGCTCCGGTGAGCTCCGGCGCAAATTAAGCACTGAATGAGCCAGAGATGTACATTTAGTCTTTTCTGCTTGTGCTAACATGATTCTTGTTTGTGTTGTCGCATAATTTTTGTTTCATACTCTTCTATTTTTTAAAAAAATTAAAAATGTTAGTATGACTTCTCACAAAATTAGTGTTGTATATAGACAAAGTGCTGTTTCAGATAACAGAGTTCAACAGTAGTTTAAGAAGTTTAACTCTGGAAATTTCTGTCTTCAAGATGATACTCATTCTGGAGGACTATCATCCACAAAGGAAGAATTCATACAACAATATGGCATTGAAAATCCACATTATAGAATGCAGAAGCTATTACATAGATTAAATATCTAAAAAAGTAAAGTGTACGATAATTTGAAGAAGACTGAGTGTGTAAACTGCTGTGATGTGTGGGTATCCCATATTTTAACGCTGCAGAATATGCTTGATCGAATTTCAGGTCGCGATTATCACTGAATAGGAAAAAAAAAAAATCTTTTTTTTTCAAATGGCTCATATCTGGATAGGAGAAATAGATACTTTACAACAATATTATAAAAATATTAGGGGGCAAGACAAATGAACCTCCCCAAGTGACACTGAGAAGAGGCCTGCATCCCAAAAGTAATAGTTTGTACAGCAATGTCACATATGTGCTACAGCATGTATGTTATGCAAAGAATCAGAGGTGGTATGCAAAAAATAGCTCTTAAGCATCCCGTGAGATGCATAATTTGTAAAAGCCCAAATTTCGTCAATGAATCATGGGAAAAAACACGAATTTCATTAAAAAAATCATGAAAAAATGACAAATTTCGTTAAAAAATCGCGAAAAAAAGACAAACTTTAACAAAAAAATTACACGGAAAACGGATATTTTCGACAAAAAATTTCGAAAAAACTGTAAAATTCTTCAAAAAATTGCAAAAGGCAAACACCATAAAACTTCAAATTTCGTTAAAAGATTTGTAAAAACATGCGAATTTCACTAAAACTCGTAATAAAAGGGCAAATTTTGTATAAAATTTGTGAAAAAAACGGATTTCGCTAAAAGATAGCGAAAAAAATTTCGCCAAAGGACTGCGGCAAAAAACGCAAATTCCATCAAAGGATTGCGAAAAAAAACCCCAGCAAATTTTGTTAAAAAACCGCAAAATAACAACTAATTTCTTCAAGAAATTCTGAAAAATATTACGAATTTCTTTTAAAAATAGCGAAAAAAGTCAAATATCTTGAAAAAACGGCATACTTCGTCAAAAAATCGCGAAAAATGGCATATTTCGACAAAAGTCGCCATAAAACGGCAAATTTCGTCTAAAGATGCACGAAAAACGGCAGGTTTCATCAAATAATCGTGAAAAAATGACAAATTTCATCAAAAGATCGTGAAAACAGTACATTTCACCAAAGGATCGCGAAAAAACGCAAATTTCGTCAAAGAGGCAAGAAAAAAAAAAGTTATTTGTGGGAGTGGATTTGTGTGTTCTGGAAATTAATTTTCCAGCCCTAAAACTGTTTTTTGCTGCTCCAAAATCCTTTTTTGTCTGCTCCAGATCTTTCTGGGTAAATATGACTCCAGAAAGCACTCATTAATTAAACCTTCACTGAACGAAAGTACAATTTTTTTCAGCAAAGAAGTATTTTTTAATAAACTCTTTTTGCTTCTTTTTAAAAGAAATACAAATAATAGTGATACTTGTTATTTTCTACACTAAAAAAAGCATTATTTTATAATTAATTTGTATCTTAAACCTTTCTTTTTTAAAATGTAAAGAAAAGTTCTTTAATTAGTTAAAAAATAATAATATTAGTTTTAATTATTTATTAATTATGATTAAAACAATAATCCATGCATTTCATTTTTCTTTTTCAAATGAGCAAGTTCAATTTTTGTGTTTAAAATAAGACTTATTATTAGTTGGGACCTGCTTTTGTAAAAAAGTGACCCAGAATGTTAGAAGTCCTGGGGATCGAGGATTTTTCAAGTCCAGCGACATTACTCTTTGTGTATGCGGGATTATATAAAAATTATTTATTATGAATTGTTTCTGCCATATCAGACAATAATTCAGAAAGATACTGTTCCCAAATGGTAGTTTTTAAAGCAAAAATCGAAGAAAAGTGACCAGAATTGATGAGTTAAGGAGGTATTGTATTCCAGCATGACAATGCTTGGCACTGTATTGAGATTAATGTAAGGCAATACCTTAATGAGTATGGCTAGGATGTTTTGTATCATCCTTCTTATTCACCAGATCTGGGTCTTTCAGATTTTCACATCAATTCAAAATTATCATAACTTCTTTACGAATAAACCTTTTTTTTTTTTTTTTTTTTTTCAAATGAAATTTTCCAACTGCAGGGGTCACAGCCACTCAGAAGGAGTTGGAGCAGTTTTTGGAGCAGTCAAAAATGGATTTTGGAGCAGCAAAAAAAAAAAAAAAAAACAAATGCGGAGCAGGAAAATCAGTTTTTGGAGCAGCCCCTAACCCCCCCCCCCCCCAAAAAAAGAAAAAGAACAGGAAAAGCAAACTGTAGAGAAAACAATAACAGCTTACATTGGGAATGAGCCTGAAAATTTCGGTCCTCGCAAACCACGAGAAAGAATTCATATCAGCCACGCCACTAACTGAAAAAAAAAACTAACCCACCAGACCCGAAATCATGGGTGCAAGTTTGAAATTTTGCCAGGACTGAAAATATTTTGAATCAACCCCCCCCCCCCCCCCAAGTGAACACATACGCATGTGAATGATTCACTTTTTTCCATGACTGTTTGACGAAATTCGCTTTTTCCCACGATCTTTTGACAGAGATCGCATCTGTTTAGCGATTTTTTGACAAAAATCGCGTTTTTCGCGATCTTTTGACAAGAATTCGCGACTTTTTCGCGATCCTTTGACAAAAATTCGCGACTTTTTCGCGATCTTTTGACAAAACTCGCGTCTTTTATTCGCTCCTTTGACAAAAAATCGCGTTTTCTCCGCATTCTGACAAAAACAACTTTTTTCCGCTATCATTTGACGAAAATCGCGTCTTTTTCGCGATTATTTGAAAGAGACTGCATCATTATCGCGATCTTTTGACAAAAATTCGTGCCTTTTTAGTGATTCTTTGACAAAATGTACATCTTTCCCACGATCTTTAGACAAAACTCGCGTCTTTTCCTCGCTCCTTTCACAAAAATCGGGCTTTCTCGCAATTCTGTCAAAAAAAAAAAAAGTTTTTTCCGCTATTATTTGACGGAAATCGCGTCTTTTTCGCGACTCTTTGAAAGAGTTTACGTCATTTTCGCGATCCTTTAATAGGAATCGCGTTTTTTTTTTTTTTTTTTTTTTTTGCTCTTTGACGAAAAACTCTCCTTTTTTGCGATCTTTTGACAGAAATAGCGTTTTTTTTTTTTTTTGCAATCTTTTGACAAAAATCACGTATTATCAACAATCCTTTGAAAAAAATCGTGTCTTTTTTACGATCTTTTGCCGAAACGCTTTTTTCTCGATCTTTTGTCAAAAATCGCATTTTCTCCGCAATTCTGTCAGAAATAGCGTTTTTTTCCATGATGATTTGAGGAAAATCGCGTCTTTTCCGCGAGTCCTGAACAGAGACTGCATCATTTTTGCGATTCTTCGACTGAAATAACGTTTTTCTCGAGATCAGTCAGACAGGAATCTCGTTTATTCCGCAATTTTTTTGACGAAAAAGGCATCCGTTTGCGATCTTTCGAAAGAAATAGCGCTTTTTTCTGCGTTTTTTTTTTTTGTCAGAAATAACGTCTTTTTCCGCGATCATTTGAGAAAAATCACGTTTTATTCATAATCTTTTGACGAAAAATTGTATCTGTTCCCGCGATCTTTTGGCGAAAAACGCGTCATTTTCGCGATCATTTTTCGTCGTCGGAGATTTTTCCGTCCCGCTACCCGGGTAGGTGGGGCTACTCCAATGTCGTCATCACGGGAAGGGAGGGTTAGAGACGAACAACGTTGCAACTAGAGATGGGAATGCTCGGAAAAATTGGGAAAAAAACGGTTTTTTTCAGTTTTTTTCCGAATTGGAAAAATTGAAATTTCATTTGTAAAATAATGTATTGGGAATTTTGTAACAGCTACATTCTCATACTTTTTATTTAATTTATTTTTATGTTGAGTGTCCCACATTAAAACTTTAATATGGGTAAATCTGATCTCTGAACAGAAATCTATTTGAGAAGACTTAAAATGATCTTTCACATTTTTTTCTACTTTGAAACACAAGACCCTTCGCAAAATTTCTCTTGAAAATAGACATTTCAGAAAAAAGTTTAAGCTACAAATTGAATCTTTTACAAATGCAGTGGTTGAAGAAAAAAAATCGCATACCATGTAGCAGCTGAATCTTATCAAGTCGTAAATATGTATGAATAACTTTATAAAAAAAGGTTTAAATAGGAACCTAAATATAGTAATAATTTCTAATTTACAAATTGTGATTATATTTTGTACAAGTATATACAAGAAGTACACAATTTCACAAAAACAGGATTCCTTAAAAAAAACTCTGGATATATAATTAAATGCAACTTCTCTTTTTAAAAATTAATTCTTGTGCAAAATTATTTCAATAATATGTCGATTAATGGAAATGATAAAATTAAAAATTTAACATAAAATTTGAAGCATGCATTTATTACTTTCTTCTATCTTTACAAGAAGTAAGTATTGAATTCGGGAAAATTTTGACTTCCAGTTTTTGGTGTATTTAAACATTTTAGAAGATCCTGAACACGATTTGGTGGTTTTTGGAAAATATTTGTCACTTTGTGAATCTGTATGTGACAAAAACTTTATGGGCACTCTATCTGAAGAACTGATGCACATAATTTCACAATACTTTAGATTCAGTTACACCTTGATATAAACCCCAGATGCTTAGTTATTAGTGTATGTCTCCCAACCAATGGCGCTGCTATGCTACATTATTTATGATTTCCACAATAGTTCTATCTTAAGAACTAATGAATGGATTTTCATAAAACTTCAGATTAAGTTAATCCTTAATATAATTTCATGCTCATTACTTTTTGGTGTAAATCGCTCAACATATGATGCTGCTATGCTGTATTATTCATGATTATTGCAATAGCTCTATCTCAAGAACTAAAGAACGATTTTTTATCAAACTACAGATTCAGCCTGATATATGTTAATGTTGTTTAGTTTTTAGCGTAAATCGCACTATAGATGGCACTGCTATGCTGCAGTTTTCAAGACTTCGTTATAGCTGATTAATTGAATGTTTTTTCAAGGTGTTGAATCTAAAATTGACCTCCATTATATACAGTAATGTTGCAAAACATGGGCAGTTTGCATTAGAAAAGTACAACTGCGATGAAAAAAAGTAAACCATATTTTATTACAAGTAACTATGTTCCAAATTATACTTTCCCTCTTGATTAAATTTTGAATTTTAGTAGTTTTTTAAAGTACAGGAGAAGGTTATCTCTGTGTGTAACTACTTTTGTTAATTTCTCAAATAGCATTTTCTATTTGTAATACGTAATTTGTAATTTGTACGACTGCCATTGGGTTCGGCAGGATAGGACCTGGCTGCTAGTGATATTTTTAATGTGCACATTGAGACCTACATTTTGATGTATGTCGGGTCCTTGTACTCGATACATAGGCAAACACTCAAAATTGACATCACAAATGTGTGGCTACCAGCGGGTTCCGGCAGGATAGGACCCGACAGCCAGTGATATTCTTAATGTACACATTGAAATCTACATTTTGATGTATGTGGCAGCCAGTGATATTCTTGATGTGCACATTGAAACCTACATTTTGATGTATGTCCGGTCCATGTACTCGATACATAGGCAAATACTCAAAATTGACGTCATAAATGTGCGGCTGCCACCAGGTTCCGGCAGGATAGGACCTGACAGCCAGTGAAATTCTTAATGTGCACGTGCACATTGAGACCTACATTTTGATGTATGTCCGGTCCTTGTACTCGATACATAGGAAAATCGACAGTCGGCTCCCGTACTATTAAAAACTATACTTATGTAAATGGGATGCATAATTTATTTCATTCCAAACTGCAGACATATTGGCTCAAGTTTTTACATTAGGTCAATTGGTAGTTAAACAATGTAACTGAAAAATAATTTCAACAAAGATATGATATAACAAACAATAGCATATAATAAAAATTCTTAGGCTGTGGAAAAAAAAAAACAACTTTTAAAACCAGGCTTTGTTTTTGTCTTTTTATTTTCTAACATAAAGTGAAAATGATTTTCTTTTAGTACAAATAAATGGAAAAAAATGTTTATTATTTAATATTTTCTAAGATAATACAATTTATTTGGGAGAAACAATCATGAAAAATCAATTTTTCCAATTTTTCTGTTTTTTTCCGAAAAAAAACCCGGTAAAAAACCAGTTTTTTTCCGCCACTTATATTTTTCCGGAAAATTTACATCTCTAGTTGCAACACGTACATTAAAAAAGAAAATTCATCGAAGGAAACAAAATGGCAAACAAAAATAAACAAAACGAAATAAAATTTTGGAGCAGAAGGAAAATACAAAATGGCCGTTTTGGAGCAGAAACGGCTAAAATAACTGATTTGGAGCAGATATTTTCGTTTGGCGCAGTTTGGCGCAATTGGAGCAGGTCTGTGACCCCTGCAACTGCCAAAACAATGGAAAAAAGATCATGCAACAAAATGGTGCTTATGAGATTCAATAAAATTTTCTTATTACTTTCTTCTATCTTCAATAAAAGAAAGTATTGTAATCGAAATATTTTTCGATTTCCGGTTTTCGACGGATTTACACGTTTTAGGGGTCAGAGATTCCAAAAAACATGTTTTTACAAAATGTCTGTCTGTGTGTGCCTGTCTGTATGTCGCCATTCTACTATCGAAAAGTGTATGAAGTTATGCATAGAATTGAACCAAATTTTTTGTGAGTGTTTTTGACTGTGGCAAGCAGGTCCTCCTTCAGTTTTGAAATATTCTGCCGGAAGGGGGCGCTGCAATCGCGATTTTTGTGCCATTTTCAATATTGTACCGACCAAAAGTATATGAAGTTATGCATCGAATTGACCCAAATTTTTTGTGTATGTGTATGATTATGGCTAGTTGGTCCTCCCTGAATTTGAAAATAATCCGCTGGAAGGGGGCGCTGCAATCGCGATTTTTGTGCCATTTTCAATATTGTACCGACCAAAAGTATATGAAGTTATGTATCGAATTGAATCAAATTTTTTGTGCATCTGTATGACTATGGCTAGTTGGTCCTCCCTGAATTTGAAAAAAATCCGTTGGAAGGGGGCGCTGCAATCGCAATTTTTGTGCCATTTTCAATATTGCACCACATAAAAGTGTATGAAGTTAGTTCTAGAACTGAACTAAACATTTTGTATATTATTATTTTTTGGTAAGGCAAGTAGGTCCTCTCTGAATTGGAAAAAAAAAAAATCTGCCTATCATTCTATTGCCCATCGGCTCGTTCAGAGATGGAAATTCGTTTTTACTCCGATTCATTGATTGAAGCAGAAATTTAAGATGAAAATCAAAGTTGGTAGGGTACTGAATTAAAATTATTAAAGCATTAAAATGAGTAACTTTTTTTTTTTTTAATATTAAAATGCATGTATGAGATAGAAGAAAGTTTTGGGATTGGCACATCCAACTGGTCTTTTTACATGTCTTTATAGAAATTTCTGATTAAAAATAACACAGAATTTTCTGGGTGACCCAATACATCATTTTTTGTGAAAAAAAAAAAAAAAAAAAAGGAGGAAAGGAAAAATTATAAAGAATATTAGAATACTGTTTCTTTGTCGTTTTTAAATTGAAATTATTTTTTATTTCAACTGAAAGTGAAGACAATATTGTGATTAAATTATGATTTATGTTAAAGTTTGAAAAAATAATTCCATAATTAATAACAGCAAATAATATTTAATAAATTTTAATTTCTTATCTATTTTAATCAAATTTTCATCATTTTAAGAGATACTTATTTTATATTTTACAAAAGATTATCATTTCAAATTGTTGCAAAAACGGAGCAAGAATAACATTGCCTTATAATTGAAAATTTATTTACATGTGATTAATAGAAATAGAAAATATTTCAGAATTAAATGATTGTGTGTTATATGCAGGAAAATAAGGAAAATTAGATTTAAAAAATATATACATTGACTATTAAAAGAGAAAGAAAACTTTAAATAATAAATCCATTAGAAACAGTAAAGGGAGATATTACATCCTATTTAAAATGGACAAATGATAATACTGACACACAGTTAAAAATTTCCAAATATATCTCTGCGAGACATTTATTTCCTATTTCAAGATGATCTTTTAAACTAATGTTATAAATCCTAAGACAGTGCAAATAATATTATTTTTTTAAAAAATAAAAGTATTTTTATGTGAATGTTAAAAAGAGAAAGAAAACTGGTGAAAATTAGGTCAGATTTCATTTAAAATGTCTTTTTGATAGCATTGATAAAAACGCTATCTTTTGATAGCATTGAATAAATAAAGAGAATATTGCACAAAACTGATGGCATTGAGCTCACAGGCTACGCATGCCATTAAAAATACAAATTAAGGGAGAAAACAGCTCCCTCCATTTCCAATTTTTATACTTAATCATTGAACACCCTAAACTAATCAAGGATATGCTACATCATATAAAAAATCTATATGCAAAATTCAGAGCAAATCAGGTAATTCCTAATAAAAGCCTATTAATATAATTTAAGAAGAGTTATCCTCCTCATTTATACTTAACCATTAAACATCCAAAATTATTCAGAGATTTGCCTTATAAGAAAAAACCTATATCCAAAATTTAAAGCAAATCGTATAATTCTGCGTAAAAAGCATTTATCAAATTTAAGGGGAGTAATCACCCGTACCCCTTTATACTTAACAAAAGAAACCCACAGCTAATTTAGGGAAGAATCTTATCACTATGAACCTGTATCCAAAAATTGTAGCAAATCGGTTAATTCTGCAAGAAAAAACATTTACCTAAATTAACAAGGGTACTCCCACTAGAGATGAGTTCGGGCTCGTTTTTCGGGGCCCGGGCCCGCCCGAGCCCGACGATTTTAAGACCGAGCCCGCCCGAAGCCCAAAAACTTTTTTGTCACCAGAGCCCGAGCCCGAGCCCTGTACCAAAAATATACAAAATAAAATTCTATTGCATTTAAAAATTGTTTCAAAAGTAATATCTCATTTTTAAAAACTTCTTACATAGATATGATTTTTAAATGAAAATTTAAATTCATTCTTATCAAAATTCGTATAAAATAAAAATATACTTCATATGTAAAAGTATTCTCATATTCTTTCCTCCTTTAACAAGCAAATTTGATGGAAACGTTTTTGTTTAATGAATAAATGCATGAAATTTGCAGAAATTACTATTTGTAAGCTAGCGAATCGAACAACGTTTTTCAATTTTCTGTAAAAAGTGTACATATTTCATTATAATGGATTATTTTCTCATAACAATCTTCCATGATTGACAGATACCTGAAAATCAACGTAAATTAAAAAAAAGTGACTTATTTTAAAGGTCATATGTTTTTATAGAAAATGAGGAAACACTGATCGATTGCTTTCTGTTGGAATAACATGGTAATAAAATTTACTTACGGAGAAAAGTGACTTCGAGAAGGAACAATATCCTCAGCATTAGCAGAATTCATATTTATGATGACAAATGCATATAATAATCACTAAAGTTATTTTCATAAAAAAAAGACTGTTTCATGCACAATCGAGTACGAGTATTAAATAAATTTGAAAACCTCCAGCTAATTCTTGTCTACCAAAAACCGAAGAAAATAATATCTTTGTGTTATGTAACTAAATAATAAATAAATAAACGATCCCATTAAAAATTATGTTCTACAAACGAAAAGCCAACAAAGATTAAATTTATTGTTATGTTTGTTATGGGCGCCATATAAATAGATCGTTGGAGGAAGTTCCGCAGATATAAATCTGTAATTATCACAAATTTTCATTTGAAACTGCAATGAAAAACTAAAATAAATAAACAAGCATTCAGCTCTCCCGTCATTTTGATAAAAAAGTAATAAAATGACTTGAAAAGGAATTAGTAAGCAATTTTAAGTGGAAAAAGTTATTTCAATCCTTTCTACACATGAGTAAATAAAATTTTTTGGCTTTAGAAAAAATGAGCCCGGGCCCGCCCGAGCCCGAAGTCTAAAATAAAAATAGAGCCCGAGCCCGTGTCAGGCCCGGGCTTGGGCTCGGGCTGAGCCCGTCTCATCTCTAACTCCCACTGATCCCCCATTTATACATATTTAATGAATTCCCAAAATAAATCAGGGAAGCACCTTATCAATGAACCTATATAAAAAATTTGAAGCAAATTGGTAAATTCTGGTGAAAAACCCATTAACTTAAATTAAGGGGGGTGAGCGTTACCTCCCATTCCCCCTCTTTATACTTATCCAACGAACACCTAATACTAATCATGGAGGTGCCTAATCAGAATGATCCTATATCTAAATTTTGAAGAAAAACTGATAATTCTGCATGAAAAACCTATTTATATAAATTAAGGGGAGGGACATTAGCCCCCCATTCCCCCTCTTTATACTTACCCAGTCAACATCTAATACTAATCATAGAGGCACCTTATCAGAATGATCCTATATCTAAATTTTGAACAAAAACTGATAATTCTGCATGAAAAACCCATTTTAAGTTAAGGGGCAAGGCATTAGCCCCTGTTCCACCTCTTATATTTATTGCATGAACTCCCAAAATTAATCAGGGAAGCACCTTATCAGAATAAACCTATATCCAAACTTTAAAGTGAATCAGATATTTTTATCATGAGTTATCACGTTACGTATGCATGTACATACATGCATACAAAATGGACGGGCAAATAAACTCTCGAGCTAAAAATACCAAGAATAAAAGACACTGTTAACGTAATTCACTTTATATTAGCTTGTTTTCAAATGTTTAACTGATCTCATGGTATCTAGCATGAAAACAGCCACTGTATTCCTTAAAAGCAGGTTATTTGGCCTTAAAATTTCACAATTAAGGGTGTATTCGAAAAAACGCTTTTTCACCTTCAGCAGCTCGAAATTTTCCGATACAATTTCAGACACATTTTTCAAAGTAGAAACATGAAACTTGCTGAGGGGATTTTCGAAGAGACGTACAAGGTGCCTTGTGATGTCATTTTGTGCCCCATTCATTAGAATTTGATTTATGAATAGGGATTACAATCCCGGGATCCCGCATCCCGGGATCCCGGTGTATTTTTAATCCCGAAAATCCCAGGATTTTCGGGATTGTCTGTTTTATTTTGGCGGAATAATATTCAGCTGAAATTTAAAAAGATATTTATAAACTTTCGCTTTTGGGGAAGAAAAAATCAATTTTCATGAAGTTTATATATGATTGAAAAAGAATATATACCTCAAATATTTTTACATATATTTCTAAACTATGAAATCGTTTACAGCTGAAGTCTTTTGACTTGAAAAAAATGTAACCCACACAGCTATTAGTAAGGAAAAATGAAATCGTTTGTATATTTCGATTTTGTTGCGTGTGTAGAAATTATCTTCAGTTAGAATCGGGGTTTGTTTTAATTTCCCAAGACGAACACGGCTTTTTATACTCTGATGAATATATCAATGAACTTATTTAAAAATTTGGAAAATTAGTAATTTATTTTAAACGATCTCCAACAAGGAACGAAGTTCTTTAAAAGTATGTTAAATCTGAAAAAGAGAAAGAACTTTCCATTCTGTTAGATTGCAAGACTAGATGGAATAGCCTAGTAATTATGCGTGAACGATTTTATTTCTTGAAAAATAGCATACAACTAGCTTAATCGATTTAGAGCATAAGATATGCATTGATGATTCCGATTTTCTACTTATAAACGAAATTGTTGAAGTCCTCAAACCGATACAAATTACAGTAGAAGCAATCTGTTGTAGGGGTTCTAATTTGTTAACCGCAGACGCAACCTTAAAAATTCTTTTAAACGAATTGTTGGACAAAATTAAAATTTGCTTACAAAATGACAGTCGTGCTAAAACTACACATTAGAGAAGGACGACGTATGGCATTATCAGGTGTTTTAAATTACTTGCATAATCCTAAACGAGATAACCTGAGTGCAGAAACTAGCAGTATGCTTTCTATTTCTAACAAAACTAAGCAAGTGAAAGCAATAATTGGAAGGGTAAAGAGTGTTGACAATGGCAATTCTGAAGATACAGAAATAACGCATATTGAGCCACTGCGAAACGGCAAACGGAAAACCAAACATATAAGGAAAAATTACAAGAAATAGAAAAAAGCATGCGAACTGTCGAACCTGAAACACAAAAACAAAAGGATTTATCAACACAAATTAGAAGTCTCTTTTTGAAAATGGAAGAGTATGCAGTTATCATTTAGAATTAGCTTATGAATATTGGCTGACAGTTGCTCCCGCGAGTGTAGAATAGAATGAGCATTTTCAGCAGCAGAATTTATTGCAATCAAACATAGAAGTCGACATGGAGAGGGTACTTTAGATGCTTTGATATTTCTTATATCGTATTTTCAAAGGAAAACCGATTAATTAAAAAAACACTGAGCTATTGAATATTAATTCTTCTTCTACTAATCTTCATTTTTATCTTGGTATGCAATAATTTTTTATGTTGTGCAACGTTTTCAAATTTTAAGAACGATCACATATAATTAGAAATTTTAATAATATATCTATTTAATTTTTTATTGTCATGTGTGTGCATGTGTTAAGTACTTTTATTTTTTTATTTTTGCAAGCAAAATACAAAGCATTATGCAGGTGAAAATCTTGTATTTTCGATATCATAAATTTGTAATCTTTAATTATTTGGTTATGAGAATAATTCAAAATTTAGTGATATTAATTATCTTTTCATGTTGTAAATATTTACCCATTCAAAGACTTTTTTTAACATCAAATGAAAGAAATTATTTGCAAAATAAAACAAACATTTTTTTTCTTACATTGTCAAACATTAACAGCATATTTGTTTCAATTTCCAATTGTTGTAATTTATCCTATATTTTTTTATTATTAAAGTAATAAATTTTGAACTTTATATATTTTCAAAAGTTAGGCTGTATTTTTGCTTTAATTATTATTTTTTTTTACAATATTGTGAAATTTAGCTATTGTAAAAATTGGTTATATTAGAGAAATTCTAATTTTCGGGATTATCCCGGGATCCCGGGATTAAATCTAAACAATCCCGAAATCCCGGGATCAGGAATTAATCTCGGGATTGTAATCCCTATTTATGAACAACTATCTTCTCAGTGTGACCCCTTTTTTTCGTTCCCAAATCTCCCGCTTCGGAAAAATCTGTTCAAAATGCCGTTTTTGATTGTCTTTTTTTTTTTTTTTTGCAATATTTTCTGCATTTATCAAAGAATCGACAATCACGGCACCTTGTGTACTTTCTAAATAAGACAATTTGTCAGTTTGATCCATTTGAGAGCAAAAATGAATTTAAAAATAAATCGGAAAATAAATAGTTTGAATCAATATACACCCTTAAAGGGCAATAATTCCTTGACTTGAATAAGTAGAATGAAATTTCTATATGAATAGGGTCCATATTAAAATATGAAAAGAATGCTTTGAATTAAGAGATTGGAAAGCCATTTAAAAAGAAGAACACCACTTTATTATTATTATTATTAAATCTCCTGTAATCTTTTTTAAAACCAACAAAATTAGTGTGTTTTAAGAACCTGTGGAATTTGAACACATTTTCTTACATAAATATATTTACTTACCAATTCATGATTTTTATTGAATCTATAATCACCTACAACTGGAGGAAGGATTTCCATTAAGTCAAAATACATTCCTAGGGGAAAATAAAATAACAGATTTTACAGAAATTAATATATTTTTTCTTTTTCAGCAATTCTTACCTAATTACATATTTATGAATAAATTACCAATATTTCCAAAATTTCCACGGGGAGTGCTTTCTAAAAGATCACTAAAGAGCTGCCAGGATCCTTCAGCACATTCATCTCTGATTCTTTCTCTAGTAAGAGACCCATTCTTGAAACTGAAATAAATTAGTAAATGTATAAAATCTAAATTTCCCTAAAAAAATAATTACAGAAAAAAGTAATACATCTTACCATAATAAGGCCAGAAAGTCAGAACTAACAACAGGATTACACAGAATGTGCCCATCCAAAGATGGCTTTGGATCTGTTAACCATAAAAACACTGTATCACTAGTACCAAGGGAAATAGCCATATCACCTTTATTTAGTTGAGTGCCAGCCAGTGATGCTGAATTGAGAATATATATCACATAAACATGTAATATTAAACTTTACACTAATTTAACAAAATAAACATTTTATAATTCAAAGCAACAAATTAGGAATAAAAAAATATTTGTATGTATGTTCAGTCAAACTTCTTTAAATTGACTTATTCAGTCAAAGGAATTTTTGGAAGCAAACAAAATTGGTAAAGAAAAGTGGATGCTGTTCGAACATTTATATTTCAAAACAAGACTGTGAATTTCTTTTTAATTCCCCCCGCCCATGTACAAAATGAATAACAATGAAGAATAACCAGAAATAATACACTTTAATAAATTGCAAAAAGATATTAAGTAAAAACTATAAAAAAATAAAATAAAAAACTTTTAGTAAATTGTTTGCATATTCCAGCTCCATGAAAGCCATTATAAAAACAAATAAAGCATTCAATAGTTGCATGATCTATGATGTAATGATTTAAAATGCCACTATTCAAATTTCCATATTTGTAGCCATGAACTCACCCTATTTTTTTATGAGTTAAAAGGTGCTGCATCATTACATATCAAATTTTTATCTATTACATCTATGGAATCTCTTATAACTGATGGATAGTATAGATTGGAGGGGAAGATTATGTTAGTTTCATTAAAATTTATTTGGATGGTTTCTTCTTGGATGCAGGGGATATAAATTTCCTATTATATCAACTACATACAGTAGAACCTTGATTAACTGAGCTTTGGTTAATCAAGCCAATAACAAAGTCTCTCTTTCTCTCTCTTTTTTTTCTTTTTTGTGAATGAACTTTGACATTACAAACAGAAGAAAGACTACACATGGTTTGTTCACTGTCCATGCAAAAGGCTCTTTTAGAGGTCTACATGGGCCCAGCCCAGCAGAATTAAGACAATTATTTTAATAGACCAGCCAAATGGGCCAGTAGAGAAAAAAAAATTGAATGGGCCTGCCAGACTAGGCCAATAAAAAATTCAGCAGACCTACTGGCCCAATATAAAAATTTAAATGAAGGAAATCAAATATGAGCCATTTTCAATGAATATCACTTTTGTGTGAATAAATATAAATGTGCATAATGAGAGGATGCTAATTTCTAAACATCAATACAGAAATGTAACACGTCCAGTATAGAGATTGGCATTGGACAGTTACATTGTGTTCGAGCTTAGTTTTTTCAGCAACTCATGCCAGACATAGCATTTTTTTCTATTCAGTCAAGCCAGGCCAGAATTAAAATTTATTGTTCTCTGGATGTGTAAATAGGTAATATGTGTTGTAAAAAATATTAAGAGCATAATAAACTTCTGTTAATGGAATCTTTGGAAATGGCTTTTGTTTGTTGAGCTGTGAAACATAACTTTATATATGCTTATATTTATCATGTAAAAAATGTTCTACTGTGTAAGAGACTCTGTACTGTACTAAGAGATGTTAAATTCACAATCATAGCAATTTTTTATAAGCAGTTTTTGTTAACTGAGATTTTGGATATCTGATGTACCGTAATTTCTGGCGTATAATCCACCGATCAAACAATCATTTTCCTATCCTGAAATTTTTAAAAAAGAAATGTAATTTATTAGATCGCCATAAATACTTGTCTTGACTCACTAAATAAAATTTCTGGGCCCAAAAAGAATTGTTTGATCTGCATATTATATGCCAGATATTACGGTACTAGTAGTCCCAATTAGCTCGGCTAATCGAGATTGCACTGTTCTCTTTTTTTTTTTCTCCAGCTAAATTTCCTGCAAGACATGGCAACATAGCAATTCTTTAAATTTAAAGAATTACTTCATTGGCATGACTAGCAGAAAATTTAATTATAGAATAAAGGAGAACATAATCAATATAAAGTTCATAAACAACTATTTGTAGTTTTGTGACATCAGTGAAAATATCCTGTTCTATATTGCCATGCAATTTAAGGAAAATGCTCTCGCTATTTTAAGTAGTCTTTTCTGTTGCTAAGGTAGTAACAGTTCTTATTGAAAAAGGTCTAATCACTATTTATTTCACCATCTTCATGAACAGAAATACACCACAAATATTCTCCATTTCAACACTTGTTACCACTATTTTGTAAGTATATAGAAAATAATTAAATGAAAACTCAAGCTTCACCTTCCCTTTATCTAGAGGTAAACTATCAGAACGTCTTAGCAGCCAAGAATTTATTTTATAAGCCAGGAAAATGCAACATATAATTGAAAACTGTTACAACAAAATGTATGCTAATGCAAATATATTTATTAAAACAGTGTATTTTGGTAGCAACTTTTTAAAATTTTTATACATGAAACTAAGAAATATATACAACAGAATAATGTTCATTGTGTATATATAAGTGGTATATTCTCTTTAACTTGTAGTTTTTAAAAGACTACCAAAAATGTCACCTATCTTGTCAAAAAATTCATTCTCAAGTAGCCAATAGCAAGCAGATTGGTGCAATTCTCAACCCCTGCCTTTACAAATCATCCACTTTTCTTATATTAATATGTGGAAATTTTTCCAGAGAGAAAATTTGCCTTAAATACAATATTTCAAATGAAAGCCAAATTTCAAATGTTTTCTTTTTTAATTGCTTAAGAAGGCACAAATGTCAACCTAGTGAAAAAGATTCCATGCCAGGAATTGAGCCCTGGCCAGCAGTATAGCACACTGATGTTCTACCAACTAAACCACATAAACGACACTTAGCCTGGAACTTCTCACTAATACATGCTGGCAGGGCTACAAAAGCAGCACAAGGTGGAATATTTTCCATGAGCCATCGACCTGGGGCAAACACAAAACTCAAATAAGATGAGCATCAATGAATATATATTAAGGCCCCACACTAGGCACAGAAAAAGACCCGAATGATAATGCTAAATCTATGGAAACATTCTTTTCATATATCACGCTCAAATTGTAATATTTTTACATGATTTTTTTTGCATAGTATAGCTGAGGATGATCCACAACTGGCCTAGTTTTTACTTTTTCAGTTTTGTTTTCAGATTAAAAAAAAAAAAAAAAAAATTACTTTAACTTTCAAAACCAGTTTAAACCAGTTCTGAAATTGAAACTATCATAATATAGAAAATATATAAGCAAAATCATAAAAGTAAAAACTAGGCTGGTTGTAGGTCATCTTCAGCTATCCTATGCAAAAAAAAATCATGTAAAAATATTAAAATTTGAGGGAGATATTTGAAAAGAGCACCCCATAGACTTTACATTATCATTCGGGTTTTTTCCTGTGCCTAGTATTGTGCCTTAATATGTAGAAATTTTTCCAGAGAAAAAATTTCCTTAAATACAATATTTCAAATGAAAACCAAATTTCAAGTTTTTAAAATTGCTTATAGGCATAGATGCCAACCTAGTGAAAAAGATTCCCTGCTGGGAATCGAACCCGGACCATCAGTATAGCGCACTGACGTCCTACAGACTAAATCACAAGGAATGACACCCAGCCTGGAACTTTTCATTGTTACATGTTGGCAAGGTTTACAAAAAAAAACAAATTTTTCAATTGCTTATAGGAGTAAAAATTTAAAAAATGGTTATGGTTTTAAAAAAATTGAAATTTAGTTTTCATTTGAAATATTGTATTTAAGGAGAATTTTCACACTATTCATGTACTAATATACATTAATCAATGCTGGTCTTACTTGAGTTTTGTGTTTGTGCCAGGCTCATGGAATATATTCCACCTTGTGCTGCGTTTGTAACTTTGCCAACATCTAACAGTGAGAAGTTCCAGGCTGGGTGTCGTTCCATGTGGTTTAGTCGGTAGAACATCAATGTGCTATACTGATGGCCAGAGTTCCATTCCCAGTATGGAATCTTTTTCACTAGGTTGGCATTTATGCTTATAAGCAATTACAAAAATTTTTAAATTTGATTTTAATTCAAAATATTGTATTTAAGGTGAATTTTTTCTCCGGAAAATTTTCAATGTATTAATATATATTCATCGATGCTGGTCTTATTTGAGTTTTGTATTTGCCCCCAGGTTGGTGGCTCATGGTATGTATTCCACTTTGTGCTGCATTTGTAGCCTTGCCAACATATAATAGCGATAAGTTTCAGGCTGGGTGTTGTTCCATGTGGTTTAGACGGTAGACTATGCTATACTGATGGCCTGTGTTTGATTCCCAGCATGGAGTCTGTTTCTCTAAGTTGACATTTATGCCAATAGCAATTTAAAAAAAAAAATTTAATTTGGTTTTCATTTCAAATATCCACTAATCTGTATAACTCATATCATCTCAATGTTCAACTGTCTCCTTTTCAATTTTTAACTAGTTAAATACAACTTTTTCAGCCTCTATATGACTTTTTCCTTTTTTTCTGTCCCTTTCTTCTATATGTAGTCGACCATTCTCATAACATTCAAAACAATCACCAGAGATCTGTTTAAGAAACTTTTGGGTCTTTTAAAGGTCTTTCGGGTACTTCACAAAAAATTTCACCTTATAAATCTTTCACAAATATACTTGCCTTATAAACAGATATCACAATTTTTGTAATCTATAAACTGAATCTTTCCCCCAATTTAATAATTTAAAAATAAATTTACCTGTATCAAAACCAGTGAAGTCACTAACATTTTACCTAGTTTTTCTATGCATAAAAGATTTTGTTAAATATAGTTAAAGAAGAACCTGAATATAAAGTTAATTTAAAATTCACAAAATTAAGACTATTTTCTTACAAATAAAAAAAAAAGTTCACTATCTCACCAAAAATGAAAAAAAAAGTCTAGATAAAATGTTGGATGTACACAGAGTTCTCTGAAATCCTACTTTAAAATTATGAATGATGCAATGATCTAAGGACTGAAATTTCAAAATTGTACTTAGTGACAAGGCAGGCATTGTATGGTTATAATCTTTACCTACATTATAAAGAGGTAAAATTTGTTTATTTGTTGTGGCTAATCTCTGGAATTACTGAACTGATTTCAAAAGCAATAGTACCAAAATGATGGTGTTCACCCCAAATCAAACATGGGCAAATCTGATGTTGATGCCGGGTCAATCCATTTCAAGTGGTCCAGCACTGGTCGCTCGACTATTTTTAAAAAATCTGAAATTTTTTGTACATCAACCCTAACATGATGGAAGTTCAAAATGACCGTTATTTTAATTCTACTATTTTTTGTTTGTGCATGGCGGCCATCTTTGTTTTATCGTGTGCAGCGATTTTCTCAGATACTAGGATGCACAAAATTGTAAATATCTCGTATTCTATTTTCCCAATTGAAATGGGGTTTGCAGCATTTTGTTCAGAATAAAATAGGCTAAATATACAGTGTAAGAAAAATTTTGAAAAATAAATTTTTACAGGTGAAATTTTAGCACAAAATTTACGATTTTTTCCAAAATCTATCCGTTTGCAAGAGGAAAATTTTCATGCAAGGGAAACTGTCAACCTTACACATTTTTTTTTCTACAAATAAGTCAAAAGTGCGTGTACTCATACACCAAGTCCCAGATCTGGGAGTTAATTTCTCTTTGCGAGAAAAATTCCGAAATTCGTCAAAAATTTCAAAAATCGCACTTTTTAGGCTTTGATATCTCTGGTGGGGCACGAGATAAAAATCTGAAATTTTGGCCTATGATAGTATCGTGTAGTAGCGTTATGTACAAGAAATTTCAAGAAGGAGATTTGACTACAAGCTGAGATATGACATGGAAAATATGTGAAAACAATACTACCAAACTATTGTAAACCTACTATGTAATTGTTCAACAAGACTGTCAACCTTGCACAATTTTTTCTACAAATAGATCAGAAGTGTGTGTACTCATACACCAAGTCCCATATCTGGGAACTGATTTCTCTTTCCGAAAAAAATTCCGAAATTCGTCGAAAATTTCAAAAATCGCACTTTTTAGGCTTTGATATCTCTAATGGAGCACGAGATAAAAATCTGAAATTCTGGCCTTTGATAGTATTGTGTAGTAGTGTTATGTACAAAAAATTTCAAGAAGGAGATTTGACTACAAGCTGAGATATGACATGGACAATATGTGAAAACAATACTGCCAAACTATTGTAACATACTATGTAATTGTTCATGCCTCCAAAAATTTAAATTAATTATTTATGGTACAAAGTTAAATGTTAGTTACAAATATCTTTTTCAAATGCTTCTGTGTGATTTAAACAATTCAGAATGTATGCTAAGCCAATACACTATTTGTCCAGATGAACAAATCTACTAGAAATGCTATTGCAATAATTTTACTCGGAACACATTTCAGGAAAAGTAAATTACAGACAATGAATTACAACTGATCGAGTTGACATGGCTTCAGTTATTAAACCTAGAGAATTTCATTCAAGTTAACAAGGGATGACAAGACTTGGGGGGCTTCAAATAAAATTTTTAGAAAGAACAGCCTAATGGACTGATAACAGTAACTGGTCGAACTCATAACATCTCTCGTAAATATTGTTAAGCTCTTTGTTGAGCATATATAGTATTTTGTAAATTAAATGCTTATTATTTAACTGTTTTCAACAAACGATATTTTCTGGGTAAATATTGTAATTAAAAGAGACTAATCTCATTTCTCCTAATGTACTCGTAATAGCATTTCTTAACATTTCTTTAATCACCGTATCTCCGCTTGTAGTCAAATCTCCTTCTTGAAATTTTTTGTACATAACACTACTACATAATACTATCAAAGGCCAGAATTTCAGATTTTTATCTCGTGCTCCACCAGAGATATCAAAGGCTAAAAAGTGCGATTTTTGAAATTTTCGACGAATTTCGGAATTTTTTTCGGAAAGAGAAATCATTTCCTAGATATGGGACTTGGTGTATGAGTACACACACTTCTGATCTATTTGTAGAAAAAATTGTGCAAGGTTGACAGTCTTGTTGAACAATTACATAGTAGGTTTACAATAGTTTGACAGTATTGTTTTCGCATATTTTCCATGTCATATCTCAGCTTGTAGTCAAATCTCCTTCTTGAATTTTTTTGTACACAACGCTACTACACAATACTATCACAGGCCAAAATTTCAAATTTTTATCTCGTGCCCCACCAGAGATATCAAAGCCTAAAAAGTGCGATTTTTGAAATTTTTGACGAATTTCGGAATTTTTTTCGCAAAGAGAAATTAACTCCCAGATCTGGAACTTGGTGTATGAGTACACGTACTTTTGACCTATTTGTAGAAAAAATTGTGTAAGTTTGACAGTTGCTCTTGCATGAAAATTTTCCTCTTGCAAACGGACAGATTTTGGAAAAAATCGTACATTTTGTGCTAAAATTTCACCTGTAAAAATTTATTTTTCAAAATTTTTCTACCAGTGTATATTTAGCCTATTTTATTCTGAACAAAATGCTGCAAACCCCATTTCAATTGGGAAAATAGAAGATGAGATATTTACAATTTTGTGTATCCTAGTATCTGAGAAAATCGCTGCACACGATGAAACAAAGACGGCCGCCATGCACAAACAAAAAATAGTAAAATTAAAAGAACGGTCATTTTGAACTTTTGTCATGTTAGGGTTGTTGTACAAAAAATTTCAGATTTTTTAAAAATGGTCGAGCGACCAAAAAAATATTTTCTGGACCACTTGAAATGGATTGACCCTGCCACTAAACCATAGGGGGTGAAGGAGCAAAAGATGTTCTAAAAATGCAATTTTTGTGTTACTAAAGGGCTTAGAAACATGAAATTTGACATATTAATTACTTATAAGATATAATAAATGATCACTAAGAACATTTGCTAAAAAGTACCAAATTTAAAAGGGGTGAAAATGCACAAAAAGCAATATAAAAACATTCTAAATAGCAATTTTTAAACAATCTGAGGAAGTAAGGAACTAATTTAAAAAAAAATTCAAAATGATGGTGGCAGGCTTTGCTTCAACATAGGCTAAATCTTATGTCGGTCTCACTACACCATAGGGTGTGCAGGAACAAAAAACTTTCTAAAATGCGATTTTAGTTTTACTGAAGGACCTAGAAACATGAAATTTGGCATGTTAATTACTTATAAGATATAAATGATCACTAAGAACATTTTATAAAAAGCACAAAGTTTAAAAATGGTGAAAATGCATGAAAAGGATTTTTAAAATGTTCTAAAAATGGAATTTTTATGTTACTGAAGGGCCTAAAAGCATGAAATTTGGCATGTTAATTATTTATAAGATATAAATGATCACTAAGAACATTTTCTAAAAAGTATAAAATTTAAAATGTACAAAAAGCATTCTAAAACCCATTTTTAAACAATCTTGGGAAGTAACAAACCAATTTAAAAGATGTCAAAATAATGGTGACAGGCCTTGCACTAACACAGGCTAAATGTTATGTCGGTCTCACTACCCCATAGGGGGTACAGGAGCAAAAAATTTTCTAAAAATGTTACTTTTGTGTTACTGACAGACTTAGAAACATTAAAATTTGGCACATTAATTATATATAAGATATAAATGATCTCTAAGAGTATTTCCCAAAAAATACAAAACTATGGTTATTTAAAAGATATAAATGATCACTAAGAACATTTTCTTAAAAGTATAAAATTTAAAAGTAAAATGCACAAAAAGCATTCTAAAACCCATTTTTAAACAATTTCAGCAAGTAACAAATCAAAATCAATTTAAAAATGTCAAAATGATGATGACAGGCCTTGTTCCAATATAGGCTAAATCTTATATGTCAGTCTCACTACACCATAAGGGGTGCAGGAAAAAACATTCTAAAAATGTGACTTGCGTTACTGAAGGACCTAGAAACATACAATTTGGCACATTAATTATTTATAAGATATAAAGGATCTCTAAGAGTATTTCCCAAAAAATATAAAACTATGGTTGCTGGAGCAAAAAACATTCAAAATGGCAATTTCTATTGTACTAAAGAGTCTAGAAACTTTAAATAAGGCATGGTAGTCACTTACAAAATATAAATGTCCTCTAAGAAAAGTTAGAAGTAAATTCAAAATTTAAAAGTTATGGAGGGAAAGGAAAGAGCAAAAAACATTCTAAAAAATTCCTAAACTACAATATCTATGCAAGCTCAGGAAATAATAAAACAATTAGAAAAATAATGGTTGCAAATCAATGATGACACTCTTTGATTCTACATCCTCTACATTCTAGGCCAGAGCCAACACCACCTGGGATAGACAGAAATAACAAATGTTCTAAAAAAGCTTTTAAAAACTTTCTAAATTATGTTTCTATAGAATATTAGAAAATACCAAACCAATTTCGAACTTAACATTGGCAAATTAATGGTGACAGTCCCTTTTTTTCAACATAAGCATTTTATGTTAGTACCATTACCTCTAGAGAGATGGTAGACCCTTAAAAAAGAAACTTGAATTTTGACATGATGGTTAATTTTAAGATGCAAATACATACTTACTAAGAAGATTGTTTCTAAAAAATGAAAACTTCAAATGAATACTGAAAAGAAAGTATGAATTGAGCATAAAATTTTTAAAATATTTTCTAAATTATCATTCATTTAGAATTATCTTTAATAATTCTTATTATTTTAAGTCTCATTTTGGAATAATACTGTGTAATAATGAAATATAGTCAACCTGTGGTTAAATGGAAATTTTTGAATTATTCCTAAACATATTATTACTTCTAATAAAAATCAGGCATAGTACAAATATCATTTGGCATATTTCAAATATTATGCAACCAAAGCTGCAGGGTTTGGTAGTCTTCTAAAAAGGAAGCTTATTATGTGATGTGTAATTAATCAATGAAATAGAATTTTCTTTTCAAGGATCTGCATCTTTTTTCAAGATCTTTTAATTTATTTTAACTTATCACTGAATGTTTGAGTGGTCTTAAGGCTTTATGATTCTATTAACAGGGAAAGGCAAGTGATCAAAATTATGAAAAGCATCTGGGATTGGCAGAGAAACCTATCATTTGAATTAGTTATCCTTCTTTTATCTTGGTTAGCAAATAACCAGTAAGATAACCCACGCTCTGCATTCCACTGTTTTATTTATTTATTTTTATCTGTATTCTTCACTTTTCAAATCATCTGCTTTGTTCTATAAACACTAAAAAATAGACCAGTCTCATCTGCAAGGTTAGTTTTGTAATAAAAGAAGGAAGTTTTTTTTAACCAATTCTGTGCAAAACTGGAAGATACTGAAGAACTTTCCCCCCAAAGATGTCAGGAAACAAAGTTGTGTTTGACTTTCTAGCTTTCTGGCCACCCACTGCTAATTTTAAATTCCTTGTGACTAAAGTTTTTAGCTTTATCTATTACAGCATCAGTTAGTTGGCAAGAATTCCATTTAAGGATTATTTTATATTCAAACCATTTAAAAATACATTCACCCATATTGGAAAAAAGAATATTTTTTATTTATCTTCATGGTCATATGGCTGACAAAAATTTTCTATGGTGTCTCAATTTTTATTATGGTTTAAAGAGTACTAAGGGATATTTTAGCAGTGATTTTGCTTTTTTTTTAAATTAAAAAATTCACCTTTAAAATTTTCAAGTTCTTCTTCATTTTTAAAAACTTAAGTTTTTTTAATTGGAGCCATATTTATCTAACTTCATTTAAGAGTAAATTGAGTATAAATGATTTTTTCTTTAAACCTGTCTTTTTAGTTTTCACAATTTCACAAGTCCACAATGAATAATTCTTTAAAAACAACAAAGAATCTGAAATCATCTGAATATCACACTTTCATTTGCTACCCCTTTCACATATTTTGCACTGTAAAAGAAAGCAAGAACTAATCAGTTGAAAGTAATGAAATGCAAATGACACAGATAAAGAAAAATGAGGTTTGAACAAAAATAATTAAAATAATTTAAGATAAATTTAGAAAATACATAAGAATTTCCATACAAATGCAGAAACATCTGTAAATTTTGAGATATATAGTTTGACTATGTAACATTTTTCTTAAGTTTTGTTAAATTTGTAACAATGAATACCAATTGAAGACTTAATATTGCATTTTTGCTTATCAATGTCTCAGAATGTGCATTTTTATCCACAAAACTAAAATACATTTATGGATCAAATTCACATAGTTTTTTTTCTTTTTGCCTGCATAAGAACTAAGGGGGGGGGGGGGATGGAAAATTAGGATATGATATACTGTGTGATTAAATGTTCTTTTTATTTCTATGCTGAAAAGTTCACTATTTTTTGCTTTGAAAAAAAAAAATAATAATAAAATGTAAAAAAATCTATATGAGACCAAATTATTGTAACATTTTATAATAAAAAGGAGAATGACTGGCAATTTTAAATTATTGCAGACCTTTATATTTAAACCTAAATTGTGACATAAAATAAGATTTCTTAATATGAAACATTTAACTTACAAGGATTGTCACCAGTAAATGCTGCAATTTTACAATTCTCATCAAAGCCATATCGTTCCACAAAGTATTCAGATATGTTTCCCTGAAAACAGTTTTGTTAAAAAATTAAATTACATGTATAAGGGGGAAAAAGCAGTACAGTGTATTGAGTTTTTTAAAAATCAAATAACTTACTAAAATTGAACAGGATGCAACAGGACTACCAAGCTTCTTTCTCAGATCAGGTGCACATAGCTATTAAATATATATATATATATATATACCGATTATGTAAAATAAAGATTGAAAATTCCATTTTGAAATCATTATTTTCTTTTTAATATAATATTTAAAAAATAGACATTATATTGCATAGAATGCATCAAATAAAATTTAAATACAACTAAGCTGAAATATATATATACTACCTCTGACAATAAAGTTCAGTGAATGAATTCAGAATGTCCGATCTGGCAACACTGGGGAAACAAAACGCTGCACCTGCATAGAGGCAAGTGTAGACCATCATAACCCCACCCTTGTTCAGTTTAGAGTCATTTATGTTCTGTGTAAGACGTGCTTTACTAAGTGCTTGTTCAGTGTGATGGTTCTTAACTGAGAACAGGAAAATGAACAAATAAATGATCAGTTTAAAGTTTGGTTTTAAGCTTTGCAAGACACCGAAAGAAATTCATGAGGGATTGTGCAAACTGAACACCTACCATATTCGCCAGATCTCAATCCTCCAGACTTCTTCCTATTTTCACGACTCAAACTCTCTTTGAAAGAGATTTGACCATATTGCTGACATCCAACGAAACATGACAAAGCTTTTGAGCTTCATCCCAAAAGAAGACTTCTTGCGAATTTCCCAAGACATGTATAGCAAATCTCAGCGGTGCATAGTTATAGGAGATGGCTACTTTGAAGGATGGTATGATAACTTTTGTTAATATTTCATCTACATTAATGCTACAGGACTATTCACCGAACTTTATTGTCAGAGGTAATATATATAAACAGATCTTTAAACTTTGTTTTTTCACTGTTAACTAAGATTTGAATATTCAACATTGCAATTATGCAATATTTCTTGATATCTGCTAAATGATCAACATAAATTTTTTGCAATCTGTAACACCTAAACCAAAACTCTTACCAGAAGATTAAGACTTGTTAAAATATGCTTAACATACATTCATTCTTGCATGACTGTACAACATATATTTTTCATATTCAGTGATATTTTATAAATGAAAGATGCAATAGCAAGCACTATTAACAAGAAATATATAATTGTATGTTGGTAAATTTAAAAATATATAATTTTATATCCAGACAATTTCAAAATAAATAGCCAACATTTAAGCATTGAAATGCCATTTTACAAATACTATAAATTTCAAAATTATAATGAAATATTACATAACAAAATAATAAAAAGATACATACATTCTAAATTTTTATATCATTTGCCCATCTCCTTTTCTCTAGACGTTAAATATTTAAAAATGGAATAAAGCTGCAAATCATATTACCTTTAGACAATCATCTGACCAGTCTTTTTCATGGATATCTAGTAGATTCATTCCCGATCCATCACTTAAATCAATAGGGGCATAGTGACCAAGAAAAAGAGTAGCAGCAAAACTGCTTACTAAAGATATTCTCTGAAATTAAAAATAATTATACTTTAGATTAACAGCAAAAAAAAAATGTACTAAAATAAATAAATAAATAAACAGCAACCCTTTTCAAATATAACCTATATACAGGGTGTCCGAAAAGTCTGGAAACGGCCGAATAACTCGAGAAATACATATGAGATTGAAAAACGTAAATATACGTGTTAAATATTTTTAAATAAGCTACTCTGTGATACCAAATTTGACCTTCAAAACCGACCCCCTGGGGGTCAGAGGGGGTCCAACTTTGAAATCTTAAATTATAAACCCCATTTTTTATTGCAGATTCGGATTCTACGGACAAAAATACGTAACTTTTGTATTTGATGTTTATTTCAAATCTTCGTTTATCACGGTGTAATCGAACATATTAAATCGATACATATTCCCACTTTCCCTAATCAAAACTGATTGGGCAGAATTTTTGACGCCAAATTCCTCGTTTTTTGTAGGAATAGCGTTTCCTGAAAATCACCCGTGCCGATTATTTCAATAGTGCTACACTGTTAAAAATTTGACCCATTTGCTGCAGCGTCACTCCACAGCTATTATAGAATATATCTTTTGTGACCAATGAGAATGCTCCATAGCACAGTAAAGTAATCGTTTTCTATAAAAGCGGTGGAGTGACGATGCAGCAAAAGGGTAAATTTTTTTATAGTGTACTTTACTGTGTTATGGAACATTCTCATTGGTCATGAAAGAGATATTCTATAAAAGCTGTGGAGTGACGCTACAGCAAATGGATCAAATTTTTAACTGTGTAGCACTACCGAAATAATCGGCACGGGTGATTTTCAGGAAACGCTATTATTGCAAAAGACAAGGAATTTGATGTCATAAATTCTCCCCAATTAGTTTCGATTAGGGAAAATCCCGTTGGAAAAGCCGAAATATCTATCGATTTAATATGCTCAATTACACCGTGATAAACGAGGATTCGAAATAAACATCAAATACAAAAGTTACGTATTTTTGTCCGTAGAATCCGAATCTGCAATAAAAAATGGAGGTTATAATTTAAGATTTCAAAGTTGGACCCCCTCTGACCCCCAAGGGGTCGGTTACGAAGGTCAAATTTGGCATCACTGAGTAGCTTATTTAAAAATATTTAACACGTATTATTACGTTTTTCCATCTCATATGTATTTCTCGAGTTATTCGACCATTTCCAGACTTTTCGGACACCCTGTATATAAATCTAATGTAATGATTTTGTGTTTTTTTTTAAAGTTTAACCACTTCCTATTTGCACTGAGATAAGTCGGGGGAAAAAGCACTGTTTCCCCATACCTGTCACCTGTGAACTGGTTAAATGTGGAGTTTGAAAAACACTGACAGTAATGTAATTTTAATATGTTACAATCACCAACAGTATGTTTTTCCTTGAAAAAGGCGTATATACATTTAGAGTTATTGTGAATGTTCACACAAAAGAATTCTACACTACTGTCTATTGCAGTAACTATTTAAAATATATTTTACTGCCTTTGTGTTATTTGAAATGCTAAGAAATTTGTAGATGTTATTAGGGCTCATTGTAACATGTTCTCTATTGACAGGGTGCAACCAATTTTGTAGTCATAAAGACACAGAAGGTACGTGCTATAGCTATATTTCAGAAGCAGAGGGTATAAGAAACTTTTTAACCCCTTGAGGATGAGTGACCAGTATATGTGCTGCATAAGATGCTAAGAATTCTTGATTATTCTCACGAATAAAATTTTATTGTAAACTTTGCTTTAATTAATCAGTGCATTTTCCCACTTCAATTAACCCAAAAATTATAGAAATTGGTAACAAAAGATTAAAAATTTCTGTTAATCATGCTTGTCTTGAAGGAGTTAATATAATCTAGAAGGTATACAATCTATACCTCTGTATACCCTCCACTACATCTCTGGTTGCAATATTTATGATTTTTTAAAGGATAACACAAAATAATTCAGATGCATCACACTTTATCACCAATTACCATTACACGATTTTCTGAGACCTTTATTTAAATTATGATGTTTCATGTATTTCTATATACATGGTGCATAGAAAAGTCCTTTTAAACTGAAAATATTTGTGAACAAAGAGAGTGACAATTATGTAAGTGAAGTAATGGTATACCAAATCAGTTATGCCCAACCTAATGCAAACGACATCAGCACCCTCTAGTAATGAAATTTAAAAGATAGCCATTGCAAATCAAACACGAAAAGAGATAGAGCAAAATTTCCAGCTAGAAAGTATTAGAGCATCAATTAATTAGTACAAAATGACATTTGGCTCACACGGATAAGTTAAATTGTTGCCCATGTACCCAAAATGTCTGAAATCAATGTGCAATGATTCTACTCTGAGCATTTACACTTCGTAAATGTAGCAATGTGCAGTTGCCGATTGTGATGTTGTACTGTACAGTAAAATTTTCATTTAAAATGCATTTAAAGCTAGTTTAAAAGGTGTTGGTGCACACTTGATACAAACAGCATAATCTCATACCATAAACTTATAGGTAGCGGATAGTAATTTTAATCCAAAGCAAGCATTTTTATTTTAAAGTTTAAAATTTTTTGTATTGTGACGATCTTAATTGTTGACTAGCAATGTGTTAAAAATACAGTTTTTTTTTTTTTTTTTTTAAGAATAACAAATATTGAATTCTGAATGACCCTAAATGAATGAGATACTTCAAAAGTTACATTTCTTAAAGTAGTGTATTGAAAATAATCTTTTCTTGGAGTTTAGAGTTCTTTTGGAGCTGTGTGAGAATAGCAAACTTCACTGACTTCAAACATTGTGAAATGGTGCTTATTCACAGCGAATACCAATGAAATCTGACACATGCAGCATGCAAGTATGCTGTTCATTTTTCAGTTCAGTCACATCCAATTGCAGTTACCATCACAAATGCAGTGTGACAGCTCAGGGAGACATGAACTACTAGTAGTTATTCAAGTTCTGGCAGATCAGTGAGTGCAGGTATGCATATAATGCTAGAAAGTATTTTGGCATATCCACAAATCCATCCCCATAGCAGTACATGAAATATTAGCATGGCTTTTGGATTAACACAGTCCTGATTATGGCAAATATTGCATACTGCATTATCAAAATGCACATGTGTATCATGTTACTCTGCAGCAAGCACTGTTGCTATAAAATAATGAGTGTTTATTTGATGGGTGCATCTGCACATTGATAATGTTTAAGGTATCTCAGATTTTTTGTCTAACAGTGTTAAATCGGATGAGATGTCATCTCAATATACCGGAGTACTAAACAGGCATGCAGCCCACTACTGAGTTATGCATATCTGCAATTGCTGTTATATTGAATTTTACATTTTGTTACACTAATATTGTTTTAATTAAGTTTTATTTGCCAAATAATAAATTCAGTTACTCTTTTAAAACTTTGTTTAAAATTATTGTCCTATACACCCAGTGAAGACATACATCATGATGATGAATTTAATTATTCACTAGAATATCAATCCATGGCCATACAAAAACCACTCAAAGACATTCTGATACTGAACAATCAACTAATTTTTTTACATAAATCATTAAAATTTAAGATGTATGCTGCTGGTCTGCACATCCACACACATTTTAGATTTCTTAAAATGCTCTTAAATTCAAGAATTTTAAATTTGTTACTGTGGGTTAGTAGCAATGGATGCATTAGAAACAAGTCTATAGCATGCAAAGTCTGCTGAAAATCTGAGAGCTTGAACACTAAGTGTATAAAAAGGCAAAAAGCATAATATGATAAAAATAATACAATTTTAAGTAATAGTAATGTAATAATGTAAATGCATAATCGTATAAAAAGTAGAAATGAAAGCCTTGTGGATAAATTAGTATTTTTAAAAGCATTAAAAAGTCAGTATGTTGTACATTAACGCTGTGTTAGTTAAATTTTGAAAAAAAAAACTGCAAAAAAATATTTAACTATAGTTTATTGCATTCAATTAAAATACTTTTTGAAAGTGTAATTGTTTATCAGAAACACTTATATAAGCTAACTATTTTTTGGAAGGGGAGATGCTTTATTGCAAATTAAGAACATTTTTGTGTTAAATGAGATTACTTTGCTGTTCTTTTCTCATTAGTTTTGTGTAAGTCTTTGGCACATGTGAACTATACAATATTACTAGATATTATTAAAAATCCATTAATCACAGTAGCATTTTACATATCTTATGTAGTGCAGTATACATCAATACATACATAGAAATGTGCATAGTCAATTGTTTTTAAATTAATAAAATAAAAGAATGAAATTGAATTAACTAAGAACATAATTACCTCGGTGTTATTATATGAATCAGGTCTTTTTTCAAATAGTTTAGCAATTTGATTTCCAGTAAACCTTTCATATGCTCGAGATCCAGTTATTTTGGCTAACTTCATAGGTCCTCCAACTCCATTTTCTAAAGTTTTACACTGCTCAGAGGTACTAGAATCCATCCAGACTGGGGAATCTCGAACACTAAAGCAGCCCTAAAATGAGAGTTTTACAAATTCCTTAACATTTGGAACAAAAACTTATATGCACAGACACTAAAATATTTAATTTTTACTATAATCAGAGGTCAAAGCCCTACAAAAATTACGCCTCGCCTCCCAAACAAAAAAGAACCACTTGAAATTAAAATATCAGTAAACATTTCCTCCCAAACAAACAAATAAATATAAAGAGGAAAATATTTTCTGTAAATAATATATGAAATCATTAATTTATGATTCATAATAAAAATGATTTTTTTTTTTTTTTTTTTGCAAACAATGTGCCAAATTTTATTTAATATAATCTATCTGAAAGTTAATACAGTACAGTCTCTAAAATCTAGACATTTTAAATCCAGAATGCATAAATGTTAATCTACTTTTCACATTTTCTAGTTTTGTTTTCTTATTTTGTTGACAGATGACAGTACCAAACAATTCTCTAATTTTTTTGCCCTTTTATTTTATATTCTTCATTTTGCTGATAGATAGCTGTACGAGTCATTTCCTCTAGTAGCTTCTTTCTCAACAGAATTATTATGATAAGAAAAACTTCTCTTTCATAATAATTCTTTTGAGAGAGAAGTTTTTCTTATTCTTTTGATCGTTCAGTTACAATTACATTAGGCTTAAGATTTTTGAAGCGATATTAAATTAATTTTAATTTATTAATACATCCAGTCACGTCTGCAATGAGTAAAAAGAGATCGTTGTTAAAATGACATGATCAAGCAAATCTGTCATTAGTATCTGTAAAATAGATAGCATTAAAAAATTAATTATATGTATGATATTTTGAAACAGAAAGATAAGATTCGTCAATTTGTTGTGGATACTGACTCTTTTTCTGATATGAAAAAAAGAAAAACATTACATATTGCTAATAATGTGGTTTTGGATAAAATTTTAACTGAGTGGATTCACCAGCAGCAAAGTTAACATGTGCCTCTTAGTGGTATACAAATCATAGAACAAGTTAAAATATTTCATGAAAAGATGGGGGTAAGTACTCCCTGCAATTATTTGATGAATTAACTGCAAAAATTTTAAAATCATCATGGAATTTCATATTTTTGAATATGTGGAAATAAAGTTAGCACCGATGATGAAGTCAGTGAAATTTTCCTTGATGAGATTGCCAAAAATATTATCTGAAGAAAAGATACCTTATGATTTGATTTATAATGTTGGCAAAACTTTTCTATTTTGGAGATATGTGCTGAGAAAGACATGGTTACTGCAAATGAAATAAATTCTACAGAAATTAAGGATATGAAAGAGAGGTTCACAGTTTTAGCTTGTGCAGATACAACTTAAACTCACAAATTAAAATTACTGATAATTAGAAAATCTATTAAAAGTGATCACAAATATCTTATTTTTACATTCCCTAATATTTCCAAGTTAGTCTCAAATTTCCAGATAAAAAATTACTACACATCATGATAATGACAATCGGGAAAAACATCAAATAAGAAAAAATCGATACTTGTCTATTACTCCACTGATCACTTTACATAGAAGAAAAAATGTTGATCAAATTATACGATTTAACAGCATAAACAGATGATTGTAGGGTTACATTCAATTGATGTTATATGATTTTAAATGTGCTTGTAATCAAGCGATTCTTAATTCAATATTTTCTCTAAAATTTTAATTTTTTTTACTAATTTTCTTAAAATAACATGTTTTTTAAAGACGTCATGATAGTAAAACAGAAAAAACACTGTAAAAATATTAAAGCAAAGAATCTATCAATTTCAACTGATGTCAATCATTTACTCATAAGCTTAAACAATAATAAAGAAATGGTAATAAAAATTATGAACTGATGGATTTAATTCTAAAATAACAGAAGTAAAATAAAATAAACTTTTTCAAAAAAAAAATATATAACCGACTTCAATCAACGCTCTAAAAAGAGTTAAATAATTCTTTAAAATACCCTAATGATGAATTGTTATCTAATAACCACACATCAGATATCATGTACCGACAAAAAAAATGGTTATAAGTTTAATACATAGAACTTAATATCCAGCAAATATGGTTTTTCTAACAGAATATTTTTTACAAGAGATTAATTTACATATTTTTGATTTAATTTATGAATATATACATATAAAAAGTAAAAAATTACTTTTTGAAGTTGGTGCCAAACGATCACAATCAATAATGATTTTTACCATTTTATTTATGGTATTAGACATAATATAACCACAATTCTTACTATACTTACAATAGTTTGGCACCAACTTCAAAAAGTAATTCATTACTTTTTATATGTATATATTCATAAATTAAATCAAAAATATGAAAATTAATCTCTTGTAAAAAATATTCTGTTAGAAAAACCATATTTGCTGGATATTAAGTTCTATGTATTAAACTTATAACCATTTTTTTTGTCGGTACATGATATCTGATGTGTGGTTATTAGATAACAATTCATCATTAGGGTATTTTAAAGAATTATTTAACTCTTTTTAGAGCGTTGATTGAAGTCGGTTATATTTTTTTTTTGAAAAAGTTTATTTTATTTCTTACTTTTTAGTTATTTATACCGTAATACTTAGTTTAATCGGTTGGATAGTTGCGGTGTAATCGGTGAACATATATAAAAAAAAGTACATACGCGGTCGAATTGATGATAACCTTCTCTCCTTTTTTAAGTCAGTTAAAGAAATAATAATACGGAAAAATACTGTATGTTATACTTGGATGTCAGGAATGGGGTTCGAACCCACGATCTATTCCGAGAACCAGAGATTAAATCGCGTGCCTTAGATCGCTCGGCTATCCTGACTGCAATTAAAACGGTGAACAACGCCATATTACTTTTCGCAAGTCAATTATTTTAGCACACTTTCACTGATAAAGTACTGAGTTGCTAAAAGATCTCTGATACTCTGTGCTAAAGGTTAAAAACAAAATATTCTTAATAGCATAATTAGTATTTAATTTGTAAAATATATGTGTAAAAAGAATAATACCGAAAAGGCTTTTGTATATATGTACGTCAGGAGTGGGGTTCGAACCCACGTTCTCTTTCGAGAACCAGAGCTTAAATTAAGCGCATTAGATCGCTCGGCTATCCTGATTGCAATCAATTCAGGGAACTTATTCAAGGTCATGTTATTTTTCGCAAGTCTATTAATTTAGCACTCTTTCACTGATAAAGTATTGAGGAGATAAAGGATATCTGATTCTCTGTGCTAACGGTTAAATACAAAATACTCTTAATAACATAATTAGTATTTAATTTGTAAAATATATGTGTAAAAATTACAATGCTGAAAAAGGTTATTGTATACATGCATGTCAGGAGTGGGGTTCGAACCCCCGCTTTCGTTCGAGAACCAAAGCTTAAATCAGGTGCCTTAGACCGCTCGGCTATCTTGACTACAATCTATTCGGTGAACTTATTCAACGTCATATTACTTTTCGCAAGTCTATTATTTTAGCACTCTCTCACTAATAAAGTATTGAGTTGGTAAAAGGTCTCTGATACTCTGTGCTAACGGTTAAATACAAAATATTCTTAATAGCATAATCAGTATTTAATTTGCAAAATATATGTGTAAAATTTATAATACGGAATAGGTTGTTGTATACATGTATGTCGGAAGTGGGGTTCGAACCCACGCACTCTTTCGAGAACCAGAACTTAAATCAACGCGCCTTAGACCGCTCGGCCATCCTGAATGCACTCCATGGTAGGAACTCATTCAACAGCGAAAAATCAATAATTTTAATAGTTTTTGCCCGTTTACTAAAAAATTACTGAACCAATTTCTATGAAATGGAAGTGGTACCAATCTGAGAGTAAGTTCTTTAATTTAACACCAAAACCAAATTAATCAGTTGGATAGTTTCGGCATAATCGGTGAGCATACATTAAAAAAATACATACGCGATGAATTGATAACCTCCTCTTCTTCTTGAAGTCGGTTAAAATATTCTTAATAGCATAATTAGTATTTAATTTGTAAAATATATATGTAAAAATTATATTACGCAATAGGTTCAGAAACTTATTCAATGTCATGTTACTTTTTGCAAGTCAATTATTTTCGCACTCTTTCACTGATAAAGTATTGAGTTGATAAAAGATCTCTGATACACTGTGCTAACGGTTAAATACAAAATATTCTTAATAGCATAATTAGTATTTAATTTGTAAAATATATGTGTAAAAATTATAATACGGAAAAATATTGTACACACGTATGTAAGGAGTGGGGTTCGAACCCACTGTCACTTTCGAGAACCAGAGCTTAAATCAGGCGCTTTAAACCGCTTGGCCATCCTGACTTCACTCAATTGCAGGAACTAATTCAACAGTTTTAATTACCGAAAAAACACTAATTTTAATAGTTTTTGCTTAATTACTAAAAAACTACTGAACCAGTTTCTATGAAATGGATGTGGTACCAATCCGAGAGTAAGCTCTTTAATTTAACACCAAAACCAAATTAATGGGCTGCATAGTTTCGGAGTAATCGGTGAACATACATAAAAAAATATATACATACGCATCGAATTGATAACCTCCTCTCCTTTTTGAAGTCGGTTAATAACCACACATCAGATATCATGTACCGACAAACAAAAATGGTTGATTGATTGATTTTTGACGTCCGATTATCTGCGCTAGGGATATAGGACCAGGGGCGAATGCCCTTCGTGGGGGTCTTTCTAAGGGAACCTAACCTGTATTTACGCAAGGTTCGAAGAAAACCACGAAAACTCCGAACGGTTAGGCCGACAGCCGCGATTGGGTTCGAACCCAGCACCTGCCGTCTACCAGTTGAGAGGTCCGAACCTCTCGGCCACTGGTGGGGCCAAACAAAAATGGTTACGAGTTTAATACATAGAATTTAATATCCAGCAAACATGGTTTTTCGACAGAATATTTTTACAAGAGATTAATTTACATATTTTTGATTTAATTTATGAATATATACATATAAAAGTAATGAATTACTTTTTGAAGTTGGTGCCAAACTATTGTAAGTATAGTAAGAATTGTGGTTATATTATGCCTAATACCATAAATAAAATGGTAAAAATCATTATTGATTGTGATTGTTTGGAACCAACTTCAAAAAGTAATTCATTACTTTTTATATGTATATATTCATAAATTAAATCAAAAATATGTAAATCAATCTCTTGTAAAAATATTCTGTCGAAAAACCATGTTTGTTGGATATTAAATTCTATGTATTAAACTTGTAACCATTTTTTTTGTCGGTACATGATATCTGATGTGTGGTTATTAGGTAACAATTCATCATTAGGGTATTTTAAAGAATTATTTAACTCTTTTTAGAGCGTTGATTGAAGTCGGTTATATATATTTTTTTTAAAGTTAATTTTTTTAAGTCAGTTAAAAAAATTATAATACGGAAAAAATACAGTGTGTTATACATGGATGTCAGGAATGGGATTCGAACCCACGATCTCTTTCGAGAACCAGAGCTTAAAGCGGGCGCCTTAGACCTCTCGGCTATCCTAACAGCAATCTAAGCCATGAACAACGCCATGTTACTTTTCGCAAGTCTATTATTTTAGCACACTTTCACTGATAAAGTACTGAGTTGGTAAAAGATCTGATACTCTGTGCTAACGGTTAAAAACAAAATATTCTTAATAGCATAATTAGTATTTAATTTGTAAAATATATGTGAAAAAAGAATAATACGGAAAAGGTTTTTGTATATATGTATGCCAGGAGTGGGGTTCGATCCCACGTTCTCTTTCGAGAACCAGAGCTTAAATCAAGCGCATTAGACCGCTCGGCTATCCTGATTGCAATCAGCTCAGGGAACTTATTCAAGGTCATGTTATTTTTCGCAAGTCTATAATTTTAGCACTCTTTCACTGATAAAGTATTGAGGAGATAAAAGATCTCTGATTCTGTGTGCTAACGGTTAAATACAAAATATTCTTAATAACATAATTAGTATTTAATTTGTAAAACATATGTGTAAAAATTATAATGCTGAAAAAGGTTATTGTACACATGCATGACAGGAGTGGGGTTCGAACCCCCGCTCTCTTTCGAGAACCAAAGCTTAAATCAGGTGCCTTAGACCGCTCGGCTATCTTGACTACAATCTACTCGGTGAACTTATTCAACGTCATATTATTTTTCGCAATTCGATTATTTTAGCACTCTTTCACTGATAAAGTATTGAGTTGGTAAAATTTCTCTAATACTCTGTGCTAACGGTTAAATACAAAATATTCTTAATAGCATAATTAGTATTTAATTTGAAAAATATATGTGTAAAATTATAATACGTAGAAGGTTGTTGTATACATGCATGTCGGAAGCGGGGTTCGAACCCACGCCCTCTTTCGAGAACCAGAACTTAAATCAGGCGCCTTAGACCGTTCGGCCATCCTGACTACACTCCATGGCAGGAACCCATTCAACAGTTTTAATTAGCGAAAAATCACTAATTTTAATAGTTTTTGCCTGTTTACTAAAAAATTACTGAACCAATTTCTATGAAATGGAAGTGGTACCAAACCGAGAGTAAGCTCTTTAATTTAACACCAAAACTAAATTAATCAGTTGGATAGTTCCGGCGTAATCGGTGAATATACATTTAAAAAATACATACGCAATGAATTGGTAACCTCCTCTCCTTCTTGAAGTCGGTTAAAAATATTCTTAATAGCATAGTTAGTATTTAATTTGTAAAATATATATGTAAAAATTATATTACGCAATAGGTTCAGAAACTTATTCAATGTCATGTTACTTTTTGCAAGTCAATTAATTTAGCACCCTTTCACTGATAAAGTATTGAATTGATAAAAGATCTCTGATACTCTGTGCTAACGGTTAAATACAAAATATTCTTAATAGCATAATTAGTATTTAATTTGTAAAATATATATGAAACAATTATAATAAGGAAAGTTATTGTACACACGTATGTCAGGAGTGGGGTTCGAACCCATGTCACTTTCGAGAACCAGAGATTAAATCAGGCGCTTTAAACCGCTCGGCCATCCTGACTTCACTCATTTGTAGGAACTAATTCAACAGTTTTAATTAGCGAAAAAACACTAATTTTAATAGTTTTTGCTTAATTACTAAAAAACTACTGAACCAATTTCTATGAAATGGAAGTGGTACCAATCCGAGAATAAGCTCTTTAATTTAACTCCAAAACCAAATTAATCGGCTGCATAGTTTCGGAGTAATCGGTGTACATACATAAAAAAAAAAATACATACGCGTTGAATTGATAACCTCCTCTCCTTTTTGAAGTCGGTTAATAAAAATATTCTTAATAGCATAGTTAGTATTTAATTTGTAAAATATATATGTAAAAATTATATTACGCAATAGGTTCGGAAACTTATTCAATGTCATGTTACTTTTTGCAAGTCAATTAATTTAGCACCCTTTCACTGATAAAGTATTGAGTTGATAAAAGATCTCTGATACTCTGTGCTAACGGTTAAATACAAAATATTCTTAATAGCATAATTAGTATTTAATTTGTAAAATATATATGCAAAAATTATAATACGGAAAGTTATTGTACACACGTATGTTAGGAGTGGGGTTCGAACCCATGTCATTTTCGAGAACCAGATCTTAAATCAGGCGCTTTAAACTGCTCGGCCATCCTGATTTCACTCACGTGTAGGAACTAATTCAACAGTTTTAATTAGCAAAAAAACACTAATTTTAATAGTTTTTGCTTAATTACCAAAAAACTACTGAACCAATTTCTATGAAATGGAAGTGGTACCAATCCGAGAATAAGCTCTTTAATTTAACACCAAAATCAAATTAATCGGCTGCATAGTTTCGGAGTAATCGTTGAACATACATTAAAAAAAAATACGGGTCGAATTGATATCCTCCTCTCCTTTTTGAAGTCGGTTAAAAATATTCTTAATAGCATAATTAGCATTTAATTTGTAAAATATATATGTAAAAATTATAACACGGAAAGTTATTGTACACGCGTATGTCAGGAGTGGGGTTCGAACCCATTGTCACTTTCGGGAACCAGAGCTTAAATCAGGCGCTTTAAACCGCTCGGCCATCCTGACTTCACGCAATTGTAGGAACTAATTCAACAGTTTTAATTAGCTAAAAAACACTAATTTTAATAGTTTTTGCTTAATTACTAAAAAACTACTGAACCTATTTCTATGAAATGGAAGTGGTACCAATCCGAGAATAAGCTCTTTAATTTAACACCAAAACCAAATTAATCGGCTGCATAGTTTCGGAGTAATCGGTGTACATACATAAAAAAAAAATACATACGCGTCGAATTGATAACCTCCTCTCCTTTTTGAAGTCGGTTAATAATGTTTATTTTTAAATTCAATGCTAGAATGTGATGTACACTTTTTTTTTTTTTTTTTGGAGGATAAGTCAGTTTACTGTTCCTAATGAATAATATTAGTTAACTTCTATTTCTATGCTTTCTCTCAACTATACAGATCTATGATCTGCCACCTAAAAAATGAGTATATGACCTATTTTCAAAAATATGAAATTCAACTATAATGGACATGAAAGGAGACTATCTACAAACTGATAAATAGTGGTGGGGTAATATGAAAAACTGTGATACAAAAGTATCCATTAGAAAAATGTAGCTAGTTGAATGGCTTCAAATTAACATTTGCAAATGCATCAAGATTCATGTATAGTTGGTCTGATAAATTAACATGAATAAGATGGGGAAAAAGGCAATTGGATTTAAGTCATTTCACTGTTGTTGATTGGAGTAATTATCTCAGAAATATATATATTTAAGTTTCTGTCAAGAAAATCTGGAAAAATTGGAGGATCAAAAATGAATGTCTCTTTTAACCCTTGAAAAACGAATGGATAAAATAAATCCCACTAAATGTTTATTCCAAAATGTTACATTCAAACCATAGTTTGCTTAAATAAGGAACATGAAAAAAATGCTTTTAGTTATTTGTAGATAAATTTGTTTAGAAATCCTGGTACCAATGAATCCTTTTAACCTTTTCGTAACATAAGTACTTTGTCCTGAAAGCATTAAAAGAAAAAAATGCCAGTCAAATTCTTTCCCAGCAATAATGGTTTCTTGGAAGATTATTCTGAGAAGCTAATGAATGGTGTATAGTGAAAGTTCCAAATAGAACTGATGGGTGAAATAAAATAATACAGAGAAGTTGACTATCATTTTTTCAGATTCATGACACAGATACCTGTGGCTGCTGTTCAATGGATAAAGTTATTTATTTTGAAGATATTCAATAAACAAAAAAAGCTTTGTTTGTTTAATAAATATAAGAGAAATAATGATTTTCATGGAAAAAGAAAAAACAGTTTTTTAGATTTAATAAACATGATTTGTAAATTTACAGCTTTATGCCAGATAAATATAGAAACATATTTTAATAACAAAAGTTGGTATTTTATGTTGATAACAATGAAAAATTTTAAATAATGAAATTCTGACATTTACATAAAACAAGAAATAAGAATTTAGTTAAAATTACTGACCTGTAATTGCTCATGTAAAAATTTGTTGGGACTAATATTAACTAGAATAGATTCTGCTCCTTTCCGCCAGTAAACACTCCCATGTTGCTAAAACATTGATACATGCAAATAGTTACTTTAGAAGATTAATAAAACAAAAATGCAATGTAAGCAAAAAAAAAAAAAAAAAACCATAATGAAGCAAAGTAAATTAATAACTTAATGATTTACAGTATCCTTTTTCTAACAGTAAATTCAAAATCTAATAAAAAGGAATAAACAGAAAAAACGTAAATTCGCTATGCCTTTCTAAAAAGCAGAGTCTTTTTTCATCAGGAACAAAGAGGACATGTATCTATGATGAAAGCCACCAACTTATTTTCTTTGATTGTGCTTTTTCTTGCATTTCATGAATTTTTAGTGTTTTTTTAACGCCCTCCTCCTTTTGTAAGTACTTTTTGTCTTAATTCTTTACTTATTTTAGTGATTAATGTATTTGCTTGTTTATTTTTATGTCTTATATATAGTTTAAAACAGTCGAATCTCGAAAATCGAAGTCTCAGACGTGCAAGGGTCTGGTTAATTTGAGACCTCAAAAATTAAAATTTCTTCCTAAATTTAATACAGCCTCTGGATCAGGGTGTATAGAAGAACTTAAAGAAAAAATATCAATGGTATTTGTTGGAACATTTAATGCATTCTGAACACATCGAGAGTGTTTTAAAGAGTGTAAACATGAAATATAATTTTTACTGGATAATTGATTCTTGGAAATATATTCAATCTACAATACGGAATGAATTGCAGAAACCACCACTGAGAATCGTAATGATGACGCTGGTAAAAATGGAAGACTTGGCTGTGAAAATTATAATGCAGGTGACGCTAAAGAATGGCTGAACAGTGAGGAAATGTTTAAAATAATTGAATCAACTATTGTACAAATGATAGAACATGAAGAGGAAAGTAATGACACAGAAGAAAATGACTTTCTGTCATTTGAAAAAGAAAAAGATTAAAAAAAAACTCTCTTAGTCAAAATTCTGCATCTTTAGAACTGGCTTTAAAATATGTACAGGGCTTCAAAAATATTATAGGAAATATAGGATTTTTTTCAAGAAAATATAGGAATTTTTATTTACATGCAAATACATTTATACATGTTTTAATACACTAACAAATGTATCCACACAAACATCAACATTGTAAGGACTATAACATAAGTAAACTAGTTAATATTCACTCCTGACTATTTTAGAAACTTTTAACTCATTTCAAAATTAAAATACTGGTTCCAGGAGTTGCAACACAATTTTCTTTTCTAGTTGGGTCATTCCAAAAATAAAGGTCCCTTTTGAGATTTTTTTTTTTTTCAAAAAATTTTTGATTTCAAATGAAATAAAAATATTATTGAGAGGGTTGTATACATATCCAAGAGTAGAAATTAAATATCAGCAGCACACTTTTTTAAAAATATTTTCCACTACACTTAGAAACACAGACACATTGGCTGAAAAATGTCCCCTGTGTTACCATATTTTAAATAATCTTCTCATTTTTTCTTATTAAAATAGAGAATTGCTTTTACAATAGTAACACTTTGATATAAATGCTCTTTTACAGTGCCATATAGTTTTTTGTTTATGTATATATTTTTTCATGATATAGGCATATTATGTCCTCCGTGTTACCCTTTTTTGTATTCTCCCTGTATAAAACTTTATATAACTTGGTAAAAATTACTCTAATATAATAAAATTATAGTAAAACTTATTTATACATATTAGCCAGTGCATATTATAAAACTGGTTCATAAGAAAGTTTTTTTCTTTTGTTCTGATAAAGGAAATGTCAGTAACACAAGGGACAATAAAATAACAAAGGGGACATCCTAATTGAACATAAAAAATTTAACAATCTTAAAAGTGTACTTATGTATTAATTAAAAATGTATTTCTGATACAGACCAAAAAATGCATTAAAAAACAGGATATTCTGTTGCATTTCATTTTTAAACTTGGGTTTTTTGTCCCTTAACAACATATCAACCAATATCATGGTAACATAGGGGACTAGTAACACAGGAGACAAAATGAAATAAATTATCACCTAGTTATTACTATTTTCATAGAAACAATGTAAAGTTAGATGGAATATTTTCTTTTAACTAAGACTTACAATTTAAATGCCAATAAAATAGAAAAATAATAATTAATCGAAATGAATCAATAGTAACACAGGGGACACACGAAAAACACACCCACCTTCAAAAACCACCTTTACTTAGATAATATTCTTCAAAATTTAACATATGAGGAAAATGACTACCTAGGATGAATGCTAACTCTAAAAGTACATGAAGACTACTGTTAACAACATTTAGGTTGTGAATTCTTATTTTAATAGGAAGAAAAAGGTGGCGGTAACACAGGGGACAAAAATTAAGGGACACGGGAATTTTTCT
Source organism: Maratus speculifer (assembly GCA_964019185.1). Taxonomy (NCBI): domain Eukaryota; kingdom Metazoa; phylum Arthropoda; class Arachnida; order Araneae; family Salticidae; genus Maratus; species Maratus speculifer. The sequence goes on from OZ025293.1 coordinate 94,308,606, forward strand.
TATAAAATGAAAAAAAATATTTACAAAAAATATTTAAAGTATATAGGGATAATATAAAGACTACAAAGACATAAAAAATATCCTGAAAGATAACTTAAACGATACATATAGTAAAAAAAAAATAGGGTTTAAAAAGCAAGAATTGTTCTTGGGACATGGCTTTTTACAGGACACAATTATTATGAAAGTTATTTGAATAACAATAAATGGAATTTATCTCAAGTTTGAAAATTGCATTAAAGAAAAATATCTTTAAAATATAATTTCCAATATTAAAATTTAATTTTGAAACAAAATTTTAGAAAATATAGCAATACGAAGTGTCGGGACACCAAAGGGTGCTTTATTTTTGGAATGACCCAGTTATATTTTAAGTATTTTTTTAATCATCACTATATACGGAATTTGCATTTACAGGGATAAATTCACTCAGAAAGATTTGGAGCAGTCAAAATTGATTTTGGGACAGGAAAATCCATTTTTGGAACAGCAAAAGAACAATTTTGAAGCACGAAAATTGGTTTTTGAAAAGAGAAGAAACAATAAACAATTTTGTGGCAACAAAATCAGTTTTTGAGCAGCAATATTTATATATATATATATAGAAGCAAAATTAGTTTTTATAACAGAAAAATCTCCTGTCAATAACTTTTTTTTCCCCTGTGTCACTCTGAAGAAATAGGCCATTTTCGCGATCTTTTAACAAAATTTGTCGCTTTTTTGCAATCTTTTGACGAAACCTGCCATTTTTTCACGGTCTTTCGATAAAATCTGCCATTTCCCACGATCTTTCGATGAAATTTGCCATTTTCCTACAAACTTTCGGCGAAATCGGCTGTTCTTTTTTTAGATCTTATGAAGAAATCTGTCTTTCCCCTCCCCCCCCCGAGATCTTTTGACGAAATCTGTTGTTTTTTCTAGATCTTTTGGTGAAATTTAAAGGAATTTTTTGGGGATCTTTAGACGAAATTTGCCATTTTTCTGTGATTTTTTGATGAAGTCTGATTTTTTCGAGATTTTTTGAAGAAGTCTGCCTTTTCTTTGATATTTTGACGATGTCTGCTGTTTTATTTTGCAACCTTTTGTCAAAACCTGCCCTGTTTTTTCCAATATTTTGACGAAATTTGCCGTTTTTCGCGATTCTTTGATTTAAATTTGTGTTTTTCTTTTTTTTTTTCGTGATTCCTGGAGGAAATTTCACTTTTTTTTTCCAATCCTTTTAAAATTAGTTTCTTTTTAGCGACGATGTCAAAATTCGAGATATATTTTATGCTCTATAATTTTTAATTTTCAGAAATTTTCTGCTTTTCTTTGTTATTGTGAGAAAATTAGCATTTTTAAAGTGATCTTTCGACGAAATGCGTGCTTTTCCGCCATCATTTGACAAAAAACGTGTTTTCTTCTGCGATCTTTTGATGAAAATAGCATTTTCTTAAGAGTTTCTTTTAGAAAATTTACGTTTTTACCACGATCGTTACATGAAAAGTGAAGTTTTTTGCAATCTTTTGATGAAATTAACATTTTCAGCAAATTAAAATAATATATTCGTGGAAAAATTACGTCCGAATTGCGGAACTTCACGGCCTATAAAACTAATCATGAGGGTGGAAAGGCTGAAAAATATAGGAGAAAAAGGATTTTTTACAAATTAATAGGAATCATAGGAAAGCTGCAAGGCTGTAGGTAAAAGAGCAAAATGATGCCACCATGCTGACGCTACGCTTTTAAAGCTCTTAGGCCAGATATTACATCTAAAAAGAGAAGTAATGTGTTAAAGCAGCAAAAAATTGAATTTTTTTTATTTTGTAAACTATTCTGTATATCATTACAAAATGAATAAAAGCATATACATTCTTTGTCATCATAACTAAATAAAATTATAATTCGCAAGAATTTTTTACTTTTTCAGAAAATCCAAGGTGGTGTCAGCACCAATTATCTCGACTTTTTGAAACTCTACTGTGTTTTGCATTTGTATTTTATTTTTGTGTTTCTGTTATGTTTACTGCTCAGTTTAACAAATTTACTAAACTCAGACATAAGCATGTAAAATTTCTTAACAACTTAAATTTTCTTCAAAATTGCAAGAAAAATAATGTTATCCCCAATTTTATTCAACTTAAATGCTCTGTTAATAGATCTGTTAGAATTTTAAAAGCTGTTATTCATTCACATTTTATTATTTTGAGAGCTTGTATTCAAGATGTTTGGCATACTGTCTCCAAACTTGAAGAACTTTATTTATTCCTAGTAAACATCTTGATGATTTCTGAGATTTTGGAAATAAATGCTGATCTTCTCTACTCACTTTCAAAACTGTTTATCAAAATAAGCATGGTAAAAAGTTTTCTTCATTGTGAAATAAGCAAAAAAAGTCTAAATTTTTGAATAATGATCTATCAAATGAGAACTGTACTGTTAATCTCTCACCTCATACCTTATCTCTGGAGCAAAAAATCATTTTACACCTTACATTTTATATTTTGGTTTAAATTTTTAGCAGTCTTGCAAACCTTCTCTTACCAAATTTAATGCTCTTATTGAATCTTCCTTTAAACATAGTAAAGTCAGACCTTTTGAAAAAGAAACTCTTTGTCACATCCTTGCTTATACTATTTGTTCTAACGATTCAAAATATAAACCTTATTTTTCACGTTTGTAAGATATATCTCTGAATGAGCTGAAATCCAGTGAAAATCTTATTATTACTAAAGCTGATAATTTTTTCTTGTGGATAAAAATGATTAACCTGATAAAGTTTATGCTTCGTATCTGAATATCCTTATGTTGAGGTTAAACAAGTTGCTACTAATTCACATCTTTTCACTCTCAAGAAAGCTGATAAAAATTCTGTTGTACTAAATGACAACACTAGACATTCTGTTATTCCTTCTTCAGCCATTTGTACTCTTTTTTATGCTTTGCCTTTAGTTCACAAAACCAATATCCTTTAAAGATCTATTGTCTCTAATATTGGTAGTTACTTATATTCTTGCCAAATTTTTATAATCCATTTTTCCTTCTTCATGCATTTCTAATTCTTATATAATAAAAAATTCTTATGAATTTATTAGTAAATTAAAAAGTATTAATCCACCCAGTGCTGTAATTGGGCAGGAACGCGTGGGAACGCCGTTCCCAGAAATAAAAATTTGTTACTGTAAAAATAAATAAATAAATAAAAATAAACATCGCGTACGAGCACAAATTTTTCTTTTTTTTATCAATCAAAATGATAATCATTGTTATATATTATAACAAAAATTATCAAGTTCATTGATACTGAAAATGAGCCAGAATGCTAAGTACTCTTCTAGAGTGCGTGAAAACTGTATCCATTTCAACGTCGGAAAGCGAAAGAGTAATTAGCTATATGAATTATATCATGGCTGATGCGAAAATTTAAATCTTTATTAAAAAGGAGCCAGTTCACTTATAATATATTTATAAGCTGTGTAGGACCTTCCTTAAAAGAATTTCGTCCTGAACCATATGGTCATTAATCTTGGTTGTCATTAGGAAGAAGATTGGCAGACGAGACAGTTTGTTGCAAATCAGAAAGCAGAAAAAAACTTCATTATCATTCTCTATGAAATCTTTTGCTTTTTTTTCGTTTAACTTTTGCTTCATGATGAAAAATGTTACTACGCGATTTATAAAATTCATTTAGAGAATTCTACACAAATACAATACCGAAAAAGTATAATAATTAAAACTGTTAACTCAAAAAAGTTTATTTTGGGCTAAATGATTTAAATTGACTTTTTGCTTTAAAAAAAAGTTCAATAACACCAACATGGAATCTATGGAAAAGTCAGTTCCCACAAATGTTTTTTTCCAATTACAGCACTGAATCCATCCAGTTGTTCTACAATTTTTCTTGATGTCAAATCTTTATTTACTAATGTTCCGATTGAATGTACTCTTTCTTGCTTGAAAACAAGATTATATTAATTTCATTTTTCTAATGTTGAAGTCCAAGATTTTGTTAATTTAATTAAAATTTGTGTAATCCAAACTACTTTTCAATTTGATAAATTTTTCAACCAATTAGACTGCTTAAGTATAAGTAGTCCTTTATCTCCAATTCTTTGTGATATTTATATGCATTATTTTGAAGAAAAATTATTACATCTGATTAATTTTAAATGTTGGATGTGTTATGTGAATGATATGTTTGTTTTAATTGATAATCTTTTTGACATTCCTAATATTGTTTAAACTGTCAATTCTATCGATATTGATCCACATATTCAGTTTACTTTTGAGTTAGAAAACTGTAGTACACTCCCTTTTCTTGATGTTTTAGTTACCAAATGTGATTCTTCTTTCAAAACTTGTGTTTGTAGAAAAACCTTTTCTGTTTCTAACAGGGGTGTAGTCAGAAAAATAACAGAGGATATACGTTCTAAGCAGAGAGTATACACTCAAGGCAGAGGGTATGCATACTATTCTCAAGAAACAGAGGGTATACGGTACTCCTTTAAAAAATCCAAAAGGTATACAGTGTATACCCTCCACTACATCCCTGATCTCTAATCCACCCCAACTTCTCTCAAAACTTCCTGTCAACCAAAAAATTGGTGTTTTTTTATACATATGTAAATTGTGCTACCAAAATTTGTTCAGTCTCTACATCCCTTAAAGATGAACTGAATTACTTAAAAGCTGTTGTTATCAAAAGAGGTTTCAATCCTTCAATCAATGCTGCTGTAAACAAATTCTATAGACCACCTTCACATAATAAAATTACTCTTTCCAATTCTGTAAAACGTAAACCACATAATTTGCTTGCCCTCCTATTTTATCCCTCTTTATGTTTCAAATTAGCTAAACTTTTAAGATGTTTTGATTTTATTAAACCTGTGAATAAATTCAAATTCCTTTCCATTAAATCTCTTGTTCCTGATTTTCATAAATGGTGAATTTGTGATTCTTATAATGGTTGTGATTTATCTGATATTGGTCAAACTAAAGAAATCTCGAAATCTGCTCATTTTGTCACAACACGCTCATTTTGTCATTAATCAAGAAATTTCTAAATGTTCTGTTGTCAAGCGCTCCAGATTCCAGCCATAGTTTTAGTTTTTAAAATGTTAAAATTTTTCTTTAATGCCAATAGTATTTCTGAATTAGATTTTTTTGAAAAATTAGATATTTACCTTAATTGTGAAGTTATTGGATATACTGGTGTGCAAAAGTTAAGGACAAGAGAATTTTTTTAATGTAATGTCAAACAGAAGTTGTCCACATTGTTCAAAATCATAGCATAAGATCTTTAACCCTCTCACTGACAAGCCCGTCTATAGACGTTCCCTAAGCTCCAGGTTTCACTGCAATGCAAGCAATAATTAAAATGATATAACTCAGTTTATTTAATGGATTTTCAATACATTGTGCAATGATTAACACACTCAAGGATAACATTCATATTTTTAAATAAGATTTTTCTATAATTTTGAAATAATCATATTTTTTCAGCAATTAAAACAAAATGCTGAGAAAACAACATTACAATTTTGCCCTTTTGCAAGACTGTCAGAGGGTTAAGGTGTGAAAATATGGGACAAGTGTTAAAAAATATATAAACAAAGAATCAAAAGGATACATAAGCACTTTATTGTAAAAGTCACTTGGAGCACAAATGCTGAGAAGACAGAAACATATTTCTTATAGACATCTGGCAGAAAAAATTTAGTCTCTAATAGGGGATATGGTCACTCTGGATGGTATTGAAGGATTTACAACCTCTGTTCATGCTGAGGACGATTTTTTCTAGGAGCTATTGATGCACTGAGTCTGATTCTTCTTGTAACGCCAATTTAAACTCCAGAATTGTTGCCAGTGCCTGGTCAGATGATGCTAAGCCTATCCAGGGAAGATCCCATATGTGTTCCATGGAATTCAGCCCAGAGATGTTGCAGGCCAATCCATGCATTAAATATCTTCACTCTCCAAGAGTTCTCCGATAAAAGCTGTATGATGACGGAGATCGTCGAATCCGTGAAGAGGAAGTCTGGATCCATAACACCTCTAAAAAGATGCACAAAAGGCAAAAGAATCTAAGCGCAATAGCGGATACCAGATACTGAACGTCTTTGGAAGACGTGAAGTTCGTACAGCTACCAAGCATGATATCACCCCAAACAAGAGCTCTGGCAGGTACTTTCAATAATGTTGGGGTGGGGGTTAGGTGTTTCCTGCTCTCTTCAAATGTGTAAGCATTCAGAATCACTTGTCATACTAAATCAGCTCTCATCTATGAAGAGTACTCCACACCATTCCTGTTGTGTCCATTTTTTATGTTTCTGATACCACAGAAAATTGAGGTCTCCGATGAGCAGGCAGTAATGGTAAGTGTCGTACTGGACAACGTGCATATAAACATCCATTGTGCAGTCTTTTAACCATGGTAAAATGTGAAATCCAATGTCCAGTAGTCTATTCACTGCCTTGTGACTTCTACTAAAAGTATTAAAAGTATGACTTCTACATCTGTCTGCTGCTTGTTTATTTTCACCTGTAGGACACCATAACGGTCATCTGCTGTTCTTGTTCTGCCACTGTTGAATGCTCAGACAGCTGATCTCTTTGTTTGAAATGCACTCCAGTCTCGTAAAATGATGTTGTGAGGGATAATGAACTTTTGTGCCACACTTGTCATACTTTGACCTTCTTGCAACTTCGAAATAATTCGAACTTGTGTAAAGTCTTGATATGCTGTTACTTTCATAGTAGATGCACATCTTTTTTGTGCCTGATGAAGAAACACTCAGTTCTTTTGATAAGACTAGGAAATTTAAGTATTTTTTATAGTGTTTTAAAGCAGTTTATTCTGTTTATATTGATTCACACCAGTCTCAACTTATTTTCTTTGAAAGGGGAATATCAAACAGTGAATCTCTGAATTCCATAAAGCAATCATCTACAACATTAATAGTTTACTGAGCATTTTAGAGAGTTAGTTGCATTAACCCTTTCAGATTCTGTATCCTTTTTTTATTACAGTATTGAAAAATAGTGCTTTTAAGTTAAAGAAAAATTAAAACAACTACACAAATGGCCAGGTTTAGTACAAAAAAATTAACAACTAAGCCATTCATAGAAACCTAACAAATATATATATATTCATACAATTATAGTTTATATTGATAAAAATATTTTTTAGTCCAGACTCTATTATGAGGGAAAAATAAACTTATAATATGAAAATCATACCTGTGCAGCACCAGAAACAACAGCAACAGTTGAAAAATCAAGTCCTTCTAACTTGAGACGCTCTAAAAGCATATCTAAAGCTTTAACCCACATAATAGTTGGTGCTGTAACAGTTAACTTATCTTCATGATTGTGAACTCCTCCATGAGTTCTGAAATGTTAATAATAATCTTAAACAGTATAAACTTTGTCAAAACATTCTGAAAAGATCATTAAATTACTATATTTCATGAAGCAAAAATTATGAGTTGCCTTTTCATTATAAATGGCTTTTTTTTTAATGGGGGGGGGGAGGTCAATTTTTCAGTTGGTATTAGCTATTGTGATTTATATATTTGTAAGACTTTTTAAAATGTTCAAAGTGATAATTATGATTTTAAATGATATTTTATGAGCAATATATATATATATATATACACAGGGCGATTCATAAAGATAAAAACAATGAGCTATTTCCTTAAATATTCCCTCAAGCCATATACTTCCAATTGCAAAGTTCTGTAAAACTAGTTGGATGTGCCAATCCCAAAACTTTCTTCTATCTCATACATGCATTTTAATATTAAAAAAAAAAGTCACTCATTTTAATGCTTTAATAATTTTAATTCAATACCCTACCAACTTTGATTTTCATCTTAAATTTCTGCTTCAATCAATGAATCGGAGTAAAAACGAATTTCCGTCTCTGCACAAGCCGATGGACAATAGAATGATAGGCAGTTTTTTTTTTTTTTCAAATTCAGGGAGGACCTACTTGCCTTATCAAAAAATAATCATATAAAAAATGTTTAGTTCAGTTCTAGAACTGACTTCATACACTTTTATGTGGTGCAATATTGAAAATGGCATAAAATTCGGTATTGCAGCGCCCCCTTTCGGCGGATTTTTTTCAGATTCAGGGCAATCCAACTAGCCATAGCCAAACACTTACACAAAAAATTTCTTTCAATTCGATGCATAACTTCATGTACTTTTGGTCAGTGCAATATTGAAAATGGCACAAAAATCGTGACTGCAGCGCCCCCTTCCGGCGGAATATTTCAAAACTGACGGATTTTTTTCAAATTCAGGGAGGACCAACTAGCCGTAGTCATACACATGCACAAAAAATTTGGTTCAATTCGATGCATAACTTCATATACTTTTGGTCGGTACAATATTGAAAATGGCACAAAAATCGAGATTGCAGCACCCCCTTCCGGCGAAATATTTCAAAACTGAAGGAGAACCTGCTTGCCAGAGCCAAAAACACTCACAAAAAATTTGGTTCAATTCTATGCATAACTTCATACACTTTTCGATGGTAGAATGGCGACATACAGACAGACACACACACAGACATTTTGTAAAAACATGTTTTTTTGAATGTCTGACCCCTAAAACTTGTAAATCCATCGAAAACCGGAAGTCGAAAAAAATTTCGATTACAATACTTTCTTCTATTGAAGATAGAAGAAAGTAAAAAATGTGCAAAGCCTGATGAAATAAGTTGCAACTTCATGGGTTGTATTTGAGAAAATATGGAAACTAAATTTTTATATGGCCCCATAGAGTAAAATTTCCAATTAGGAAAATTTTCCTTATCCATTCCTGAATTAAACATGAAAAATTCCATCTTCATACCTGCAAAACTCACAGAGATATAATTTGTCAGGTTTTACGGTATTAGGCACAAATTGAAATGCATATAAATCAAGACACAATATTACTTTAAGAGTTCCAAGAAACATGAAAATTGAAAAACATATATTGAGTTAGAATTTAATTTTTTTCCCTTTATTTAGTGATAATTAACCATATAATTTGCAAACAAAATCACATACAAAAATTTCTCATAAAGTTTTTTTTAAATGTAAAATTATTATTATTTTTAAGCATGATAACTTAAAATAATTATAACTTAAAACATTATTTGTCAAATTTCAACATTTTTTCATTTTGTGAAAGAGGAAAACATACTTTTAATTTTGTTTTGGAATTTTTTAAAAAATATTAATGCTAAAAATATTCAAAAATATAAATTTTAAAAATGTTGAAACTTATTTTATAAAAATAAATTTTCAAAAGTAAATATTTTTGAAATTTGACAAAACAAAATGTAAAATAAGCAAAAAAGGCATGTTTCAAGTTTGCACCTTTTTACTTTTACAATTCTTAACTTATAATAATTTAAAGACAAGAAATGTTTAAGAACTATGATGCAGAAAAACACATTAAATGTTTTGAACAAAGATTAGCTCCTAATAAAATGTTTGAATGCTTTTTAAAAAAATCACACGTGAGTAACTGACTCCCTCCTGTAGATTAAACTTACAATTCAGTTTAACTTTTGCTCATTCCACCTTCTTTCTCTCCTATTTAAATATATGTCAGTTCATTTAAAACAAGGCTTTTTCTAACATGCTGATTAAGAGTTTTTTCATAATTTTAGCTCTCAAAATTTCAGGTTTTATATTGTCCCAGCACGGCCATTAAAAACAAGAAAGAAAGAAAAAAATCATGCATCAAACATAGATTAGGAAACACTTTCCAACATGTTCAGTATAATGTTATAAAACTGCACCATTTAATAAGCTGAAATATTATATCTATTTCAACAATATGAAATGCATTTTCTATAACACAGGAAGTAACTTTTAGTAAGCCTAAGCAACATATATCAGTTTTATGATATGTGAAATAGTTTACCATAATCCAAATATGCTGTTTTCATACTCAAAAAAGACTAGGTTCTTTTTCCCAAGTATGTACGGGGAAAATTTCCAGTCATTGTCTTGGTCAAACCCATATTAAAATCATTGACTTTGCCTGACCTGATCCGCGCAAAAATCAGTAAAATTTTGCTCAGCCCAAAAATTTTTACAAAAAATTCATACATTTTAAAATTGGTATTATTTTACAATTAAACTTTAAAATTAAGTTTTTTAAAGCATAGTAGATTTAAAGGGAAAAAAATTAAAAAGCAGTAAAACCATTCTAAAAGAACTTCCTATAATGGAATCCTGTCCTAACTACTGCATCTCAGTCGCAATTTATTAGTATTTTTAGAATCATGTAGCTATTGCATTCTTTATTATTATTTTCAAAATTGTGTAACCTGTTGTATTTATTATTATTATTTCTTGCCAAATGATCAATTTATAATTTAGCTACAGTCAAAACAGTTTTTAAAAAACTATTAAAATCACTTTAATAGTTCCCAAGAATAGACTACTTCAATATCAGCTATTTACATAGGATTTTGCAAGTGCTGATCCCCAAGGGTGGGGAATTTTTCAAAAATTTTACAAGACAAGGATTTATTTCACCAGTCCGCAAGATGCAACAAATATGCATTTGAAAATAGTTATGACAAAATCACATGCAATTACAGATGAAATTACTAACCACAATGTATTTTCGTAATTATTTTTCTCTTTAATATTAAAAAATATGTACAACATATGTAAGCTTAATATAAGATAGAACTTAGTACCTTATTTACACTGTAATAATTTGAAAAGTTAAGATATCTAGATTAAAAAAATGTTTCTGAAGTCTCTATTGCCTTCAGTTTTTCTAAAACAGGTAAATGTACTTGCCTTGTACGAAAATCCACTTGCCACTAGTGAGTAAAATGATATATTTCCCAACCCTTACTGATCCCATATCATTTGAGATGTAAACAGTGAAACTTACAGTTAAGTTGCAAGAACAAAATTCAAGGTAGTATTAAAATCAACAGGAATCAACTTTTTTTTTTTTTTTTTTTTTTTTTTTTTTGTAAATCATGCTCTTTGGCTGTAAGAACTGAATAATTACTAAATAAAATAACATCACTTTTGATTTTTATGCAAATTAGCATATTTATTGCAAAAATTTGTCATATTGAAGGTTCTGTGCACAAAATTCCCTGTGTAAAATGTGATTGAATTATTTATATTTCTGGCATTCATTTCCCTGAATTTCAATTTTGTTTTTTTAATATTAATTGATATGAACTGAAACTGAAGCTTTTTAGTGAAGAAAACATGAATTTATTTCTGAAAAAATCAAGATGACACTAATATCAATGCCAATTGTAAGTTTTCTCACCAAGTATTTTTTAATTAATCAAGCCTTTTTGTTTTAATCCTTTATGTGGCCTAACCATGTTTTTTCTGTCATGTAATATTTTAATTCAAAGGCTGATTTAACATAAGATTGACATTTTTTTTTATTATTATTATTGTATAAGATAAAAAGGTATGTAATGGGAAGTTATCAAATACAAATCTTCATACCAATACTATTCACAATTAATATTTTACGAATTAAAAATGAATGAAAAAATCTGCAGGATGCTTAAGGCCCCTGTCCTCGCTGAGGAAACGCTCGTGAGCTAATGCTATTCCTATGGGGAAGCATTTTTCTAATAACTCTTTCGCATTTTGACATTTTTGAATAATTTTTTTTGCATTCGATAGCTGAGGTGCATGCCAACAATGCACCTTTTCTACTTTTTTGATTTTGGTTGCAGATATTTTTTACAAAGTTAGTTTCACTTTCAAAACTGGTTTCGAAACTGAAAGTGCTTTTTTAAAAAAATATCTGCAACCAAAATCAAAAAAGTAAAAAAGGTGCGCTGTCGGCATGCACCTAAGCAATCGAATGCAAAAAAAATTATTCAAAAATGTCAAAATACGAAAGAGTTATTAGAAAAATGCTTCCCCACAGGAACAGCATTAGCTCGCGAGCGTTTCCTCAAGCGAGGACAGGGGCCTTAAAGGGTTAAATCTAGATAAGTATGATATAAAATTTTGCTTTTTACAATTATGGTGTAAATTATATTCTGATCCAAGATATACTGCAGTAGTAACATTTGCAATACCTGCAACTATACCTACAAGTGTTGAAGTCATATTGTTTATGTTTAACTTATTGGAATTGTTTCAGGTTTAATTTATTCTTTTTTTCATGGTTTCGTATAAGTCTGCCTAATATGGCTGATTCCAATATTTTAAATGAAAAAAGACAGGAAAAGAAAACACATTAGTAAGACAATAATCCAAAAAGAAAAGATCATTAAAAAGCTTGATCATGATTTTAAAGCTAAATGTATATTCTTGTAATTAATTATTTCATGAAATTATTAAATTATTTTAACAATTTATTGTAAGCATTCATTATAACTACATTTAAATTACACTTTTGCTTAAACTTGCTGCTGTAATTTAAAAATTTCATTATAAATAAAATGAAATATATTTCATTTGATGCAAAGTACTTAGAAAATATAATTTTACAAAATACATAAATGAATTTTTGTAAAAAAAAAAAAAAAAAATTTGTCTGGCATTTATATTCTTATATCATGCTCTAAGTATTTTGCATCAAATGAAGTATATTTAATTTTCTTTGATATTTTTTACATTTTTTTTTAAAGAAAGGACAAAAACTATTTTTTCTAATTTATGCAATGAGAAAAAAATATTTTATTTCATAAAATTTGCTACGTAAAAAACTGACTTTTTTGGTTTTCATGTTTCAGTTTCTGTTTCTTCTAAGATGATCATTTCACAAGAAGCCACATCTCACTGAGGCAAGTAAAATGAGTTAAGAGTCATACAAAGATACTCAACCTGCTGATCTTAAATCCATGAGAGTGTTCTTTTCAAATGCCTTATTTGCATTTTAATTTTTCAAATGTTGTTTTACATAGTTGAGGTGAGGTCCATCACAAACCAGGCTAGTTTTTACCTTTCAATTTTGGTTTTATTTATTAACAGTTATTGCCACTTTCTGAACTGGTTCAGAAAGTGAAAGTACTCATCAAAAAATAACTGCAGCCAGAATAAAAAAAATAAAAACTAATCCAGATACAAATCAAGATCAGATACTCTATGGGAAAAAAAAAATAAAATGAAAAATAATAAAATGCAAGAGAAAAACTTTTAAAAGATACTCCCATAGGTTTAACATTAGCTTATGCATTTCTTTGCATGACTTTTAAGCCAAACAAGTCTTTGAACAGAGATGTTTTCAAAGAGTCCCTCATTATTTCTTAACACTATGGACATTTTGAGGGGAAATCACTGTTTCCTCTAGACAACAATATAAAAGTTTTTTTTTTTTTTTTTCCTGACACACTTACACATTTAACCAGTCACTTAAAATTAAGTTTTGTAGTGCAAGCAAATTTATTTCATGAATACACATAACAAGAAAATAAAAAATATGTTAAAAATAATTATAACCTGAATTCTGGAAGATCGACATCAAACTGCACAGAAGACTGGTGGGTAACTTTCAATTCATCATTTATAACTATTGCCTTCAGCTATGAAAAATACCATTATGTAAGTTACGTTCATAATTGACTGAGAAAATTTAATTTTAATTGCACATATTATATCCTTAGCTAGGAATTAATTTCAATCAAACTGTAATAATATATTCAACATACAATAGCATTTTACTGGAATGCCTTTATCAATCCTCCTTTGTTGCTACATTAGTTTTAAAGGGTTATCCAAAAGATATTCATTCTTTTTCAGTTTGTTGACGGTCCTCTTATAGGATTATAGGTAAAAATCTTCGTGGAACGTATGTTACTTGTACTCTTTTTACAAATCTGGGGTTTCAGGATAATTCCTCATGTTATTTTTCTAGATATTTAACATAATGGTCAAAAATTACAAGTAGACGGTCATCTTTGGCCATATAGTATATTTATTATATATGTATACATTCATATATAATGTTTAAAATAAATTAAAATGTGCAAGTAATATCTGTCTGTAGTCCTTTTATGCTTTATTAAGTAAAAAATATATAAATTCTATGAAATAAGATTGATCAGAAATTACCGGGCACACTGAAGTATTAATCAATATATGTATAACCAGTATACAAAATTATAGAAGTATAATATAATTTAAAGGCTTGTACTATAAATAGTTGAAAAATAATATTAAATATATATATATATATATATATATATATATATATATATATATATATATATATATATATATATATATAAAGGATCTTAGTAAAATGAGGAATTTTCAAAAATAATCTTTTTTCAAGATGCTTTGTAGCAGGGCCATAGCTAAGGAGGCACTCTGGGCAGCTCAGCCCTCCCCCCCCCCCCCCTAGAAAAGATTCCAGGGTCACTCAATGAATTTCTGTTCCAAAAATTAATTTAGTTTTGAGACCCTTTCAGAGTTTTACAAAATTACTAAATTGTACCTAAAATAAGTGTTTCAACACCTCCCACATCCTATTTGTACATATGAAGCTAGCATGATGTTTAATCATGCATGATGTTATACACTCAAAATTTTCATCATTCAATTTTCATTATTTTTTTTCAGCATAAAATAAAGTTTATACAACAGTTTAATAAGAAACATAGTACTTACTATGTGGATATGCACTAATTTATCTTTCTGCATCAGAGAGAGCCCCAAAAAAAAAGTTATGAGCCCCCCCCCCCCCCCATTGCCTACTTCTAGCTACGGCCCTGCTTTGTAGTAGTTTACAATGTATTTTTAATATTATTGTTATTAATTTCCAGCAGAGATGGAGACACTTTTAATTTTATATATATATATTAAACTACAATGCTCATGGATTGTTAATAATATTATTAAATGATTTTTAAGCATATTATTATGATATAATGTAGGTGACCATTAATTATCCCGAAAACACTGATCGGGAATTACTCCAATCCACCCTAAAGGCTGTGAATAGAACAACATAACTAACAGATACATTTATTACATACCAGTAATAAATGATAAGTAAGGGGGTAATAATAAGGAGTTTTTGGAATTTGAAATACAGTAAACACAAATCATTGGAGAAAGTTTACTGAAAAAAATTATCTGTGTCATTAGAGTATCATAGACTATTTAGAGGAAGCAGGTGAACAGAGATGACTTTATGTAGAGTTGTAGAAAGGAGCTAAACTGCATAAAAAATAATGATTTCAGCTTTGGTGGAAGTGCTCTATGCATCTCCCCTACCCCCAACTTGTCACTATATATGCATCAAGTATGCACACTAAAATTTATCCTAGTTTTCTGATTTAAAAACCATAAAAAGACTTTATGACATGGAAAAAAATAATTAAAATAACATATTTTAGTTTCCGTTATAATTATTTTTGAGAGCAGGCAAAGCACTAGTTTTAGTGACCAATAATATGTCATTGATAACATTTTTTTACTTAATATGTGATTTTTCTCCATTGACTCAATATTTTCTCATTAACTGATTAACAATTTGAGTATCGAATCAGAATTGCAAAATTTTCAGTGAAATGCAAACATGCTATCCGCATTACAACTAAGTGTGACTGAGAAATTAGGAACAATTGCATTGTTTATTATAAAAAGTGAAGAAAGACTACACTACACACTAATTAAAAAGAAAATAACTTAAAATTTTGAACAATCAGGATAACTGAAAAACTTTACATAAGGTGAAACTAAACATGACAGAGATACATCAGTGTTAGAATTTAAAATCTTATTTTATCAAATGAAATTATTTAACTTACAATTCAGGAATTAAGGGAAATACATGAGTACAAAATAAATAGATAGTTACCAATAATGAGGGAACAAATTAAGCAAAAAATTGTAGAAGAAATGCAGATAAAAATTGTGACGTATCCTGTAGGTTGCTTAATTTTGCCTCGAAAAGATCACCAAAAAGGCACATTTTGTATTAAACATATTGAACTTGTCTTACTTCTAAAACAAGAACCAACTATCGTACAAAAAGATCCGGTTTTATGGAAGTATGTGAGTCCTAGAATTTCAAAAGCCTAGCGACATCAATGGGGTATTATAAATTAAATAAAAAATGGAATACGACACTTTTACATTCTATGAGTAATTGCAGAAATTGTATGATCATGCCACAAATATTATGAGAAGAAAATGCACATATTCCTAAAAGTGAAATAACTTAGAATTTTTGCGAATGAAAATTTAATGATACATAAAATATTAACGATTAAGGGATACTTTTATTACATATAGTTAAAAAGTAATGAGCTTCAAATGAAAAAAAAAAAAAATACCTGCTGTGTACTGAAATCAAGTCCAAGGTACGACACATCTTCAGCCATTATTTAATAAGTAACATCAAATATGTAAAACTTTTTCAGCAGTCGATCAAAAACTAAAATACCATATGACAAGTAAACACGGTCCCTCAATGCAAGCACCAGCGATGACCCCAATGCTGAGTAGAATGTACACAAACCCATGGGACAAAAACAAGAATCTAACATATGGGGTTGAGATGTTTCTTCTGTGAGAATCAAAATGCAGCAAATTTTTATCAGTGTATACAAGCAGGGGAGTGCGTTGCAACAAAATGCAGCAAATTTTTATCAGTGTACACTGATAAAAATTTGCTGCATTTTGCTGCAACAAACTCCACCGCTTGTATATAATATCTCTATAGACCCCTTGCACGTGACGTCACATGCTTCATCTGGCGCCCACACATAAGGCAAATGTGGTGTTTCACATTTATAAAAATAGTAATTTTCGCTTCATTTTTTAAGTATTTAGAAAAATAATGCAAGAATAAGAAAAATCAAAATTAAACAGATAGACCACAGTTGCTTTAAACGGCAAACTGGGAATTATGATGGTTCGTTTGTGCTCCAGATTATGGCGTCATGTGCACCAGATAAGAGGAACAGCCGCTGTTGTGACGTCAATGCAAGGGGTCTATTCCAACCAATGAGAAAGCTCCATTTCAAGGCCAAGTAACCGTTTTCTATATAATATCTAACCGTTATATATTACATTATAGATATTATAACCAAAATAGTAACCGTTTTTGTATATAATATCTCTATTCCAACCAATGAGAAAACTCCATTTCACGGCCTCGAGTTATTCGACCGTTTCCAGACTTTTCGGACACCCTGTATAGGGCATTCCAATATGACGTCAGGAACATTACCGCCCAAAATCTTCTGTCTGCGCAACTTCATGCACAAGTGAATGTATGGTTCCATTCTGGCTGCTTTATCGCACTTGATTTAATTGCCAAATGCTTTATTTAAATTACTCTTAATCATTTGTTTTTAATAGAAAATTCAGAAATCTTGGCGCTATCCAGACTTGAATGTAAATGAAAGAAATATATTACGTAAGTGTTTTGTAATTGTTTTCTATTTAATAATCTGTCCGATTACTTCTTGTTCAATATTTCGTATAATTTTTTGTCTGTTACGTGAATAGTAATATTTCTAGTGCTAGAATCATGCCTGCTTTTCAAATACTTGTAAACTTTTTGTATATTTTTATATTAAAGCTTATTTATCATTATGATAAGTATACTAGACTATTTTATAGAAAAGACATTGTATATTTTGAAAAATATTTGTGATATACATGCTTGTCGATTTTTTTTTCCTTTCAATCAATACGCAACTGCAATATTTCCTTCTAGTTCCTGCAAGATATATTGACAATCCTTCACAGAAAATATATGTTTAAAAATATTTTATTAGAGTTTTTTTACTTTTAAAACAGTCAATTTTGCAGACCTATTAATATGAAAACATATATCTGCCAACTTCCCCCCCCCCCTTTTTTTTCTACTCAAATAAGAATTTTATTTGCTAAAAGTTTTATTTCAATGAAATGAAATCGAATAAGTACCAAATAAATATAACACAGTTTATGAATTTTCTGAACTCATTTAAGTTAAACAAGTAAGAAAAATCATGCCTTAAGCATAGATTATGAAGCACTTTCTTACACTTCCTGAAATCATTAACAAAACTTCATTATCTATAAAAATTAGGTGTTACTGTTCACAGCCAAATATGTATTCTGATACTTTTGAACAGCCGAATATTTGATTTGCCGATTGATATACAGTAGACTCCCTTAAATCCGCACAGCTTGGGACCAGAGGTTTTGCGGATTTTAGAATTTTGCGGATTTCTGGTCATTGCTTTGTTTACATTTTTTAAAAAAATAATTTGAATGTAATTAATAATGAAATCAAAAGTACAATGAATGCATACAATATACTAAAATATTAAAATAAATAATAAACTAAAATAATAAAAAATTAGATATTTTAAAAAATGATTAAAATGCTAAAAGGAAATATCAAGTTAATAATCAGTAATGTACAATTAAATATTCATTATAAAAGAGGAAATGTGTTTTTCCTAAATTATTCAATGAAACTTGCCTCATAAAGGTACATATCTAATTCACATCAGGATCATAAAATAATGAAACTTTATTTCCGGTTTAGCCTGACTTAATAACCAAAAAAGCTTGATTAATACATAAATATGTTTGGTAAGATTGTAATTAAAAATGATATCAGCAATATCTTTATTTTTTCAGAAATAAATTATTCTTTCTTCATAAAAAAACATGAATTCAATAACCTTAACAAAAATTATAAATTAAAAAATGTATAGAATCGATATAAAACTGAAAAAATCAATTTTTGCACCTACATCTGAATTGAATGTTTCATTGTTTACACCCGTAAAATATGTGCAGATTTTAGAGAGTTGCGGATTTGAGGGAGTCTACTGTATATATACTACATAATGAGTAAATTTAGTCTTGCAAGAAAACGTCTATCTAGTTGAAAATTTTCTTTCAGCAATTAATATTAATAGATCGAAACATACTTGAATACTTTTGTTCAGCCCTGTAATTTATCTAGTACCCTTATTATATGAAAGTATTTTGTTAAAATTTAATTCATATAAAAATACTCTTTAAACTACTACCATTGTTAAGTAAATTGCTTTATGCTTATCAGATTGGAAAGTCTAAACATAGATGGGTTGCAGTACAGGGGACGGTTAATTCTGGGAAAACTACATTCGCTTCGGGTGTAGTTAGTTGATTTATTTAATGGGGTTCCTATGAATATTAATACAAATGAGGACAATAGCTAACATTTCAGCTAGGGCAAGCTATCCGCATGCTTTTTTTACATATTATGATGTAACATCTGTTGGTTTCCATAATATTGACAGAGTTATGAGAGAAATGATGGATGATGGGAATAATAACAACAAATGAAGAACACTTTCCTGCCGAATTGCATAAGGTGAGCTGTCAGTCGGGATCCAGTTTGTTACATTTTTTCTAAATGGACAGTTCTACCAGGCTCACAAATATGAATTTCAAGAAGTTAAATTTGATTTTTTAAAAAAAGCTATTGTTATCAATAAGTATGATTTTTTTTTTTTTTAGAAAATTTTCGAAAAAGTTTCATTTAAGGGAAAAAGTACGTATAAATTAAATATTGAAAATTTTTCTAGAAGTTTGTGAAATGCTGGGTCTAGAATTCGATATTAGGGCAAAGCATGAAAGCCTTAAAGATTTCTTTCAGGTAGGTGTTGCAGTCAAATTTAGAAGTAAGTAATACATTTTCTTTAATTTTTCAAAATCTATTTATCTGTTTACTTATTTTTTATTATTTTTTTTTTTTTTAGAATTTAAACCGCGACACAGGAATTGTGTCCCCTGTGCCAACAATGTATTGGGATGAAAGCTACTGCAAAAGAAATTTGTCCAGATAGACGCTTTCAGTGTGACGTCAGTCATGCCATTTTCCTTGGATTCTGACTCCAAACAAACGGTTGCTATGCTTCATTTCTTATTAAATATAAATCGTAGAAAATGGTATCATTGCATATAAAGCATTAAATATGTCTCTGTTATATATAGCTGAAAAATGTTGCTGTAATATGCAAATAAAATAGAAAATACAGCATAGCAACCGTTTGTTTGGAGTCAGTATCCAAGCAAAACGTCATAACTGATGTCACGACTGAAAGCGTCTATTGCACCCTTTTGGCAGAATCGGCACTCCCCCATGAGAATCATCACAGGCATAGACAAATCCCGGCATCAACTGTGACCCTGTATGCAAAAGATTTCTCTTCAAGAAGATCTCCCATTAAAAAAAAGCGAGATGTGACAATGGCAATAGAAGAATATGTTTGTAATTATATGTGAATAAAGGCATAACGCTCGGAGAGTTTCTAGCGCGGGTAGCGCCTGACACACAGTGTTCGGCCGTCCACACGGGAAACTCCTCCCGGTCAATGCTTTTGTTACGTATAAAAAAATTATAAAAATCAAGAAAAAGATAACACAGGTAAACAAAAACAAGTAAGTTTACTTCAGTTATATTTATTTGAAATATAACTTTAATATATTAAAGAAAAATTAGGTAAATTAAAAAAAAAATCTTTTTTTTCCCTCTAATTTTTTTTTTAATTGTTCGCATATAAAAGCTTTTTAATTTATCTTAAATTTCGAAGGGCATTGCTGATGGCACGTCTTTAGCCTCTAATCTAAAGGACTGATTTTTGCTACGCTTAGATTCTTTAGGGTGTTCAGTTTTAATTCAACATCGTGCAAATTGTCAGCAATACATAGAATTTTTGTTGGTATTCTGATCCAAGTTGTATTGTTTTGGATGTTTACATTATATTGCTTCAAAACTGGCATGTTCAAAAAATTATTGTATAAAGTATATTATTGAGGAAAGTCCCACCTTAGAGAATTCTGAATGTCTTCACGACTTGTGTGGATAGATGCATTATCTTGCTGTTAATCCTTTCTTTTTTTTTCATGCTAGAAGTGTTGTAACAAATGAAAGATGGTCAAAAAGAGTTTGTATACATATATTTGAATTAAAATTTTCGGAAATATACACAAGTGACTCAACGTCACTGAACGAAAAGCAGTGTAATGCTGCAATGATTCCGTCAATTAACTGCTTTGAGAAGATCTCTTTTTTTTTTTTTTTTTTTTTCAAATTGTCACAATAATTTTGAAATTTTATTTTTATTTATATTTTACATCATGGTCTATATTTTAATTTAATTTTTTACAAAAGAGCATGTGTTTTTTGTTACCTCATTGTCGCATGTCATTTGTATTGACCGTGAAATAAAGGGCAAAATTAGCACTAGCCACCGGCCACATGGCCAGTACATGAGAAAAAGTGGCTAGTGAAAAATTGTCTATCAGTGGCCACTTTTTTACAAGGAGATAATACAATTTACTTATATTTCATCAGAGATTCTACTTTTTTAGGTTTTGATGTATTTATATTATCATATTTATTTGGGCTCTTTAGTTTTAGATTAATACTTATAGAAATTTTACTGCTTAATATTTTTAAATAAAAAAGTGGCCACTTGAAAAACTAGTCTTACTGGCCAGTGGCCGGTGATGAAATTTCTCAATTTTGCCCTATACCGTGAAATATTTTGAAATTTTATTTTTATTTATATTATGATTATGAAACTTATTTGACGGTTCTGAAACATGTCAATGTCATTTATTTTTATTATAGCACCTTTCTTAAATAAAATTAAAAAATTTTATTAAAATGTTTATATAAAAGGTGAATGTTTTATAATCTGGTGATTTAAAAAATCAATTGGATTTAATTAAATTTTTATAATATCAGGACCTTTCAAGTTTCACTTATTTTCATCAGAGAAAATAACCTGCAGCAGTTTGTTGTCCCAAGTCATCACTTGTGTGGTTGAAAATATTATTGAGATTATTTAAGAAAAAAAAAGAGATTTTATTAAAACATCAGTTATGTGGTGGATCAATTGCGCCATAGGGCTGCTTTTTGTTCAAAGATGTGGAGCCATTTGTATATGTTTTTAGCAAAATTTAATTCAAAGACACATGTACAAACTCTTTCTGGCCATCTCTCATTTGTTGATACAATTCTGGCAGAAAAAAAAAAAAAAAAAAAAAAAAAAAAAGTATGGCTATAACAGTGATATAATGTGCCTATCCACAAAACATTAGTTCCACAAGAAAAATATTGAAGTCTTGCAATGGGCGCTCAGAAATCCAGTTTTAAATCCTATCAATAACTTATGGTGAGATCTAGAAGGTTGAGTTTATCAAAAAGGAAGGCATTTTTTCTCATCATCAGAACCCATGTCTATGATTAAGGATGAATAGCACAAACACAATTCCGAACAGTGCAAAAATGAATGATATCGAGGAATGGTGGAATATTTGCAATCATTAAACTTCAGAGGTGGTTGCATAATATATGAAATATTAGTTCCTTTGGTTACTATATTGAATTTATTTGCTGTCCTTATAGTTTTTACACAGGCAAAAATGGTGGGTTTTTTTAACAATTACTTTATTTTCGTAATAAAATACTCACAGTTTAATTTTGTTGATTTTTTTATTAGCTTTTTAACTTGATACCTTTTATAAGGAAAAAAGATTTATTTGTTTTGAAATTTTTAAGAAAATCAACATTTTTTGCTGTTTTTATAAGCAAAGTAGTTAATAATGGGCGTAATCAAGAATTACTGCTTTTATATTTCATTCATTTTAATATAAATTTATTAATAGTTTAAATAATTAAAAATATTTCTAAATTGTGTTCGATCCGCCACATTGTCGAAAACTTTTGGCGAAAAACCTTGGCGAGAGCGGTTTTGAGATGCAATTGAAATATGGAACTCCGGTAGCTCATGTGCACGTGCGTGTTCTTCCGCTGTTGAGTTGATTCAGTAGCAAGACGCTGTTGTCATTCTCATTGCGTTTATTGGATTTCATTACGATGTTGACTTATTTTTGCGTCCGTTTTTAAATTTTATTCACGTTACACCTACTAACAACAATAAATAAATAAATAACGCTACTCATCTTTGTATTATTTTGTGTGTTTATGCTGCATTTTATTTTATTTCTGAAGTAGCAGCAGTATTATAACAAGATAGAATCATAATATGTTTATATTTTACTTTTGTCCTTTTATTCTGCAGATTTTTTTTTACTATAAAATGTATTTTCACACATTTAATAAGTACATCTTTCAGTTAATGGTGTGCTTTGTTGTCAATCGCAAAATAAAATATTTAAGTGTAAAATTTAGCATAAATATTTACGAAAATGTCTTGCCAAAAGACTAGAGCGAGAAAATTTTCCCCAAAAAATCTTTAAAAAATACAAGTTAAAGAATTTTTATTAGATATAAACACCTGTAATGATAAAAGTTGAAAGTGTACTTAATTTTCATTTTTCAATATAACAACTTATATTTTATAATATTAAAGGTAAAATTAGCTTCAAAATACAGTTGAATAAAACTTTTAAAAGTTGTGAAATTATTCCTTAAAATAAATTTTTTGGCTAATTCAGGTGTTGACATGAGAAAAATTGCTTGTAATATCATATTTATCATGAACTTATTTTTTGTTTATAGTAAAATGCTTACACATTAAAATGTTACAGCAGCAAATAAACTATATATTTAATATTTCATACAAATTCTATCTTGAAACAGTAAAAAACAAGGGTGTAAAAATATGTTGCTCAGAGGGTTGGTTTGGTTTCTTCCAAGCCAGTGGAAGAAACTGGAAAGAAATGGAAGAAATCAACAAAAAATGTATATATGTTTATACATTTATATATGTGTGTGTAAGTATATATATACTAGCTTTTACCCATGGCTTCGCTCACGCAGAATGTAAGCTTTCCCAGTACCATTTAATTATTCTGTTGACCAATTTCGCTAAATCATACAGATTGGCAAACTTTTCGCCAAGTTTTGCAATGTTATGAATAATTTATTATCTTTTTTTAAATAAAGGAATAGATTAACTTTCATTAAATAGAGAATCATAATGCTTAGCATGATTTCTAATAAAAATACTTCGTACATTCAGGTTTGTAATAAAGGGTGCATTTGGCAAGGGGCGGATCTGGAGAGTCCTCAAGGTGGGGGGGGGGGCGATTTTAGAAATTTGGAGACTTGACTTTAATGCGGGGGTCGGGGCTAATTTTTTCACTGTGGGACATGTTGCTTTTATTTTTTGCTGTGGGTCGGATCTGGGTCCGGTTGACCTAGTTTTAGCTGTGGGTCAGGTCTGGATCCGGTTGACTTCTAGTTTTTGC
Organism: Maratus speculifer; assembly: GCA_964019185.1. Lineage (NCBI taxonomy): Eukaryota > Metazoa > Arthropoda > Arachnida > Araneae > Salticidae > Maratus > Maratus speculifer. The sequence goes on from OZ025293.1 coordinate 94,332,767, forward strand.
TGTGGGTCGGGTTTGGGTCCAGTTGACTTCTAGTTTTTGCTGCGGGTCGGGTTAACTAATGTTTATGTTGTGGATCACATTAGCAGGATTAGCAGGTGTTTTTATTCAGAAACTGGCGTAATCCATTTTTTGATAAGCAGTTTAAGAAAATACTGTGAAAATTATCGTTTTGCATAGAATTTCTGGAAGTGACAGCATGAGAAGGTAGAAAAATCTGCAATCATTTGACGTGTGAAGAGAAAACTGCGCTCGGTACAAAGGAAAATGTGCCCCCCCCCCCTCCGACCCAACGAATTCTAGTTAGGATCTAACTCATTTCTTGCAAGGATGCATGTATTTTTGGGAAACGTTTATTGCCCAAGAAGTGAAGACGATCGCCCCCTCAGACCCGCCATTGGGCCCGACCGAAATCTGCAGAAAAATAATGATCACAATACTGCCAGGTTCTGAAAACGAGGAGACCTGACCCAGCCCGAGCCTCGCAAAATTAAAAAGGTGCGGCCCGCCCCGGACTCAAGTTAGGCTTCAATGCATTTCCTGTGAGGATGCATGTCTTTTTACGAAACTTTTATTAGCCCAAGAGGGGGGGGGGAGATCACCCTTTCACCTTGAAAAATGCCAAGACACATTTTTCCTTGAATCTGCCATTGCTTCTCCTTCCTTATGGTCTGGTTCGATCTTAGATCGAGCGTTTACCTCAAGGAAGAACGAAATCCACGCCAGGCCTGCCCTGAAAAGAAATGTGTGGCTCGATCCCGCTCTACAGGAAAAAGTAAGACTCGATCTGCCCCGGTTCTGAAAGTGTAAAGACATGACCCAGTTCCGTGACTTAAAAATGGCACGGCCCGTCCCGGTCTCGAGTTCAAGTCCAATCCTTTTTCCGTGCGGGCATCTTTTTCAGACCCTTTACTGGGCTCAGGGGGGGGGGTGATGCCCCCCTTATATCCGCTATTGCATTTGGCAGGATTTTGGTATAATCTGAAAATAACGTAAGATAGCCAAAAAACTTTGTTCAAAATTTCCCCAATTTGCTGAAGACTCGAGTATAGAATAGGACTTCTTTAAATATTTCAAACCAATATAAAGCCTTTTTTAAGTTAGGTAGTGCAAAACCATGCTTGGTAAGATAAACCTATTATATAATACATATGATATGAAATATATCTACTTTCCAATCAGGATCAGTAGTTACAGCTAGATATGAATACATCTTTCATTGTCACAATATTTTAGCTTAAGCATCTAAGAAATACTATCATGATATTTAATATTTGTGTCATTATTTTCAGTTTTCGGGACGGCCCTTTTCTGGGGAGTACCAGTATATTTTATAAATTATTTTAGTGATAGTTTGCTACAACAATTGCAAGGTAAAGCAGTATTTTTGTTATTTGGATGCATGTGATAAATCGCAAAAAATTGTTCTAACCACCAAGATTCCTATTACATTTGTTTCATTTAAAATATAAACATTTCACTCATTTTATTTAAAATATATTCATGTAGAATAAACATACTGCAAAAATATAAAATATATAACTTTTACACATTTCATTAAAAAAATGAAAGAATGAAAATCAGAAATAACACTGTAAAGCAAAAGAATCTATTTCATCATCAAAATAATTTTTCTAATTTTCCTGTGCGAAAAATAAATCTGATACTGCCAGGATCAAAATGCTATTGGCGAGAAATAGGCTGGGCTACGTAAATGTACGGAAAAACATTTCCACATAGTGGGTTTCTAAGACATTTGTAAGAGAAATGGGTCAGAAATAATGTTCTATGTTGGCTCGATTTTTTTCTCCCGCCAGTTTGGTAATTTTTTTTCTTTTTTTTTAAATATTGCTTTAAGTGTTAATATTTACAATTTATTTTGATTTTTATATTTATTATTATGTTTACTATTTAGAATTGCTTTTTTTAAAATTGCAATTGTTATTCAATAATTTATTTTCAACTCATGCAAGTAACCAAGGGGGGGGGGGGGGTGCCCTCCTCATGCAGATACAAGAAGAATTTTAAAATCAAAGTAAAATAATCAGAATTGAAAACAATTAACTATTTTTATTTTTCATATATCCTGTCATATATCTTTCTCATACTCACTTTTGTGGATAACAACAACAATTTCTCAAGTATCATGATGCAAAACTGATAATTAATATTTTCACATTACATGTGCACTTGATTTATCAATATTTTATAAAGTAGAATATATTAGGTTTCCAAATGTTCGATACGCAGGTGCCAGACACTACTGGCACACCGTTAATCCAACATTTGCAAGCCGCCATTACATTATATGCTCACACAGAATAGATTTTTTTTTCCCCCACTGAGGGTATTTGAGTAAAACAAAAGCATTTGCATTTAGATATAGAAGCTATGCTTAGTAATTTTTATCTTTTAAATAAAAAAATTTAAAACCTGACAATCACATTATAGGGTTTCGAGAAGAGAAAAATCTGTTTTATTCAGTTTTCATTCTCTCGGCTTGTATCATTCTGAAATGGGCCAAAAAAATTATATTTAATTTGTAAATAAACTTTGCTCTTTATCACATATATTTAAAAATATGGGATGGCTAGAAAAAGAAAAACAAGCTTTAGAAAAATCTGAAAAAAAAAATATATATATATATATGCAAGATAATTCAGGATATTTTTAAAGAGAAAGTAACTGTCCAACATAATGTCAAATCTCCAGAAGGCACAGTAACCAAAGAAAGTAAGAAGTTTATTATACTCTCTTACAGCGGTTCAGTTCTGAAATCCGTGCTTAACAAACGCGAAACTTTCTGGCATATTTTATGGCTTTTTTTTTAAATGCAAAGACACAAAAGGAAAGGTGGATAAGGTAAAATTGTTAAAGGCACAAAATTAAGGCAAAAAAGATGTTGATTGAAACAATTTGCATATTTCACTTTTTTGGTAAATAAGCAGTTATCGAGTTTTAAATGACTTTTGTACATGACCGCAGGTTTTTCACCTATATCGTCTTCACATCCGATTTTTTTTTTTTTTTTTTCAAAACATAAATTTTGATAGTATTTTATGAAAATTGCATTTACAAAAATATGGAAAACGTCTTTAGATTACAAGTTTTTAAATAAAATAACAACACCTGCCGGTTTCATGCCTTTTCGAGAGAAGAGAATTTTAAAATATGTCTATGCATTTTCCAACAAAAAGAAAAATATATATATACTAAGGGCGATCAAATGAAAAGGTACGAAACGCCCTAACTACCAAACCAGTTGAAATTTCAATATGCCGCTTTGAAATAAAGTAGTGAGACATCAAGAGATGTGATTGGAGTATCCAGCGTAGTTGTGAACATGCGTAGGTGCTTGTGCATGAAGGGGGAGAGAAGCAGACAGCAAGTGAGCTCCATCCAATTGACGCGGCTGTGTCTGTGAGGCCATCATGGCCTTCCCATTGCAAAATCAGATGATTAAAGAGCAGCGAGGTGTCTGATCAGTCTTATGCAGTGAGAAATCTGATAACACCTCGCTGCTCTTTAATTATCAGATTTTGCAATGGAAAGCCATGATGGCCTCACAGACACAGCCGCGTCAATTGGACGGAGCTCACTTGCTATCTGCTTCTCTCCCCCTTCATGCACAAGCACCTACGCATGTTCACAACTACGCTGGATACTCCAATCGCATCTCTCATTGTCTCACTACTTTATTCAAAGCGGCATATTCGAATTTCAATCGGTTTGGTAGTTAGGGCATTTCGCACCTTTTCATTTGATCGCTTCTAGTATATATATATATATATAAATGTGTCAAAAAGTAACTTTTTTGGATTTGTGAATAGCCTTAAAAGGAATTTTGAAAAAAAAAAAAAAATGACAATTTTTTAATTCAGTAATTTAAGTTAAGGTGGTCTATGATGAAATATGCATGTATATGTTATTTATTGTATGTTTTATTATTATTTTCTAAATTTACATATTTTTCTAATCTAAATTTAAGCAATTAAAAAACAATTTTTAAAACTAATAAATTTTTTATTTTAAAATTTAATATCTAAAATTCAAATATCTTCTTACCGAATAAGTTTTTTTCTTTTTTAATCATTCATGAGTACACACACTCACACAAAAAGGAATGAATAATAATTTTCATTCAGAATTTTTAAATAAATAAAATATTTTTTATATAACATTTTGTGAAAAACTCATAATTTTTCAGGAGGAAAAAAATATTGTAAATAATTTTTATTGATAACTTTCACAATTTTCTCAAAAAAAATTCATGAATGTGTGTGTAACTAAAATTAATTGTATGAAGTCTAATAACTCCAATTTTTATAGAAATTTTGTTATTTTATTCTTCAGTGTAAAAATTTCGTTTCATTGGGGGGAGGAGGGAAGCAAAAGCAAATATTCAGGATTTTTTTTGCTACTAAGTCATATTATAAAATAAAGTTACTATGGACGCGACAAAGGGGGGTAGGGTCCATTGCTCCCTTAAAATTTGAAATATACTTATTTTTTTTTTTTCGAGGGGGTGGGGGTTTAAATTTATTCTTTGCAAGTGGTTTAAATTAGCTAAATATTAAAAGAATAAGGTACTGGAGTTTTTTCATCACATGAACAGAGCTCTAAAACTACTGTGTAAGTTAATTTTTGTTAGTTATGCTTATTTTCTTACATTGTTCTTGTCTTTCAAATTTTCTTAATTTCAGGTTGTCATTTGTTCAATATGGTCTGAATTTAACTAACTGTTCATAACTTTTTTACCAAAAGCTGCTTTTGTTCAAAATTTATGGTTCAAAATATTAAATATATAACAACAAATCTCATAACAATTTGAACAAAAACAATCTTTAACTAAACAAGTCAGAAATTGCAGTCTAAGCGTAGCAAATGAGGTGCGTTCATACAATAATGAAGTTCCAGGTCTGGGCTAAAGAATTTGGGCACCCTCTCCCCCCGTTCAAAAGACTGGTTACGCCTATGCAACTATTTCTTTTTTTTAATAATTTGTTGAAACAAAATAACTGGGCTACTATGTGAGGCATAATATCCCCACTTTGTTGCAATCGCGCAAATGTGGTGCGTCGATGATACCTGTAGTGAGAAATCTAAAACAAAGAATTTTGTATGAAAGTTTTGATGGTCTAAACAGATATTACCCTGACATCTATACTATTAAATAATAGCTGAGTTTGGCGTCAAATATAAATCAAGAATTGCTTTATAAGTAACCAATTTAAGAACAATATATTATATACTAAAAACTATTTTTGTAAATTATCAGTGCAATTCCCTTCAAAAGCCGTTTAGTAGAACTATTTAAAAAGACAAATATTTGATAAAATTGATCACCTGATTACAGAATCCCCTCCTCCTCCTCCATGACTCTATAATGAAGCAACGCAGAACAATATGATAATAAAATTTTCCTGGGAGTATTTCCTGAAAAATATCTAGCTAACAGTATAAGATCCCTCGAAATCCATTTCACAAAATCTTTTAAAAAGATTAAATTTTCATAATCAAATTCACCTGATTATAGAAATTTTTACTGGAATCGTATAAATAATCAATGCATAATGTTATGTTACATACTGAAATTGCCACGAGAAATTATCTACTATATATAAATCATTAAAATTCTTTCAGCCAAACTCAAATTATAACAGCCAAAATAAAATTTTCATCACAATTAAATTACATTAGAATTTAAATATGTAACACTATTTTCCTAATATTACCTGTTATTTATATAATTTACATTTGAATGTAAGAAATTACTCAAAAGGTTGTTGTACACTTGAAAATCAATGCAAAAAATTTCAAATGACTAAAAAATGTATTAAAAATATTGCTCAAATTAAAAAATTGTAGATGTTGAAATTTATTATATTAGACTGCAAGTTTGAAATTGAAATCATTTTTGAAATGTCAAAAAATTTCATTAAAAATTTTGCTAAAAATCACTAAATATTAAAAAATTGTAGAATGTTGAATGGATAAATCATTGTAATCAGAAAACAAAATTTTCAAAAATGACATTAAAAACTTAAAATTCAAAATAGTTTCACTATGTTAGACTAAAAATTTCAATCCAAAATCCTTAAGTTATATAAATCAAATATATGAAGCTCAAAAAAGTGAAATGCGATTATATAATGGTTTTTTTTTTTTTTTTTTTTTTTTTGAAACCCTTAAAAAGTGATGGATCAAGATTCTATGTTATTTATAACTTATATAATATAAAGAAGTCAGTTTTTATATAAAAACAGAAGTAAATAGTATGTAAAAAGCAATAATGTATACATATGTATAAATAACTGTGTATATAAATATAAACAAACCTCACAAGGTTTCTTCTCATAGTCATTTATAAAAATAAATAGACAAAAAATTGCACTTTCTGAAGCCCTAATTGCAAGAACCATTTTTCATAAAATTCCAAGGCACCAAAAACTCTATATGTACATAACTGGAGCTAGAATCATACCAGATCCAGAATTTAATAAATTATAAAAGAAAATAGTTCAACAATATCATTAAAAGATAAAAAAAAAAAGAACAAAATATGATTAATACCTTTTATCTGTTCATGTTATCATAAAAAAAATATTAAATATATGAACTTTTGAATGGATATGCTCTGACATCTATATTTCTAGAAGCTATCCCTTTCAGTATAATCTTGAAATAGTTATGGAAATTTAAAATTTCTAGATATAAAGGCAATTGAGAAACTAATACCACTTATGCTAATTTACAATTTTATGGAATTAAAATTCTTATACATGAAAATAATTTTCATCTAGAAATAGCATTTTATAAGGTTCAGAACAGACAGATTTTTTGAGAGAAGAAAACTCATAGTTAAAATCTATTCAAATCTAGCATCACTCAAAAAACCTGCCAACCTTGATTTGTTTACTTTTATTGCACATATAAATAATCAAATTCATAAGTAATTCTGGGGGAGGAGGGGGGGGGAGAAAATTTAAAAGATGTTATTAAATATGGTGTTAGAAATTAATAAAAGATGGGAGAAAGCTGAAACTTCATAAAGGAATATCAATACATACATAACAAAAACTCTGTGTTATCAAACTACTTTTTATTCCAAACTTTACTTATTAAAAAGAAAATTTATGAAAAGTTTAAAAAAAGACTTCAAGTAAAAAAATATAATTTTTGAGATTTTGATTACTCTAAATTTTATAGATGTTTATACAGAGCAAAAATTGAATTTAAAGTAAATAAAAATTAGGCAGGGACAATCTGAATACAATTCCCATGATACTTACTACCTGTGAAAAAGTTTAATAACTGATAAAAATAAATAAATGAAAATAAATATTATTAATATAACATCAATAATTCTTTAGCAATAAAAAATCCTTATGAATGAGTATTAAATAAACAAGAAACAGCAAGCAATAAACATAAACAATGTGTAAACAGCGCCCCCTGGTGCTGCTTTAACATAACAATGATATAAGCACTAGCACCATCTATTGATGAAATATTGAATAATAAAATGGTTTCAAACTATGGATGTTTAGAGAGAAAAAAAATCAAACACTAATATTCAGAAGATTAAAAAATGAGAAAATATTATATATATCTTATTAAAAAAATGCAAATGTCTTATCTTGAAAAATAATTTAATGTTCATATAATGCAAACTCTTTAAATAATTTATATTTTGAAGGATTTTACTAATTTCTCTTTAATATCTTTCAAAAAACTCATGTATCTTAATAATATTGCTATCAAAAAGTTAAACAAACCTATCAAATAAAATGTTTCCTGTTTAAAATTATATTTTGTAATAAAAATATTCGATAAGTATGTATAATTCACACATATATATACATATTTACATATATATATCATAGGTACAGATTCATGGCAGACATGCATGTGTTAACTAGATTTTTTTGTTGTGGTCACTAACTTTTTGTGTATAACTTTTTTTAACGCTATTTTTCCTCTTGTAATAATAATTTTAAAAAAAAAGGCCTGGTTTGTATTTTTATTTTTATAGTGTATAATAATCTCATATATTCACAATTTTTTAAGCCTACTTTTGTATGACAAAATCAAAATAAGAAATATCGTTTTCCTTGTATTTTCCATTATCATAATTGCCGTTTTTTTAAGTGTATCTTGCCCAGGGTTGGCGAGTTTTTGCCGAAGGTGGAAAAAACCTGGTAAAAACCGTCCTGGCAAAAATAGGTTTTTGCCAAAAAGGTGGCAAAAATAGGCTGTCCATTTAATTTTTTTTCCCCAGAAAGAGAAAAAATATTTCACGAAAGAAAAAATAAACTGCATACTTAATTAAAGAATCAATATTATTCTAAATTTATTTTAATTTTTAAATTACATAAGTATAATTATGCACTTTATGAAAGAATACTAACTTTTATAACAAGATTATAAATGAAAAAAATTCCAATTTTATATAAATAAATAGAAACTTCTTTATTAATATTTATACAATTATTAATAATTCACATAATAGAACTGTTGAGACTGAGTAAAGCATTTATGTTTATAATTTATATATGTTAAAAATTCGAAGAAACAGTTATAGTAACCTAAATTTAATTTAATATAAAATTATATTTAAAACAGAAAACTATTAAATTTCAAATTTTTCAGCAATATCTTCCTCACAACCTAAATTTTGCTGCTTTAGCATGGCATAGCAGTAAACAAGTTTTGAAAGAGCATCTGTTGATAGCTAATTTCCATTCTTAGTTTGCACAAATGAAAAATTTGAAAACAATCTTTCAATAGCAGCACTACTTGCTGGCATATTTGAAGGTGTACTACTAATGAACAGAAGTTTTTCAAATTGCACAAGCTTATTCAATACTTCTCCATTAATTACATGCACTGACACTATTAATCACTTCTGCAAAATATGAGCTAGGAAAGGGTTTTTCTTTGAGCTTAAAAATTAATAATATAAGATATAAAATCGGGGTTGATTTTTGATAACCATGCTTTACAGCTTTCTTTTTGTTCATAATTTAAAAGTTCATCTCTGTACTTTCGATGTAACAAATACGCTACAAGATGACATGGCAAAATCGCTTGTTCAAATATCTTTTTTAGTTTTGAAAAATGTGGTTTTAACTCTTCATTTTTCAAAAGATTTAGCCATACATGACAAGCATCTGCTATGGTCGGGTAAGGGGGAATATAATACAAAAAGATAAAGTGACAACATGCTACTTACTGAAAGTAAATCTAAATAATTTAACATTTTGTTCCTTTCTTGGAGAGTAAAAGTGACAGAAAAAAATCTAGTTTCCTAATAAGCCATAACAGTTTTTTCAATATATAATTTTCAATTTAATTTACTTAATTTTATCTTTAACAAACTAGTTTCATCAGATATATAGTTATAAAATAGTACCAAAGACTTAGATATTTGCATTTCTTAAGTCTCATGACATAAAACAAAAATAACAAAATTGTATAAAATCTTTTGATAATTAAAAATCCCTTTCGGCATGGCCTACAGGCGGAGGTAGATTTCGAAAAGTTTTCATCTAAAAAAAAAAAAAAATGCCCATCTCTACTCAAATACCCATTTTGACAATATATTTTGAATTATATTCTTACTTTATTTAAAAAATTGACCAATGTGCTCATTATATAGTTCCTAAATAACAAAAAACTTTTAATTAAATTCGTTTGACAGCAAAATTGAATTTAAAAATGAGTCATAAAATAACTAATTTATTATTTTAATATATCCACAATTCTTTAATCAAGATCGCTTTGAGAAATTTTGTGCGAAGTGCCCACTTTGACAGATTTTTTTAAATATATATTTAGCCTTTATCAAAAATCTGACCAATACGGCACATTACACAGTTCCTAAATAACAAATAACTGTCAATTGAATGCGTTTGAGAGCAAAATTGAATTTAAAAATGAGTCATAAAATAAACAATTTGTTATTTGAATACAACCTCAATTCTTTTATCACGATCGCTTTGGGAAATTTTTTTGCGAAGTGCTTAATTTGACAGCTTTTAAAATATATATATTCACCCTTTATCAAAAAATCGACGAATACGCACATTATATAGTTCCTAAGTAACAAAAAACTGTCAATTGAATGCGTTTCAGAGCAAAATTGGATTTAAAAATGAGTCATAAAATAACCAATTTGTTATTTGAATACCCACAGTTCATTAATCATGATCGCTTTGGGAAATTTTGTGCGAAGTGCCCATTTTGGCAGCCTTTTTTGAAATATATTCTGCCTTTATCAAAAAACTGGCCACTCCGTCACATTATATAGTTCCTAAATAAGAGAACCTGTAAATTGGATGTGTTTGAGAACAAAAAAAGATTTAAAAATGACTCGGTAAAAACGCAATTTCTTAAATTTCCTCAAATTCCAATCAGGATAACTTCGTGAAATTCTGTTCAAAATACCCTTTTTGGCAGCCTTTTAAAAAATATATTCTGCCTTTATCAAAAAGCTGGCCAATACGTCAAGTTGTATAGTTCCTAAATAATAGGACCTGTAAATTGGATGGCATTGAGAACAAAAATGAATTTTAAAATGACTCATAAAAACGCAATTTGTTATACTTAATGAATTTTTTAATGATGAAAACTTCGGGAAATCTGTTCAAAATACCTTTTTTGGCAGCCTTTTTAAAAATATATTCTGCCTTTATCAAAAAATTGGCCAATAAAGTTGCTAAATAAGAGGATCTGTCATTTGGATGCGTTTAAAATCAAAAATGAATTTTAAAATGAATCAGAATATAAGCAATTTCGATTTGAGCTTTTTTCTCCAACTCCTATTTTTGTTTAATTTATTTTTGCTATAAGAATTGGTTCTATGAAAACCTTGTCAATATAAAAGTTGTAGATATTATTCTGAAGATGTAAAATAAATTTAATTAGATTTAATTGCTTAAGAATTGAGTAAGTTATGGGTTTTTTTCTTTTTCCTCCCCCCTTTTTCTTTTCGTTTTAAATTTTTTTCATCGGTAAAAATTGGTCCTATCAAAAACTTGTAAATACAAAAGTTTTAGATAATATTGAGTACATTTATATAAAATTTAGTTGGATTTGATATCTTGAGAATTGACGAAGTTATGAATTTTTTTCTCCCAAAAACCATGTTTTTTTCGCCCCATCAGCCCATTTTTAACTTTATCAAAAATCTGTCACGCATAAACTTTTTCCTCATTTTTTAGAAGTAATATAAACTTTAAACTGATTCGATATCTATTTTAATTAAAAAGTTATCGCGTTTTTTCTGTTTTCACAAAAACCCTCCTAACTTCCACCCCCTTGGTCAGATTTTGCCCATTAACGAACTTAACGCAGATTTTATGCCCCTTGATTTTATGTAAAAGTTTGAAGAAGATCTGAGCATAATTATGGAAGTTATCGTGTCTAGAAGAAAGTGATATACACCGATAGATAGATAGATAGATAGATATATAAACTTTTTTACTGATGGTAGTTTTGGGGTCTAGGAGTCATGATTCGTGTAGATCCGCAAAAATTTTTCAGAAATTCCAACATGGGAGACAATGCAATAGGTAGTATTTCATACGAAATCTACCTAAAAAAATACATACATATTAATGACTGATGAAATACTTTACTTACAGGGGTCTGTCTAGACTTTTCTCACAGGGTTAAATTGGGAAGTTTTTTTGTTAAATTGGTAAGTTTTTCTTGTCTTTGTGAAAATTCTAGACATAGTTTTGTGAATTTTAAATTATCAGTGTTTTCAGGTTCTACCCTTCACATATAAAGAAACTAAGTAATATATTTTTTGGTGAGTTCAATTGTTTATTAACAGGGCAGATTTTATTTTTAAATGATTAAATTTGTGAAAAGTTGAAGGGGAAATGTCTATTTCAGAGGCAAATAATTTTATGAAGGGTCCTGTTTGAGGTTAAAGAATTTTGTAAAGGATCCTGTTTTAAAATAAATTATTTTATGAAGGGTACTTTACAGAACCTAAAATTTTCTTAAACATCCCTGACTTAAGAAAAAAAAAATTAGGTATGTAATTTTTTATTTTCTTCTAAAATTCTTAAGTAAGAGTGAATCCCACCTATTTTTTAAAGATTTAAATTATTTAATATTAATTAATTAGCAAATTAAATTAAAATATTAAATAGTACACTGTTAAATTTAATTGTTTATACCATTATTATCCTTATTAGCATGCAGATTTTATTACACATTAAAGACAAATAGGTTTTTTCCATTTTTGCCGGTTTTTTCCATTTTTTCCCTGGTTTTTTCCAGTTTTTGCCACTGTCCTGGCAAAAATACCTTTTTGCCGGCAAAAATGCCAACCCTGATCTTGCCCAACATATTTTTCCAACTGTGCATGTTTAAGATTTATACTTTACTTAATTCAAATTTCAAGAGTTTTATGATTAAGGGTCTTGTCTCTGCCCCCGAAAACACTCATAAGCTAATGCTATTATTCCTATAGGGAGGCATTTTTCTAATAACTCATAGGAATTGAATATTTCCAACTGAGTGAAAAATTGCCTAGGTCGGGAATTGAACCCAGATCCTTGGCTTACTAGGCCAATGCTTTACCATTTAAGCTAATTGGGCAATAGCCGGCCGGGATTTTTCACTCAGATCTATCAATCTAATAACTCTTTCGCATTTTGACATTTTTAAATAATTCTCTTTGCATTGAATAGCTGAGGTTTTGTCAATCGGAAACCGAAAAATCGCTTTTTTTTTTTTTTTGATCAGATATCGAAAAATTGCAAATTTCTTTGGTCTGAAACAAGAATATTGCGAAATTTGTTAATCGCATGCGGAAAAATTGCTAATTAAGCCGATCAGGTTCTAATAAAATCTCAAATTTCGTTGATCAAGTGCACAAAAATCGCAAAATTTGTCGATCATATGAAGAAACATTGGGAATTTTGTCAAATAGCTTTATAAATTTCGCTAATTTCATTAAAATTGCGAATTTCGTCCAGCAAGCTCAGAAAAATCGGGAATGTAATTGATCTTGAACGATAAAATATTGCGAATTTCGTTCATGGACTTCATAAAAATTGAGAACTTCGTCAATCAGCTTTCTAAATATCGTGAATACCGTCTATCGGCTTCAAAAAATTAGCGAGTTGTGTTGATAAGGTGCAGAAAGATCAGGAATTTTCTCTATCGACTTTGTAAAATTTAAGAATTTTGCCGATTAGGAGAGAAAAAATCATGAATTTCTTTGATGAGGTGCGGAAAAGTCTAAATTTTTTCAGCTTTGTAAATATTGTGAATTTCATTCACCAACTTTGTAAAAATCGCAAACTTTGTTGATCCAGTTCGAAAGAATCGTGAATTTTCTTGATCAAGTTAGGAAAAATTGCATATTTTATCAATCGGCTTTGTAAAAATCATGAATTTTGTCAATCAGCTTGAAAAAAATCACGAATTCTGTCGATTGTCTTCGTAAAATCGTGAAGTTTGTCGATTCCCTTAGTAAAAATCGTGAATTTCGCTGATCAGCTTCGTAAAAATTGAGAATGTCGCTGATCAGCTTTGTAAACATTGTGAAATTTGTTGATCATGTCATGAAAGGATCGTGAATTTTCACAATTGGTTTCGTAAAAATTGCAAATTTTGTCGATCAGTAATTTCTTCAATCATACGAAGAAAACCACCAAATTTAGTCGATCATGCAAAGAAAAATCAGGAATTCCATCGATCATGCGAAGGAAGTCTAATTGCATTGATTGTGCGAAGAAAATCGCAAATTTCGTCGTTCGACTCCTTAAAAATCATGAATTTCATTTATCATGCGAAGGAAAGTCACAAATTTCGTTGATTTTGTGAAGAAAAATAGCATATTTCATCGACCAGCTATGTAAAAATCACAATATTCCTTGATCGGTTTTTTTAAATTCTTGAATTTTGTTGATTAGGCATGGAAAAATCGTGAATTCCTCGATCGTTTTTGTAAGAATTGCGAATTTTGTTGACCATATAAGGGAAGATCGTTAATTTTCTCGATTAGCTTCGTAAAAATTGTGAATTTTGTAAAAGCACAAATTTGTTCGATCAGGCATAGAATTATAAATTTCATTGATTGAATACAGAAAATCGTGAATTTCATTGATCAGACATGCAAAAATCTTGTTGATCGATTGCTTCTCTCTTCTTCGTTCATAAAGCTCAGATTTTTTTAGGCACCACCATTTATGCTTGTTTTTTTAGCACTTTTATAAAAAAAATTTACTCTCCAGAATAACATCAAAGAATATTTTTACATCTTGAAAAAAATCCTTGTTATATAGAACATTTTTTGCGATTCTTCGATGAAAAATGGTTTTATTTAGTGTCCTTTTGAGTATATTCGCATTTATTCTTTGACCCTTTAACGAAATTCACGTATTTTTAGAAATTCTTTGACAAAATTCGCGTTTATTCTATCACCTTTTTGATAGCAGAATAATGCTGGGTCATTCCACATGAATTCAACCAATGGGTGTTGCATCATAGTCACAGATTTTTTTTTTAATTTTATCATAGATAGACATAGTAGTGAAACCCTCACATCTGAAATTTAAAAGTAATTTTCACAATATTGGTTGAGATATAGCCATTTGAAAACTGACCATTTTTACGAAATGGCGGCCATCTTGGAATTATATCACTGTCTAAATATCGCCATAACTTGACAACTAATGGCTCAAATGTTATATATCTGGTACCAATTTGAAGCTATTTGTACAAAGAATGAATATTTCACATCAAAACAATAATAAATTTTCATTTTTTTACTTTTTATTATGTGCAAAGTGAAAATTTCACCCCAAAAAAGGGCAGATTGTAATGGCTCATAAAAAAAATGAATCATCATGAATTTTTCTGAAACTTGGTAAAAACATTGCTCCATCTGTGTGCTTTAAATAAAAAAAAAATTGGAAAGGTAAAATTTGTTGTTTTAAAATAAATGGTTTTTTACACATAAGGTAGTCATTAACCAAATAATGATCTTTTTAAAATCTGTAAGCATTCCTGATTCAAAAAATAATGGTTAAAATAAAATTTTCTAACATCTAAATTAATGTAAAAGTATATTCAAAACCTCATTTGTACTAATTTTGTAGGAATCTGCCCCCCCAGCCCCCCTCCCCCCCCCCCCCCCCCAAAAAAAATTAGACAATTGAAAAATTTTTACACTGAAAAAGATAAGAAAATAATTAAGGAATATAATGTATAATTATAAAATACCTATAAATGCAGTGCATATATATATGATAATTTACTTCACATATAAGGGGCAAGTGGGGTGGAACGGGACAGTAGGTTTTTCTCTTTATGTATCATTCTAAATATTTCATCAATCACACATTAGGTGAAATAATGGTACCCCAATCTTCAGTTGAAAAAAGTAGCTGATTTACATAAGCTTGCAATTAAATAAAAAGATTATTTCAAAAATGAAAAGTAAATTTAGTTCATATAATTTTTACGCTTTCTGTATAATGATTTGATTATGCATAGATGTAACAGTTTCTCTATATATGGAACATTATACTGTAAAATTAGAGAGGTAAAATTTGTTGTTTTAAAAATGGTTTTCTACATATAAGATGTCATTGACCGAAATAATGATTATTTTAAAATCTGTAAGTATTCTTAATTTAAGAAATATTGGTTAAAATGAAATTTTCTAGGATCTAAATTAAAGTATTGTGTTTATATTATATAATTCAATAAAGAAATATCAATTTGCAGTTATTTACACTAAATATTCATTTTTACAGTACTTTTTATTTCATTTCATTCAAAATATGATAATATAATTCTCAAAACATATTTACATAAATATTTTAAATACCTTACTATGGAATGCATGAAAAAAAAAAAAAAAAAAAAAAAGGCACATAATATTTTCTCCAGAAATGTTGGAGAAATACTAGCTGTAAATTACAGAGTTGAATTATTCAATTGTGTAATTTAAATAAAATAAATATATATAAATGAGTTAATTGAGTTGACATTTGTTATTTTTTGTTCACATTGAGTTAAAATTTATATGAACAAAAATCTAGATATGATGAGACAAAAAAATAAATAACAATAATATAATACAAATCCAGGGCAATCTTTAAATTGCATCATCTTATATAGAACATGATGCAATATTACATCAGCTTATAGAAACATAATAAAATTTTTACATCATGTTTTGAATTCAAAATTTAATATTTTGAATTCATGTTTTGATTCTTGAAATAATCTTTTTCTTTATATAATTGCAAGCTTGTGTAAATTAGCTACTTTTTTCAACTGAAGATTGGGGTACCATTACTTCATCTAATATGTGATTGATGAAATATTTAGAATGATATATAAAGAGAAAAACCTACTGTCCCATTCTACCCCACTCGCCCCTATATGTGAAGTAAATCACCATATGTATGCATTGCATTTATAGGTATTTTATAATTATACATTATATTCCTTAATTATTTTCTTATCTTTTTCAGTGTAAAATTTTTTTAATTGTATAATTTTTTTTGGGGGGGGGGGAGGGAGGGGGGCTGGGGGGCAGATTGCTACAAAAATAGTACAAATGAGGTTTTGAATATACTTTTACATTAATTTAGATGTTAGAAAATTTTATTTTAACCATTATTTTTTGAATAAGGAATGCTTACAGATTCTAAAAAGATCATTATTTGGTTAATGACACCTTACGTGTAAAAAACCATTTATTTTAAAACAACAAATTTTACCTTTCCAATTTTTTTTTTATTTAAAGCACACAGATAGAGCAATGTTTTTACCAAGTTTCAGAAAAATTCATGATGATTCATTTTTTTTTATGAGCCATTACAATCTGCCCTTTTTTGGGGTGAAATTTTCACTTTGCACATAATAAAAAGTAAAAAAATGAAAATTTATTATTGTTTTGATGTGAAATATTCATTCTTTGTACAAATAGCTTCAAATTGGTACCAGATATATAACATTTGAGCCATTAGTTGTCAAGTTATGGCCATATTTAGACAGTGACACAATTCCAAGATGGCCGCCATTTCGTAAAAATGGCCATATCTAAGCCAATATTGTGAAAATTGCTTTTAAATTTCAGATTTGAGGGTTTCACTACTATGTCTGTCTATGATAAGAATTTTAAAAAAATCTGTGACTATGATGCAACAAGTTTTCCTTAAATTGGTTGATTTCACGTGGAATGACCCTGCTATCAATAACAAATCATACCTTTTTTAAATCATATATACAAAACAAACAAGGGGTGCCATTTCAGACCTTTCTTGGAAGGGGAGGGAGGAAGTTTTTTTCTCAGCAGCCAAGGATAAGGATTTGGGAGGGGAAAGCTTAACTCACCCCCCTCCCCCCTCCATACGAAAGCATATGAAAAATCCATTTTAGACAGATTTTTATTTTAGCAAGTACAATTTTAAGACAATAAGAAAATTATCTATTTAAAACAGGATTAATTCTAGACAGGTTTCATTTCTACAAGTATCCTAAGGCTGTTACAACTTTCTTTCTACAGTGTGTGTTCTGAAGTGCATAGGTGTAATTTTTTTGTAGGAAAAGATTTAAAATAGTCTGCAAAATTTTGCCCTCTTAATTTCTTTCTTTCTCAAGTATGGGATACTTGCAGTAATATTTTTTAATTCTCAAGGAAAACCGCAATATTTTTTATTTTATAGTGAAACTTTGCAAAATCCATTCTTCAACCGAACATGAAAAAACTAAAAAACAAACATTAAAAAATCATTTATTTTATAAATATAGCATTAGAAGAAATAATTCGATTCTCATATATTATAATGCATTGTCATAAATTCATAGATTACAATAACTAGTGTAAGTGTAAAGCTTTTTGAAGAACCTTGTCAAATTAGATATTTTTTATTTTAGATTTCTATAATTTAAAGTAATCCAACACGTAAATATACAGAAACACCATTCTTTTGATGAATGCTAGGATTTGAATTTGAAATACATAAATCACAGTTTAATGTTATTAAACATGCACGAGAAAAATAATACGCAGGTGTTTGGAATAAAAATCAACATAAATGGCAAGAAAAAGCTATACTTACCAAACTTGAAACTGTTCGATTTTCATAGTGGATCCATTAAATAAAATTTTACTGCAGATTATTTAGTGTTTGGCTAGCAAGTATACACCTTCAAAGCAGAAGAAGAAATTTCACTTGCTGCTTCAAAAGTGTCCCCAGCTGGCCAATTATTTCAAAAATTGAATTAAAAAATGTCCGCACTTTCTTTTATATTGAAAAAATCTTACATAAACAATCGCTCTGTTTCGAGAAGCACATGGCAGCTACATAAATTAAAATTACAAAACTAAAAATAACTGGTACCTAAATTTTGACATTTCCTTGGTTTATGCATAATAGAAAAAAATATTTCATATACTACAAGTAAATCATTCAAATAAACATATTTTTAAAATCTATCTAATACATCCACAGGCATTTCGTGGTGTAAACAAACCTCGTCGAACTTCGCATGCGCGCCATAAGTTGCGCGAGTGAATTTAATTTGGTATAACCCTATTGCTTTAGCACTCTCGCCAAGCACCTTCGCCGACGATTTTCGCCAAGGTGGCGAATCGAACACAATTTAGAAAATCGCGTACAGGGGACGGTTAATTCTGGGAAAACTACATTCGCTTCGGGTGTAGTTAGTTGATTTATTTAATGGGGTTCCTATGAATAATAATACAAATGAGGACAATAGCTAACATTTCAGCTAGGGCAAGCTATCCGCATGCTTTTTTTTACATATTATGATGTAACATCTGTTGGTTTCCATAATATTGACAGAGTTATGAGAGAAATGATGGATGATGGGAATAATAACAACAAATGAAGAACACTTTCCTGCCGAATTGCATAAGGTGAGCTGTCAGTCGGGATCCAGTTTGTTACATTTTTTCTAAATGGACAGTTCTACCAGGCTCACAAAGATGAATTTCAAGAAGTTAAATTTGATTTTTTAAAAAAAGCTATTGTTATCAATAAGTATGATTTTTTTTTTTTTTAGTAAATTTTCGAAAAAGTTTCATTTAAGGGAAAAAGTACGTATAAATTAAATATTGAAAATTTTTCTAGAAGTTTGTGAAATGCTGGGTCTAGAATTCGATATTAGGGCAAAGCATGAAAGCCTTAAAGATTTCTTTCAGGTAGGTGTTGCAGTCAAATTTAGAAGTAAGTAATACATTTTCTTTAATTTTTCAAAATCTATTTATCTGTTTACTTATTTTTTATTTATTTATTTTTTTTTAGAATTTAAACCGCGACACAGGAATTGTGTCCCCTGTGCCAACAATGTATTGGGATGAAAGCTACTGCAAAAGAAATTGGCAGAATCGGCACTCCCCCATGAGAATCATCACAGGCATAGACAAATCCCGGCATCAACTGTGACCCTGTATGCAAAAGATTTCTCTTCAAGAAGATCTCCCATTAAAAAAAAGCGAGATGTGACAATGGCAATAGAAGAATATGTTTGTAATTATATGTGAATAAAGGCATAATGCTCGGAGAGTTTCTAGCGCGGGTAGCGCCTGACACACAGTGTTCGGCCGTCCACACGGGAAACTCCTCCCGGTCAATGCTTTTGTTATGTATAAAAAAATTATAAAAATCAAGAAAAAGATAACACAGGTAAACAAAAACAAGTAAGTTTACTTCAGTTATATTTATTTGAGATATAACTTTAATATATTAAAGAAAAATTAGGTAAATTAAAAAAAAAATCTTTTTTTTCCCTCTAATTTTTTTTTTTAATGTTCGCATATAAAAGCTTTTTAATTTATCTTAAATTTCGAAGGGCATTGCTGATGGCACGTCTTTAGCCTCTAATCTAAAGGACTGATTTTTGCTACGCTTAGATTCTTTAGGGTGTTCAGTTTTAATTCAACATCGTGCAAATTGTCAGCAATACATAGAATTTTTGTTGGTATTCTGATCCAAGTTGTATTGTTTTGGATGTTTACATTATATTGCTTCAAAACTGGCATGTTCAAAAAATTATTGTATAAAGTATATTATTGAGGAAAGTCCCACCTTAGAGAATTCTGAATGTCTTCACGACTTGTGTGGATAGATGCATTATCTTGCTGTTAATCCTTTCTTTTTTTTCATGCTAGAAGTGTTGTAACAAATGAAAGATGGTCAAAAAGAGTTTGTATACATATATTTGAATTAAAATTTTCGGAAATATACACAAGTGACTCAACGTCACTGAACGAAAAGCAGTGTAATGCTGCAATGATTCCGTCAATTAACTGCTTTGAGAAGATCTCTTTTTTTTTTTTTTTTTTTTTTTCAAATTGTCACAATAATTTTGAAATTTTATTTTTATTTATATTTTACATCATGGTCTATATTTTAATTTAATTTTTTACAAAAGAGCATGTGTTTTTTGTTACCTCATTGTCGCATGTCATTTGTATTGACCGTGAAATAAAGGGCAAAATTAGCACTAGCCACCGGCCACATGGCCAGTACATGAGAAAAAGTGGCTAGTGAAAAATTGTCTATCAGTGGCCACTTTTTTACAAGGAGATAATACAATTTACTTATATTTCATCAGAGATTCTACTTTTTTAGGTTTTGATGTATTTATATTATCATATTTATTTGGGCTCTTTAGTTTTAGATTAATACTTATAGAAATTTTACTGCTTAATATTTTTAAATAAAAAAGTGGCCACTTGAAAAACTAGTCTTACTGGCCAGTGGCCGGTGATGAAATTTCTCAATTTTGCCCTATACCGTGAAATATTTTGAAATTTTATTTTTATTTATATTATGATTATGAAACTTATTTGACGGTTCTGAAACATGTCAATGTCATTTATTTTTATTATAGCACCTTTCTTAAATAAAATTAAAAAATTTTATTAAAATGTTTATATAAAAGGTGAATGTTTTATAATCTGGTGATTTAAAAAATCAATTGGATTTAATTAAATTTTTATAATATCAGGACCTTTCAAGTTTCACTTATTTTCATCAGAGAAAATAACCTGCAGCAGTTTGTTGTCCCAAGTCATCACTTGTGTGGTTGAAAATATTATTGAGATTATTTAAGAAAAAAAAAAGAGATTTTATTAAAACATCAGTTATGTGGTGGATCAATTGCGCCATGGGGCTGCTTTTTGTTCAAAGATGTGGAGCCATTTGTATATGTTTTTAGCAAAATTTAATTCAAAGACACATGTACAAACTCTTTCTGGCCATCTCTCATTTGTTGATACAATTCTGGCAGAAAAAAAAAAAAAAAAAAAAAAAAAGAATGGCTATAACAGTGATATAATGTGCCTATCCACAAAACATTAGTTCCACAAGAAAAATATTGAAGTCTTGCAATGGGCGCTCAGAAATCCAGTTTTAAATCCTATCAATAACTTATGGTGAGATCTAGAAGGTTGAGTTTATCAAAAAGGAAGGCATTTTTTCTCATCATCAGAACCCATGTCTATGATTAAGGATGAATAGCACAAACACAATTCCGAACAGTGCAAAAATGAATGATATCGAGGAATGGTGGAATATTTGCAATCATTAAACTTCAGAGGTGGTTGCATAATATATGAAATATTAGTTCCTTTGGTTACTATATTGAATTTATTTGCTGTCCTTATAGTTTTTACACAGGCAAAAATGGTGGGTTTTTTTAACAATTACTTTATTTTCGTAATAAAATACTCACAGTTTAATTTTGTTGATTTTTTTATTAGCTTTTTAACTTGATACCTTTTATAAGGAAAAAAGATTTATTTGTTTTGAAATTTTTAAGAAAATCAACATTTTTTGCTGTTTTTATAAGCAAAGTAGTTAATAATGGGCGTAATCAAGAATTACTGCTTTTATATTTCACATTCATTTTAATATAAATTTATTAATAGTTTAAATAATTAAAAAAACTTTTTTGAATAGAGAAAGAAACCTGTAATATGTTTGGGTCAATTTAGTATAAAAATCAGATGACTTTCATAAAGATATAAATTAATGTTTTTGAAATGGGTTTTATTATATCATCCTCAAAATCATGCTCTTCCAGCTGTATCAAGATTTAAGATAATATGGATATACAATGTCATTTCCTGGTCCATTTGGATCCAAGAAACTCAAATAAAACGTCAAAAATGGGTGTTACTAATTGAAAATTCAAAGTTGATATAATTTTTTAAATGTAGATGACTTCGAAAGCATAATTTATACACAATAATAATTAATAAACATTATGCTCAATCTGATTCCTAGAGTTTATGATTATGTTTGGCATAATTAGTTCAGAATAACCCCTTTCATTCCACTTATCACCATTGATGCTCTAGAAATTGGTAACTGAAAACTAATATTTTTTTTTTTTTTTTTTTTTGCTACTCGTGAAATAGAGTTTCTGCAATGCTGCAAAAAGTTCAACCTTCTTTAAAAATTAAATATTTTTTTAACGTAATAAGAATTGTTTATCAGTCAGTTAAATATGAGATAAATTTAACTTCTGTTACAATCTGACAGTAATTACTTTTGCGAGTCAGATATCTTCTAGCAAGAGGCATTTTGTTCTAGCCTTAAATCATGACTTTATCTATATACAAAATTTAGGTTTCACAATTACAAAATTTGGTACAGTGCAATTTATGCTGCGGTTACATATTAACTCCACTGCAGCATAAATTGTACTGATGTGCCAATAAACAGCAATCTCGTTGTTTGCACACGCATACAGTTATCGTTTGGATTTCTTGTTGTTTGCTAATTTTTGATGCCTGTTTTGCACAAAAACAGATCAAGATGCAATTTTATTTTTTTCAGGAGCGATGATACAGGAGTTAAACTCTATATCGGGCCCCACCGAAATCCGACTAACTGCTTTGTTTTTAAATAATGTGTTTTGAATTTTGAAAGTGCTTTATTTTATGATTTGTCGCAAAAATTTTAGGTGTAGATTGACGATACTTAAAAGCCATCAAATCTGTAGCTGCAGTGACGTTAATACGTAAGTATCCAAAATTTACACAAAAAGAAATGGTCTAATAAAGATTAATAATTTATTACACTAAAATAATTTACAGAACACTCTTCCCATGATTTGCAAAATTCTTTTGATAATTCAGGAGCGATTGTGTTCAGGTTATATCTTATATACCTGAATTCAGGTATTTTGTAAATTTACAGTACCAAAATTCCAGTTTTTATAATAGTTCAATTCTTAAAATAAAATATCAGTTTCATATGATTGCTAAACATAATTAAAGTTTATATATTATGTAATTTGGCCTTCCTTTTATAAATATGTTTTCTTTCCCCCTTGTTTTCCCATACAGAAACATTTTCTCGCTAAAATTTCAGGTATTTTTTCATGAGCCCATAATCCCCCCTGATAATTAGAGTTCAAGGGAAATATTTAAATTTTGATAATCAAGAGAAATGTCTTATGGATTTTATTCCTCGAAGTTGCAGGATTTTGTGTGCAGCGTGTTTTATTATTATTATTTAAAAAATCCCTTTCGGCATGGCCTACAGGCGGAGGTAGATTTCGAAAAGTTTTCATCTAAATAAAAAAAAAAAAAAAAAAATGCCCATCTCTACTCAAATACCCATTTTGACAACATATTTTGAATTATATTCTTACTTTATTTAAAAAATTGACCAATGTGCTCATTATATAG
This sequence comes from Maratus speculifer, assembly GCA_964019185.1. Lineage (NCBI taxonomy): Eukaryota > Metazoa > Arthropoda > Arachnida > Araneae > Salticidae > Maratus > Maratus speculifer. The sequence goes on from OZ025293.1 coordinate 94,356,480, forward strand.
TTCCTAAATAACAAAAAACTGTTAATTAAATTCGTTTGACAGCAAAATTGAATTTAAAAATGAGTCATAAAATAACTAATTTATTATTTTAATATATCCACAATTCTTTAATCAAGATCGCTTTGAGAAATTTTGTGCGAAGTGCCCACTTTGACAGATTTTTTTAAATATATATTTAGCCTTTATCAAAAATCTGACCAATACGGCACATTACACAGTTCCTAAATAACAAATAACTGTCAATTGAATGCGTTTGAGAGCAAAATTGAATTTAAAAATGAGTCATAAAATAAACAATTTGTTATTTGAATACAACCTCAATTCTTTTATCACGATCGCTTTGGGAAATTTTTTTGCGAAGTGCTTAATTTGACAGCTTTTAAAATATATATATTCACCCTTTATCAAAAAATCGACGAATACGCACATTATATAGTTCCTAAGTAACAAAAAACTGTCAATTGAATGCGTTTCAGAGCAAAATTGGATTTAAAAATGAGTCATAAAATAACCAATTTGTTATTTGAATACCCACAGTTCATTAATCATGATCGCTTTGGGAAATTTTGTGCGAAGTGCCCATTTTGGCAGCCTTTTTTGAAATATATTCTGCCTTTATCAAAAAACTGGCCACTCCGTCACATTATATAGTTCCTAAATAAGAGAACCTGTAAATTGGATGCGTTTGAGAACAAAAAAAGATTTAAAAATGACTCGGTAAAAACGCAATTTCTTAAATTTCCTCAAATTCCAATCAGGATAACTTCGTGAAATTCTGTTCAAAATACCCTTTTTGGCAGCCTTTTAAAAAATATATTCTGCCTTTATCAAAAAGCTGGCCAATACGTCAAGTTGTATAGTTCCTAAATAATAGGACCTGTAAATTGGATGGCATTGAGAACAAAAATGAATTTTAAAATGACTCATAAAAACGCAATTTGTTATACTTAATGAATTTTTTAATGATGAAAACTTCGGGAAATCTGTTCAAAATACCTTTTTTGGCAGCCTTTTAAAAAATATATTCTGCCTTTATCAAAAAATTGGCCAATAAAGTTGCTAAATAAGAGGATCTGTCATTTGGATGCGTTTAAAATCAAAAATGAATTTTAAAATGAATCAGAATATAAGCAATTTCAATTTGAGCTTTTTTCTCCAACTCCTATTTTTGTTTAATTTATTTTTGCTATAAGAATTGGTTCTATGAAAACCTTGTCAATATAAAAGTTGTAGATATTATTCTGAAGATGTAAAATAAATTTAATTAGATTTAATTGCTTAAGAATTGAGTAAGTTATGGGTTTTTTTCTTTTTCCTCCCCCCTTTTTCTTTTCGTTTTAAATTTTTTTCATCGGTAAAAATTGGTCCTATCAAAAACTTGTAAATACAAAAGTTTTAGATAATATTGAGTACATTTATATAAAATTTAGTTGGATTTGATATCTTGAGAATTGACGAAGTTATGAATTTTTTTCTCCCAAAAACCATGTTTTTTTCGCCCCATCAGCCCATTTTTAACTTTATCAAAAATCTGTCACGCATAAACTTTTTCCTCATTTTTTAGAAGTAATATAAACTTTAAACTGATTCGATATCTATTTTAATTAAAAAGTTATCGCGTTTTTTCTGTTTTCACAAAAACCCTCCTAACTTCCACCCCCTTGGTCAGATTTTGCCCATTAACGAACTTAACCCTGATTTTATGCCCCTTGATTTTATGTAAAAGTTTGAAGAAGATCTGAGCATAATTATGGAAGTTATCGTGTCTAGAAGAAAGTGATATACACCGATAGATAGATAGATAGATATATAAACTTTTTTACTGATGGTAGTTTTGGGGTCTAGGAGTCATGATTCGTGTAGATCCGCAAAAATTTTTCAGAAATTCCAACATGGGAGACAATGCAATAGGTAGTATTTCATACGAAATCTACCTAAAAACCTATTACAATTTCTCAATATAATCATCATTTTTTTAAATAATAGTTCTTTCCATGATTAAATTTAACATTTTTAAATTTGAAATACATACTACAATTTCCTTATAGTTATTTAACCACGGAAAGTTTGTCATTAAATAGAGTGAATATTACTAACCAAAAATTATGTTCTAGATTTTGTGAATTAAAAAAAAAAATCACTCGCTGTTTCATTCCAAAGCTTGCAGAGTCCAAAAGTGTCAACAGGTTTAGATTCCTCGTAAACAAAGATCATGATTTCAAATCAACAACAAAATGTTTTTTACCATCTGATATTTTTGTCTTTTTTTTCTCAAATTATTTTCATAAAGCATGGTTTTATTTATAGGTGCATTCAGGTCTGACTTTAAAGGGGGAGGAAGAAACAAGGTATCAAGACCTAAAGTATTGATAATTTGCAAATTATTTGGTGAAAATCTACCCAGGGTGCCATGGCTATTAAAATTTTTCTTGAGTGCATGTTTTCTCTCTCAATCGTATGCAGAGATGATTACTTTGGTTTCCTATTCTAAAATTGTTTTGATCTATCTTTAATTTTTTTGTTGTGAAAAAAAAAGAAAAAAAAAAAAAAAAAAAAAACTTCTTGTGCTGCTTGTGTATTGAGTGAGGATTATTCCCTTAATGAATTCTCAAAAATTAGTGCACTAGTCAGAATACATGTGTTCAATAAGAAAAAGAATATTTGAGCAGCTTAAGAATTTAGGCGTGCAAAGTTTTCTTGAGACAATGGTGCACCGACCAGCGAGCCAGTCTGAGCCTGCCCGTGACCTCCTTTTAGGATCTGCCGTTACACTTACATATATCCTTTTTTTGTACATTCACAATCATTTTACTTTTCTCATTTAACAATTACCATGAACATTTTTCTATTAACTATCTTTTCTCTTCTTTTCTTTTCTTTTTAATAGCATTTAGAAAAGTTTTAGTTTATTTTCTAATACAAAATTTTATGCCAAATAAATAAATACATTTTTTAATTATAGCTACTAAAGTTTTTGTTTTTGCAGTTATGGTAATGATAATAATAATAATCTTGGTGATGATAATAATATTTAATTAAATTCAGACCCAAACAGAGAGTAGTAGCGTGGTTAAACATTACCAGGGCCTGGCTCATCTAGCAGTCTTGGCTTCAGTTATAAAAACAAGCACAAATATTTGAAAATTCACTTTTATCAAGAAAGTTTCGGTATTGTGCCTCTGTTTTTATGACATGGCTAATTTCAGACATGCAAACAGGAATTAATCAAATAGAAAGTTGAATAAAGTCACAAGAAGGTTTAGCATTTTTTTTTTTTATTCATATCTTAATGGGGCTACTTCAGTCAAATGAAAAGACCCATTCACTAATGCTAATCCTATGGAAGAAATTTATACAGATATCTCGGTTGCATTTCAATATTTTAAAATGATTTTTTGGCTTTGGATATCTGAGATCGATCTGTATGCATGACGTTAGTTACTTTTTTCGTTTTGTTTACAGTTATTTTTTACAGGGACACGTTCATTTTTGGAACTGGTTTGGAAAGCGAAAGCAACCCCATAAAAAATATCTGCAACCAAAATCGAAAAACTAAAAAACGACCTCCATTCAGATCAATCTGAGTTATCCAATGCAAAAAGAATCATCTAAAAATATTGAAATGCAACCGAGATATTTTTTATAAATTTCTCCCATAGGATTAGCATTAGCGAACGGGTTTTTTCATTTCAAGTAGCCTCTTAAACATTTTCATTCAGAGTTAATCAATGATTTCAATTAAAATTGAATTATATTTTCAATATTTTAAATTTTATTTAAAATCTTTTTAAATAGAGGTTAAAATCTTTTTAATTAGAGATGAAAGAATGTTACAAATGCATCTTACATTATAAATGTATACATAATTGTATACAAATAATACTTTATAGTTTTTTTTTAAATGGTAATGTCCAGCAAATTTATTATCTGTAATAAAGCCTGTTCATAACGGAATCCTGCTATAAACAGAAAAACAACAAACATATGTATCATATGTATATACAGTAGACTCCCTCATATCCACAACTCTCTAAAATCTGCACATATTTTATGGATGTAAACAATGAAACTTTCAATTTGGATATTGGAAATTGGATTTTTTTTAGTTATGTATCAATTCCATATGTTTTTTTTTATTTTGTAATTTTTGTTAATATGACTGAGTTCATGTTTTTTCATGAAGGAAGAATAAATTTATTACTGAAAAAGTTCAAGATAGTGCTGATATTACTGGTAATCACAATCTTCTTACCAAATAGTATATTTATGCATTAATCAAGATTTTTTTTGTTATTAAACCTGGCTAAACTTGGAAAAAAAAAAAAAAAAAAACTTATTTTATGATTTTGATGTGAATGAGTAATGTAACATTATGAGGCAAGTTTTGTTGAATAATTTTGGAAAAATACATTTAATCTTTAATAATGAATATTTAATCATACTCTATTGATTATTAACTTGACCTTTCCTATTAGAACTTTAATCAATTTATAAATTATCTAAATTTTTACTATTTCAGTTTATTACTTATTTTAATATTTTATTAAATTGTAAGCATTCGTTATAGTTCCAATTGCACTCAAATTACTGTTTAAAAAATTTAAACAAAGCGATGACCAGAAATCTGCAAAATTCTAAAATCCGCACAACCTCTGGTCCCAAGCTGTGCGGATTTGAGGGAATCTACTGTATATTATTAACCCCTTGGGGATGAGCGACTGATATATGTGGCATTTAAAATTCTCAGAATCCTTCATTATTCCCACCAGTTATTTTTTATTGTAAAGTTTACCTTATTTAATTGGAGTATTATCACTATTTAAGTACAGAAGATTTCTGTATTGAAATATCAGTGATTAAAGATTTAGAATTAAACATTGTGAAGGAGCTAACTGTATTATTAAAAGAAAATCATTGCTGCAAGAATAATAAGACTTGGTAAAAAAACTATGGAAAGTAGGGTTCATTATAGCTGTATGTACTAGAAAAGTAAGAATGGATATACCATAAAAATTTAAAGTGATATGAAGCTAAAATAATATCAAATATTTGCATTCTGTATAACTCTTTTTTTTTTTTTTTTGTCTTATCCTTATCTATGTATAAGGAATTTAACTCAGTACTGAGAATAAAAGGTACTGCATATTTAAACTTCATTTCACATTTCATAAAACTAAATTTAGCTTAATAATAACCTTTTGTTTAAGTACTTTTATGTTAGCTGAGAGCAAATTGTTTCAATAGTATTTTTTACCTCGCTAATGCAGTTTTTATTTTTTGTGATATAGATAAAAATAATGCTTTAATATTGAAATAAAATTAGTGATTGACCGAATCAGGAATTTCGCCGAATACTGAAAATTAGTTCAAAGTGTGCACCGAATATTCGGTATTCGGCAACCGAATACTTAAAATTTTTTAATAAATATTTTTGCATGTATTAACTTTTTTAATAATGATAGAAAGTATTCTTAGGCTTCTTCAACCTTTCGAAGAAATAACAAAAATTATAAGTAACAAAAAATCTTTAATTTCAGAAGTAATACCTATTATTTCTACATTGAAAGGTTACTTGGAAAAGTGATAATGTAGAATTTTTTGGAGTGGGAACCATGAAAGAACCAAAAAGACTCGCAGAACGTTTTTCAGAAATTTATGATGATGAGTTTTATTTTTTAGCCTCTATTTTGGATCCCAGATTCAAAACAGCTTTGTTAAAAGATGAAGCGACTGCTAATAAATTAAAAAATGTACTTAAAAATAAAGTGCAACAAATAATAAATATATCCTCTCAAACTGAAATTACTGAACCAAATCAATCACAAAATTTCAATAAAAATGATTCCCTCTGGGAGTGCTTTGTTGAAATTGCTACAAGTGAAAAAACAGAAAGTGAAAATCCTTCTACTGAAAATGATATCATCACATTAGACATTAAAGCTTCAGATAAATTGGCTGCATACATAGTATTACCACTTATATCAAGGGAAAACAACCCGTTAGTTTGGTTGAAAAAAAAAAAAAAAAACATAATAAGTATCCAACGTTATCCAAGTTAGTTAAGAAATACTTATCTGCGCCTACCAGTAGTGTTTACAGTGAACGTTTATTTCCCAAAGTAAAATGAATTTATGAACAAAAAAGAAACATTACAACCAGATAATGCGGTACAGCTTTTTTTTGCATCATATTTTGTCCATATTAAATTTCAATTACAAATAATTATAATGTATCAGTTTATAAATTATCATTTATATTATAACTGAGGCATACTATTAAAATAAATAACATTAAATGGGCATTAGTAATCATGTACTTTTAGAGTAATACTTAATCTATTATTTTTCATACATTATTCTAAAAATTCAGCCGAATACTTATAAGTATTCGGCCGAAACCGAATATTCGGTTTACATGCCGAATCACCGAATACCAAATCAACTATTCGGTATTCGGTCAATCCCTAAATAAAATGCCTTGGTTTGCCTTATTATTTTCTGTTTTTCTTCCTCTTTATTTGAATGAAATAATAAAAGATTTATATTTTAAATGAAATGAATGCAGTATAAAAAATTGCTAGATTATGGCAAGAACATTGTTTGTCAATATATAAACTGTGGCTAACTAATAAAAAATATAGTTTTTCACAAGGAACTGTTCTAATATTAATAAAATACAGTAAAGTATGGTAAGAAGGAACTCCTAAGGATTTTTTAAAAGGTGTGCTTTATTAATTTTAGTATGTATAATGTTATGGTTATGATATTCTTTTTATTGGGACTGTGATATTCCTTCTTGATCATTAATGCAGGATTTTTTGAGACAGCCCTATCATTACATCAGAAATTTCATGGCTTTGGTCAAAGAAATAGCATATAATTATATTTGCTGAGTGAAATCTGTCAACATTTTTTAGTGTTTAACCCTTTAACGATCAAAGCATTTTCATTGCTAAGATGTCGAAATAAATGAATGACACCGGTAATTAAGAACAAATATATTTCTAAATAAGAAAACGTGATTTTTCACATACATAATAAAAGGGATATTTTTAGATAAAAATACCAGTGTCAGTGTTGCATATCGGAATTAAAATTTTCTGGTTTCGTGGTGAAACCAATGAACGTTAAAGGGTTAAACTGTACCATCAAATTTATTTTAAGAAACATATCAACAGCACAGATTCAATTTGTTCAGGCTAATATTGAAAGAATGCTGAATTCTTTAAAATAGTGATAAATGCTATAGAGGGAATTCTAAAATGCTGGTATTTTATTAACTTATGAACATTAAAGTACAAATATGTTGAGTTTCTCAATATCATTTATCTTACTCTAGCATTTGGTTTACTTTCTAATTTAATAAATTCTCATTCAGAAATATAAAGAAGTAACAGAAATTTTAAATATAATATTGAGAAAAAAAATTCATTAGAAAAGCAGAAATTAAAAAGGAAGTAAAATTCACAAATAAGTTGTGATAACATCTACAATGAATCCTTCATGCTTTTGTTAAAAAAAAAAAATAATAATAATAATAATAATAATAATAATAAAGCGTTCTGGTTCGGCATTACAGCCTAATATATTAAAATACAATTTTATCTTTTAAAAAATGAGCGTTTTAGTTCGAATTACAGCCTAGTATATTAAAATACGATTTTATATAAATAATATTTATATATAAATAGATGAATATACAATAAACGTTAAAAGTGAAACACTAAATAAATATGCAATTTTCCGCTCGCAATATGTCAATCAATCGTTACATTTTTTGTAATTATAAATTTTCTTTACTCCAAAGTAAATAAGTTGAGTAATAAAACAATTTATTTATTACACCTGCTTATGAAACTTTTTATCTACTATATATTTTTAAATTATTGATAATCATAACTTTTCACGTTGATTTAATTATTATTCTGAAAATAATATTATAGTATGTGATGTTTCATATAACTTGTGATACTTGAGTTTGAGTTTTGAGTGAACAATGCTTTGAGGTTTATAGCTACAAGACTTGTGATACTAATTTGTTGTTTACATCTATAATATGTTAACAAAAATATACGAGGTTGCCAGAAAATCGCCAAGTAAAACGCCAAATCTCCCGCTTCATTAGGGTTGATGACGTCACTTATGGAGAAAAACATGAAAATCACGTGACCGCTGCCATTCGTTGAACTGCCCTATATAAAATCCCTCCGTGTATAACGATTCCGGGGTCAACCCATCCACGAGAAAAAACACTTATTGTGACCAATGACAAATTCCATTGTGAAAAGTTATCTCCGATTTTAAAGGCTATCAATTTTTTGTCCAATGCAAACATTTCAGAGTCGTAATGGAGCGTTCTCATTTGTCAGGTTTACAGTTTGCGCTGTAAATGACGTCACTACATTTTACTGTGCTTTGAAATCTTTTCCCTACACTGATAAAAATTTGCTGCATTTTGCTGCAACGCACTCCCCTGCTTGTATAGAAAACGGTTACTTGGCCGTGAAATGGAGATTTCTCATTGGTTGGAATAGAGATATTATATAGAAGCGGTGGAGTGCGCTGCAGCAAAATGCAGCAAATTTTTATCAGTGTACACTGATATTTTTATCAGTGTATACACTGTTAAAAATCTGCTGCATTTTGTTGCAACGCACTCCCCTGCTTGTATACACTGATAAAAATTTGCTGCATTTTGCTGCAACGCACTCCCCTGCTTGTATAGAAAACGCTTACTTGGCCGTGAAATGGAGCTTTCTCATTGGTTGGAATAGAGATATTATATACAAGCGGTGGAGTGCGTTGCAGCAAAATGCAGCAAATTTTTATCAGTGTAGAAAACGGTTATTTGGCCGTGAAATGGAGCTTTCTCACTGGTTGGAATAGAGATATTATATACAAGCGGTGGAGTGCATTGCAGCAAAATGTAGCAGATTTTTATCACTGTGAAATGTGCTCTCCAGCATTGCAGATTGGTATTCTTTTCAGCAGCAACTGCGGCATATCTTGTTGTTCCGTATTTCACCAGCAGATGACTGTTGCCTTCCTTGCACAGTAAAAAATCTGCAGCATTATCTGCAACATCACTCCACCGCTTTTATAGAAAGCGGTTACTTGACTAAATTATGAAGCATTTTCATTGGTCAGAATAGAGATATTCTATAAAAGCCGTGGAGTGACATTGCAGCAAATGCTGCAGATTTTTTACAGTGTGGTTTCATTACACACTGATAAAAATTTGCTGCATTTTGCTGCAACGCACTCCACCGCTTGTATATAATATCTCTATTCCAACCAATGAGAAATCTCCATTTCACGGCCAAGTAACCGTTTTCTATACAAGCAGGGGAGTGCGTTGCAGCAAAATGCAGCAAATTTTTATCAATGTACACTGTTAAAAATCTGCTGCATTTTGTTGCAACGCACTCCCCTGCTTGTATAGAAAACGGTTATTTGGCCGTGAAATGGAGCTTTCTCACTGGTTGGAATAGAGATATTATATACAAGCGGTGGAGTGCGTTGCAGCAAAATGCAGCAGATTTTTATCACTGTGAAATGTGCTCTCCAGCATTGCAAATTGCACTGATAAAAATTTGCTGCATTTTGCTGCAACGTACTCCCCTGCTTGTATAGAAAACAGTTACTTGGCCATGAAATGGAGCTTTCTCATTGGTTGGAATAGAGATATCATATACAAGCGGTGGAGTGCGTTGCAGCAAAACGCAGCAAATTTTTATCAGTGTGGTATTCTTTTCAGCAGCAACAGCGGCATATCTTGTTGTTCCGTATTTCACCAGCAGATGACTGTTGCCTTCCTTGCACAGTAAAAAATCTGCAGCATTATCTGCAACATCACTCCACCGCTTTTATAGAAAGCGGTTACTTGACTAAATTATGAAGCATTTTCATTAGTCAGAATAGAAATATTCTATAAAAGCCGTGGAGTGGCATTGCAGCAAATGCTGCAGATTTTTTACAGTGTGGTTTCATTACACACTGATAAAAATTTACTGCATTTTGCTGCAACGCACTCCACCGCTTGTATATAATATCTCTATTCCAACCAATGAGAAAGCTCCATTTCACGGCCAATTAACCGTTTTCTATACAAGCAGGGGAGTGCGTTGAAGCAAAATGTAGCAAATTTTTATCAGTGCAAGGCGAAACTTCAAACCCTTTAATCTCAGAACTTCATTTTTTGAGTTGTGCCACTATTGCAGCCCACGAGCGATATAAATTTAGATACACTAATACATTCTACACTGATAAAAATTTGCTGCATTTTGCTGCAACGCACTCCCCTGCTTGTATAGAAAACGGTTACTTGGCCGTGAAATGGAGATTTCTCATTGGTTGGAATAGAGATATTATATACAAGCGGTGGAGTGCGTTGCAGCAAAATGCAGCAAATTTTTATCAGTGAAATTTTTATCAGTGTACTAGGTGCTAAGTACACTAATAATATGGTAAAAATATCATACGAAATGATTTTTTTCAAATGAATTCTTAAGAAAAGCAAAGTAAAAATAGGTTTTAAAAAAATCTCATTCGAAACGGTTTTGAATAATATTAGAAATACATGATTTGTCATAAAAATTGAATATTAATTTTAATCGGGTAATAATAACTGATTTTGGATTATTTTAATAATTATAGAATTACGCACTTTCATGTAAATTTCAGTTTCATGTTTTTCCACCCCTCAAGCATAATTTGAATTTGTGAATCCTCTTTGTCAAAAGAAAATAAGACCAACAGCGAGCGCTTGAGTATCACTTTATTTCCACTGTTAGGCGTCTTGTTCTCTCCTGAAGAAGATTATTAAAAAAATCTCGAAACTGTCGAAGACTGTTTTAATCAACTTACAATGAGTTTTATTACAAAAAAAAAAAGAAAATCTGTTTGAACAATAGTCCAGGCATTAGAGATCGTATGGCGGCTGTACCTAGCAAAATTCATGATAGTTCAGGAAAAAGGCTTACTTTATGTTTTCTGGGTCGCTGAATCCGAAGTTTTAACTTTCCACCAAAATTTCTCCCGACAATCCCCCCCACATACACACACAAATTTTGGTAAAAGCGGAATTGCGTAAGTTAGTCCTCGCGGCTCATGTTGAGAGGCAGGCTCCACCTACCCCATTCATCCTAAATCATAATGTCATGTACAGCATTTTTTGCAAATTTTTTCTACTTTCTGAATTTTTAGGTAATTTTTCCCTGAAAAAAATATATTGGCGATCATTATACTAAAATTTTTGGAGTGGGAGTGGGATATTTTGGTGAGAAGTTACAAATTCGGATTCAGTGACCCAAAAAACATAAAGTAAGAATTGTTGAAAGTTCGGAAGGGTAACGGGAGAGCAAACACAAACGATGTGAGTGGTTAAGTCGAAATGCATAACGGAATGGCGCACAGCGCCGCGATATTTGTTGAGAGGCAGGATCCCCCCTTACCGTTTATAATGTTAAGCATCTTATTTGTTGCAAATTTTGTATGCTTTCTAAATTTCTTGATACTTTTTCACTAAAATAATAAAAAATTAAATTTTTAAAAATTTCTTTTAAAGTGCATTTTACCCAAATTTCGGAGGGGGAGAGATTGAGATGCCCTTCACGGGATGGGGAAGGGGAGAGAAATTTTGATGTGGAATTACAAATTCGGATTCAGCGACCCAAAAAATTCACACTTGAACTTATTCCATTCACATTATTGATTCCATTAACACTTGATCTTATTCCTAAATAGACAGAGTCCTAGAAATTTTTAGGTAGATTTCGTATTAAATTAAATACTACCTATTGCAGTCGCTCTTCTGTTGAAATTTCTGAAAATTTTTTGCAGATCTACACCGATCATGACCTCTAGACCCCAAAATTACCATTAGTAAAAAAATTAATCTATCTATCTATATATATCTATATATTCTTCTTCTTATATTCTTCACTTTCTTCTGGACACGATCATTTCTATAATTGTGCTCCAATCTTCTGCAAATTGATACACAAAATCAAGGGGTATAAAATCTCGGTCGAGTTCGTTAATGGACAAAATCGGATTAAGGGGGTGGAAATAGGGACGGTTTTTGTGAAAACAGAAAAAACGCAATAACAATTTAATTAAAATAGATATCGAATCAGTTTAAAATTTATATTACTTCTACAGAAATGGACCAAAAGTTTATGCATGACAGTTTTTTGATAAAGTTAAAAATGGGCTCAAGGGGCGAAAAAACAGGGTTTTTAGGAGAAAAAAAATCATAACTTCGTCAATTTTCAAGTTATCAAATCCAACTAAATTTTTTTATAAATGTTCTCAAAATCATCTAAACTTTTTGTATTTACAAGTTTTTGATAGGACCAATTTTTACCGATGAAAAAAATTAAAAACGAGAAGAAAAAGGGGAGTGGAAAAAGAAAAAAATCCTTAACTTAGTCAATTCTTAAGCTATCAAATCTAATTAAATTTATTTTACATTTTCTCAATAATATCTATAATTTTTATACTAATAACTTTTTCATAGGACCAATTCTTATAGCAAAAATAAATTAAACAAAAATAGGAGTTGGAGGGAAAAAAAACCTCGAATCCAAACTGCTTATATTCTGACTCATTTTTAAATTCATTTTTGATTTTTGACGCATTTAAATGGCAGGTCCTCTTATTTAGAAACTATATGATGGGATGTATTGGCCAGTTTCTTGATAAAGGCAGAACATATTTTTAAAAAAAGGCTGCCAAAAGGACTATTTTGAATAGAATTTCCCGAAGTGATCGTGATTAAAAATTGAGTAAGTATTCAAATAACAAATCTCTCCCCCTCCCAATAACAAATTGTTTTTTATCTGACTCATTTTTAAATCCATTTTTACTCTCAAACGTATCCAATTTACAGGTCCTCTTACTTAGGAACTATATAATGGGACGGATTGGCCAGTTTTTTGATAAAGATAGAATATATTTAAAGAAGGCTGCCAAAATGGGTACTTTGAACAGAATATCCCTAAGCGATTGTGATTGAAAAATTGAGGTATTCAAAAATCAAAATTGCCTTTTTCTGGCTCATTTTTAAATCCAGTTTTGCTCTCAAACGTATCCAATTGAAAGGTTCTGTTGTTTAGGAGCTGTATGATGTGCCGTATTGGTCAGTGTTAAAAGGCTAAATATATATATTTTTAAAAGCTGTCAAAGTGGGTACTTTGCACAAAATTTCCCTAAGCGATCATGATTAAAGAATTGAGGGTGTGTTCAAATAACAAATTCATTATTTTATGACTCATTTTTAAATTCAATTTTGCTTTCAAACGCATTCAATTGTCAGTTTTTTTTTATTTAGGAACTGTATAATGTGCGCATTTGTCGATTTTTTTAATAAAGTCAGAAAATATTTCAAAATATGGTGTCAAAATGGGCATTTGAGCCAGCTATTTCGATCACGTGATCACCCATTTTTCTTTTGCTTTTCGACCGGTTTTTCTGTTTTCGTCGGGAAATGTGCTCAAAAGCGTCAACTTTGAAGGCTTATTACGAAAGATCTGTTACGTTTGTAAAAAAAAAAAAAAAAAAAAAAAAAAAAAAAAAAAAAAAAAAAAAAACAGAAAAATGAGTGCAATTATACAGTTTCTGAATAACAAACAACACCTACTAGTTTCATGCATTTCCGACCAAAAATAAATTAAAACTTATGTCACAAAGTTATCCCTTTTGATTTAAGAACACCCTTTCGCAGTTCTTACAGAAAAATGAAATAAAATTTTTCAATAGCGGCCAAATAAAGTTGTTAAACTAGGTTTAACTCTAATCATTTTTTATTTTTTGTTGTTGAAATGAGCACTCTACGAAGTCTAACTCCGCCTATAGGCCAAGCCGAAAGGGATTTTTTTCAAAATGCGCAGATTCCAAAATTACCGATTTCTGAGGAATCGTACCGAAATAGACCAACTCGGAAAACAGCCGGAGCCGGTTGCGAGAACCAATATATAAGTTGAAGATTATGTAAGGGTGGATTTTGAAGAGGAAAAAAAAAAATCGTAGACCCTGATGTCAAATATCAGATCAGTAATGAAATTTCCTACATAAAATAATAACATAAATAGAGGGTCATTTGACGATGTTTTGGAGATGAAAGCAATGATTACCTTGAAAATCTAATAGACCGCCGCAACAATCCTGATGACCAAAACCAAAGCTACAGTAAAATTTCATGGATAAACTATAGCAATAAATGAAAGGTCAACCGAATGTTCAAGAGGAATTATGCCTAATGTCATAAATCATAAAATCAGGTAATACTTGTATTATGGTGATTAGAAATATCTATTATAGTTAATAGCTCACATAGATCAATATAATGAAATCTCAAAAGCAAAATCATTTGCCCAAAATATTAAAAAATTAAGGTGAACTGTAAGAAATGATATGGAAAAAGATGGACACGCAAGAAAATAAATTAGTAATAAATATTAAGGATTACATGTCACACCATGACCTTTCATTCCTGCCTCCGGATTCATTCCCTTTTTCTGAAAATGGTTCTCGGACGTGTTTTTTTTCCCCCTTGAAATCCTTTTTTTTTTTTTTTTAATCTATCCTTTTTTATTGGATTCATTCCGTTATCTCTCGGATTTGTTCCTTTTTTTCTTGGATTCGTTCTTTTTTGCTCGGATTCGTTCCATTTTTCTCGGATTCCATCCTTTTTTCTTAAACTTGTTCCTTTTTTGGATTCATTCCATTTTTCTCGGATTTGTTCCTTTTTTTGAACGATTTCAATAGGAACGACTCCGTAGAAATTGTTCTTTTCGGTGAACGATTCCGGCTGGAACGATTCTTTAAAAGGAAGGATGTTGCCCATCTCTACAACAGAGGCGTGGTTTTTGCCATTCATGGGTAAAGTCCATTGCTCGTCTAGATATTGTAAAACTGCAATCTATTACTAATAAAATCCGTGCGCCTCTGTCTGTCTGTCTGCTTGAAGCCGATTACAGTTCGCGACGTGGGCGAGTTGGAAGTCGCGAAAGGTGTCTTTCGATTGGAAGAATTCCGGGGAAGTCATTTCGAGCATTTTCGAGACCGTGGGACCAAAATTAAAAAAGTTATGAATAAAAAACCCCTTGGGAGTCGAAACGAAAAATGTCTAAATTCCCAAACGGAGCTCCGAAGCAGATCACCTTGCGGTGAAGGACATGAATTTTTCCCCTTTGGCTAAAAGAAGAAACAGCCGAAAACCTCTTTTTCTACCGGCGCTAATTGCGTTTTTTTCCGCATGAATTTTTTGACTTGCCGTAGAATATTTACCGTAGTTTTCGCTAGAATATTGAACTTAGAAATAAAACAGGACTATCGAAACTTTTTTTTTGCGCGTTTTTTCTTAAACCATCATGCAGACAGTTTTTAAAGCAGAAAAAAACTGATTACATATTAAGAATCTGCTTAAAAGTCTGCTTCTGATGAATAAAAAAATACGAGAAAATGTCTTATGGGTGCGCAGCGCCAACCGTGCAAAACCAAATATTTTTAACGCGACGATGGCGACCATGGCGCGTAGCGCCGATGGGTGGTAGGCCGGTGGGCGCATAACGCCCACTGTGCGACATCACATATTTTTAACGGGATAATGGGTGCATAACAACCATAGCTCTTTAATTTACTTTTTTTGTGCTTGAGGATTCGAACACCAAGACTTGCTTATTAAATGAATTTTTTTGCTTATTATATACTGCTTAATTTCGAGGTTAGTTCGGAAAAAGTGGCCCAGCTAGCGGGCGTAGCTCGCTAGTCTATACTAATAAAATCCGTGCGCCTCTGCTTGTCTGTCTGCTTGAAGCCGATTAGAGTTCAGAACGCGGGCGAGTTGGAAGTCGCGAGAGGTGTCTTTCGATTCGAAAAATTCCGGGAAAGTCATTTCGGGCATTTTCGAGACCGTGGGACCAAAATTAAAAAAGTTATGAATTAAAAACCGGTCGGGAATCGGAACGGAAAACGTCACATTTCCCAAACGGGGCTCTCAAACGGACCTCTCAGGTAGTGATCCTACATAAAGAGAGATTGGACATTCCGTCACCGGCGTTTTCGACGAATCCGCCATTTTAGTTCCTAGTTCCGTATACATCGGTATTACGCTCTGAAGAAAATTTGGATTTTTAAAGAGACAGTCTTTGAAATATTAAATCGAGACGTGCTACACTCTTAAGAGGTAAGTTGTTTTTGTTTTGAGCTACTTTTTAATATTGAGAAATGTTTATTTCTTTCAAAACTTATTTTAAATTGTCTGCGTGCAATTGCTGTGTATGCTATGAACTACTTTAAACACTTTTAATAACGATGGTCGAAACAATTAATCTAAACACAACAGTTTGGTTACTGTGTATGTGTCTTATATTTAAAGAATTTGTATTTAAATCTGCCTATTAAATGAATATAACGTGCAAATAATTTCAAGTTTCGAAATCTGACAGTTGGCGGTAGTTGGCATCCGTTGTTGGCGATGAATTTTGTTTACATTTTGAAAGACGCATTTGAAGAACGTAGTACAAAATAAATTTGTATATTATGCATTGATTTTAAGTATAAAAAAATTATAAGTTATAAATAGTTTTACTATTTATTTTAATAATATTATTAATATTTTAAAGTCCATTGAATTAAAGGATGCATTATCACTTCGAATTTTCAGAGCAGACACCGATAATTTAAAAAGTATATTAATTTATAAGCTATATACTTCTAAAGCAGACAGCCTTTACGTTCATAAAAAAAAAAAAAAAAAAAAAAAAAAAAAAAGAGTACTAAGCATATCTGTGATTTTTTTTTTTTTTTTTTAAATATTTAGCTACATTTAGTATTATAAAATGTATTCAAGCTAGAAAATCAAAACTTTAAATTCATACATCCAATTTATTTCTATAAATCTATCTAAATTAATGAATCTAAATATTCTACTAGTAAATTTCAAAAGAAATACAAAAGCAGTCAGACAAATGGTATAACAAAATTTATTTAAAAAAACTTTACTTTTCTCAACATTTCAGTAATTATTTTTTTAATTTCTCATTGCTATTATATATTTTTAATTTTCTTATAAAATTCCTAAGAGTTTTGTGTAATACATTTTATTATTTACTTGTAACAATACCATGTCTAATTGATGTACATAATAATTAATATTTAGACAGGCGAAATGGGCTTATCAATTTTTGATAATTTTGGACCCCCTCCCCCTAGTAATAATATCGTTATCAAAGTCTAAAAATTAAATTATATTTATTTATTTATTTTATTTTATTTATTTATTTATTTATTTTTTTTGAAGTGATGTACTAATATTTTTATACATTCATTATTTACATACTTTATTGATTCAAATGAACAGAAAGAAGTCTTTAAAATATTACTTTGCACATTTTAAAACTTTATATCAAAAACACTTAAAAGAAATAAGTTTAAAATATTTAATAATAGCATTTTGTTATGTAATACATTCAACAGTAACAATATTTTTGCACTTGCCCCTGCATGGGTAGAGGGTGGAGTAAACAGAATTTCTCGAAGGCCCTCCAATATTTTGTGAACTTGGGAAATTTGAGCCTAAAGTTCAGAAAATCTAGATTTTAGAAATTTTACTTTTTATTAAAATATATATATATATATATATATATATATAGTTTTGCTGACTATTTTTCTGAATTCTATAAATGTAAGCTTGAAAAATTTTCAGAAGAAATACAAAAAACAGTCAGACGGAATTTGTTTTTGGGCTTCTCTGTGCTATGAAAATATCGTTACATCTACCAGATCTGAATTTTCCTACTGTTGTCCATCAACAGTGCTTCTAATCTACATCTTTCAAAATTTTGCTCCTCTCGCAATCTAAAAATCTCAGAATATCATAAGGATATTTTCACAAGAAGTACAATTACTATGACTCATACACAATAGAAGACAAAATTTTCATTAAATGAACTATTAATTATAATTTTTATGTTTTTAGTTTCAATATCTTTCCTTAATGAAAATTTTTTATGTATAAATATCATCATTATTATTCAACATACTTTTCATTTATCATTTTAGTTGGAAAATAGAGCAATTTGTTTCATGCTGGGAAATTTTTTAAGTTAGGAAATTTTTCAATTCCTCCCCCCCCCCTTTTCTGTAAAAGTATTTATAGCTATGTCTCTGGAACTTTTTATCAACTAAGCAGGTGGAAAACACTCTTTCATACTTATTTAACAGAAATCATTTCAAGCGTACCTCATAATTGGTTCCCTGAACATCAAATTATATGTTCATGCACATATGACAAAAGAATATGAATATCAAACTTATGGTATTCCATATTTTTAATTACCGTATTTTCAGGCGTAAGCGCCGCGGCACATACGAGTTTAAAAGTTAAAATTATGCTTACTGCGGCGCTTCTGCCGGGGCGGCGGATACGATGTATTTTTTCCCCCTTACAACGATATTCATTATAGAGGTGATTCTGATCGGAATTTTCCTGAAAATTTTGAAAAGTCAATCATCAGGAAGAAGATTGCGAAAGAAATACGAAGCATAAAAAATATCGCGAAATTCGACAAATGATAGCCTAATTTCTGTCATCATTCGCACAAAAAGCAAGAATTTTATCAAAGGATCGGGAGGAAAAAACACGAATTTTATCAAAGGTTTGCGGGAAAAGCGCGAATATGAAGAAGAAAAAATGTGTATTTCATCAAAGTATCACTTGAAAAACTACAATTTTAAAATCGTAAAATCCGCCCTTCCCAATCACACGCCAGTCCCCACTATAAAAAAATCGTTGAAAAAAAAAAACGCTAATTTCGCCAAAGAATCACGAAAAATAGCCGCAAATTTATTGAAAGGATCGGAAAAAAATCATGAATTTCGCGGAAGTATCATTAAAAAACCCACATTTCGACGAAAGATTGCACTAAAAACGCGAAATATGTCAAAAAATCTCTAAAAAACACAAATTACGTCAAAAGACTGAGGAAAAATCGTGACTTTCTCAAAGGACGCCAAAAAGAACGCCCAAAAGAATTGTTAGAAAAAACGCAAATATGTCGTATCAATAAATAAACGGTAAAAAATGAAAAGAAACAAGATAAATTCAGGCGAAAAAACGCAAAAAAGGAGAAATTTGAAAAAAGCATGAAATCTATTAAAAAATCTCGCAAAAACGAACATTTCATCAAAGATTCATGATTCATTCACTTCATTATAATTTATACCGTTCTCAAAGGCGAATGAGACAGAATTGAATCATGATGAAATGAATGGATCATGAATCTTTGATGAAGTGTGTTTTTTCGAGATTTTTAATAGATTTCAGTTTTTTATGCTTTTTTTTTTACAAATATCTCCTTTTTTCTGCGCTTTTTCGACAGAATTTACATTAAAAAAAAAAAAAAAACGCAAATTTTTTCAAGTACTGCGTCAAGTATCAAAATTCATTATTCATTCAAATATTTATGATTCATTCAATTCATCATGATTAATACCTTGCTCATTCTCATAAAAAACGCAAATTTTTTCAAGTATCGCGAAAAAACTGCAAATTCGTCGAATATCACGATAAAACCCTGCAAATTTCGTCAAATATCGCGATAAAACCCTGCAAACCTCGTTACAAACTATAAAAAACGTATTTAAAAATCGCGAAAAAAAGGCAGCACGAATTCAGATTTAATTTTATCATAAAAAATATACTAAATTTAAAATTGGATTTATATTACAAATGTTAAAAAAACGCGAAAAAACACTGAATATAACGCAATTTTTAACATTTTGATGTATTTTCGTAGGTGCGGCGCATACGACGGTGCGGTGCTTCTGATGAATATTTGTTTTATTTTAATGCATTTTTGGAGGTGCGGCTCTTACGGTGGGTGTGGCGCATACACCCGAAAATACGGTAAATAATTTTTATAATAACTGTGTATTTCCATAATAGATAAAACTAAAAAAAATTAACTGGCTATATTGATGCTATAAACAAGTAACAAATAAAATCAGAAACTTTTGATTAGATCAAAAATGACAAAATTCTCCCCCTTCCCTAGTGATAGCTTATTAATTTGTAATATAATTTGCCCATCGTGTTTCAAAATTCTAAAAACTTAAATAGTGCTTTATTTAAAAAAAAAAAAAAATAATAATAATGTTATACTTATTTACAATGCACAATGTATTTTTCCAGTACTTTTTTATTAAATTTTCCAAAATTTTGCATTTGACTTAATACAGATTATTTCTGCATCAAAAATTTTAAAAAGAATCTGATTTGATATGTTTGGTCACTAAAACTTGAAATATTTTTGTATTTAATTCAGAATATTGCACAATGGTGGGTTGCTCAGCATATGATTGCAGTAACAGATCTGAAAAGGGATTTTCATTGAAATGTTTTCCGACGAATCCTACAAGACGAGCTATTTGGATTGCAGCTGTAAATAGAGAAAATTGGACCCAGTGGTGTAGTCGAGGGGGGACGCAGGGGGACGGCGTCCCCCCACTTTTTTATTTTCTTTCAAGCGTCCCCTTACTTTTTTATCGCAAGGGGGACGCTAAGGACGCGAGGGGACGCAAATCTTCCTAATTCATTAAATAATTAAAAATTTTAAAAAAATTAAAAATTTTGTAGATTAATATTTTAAACCATTTTAGTTTTCTTTAACACACTCACTTTCTATCTTTTTACGGCACTCAAAAAGATAAATTACCAGTAATGAAATACCGCGCTAATATTCGTATTTCAAAGGCATACATTAGTTTTACTCGGAAGTCTATTATCCCTTTCCTTTTTTCTAACAGAAAGATCACACAAGCTCCCAATTTGGACTTGGACACACCGAAGTCTCAGTTTAAAAGATATCCAGATGTTCGAGTATTGAAAGCCGGGTCATTTTTTACTCACACGACAATTAGCACCAGCATGTTTCCATTAATCAGTAAATAAAGTCTTTAAAGACATTCAGGGTAATCGTCATAGTTGTCTCATACTGCTAGTTAGTAGTCTTCATCAATCGGACGGTATATGACGTCTGCAGTTGAATATAGTCAATAAAAGGACATCAATGCTGACCAACAACTTCTGATACTGTTCAGTGAAAGAATCCCCAAGAACAATTATCCTCCCTTCTTTCGTTCACATTGACAATTATTTCTTGGTTAGATACAAGGTTTGTACTAGCTTAATTGGATCTCTGAGTTGCCTCGTTTTCTCTAGCCATAAATATTTTGTATCATAATTTTAATTTTTGAGGGGAAAATAACAATGAAACGATGTAGGCAGCCAAAACTGAAAAGATTTGCAATTTCTTCCAAACGTTGCTATACAAAA
The DNA here is from genome assembly GCA_964019185.1 of Maratus speculifer. NCBI lineage: Eukaryota > Metazoa > Arthropoda > Arachnida > Araneae > Salticidae > Maratus > Maratus speculifer. The sequence continues at coordinate 94,377,819 of OZ025293.1, forward strand.
ACAGATGCGAAATCGCGAAATCACCAACCACAATTACAGATCAAAAGTCAGATTCAACAAAATTGTAAGTATTTTTTGAGTTTTGATCAATAATATCTTAAATTATTTGCTATATTTTGAACTTTTGATAAGGATTATGTATTTGCCAAACATCAATAGGTTTATGTTACAAAACTATGGGGGAGGAAAAGAAACATGGGCATCATCAAAGGTGGTTGAGCAGAATTGCCCGTCTAAATTTTCAAATTTAATTAACTGAATTTTCTTTCTCTCTCAAAATTTTCAAAAAATAATTCAGCTTGTTTTTCTCAGAGGTTTTAAAGTAATTGAACAGTAAAAGAAAAGATAACCAAGAATTATTCATTACTGAGAAGTATTGTCCACCTGAAGCCTCCGTAAAAGACTATTTGTAATTTTGTTTCTCTTACATTTGCGAATTTTTTTTTTTCTTTTTTGGTAAATCTGAGATTAAAATACATCAAGCGTTAAGAAAAAGAAAAAACAACAACATCTGTTTCATTAATTTATTTTGTAAAAAAGCTGATAGAAATTTAATTTGGGGTTTTTAACATACATCATATTTGTTATATTTCTAAATAAAAATTTCATTGAATTACTGCAATATTGTTTTAAAATGTCTGCAATCTTTATAAAGTTTGCAGCACCATAAAAAATAAAAAATTAAAATACAACGTTTTAAACTTAGATTGCCACACTGTCTATATATACAGGGTGTCCCAGAACTTCGTGTACAAACTTTGAGAGGTGGTAGAGAACATGGTTTGGAACCACAATTACATAGGAAAGCATGGGAGGAAAAGTCACCCTTATACAGTCCCCTTCACAGACAGTAGTTTGTCTATGGAGCAATAAATTTTTTAATACAAAATGGACATTGATACCAGAATTTTAATATGATTTTTCCACTTATGTATGTGAAATGTCTTTCTTTTCTTCTTTGCAAATACATTTTTCCGCAATTTCTGATGTCTGTCATATTTTTCCTCATTTTAGCAATTTCTAATAGCTACTATGACACTTGATTTTAAAGAAAGAAACATAATTTTAAATTTAATTTAAAATTAAATCATTTCTTGTAAATTTTTCTGTGTAATAAAGCGTTCTACACTGCTTTCTGCATTGTATCGCAACTGTGTCTTTGTGTTTCTTTAAGCTTTTCACAGACAGAGCACTTCCATTGTTAAAATGTAGAAAAATGTGACTGACATCAGAAATTGCGAAAAAATATATTTGCAAAGAGGAAAAGAGAGACATTTCACAGACATAATGAATGGAAAAATTATATTAAAATTCTGGTGTCAATGTACATTTTGTGTTAAAAATTTTGTAGTTTAATAGACAAACCACTGTCTGTGAAAGGGTTAACAAGAGAAGGTGACGTTTCCGCCCATGCTTTCCTGTGTAATTATGGTTTCAAACAATGTTCTCTACCACCCCTCAAAGTTTGTACAGGAAGTTCTGAGACACCCTGTATTATTATGATTTACTATTTACTATAGAGATTCTTTAATGCAAATTAAGTATGTAGCACTTGTAATTCGTTTACAGGTTACATAGAACTATTTCATTAAATTATGCCATACGGAAAGAAAACTCTTTACATTCTATTTTAATGACGTTACACGACTTCAAACAATGAAATTTGTATATTGCTGAAATGCATAACAATGCGCTTAATATAAAATAAGGATTGAGTAGCTTCTATTGTTCATTTACAGGGATATACAAAGAAATTACATTGCATTACTCTCGTTGTACAATAATTGTTTGAAAAGCGTATTGTAAAATTGATATACGTTATTGAGGAGGAAGTTAACGTCACCCACTGAAGACATAAGGAATGTATCATATCAGTTTTCTTTAACCATGTATGAACAATATTGCAGGATGTGCATTTCCAATCTTAACTAATTTTTATTACATTATATGGAATGAATTCTATAAATCAAATGCAGTGTAACAAGTCGAATTATTTAACTTGTGTGGGCGAGATTTGAGAAAAACTGTGTTTCAGGAATATTATCTTTTTTTTTAGCATGAATAAGTTTTACTGTGAAAATATGATACAAATAAATTCATATATAGGACTGCAATGAACGTTAATTGTCAGAAAACCTTTTCTTAAATGTTTTACACTTTTTTTCATTTAATTACACAGTTAGTTTTACTGTGTGGTATGTAAAAATTACAAATATTATATAGTAAAGAATTTGCGTGTTAAGGACTACTTAATTCACTCACGCAAAAACACCAACTTTCTAACGATGGAATTTTTTTTAATATCTCGTTTTCATTTAAATATTTTAAAACTATTTTTACGTTGATATGTGATTCCTATTGCTACAATGGCCGTTTTTTACTTTTTCAATTATGTTTGCACCTTTTTTATTTTGTTTGGATAATTTCATTTATGGAACCGGTTTCGAAAGTCAAAATATCCTCATTAAAAAAAGACTGAACAAAATCGAAAAAGTGAACAACGGGCATTGAGGAAATCTATATTTCAGGGTTGGTACAGGGAACTAGAGATCTGCACTGATCGGGTTCGGGCCGATTTCCATTAACGACATTCGGGCCGTGCTCAGCCCTTCTTTTTTCCCCGGAGTATTGGGCCAAGTCTGGCCTAACTTAATTGTTCTATACGAAGCCGTCTTGATTTAGTTCTTCCTAATCTTCACGGACCAAAATAATCAGTTCCAGTTGAGTCATACCATATTAAAATCTCTTTCTCGATGTGGCCAAGTCTGTTCATAAATCAGTAAAAGTTGCTTTTGTTTAAAAAGGGTATAGCCGGGTTTCTTAGTAAAATATGCCCTTGAGTTAATTTCATCGAGTCCTATATGAATCGATAGCCCATAAAAATAAATTCATTTCTCCCCAGTTTCAAGTTTGTATCTCAAGACCACGGGGGATAATGACCCTAAATGCCTGTTTTGGAAAAGAGCGCATTGTGACGAAAGTACTAAGCGGATTTCAACGAATAAAATAAGGGATGTATAAAACCACCAAACGAATATTTGATAATTTTTTCAGATTTTTTTAAACAAAAGAACAAGTTTTCTAACATTTTTCTTGTTTTTGAATGAACATTTTAATTAAAAATCTATTGAAACTTCTGAATGACCTCCTTAATTTTTTTTCATGAAATACTATGAAATATGATGATATTCACTATCAATTTCAATTTTGTACTTGGAGTGCATCTTATAAAAAAAAGACAAAATTATATTACGGTGGAGATGGGGGCATGTCGCACAAATCTTACATATTAGGTCTACCGAAAAGTTCTGTCGTAATGTTGTTTCATGCCTCCTTTTTAAACTACTGTTTGAACTAATATGTGAGATTTGTGCCAAACACGCCTCCCATAAATCCTCCGGAATATGTTTTTGCATTTTTATAATATGATGCACACTGAAAAATGTTAGAAAACTTGTTCTTTTGTTTAAAAAAAAATTTGAAAGTATTGTCAAACATTCGTATGGTGGTTTTATACATCCCTTAATTTTTTTCGTTGAAATCTGCTTAGTAGTTTCGTCACAATGTGCTCTTTTCCAAAGCAGACATTTAGAGTGGATGACCCTCCGTGGGCTTGAGATACAAACTTGAAACTGGGGAGAAATGAATTTCTTTTCATGGGCTATCGATTCATGCAGGACTCGATGTGATTGACTCAAGGGCATATTTTACTAAGAAACCCGGCCATACCCTTTTTACAAAAAAAAAGGCATATACTTTTAAGTCGTCATTATTCTACAATTAAACATTAGAATTTATTCTTTTTAAAGAATCGTAGATTTCTAGGCTTATTAAAATAGAGTTAAACACATGGAAAAAAACTCTAAGACGGAATTTTCTTTTAAACTGAAAACTTGAAATTTCTTTTAAACTTCTTTTGAACTGTTCATCCATGCAAAATGAATACAATTTTACGCGAGAAGAAATATATTAAACATTTACGTCTGCTAAGAACTGAACGTATTTTTTCTTTTCAATGCGATTCCGACTTAGAAGATTTTATTTTTGTCATATACTATTTTTTGAATTTTTATGTCTCCATTACATGGAATATGGATTAATAAAATAATACTAAAGATAACTGAAACATTTACATACAAACAAAGGTTCAGAAAAAGCATAAATATCGCAGCGTACGTCACTTCTGCATAAATGCAGATTATAAACATGAAAAAAAAAAAAAAAAAAAGAAAAAGACTGAGATAAGTTTTTTTGGTCAGAACTCTTCCGCAAGAGTAAAGATCAATGTTCTGTAGAAATTCACTCAGGCCGGGCCGAAATTTTAAGTACTTTTCCGGTCCAGGTTAACCTCGGGCCTTGTATTTAGCTATTATATCGGGCCTGATCAAGCAGTCAATTTTTTTTCTCTACGGGCCGCGTCGGGTTCGGGCCGAAATTTTAACTTTAATAACGAGCCGGACCGGGCGATTTTTTTTTTTTTTCTATAGAATGGATTGGGCTCGAGCCTGGAAATTTCGACCCGTAAGACCTCTACAGGGAACGCCCTCTAATGGCTGGTTTAGGTTGTGGGCACTGTAACAATAATCTATTGTATAGGAATGTATGGGTGCAAGTGACGCGTTGGGGTACAAACACCAGGGGCTTAATTTGTCCCTTTTTATGATTTCAAGTTTTCTCGTTCACATCAGAAAACTCCTATGCTATTATTTTCTTTATTTATGAGAGGCATTTCATGATTATTTAAAGAAAAAATTCTTCTTTGAAAAATTCTGGTATGAAATCAAAATTTCTCATTTAAAAAAGGCTCCATTTCTATTTTTTTTTTTTTTTTTTTTTTTTTTTTTTTTATGTATTTTCTGCATTTGATAGATTTGCTAGTTTTTCTTTTCTTTTCTTTTTTTTAATTCAAAATTTTCGATTTCTTACCAGGAAATTTCAAAGAATTTTTTTTTCTTTTTGTAATCTTGAAATGTCTATCTTAAATAATCAAAAGAATAGTATATGAATTTTTTGGTATGAAGGAAAATTTTTGAAATAGAAAGGGGCCAAACTGACTAAAAGTTTTTACCATGAATTTAGAATCATCCTGTATTTAAAATTGTGTTTGAAGTAAAAAATTGTTAAAATTGTTGTAACATAAAATAAATTATGTTGAATGAATTTCTTTTCCATCTTGAATAACTAAGTACAAAATAAATAAATAAATAATTTATATAAGCAACTTAAAATTTTAAGTTTAATTAAATTTTAAATATAATTAAATTAAATGTTTAAAATTTTAATAAATTTTTTAAAGTAAATTTAATTTAATTTTAAAATGAAATTTAAATTTATTTTTTTAATTTAAATTTATTTTTTCAATTATTTATCCCTGGAAGTCACAATCAAATTAGCCGTATGGGCGATAGAGATCCTAATGTTCGAGATTATGAGCGTCCCCCCACTTTTTTTTCCAGGACTACACCACTGATTGGACCCCCTCTCAACATTCTAGACTTTGTGAGGTATGTTTGAAAATTATTCCAATACTAAAATATGCCTACTATTGTATAAATTTTATTTTTCAGAATTTAGGGAACACTTCAAATTTCAATGTTCAATATAAGCTTGTAAAGAAATTTAACAATAAGTGAAATGATCTTCATTAAGCAAAAATTTATAACCTGTACAACTCCTGATCCCAAATAATGCAATATAAAAATTCTCTACTATATTTTAATATGTTTAATAATTTAAAACTAATGGCCATTTTATATAAATTATAACTGAAATCTTATGAAATTTATTTAAAATTATGCTTCAGATGTTCATTTTTATTGCCAGTTAATAATTAACACATCAGAAAAGCCTCATACATGGCCAGTATGATTAAAATAAATTTATAGTACAGGTCCAGTTACTGTCTATGCTTATCAAAGTTATTTTCATGTTATCGGTAAGGATTATATTGAAATAAATAAGCAAAATGAAACCCTGTAAAGAACTTCACTCTGACAATTTCTTCTAGCATATGTGAGTGTGTCAGTAGTATGAATAAATGTCACTTGTTTATGTAAGAAGTTTTATACAAGGCAGCATTCCATTTTAAAAACATGAAAATATAAATAAATAACTAATTTGGTTATAGCTTTTATATATTCATTTATCTTTTAAAGTACAGCAAACTCTCTGTAAGGCAGACTCTGTGTATGATGGAAAACAGTCTTACTCAGAAAATTTGCTCAGTCCTGATTGATTGCACCTTATTAATCAATTCTGCATTATACAGAGTTTACTGTACATACTTTTTTCTTCATTTGTTTTTCCTTTTAAGGAAAGAGAAGCTGACACAATGTGGGTTATACTATGGGGTGGCAATGGCAAGAAACACCTGTCTGCTCTTTGACTCTTACCGTATATATGAGTTTGGTCACTTTGGTTAGTCTCAGTTTAATAAGTCGATGATATAATTGGCCTACATCACGAAAACTCCAGCAACAATAGCTATGGCCAAAAACGCTGTGGTGTGGTAGATTGGTTGATGGCAGTGGTGGCTCATCAGGGAGTTCACAATCACTTTTGTACCATAATATTTACATAATTACTTTGATTTTATATAACCATTGAATGATTAATAATTAAAGAAAATGAAATTCAGTTTCTTAAAATACTGATAGTAAAAAAATTGTGAACTCCCTGACGAGCCGCTACTGGTTGATGGATATGTTTGTACTTTCACAAATCTACCCACACACTGAAACAATGGGAATTGACTTGGGTCAATAAGCACACTTTCTCATCCACAAATTCCTCATAGTAAGAGAGGTCTAACGCGTCGCTGGATTAGCAAGATTCCAGGTACAGTCGACTCTCGTTAATTCGAAATCAGACAATTCGAATCTTTGCTTAATTCAAACTAAACATGAAGCCCCCAAATTTTCAATGGCAGAGTGACGTTAAATTTTTTTATTAATTTGAACTCATTTTCTCTTGACTTTGTTTAATTCGAACTAACTAGAATTCCAATTTTTTCTTTTTTCTTTTCTTTCTCACAGATTTCAGATGATTTGAATACTTTCTTTCTTTGATTTTTGTTAAAATTGTTCCAAACGAGTATACATAGAATCCAGTGCATTTGATAGCCACTTTCTTAGAGTCCCGTCGATCCATCAGTGACGCTTTAAATTTTTCTTCCATTGTGCTTGTTTCTAATCTTTTAATTTATGTATTTATGCATTCTAATTTAATATTAAGTCATATTCTAATTATAACAGACGAAATAAGTTTAAGAAACACTATAACATTAATTCTTTTGTAATAGTACTATATTGAGCATGTTTTCATTTCATATTTTCCATAATTCGAACATTTTTTGTGGTCCCGACGAGTTCGAATTAACGAGAGCCGACTGTACTAATATATTTATTCTTAAAAAAGAGACTGAGTATGGGAAAGGAAATTAAGAAATTTTTTCAAGGTATGGTTTTGTTTGAAATAAGATTGAAAACATCTTTGGTGCTAAAAAATTTATTACAGTGCACTGATATTTAAAAACAGCCAAATGATTGGTATATTCCATAGACCAGCAGTAACATATTACTTTTTGGATAAATATCTTATTTGGTAAAAATCATTTGAACTATTTATTAACTATTTTGAACTAGTTTTTATTGCATAAATTTTCTATTAAACATTTTTACTATCAATTTACTTACAATTTAATTGATGATTTATTTATTAGACAGTTCTACCTTAATTTAATGTACATTTTTATGGCACTAGTAATTAAAAAGATACTAATTAACAATGCATTTTGTTTTAAAAACAGTTTTTGTAAAAAATAATAGTTTTTAGTAAAAGCAAGTTTTTTCTAAATAAAGCCAGATTTTTTAAGATGGTTTAAACCAGCCTGGCTAAAATCCCACAGCCCTGTGACTTAATGTAAATATATTACAATATCACACTGAAAGCAACTAAAATGCAAAAGTAAATATTTAAGTAAAAATTGTTTATAAATATTTAAATTTCTTTAAACAACAAAATGTTATCTTGGTGCAGGGAGTAATTTAATGCGTGTTCATAAACAACTGAAAAAAAAAATGACAACAAACCAAAACTTTGTTACCTTTGCATTCGGTCAATGTCACATTCTGAAATATGCATTTACTTTTCCTAATGAATAATGTACCTAATATGTATATAAATTAATTTTAACCAATTTTTATTATATTTTTCTAGGTTCCTTTTGAGGCAGATCAATTTGAGAAGCCAAAGAATTTTGCTGAAAAAGTTAATGAGGAAAGCTTATCCCTTGAGTAAATTTTCAAAATGGACGAGCTGATAAATCCCCCCCCCCTTTTTTTTTTCAGCAGTTCCCAGTCATTTACACAAACAACCAAAATTTATGGTTTGCCCAATATATAATTGCTGATTGGTTTATAAACAATTTCGCAAAAGAAGCACGGAAACATTGTAATGATATAGGATTAGCATCTGACTGCAAAATTCTGTTACTCTTACACAATTGTAAAGCCCATCCACCTGCTGTGTGTTGCAGATTGATAACATAGAAGCCCACTTTTTACTTCCAAACACAACTTCCTTGTTCCAACCTATGGATCAGGGAATTATAAAATGTTTTCAAGTCTTATTACAAAACTGAATTTATAAAAAAATTCTTAATGTAAATCCATGTCTGAAATTAGCAGATTATAAAAAACATTTTAACCTTATGGACTGTGTCAATCTGGTGGCTGAATCATGGAATCTTGTTTTGCAATCCACATTAATGCATGGCATAATACATGTCCAAACTGCCTGTTTATTTATAATGATGATAAGGAATTTCTTGGATTTAATCTCGATCCAATAAAAGAAAAATCGAAAGAACTGTTGTTTGCAAAAGCAGTGACAAAAAATGACAAAATATTTGATGAAAATGAGATTATTGACTGGATGTCTAATCTGAATGAACTTAAAGAACAGTATCAGATGACTGATGATGAAATTTTTGGCAGTGTTTTAAATCCAGCCAAAATAATTCTGATGATGATGAAGATGAGTTGGATAATTAAGAAAAAGTTTCATTTGAAGAGGGTTTGAATTTCATTGGAAAATATCTTATTTTTTTCAAAACAACAAAATTGTATTACTGGACAGAAATTAATGGTTATATATAACTTAGATTAGAACAATCTCTAAAGTTTTGAAACACAACTATTTATCAAATGTTTTCAAAGTTCAAAAAATAAGTTTTATTTATATTGTTTTCAATTTTTTTTTTCATTCATAATAAAATAACTAAATAATCCAATAATTTATTGCAAATAATGTTTTTATTTATTTATTTTTAATGTTTATTATTTTTTCAATGGCATTGAATCTCCGAAATCCGCAAAACATCCTCTTCCAAACAGTGTGGATTTCTGGCCTTCTACTGTATGTTGAGAAAATTGATTCTGTGGTCTGATCAAATTGGTGTAGTTTCTGTAACAAAATGTTGACAAAATATTTTATGAATGTTGTTGCTTTCTGCTTTTGTATGTATATAAAATGAATACTCCTTCTGATGGCTTATTTGTATGTTCAAATTCCTCTGGTGAAATGATGTTATCTAAGTCTTTTAAAAATTTATTATTTTTCAAAAATTACCAACATATTTTCAAACATTAACAATATATTTTTTCTTGGATTCTATATTTATCCAATTACTATGGCCTTTTTGTTTTTTGATTATTTCCAGTATGTGCAGAGCACTGTTTTCGTTACCTGCTGCTCTAGGCAGCTGAGACCGAGGTCTCAGGTTTGTCTGGAAGATTAGTTGAGAACACACTCACTGGCATAGCTGGGATGGGTGACACCCTGGGGTGGATGTAAATGGTGTCAACTCCTCCCCCCCCCCTCTCAAAAAAAAACACTCCTTCATATTTTTTCAATCACAATTCTATGTTATCATAAGAAATGATCATATCATTAATTATTTATCTTATGTCTTCCTGCATCAAAACAAAACAGAAGTGCTTTATCCTTTACCCCCATAGTCGACATAACTCAATGTGGCGTCTATATGTAGAAGAAAAGTCTAACTTTTAAAGTTTCTTTTCGCTACCCACTCATTAGATAGATTGGTTTTTGTTCACTGGTGCATATCTTATTTAGATACACCATTCTCAATAAAATTTCAGATTCTCAAAGAAAGAAAAAAAAACTGATGCGTCATGCTCTAGAAATTTTATTTTATTCCAGAATTCCCCCCACTAGGCTACACCACTGAACACACTAGATGCCGCTGAAGGCAGGGTGTACTTAAACTGGGTTCATATAAGATTTTGCAACTAAATAAACTTAAACAAAATTTTGTTTAAGGTTATTATAACAGAACCCGAGCAGTTCAGCTAAAGAGAATTTGTTTGCATGACGAATACGCTGAATATGCACATGTATTAAAATAACTTAACATACTTAACCTCTGATGCATAAAATCTTTTAAATTAAAAAAATAGGTTATAAATAACTGACATACAATTAAAAACAAATATATAACAACCATTTAAATTCACAAATGTTTCAGGTTAAATCTTAATCCCTCATCAGTATGATAACATCAGAATGACAGAAAAAATAGATATGTTTATATTTCAATAAGAAATATATACATGAAATTATCACACTGATGAAGGATTAAGGTATAACCCAAAATATTTGAGTTTGATTGTTTTTTACATTTTATATGTTTTTAATTGTATGTGATTATTTATAATATATTTTTTAATTTTATCATACACATATATATTCTTTAGCAGTAGCAACAAGTGGAATGGAAACAAACTATGTTCTCCAGTAAGACTGAGATATAGCCTGTTTCCATCTACATTGCATCAAAAGATTTAGCTTAAAATAAAGCGAGGAAAGTTGTCAGCTGAGACATCTGTCTCACGACTCTTTCTCAAATAGAAATTATCTTAATCGCTTCACTACGGTGTTAAATTCAGGGGGTGACTGGGCAGGAATTCCACCCATGGAGCAATGAAATGGCCCCCACCCACTCGGAAAGTTCGAAATTTTGTGTTTTTAGTCAAAGTGTTTGTGTTTGGTCAAAAAGTGCAATTTCATCCATGGAATTCTAAGAAGTCTTATCCCCTGAGCCACAAAAATCTCTCTCGGAGAAAAATGTCTGAATTCAATACAGCCTCACTGCAGCTAATGTGGCACTGAGCATACCCAGTGGGATGTGGGCTGATGATAATGACAGTAATGAAACAATAACAATGTGTTTTAATAATTTCACAAACAGTACATTTCAAGCCCTAGTATGTATAAAAAATGAATACTGCTTCTGATGGCTTATTTGTTTGTTCAAATTCCTCTGGTGAAATGATGATATCAAAGTCTTTTTAAAATTTAATATTTTTCAAAAAATGTTGCTCTTGTATATATGTTGTGAAAATTGATTCTGTGAGCTGATTAATTTAATTTAGTTTCAGTGACATTGGTTAATTATAAAGGGGAGGAAGAGGGTGAATAGGGGCTAACCCCTTCCCCCTTCCCTTAATGTAGATAAATGGTGTTTTTTTACACAGAATTTGCCAATAAGCTTCAAGTTTTGGATATAGGTGCATTTTGATAAGGTGCATCCCTGATTTGTTTTGGATATTTGATGTTTAAGTATAGAGGAGTTTTCTGTGGGCTAGCCCTCTTAATTTAGACAAAAGGATTTTTCATGTAGAATTAACCAATTTGCTTCAGTTTTGAGACATAGAAGCTCATATTGATAAGATGCTTCTCTGATTTGTTTTGGGGGTTCTTTTGTTACGCATGAATGAAGGAACAAGCGATTACCCATCTTAAATGAGATAAAAGGTTTTCATGCAGAATTATCAGATTTGCCTTTGAATTTTGGATATAAGTTCTTTCTTATGAGGCGAATCACTGAAGGGTTTTTTGGGTGTAATGGTTAAGTATTTAAAAAAAAAAATGCTCCATGGATTATTAATGTTTCATTGCTAAAAGTTTCTGCTATGTTAAATTAACAAAATATTGCAATTACTAAAATTTTCTGTTAAAATATATAATAGTTTATGCTTGTACAGAAATTTACAGTATTTACAGTCCCTTTTAGCTTATTTCATTATTCTTATAAAATACATATAAGAATTTAAGGTTAAAAATGGGAAAAGTATTGCCTAATTCAAAAATTGATGTAAAAAATACTGAGTATTTGGTGACTGAATTGTAACTTAGTTTGTAACATTGATTTTGTTTGTAATATGTTGACTGAATTGTAACTTAGTTTGTAATATTTATTTTGTTTGTAATATGTTGACTGAATTGTAATATTTGTTTAATATTTATGATAATATATTTTAATGTTTCTTTGGAAATAAAATAAATTAAAAATTGATCTTGAATTGTTTGTATGTTTAGAAATTTCAACAGTTTTGTGAATTTGGTGTAATATTTGAAATATTGATAAAGCCTATTAATTTTCAAGTTGAAATGTTATTGCCATTTAAAATATATTTCAACTATCCAGTAATATTTTTATATTTTCTTACATCCAGTATTATTGTGTCCTTCATAATGCTTACTTTTAAATATTATCAATGCTTACTCTTTCACACTATCAGTGAGTTATACCCCCTAAAATAATTTTTGTAAAATCAATTTTGTTGCAAGAAAATTCTTTTATTTTAAATAAAAATTAAATTTTAGCAAAATGAAATGTTGTAGATATATTGCATTTAGTATTAAGGTTAAATTGCTTCTTTATACACATAATACCAACATCAAGAAAAATAATATATATAATATGTGTACTTATATAGAATTTGAAAATAATAAAACTGAACTGAAGCTTGAAAGTTAAATTGTCTAAAATATGTATGATTTAAATTAATATTAATGTTAAAAAATTTTCAATAAGCCGAAAAAATTTATTCCAGGTTTTTCCTTAAAAATAAAATAATACTGCTGCACAATGCAAATCTTCTTTATACATTTAACTAAACCATTATATATTCATGAAATTTACTGATGGTACTCAAATGCCTTATGATTAAATCATTTTTCAATTTTAGCTATAATCTAAAATACAGTAGACTCCCTCAAATCCGCATTGCTTGGGACCAGAGGTTGTACGAATTTTAGCATTTTGTGGATTTCTTGTCATTGCTTTGTTTACATTTTTAAAGTAATTAATAATGAAATCAAAATTATAATAAATGTTTACAATGTAATAATATATTAAAATATGTAATAACTAAAGTAAAAAAAATTTAGATAATTTTTAGAAATGATTAAAATATTAAAATCAAAGGTCAAATTAATAATCAATATGGTATAATTAAATATTTATTATAAAGAATTGATGTATTTTTTTCTACAAAATTTGCCTCATAAAGATAATTACTAATTCACATAAAAATCATAAAATAGAGAAGTTTTATTTCAGGTTTAGCCAGATTTAATAACCAAAAAATTTAATACGTAAATATATTTGGTAAAAAGATTGATTACCAGTGATATAAGCAATATCTTGAATTTTATTAAATTTATTCTACCTTCATGAAAACAGCATTAATATTAATGAAAATTACAAATTAATATATACACGGAATTGATATAAAAATGACGTCAAATTTTGTCCCTACATCTGAACTGAATTATTCATTGTTTACATCTGTAAATTATGTGTGGATTTGAGGGAGTCTACTGCAATCTAAATAATTAAAAATCATTTTACTATAAATACATCTAAAATCAATTATTCCACAATGGTTATGTTTTAAAAGCTTCTTGAATTTTCCCAAAAGATCTTTAGCCTTTAAAGAAAACAGAAAAATGCTACTTGATTTCTTGGTATAAAACTTTTTAAAAATGTTCACTTAAACATGAAAAGGATTGCATGAATGTGTCTAGACGTTCAATAAAATCATTATTTTAATCATGGGTTTACTTAGCTAAATAACTGAATTATGCAGAAGTTTCTGATATCAACTGAATATTTGGTAAAATGATTAGGTATTTGTTTGATCCTTATTCAATCAATACTAGTTCAAAACACAATAAAACATTGAAATCTATTTCAAAATACTGATGGTAAGGGTTAAGAAGACATGGAAATTCTGTAATCATGAAGTTTCATATTTATCAAAGAGAAAGAGGTAGATTTGAGAAAAAGTCATGAATGTTTTGTAAAGATGGCAGTACATCTACGTAGTATAGAAACCGATGAAAAATTTTTTTACATCCTCTCTCTCAACGCATGCTCCAATTTTGTCATACAACTCTGTTAAATTAGATCCTTTATGAATTATATACCAGGAAGTAAAGAGATTTTGTAAAGGTCTGTATCTGAATAAACTGTAAGAGAAAAAAAGATTATCGTTCTGCAGAAATTGGGATTAGTCTTGAATAATACATGCATCTGTCTCATCCCAAATTTAACTTAAATCATGAAAAAATAATGCTACACAAAAAAGAGTTATTGTGAAATGAATAAGCTGTAGGCAAAGGAAGTTGCTGAAGAAAAATCTAAATCTTCTCATTCAAAAATTTTAAATGGAAGGAAAGAAGGGGGGGGGGGGAATAAATCTTATCAAAATTTTAAAATGTCAATTTTTATCTTAAAGCATGATTATAATGAAACCAATTATAAGTAATTAAATGTATCCTTGGCCTTTTCCAATTTTGATTAAAAAAAAAAAAAAAAAAAAAAAAAAGTGGAATTATGAAATTACTAAGAAATTCTCATTGAATTCAGAATCATGGGAACAAATTTTTTTTATGTAAACTGTATAAATTAGCATATACTATGAAACAGTGATGTTATTTTCCCTATCTCCAAATTTAATTCAAAATATGAGAAAACAGTTGCTCTGTTTTGTTAACTTTTCGAAATTTTATAGTAGTGGTGGGAGGTAAGAAAAAGAAATCTGAATTTGACATATAGAATTTGCAAATGAGGAAAGATGAATAATTTTAAACAATTCATTTATATGAATTTTATTTCTTTTCAAATCCTTCCATCCTCAAGGTTTGTAAAACATATAATTTATTTATAGTTTTGTCATTCAGCATGTAAGTATAGTTTGTTAATTTCAATGCATATACATTTCTAGTTTTATTATCATTAATTAAAATAGTAGACAGAAGATTGGGCATGTAGGAAATTTAGTTTAATTTCACAATGTTTCAGAAAACAAATTGTAGAATTCAATTTTTTTTAGTCTAAAATTTATTATGCATTTCAAAATGACAGTAATTATTATAATTTTCGCATGGAAATTTTCAGACAATAAAATTTCAGTATATCATATACTACTCTTAAAGAAGGATGCGTGTGATTAAAAGGTAATTTAACTTGTTACACTGACGATATTTTATAAATTTCTAGGTGCTACAACCGGTATTAATTTTGTTTACTACGAAAATCTGGTAAACAGTTTTCGAATTCAACAATTACAATGAGTATTGTTATCAAAATATTAAATAAAAGTTTAAAAAAATAAATGGGGACACTGATGTTAGACAAAAAATAAGAAAAAAAATTCTATAAATAAAAATCCGATAATTCAATGAAATCTCAATGCTGCGTAGTTTAGAAGTGAATGACAATAAATTTAGCGAAACGCAGTTTTATTCTTCTTTCTTACGAGGGCGAGCACGCGCCAAAATATAGCAACCTCTTTCAAAAATTTCGTCTGCTCTCTAACTAGACTCGAAATGCTAACCCTGCATTTCGGCCGAATAAAAAAAATGCATTTTCTTCAAATTCTTACTCATTAAAATGAAAATGTGTTTATAATTAGGTTCTTAAAGACTGTCTGAAGGCATATAAGACGAAATTTTCATACATTTAATAGAATACAACGTGTTAGACGCCGGAGAAAATGCATTGCGTTATACGGCGTTCCATCAACTTTGGAACTTAAATGGGGGATCTATTGGCAATGTCCAATCTCTCTTTATGTAGGATCACTACCTCTCAGGCAGAACACTGCGCCACCTTGCGGTGATCGACCAGAACTTTTCCCCTTTGGCTAAAAGAGGAAGCAGCCGAAAACCCCTTTTTCTCCCGTGTCATTTTGTCAAAGAATGTATAAGAGAAAAATAACTGATTGGTAAAAAATGTTAAAAACGGTTTAATTAATATAATAAGTACAACTATTTAAGCACAGCAAGATATGTTCACTAAGAGGTAATAGTGTTGCTAATTAATATTTTGAGGATCTCAGATGTAACTGGCTATTCATATATTTATTCTGTATGTGAGTATTAATCGTTGTAGCTCATTTTCATACTTTTTCTTTTGGTAGCATACACGAATATTGTGTAATCTAAGATTTACGCGATAAATACTAATTTCTGTTAGTACAAACGGAAAACGAGCTGCCAAAATTATTTATTAGTTATGTTGTTTGTGATATTAACGAAATTACTTATTTTCTTTTTATAGCAGTCGTTTGCAGTTTTTAATACCCAAACTTTTTTTTGTGCGTTTTTTCTTAAATCATCATGCAGACAGTTTTTAAAGTAGAAAAAAACTGATTACATATTCAGAATCTGCGTAAAAGTCTGCTTCTGATGAACCAAAAAATACGAGAAAATGTATTATGGGCGCGCAGCGCCAACCGTGCAAAACCAAATATTTTTAACGGGACGATGGCGACTATGGCGCGTAGCGCCCACTGTGCGAAATCACATATTTTTAACGGGATAATGAGCGCATAACAACCATAGCTCTTTAATTTACTTTTTTTTGTGCTTGAGGATTCGAACACCAAGACTTGCTTATTAAATGAATTTTTTTGCTTATTATATACTGCTTAATACCGAGGTTCGTTTGGAAAAAGTGGCCCAGCTACCGAGCGTAGCTCGCTAGTCTATACTAATAAAATCCGTGCGCCTCTGTCTGTCTGCTTGAAGCCGATTACAGTTCGCAACGCGGGCGAGTTGGAAGTCGCGAAAGGTGTCTTTCGATTCGAAAAATACCGGGAAAGTCATTTCGGGCATTTTCGAGACCGTGGGACCAAAATTAAAAAAGTTATGAATTAAAAACCGGTCGGGAATCGGATCGGAAAACGTCTTATTTTCCAAACAGGTCTCAAACGGAGCTCTGAGGCAGAACACTGCGCTATCTTGCGGTGAAGAACAGGAAATTTTCCCCTTTGGCTAAAAGAAGAAGCAGCCGAAAACCTATTTTTCTCCCGTCAATTTGTCAAAGAATGTATAAGAGAAAAAGAAGTAATTGGTAAAAAATATTAAACACTGTTTAATTAATATAATAAGTACAACTATTTAAGCACAGCAAGATATGTTCACTAAGAGGTAATAGTGTTGCTAATTAATATTTTGAGGATCTCAGATGTAACTGGCTATTCATATATTTATTCTGTATGTGAGTATTAATCGTTGTAGCTCATTTTCATACTTTTTCTTTTTGGTAGCATACACGAATATTGTGTATGTGTAACCTAAGATTTACGCGATTAATACTAATTTCTGTTAGTACAAACGGAAAACGAGCTGCCAAAATTATTTGTTAGTTATGTTCTTTGTGATATTAATGAAATTATTTATTTTTTTTAATAGCAGTCTTTTGCAGTTTTTAATAAACAAACTTTTTTTTGCGCGTTTTTTCTTAAACCATCATGCAGACAGTTTTAAAAGTAGAAAAAAACTGATTACATATTCAGAATCTGCGTAAAAGTCTGCTTCTGATGATCCAAAAAATACGAGAAAATGTATTATGGACGCGCAGCGCCAACCGTGCAAAACCAAATATTTTCAACGGGACAATGGCGACCATGGCGCGTAGCCCCGGTGGGCAGGCTTCGCACGATGGGCCCGTACCGCCCACTGTGCGAAATCACATATTTTAACGGGATAATGGGCGCATAACAACCATAGCTCTTTAACCCATTAACGCCCAGCGTCCTCGTTTGAGGACGGTTACAAAAACAGCAAGAAAGCGGTTTTCCCACCAGTAAAGAGGAAGAAAAATGTATACCTTATTTCACGAGACAGAGTCCTTGAGAAATTTAGATAAAAGTTAATTTGCTTTTAAAAGGGGTGGGAAATACAAAATTTAAATTTTAGCGAAGAAAATAATTCGGGCGTTAATGGGTTAATTTACTTTTTTTGTGCTGAGGATTCGAACACCAAGACTTGCTTATTAAATGAATTTTTTTGTTTATTATATATTGCTTAATATCGAGGTTCGTTTGGAAAAAGTGGCCCAGCTAGCGGGCGTAGCTCGCTAGGCTATACTAATAAAATCCGTGCGCCTCTGTCTGTCTGTCTGTCTGCTTGAAGCCGATTACAGTTCGCAACGCGGGTGAGTTGGAAGTCGCGAGAGGTGTCTTTCGATTCGAAAAATTCCGGGAAAGTCATTTCGGGTATTTTCGAGACCGTGGGATCAAAATTAAAAAAGTTATGAATTAAAAACCGGCCGGGAATCGGAACGGAAAACGTCTTATTTCCCAAACAGGTCTCAAACGGAGCTCTGAGGCAGAACACTGCGCTACCTTGCGTGAAGAACAGGAACTTTTCCCCTTTAGCTAAAAGAAGAAGCAGCCGAAAACCTATTTTTCTCCAGTCAATTTGTCAAAGAATGTATAAGAGAAAAAGAAGTAATTGGTAAAAAATATTAAACACTGTTTAATTAATATAAGTACAACTATTTAAGCACAGCAAGATATGTTCACTAAGAGGTAATAGTGTTGCTAATTAATATTTTGAGGATCTCAAATGTAACTGGCTATTCATATATTTATTCTGTATGTGAGTATTAATCGTTGTAGCTCATTTTCATACTTTCTCTTTTTGGTAGCATACACGAATATTGTGTAACCTAAGATTTACGCGATTAATACTAATTTCTGTTAGTACAAACGGAAAACGAGCTGCCAAAATTATTTGTTAGTTATGTTCTTTGTGATATTAATGAAATTACTTATTTTTTTTTTTAATAGCAGTCTTTTGCAGTTTTTAATAAACAAACTTTTTTTGCGCGTTTTTTCTTAAACCATCATGCAGACAGTTTTTAAAGTAGAAAAAAACTGATTACATATTCAGAATCTGTGTAAAAGTCTGCTTCTGATGATCCAAAAAATTCGAGAAAATGTATTATGGACGCGCAGCGCCAACCGTGCAAAACCAAATATTTTTAACGGGACAATGGCGACCATGGCGCGTAGCGCCGGTGGGCCGGCTTCGCACGATGGTCCCGTACCGCCCACTGTGCGAAATCACATATTTTAACGGGATAATGGGCGCATAACAACCATAGCTCTTTAATTTACTTTTTTTGTGTTGAGGATTCGAACACCAAGACTTGCTTATTAAATGAATTTTTTTGTTTATTATATATTGCTTAATATGGAGGTTCGTTTGGAAAAAGTGGCCCAGCTAGCGGGCGTAGCTCGCTAGTGTGTACATTAAAATTTGAAAATGTCCAGCTGTACCTATAGTACAGCGTCTAAAATAAATAGTAAAAAAATCTGATACCTAAATAGTGCTAAAATTTTTAATCCGTTTAATGGAAAATGAAGCTGAAATCCGGATAATCGATCGCTGCGTCGTCTACAGTGAACTTTCTGCTTCAAATTTCAGACTTCAATCATCTTACAGTTTTAGATAATATTCTGCAGATCTATTCTACGATCGACTTTTTGGATTTCTGCATCGTTAGACATTTAAAGAATTCAACATTGTAGTCTTCTTTAGCACCGTGGTCCCAATTAGCGATCAAGTGGCCCAGAATCATTTCTGACTTTCGTAGTAGATGTATATGATTCAATTGTATTCTAAATGACGTTACAATGTGAATTTAACCTGAATTTAATTGGAGGTCACCGGGGAGGGACTTGGGGGAGGCAAAAAAGGGGGGAGGGTTATTAAATTTTAAGTTTCTTTTTTACAAGATTTTTTTTTAAAGGAATGATATATATATTTTAATATGATTAATATTTTCCCTTTTTAAAGCAGATCATCTAATTCTGTCTCCCCAGAAATTTTCATTTCTCTCCACTCTCACCCACTCTCAAAATACATAGTTTGAAATCTTATTTTTTTCTATCTTTCTAATGTTATTGCAAAATAAAAAGTATCAATAAAGGACATAAGCAATCAGTAAAATGCATATATAATTAAAATAATTATTTACCCCCCCCCCACACCTACACATCTTTCTGAATATTTACCACCCCCTCCCTACACACACAAACGCAAAATCTCCCTTAACCTTTACAGCATAGAAAATTTAAAAAGTGTATGACATTTTTAAAATTTTAGATACTTGTATTTACTATGAATTTAATAATATATCATACAATTCATTTATTAGATTATTTCCAAAATTTTCGTTCCCTCTCCTGTTTTGCCTCTCTCTATTACATAGAGAATAATACTTTTGAAATTACAATAAAAAATGAAGATTCTATCTTTGATACTTTATTATTGTAATATTAAATATATAATTATATATCTAAATTCTCAGGGCATTTGAAATTTGCGCTTCTTTCTATCACCCTCCTCCTCAGGTATAAAATATCTAACATCCGTTACATTTTCAATTTTTTTACCAACAAAATCTGCTACACTTTATTATTTTGTAATATTTTATCAAAAAATAAAATAAAACTTCTTTTAATAAATTTTCAGGAATGCGGATTCGCGCATTTCAAGTAAAAAAAGCAAAATTTTATTTTAGTGATTTTTTAAAAAATGTTTTTGACTTTATTTGTATAAGTAAACAAATTACATGTATGTTTTAAAGCATGGTATTACTGTTTATTCGAAATCAGTTGTGTTTGTAAACTTTTTTTAATTTATGGGCAAACTTAGGCATACTCTTTTGGGGCAATTCATGAATGGGGGAAATCACGATATCCGAAGACAGAAGTAGTAAGCATAATAAAGAGTTGACGTTCAGTCTTTTGCTTGACTTTCTGCTGAAAAATTCTAGTAATTTCAACTATCTTTATTTTTTGCCTCTTTTGCCTTCCCCGACAGTTGTGCCATATGTGTCAATACTGCAGAGCTATGTTCTATATTCTACAACTTTATGAACGGTAGATGTTAGTAGATACCAAATGTGCAGTTTTTTATTATTCAGAAAAGATCTTTTGCGATATGACGCAAAATGTTTGATATTAACCTCATTACCACTCGACAAGACAAACAACATTGCTTCAAACATTTTGTTTGAATCCTGATTAATTCCTATTTCTTTAGATGTTGCTGATGGATTAGAAATATCTTCTGGGTAGCGTTGTCGTATGTTTCTTTGTTTAATGAGAATAAATGTAAATAAGTGTAAAATTCATATAGGTAAGTAAATATACACTAAAGGATTCACTTAAATTTCATTGTGTAAATTAATATAATCAAATAAAGCTCAATTAACAAACTGCGCAAAAGAATAAATTACCCTTAATATACAAAGTGGTTATAAAAAAACTTTGCCGGTATATGGAGCTCTAGCGGCCAGTCCGTTTAACCGATCGAGGTGAAATTTCAGATATAGCTATTCAGAGGTATGAGCTCGAGATTCTCTGGACGGCAACAAAATTACGCTCACGGTTACGGTTATAGTTTCAGAAACTCGAAATTTTCCAATGGCAACACCCATTTTTTTCATCGCAAAATGCTCAGCGCATGTGAAAACCCTAAAGAGCGTTGGAACCGTACGTGTATAGCAAGATACTGATACGTTATGCACGCACAAAATACTGTTCTGCGAATTCCCCCCCCCCCCACATAAAAAAAACACGATTGGTTCGCAATGAGTAAATTTGCATATGATACAGAGTCAGTACACTAATCTCTGATTACAACACAGACCGGAGAAAACTTTTATTTTGATTACACATTTTCCACATGGGTGCCATCACAGGCAATTACACATTGCATGGTGGCAACTGTGAACAATACAGCCGAACGTTACATCGTATGAAGGATGTGTGCAATCTCACGTTTGATAGAATCTTTCAAATCCGCAAAATATGCGGATTGCATATGTACACTCTAGATTTTAGATATACCCAGAACCTGAAATCCATAGGAGTGAGGTCGGGGGCTCGCGGAGGCCATTGACGTTACCAGTTAAGATGAAATGTGCCTCGTCCGTTCATAATATGCAAAGAGGTCGATCGTTATCTCCATCATATTGGATAAGAAATTCATTAACCCTTTAAGACCCAGCTCGCACGATCGTGCGGGTTAGACATTCATTTAAATTTTTGCTTCTGAAACAGTCGTATGTAATATAAACCCAAATCGAACGATTGTTCTGGTTAGCTGAAAGAGTAAAGTATATTTTTTATCAGCAGTTTGCGGTAGTAGTCCATGTTTTACATTCAGGCGGCATGTCTAGCTTTGTTTACAAGTACAACGGATATAGCTCATCATTTTATCTGTCGTAAAAAGGTAATTATCAATATATTTTTAATTGCTTAGATAAAAACTTTTGCTTTAATGTCTAAATAAGTGTAATATAATAAAAAACATTAATTATACATTATTTATTTTGCTCTTAGGACTCAAGATTTCGTCACCCGCACGATCGTGCAACTTGGGCGTTACGTTAGTCAGTGCTACTGTAAAGGTAAGTGTTTTTCAATGTTCATTTTGTTTTCTGTTTCAACAATTTTGATGACAGCCAAAATAAAACGAAGTATGCTGTTACATAATTAATACTATACTATTTTCTTGGGTGTTGTCATAGATACTCCCCCCCCCCCTTTTTTTAAATTAATTTTTACTTTTTTTCTTTTTAATTAATAAAATTTTCAAACACCTTTTCTAATTTTTTATGCAGTACTTTGTTAACTTTTAATAAAGCAAAATAAAATATTTTTTCAGATGTCTAAACGGAAAAGAATTCTCACTCAAGAAGAAATATTTCAATTGATGAATAAATCAGATTCTGAATTTAGTGATCTCTCGGATGATGACGACATTACGGACAAAACATTTCAAGCAGATTTATTAGAAGGACAGTCAAGTTCGGATGAGCTCGATGAAAAAAAAAGACAATTTTGGATCATTCTTCCTCTTCAAAGTTTCCTGAATTCATCTCCCAAAGTTCTGCCTCCAAGGCAATTTCGGAAAATACTAAAAGAATGAAAAAAGAAAAAAAGGAATACAAGCGGACTGTTAAAAAGTTCATTTCTGTACCTCATCCTGGAACTTCAGATTTCACGCAACTGCAGGTATGTTTTTCATTTCTTAAATTGTAATAAAAAAAGTTATAGACTTATAGAAGAAATTAAATCGATATAATAAATAAAAGCTTTAAAAATATGACAAACATTTTTAAATTAATTAAAATATTATTTTTTTAAGTCGATAAGTACATCTCCAATATTATATTTTCCCTCCTTTTTTAGGCTTTAGAGGCAACCATTTCACATGTGTTGATGACATTTCAAGTGCAGGTTTGAAAACTGCGAAAAAAGTTCAAAAACACGTTGTGAAAAATGCAACGTTTATTTGTGTATGTAAAAAACAAAAACAGTTTTAAAGATTTCCATTGTAAAAAAGTAACCAGTCCATAAAATAAAAAATAATACATCAATAATTACCATATTTATAAAAAAAATTGTTTCAATTTCTCTCTTCTATCGATTTAGAGTCATAAAATGTATATATCTTAACATGGAATAAGTAATGATTTCACAGGAAAAGCCCAACCCGCACAATCGTACAAGCGTGGCTTTCACAGAAGAAGCCCAATCCGCACGTCCGTGCGGGTACTTTTCACGCTCTAGGGGGTGAAGAATTTTTTTAAATTATTTTTTTAGATGTCATTAGGGTTAGTATAGAATTAATAAATAGAGGAATTTAATATTTAATGATGAAAATGTTTCGGGTCTTAAAGGGTTAACAAAGTCTATATGTTGTTGATGGTCTCTCATTTCCAACATCTGGTACTGGTAAAGAAACATAGGGATTACAGAGAGCAGTTACTTTAAAACCATTGATTTTGGTATATCAAATACACGAGATGCACCTTTTGTAGTTTGCATGCGTCCTCTGGTCACTATGTGATGCACTTCCATAACAGTATCCTCAGGAACACTTGGTCGTCCGGATCGCGGACTATTAGAGGTGCAGCCAATTTCTTCGAATTCCATTACTAAATCACGAAGAGCTTGTGAAATGCATAGGTCACGTATTTGGGCGATGGTTTCGACGGTAAACACGCCAGGTTTCCACAGTATTCATCTCATTTTGATAATAGTTTTACCAACTCACCACGAACGAAGTCATTTTGTTGCCATCTGCGAGTTCAGACTGAAGAACTAACATTCCTACAATACTTTTTATCCGTTTTATACGCTGATTATCTGGCAAACAACGTTCCGTGATTGGTATTTTGTCTCTATCATATTCAAATTTTCTTCGTGCGCCTTGTTCGTCTTTTTTTTTGGGGGGGGGGGCGTTCGTACAGCTGATTTTGTGCGAGCATAACGCGTTCATTTATTGCACTAACCATACCGTTCCAACGTTCTTTAGGGTTTTCGCATGAGCGGAGCATTTTGCAATGAAAAAAAAATGGGTGTTGCCATTGGAAATTTTCGAGTTTCTGTAACTATAACCGTAATCGTGAGCGCCATTTTGTTGCCGTTTACAGAATCTCGAGCTCATATCTCTGAATAGCTATATCTCAAATTTCACTTCGATCGGCTGAACGAACTGGCCGCTAGAGCTCCATATATCGGCAAAGTTTTTTTTATGACCACGCTGTATATACACTATATTGCCATTGATTATGGGACACTTGCGATTTTAGACATTTTACTAAATATCTAGAAAAATACATGAGGAATCATCTCGAAACTCTTAGTGTATAAATATAATAGTATAAGTCATACATCTCCGTGAAGATTTTTTCCCGAAACTCCAAAGGGGACCGTCAACAAATTAAAAAAGAATGAATATCTTTTGAGTAACCCTGTCAAAACTAATGTAGCAAAAGCGCTCAAACTCTAGATTGTGATTGAATGCCTTATTGTAATAAGCCTTGTTTATTTTTATGCAAATAGCATGCATACTCGCAGAGTAATTAAGATTTTTATAAAAATGATCCCAAATTTTTCCAAGTTTTTTCCTTATAATTTTCAGAGTTCTTAATATAAAATATTATTTTTTTCAGAAAATATGACAAACAACATTGCACACAGTACCCTGTAATCAGAATTAAAAAATAATGAAAATTGTGTAAAAAATGAGTTGGTTTACTAAATAATTTTTTACTGCGCATGCGTCAACGATATCAAAATTTCATTTGCCTATTATGTTAGCTAAATGTATAGAGCAACTTTTGTGAAAGTCAGAAAATCATAACTTGAAAATTCTGACAATAATCGTCAATTGAATAAGTCGAAAATCCGTTATTCTCAAAATGAAGCAAAAACAAGAGGGGTTGTATTCATATATTCATTGATTAGTGTCAATATAGAATACACAATATGGGATGTACTACTGCATTTGGATAAAATCCCTCATTTCTTTGCTTCATTTTGGAAACAACGGATTTTGTCCTTTTTCTATAGACGATTACTTTCAGAATTTTCAAGCTATGATTTTGAGACTTTTACAAAAGTTGCTCTATACATTTAGCTAACATAATATGCAAATGAAATTTTGATATCTTTGACGCATGCGCAGTAAAAAATTATATAGTAAACCTACTCATTTTTCATACAATTTTTATTATTTTTTAATTCTGATTACAGGGTACTGTGTGCAATGTTGTTTGTCATATTTTCTGAAAAAAATATTATTTTATATTAAGAACTCTGAAAATTATAATAGAAAAACTTGGAAAAATTTGGGACCATTTTTATAAAAACCTTAATTACTCTGCGAGTGTGCATGCTATTTGCATAAAAATGAACACAGTGTATTACAATAAGGCATTCAATCATAATCTAGAGTTTGAGCGCTTTTGCTACATTAGTTTTGACATAGTTATTCAAAAGATATTCATTCTTTTTTAATTTGTTGACGGTCCCCTATGGCGTTTCGGTAAAAAATCTTCACGGAGATGTATGACGTATACTATTATATTTATACACTAAGAGTTTCGAGATGATTCCTCATGTATTTTTCTAGATATTTAGTAAAATGTCTAAAATCGCAAGTGTCCCATAATCAATGGCAATATAGTGTATTATATACATGACGATACGCGAAAATTAAAATGTACATTCTTTTAAAATGTCAAATTCCTTTGTCAGTAGACAAAATTTTAAAAAAAATCAAGAAATTAAAGAAATTGAATGATGTTTTGCAATTGGTTGAATTTCGCACGCCCGCATATTGGTAAAATTTAATAAATATGCATCTATAAATGAACATTTAACGCGATTTAAAAAAATAAAATCAAGTTTTATAATATTTTTAATATAAACGAAAAAATTAAAAACGTAAAAACAGATAATGTCTAAAAAATTACAAATCTTACCCCCACCCTCCCTTCTTTGCAAAAAGAAAAAAAAAGAAAGAAAAAAAGAAAATAAATAAATAAATAAAAGGAACAAATTCAGTGTTACGTTAATTAGACTTGCATTTTATAAAAAGTGTCAATTTTTAGTCAGGTCGAAAATTTGATAGGTCTTAAACTATATGTTAGAGAAATGCTGGAAATATTCCATGTCCAAATTCAAACTACTGGTTCTCACAAAATCGCAAAAAATCGCAATAGATCTCTCGGTATATAATTTTAGAATGTTCATTCTACATTATTTACTACACTATCTACCAATAAGTATTTGAAAACTTTCAATTTTTGACATTTTGTTAAATATTTAAAAGTATACTTGCCGGATTCTTCTGAAACTTCAGGATTATGAAGATTATGTCTGACCTCATATTTACTGACCTCATATTTATCAACATCCATTTGATAAGCAGGGTAATTAGGGGGCCGACAAAAAATTAAAGAATAACAGAAATATTTGGGATCACCCTGTACATGAAAATGCACGAAACGATTATCGCTGCAGAATACAAATATGTGGATACTGCACAACATGTACATTAACTTTTGTAAGAATAGCATGTATATTCATGGAAAAAGAGCGATTTTTTTAATTAAAAAATTCTGGTATGTGTTTTGTTTATATCATGCAGGGTTTTTGACCAAATTTGACGCAAATTTCAGAAATATTGGCAAAATCTATTAGAAAAAATATAGCGCAATTAGAATGTAAATATATTAAATATTTTATGAAATATGAGTAGTTTTATGAAATAATTTTTATCTGCGCATGCGCGAAATAAAAACGATTCTTTTACATCATTTAATAGTCAATTCTATAGAGTGACTTATGAAAAAAATCCAATCAAATATCGTGAAAATTCAAAAAGATATCATTACTATAAGTAAGCTGTTTTTACAGTGCTCTCTAAAAACGGTTGAATGATAAGGGATTCTCCACAAATTGACATTTTTTATTAACTGACTTTTAAGAAAAAATTAGTATTTAATGTTTACAATATCTAAGACAATATTTCTGTTAATAAGTATCTTGACATCTGTGATAGAAAAGAATAAAAGCTCTTTTCCTTTTGTATAGTCAAATAGAAGTTACTAAAGATCACCCACATAGAGTAAAGACACATTTTTTCGTGCATTTCGAAGGATAAACTTTTCAGTGTGAAATATGTCTCCAGTATTTTTTTTTTTATATATATATATATACTTGACATCTGCGAGAATGTGTGCTGATTATTTCATCTAAAGAACACCTGCACGACCTGATTTCAACATATTTTGGTTTTATTTATTAGGATGAGCGAAGCGAATCCTCTACTAGTCCACTCAAATTACAATTTGTCGTACGCTTTACAAAAAAACTATTCAATATTTTAACTTCAAATTAAACACAAAAATAAATTATGATCTGTAGATTTGCAGAATATAATTTTTTTTACAGTAAAACGTTAAAAAAATTATTATTTTAATTAATTTATTTTACATGCATTTCCAATACGGACGCATTTTAGCAAATAAATAAAAAATGAAAAGCGTATATTTTCAGAAAAAAAAAGTTTAAATCATGGAGTAAATAATTATAGATAGAATCATGATTAATTTATTAAATAAAACGTGTTTTCATTATCCCGCAAAATCGTTTGCACAGATGACACTTAAACATTTTAAAAGAATTGTATTATGGATTTTTTTTTTTTTTTTTTTTTTTTTTTTTTTTTTTTTTTTTTAACTGGCAACAAAATAATTGTAAACAAATAAAATTAATTCTTAAATTTGTTATATAAATGAAAAATTAAAAGATCTGCGTGAAGTTGTTGGTTCAAGCTCTTTATAAATATTTTTGCGAAGGTCGTATTTTGGCTAAATAATATCGACTCATTAATCAGAAGGATTTTATAGAAAAATAAGACTTTAATAAGTTCGCAAACACAATAATAATTATTCGTGAAAACGTCACTGCGAGAATGAGAGAGCGCTTCGTTAAAAAGTAATTCCATTAATTGAGTTGCCATTCACAGAAAGTAAAAAGTTCTCCCACGCGGAGAGAATTACAGCAATTCTCATACGCTAACATGTATAAAAACGAAGAAATTAAAATAAAATGTTTTACAGTTAAAAATTCATAGTATCAACGAAAGCAGATTTCAAATGTTTTTTCCAGAAAATAGGATTTTGAAGAAGTAACTTTCTTCAAGCTTTCTTCAAATATATTATTCTAAAATAGCTATCAAAGATTATCGGATGTTGATTACAAAGATTGGAAACATGCATATTTCAAACAATTAGAAAACACCAGTGGCTACTTGAAATTGTAAAAACATCTTTAAAAGAGCTTTTAGTTGAAAATTTAAAAAAAATTTGTAAAAGTTTGCTTCGAAAATATCTTATGCCAGTTTTACACCATAAATAAAAAATTAAAATGCGTCAAAACATAAAATAACGTTTTTGTTTAATAAAGATGCAAAAATAATAATTAAAAAAATATTGTTACTTTCAAATATCTGTTTTATAAAATAATGCTTCGCGAATCCAAACAAAGCATGGCTTTTGCTAGTTTATTTATTTTCGAAATAACAGTGCAGAAAATTTGTGATCAACTTTCGCGAGTTATTTATTTATTTTTTTTTATTTGTTTGTTTGTTTTCGTTTTACAGTAAAATCCAGGAATGAGATCCAGTTCATCGAGGTGATTGTAAGTTATTATTTATTATTTATCTTATTTGTTTATTGTTTACGAAATTTTCAATAATAATTCCTTATTTAAATTGTTGATTTTATCATGATTTTTACAGATATCAAAAATATAATGTTTCTTCTTAAAAAGTTCACTGTTGCTAAATTTATTATCAATACGTAAAAGAAAAGTATTTTTGTTCTTAAAATTATTTGTTGTGTATTTCCTATGTATTGAAACCGTGATATTTATTTATTTATTACTTACTTATTTATTATTTATTATTTTCACATGAATTCAAAGACAGAATTTATTTATTTATTATTTTTATTATCATTTATCGTAATTGAAGTATAGCATTTAAATATGTTCCCGTATTAATTATCCCGATCTTAGCAAGATTAGTAAAGGATTAGTAAAGAAAGAAAAAATGACTGAAAATAAACTTGATATTGTACCTTTTGACTTTAAGTCGGGTATGAATATTTTTTCATGGTTTAAACATTTTAATAGAGAATGTTCTGTAGAAAAAAAAGATGATAAGTGGAAAAAACTTAACCTCTCGAAATATTTAACAGGTGAAGCTCTAACAACTTTTATAAATGATTGTTTGGATTGTGCTACTTATGATGAAATTGTTGAGATTTTAACAGAAAAATTCATCCAGATTAGAGTCCCAAAATTTTCTGAGTTTACCTCTTTAAAGTTAAATGAGCTAAGCGATTTAGATTCTTATTTTAGAAAGAAAGTTGAGATTGGAAGACAACTTCAGCTTGGGGAAAATTTAATTATCCAGGGATTAACTGATGGACTTAAGCCTGAATATCAAAATTGTTTAATTGTAAACCCTCCTTCCAATACTCGTGAATGGTTTCGCATTGCTAAACAATTTGCAGCGATTCCAACTCATACCCCTAATAACAGCAATAGAAATTTTCAACAAACTAGACTTATGCACAATTCCAATCCTCATCCTAGACATTGGACTCGACCCACTCCAAATAACCCAACCCAAAATTTTAATCCTAGATTTTTCACTCCTAGAATGCCTACGACGCATTATCAAACTAATTATCCAAGTCGTCCTTGCAGAATATGTTTAAACAGAGGTATAGAAAATGCTTATCATTGGGAGAGGAGTTGTATATTTAACACAAATTCGTTGCAATCTCAAACTCCTGCTCATATACAACCACCTCCTACTAATAATATTTGACAATTATTTATTCCTGGATATGTGGACAATAAAAAAGTGTATTGTGTTGTTGACAGTGGATCAACTGTTTCAATATTACCTCTCAAATTTGTTCGATATTTAAATGCTAATTTACATAATGTGTCCCCTATTACTATTAGACAGACACAAGGAACTCTTACAATTAATAAATCTTGTCGATTATGTATTAAATTTGGTAATATAAAGAGATATGTTAATTTTTTAGTAAGTAAGCTAGATTTGGACTATACTATTTTAGGTTTACCTGATTGTGCCAAATTTAAATTGAAAATTGATTGTGCAAAAAGCCAGGTGCTACAAGGCAATACTACGTTAAACCAACATGTCAACATATCCACTGATAATTTAGAATTACTTCAGCTTGATATTATAAAAAATGATACCAATGTGCAACCCGATTATGGAAATACCATAACTCCTCAATCCTTGCCGCGAACTAATAATGATGATTATAATCTATTGGGGGATCTAAATGCTATTCAAAATAAAAATGCAAGGGAACTTTTAAGGGATTATTTAGATATTTTTGCCAAAAATAAATATGATGTAGGGATAATTAATATTGAACCTCAGCGTATTTATCTTAAATCTGACCTACCAATATCTTTGAGGCCTTATCGTACATCCACTGCTGATGAAAAAGAAATCTCTCAGCAAATTCAATCCTTATTAGCTGCTGGATTAATTAAAGAAAGTTATAGCCCATATTCTTCCCCAGTTACGTTAGTAAATAAGCGAGATGAAGGCAAAAAAAACCGAATGTGTGTTGATTACCGAAAATTAAATTCTATTATGAAAAATGACGCTGAACCTTTGCCCCGAATTGATGAAATTTTAGATAAATTAAGTGGTGTCCAATATTTCTCTACACTGGATTTAGCCTCAGGCTATTGGCACATACCTATTCACCCAGCCGATTCCGAAAAGTTAGCCTTTACTACTAATTGTGGGTTCTGGGAATAGAATGTTCTCCCCTTCGGTGTAAAGTTAGGCCCCCCTCCCCCAATTTTCAATAGGACAATCAGAAGAATTCTTACAAAATATAAAATAGACTTTGCTTGTTATTATTTTGATGATATAATTATTTTTTCTAAATCAATAGATGAACATATACAGCATCTCATCCAAATTTTTGATTTATACCGAATAGAAAATATTAAATTAAAATTATCTAAATGTACTTTTGCTCAAAAACAAATCAATTTTCTAGGGTATGAAATCCAAAATGGGACTTTAACTCCAGCTAATACTAATATAGAAACTATTAAAAAATTAAAACCCCCTACTAATACTAAAGAATTACAAAGATTTCTAGGTTCTATAAATGTGTATCATAAATTTATTGACAAATATGTTGAGATTAGACACCCCTTAAATAAATTACTTAAGAAAGATACTATTTGGGAATGGAATTCTGAATGTCAAAACTCTTTTCAAAAATTAAAAGATGACCTCATTGCTAAACCAATTTTAAAGATTTATGACCCAAAATTACCCCTACACATGTTTGTTGACGCTTCTCAGGTGGCGGTAGGTGCAGTTCTTAAACAACCCGACCATAATAACTTTTTACATCCAATTGCTTATTTTTCTAGAGGATTGAGAAGTTATGAGAAAAATTATTTCATTACCGAATTAGAGTGTCTTGCCATCATTGATACTTTAAATAAATTTTATCATTACTTTCACGGTGTACAATTTACCATCCATACTGATCATGCATCTCTTGTTTGGTTAAAAAATGTCAAACATTTAAGAAGTCGATTATTTAGATGGTAATTTAAGTTAAGTATGTTCGATTACAAAATAGAATACTTAAAGGGATCTACAAATGTCGAAGCCGACATGTTGTCAAGAAACCCTATTTCTCATTTTTGTAAACCCCTTATTTTTCTTTTTGACGTTAAAGAGATTATTGAGATGCAAGAAAAAGAAAATGTGTGTGGTTCAAATTATATTAATGACAATGGACTGATTATAGTTAAAAGAAAAGGTTTTCGTAAAGTAGTAGTTCCCATGTCCTTAAGAAAAAAAATTACTTAATGTTGCTCATGAATAGTTTGGTCACCCTGGTGTTCAAAAAATGCAAAATTTAATTTCTCCTAATTATTATTGGCCAGATATGACACAAGACATTACCAATTTTGTTAAATACTGTGATATTTGCCAGAAAAATAAAAAACCTAGATAGAAAAAATTTGGCTTATTACAAGCTATGTTCACTACAGATCAACCTTTTGACTGTCTGTCTGTTGATACTGTAGGAGGGTTCAATTATTATAACTCTACTAAAAATATCTTCATATTATAATAGACCATGCAACAGGATATGTTTGGGCATTTCCTTCTAGAAGTGTCACTACAGAAACTTATACAAATTGTCTGAAACAAATCTTCAATATCAAAATCCCTCAACAATTATTCTGTTTTAATAAAATTGCAAGTGTACAGTCCCCTCAAAAAATACTAAGTGACAGAAATGCTGCTTTTACTTCTTCAAGATTCAAAAAATTGCTGCGAAATCATAATATTAAGCAACGTTTGACCACTGCCCATCATCCACAAACGAATGGGAAATGTAAATAAGTAAATCAGACAATACTAACTAGATTAAAATGTAAAGTAAACGCCACTACTTCTAAAATTCCCTGGACTAAGCTTTAACTGAGGTAATTAATGAATATAATAATACACCCCATTCTATTACTAAATTTCCACCTGCTTATTTACTTTTTGGCCAATTACCCTATGACTCCCCCTTACAACAAAATTATTATCCCACTGTTCATGAAGCCCTTAAAATTGCTGAAGCAAGAACTGATGAATTTCATTTAAAAAATAAAAAATATTATGATAAAGATTATATCGAACCAAAATTTAAAATTGGGGATCTAGTTATCTATGAAGAATTTCAGTACCCTAATACTAGAAAGTTATCACAAGTATTTAGTGGCCCTTATAAAATTCTTAACAAATTATCCGAAGTAAATTTCGAAATTGATAGGCAAAACCAGTTCAAAAGTTCAGAAATAGTACATGTATCTAAATTAAGGCGTTATTATTCCCCTAATAAATTTAAATTAAGTCATGAGCAACAACCCCCTAAACAACAACAAACTCAAGTCAAAACTGTAGCTTAAACTTAAATCCCTAGTTTATTATCATTTTATAATTTTTTCTCTTAAACAGTAAATTTCTTTTCGTATTTTAATTCAGATAATATCCTGTAATTCTTACAGAATGGCAATGATATCTCTTGACTGCAGCGAGAGTGTCACTTGTCTGGAAATTTTTATATTTGCTTGTTTATGCCGGCGTGGACGGACAAAGTGAAAATTTCTTATTCTGTATTGAATTACTCTAGTTAGAATAATATAATAACAAGTAAATTTTAAGTAAAAAAAATATTTTAATTTCCAACTGAACCTATTTGTAATATTAAATTTAATCTACCAATTATTAAATTAATTATTTACCAAGTAACAAAATTTTTATCACTTTATTTTAATTTTTTTTCTTTCTCTCTTTCTTTGCTTCAGCATTCCAGTCCAAGTACATGTGAATTAGAATATAATTTTGTTTCTTTTTCTCTTTCCTTCTTGCATCTTGCAATGCTTTATCACACCGAGAAAACATTTATTGCGTAATTAATTGACATGAATAGATCTTGTTTTTTATTTTTATTATTTATTAATATTTCTTTTTTAGAATCTTAGTAATTTAAAGGTCACTTGCATTCTCAAACATGAACAAAATTTTTATTTATTTTTATTTTATTTTATCATATTATATTTTAAACTTATTTTTTTGGTACATATTCCTACTTAATCCTGTACTCGAATTACAAGATTAAGTAAATGATTACATAATTGATTATATTCTTTATTCTATTTCACTTCTCTCTATATTTCATCCCAAAAATATGGGATGAGGTAAACGAGATTAAGTATACAATTTAGAAATTAAAGAATGTCTTTTGAGATATTTATTATTACGTACTGAAAAATTTACTTATACCCATTATGAGATTTACTTATACTTATTATGATATTTATTATTATTGATATTTCTCCTTATTATGTTTCTTTATTATATTGTTTGTTTAGTACATTATTAAAATTTATTATTACCATATTACTATATTATAAAATGTGTTATTATCTAAAAATATGATTATAAGAAATATTTTCACAAAAAGTTTCAAAAATGGAACTATCATGATTATTCTAGGACTTTATTACAAAAACAAACTGAACTAATAGCATGATGTTAGATGATGAAGATTGGATGGTATCTATAATGATATAATTATACCTCCTTGAAAGGAGATAGTGAACTATTCAATTCCAAATGTGACTTTTTAGACGGACATTATGAACCAAACTTTTAAATTTGATTTCATGAATTTCTATTAAATTTCTCCATTCCATCTAGGTTCATTATTGTCAATGAAGATTCAATATTATTGTTTTTCATTTTTATGTTAAAAATATACTATGAGTAATTGCTGATATTTTCAAATTACTTTATGATGTGTACTTTAAACACGATCATATCTTGTATTTTTATTGATGCCTATTTTATTGTATTTAAATTTAAATTTATTCCACGCATCACCTTAGTGTTCCTAAATTTGAATTCTATATTTATAAAAAAAAAAAAATAAATTTTCTTTTATTTAGTATCTAATTATTATTACTTATATCAACAACTTCGTGATCTAAGTCTGCATCATCTCCCTTTCTGTGAGCTTACAGGTCTCAGACCTACATTTTCACCCGTCTTTCTGGGACGGGGGATTTGTAATTAAAAAAAAAATGCGCCATTTTGACCTCTGAGTTTTTAATTCTAAAATTGTGGAACATATTTTTAATCTTAGTTTCGTAATATATTAATCTTTTAACAGCTAAAATTATTTTTCTTATTTTATTTATAAATAATCTAGTGCTTGTTTCTTAAAAAAAGGCGGGTAGTAATTTCGTAATCTTTCCTTTTTAGAATATTCTAGGGATTTGTATTTTATTTTTTATTGATCACGAGATCTGTGTTAGTGCGCGGATATGTTAAAAGGCTTGTCTATTTGCGAGACAAGATATATTCCTACCTGAGGTTCGCGCCTCCTAGGCCAATCAGAGGTGATCCTTTTTATTACGTAGATTCAGATTAATCCTGGTTGGATTTTTAAAATGATTGACGCGGAGTAGGAGGGGCTAGTTTGTCGTGAAAATGTGGATTTCTCATTTGGTTTTGTCAGAGCGGAGAATGCGATTGACTTTTAAAATATTAGGATGCTGTGTCTTTCCCCCCCCGAAAAATTCAAATATCTTAGAATGCAGCTTAGACATGAAGTTTTGGAACATTCGATGACAGTGTCTAGGTGACTGCAGGGAAGAGCTTACTGATTTTATGAGTTAATAAATAAAAGAATTTGAAGACTGATGGTTTTTGTTTTTATAATGGGGAAATACCCCAATGGATTTCAATACTTGCCAACTGCCGGAACGACTGCTCTGCTCGTGCTGCTGCTGATTCTTAGGAGTAATATTTTTCGGAGTTTATGGAACATAGCCTTTTCGTCGAATTATTACATATATGTATATATATATAATCAAAACAATTAAAGATTAATTTGCTTTATACTAAGCTTATGTTTAAGGGATACATCATTTTGGGATAAGTGTAAAACGATGCCGATCTGTTATTTTTCTTTTCTCTTCTTCTTTTATTTTTATTTATTTATTTATTTATTTATTTGCGGGCTGGGAAGAACGTATAAAATATTACGGTTTTATAAAAATATTATAATATAAAAATATTATATGAAAAATCGCATGAAAGAGGATTTTTTAAAATAAATTTGCCACTAAATATTTTTCCCCCATAATTATCCAGTGAGGAGCTTTAAAATGCGAAATCGGATGTATGATATACAGCGGCATTAAAGTGCAGTTATTCAACCATTTAATCTTGTTTATACTTATCAACAACTGACAACATCACTCATAAACTATTTTGGTCTGTAAAAGGGACTGTGACCTTTGCTTATCGAATAGCTTACTGTAAAAAGATAACAACGGAGTTTTTTGCATACTCATTAATTTTTTACCATTCTTTGGCTATTTTTAATACATTTAATTTAACTAAATGGAAAACATCGTTGAGCTTTTCTATTTTGAAATATATATCTTATATTTTATTTATTTTTATTCTTATTTATTTCATTTCTTTTGCTTCCATAATCGACAAGTTTTTTTTTTCAAAAATCATTTCGAATTAACTTTAAACTAATACAAACTATTGCACAGTTTACATTAAAACAGCTTTAGTGTTAACCACTCTATATAATATAATTTATAGTGAAAAAATAAAGAATAGCTTTATCAAAGCTTAGAAAAGAATAAATTAAATAGCTATCCATTTTTTTATATCATGTTAACTATATAAAAAGTCTAGGGAGTCTCTATAAGTGGATAACAATTAAAAATAATAGTACGATTCTGACAGCTTAAGGTGAGAAGATATTTTTGTGCCAATGTGTTGTGCTTCTTTATCACACTCGAGATACTGTTGTTATTCGGATAAGGTTGTTCGTAATTCGGCTAAAAAAGATAGCGGCTTGCAAAAAAATAGCATCTATTACGCGTATGAAAACCGTTTTCATTTTGACGTTTTGTTATCGGTTAGCTGACGATTCTGAATCAAAGATAAACAGGCATTTCATTTAAGACGATTTGGATATATGTTTCTAAGACCACGATGTAGAACATGAGTGGAGAAAGAGGTTCGTATTACCTGGACACCAAAAATGTTTCTTCTTGGTTAATAGCAATTGTTTCAACTGTTTTTATACTATTGGGAGCTTTTTTATGCTATGCTATCGGTTCGGCAGTCCGATTACGTGCTAGACTGCAAAAAATATTAAATTTTGTGGAAGAAGATAATGAGAAAGAAAATAATGAGGAAGAAAATCTCATATCGATTGATGATGATGCTTAAGCAGTGAGTTTGTATTTTATTTTCCTAGTATTTATTACAGTGTTATGATTACGTAATGATTTTTACTGTACATGGTATTGTACAATTCTACAATGTACATGGTATTGTACATTTTTATTGTACATTTTACTACGTAAAATGATTTTTATTGTACATGGTGGTTCAAAAATTGAGATTTCTGAAGCTAAAATTAAAGAATGAAATGGGGTCGCAGTCTATAAATAAGCTTTTGAAGCAAATATGTTCTATAAAAAGAAAACACTTTTTAATTTAAATTCAAAATCTGACGAAAGGCTAAATTTTGCCGCTTTTGGAATCAAAGGGAGTCAGATTTTTGAGCCAATCGTTATCAAAAGGACTACGCAAAAATATTTTGCATATCTGATAGACCCTAATTTTAATTAAAGAAGATACAGGAAACGTCCATGAAAGTAGTTCATTCGTTTTAGTAAAGAATTGGGCTCAGCATATGTCAAAACTTGCCATACTTTGATACCAAAAGGTTGTTGCTTCACTGTCTGTACGATATTTTTTGAGCCGAATTCAGCTCCTCATGCATTCAAAAGCCTAATTATAAAATGCGGTCATAGTCATTTTATTAGTTTTATTTACTTCAAAGAGGAAAGTTATTTTATTATTAATTGTGTTTAAGATAAGTATGTTTTTGATAGTAAAAGGTTAAATGAAACAAACAAAAAAAGTTTTCATTTTTTTTTTTGTTTAACGATTAACTGATATTCTGAAATTTTTGTTTGCAACTGACATTGTAATTAGGTCAACAGCTTGCATTATAACTTATTAAAATAATAATAACTAGTAAATCTGCAGATCAAGAGCCTCAACGTCAGCTTTTCACATCTTTTTTTAAAAACACACTTAGCGTAATATTCAACTTCCTGGAAACTGTAATTTAAAATTTTCGAATTACGTAATTATTTATAAGAATAAAATAAGAATAAGAAATTTGAAGCCATCAAAAGCCGTTAAATTAAAGATTTAGTTATGTTAGGATATTTTAAAAAATTCATGATCTATTATTTTTGTTTTTTTATTATACCACAGTCTCTGTGGCCCCCCTGAACCCCCCGTAGTGTCATTAAATTTAAATTTCTAACTTTCTATTAATCTGCTAATGGTTATCGTATATCTTGTATTTCTTTCTACATTTTGATTTATAAGGATAACTGACAGTTTTAATAAGCATTTTTCATTATCCTCATACTTCTAGATACTCGCCCACCAAAAACACCTAAATCTGATGTATCAGGAACTTTTGAAAGTGCAAACTCAGTAATCTAGGGTTTTACAATTTTGTTTACGAAAAAAAGAAGTTTTGATTGCATTTTGTGGCAGTTATCGGGGACTGACACATAGACAGAAGAACAGACTGAGAGATGGAAAACAATAAATTTTGCGTCGCCAACATAAGCCTTCACTGAAGTTTCGGCAATGACGTCATTATTAATGAGTTATTGCTGTCCATGTTTCTTGTATTTTTAACGACAACTATAAAATACCTGTTTTATTTCAATTATGACGTCAAATTTTACCAATTGAAATATTTGTTAAAAATATAATTATTTTTTATTTCTTTTACTTCTAATTATGCCCCCATTTTTGTCAGAAAAATTCTTATTAACGAAACAAATTTCCGTGTTTAATATTTAACAAAGTACTATTTTTATTTTTATTCTGACGTCATATTTATTTTTTCTTAGTTTAATTTTTCGAATGGAAATTGCTCAATTGAAATTTATTGCCGTTGAAAAATTATTCCAGATTTTTTTTTTTTTTTTTAATTGGCAACGATAAAGGAAATTAGTTAAATTTTATCTAAATATCGCTCTTGATTCTGTATACAAAAGAAGAAAATTTTGAATTATTAAGGAAAATATTTGAATAAAATTAATAAAACATAGCCTATATTCTTTTCTGGGCTATGTTATATTTATCCGAAAAGATACCAAGACATTAATTAATTCATCAGTTTTGACGCTGACTTCATTTAAATTTTCGTACACGCTGTGGCGTAGTGGCAGATGGGCTTGCAATAAATTGGAGAAGTTGAATTAAATATTCACAACTAAATTTAATAAACTCAACAAATGTAAAAATTTAATGAGAAATGAAGGTTACAAGTGCTCTGACTTTGCAGAGCGGTTGGTTTGCCGGACACCCGGACTTCAAACCCCGATATTGGGTATAGCAGTGGTCTGAGAGAGCAGAGCTGTCTCCAAAGTAATCTTGAGAGATCTATATCTCAACTGTCCGACCAGCAGCCAAAAAACGTCCTTCCCTGGTCAACATTCACAAGGGGGGGGGGAGGAAGAAAAACACCTTCCTCAGACTTCTTCCAATCTTGATCCAGGGGTCAAGGCGTCCTTCTCCCATTCGATATCACAGAGTGCCTTCCCTTGACTGATTTCACAGCCCAAGGAAATCTGTACCTAGCAAGAGAAATGCAAGCAAAACCCACCTGGCTGTAAGGTGATCTCCACATAAAGCGCGGGAGGCAGTATTGTTCAGGCATGACACTAAATCCTTGTACATTGTTCAGCTGGAGACATCTTGCTTATTTTCTCACGGCCCACATAAAGGCTCAATAATTTCGACAACATTCCCAGCTGTGAGAACAAAGGGGACACCTGCAGCAGGAAATGTGGAGATATGACAACTCCTTCCCCCTAAAGAGTTTTCCTGGGCTTGACTAGGAAAGCTCCCCAAGGATAGCTCGTTCCCTTCAAACACCCTTTGTGAGGCAAGGCACATTTAAATATCCTATCACTTAATTTTAACTACCCTTTTCCGAGAACAATTTTCACATAACACCCACCTTGTCTCACTTGGAAACACAATAATAAATAACAATACATAAACACAAATATTAAACACTGGAATTAAAAATATGCTAGATAATTAATATTTACAACTTCGTAGTTTATTTAAAAAGGCTAAGGGATGAGTCGGCTCAGACCATCGGCGTTCCCATTTTCTTTTCCTGGCTTATGCTCTATTCTAAATTTGAACTGTTGTAGGCATAAGGCCCAGCGCATTAGCCTCGCATTAGTTCCCATCATTTTTTTTAGATACGTGAGAGGATCGTGGTCTGTCTGAATCAGGAATTCCTGGCCATCCAGATAATAAGTTAACTTTTTTACTCCAAAAATGATAGCCGATATCTCTTTCTCTACCGTACAATAATTTTTCTCAGCCTGACTAAATTTCTTGGACAAATAAACTATGGGATATTCTTCCCCGTTACTCATTTGGGATAACACAATACCTGCCCCAATTTCGCTCGCATCTGATTGGACAATAAACTCCTTTGAATAATCTGGAGCATAGAGTACAGGTCTACTTACTAACTTTCCCTTTAAATTTTCAAACGCGGTTTGACAATTTTGCGTCCATTCTATTTTCTCTTTTTTAACCCTCCCCTTTAACGCGTCGGTGAGAGGAGCCGCGATAACAGAATAATTCGGGATGTACCTGCCATAGTACCCCACAATTCCTAAAAATGCTCTAATTTGAGTCTTTGTGCAAGGGGTAGGAAAATCTTTAATTGTTTGTATTTTAGCCTCCCCCGGGGATCTTTTACCCGACCCAGTCTCGTGACCTAAGAATTTAACGTGGTCTTGGGCAAATTGACACTTAGAAGGTTTGATAGTAAGGTTTCCTTCCCGTAATTTCTCTAATACTCTCCCCACGTCTTTCACGTGACTTTCAAAACTAGGAGAATACACCGCAATGTCGTCGATGCATGGCGACGCAAAAATCTCCATCCCCTGTAAGACCTCTGCCATTAACTTATAAAAATAGAACGGCGCATTGGCTAATCCAAACATAATTTTCTTAGGTAAGTACGTGCCAAAGGGGGTCAAAAATGCCGCATACCTTTGGGCTTGCTTCGAGAGAGGAATTTGAAAATACCCCTTCGTCAGATCCATAACAGTTATAAAGGGAGCGGCGCTCACCTTTTGTAAAACTTCCTCGATATTCGGCAAGGGGAAATACATATGACGAGTAATCGCGTTCAATTTTCTGTAGTCCACACAAGGCCTAGGATCCTTGCCAGGACTCTCAACTAGTATCATCGGACTTGTATAGTCTGACTGACCGATTTCTATCACCCCCAAATCTAATAATCTCTGAATTTCATCTTGCAAAATTGTAATTTGTCTAGGGGACATCCTGTAAGGCCTTGCCCGCACCTGGGCATCGCTCGTGAGCTCTATGTCCATCTCCACTAATTTAGTATTACCCGGATCTGCAGAAAATACCTTCCCATTCTGTCTTAACATTCTACAGAAGCTATCAATTTGACTTTCCGTAGCGCGCTCCGCTAACCCACTTTCCCGCACAATTTCCCGCAAATCGAACTGAGTCGAATCCGGTGCCGGATAAGGTATCTCTGCGTCCTTTTCAGACTCCTGCGGTTCCTCCGGAATAATCAAATTAACTCGTTCCGGCCTGCGGTAATATGGTTTCATCAGATTTACATGATAAATGGTACTTTTGTCCCTCTTTTCAGGTAAATCAATCAAAAAACTTGTATCCGAAATTTTTCCTGTTACAGTTCCTGGCCCCAGCCAATTTACAGCCATTCTATTGGGCTTAGAAGTAGCTAAAACCAACACTTTATCTCCCACATTAAAATTTCTTGACACTGCATTTCTGTCATACCAGACCTTCCTTTTCTCCTGGCATTCGCGCAGTTTCTCGGAAGCCAAATCCTGACATTTTTTAAGTCTGTTGACTAAATCCAAGATGTATTCAACAACCGTTGGATCGGTATCACCAGAATCCATCCAATTCTCAAAAACAATAGTCTGAGGGGTCCTCCGATTCTTCCCTAAAACCAATTCAGAAGGGCTAAACCCTAAACTTTCGTGGGTCACTGTGCGTAACGCAAACAGTGCCGCTGAGAGATTCTTCTCCCAATCTTCTCCGGAACGCACAATTGCATCCTCTCTTCCCCCGACTTACTCACAACTATGCGCACAAGACGGTCCTTTACAATTTTAAATTCTTTTTCCTCGGCAGATTTTGCTCTTTCCCACAAAGGAAATAACGAAGGACATTTCAGCTGTTCCCTTTTGAATTCATCCCCCGAAATCTTAGCTAATACACTTTCCCCATCAGCCTTCGGTAGAAATTCCCCATCCTCTTCATTTAAAGTGAGAGGTTCAGTTTCGGTTTCGGTTTCACCCGGAATTTCGACTTCCATTTGTTTATTCTTTCGACTTCCATTTGTTTATTCTTTCGACTTTGACTACGCGTAATTACAGCACAAACAGGTATAGGAGATTCCTTATGCTTCTCAATTAATTCTGCGGTTTCATTACCCATTAAATAGAATCCCTGATCTAAATCATCCGGTTTAACAGCTGCCTTAGTGACAATAGTTCCAAATTCACCTTGAATTGTGACTTTAGCCAAAGGTAAACAAAAGCAGGTTTTATCTAAAGGTTGACGTACCCAAGTTACTTCACCTAATAAATCTTCCGGATTTACCCAACTTTTTGCTAGCAAATCAATTCCACTACCACTGTCTCTTAAACAATCCCTTTCAACGCCATTAATTCTCACTTTACTGATATACGGATCAAAACTCTCATTTACTTCTACATTTCCGACTAATCGGCACACTATTTTTTCCTCTCTTTTTCTTAAACTGGGCAGTCCGGGCGTATATGCCCTTTAACATTGCATTGGAAGCAAACGACTTCCCTAGTTTTCTCAAAGCGTTTATTTTTTTCTACCTTAGATAGTTCCCTATTATTCTGAGGCTCCGGTTTTCTCCGATCTTCCGTCCTTTCCTTAAAATTATTCCCTATTTTACCCTTTCCAAAAGACCTCCTTTCCCAAGGTTTACTATCCGTTTTTTTTAACGTTTTCTTGACGCTCTCATAATAATCTAGTTTGGTCGCTAATTCAGAAGCTTCGCGAAATTCCTCCCAACTCTCTAAATACCTTTCCTTAATTTCAGGGGGAACCCGTTTTTTCAATTGCTCCGTAAGCATTAATTCCTTCAAAGATTGAAAAGCAGTCACCTTTGCGGACTCTAACCAATTATCTAGATAGCCACACAACTCATAAACCAGATCAGACCAAAACGCTCCCGGTTTTTTTTTATGCTCCTCAAATCTTAAGCTTAAAGCAACCGTGCTTAATCTAAACTTAGTCAATAACATACTCTTCATGTGATAATAATCATCTCCCTTATCTGCAGGTTCCTTGACAACTAACTCAGCTATCTCTGCAGGTAACAACGGAATTAATTGCGACACCCATTCTTCCTCCTTAACTTTCTCTTTTGTAGCCTGACGTTCAAAAATCATAAAAAATAAAGTAATATCTAAGATTTTCGGATCAAATTTTGGGACTAAGTCCTTTAACTTAACTTTTCTGGTCCCTTCAGTATTTATGGAAACCGTCGATCCTACACTCGCTGTTTCTACAGCATTAGAAAGCTTTAACCTTTCCAATTCATATTCGCGCTCTTCTTTAGCTATTTTGTCTAACCTTTCTTTTTCCCTCTCCTCTTTGGCTTCCCTAGCTAATCTTTCCTTTTCCGCTTCCTTTAATTCCTCTAAAATACGATCTAAGAAAGCTTCCCTAGTTTCCTCATCATATTCCATCGATTCCGTTATGCCTTTTATAATATCTTTAATCAGGTTTGAATCCGACACATCAACCTCAAATTCTCTGGCTAACAAAATTAAAGTTTGTTTCTTCTGCCTTTTTAACTTATTTAGAAAAGCCATGATAACAATTAACTAACACTCCTATACACAATTTTAACCTTTCAAAACAAAGAACCTAATCTTTGAGTTAGTTCAACATTAAATAAGATTTCCAAAATTTCAATGAGATTTTAAATTAAATATAGTTTCAAAATTAATTATAATTTCAAAATTATTACATTCCATAACTCTTACATATGCTACTCTTTTCACTTTGCCCCAACATAACATACAAAACAAATATCATTACTCCCTACCTTAACTTTAAAAATATATATATATATATATATATATATACGAATGATCAAATGTTT
This sequence comes from Maratus speculifer, assembly GCA_964019185.1. NCBI lineage: Eukaryota > Metazoa > Arthropoda > Arachnida > Araneae > Salticidae > Maratus > Maratus speculifer. Next base: position 94,422,274 of record OZ025293.1, read on the forward strand.
CCAAATGAGGCAAAAATAAATATAATAACACATATAAATAACACACTAGAGAAATGCATATACAACAAAATGAAACCCTTAAACAAATTGCTACACACAATACACTAACCTATCTCTACCACACCCACATAATCGAACATTCCCAGTTCAAATTAAATTTTAAAAAATTAATTTTTCTAACTTTCTCATTGACCAGTACCTTGCAACACAAAAAGCATTTAAAAGGAACTCACCCCTCTTTTAGGCGACGGAACGGGTGCTCCACCAGACAAATCCAGGCAATCAGACGAAACTCCGGAACGGGTGCTCCACCAGACAAATCCAGCAATCAAACGGGTGCTCCACCAGACAAATCCAGGCAATCAATCAGACGAAACTCCGGAACGGGTGCTCCACCAGACAAATCCAGCAATCAATCAGACGAAACTCCGGACGGGTGCTCCACCAGACAAATTCACACTAGGGAACGTCGAACAGGCATACCACTCTGGCGAAAGTCCAATTCCACAAGCGATGAAAATCCAAAAAATCGTCGAACAGGCACACGACTCTGGCGAAAGTCCAATTCCACAAGCGATGAGAGTCCAAAAATCAATGAAGAAACGGGTCCAGAGTTTTTAACTTAACTCTCAGATCCCACCGCTGCCACCAATATAATTTATCTAATTTAGCTGTGGCGTAGTGGCAGATGGGCTTGCAATAAATTGGAGAAGTTGAATTAAATATTCACGACTAAATTTAATAAACTCAACAAATGTAAAAATTTAATGAGAAATGAAGGTTACAAGTGCTCTGACTTTTCAGAGCGGTTGGTTTGCCGGACACCCGGACTTCAAACCCCGATATTGGGTATAGCAGTGGTCTGAGAGAGCAGAGCTCTCTCCAACGTAATCTTGAGAGATCTATATCTCAACTGTCCGACCAGCAGCCAAAAAACGTCCTTCCCTGGTCAACATTCACAAGGGGGGGGGGGAGGAGGAAAGACACCTTCCTCAGACTTCTTCCAATCTTGATCCAGGGGTCAAGGCGTCCTTCTCCCATTCGATATCACAGTGTGCCTTCCCTTGATTGATTTCACAGCCCAAGGAAATCTGTACCTAGCAAGCAAAACCCACCTGGCTGTAAGGTGACCTCCACATAAAGCGTGGGAGGCAGTATTGTTCAGGCATGACACTAAATCCTTGTACATTGTTCAGCTGGAGACATCTTGCTTATTTTCTCACGGCCCACACAAAGGCTCAATAATTTCGACAACATTCCCAGCTGTGGGAACAAAGGGGACACCTGCAGCAGGAAATGTGGAGATATGACAACGCTTTCAAATTTATAGCATTAAAATATAATAAGGATTAGGATGAATGGTTGCTTAGCAACCATTAAGAGAAAATAAAGAAAATGAAATAAATACATTTTAAATAAGCAAATCTCTAACAAATTAGTTTATATTATTGGAACACATTTATAAAAAATCTCCAAAATTTACAGTAATAACTTTAAAAATCTGACAAATGCATAGACAAAATTTCAAAACAATACTAATAATTTAACTGGTAAATTTCAGTATCCATTTATCATTGAATTCCATTAATGAAATGTGTCATTTTCTCTCAAGGAAAAAAAATTTGAAAATCAATGGATTTGCCACAGAAAAGCATTATTGCGCAAAATAAAATATTCTATATTTTCCGAACGAATGAATCAAATCTAACAAAAAACTATACAGCTTAATCCCAGTGCCTCACTAACATACCCACTTAATTTCAAGCCAATCGGATGTTTTTGCGTTAGTTACCGCGGAACAGACAGACTGACAGACTGACTGACAGACTGACTGAGAGTCTGACTGACTGACTGACAGACAGACAGAAACCAAAAAATTTCGTGTCTCCAAAGTAAGCCTTCACTGACGTTTCGGCAATAATGTTAATAAATAAAAAAAAAGAATTTAGTTTACAAAAAACAATGGTATTTTTATATATCTGTATTACTAAGTTGAATAAATCAGTAATATATAACTTATATACTTTATTATTTTTATTTGAATCTTATTGCTTGATAAAGAAATGACATGAGTATAAAAATAGTTAGAGACAAAATATCACTCCTTTGGCTTTACATTGCTCCATTTCCCATGTGTACCGTAATGTTTCCCAATGGATGTTTTTTCAACAATACCGTTTTGCCTATCTATCCAGAATAAATACTTAGATATTCTGACGTTTTAATGGTTAACTGATGTAAGACACCAAAGTTTAGCAAAGAGAAAAAATGCAGCATAATAGAAATTTGCTTTGTGAAAAGTCTTTTAATTGTACTTTGTTAGAGGAAAATGTTTTTATTTATAAAATATATGAAGATATAATATTTCCCCTCGCTTTTAACATAAAATGAATAATGCTTACTTAAAAGGCGATTAAATAAACAAATATAGATGTTAAAGTTTTATTTTATTTAAAATCTTAGTACTTTCGAACCTTTTCCAAACAGGTTCTTCTTCAGAGAATATTTTCATTAATAAATACAAATAAAATATTTCTATTTATTAATGAAACTATTCCAAAATAAGAGGACTTGTAAATTGGATGCGTTTGAGAGTAAAAATAGATTTAAAAATGAGTCTGAAAAAACGCAATTTGTTATTTGAATACTTCCTCAAATTTCCTTCGGGAAATTCTGTTCAAAATACCCTTTTTGGCAGCCTTTCTTTAAATACATTCTGTCTTTATCAAAAAACTGGCCAATGTTTCACATTATATAGTTCCTAAATAAGAGCATCTGCCATTTGGATGCGTTTAAAATAAAAAATGAATTTAAAAAACGATTCAGAATGTAAGCAGTTTGGATTATAGTTTTTTTCTTTTCTTTTCTTTTCTTTTCTTTTTTCTTTTTTTTTTTTTTTTTTTTTTACCATTAAGAGTGAGCCCTATCAAAAACTTGCAAATACAAAAGTTTTAAATAATTTTAAGAATAATTTTAAAAAATTTAGATGAATTTGATATCTGGAGAATTGACAAAGTTATGATTTTTTTTCTCCCAAAAACCCTATTTTTTTCGCCCCTTGAGCCCATTTATAACTTTATAAAAAATCTGTCATGCATAAACTTTTGGTCCATTTCTTAGAAGTAATATAAACTTTAAACTGATTCGATATCTATTTTTATTAAGATTTTATTTTTTTTTTCTGTTTTTACAAAAACGCCCCCTATTTCGACCCCCTTGGTCCGATTTTGCCCATTAACGAACTTAGCCGAGATTTTATCCCCTTTGATTTTATGTACCAGTTTGGTGGAGATTGGTGAAGAATTATAGAAGTTATCGTGTCCATAAAAAAGTGAAATATATATATATACACTGGTGTCCAAAAGTTAAGCATAATTGGTAATTAAGTAAGTAATGAAAGAAATATAAATCGAAATGTGGTGAAACTCCAGGTGTGTAAACAAAATAGTACGTGTCATATATTTTCGCGAAGAGTTTTCCCCGAAATCGAACAGGGGACCGTCAACAAATTGAAAAAGAACGAAGATCTTTTGGATAACCCTGTCAAAACTAATGTAGCAAAAGCGTTCAAACTGCACATTATGATTAAGTGGCTTATTGTAATGTACTGTGTTTAATTTTATAAGGATAGCATTCATACTCGTAGAGAAATTAAGGTTTTTATAAAAACAGTCCTAAATTTTTCCAAGTTTTTTGCTTATAATTTGCAGAGTTCTTAATATAAAATAATGTTCTTTTCTGAAAATATGACAAACATCATTGCACACAATACCCTGTCATCAGAATTTAAAAATAATAAAAATCGTATGAAAAATGAGTAGGTTTAGTAAATAATTTTTCATTGCGCATGCGTCAACGATATCAAAATTTCATTTGCATATTGTGTTAGCTAAATGTATAGAGAAACTTCTGTAAAAGTTTCAAAAACATAGCTTGAAAATTCTGAAAATTATCGTCTATAGAATCAACTCAAAATCCGTTATTCCTAAAAGGAAGCAAAATATCAGGGGTTTTATCCAAATACAGTTGTACGTGCAATATTGTCTAGGCACGAAACAATGGAATATGGATACAGCCCCTCATCTTTTTGCTTCATTAGGGAATAGCGGATTTCGATCTCATTCTATCAACGATAATTTTCAGAATTTTTAATCTATGTTTTTGAGACTTTCACAAAAGTTGCTCTAAACATTTAACTAACATAATATGCAAATGAAATTTTAATAGCGTTCACGCATGCGCAGTAAAAAATTAATTAGTAAACTTGCTCATTTGTCATACAATTTTTATTATTTTTAAATTCTGATGACAGGGTATTGTGTACCATGGTGTTTGTCATATTTTCAGAAAAGAACATTATTTTATATTAAGAACTCTGCAAATTATAAGCAAAAAAGTAGGACTGTTTTTATAAAAACCGTAATTTCTCTACAAGTATGATACATTAGTTTTGACAGGGTTATCCAACAGATCTTCGTTCTTTTTCAATTTGTTGACGGTCCCCTGTTCGATTTCGGGGAAAACTCTTTGCGAAAATATATGACGCGTACTATTTAGTTTACACACCTGGAGTTTCACCACATTTCGATTTATATTTCTTTTATTACTTACTTAATTACCAATTATGCTTAACTTTTGGACACCAGTGTATATATTGTATATATATGGGTGATTCTCAAAATAGAGGACAATTTATGTCTTTCGGCGTACAAAAAAAAAATTGAGAGGTTTTCTGTCATGTTTTTATATTTAGATATGTTTGTCTTAATATTATTCATTATTTGCACTCAAGAATTACTCACTTTTTAGTTAAAAACACCTTAAAATAACAGAATAAATGTTCAAAATGTCATTAGCATGGATGTCCACAGCAGCTGTGCCTTGTATATACTAGCTTTTTCAAGAGTTAATATCATGTTTATAAAATAAAACAAATGTTATTCTTTCTTTAAATTAATCAAGGAGAGGATTTATCCAATAAATTTCTTTTTAAAATTAAAATTATAGTATATAAAAAAAGAATTAAAGTTTGTCCTCCATAGTCTATTTTCAAAACAAGGTCATACTATAACAGCTGGTTATTAATCAAAATTTCATTTTCACATATGACAATAGTTTGAAAATATAAAGTTTCTCAAGGCAACAAGTAGCCATTTTATCCCAACCTGAAAATAGAAGCATGTTGTATTTTAAGAATAGAAGTTGAATATTAGGGGCGTGCTTCAATTGTATGTCATTAGAATGGATAATAATTTTCATGTTTATTTTATAATTAAAATTTTTATTTTACTTATTTGCATAGGACTTTTGTGTTTTAAAAAGGATCAATCTCATAATCTTATTTAAATTAAAATTTGTCATTAGCATGGACAAATATCAGTGTCATTAGCATGGTTTTTCTGTCCATGCTAAAGACTCCTATGTGCATAAATGTAACCATTGCTTATATTGTATCATTTATAAAGCTTAATTTTACATATAAATTTAGGTATTACATTTATTATCCCTAAAATATGCATTAAATCTGTCAGAAAATCACTAAGACAGCTTCTTACATTGTTAGTGTCAGAATGTTGCTCATGTAAACAAAGTTTGCTCTTCGGTAAAATTTTTATTCTCTTTATATGTAATGTAAAAATGGAAACCATTTGCTGAAAAGGAAGGCTAATAAATATAGAAAAAAATATTTAAACAGAAGAAAATAAAAATTTCTTAATATATTTATTCCATGCAATTTGTTTTGTCATTAGCATGGCTCAAAAAATACTAATTATTTTTTTAAAGTTAATTTCTAAATATTTAGCTTTGCTGACTACATGTAAAGTTTACCTAATACTATATTAACAACACCTATTTTTTTCAGAAATTTTGCTAACAGTAATTTTTTTAAGATTTCCCTTTTAAAATTGTCCCCTATTTTGAGAATCACCCATATATATATATATATAGATAGATAGATATAAACTGGTGCGCATGCAATAGGTAGTATTTCATAAGAAATCTACCTAAAAAAAAAAAAAAAAAAAAAAAAAAAAAAATGTAGTAAGCGACGCAGGAAGAGGAGGCAGTAGAAAAGAAAACAAAGTTCCAAGATGTCACTATATCGATATTTAATTAACAGTTCTTGGTTAATGTTTTAGTACTCAACAGATATATCTTGATTATTATATATATACACACACATATATATATATATGCATATATATATATATACAGGGTGTCCAGCAAATAACACCCTGATTTCAAAATTAAATTTCTCAAAAACAAAGATCAATAGCAGTATGCAGTATGCAGTAAACGCAATATGCAGTAAACGGTTTGTTTATCAGGTAAGCTGTAAAAATCTTATACAAAAGTTTCGAACGTCGAACGGTAAATATTTTGAAAAGATTGTGTTCTGATTGCAAAGAATGCTTTGATTTGACATTTTTCTTGCTTTAGATTGCTGCCAGAGAATGTATTTTTCGGCTTAGAGTGCCATATTTCATAGTTTTTTTAAATTAAATTTTTGAAATTTAGAATGTCTAAAAATTTACTTCGAAAAGTCTTTAAAATATTGCACTGTAAGCTGAAAAATTATTTCTCTGCAGGCAATCTAAAACAAGAAAATTGTCAAATCAAAGCATTCTATGCAATCAGAACACAATTTTTTCAAAATATTAACTGTTTGAAATTTCTGTATAAGATTTTTACAGCTTAACTAATGAAAAAATCGTTTACCGCATATTACTATCGATCTTTGTTTTTGAGAAATTTAATTTTGAAATCAGGGTGTTATTTGCTGGACACCCGATCCGTTTTAAAGGTTTTAAAAGAAAAGTAAGGAACATCTTCCCGGTAAAAAAAGACGAGCATATGGAAGCCCGTCTGCTTCCAGCCAAAGCTCTAGGTCACCCCCAGATATCTTAAAACGTTCACACTCTGCATGTTACACATAGCTTGCAAAAATTTGCCTGGGCCTTCGATTTCGTGCAGCCTTATTGAAATACAGTTACACTATGAGTATGCTTTTGTGGTTTTTGAGGCGAACTCGCCTCTACATAAATGTAATATGTCCACCGTAGAAACCAGCATCACAAATGGTGTCTGTTTATTTATTTATTTTTTTTTAACAGACTTGTACCGTGCTGCATTTTGCCGTGCATTTGACGTGCTGCAATTCCAGATTTGCATTTTCCCCTACATAGCCGCGCCAAGCCGGAACTGAACATAATTGTTTACAGGATGCGTAATGCAAGCAATATATTTTTCAAAAATATTAATAGCGATAATGAAGTTTCATTAACGGAATCTTTAGAAATATACCTTAAGGTGGTTCTTAAATTCATTGCTTAACAATGTTAAACTTTGACACATTTTCCGACTAAACTTTAACTGTAAAGGCTTAAAATTGACAAGTCTGCTATTGAAGGGATTTGGCATCGAATAGCGTTTTCTATTTTTTTATAAATAAATTACTTGTCAACATATAAGAGATTCTTGTCGTGGCTTTCGATTTTTCTCCTTTTCCGTGATGTCGCTTCCGGAAATTCTATTCAAAACACTATCATCAACATTATTTTCGCAAAGATACATTACATTGCCTTTATCAAAAAATGAATAATGCCATTTGACTCTATATTTTCTTAATGAGAACACCTGTCAATCTTATGCATTTCCGAAAGAAAAAAAATGAACTCAGAAATGTGTCAGACAGTAGCTCTTTTGGATTTGAGAAAGGCCTTAATAAACGAAAGAGAAATATTTTCACAAATCTACTTTTTATAAAATAGCTTTAAAAATTATGATTTTTTAACCTTCCCTTTTTCCTTTTATTCTAAACTACATTAATTCTTTAATAAATCCTTATTTGAATGTTGAAATGTCTAAGAATCTAAGTAATCGTGAATGTTGCTGTTTTGTATTTTCTGTTTTGCGAAAACATAGTAATTTTAAAATATACTGTAAATTTATCCCATAAATAAGTATGCAGTATTCTTTAAAGGAGTCTCAATCGTATGTTAAGTAAAATCAAATTTTTTGTAGAAACTGCGTTGGGCCAGATCGGGTCTTTCCATGAACTATGGAAATTCTGAACGGGCCAGGCCAAATTAATCTTTGTTTGGGCTGGCCTGGGCCTGAAAATTTCGGCCCGTGCAGACCTTTGTGATTATTACACGAAATCCTTTATCAAAATCTTCTTTGTCAATTTAGATATATTAAGCGAAATTAATTTTCTGACGATGGAAAATATCCAGAAGTAAATCTTCCTTTTTTTTATTGTAATGATTAATTAACATCTGTAGACTATTCGTTCGTACATTTAAACCCGTGTTGAATTCAAACGCAATTTTCTGGGAGGGATTTTAGAAGTTTTGGAGATGACTTTGCATTTTTAGGCCATGAACAAATGCAAATCATCCATGTAGATACCCCCCCCCAGTCTACCCTTGAATTCATTATTATGAATTCATTATTCATTAATTCATTATTTATGAATTCATTATTCATTATGATTTATACAATATTATAAATTTCTTAACTGATACAGCATTGCAGTTTACAGAAAATAACAAAATAATTGTAAATGAAATGAAATGTGTTATTATTAGAGCGTCAGCCAAGAAAATGTTAACTAATAAGTTTTATTACATTAAATGAAATATAGGCCTTGAAAAGATATTTTTCGCATATTTTTTGCTTCCGAAAGGGTATTTCTGATAACAGAAGGAAAACATAGATATCGTTTGTATTTGAAAAGAGCCCTTTGTTGTCATTGTCTAGTATCAAGAGTGTTCTGAAAGTACGTTATCTCTGGTCTGAATAGGATTCATGAATTATAATGGCTAAATACTTAAACATCTATATAGAATGAACTACCGCATATAATTGCTTTTATTCAATTCTTTTAATGTCTGAATCAAACAAAACGGGTTTTATATTTACAACTAGCGATATTTCCTTGGCGACTAATTTCAGTGACAATTGGACAAAAATAATATTAAAGTTTCATTGTATTGAATTTCCTGTTTTGCTTATTACGTTTATTTAATGTAAAACTATAAGAATACTAAACACTTGTAGGCTAACATTTCGTACCACGATGAAGACTCTACTTATTTTGCTCCTGATTTGTACATCTTTAAATGCTGCAGTTTCTCTCAGAATGAGAGATAACGGTATGAAAATATATTTGCATTTCATGTAATTAAAAGTGGTACATTTAAATATTAATTGAATTTAACATGATTGTCCTTGATTTCCTATATTAATAATTATTATGTTGATTAATTTGTGCTTGTCACGACATGGTTACATCGTACTGTACCAACAATTACTTTGTACCATGAAGTTAAAATCACCCTGTATTTAAAAAAAAAAAAAAAAAAAAAAAAAAAAAAAAAAAAGCGAGTTTTTAGTGAATTTCGCGTGAACCTTGCTCATTTCTTAGCGAGTTTGAGTTGGGCGAGTTCGTTTGAAAAGTTTTGAAATTGAGCGTGAACTTGACTCAGTTTTGAGAAATTGAATTTAAGTTTGAATTAGTTATTTTTGATTATTTATTTATTTATTTATTTATTATTATTTTGTGAGCGTGCCCAACAATGATTAATATTCTCAAACACACATCGTCTCGCACAGCTTTTTTATACTAATATTCCTAAAAGTCATATAGCAATTGAAAACGGTTCATAATTAATAGGCTTCGTTTAAATTTTTATAATGGGCCGATTGACTTTTTTTTTTTTTTTTTTTTTTTTTTTTTTTTTTAATCGGGCCCACGGACTTGTTTAATTTTTCTCGTGCAGATCTTTAATGTATTTTCGAGCTGTTATTGAATTTTTATTGCACTTTGATAATTAAGAAAAAATGTTACATAAAATTGATAACACTACTCTTTTAAAAATTTTAATTCCGATGTAATTCAACAGAATTTAATATTTTACAACGTATATTAAAGCAACGCAACTTATAGCGACACTATCACGAAAGACCGTTAGAGTGTATTCAATCAAGCGTTAACTATACGAATATTTTTTACAATAAAACTAATTTCTGAACTGATCTTCTTATTTGCAACTGCATTTTTCATTTATTTCTCCTTCCAAAGAATGGAAGTAGATTTTTATTGTGTTTATAATTGGGTCAATATTAGGTACCACACCCGTGAATGACAGGAACGCCTTAATAAATGTTGAGATCTGTGTTGGAATGCAGTTCTTTTCCATTCCTTTGAAAATAATGAGCTATTCAACAGTGAAGGTTAGAATAAGAAACAAAAGTTCAGTCGATTACTTAGAAATAATTAAAGTGATTAGTAGGACAGGGCGCTATATGAAATTCAAAGATTCTGGTTCTAGAGCTACATCTTCTATATTTATCATCGGATGCGGAAATTTTAATAAGCGACAGAATTGCTTCATTGGTTTCATTTACTTGAAAGAGATCGTATCATTTATGATAAAAGTACCCCGGTCATGGGAAAATCCATTGTTATAAGGATTGTTTTATCTTGAAGAGTATATTATTCATTTACCTTCATTAATTTATCTATGCTAGTCATTTCAATTAGAAATTAAACACTACAACATTTGTTTCAATCTAATAATTTTATAAAAATTAAGTTCAGATAGAATTATGAATGATAGTTAATGTTATTTTTACTTATCGAAATGTTTTATTATGTAAGATACATAAGTGTGGTGTATAGAATTATCAGTGTGAGATTGATTAGAAAATTAAAAAAAGTTTATTAATATTTTGCAGTTTGGTGTGTAAACGAAATCTGCCAATAAGACAGTCATTAAGTTAAAAAAAATTCCAATTTATTATGATTGCTTTCCTGTTTATAATTTTTAAATTAGAAGTTGATAACGAATATTTTGCAAATCCAATTTCTTTCTGTCTTTTTTTTCTCCTAAAATTATTTAAGATAAAATAATATTTTAACAAGTGGTTAAATGTGATCGCAGATCGCACAGAGCGTTTCGTTTACTATCTCTTTCAAAACACTTTATCAATTACTTTTTAATAATTGATATTTATTAATATTTATTTTTAATTAACAAACATTAATTTAATAATAAAACTTCATTAATTTAAAAATTAATAATTTTTATATCGATTTAAAATTACGTGCAACACTTAGGAGAAAAAAATTAAAAAAAAATGAGCTGATGATATAAAAAAATACCTTAATTAAAATAAGTCTTTTTCAAAATTTTATGATTTGTTGTGTAACAAGAGATATTCAGCTGTCAGTACACAAAATATAAACTCTCTGACTTGCATAGTTTTTGTGAACGGACTCTGAGACAGACAGAGGACAGAGACGAATAGGGTTTCATCAGATAAGTGAAATTCTAAAAAATATGTCTGTGTGATAAAGATAAGTTTCAGGCAAAAAAAGAGCATTGAAATTAATAATAATAATAATAATAATAATAATAATAATAATAATAATAATAATAATAATAATAATAATAATGACATTTCTAAGAATATCGAGGAATTATTTTTATTTGAAGACGTACACATTCGACCATCCACCTTTTCTTTAAGTCAAACACTTCCTTGGTATTTAAAAATAACATTTTGTTTTAGCAAATGTTATGACAGAAAAGAAGTAAAAAGAGTAGAATGACCGTTTTGAAGGCAACTGCACGCTTCAATTAAGAAAGATGTCAATAACCAGACAGTGTTGGATTCGTATTAAGCAACATTTACACTGAATTATGAAAACGCGCTAAAAAAAAAATCTTTACACTTATTTATTTATTTATTTATTTATTTATTTTTTTTTGGGGGGGGGGGGGAGGCTGTGAATCACTTGCTAATTCTTTTTACTTTCCTCTATTTTAACAAAACGAAAGTATTGGATTCGTGAAAACTTTCGAGATTCAGTTAACGGATTTACACATTTTAGGGGTCAGAGAACCCCAAAAATATGTTTTTACAAAATGCCTGTCTGGTTGCATGGTGCATAAGTGCGCTTTCTTTCAGTTTCACGGAGAGTATGAATAAGACGTGTGGTCGATTCTCACAAGGGTGTTAATCTATTTTTTTTCCTTGCCAGGGAGCTGGATTTAAAATTCTATATTCATATTACATAACTGATTAAAAAAAATACCCGCAATTTAATTTATTTCCTTTAAAAAATGCATTTATTTCAATAAATTGCTCTTCACATTGTATTTTCATTTTTAGTTACATTATATTAAAAACTTAACTTTAATATTTTTAGCAAAATTTATTCTCGTATATCGTTAAGTTTTTCCAGGAAAATCGAATGTTTTAATTAAAATACTTCATCTTATTAAATGGTAAAATCATGGTGAAAAATGCTAACAATTATTATTATTATTGTTATTATTATTATTAATATTATTAGTACTACTTTTATACGCAGAGGTGGGGAATTTTTAGTAACTTTTACCAATCAGCGGTTTTTTTAGCAGGTAGATGCAAATATAGTTGAACATTATGACGAAAAAAAAATTATACGATTGCAAAAATAATTCATTACTAGAATGGATTTTAACATACACTGCGTAAAAATGTTTTACTACATACGATATAGTAACATACACTATCTGGGCAAAGATGACCGCTGACTTGTGATTTTAGATATTTTGTAAAATATCTAGAAAAATACATGAGGAATTATCCTGATACTCCGGGTGAGTAAACAGGTCATATTTTAACGAAGATTTTTTCTCGAAACACTACAGGAATAAGTTCAACAAATTGAAAAAGAACGAGTATTTTTTGGATAACCCTGTCAAAATACATGTAGCAAAAGCGTTCAAACTGTAGATTATGATTAAGTGGTTTATTGTAATAAACTGTGTATAAAGCAATTTTTGTGAATCTCAAAAACATGTATAGAATAAGTTTAAAATCCGTTGTTCCCAAAATGAAGCAAAAAGCACAAAAGTTGTTCGATACATTTAGTTAAAAAACACATTATATTTTGATTACATTCACGCATGCTCAGTTGAACATTATTTAGTAAACCTGCACATTTTTCATATAATTTTTATTATTTTTTAAATTCTGATTGCAGGGTATTGTGTATAATGTTGTTTCTCATATTTTCTGAGTATTATTTTATATTAATGATTCTCCAAATTAGAAAACAAAGAACTTGGCAAACAAAGGAAGATGGGGGAGGGAGTTTCAGTTCAGAAATATTTCTAAATTTATAGTATTAGGACATTATATTTTCTAATTCTACAAAATGCAAATATATGTATATCTATATATTGGAGTGGAGTTTAAAATATCGCATATAATCTCTATCAATTCAAATTTAATTAAATAATTCTAGTTGGCAAAATCCATCTAAAATTTATTAAATTATTCTGTGAATCGTCTAATGTAGTTTCAAAAATTCATAAAACATGCTTTAGAAGTTAAAATGATCATGAATTCATAATTTGGCAGATAAAGGTTTAAAGAAATTTTCAAAAGTAAAAGTCCATTGGTTTCCGACATTTGACCGTGTAGAATAATAAAAACAAAAGTGCCCAATTAAACTGATGGCATTGAACTCGTGTGCTATTCACTAAAATGTATATTATGCTCTTAATTTAAAGAATAATGCCCCTCAAAAAATAAATTAAGGGGGTATTACCGCTCGCTTCCCTACTTTATACTAATGAACCTCAATATCTAATCAGAGCACCTTACCTGAATAAATCCGTATACCAAATGAAAGCAAATCAGATAATTCTGCATGAAAAAACTATTTCACTAAGTTAAGGGGGGGGGGGTTATTATGTTTCCCATTTCCCCCTTTATATTTAACCAATGAACCTTCAAATCTAATCAAGAATTCTATTTATCAGAATGAACCAAAGGAAAAAATTTCAAGCAAACTGTATATTTCTGCAGGAAAACCCATGTATCTAAATCAAAAGGAAGCCCCTTTTTCCCCTTTTATACTCCCAAAATCTAATCAAGAAAGCGCAGCATCGGAATAAATCAGTATATGAAATTGAAGCAAATCGAATAATTCTGCATGAAAATCCCATTTATTTTAATTACAGAGGAATCTACCCCCATAATATCCCTTTATACTTAACCAATGAACCCCCCAAACTAATCAGGGAAGTGCCTTAGCAGAATGAACCTATAAAAAAAAGTTAAAGCAAATCAGACATCTCTATCAAGAATTTTTGCGTTAATCAGGCTTTAATAGCCTGTGAGCTAAAAAATATATAAAAAGATGTCACTGGAGAATTCGTTAAATTAAAGCGAAAGGGTTGGGCAAATTGTATAAATATTGGCATTGCATTGGGAATATTTCAAATGAAATGCCAATGCTGGTTTTATTGACATCCGCTAAATATTTCTTGCCAAAGTGAATGCAATATTAGAAAAATACCAACACCTGAATACTGTAACAGCTATTTTGTGCCTGTGTATACAGTGTTGAGCCAAGCTATAGCCAGTATTAACTTATTATTGATGTAATAAAAAATTACGTGCGTTTAAGAACATAACTTTTATAAATGAAAGGGCTTCTATGTATATTTTTTCATGTTTATAATAAGCGAAATCTGGGGGAGGGGGTGAAAATATCCAGAAAATGTAATTTTAGCTCAGACTATATTAAATAAAGAAAAGCCTAATATTTCCCACATTTCGATGTGGTTCATTCACCAAATTACCATTTGCCAATTACATATTCCAACACACTGATTGAGAAACAATGCGTCAAACTATAATGTAGCTTGAATTTTCTTTTACGAAAATAGCCGCATTTTGTTTTGTTGGATATTTCAAAGTATTATTTTAAGCTTTTAATGTTACAAGTGTAAAAAAAAAAGAAAAAGAAAAAAAATCTGACTGATAAGAAGCCTTATTTGTTCAATACCTTGGGTATTTCCCAGAATCCCTTTGTAAAGAACAACAAGCTCACATCCGAGAAAAAAATTCTTACAATGATAAGATTGTATAAACCTTGAATCTGCGTTCTAAATCTAAAACAAAAATCAGGGTGTGTGCCAAAATGGATTGCAAAAGATATTTAAGAGGAAATGCCCTAATACGCTTAGAAAATAATAATGACTGACATTGTTAATTGCAGTAAATATGAATAGTAAGTATATATTTAAAAATTAATTAAATGTATTGTTTTAATGTATCTTAATGTGACAATTTAGAGGCAAATGTAAAAATTATACGTTATTCTGTTTTTTAAAATTATTATTTACATTGAATATTTAATTTTTATATATAATTTTTTTCCATGCTTGACTTAATCAGAATCCCGTATATTATATTCAAAATCTCCATTATGATAATACATTTGTTTTTAGAACTGATTTTTAATGAATTATACTGTCGAAAGAGCAAAATGAATCGTAGCATCTTATGGAATAATTGCGTTAAGTTTCTATATTATTTCTTTAACAGTGTTACGAAAGAATTTTTATTTTTCAAACAACTAGAATATTAGCAAGTTTCGCAGCAGACTCCAAACCTGTTAGGTGCATTATATTTGTCGCCAATTATCACTATTGATAAAACAAGCGGTTTTAGAGCACGATTTTTTTCAACAGAAGTCAGATACAAGTTTAATGCAAGTTTATAATTAATGCGGTTTATTAGTCTCGTGATATTACTGTAATAATCGAAAAATACATTGAAATTGGAAAAACAGCAATAGATATTCAGGTAACTTTCTGAAAATAAAATAGGCGAGACTAGGGCATATGTGAACAGTTCATATACATATAGCTTTTTCTCTCAACTGGTTTAATTTCTATTAATAAAAACTATTTAATATAGTAAACAGAGCTTTTTTTTACACATAGTATTTTTTAACA
Source organism: Maratus speculifer (assembly GCA_964019185.1). Lineage (NCBI taxonomy): Eukaryota > Metazoa > Arthropoda > Arachnida > Araneae > Salticidae > Maratus > Maratus speculifer. Next base: position 94,438,086 of record OZ025293.1, read on the forward strand.
TCACTTGTACAGTTCTTCTTACATTTTTAAATAATTTTATAAATTCAAAGTATTGTTCATATGTATCCCACTAGTGGGGTAGTTGTGAACACTCCTGAGGCACATGTGAACACAAGGAAAAATAATCCTTTGACATGCTTTTTATTCTGTTATTCATTTGTCGTGATAGTCATTAGTTATATTAACAAACTTACATATATATATTTAACTTATTTAGTCAAAAAATTATCAAATGCAGTTTCCACAGTTTGTGTTTTCGAACTTTTTGAAATACATCCCGTGTAACAAAAAAAAAAAAAAAAAAAAAAAAAAAAAAAAAAAAATTCTAAACCTAGGTAAGTGTCATACGTCATACTTTTACTTATGGCTGAGTCTGTAGCTAAATGCTCTTTGTAAATTTCTAATTTTTAAAAGACTTTTTGAGTTTTTTTTATATTTACTTTTTTTTCAACATTTTTTAAAATTTTACTTTCAAAAGTTTGATGCCATTTTGCTAGAAAAGTGCTTTGCAACACTCTTATCGAAAATTTCCCCGCATTAATGAAAGAAAATATTTACCACACTAACTGAAACCGCACGAAGTGAAGAAAACGTGTTCAGTTGCTGTGGGGGTGTAAACAATTGCAAACTACATTAATTTGCCTAAGCTTGAACTAAAAAGAACAACAGAAAATATTTAGCATACAGTTGATCGAGTCTTCAAAAACAGCCCTTTTAATGCAAAATTAATTAAACGTAGATGAAAAACGTAGCAAAAAGTGTACTTTCTGAGGAGTCTGCCATAATCATTTTTGAATTACAAAATAACTTACAAAATTTGGGAAAAATAAAGTAATTTAGCGTATATTTCAAATGAAAATCAAATTCCTTATAAACGTAAATGCCAACCCAGCGAAAAAGATTTCATGCCGGGAATCGAACCCGGGCCCTCACTGGGTTGGCATTTACGCCTATAAGCAATTTGATTTTCATTTGAAATATTGTATTCAAGGCGAATTTTCTCTCTGTAAAAATTTCCAAATATTAATATTTAAAAAAAAAAAAAAAAAAAACTGAAAAAAGTGTGTGTGTGTGGGGGGGGGGGGGGGCGAAATAGTACTTTCATTAATGTGACGAATTTTCAATAAAGATGATCAAACATTTAAAATAGAATTATAATCTTATTTTTAGAATAAATAAATGAATAAACAAGCTGTGTTTCGCCACTAGAATGAAATACAGTCATATTTATAAAAATCTTTTACCCATTTTATGTTTTTCCTGCTTAGTTTTTTTTTTTTAAAGTGAGTTAGCCAAGTGATAAATTTGGAATCAGAAAATTTTTTAACCTATATAAGTTTTGTTATAATATAACAAATAGTACATTTTTTTTGAATGGTTTATGTAAATTACTAATGGATTAGTTGATTCAAGAAATAAAATAATAATAATTTCGCTTCTTTCCTTTTATGTTTTTCTTTCCTTCTTTCCCCCTCTTTTTTTATACAACACCCCTTTAATAAAACATATAAAATTACCATATGATATGATTATTTTTTCCTTTATAGTGAATTTTCCTTTATCTCGTTTACTACTGCTTTATAATACGATTGAAAATTTTAAAATGCGCTAAAAACTGTTGTTTCCTTGTTAGACAACCATATTTTTAACTGAACAGAGAATTCATCGACAACAATATTAAAGGTTAAAAAAATAGATTATACAGCATAGATAATAACATTGATTAAATTCATTGCATGCACACAATACTGCGGAAACACTGATAACGATTAACTCATAAACATTAAAAAGAAAAGGCTGTCGAGTTGAAAAGGAAATAAAAAGCAGTTACGAATAAGATTCTGATTAAATTATTATCTCTTTAATTATACAACTAATGACTTAATGTTATTATGATTTTTTTTTTTTTTTTTTTTTTTTTTTTTTTTTGTCTAGCTAATGATTGTTATGCTTCGAATTAATTTATTATGTAACAGTTTACCGCATATCAATTCCAAGTGATAGCAAGGTTCACGCACAGCACTAAGTATGTTTATAAGTATTAATAATAAATTACTTAAATAAGGAAATATAACCCGCCAATGGCATGCTTTGGAAGTTTGAGAAATTTAGTAAATTCTAATTTCATTATATAATAAAACATAAATATTGAACACTAACAGATTAAGAAACTCTCTAATATTCTGTTAATCTTGGAATAGAAGTATGAATAATTTCGATTCCCTATCGAAGGAATTTACCTCGAGGCAGTGTATTCTTTATTTAACCTCTTCAGATCTGAGGTACACAAATGTGTACTTCCATTCTTTTCCTCATAAATACTAAACTGTTCCAATTTTTTTGCATTTTGACTTTACTTCTTACAGCTGAATGTTTCTTGCATAAAAACAAAACCAGTAATTGTCAGCACAGATGAATATTACCTCATAAAATAAATATTATTTTCATCCGAGTTTTGAAAATACCTTCAAGACATCGTGGCCAAGAAAATAAGTAATATTCATGATTCTTTAACTTAAATGCTTTACAATAAAAATTTTTGAGGATTTGTTGATCATTTACTTGTTTGAATACCTTAATTTTGTTATTGCGTAAATTTTTATTACTGATAGTTAAACTGATGTTTTAAGGAGATTAGTACTTTTATATGGGTGATTCTCAAAATAGGGGACAATTTATGTCTTTCGGCATACAAAAAAAATTCAGAGGTTTTCTGTCATGTTTTTATATTTAGATATGTTTTTCTTAATATTATTCATTATTTGCACACAAGAATTACTCACTTTTTAGTTAAAAACACCTTAAAATAACAGAATAAAATTCAAAATGTCATTAGCATGGATGTCCACAGCAGCTGTGCCTTGTGTATACTAGCATTTTTCACGAGTTAATATAATGTTTATAAAATAAACAAATGTTATTCTTTCTTTATATTAATCAAGGAAAGGATTTATCCAATAAATTTCTTTTTAAAAATAAAATTATAGTATATAAAAAAAGAATTAAAGTTTGTCCTCCATATTCGATTTTCAAAACAACGTCATATATAACAGCTGGTTATTAATCAAAATTTCATTTTTCACATATGACAATAGTTTGAAAATATAAAGTTTCTTCATTGCAACAAGTAGCCATTTTATCTCAGCCAGAAAATAGAAGCATGTATTGTATTTTAAGAATAGAAGTTGAATATTAGGGGCGTACATCAATTGTATGTCATTAGAATGGATAATAATTTTCATGTTTATTTTATAGTTATAATTTTTATTTTATTTATTTGCATAGAACTTTTGTGTTTTAAAAAGCCCCAGAAAGGACTATTGCATTGTGATTATATTATGGCTGATAATCTTATTTAAATTAAAATTTGTCATTAGCATGGACAGATATCAGTGTCATTAGCATGGTTTTTCTGTCCATGCTAAAGACTCCTGTGTGCATAAATGTAACCAGTGCTTACATTGTATCCTTTATAAAGTTTAATTTTACGTATAAATTTAGGTATTACATTTATTATCTCTAAAATATGCATTAAATCTGTAGGAAAATCACTAAGACAGCTTCTTACATTGTTAGTGTCAGAATGTTGCTCATGTAACAAAGTTTGATCTTTGGTAACGTTTTTATTCTCCTTATATGTATATATGTAAAAATGGAAATCATTTGCTGAAAAGGAAGGCTAATAAATATAGAAAGAAAATATTTAAACAGGAAGAAAATAAAAATTTCATAATATATTTATTTCATGCAATTTGTTTTGTCATTAGCATGGCTCAAAAAATACTAATTATTTTTTTAAGTTAATTTTTAAATATTTATCTCTGCTGACTACATGGAAAGTATACCTAATACTATATTAACAACACCTATTTTTTTCAGAAATTTTGCTAACAGTAATTTTTCTAAGATTTTATTTTTGAAATCGTCCCCTATTTTGAGAATCACCCATATCCATATTTGTAAACCTAAATTACCAGTCCCTTAAAGTACTTATTAACATAAAGTACTAATAAAGTACAAATTACTCTTTCTGTCATCTATGGTGTCATTTCGATTATGCAAAAGCAATAAATATATATTTGTAGAGCTATTTTATGTTCAGGTCTGAAGAGGTTAAAGTAACTGGAATGTAATGATGGGCGATTTCGATTTTTTAAATCGATTTAATCGATACTACGGCCAACTCGATTTAATCGATACTTTAAAATTTTTAATCGATTTCTCTGAAGGTAATATAATTTTCATTTTCCTTCAAAAGTCGAAGATAAAATAGTCGGATGTGCCAATGTGCCAATTCCAAAATTTCAATGTATTAGTTTCTAAGATAGAAGAATTAAAGAAACCTCAGAACCCCCCCCCCCCCCACACACACACACACCCTGCAAAATAGCGTTTTTTTGTTGAGTGATGTACACCAAAAATTTATCAGAATAAATTTTTATCAGGTACCAGCTGAATCTGAGCTTTGGAAATCCATGGAAGCGCGAGATACAGCTATTGTGAAATTATAAAAAAAAATGCAGCATATCAGCGCCACCTGTAGGGCAATTTACACCAGAATTAAACGACACTAATCTATGTCAGGGATTTACTGAATCTGAATTTTGATGAAAATTCGTTCTTGAGATAGCGCTATTGCGTTAATCATTAATAATGCAGTATAACAGCGCCATCTCTTAAGCGATTTCCGCCAAAATGTAATTAGCATCAAATAATATCAAGGACTAATTGAATCTAAATTTTTATGAAAGTCCGTCCATTAGTTCTTGAGATAAAGCTAAAATGGAAACAGGAGCGTGCGAAAAGAGAACTGCGCCCGGTTCAAAGTTCCAATTTAGCCCCCCCCCCCCCCTATTAACTTTTTCTTGTGATAGGCTAGAAGTGATGTTGGTAGTAAAAATTTGGCGCCCCCTAAATTTCCGCGCTCGGGACGACCGCCTCCTTTCGTCCCTCCCCCCCCTTTCACAAGGCGCTGAGTGGAAATTGTGAAAAATTCAGCATAGCAGCGCCATCTGAGAAGCTATATACATCAAAATGCAAAAAAACATCAATTCATGTCAAGGACTAATTGGATCTGAAATTTGATGAAAATCCGTGCATTCGTTATTCAGATATAGCTGTTGCACAAATCGCAAAAAATGAAGCATAACAGCGTCACCTGTTAGGCTATATACACCAAAAATTAATTAGATTCAGTTTATATCAAGATCAAACTAAATCTAAAGTTTTGTGGAATTCTGTACATTTGTTCTTGAGATAGAACGGTCAGAAATTTTTGTCATATACAGACTCACAGAGTGACAGACACACACACAGACATATATTTCTTAAAAATCATGAAATCGTGTTAAAGACCTTCTAAAATATATAAATACATTAAAAACGGGAAGTCGAAATTTTTCACAAATCTAATACTCTCTTCTTGTAAAGTTACAAAAGAAAGTAAAAATGTAAAATCGATTCTTCCCGTAAGATCGGTCTTTAGATTCGATTTCGATCTTTAGATTCGATGTCGATCTTTAGATTCGATTTCGATCTTTAGATTCGATGTCGATCTTTAGATTCGATTTCGATCTTTAGATTCGATTTCGATCTTTTGATTCGATGTCGATCTTTAGATTCGATTTCGATCTTTGGAAAGCGCATTTTGGAAGATTTAATTTTTTTGATTTACTTTAAATCCTTGATCCACGTTTCAACAAATAATCAACGTGATTTATGGTGATTATTTTCCTGAAGTATATTAAGTTGATTTATTGTAAATGATTTTCTGAAAGATATTAAGTTGATTTATTGTAAATGATTTTCTGAAAGAGATTAATGTTACTAACACAGATCAGATTGATTTTTCCACTTTTATTGTTTTAATGGTAGTATTGATGTAAAATTACGTATAACAATGGATTATTAATTTTTTTTTTTTCTAGGGTAAATCAGTGTTGAATGCAGGTATTTTTCTGCGACTCCGGGGGAAAGCATCATGTTTTACAGCTCTGTAAGAGAGGGGGAATCGCAATTTGTGCATTAAAAAGCATAAAATCTGATAACTTGTGGGGGGGGGGGGTATCCCCTGCGGGCCACTCCATTAATTCGACACTAGGTTAAATCGTTTTATTTGTGTTTAGAAGTCCAGTTATTAGAAGTATAAGTTTATTATGTTTTATTTTTCACGCTCGTCTCTTTTAATCCCCCCCCCCTTCCGCGTCAGTTTTAACTTACAGGACCATTCGAAATATGCATACAGTTTTAAAAACGTCCAATTCTCGGTCTATTTTATTTTAGATCCACATTTTAAATCCTTGACAAAAGATAAATAAGGGATCGCCCTTCCGCCCGTTTGGGGTTTATCTGGGCATATTTTTTTTTGTTTCTTCAAAAGAAACAAAAAAAATGTTGAAGGGGGGGGGGGCTTGCACCCTCCCCCAATATACACCTTAAAATTTCGCTCATTTAATTCTCTATCATTTTTAACTTAAAAGTTTAAGCTACATGGCACCCCCAGAGCTGTGGACCTTTCCCCCCCCCCTGTCAATCACTCACATAATTTTGCTTATTTTTTCATTTCATTTCAATTTTTAAAAGGCTATAACTTTGCTTCTATAGGAGTTACTGTGGGGAGAAAATTTCTAATATAGCTAACCATTTCTCGCCGTTCATTTTGCTATTCCAGTCTCCCGGTTTTCCCTATAGGACCATTTGGGGCGGGGGGCGCAGAGGGGGTTTTTCTCATTTCTTGATACAATATGTCTATAGAAATCTTATGCTTCATACATTACAAATCTAGCATAAGAAATATTCTCCCATCATTTTAGGTCACGTTACGGACCCATAATGGATTAAAATTTTAATTTTTCAAACTTCTTCGAAAACAAACAAACAACAACAACCAAAAAAAAAACATTGATACATATCAGCGAAACTGGGGTTCGAACCCACAAACTTTTGATTGCACACGTAATCCCTAAGCTTATTGGCTACCGAGTGCTCAGCAGCGCTATTATTTCTTTAGATTGTCATCTTTAAATTCGTAATATCTTTTAAATGGAATGTCCGATTTGAATAATTCAAAAAGTAATCTACAGATATTGTAACACGCATTAATACAAAATTATTTATTTGGATAAGGATTAAGGTATCGATAGTATGGTCTAATTTTGGTTGGTGTATTTATCGCATTTTAAAATGTAGAAAAGTAGTTATAGTGAGTTAATAGCTGGACATATAGTATCGCTCTTTTTTTTTTTTTTTTTTTTTTTTTTTTTTATAGATATTGATATGTTCTTTAATATTATAGAACCTTTTTTTTTATTCATTTAAAAGTATTTCCTGACGATTCAAAATTATATATCCTAACGATTCAAAAAATACACACGTAATTGTTCAAGGTTTCACTTCTGTCGGCACTCTCTGAGTGCCACTATTTTTGATTATTATTATTATAATTTGTTTTTTCATGTTCGCCCGTCTTACCCCCCCCCCCCTTCCTCACCAATCTTAACTTACAGGATCGTTCTGCGATTATGATTGCGATTTTTAAAAAGTCTAATCCTCGTTCTATTTTGTTATAAATCCATATTTTGAAACCTCAACAAAAGATACATTTGGGCCGGGGTCGCCCTTCTGTCCGTTTGGGATTTACCTTGCTTCCCTGGGTGGGGGGCATAGTTTTTGTTTCTTCCACACCATCTCATGTAATATATCGTTGTAAAGCTTTTATCTCCTCGTTTTTTTCTGATCTACCCCTCTCTTCACCTAGTTACATGCTCTTGGCACTTTTTACAGTTTCAAAGAGCGAAACTTTTCGTTCTATTTCATTGTAAATCCTCATTTTGAAACTTCGGCAAAAGATACATTTGGGCTTTGTCGACCTTCTGTCAAGAGTGGGGTTTACCTACCCTCCTGGGTATGGGGCATATTTTTTGTTCTTCTAAACTATCTCGTGTAACATTTGGTTGCCATTAGAAACAAAAAGTTTTTATTTTTTATTTATTATTATTTTTTTTGTCTATACTCCTTGTTTCCCATCTTAGTTACACGCTCGTGGCACTCTTTATCCTCGGTTTAATGCCAAGTTGCTCAGTGTTATTATTGAGTTATGTCTCTCAAATTTGTCAAAGTTTTTGTGTAAGTAACAACCATAAGTGACAGTCATTTAAAAATTTAAAATTATTATTATCCGACTCTAAAAATTGCAATAGCTTAATTCTATGCCTTCCTAAATGGGGATGGGGGGGGGGGGGTAGGAGGCGGCAATTACGGTGCTGCTGATTGTCAAAGTTTTGGAATTAGTAATTTGAATCTTCTTTGTATGAATCTGAATATCGAAATATCGATTCTAGTATCGATTCTAGAACTGAGAAATCGATTCTTTTTATGATCGATGTTGTTTTATACGATGTCGATTTTAATCGATTCTCAAAATTTCCAGAATCGCCCATCACTACTGGAATGTGCTCAAATATTTTACCAAACGAGGCTATGGGGGAAAACCGTCATTTGCAAAGATTCTTCTGCTCAAATGTTGATGATAATACGTTCCAATCCTGTATTCAACAAAACTTATATAAGAGGGGAGACTGGGGCACTTATGAACATGGGGCAGATGTGAACGCCGCAATTCTTATCTAGTTTTTTTGTTTTTTTTTCTTTGAAAAAAATATTACCAATGATAACAGTGCATGCAGACATATGGTAAAAATTTTTTGAAGCTCTTTGACATTTTGTTTGTCCCCAGTCTTAGCCAAAACACTGTTTATTGATCTCAAAAGTAAAACCTCAGTTGCACATTGCAAAGCGAATAACTTTATTTATTTATTCATTTATTGGAATTTTAATGTTTTAACATATACAGTAACTAATAATATGTATTTTTGACGGAAAAAAATCCTCTAAAATTGAGAAATGTTAATGATTTGTCACTTTAACTGTAGTGACCATGTGGGGCATTTGTGGACAGATTAGTAGGGGGCAGATAGTAATGATTCATAAGTGCCCCAATAATCATTCTATGATTCCGTTTCTTTCAGTCAACTTCACCAGAAATAACGTCATCTCCAATATCTAAAATTTTCCTGAAATAGGAGAGTTTTTTCTGACAGCATTCAATTTTGTATTGAAATTTCCACAAAAATATATATCAACAAGTACAAAAATAGCAACAAATTCGTTTACGTTCAATCATAATTTAAATAAATGTAATATTTTCAAAAATGCAATATAATGTTCTGCAATATTTTAATAAACGGTTTACAACATTATTTTTATGAATTGTTAATACAAATGTTTTACATTAAACCACTTTGCATATTTTTCTATTTCATTTCTTATAAACTTGCAATGATGGCCTACTTTCACCTCTAAAGTAGCAACGTATATGACTCATTGAATGGAAATAGATATCAGTAACATCTCAAAGAATTAAATTTTTTAAACTGATAATTAACATAAAATCCCGATTGTAATCCCCCCCTTTCAAACGTAAAAAAAGGTTAAATTTTTTGGAGGGGGCTTACAATCAAGATTTTTTAAAAATTCATTAAAAATCCCGTCTTTATCATTAATTTAAAAGTAAATAAGGAAAATACGTGTGTGAAAACCTTTCGTATTTCGGCAAATTTTCGATAAATAACATCTAAATTCCCCCTTCCAAAAAATCTACCAGAAACAAAAACACCCAAGCATAATTTAAAGGCTTTACTTTTTTTTTCAAATTTACATCTTAATTATTTTATTTTATTGAAACAATATTTAATAAGTTATATAATCTTCCCGTCCCCCAATCTACTTGTCTTCATTTTATAATCTTGTGCTTAAACCTATCACCCAGGAACTAGAAAAATTTATACATAATATTTTGTTCATAGTGAATTTAACGCAAAATATAACTAATGATTATGACGACAAATAAATAACACAATAAAAAGCATGTTAAATTGTATTTTCCCATGTGTTCACATGTGCCCCACGTGTGTTTACAATTATCCTGATAATGGGGTACATGTGAACAATTCGTTGAATTTATAAATATCATGTATAAAATAAAAGTTCTGTTTACTATATTCAGTAATTTTTGTTTTCAGACACTAACCCAATAATGAGGAAAAGCTATGCTTATGTGAACTGGTCACACGTGCTCATAGGGTGCAGATTTACGATCGCCAGCCACCACGTGGCGACTAAATTTTGTGACTTGGCGACTAATTTTCGGCATCTAAGTCACCCTCCTCGGCGAATTTTGATTTTTTCTCGCGACCATTTGACGAGAATCGTGATTTTTTTCGCAATTCTTTGACAAAAAATGCGTGTTTTTTCGCAATCCTCTAACCAAACTAGCGTTTTTTCCGCGATCGTTTGACGACAATCGCGGTTTTCTTCGATTTTTTAACGAAAGTCGCGCTTTTTCAGCGATGTTTAGACAAAAGTCACGGTGTTTTTTGCCACCCTTTGATAAAATTGGCTTTTCTTCTGCAATCTTTTGACGAAATTCGCATAGTTTCTCTGATGTTTCTTAGTTTTTGATAGAAATTAAGCCCTGGTGGCTACTGAAATATCCGGTTTTAGGAGCCAATGACTCCTGAAATTTTTTTTAATCTGCACATGTTCCCCAGTCTCTCCTATATCCTTTTTAGTTTAAAATCGGCTATATGAAAATAGATAATAATGCCTGCATGCCAGGTAATGAGTTAATTGTTAAAAAAGATGAAGACATCATAAAATTATATACCTAATAAAAATCACCATAGTTTATTGTAACCACTCAATATAGCTGTTTTACTAATTCTCATGCATTAGGTTGCATTTAAATGTAGGTAGACCAGTTTCCTATGCAGGTGTGTTACAAATCTGACGTTATTTTCTAACGATAAAATAAACTTGAAATACAACAAGTGAATCACTGGTCAAGGTTAAGGACAGATTACTCACAATGTTTCGCTTTTTTCCAGAATTTCTATATTTAAAAAATGCAATATGAAAGCAAAAATGCCAATTTAATTTTAATTTTGATTTCCTGCTCTTAGAATTGTATTAAAGAAATACAAGACGGTATATGAAGAACGTTTAACGTATGCACTTATATATTATTTTTACTGGTAGTTACCGCTACAGCCTGATTTAGAATGTTACCTAGAGAGGTATAAAAACTGTTTACGCAACTTGTATTACATAATCCGTTTACTAACTAATACGATGTTGTATAAAATATCTATAGTAAGAAAATTATTTTTTGTCAAAATAGAAAATATTATATGAATAATCAGTAATCATAAATCATTGTTAACACGTTCGCTGCCGCTCACGCGAAAGCGCGTGATATGGCTCCAACGTGGCCACTCACGCGCTAGCGCGTGATGTGGGGGTGATGTCCAATAGCCAGTCACGCGCTGGCGCAGGAAAATCTTTCACTGATTCTTTGTTTAATAAGTAAATCGCTTCTGGGAAAAACCCACTTCTACAGTGCGGCATTAACTATCATCACATCTTCATGTAAGCGGCAGCGAACGTGTTAATAATAATAATAATGATAAAAATCAGAGACTCTAAAATAAGGAAAAGATTATGGTAAATTTCGTATTAAAATTTATTATTAAAATATTAAATGCATTTCTAGCTTCTCTATATAAGATACATATTTGTAAGTAGGATTTAAAATTTTGGTCCCCTGAAAATTCGAGGACGCAAGGAGCAATCTTAGTACACCTAAAATAGAAGGCAATCAAGATAAGGCTATTGCTATATGAATGACATCTGTACATAATAAAACATATATGCAATATACGATACGACTACCTGCGACTTAAAGGAGAATTTCAAAACTTAAAAGTTTATCACGAGAATACTGAATATATTACAAAATATTAATTGAAATTTAGTTATTTGTTATCACTTCACAGAATGGGGTCAAAAGTATATTCAAATTCATTTATATAATTAATGACTTTAACATCATATTTATTAAATTTAGTAAAAAAAAATTACATCTATTTATTCATTTTTTCGATGACAAAACTCAGGCTAAATTGAGGTTCACGGCAAAATGTTGCAATATAAATAAATATAAATGCAATATTAAATATATATCTACAGTAGAAAATTTTAATCTTGTGCGCAAAATGCATATTTAAAAATTCTTATTTTTAAAACGTCAGTTTTGTCATTAAATTTAATTAATTAATATTGCTAAATATATATATATATATATGATTTTTTTTAAATCATTCGTATTTTATGAAAGTACAAACAAAAATTATATTCCATCAATTGTTTTGAAAGTACAGAGCTTTTAATAACGGCCAAATTATTCTCATTTTCCGGCTTCTCAACCTGATCTCTCACTTAAAATTCTTTTATGCAGCCCTGTAGTTTACTTAATACCTTTATTACACGCCACTATTTAGCTATTAAAATTTAATTACCACTATTTAAAATTTAACTACCACTATTTAAAATTTAATTTAAACTTAAACGCTTTTGAAACTTCTGAGATCACATTTCTGGAAATTATGATCCATATATGGCAATGGATCCAATTTTATGCGTGGCCTGTGTATCATTTTATCTATATTATACAGACATTCCTTAATCCTTAATAAAAAAATTCTTCGGATACAATATACAATGTGAAATGTTTTGTGTGTCCCTGTAAAAGCTATGTACTTATGTACTTTACATGAAATAACTTATAATAAACCTAAGCGATGTATATCAATTTAATTATGTATGAAATGGTTTTACATAATTAAAATATGCCGCAAAAAATTTTCTCTTATAACATTGTCCCTGTAAAAATGCTACAAATTTCATTTGAAATTGAGATAAATGTCAATGTAAGATAACATCCAAAATTTCAAGGCAATCCAAGTATATTTATGATATTTAGAGCACGGGGACTGACGGACTCCCAGTGTAAAAAAAGAAAGATGTTTCTTTATTTACGATAATGCACTATAATATCGAACGAAAATGTACAATAATCTTTTTCAAGCCCCCCCCCCCCCCTCCCGATTCCGAAAAGCGTTCCTTTATCTTTAGAAACTTCACGCAAGGATTTATCCTTAAAATTTAAAGAATAAAAAATAAATTTTTACTAGCTGCTCATAGTTTTCTAAAACGTTTCCGGGTAGCTTTTAAAGTGCATTAATCAGTTTTCTCTACCCAGAAAATGGGATGCTATGAGGTCTTAAGTAAATATTTTCATGTTCAGCAGAGATGTTTAACTGAAAGACATATAGAATTAATATAAGCAACATTAACATTAAGATTTTTCTGTACAGTTGCATGCACAATTTCAGTTATACAGCTGAAAATGTTTAGTTGAGATTTGAAAACTTCCGAAAAACCAATTTTTTCGGGTAGAAAGAACTGATTAATGCATTGTAAAAGCTACTCGAAAACGTTTTTGAAAATTACGAGCAGCTAATTTTTTTTTTTTTTTTAAATATATATATATAAACTCTTCTTTAAGTTTCGAAAATAAAGTTTTTTGGGGTTTTTAAAGATAAAAGAACTTTTTTAGAAATGCTGGATGACTTGGGAAAGTTTATCAAATATTTTCGCTCGTGAATATAGTAAATTTTCTTTCTTTAAGAAGATACTAAACAACCGCAGCTACGTCAAGCTTATTATTATTAGTCAACCGCTGCTTTGAGCGGAGTCTTTCCGTCCGAAGTCCCTACGTGTGACTCGTATACTTAAGATTCTAAAAGAAAGGGGGGGGAGGGAATTAAAAAATTGATACCGGACAAATTTAAAAGGAACATGACACAAATTTAACGACACCGAAAAGAAGGGAAGAAAAGCCTCTTGCTTTTTTTTTTTTTTTTGTTACAGGCACACACCGAAGTCATAAACACTTTTTAACTTTGTTGGAAAGTGTTAAAAACGTGATTTGTGATTTTTGCGTAGTCAAAATTTTAGGATGATTATATTAAGGCTGTTTTCAAATTCCAAACTAACGTCTTTGACACATTTATTAATTAATTATAATTAATAATTAATAATTAATAATTGGTAATTAGTCTTGTTCAGAAGCTATGTAAATTAAACCGTTTCTTTGAAATTTTTTTCTGTAAAAGCAAGAGATTTTTCAGAAAAAGGCTGCCAAAGTTGACGTTTTTAACAAAATTTCACATAGTGAGAGGGTTGGACAGGAAAAACTGTCAGTGTGAAGAAACAATAGCTTATAACTCAAAATGTACTTTATTTATCGGAAAAAATTACAACTCCCTTTATTAATTATGTTTGCATGTGTCATGCTTTCACATTTAAAGGTAAATCTCTAGATGTGTCAGAACGTTTAAAATATTTTTTGAAAACCACCTGAAATCCACTTTTCAAACTATAATTTATATCCTCCCGAAAAAAACACCAAATTGAAAGAATTTTTATAATGAACTATATTGAAAGAATCCAAATATAATTTCGGAAATTCAAGTCAAAAACATATTTATAGAAAACTTTAAAATGACGGACACTCCAGGAACACAGCATTTGTTCGCTGCTCGGAAGTATCCCCTCTTGAGAGGTAAAAATATACAGATATACAGGGTGTATCTAAACTACTGGGCAAAACTTTAAGGGGTGATAGTACACATCAAGACAAATAATATTAAATGGGAAACTAAGGGTCCTAAACGTCTTCCGAAAAAGATAAGCGCCATCAAAATTTAGGGTCCAAAATTTGAAATGATTATAAAAAAAGGAAGAATTGGTCGATTCGTTTGCGGTTTTCACGAAAACTATTCTTTTTGTCAGTATTGTCTTGAAAATAAATTATAAAGATACATTTCAAAAAATTCCGATAGAGGGCGCTTTAGACTTTGGAGTAACGAACAACTATTTTTTATCGGTATTTTTTGCATCTCATTAAATTTTTTTAGAAGTTTAGACATAAACTTAAATTTTGAGCTCAAAATCTGTGGTTAAGTAGCGCAAACTGAACTGTGTTCAATGGGAGTGGGTAGGTTCAAATTTCAAATGATTATAAAAAACAGAATAATTGCTCAATTGATTTGCGGTTTTCACTAAAACTATACTTTATGTCAGTATTGTCTTGAAAATAAATTATAAACATAAATTTCAGAAAATGCCGATAGAGGGCGCTTTAGATTTTGGAGTAACGTACAACTATTCTTTACCGTTATTTTTTGCATCTCATTAATTTTTTTTTTAAAGCTTAGACATAAACTTAAATTTTGTGCTAAAAATCTGAATCGTTGAGAGTGGTTAAGTAGCGCTAACTGAACTGCGTTCAATGGGGGTGGGAAGGTTCAAATTTTGAAATGATCATACTGAACGGAAAAATCGGTCGATTCGTTTGCGGTTTTCTCTAAAACCATTCTTTATGTCAGTATTTCCTTGAAAATAAATTTTAAAGATAAATTTCAAAAAATTCCATTAGAGGGCGCCTTAAACTTTTGAATAACCAACAACAATTTTTGACTGTTATTTTTTTAATCTAATTAAATGCTTGCAAAAACTTAGATTTAAATTTTGAGCTCAAATTCTGAATCGTTGGGGGGGGGGGGTTAAGAAGCGCAAACTGAACTGTGCCCAGGAGTTGAAATGTTACCCTGCCAACCCTACGAACACAGTTCAATTTTTCGCTACTTAATTACTCACAACGGTTCAGATTTTGAGCTCAAAATTTAAGCCTAAGCTTTTAAAACATTTATTTATTTAGATTTAAAAAAAAATAACGGTTAAAAATAGTTGTTGGTTACTCTAAAGTTTAAGGCGCCTCTAACGGATTTTTTTTGAATCTATCTTTAAAATTTATTTTCAGGGAAATACTGACATAAAGAATGGTTTTAGAGAAAAACGCAAACGAATCGACCACTTTTTCCGTTTTTTTATAATCATTTCAAATTTGAGCCTCCCCACCGCCATTGAACACAGTTCAGTTTGAGCTACTTAACCACTCTCAACGATTCAGATTTTCAACTCAAAATTTAAGTTTACGTCTAAGCTTCTAAAAAAATTGTATGAGATGCAAAAAACAAAGGTAAAAAATAGTTGTACGTTACTCCAAAGTCTAAAGTGCCCTCTATCGACATTTTTAAAAATTTATCTGTATAATTTATTTTTAAGACAATATTGACATAAAGAATAATTTTAGTGAAAGCTGCAAATCAATTGACCAATTTTTCTGTTTTTTATAATCATTTGAAATTTGAACCTACACACTTCCATTGAACACAGTTCAGTTTGCGCTACTTAACCGCAGATTTTGAGATCAAAATTTAAGTTTATGTCTAAACTTCAAAAAAATAAATAAAATAAATAAATAAAAAATAAAAAAAATAATGAGATGCAAAAAATAACGGTAAAAAATAGTTGTTCGTTACGCCAAAGGCCCCACCAGTGGCCGAGAGGTTCGGACCTCTCAACTGGTAGACGGCAGGTGCTGGGTTCGAACCCAATCGCGGCTGTCGGCCTAACCGTTCGGAGTTTTCCGTGGTTTTCTTCGAACCTTGCGTAAATACGGGTTAGGTTCCCTTAGAAAGACCCCCACGGAGGGCATTCCCCCTGGTCCTATATCCCATTAGCGTAGATAATCGGACGACAAAAATCAATCAATCAATCAATCAAACGTTACGCCAAAGTCTAAAGCGACCTCTATCGGCATTTTTTGAAATTTATCTTTATAATTTATTTTCAAGAAAATACTGACATAAAAAATAGTTTTCGTGAAAACCGCAAACGAATCGACCAGTTCTTCCGTTTTTTATAATCATTTCAAACTTTGAACCCTAAACTTTGATGGCGCCTATCTCATTCGGAAGACGTTTGGGACCCTTTGTTTCTCAGTTAATATTATTTATTTTGATGTGTACTATAACCCCTTAAAGTTTTGCCCAGTAGTTTAGATATACCCTGTATAGATAATAGGTATCGAAAATGTGTCCGTTAAATAAAAATGTCCACTGCCAGGTATTTTTTACATTACGAAAACTATTTATAAATTCATATAAAAACATTACCGACAATAATTTTTACATAAAAAGAACCTACGTCATCACAAACATGCCTATGTGATTTTAACAGTTTACGAACATGAAATTAACTTTATTAAAAAAAAAAAAAATTCTGTAACCGATATCAAAAAAGTAAAATAAAAACAAAGAAAAAAAATGCGAAAAAGTTGAAAAGAATTCTTCAATATTGAAAAGTAACATGAAGTTTTGGGATCAACGAGGAGCGATAAAATGTTTCTGTTATTGAAAACAGAAGAGTCTGGGAGCACTTTGATTTTCTTAGCGGGTGACACTTGTCGTTTTAGAAACCTCATAGTTATTACAGTCGTAAGGCAATAGAAACGTTTGCAGTGCTCAAACATATGATAAAAAATATTTCAACCTATTACCTTCCAGAAATTTTTTATTGAATAAAAAAGAGTCTGGGAGCACTTTGATTTTCTCAGCATGTGGCATTTGTCAGTTTAGAAACGTTATAGTTATTTCAACCTACACTGTTAAAAATCTTGTCCTAATTTGAACCAAATTTTGATGCTAAATAGCTGCCACTGTAAGATGGTGAAACCTTGAACCAATATGTGGAGTTCCTGTTGAAGCATTGTTCCAATAGCTGGAGCGAGGTTGAAATAGGAAGCTCCAAATGCAGGCACGAGATTTTACCGTCTTATGGTGGAAGCTACTGAGCACCAAAATTTGATTCAAACTAGAGCAACATTTTTAACACTGTATTACCTTCCAGAAATTTTTTATTGAAAAACAAAAGAATCTGGGAGCACTTTGATTTTCTCAGCACATTGCATTTATTCATTTTAGAAACTTTATAGTTATTACAATCGTAAAGTATTAGAAACGTTTGCAGTGCTCAAACATAAAATCAAAAGATATTTCAACCAATTACCTCCCAGAAATTGTTTATTCAAAAAGAAAAGAATCTGGGAGCACTTTGATTTTCTCAGCACGTGGCATTTGTCTTTTTAAAAACCTTATAGTTATTACAATTGTAAAGTAATAGAAGCGTTTACAATGTTCAAACATAAAATCAAAAAATATTTAAACCTATTACCTTCCAGAAATTGTTTATTGAAAAGCAAAAGAGTCTGGGAGCATGTTGATTTTCTCAGCGTGTGTCATTTGTCATTCTAGAAACCTTAGTTATTACACTCGTATACTCTAAAAAAATTTGGAAAATTACAAAATTTTTTCTAGTAGAATTATATTCCAAGAACTTTTTATGCAATGGCAACAATAAAAATTCATGTAACAGCATTCGAATAATTTGCACTTTGAATCAAAAATGTTTTGAAGGTTACTAAGGAATTTTTTGGAAAATCGGATTCCTAGAACTTTTTAAGTAACGGTAACGAGGATTACAGATAAAATTTTAGTAAAATTACTAAAATTTTAGTAGATTCTTTCGTAAAGTTATAGAAGTCTCTAATTTTGCTTACAAGTTTTGTAGATTGACACCATTTTCTTGTACAGTGTACATATAAAATTTTAGTAAACATAACAGATTTCGGTAAATTTAGATTACTAAGGTTACAGATTTTTTTTTTACAGTGTAAGGTAATAGAAACTTTTTCAGTGCTCAAACATAAAATAAAAAAATATTTTAACCAATTATATTCCGTAAATTCTTATTTTTGTTAATTATAAATAATTATTTGAAATAATGTTATTGAAAATGATTAGGAAATAAAATAAAAATTTGAGTATAGAAATCGTTAAAAATAATTTAAAATTTGTAATTTTATTAAATTAGAACATCTAAATTTTCCTAATGTTAGGATAATAGTAGTTAATAATGATTTAATTAAACATAAAATAGTTGTTAACATGCAAGTTAATAAATAATCTGGTCTCTCATTATTGAATATTAAATAAGAATATTTCGTAAAACAATAAAAGTATTAGCTAAAATTAAATATTATTAAACCATAAAAATCTAAATACATAAGAATCTTAAAATTAAAATACTCTTAATAAAATAATAATTATTAATAAAAGATTAAAAAATTAGAACATGTTTGCGAATCATATTCGCTTGCAAATATTCAAATTTGGTTTATAAACTCACGAATGTTTTTATTTTAAAACTGTAAATAATAAATAAAATAATCAATAAGTGAGCTATAAAAAGTTCAATGAAAATGTGCTATAGGCGTCTAAAAAAGTAGGTGTTTTCTAAAAGTTTTATGAATTTAGATTTCATTTACTTTGATTTAAATTGTGAAGATATTATTTTAATAATGTAAAAAATTTCAAAAACGAAAGTCAATGATTAACGCTTTAGATTTTTGTATATCCGTCCTGCAATTTTATGTACTCTTCATAAAAGTTTTACCCCCTGTTATATGTGATTTCTGATTTAGCAATTTTGGTTCTAAGTGTGTGCCTAGTGCATCTGGCGTTACTCTCTTTAATAGGACTGATTTTTACGGCCTCACATTATGACTTTCACAGGAGCAAGAGATACGTGAAGCATTCAGGTCCTGTAACTAGCCGGCAAAATCAGAAGGTTTTGAAATTTTTTGTGGATCTAATTCATATCCATTCTTTAACTTTAATGTGGGGAAAATGAGAAAGAAGTAAAGGGATAAACTGTTTTTCTAGTAATGGGTTATGTATAAAAATTTGTGTAAATATTGTAACTGGAAATAATTAAAAGTTCCCCAAATTTTATATAATTATTACAGGGTTCGCACGCTTCAAGGACCTTTGACCAGTAGTTTTGTAAAATAATATTTTCTCTATTTAGTGAAAAAAAAAACCCTCTTTCTTCAGATATAGCGACCAGCACTTTATGAAATTTCTGGTACTAAACATCCAAAATTCCCTGAATCGCTTGATGCATATGAACGCTGTAATACTTAAAAATGTTATTTAAATAAAAGTTCATGCTGGGAACAATGAATTATATAATAAATTTTAATACTTGAACAATGTAATCTAATAAAGGCTTACATGCATATGTCTTTTAACACAATTAGCATTTAAGAGCATACACTAGTCATTCAAAATTACCCGGATGATAAAGATAAGTCTATGGGGGCGATATTTTCAAATATCTCGCTCAAATTTTAATATTTTTACATGTTTTTGGCATAGGATAGCTGAGGACGATCTACAACCAGGCTAGTCTTTACTTTTTCGGTTATGGTTTCGGATTTTTTTTTTTTTTTATTATTTACTTTAATTTTCGGAACCAGTTGAAACCGTTTCTGAAATTGAAACTATCATAATATAAAAAATATATAACCAAAATCGAAAAAATAACAACTAGCTCGGTTCTAGATCGTCCTCAGCTATCCTATTAAAAAAATCATGTAAAAATATTAAAATTTGAGCGATATATTTGAAAAAAACACCCTCATAGACTTAACATTATCATCCGGGTCTTTTTGAGAGAGTCGAGTGGCCTCTTAAAAGAAAATTCTAATTCATTGTTCAACATATAGAGTGAAATCTCCAGTAACTACAACTTAAGGATTATTTATTGTTCAAATCACTACAGTGGTGGTCAGAATTATAAGAACAATTGAAAATTGCGTAGAAAAAATTTATTTCTGAGCTAAATAAAGTGAAATTTATACACTAAATGCTTTTGTATGCTAGAAATCCTTGTAGAATGCAAAACATTGGAAAATGCCAAAATATGAATGTTTTGTCACATGTAACAAAATATGTCAGTGTAAAAATTGGACAAAATTATAAGGACAATGAATTTTTTTTGCCTGAAACACACTGATAATTAATAATCTCCCCGCTTCTTCTCAATCACTTTTATCAGTCTTGACATCATGGAGTTTGACCATTCCTTAAGAACGTTCTTGGAAGATTTTGAGTGATCTTTTTCGATGGAAGACATGAGTTCTTGCGTTTTTTGAGATTATATACCATTTTTGCATATTTTGTATGCCAGAATACCCAGCAGATTTTTCCATTGAATTTAGATCAGGACTTCTGACCGGCCAATTAAGTAGTTTCACGGAATTAGCATTATACCACGAGTTTGAAGTTTGGGAAACATGAGCCGGGGCATTGTCCTGCTGGAAAAAGTAGTCCCCAATCGCTACTAACGGTGCATCTGGTAAAAGATTATCGCCGAATACATCAATGTAACTCTCAGAATTCCTCCTACCCTGCACAAAAAATATTGGAGTTGTTCTACCAGTTGTGAAACCTCTCCAGACCGTTACTGAATACTTCCAAAAATATGCTTTGAGAAAATCAAATTTTTCTCTACGGAGATCATACTAAAAGTTGCAAAAACAATCTAGTCTATCCAAATTAATCTTTTTCTCATCGGAAAATACAGAATCCCACTTTTTCCCTCATAATATCGCAGTTTTTGGCAAACTTCATTCCCAGTCTCTCAAGAACTTTTGTAAGACGTGGTTTTGACACATATTTACTATAGCAAACTTTTTTCTTTCTTTTTCTAAAACACGTCGAACAGTTCGAGCACTTGCATTCTAAGTTCAAATCATGGTTTTTCCCGTTTTTTGGAGCAAGCTCGCCTTATTATCATTCTTTTCCCCCATACAGAAACAGAAGAAGCCTGCTTGTATGTCTTTGCTGTCCATATTTACCGGAATTTTAAAGATAATTGTAAATAACCGTTCTTGATCTATTAAACTTTGTAGCAATTTAGCATACAGAAAGTCCTGAATTTTTAAATGCATCCATTTTTCCTTTCTAAAACTCCAAAAGCTTTGCATCTTGTGGCATGATTGAAAAACAGAATAATACGATCCCAAACGCTTACTACGCATTTATATCGTCTGGAAGTTCCGTGTGCAGAGCAACAAAAAAGCAAATTTTACTTTTTAGAACACACAAATACAGTTGTTCTTATAATTTTGTCCATATCAAATGGCTGTATAAATTTATAATACATTTTATAAGTATGAATTTATCACATATTTCCATAAATACATACAAAAAAAAATCTTCATTTTTCATTGGTTTCCAGCCATTAAATTTTCATGAGTCTCGTGCCAAATATAACAAAAATATGGCAATTTTTGCCTTGTCCTTATAATTGTGACCACCACTGTATTACAAAAGTTTTGAATATATTTTATACTTACCTTCGGTTTCAAAGTATAGTAGAAATACATTAAAATATTATTGTATACAAAAATTGGTAATATTACACATTCTTTTACTAAAGAATATTTATTCATAAATATGGTCATTAACTCTAACTACTGACACCACCCCTGTTTTGAAAAAAAAAAAAAACAAAATAAGAAAACATAAGCTATAGCAGATAAGACAAATACACTGTAAAAAAAATCCGTTACATTTACGGCAAAAACTGCTGGCAGCAATGCTGCTGTAAATTTAACGGGTACTTTTTTACAGAGTAATTTACCACAAGATGAAATTGCTTTTCTGAATTTTACAAGAAAATGCTTATTTGTGTAAGTTTTTAGCTGAATTGTCAATTACTGGTTAAGTGTCAATAACTGGAGGTTTCACCCGAAACAAGATTAAGTAATTTCATTTACTCATATTAATAAAGGGAAATTCATATAACAAAACTGGTTATACTGTACTTTAAATCTCCTGCATAACTGGGATTACTATTGTGTTCTTTTATCTCACGAAATTAAGAAAATCTAAAAAATTGACTTAAAATAAAAGAAAAAAACAGAGAGAAGAAATAAAAAGAAAGGTAAAAGTCATCATCATTTTGTTTTCTTAAAAGAACATTTGGAATTCTTTTCCAGATAGCAGCTGCGTAAGAAAACAATGTTTCAAAATGCGTTTTGATAAACAGCCACACTTATCAAATAAAATACCTAACATTACTACTGTGTAACAATGCTGTGTATAGCAGATATCATTTCCATTTAACTCATGGTGCAAATAGTTAATGATAAACGATAAGATTGGTTTGTCAAGTATGATATATCTGGAATTGTCTGAAATCCATTTTGTGGTTATCACATCACGTCGATAAACTCTTTCCCTGCTTTCCTTTTGAGGAAAACAAACGTTACGACACTTTCGAGTTTTTGGTTCTATTAATAATGTAAAAAAAGTCCATCAAACACTTATAGCAATTTTTTTGCATTTTCTTATGTTGCGTATAATTTTATTTTTATTTATTTTTGAAAAAAAATTTATGGGGAAGGGAGGTGAAATATGCGTGGTTTGCTTTTCATTAAGTCTTGAAAACATTATAGCTGTTCAAAAAGAATGTTCTAAAACAACAAATTGCATATTATTTTTAGTGACGTCTTACAGCATGCAATTTGGCTATAATTTGGACACCATAAATTCTAGCCATTCCTTTACTAACTCAAATAAAAAAATTGCAAAGTATTAAATATATATCTATTTACGAAAAATATTTTTTCATGCAGTACAACAGGGCTGCCACTGGCAACTATTTTTTTAATTCTATTTCGCATCACTTTTTCGAAACGAAATTTATTTACAGACGTTTTAGCAACATCTTCAAAAGAAATATACAATGGAATTTATTTTTAAAAAATAGTGGTCAAGATAGAATATAAAAATTGTCGCCAGTGGCAGCTTTTAATACAGTAGCGGATTAGATCAAAATTTCCAACACAACGAGACGACAGCAGCTTTTTTGACTAATGTTTGTTTCTGACTGCTTGGATATCAGAAAACTTAGGATAGGTTTTACATTTTCCAGGAGGAAAAAAAGAAGAAAAAAAATCAGCTTTACTTCGTAAAATCTGCCATTTTTCTTATTTAATCGATGAAAAGTTTTATAAAGCTTTATCATTATTTGTTCAAGGTCCCATATAATATCTGTGCCTAGAATTATTGCGAATGGTATTATACATATAAATGCATTTATGTGAGTTGAATACTAAAGCATAATTACCAACCTTCCGTTTTTTTTAAGTGAAAAAACATCAAATAATGTAGAAAAAATATTTAATGACGTATTTATTGTTTCTATATGATACTAACTTTTTTTATTTAACAAATTTCTAGTTTGATCTAATTTGTAAAAAAAATTAGCTATGAACAGCTTCTGACAAGAAATATTTGACGACCCAAAAAATTCGGAAATTGTAAAGTTTTCAGCGGTGCATTGCCTGTTTATCCATTCTTTGATTTTTTTCCCATTCACTGGAAAATAATATTCTCCAAATATTTCAACGGTAAACTCAAAGGACACAAACACAAACATTTCTGGTTAATGTAAAATTCCTCAAAATAATGTAAATGCCCCCATTTTGAATACATTAAGTACTGGCAAAAAAGGGGAGGGAGCTTATAAGATTCAATTCTGATTCTTCAGTATTTATTTATACTTGTCATCAATACTTACTCAAGTATGGAGCCAAAAGTGGGTCCATACTTGACTGAAGACTATGTAGACGATCTCTTTTTCAAAAATTGCATTTCTGTCCAGAAAACGAAATATATAAATTAAGGGGGGGTGGCATTAACCCCTGTTCCCCTTCTTATCCTTTTCGAATGAACTCTCAAAACTAATCAGAGAAGCGCTTTATCATAATGAGCCTATTCTGAAATTTCAAGTAAATCGGATATTTTTATCATGAGTTATCGCGTTACGTATGCACATACATACATATATACAGAATGGACGAGCACATAAGCTCTCAGGCTTTGACAGCCTGTGAGCTAAAAACTATTTATAGTCGCATCATATAACTGTAACAATTTAGTAATAAAATAGCATAGAGTAGGTGTGTTCTACTCCCCCCCCCCCCCTTAACTCTACTTTAAGCTCTTGCTTTCTATGACGTACGCAGCATACTTCATGATTTCTGGCTGATTTTTTAATTTGATATTCCGAATTCTCACCCGAATGTTTTAACTCTAATTTTTACTTTACATGCTGATCGATAGTTTATAAACAATCTTAAAGAAAACTACCAATTAAATTTTTATGATGCGAATTCAAAATTTCTAAAAATTTAAATCTGCCAGATGCTGTAACACTGGTGGCTAATGACATGCATCCACTAACAATGCTAGAGCATAAGGAATTAAAATTAGAGAAGTAATTTAAGAAAGCTCCTTTGTGTTTCAGTGTCCCATTAAATGGAACACTTAATAATGATTCCCAAATGCCACATTATCGCCAGAATTATAGTATAAATATTTTCCGTTAATATTGTATGGAAATAATAGCTTTTTCTTATTTTCAAATAAATTTGTATACGTGAATTCCGTTGTGATTCGTAAATTTCAACCCTTTGGTAATGGAAGTGTTCTGCGCCGCAAAGGGTTAATATCGAAACCTTGTGAATTTTCACGCATTTAAAAAAATTGATTTGGAAGCATTTTATAATTGTATAAATGTATTTTTAAAAAATTCTGTTACAGTGACCTCCTATTATAACGACCATTTTTGGAAGACTGAATGAAGTCCTTATAACGGTCATCGGTTGTTTCATATACTTAGAAAATGTATGGTTTTTTGTGAAGCGCATATTAATATTTCAGTAGAAGTTGTGATATATTTCATTTATAATTTTATGTTGTTTATCCTGCATAAAAAAACTAAAGCCTCTAACTATTACACATAAGTCTTAGCCCTTGAATGTGTTCATCAGTGCGTGGCAGAAACTGCATTTTACACATAAAAAGCTGTTGTCTTGTGGTTATGATCATTCATAAGGACCTTTGGCACGCTTGTGTCTATAATACAGTCACGCATAAGAACGCACTGTACCATATCAAATGCAAGCTCATATTAATGTTATTATTATGCTTCAAAGATTATACTTAACTGTACAATCAAGTAAATTAAATATTTATATTTATATATTGAATAAACAAATGATACTGCTTATCATACATAGTATTTACATTATGTCAACTTAAGACCATATACAATGAGTATTGTTTTTGTTTATTTATTAACAAATATATTTTCATGAAAAGTAGAATTGGAACACTTATTTCAAGACGCAGTAAGTTATTTAATGGACAAGAAAATAAATACAAATTTATGCTATTTGAAAAAAGTCATGTACTCAGTGAGATTAAATACCCAGTTTTATCATTGTAGATACTAAATACATCTCTGAGGCATGCATTCTTAAAACTTGGTTCAAAAAGTCGCCAAGAAGAGAAAAGCTACTAGAAAGCGGCTAATTTGTCCATAGTACCTAGGAAAATGAACTGATTCTTTTTTCCCCCAGAGTTTTGAAAAGCATGCACATCTGTATTACTTAAGCCAAATACTTTGGTTCTGAACACTTTCTTATTTGGACCCACGGTGCTAATCACTACGCTATGTGGGCTTAAAAATGTCAGTAAATTAACTCATTATTTTTTATTTATTTATTTTTGTTTTACTAACTTACGATACATCTTTACTTATTTATTTAGTACGATATATAGTTTAAAATAAAATTCAGATATCATTTATCATGTCATAATTGGATGAAGCCATATTAGACGCTTTTTCCACGCAATAGGTTACTGTTATTCTTGGAATCGCACAAATACCTCTGGAAGAAAATAGCTTCATCTTTATCAGAATTGGAGCATTGATTTTTATACAGGGTATTTCGCTACCAGACCGACAAACTTTGAGGGATGATAGTAGACACGAAGACAAACATTATTAAATAGGAAACCATGGGGCGTAAACGTCTTCTATAGGAGCTAGGGGCCATTGAAGTTTAAGGTACAAAATTTCAAACGATGATAACGGAAAAAAGGGTCGATTCGTTTGCGGTTTTCACTGAAATCATTCTTTATATCACGATTTTTTTAGAAAATTTTTTAAAGGTTACGTTCAAAAATTGTCGGGCGCTTTAGACTTTAGAGTAACGAACAATTACTTTTTACCGTTATTTTGTGCATGGAGTTGAAATTTTTCTAAAGTTTAAACTTTTACTTAAATTTTAAGTCCAAAATCGGAAACATTGGAATCGGGTAACTAGCAAAAATTGAAATGTGAACAGAAGGGGAGATTTTAAACTCTCATAAATATTAGCCAAACAAATCGATTTCGCTGAGGTTTGCGTCTAAGTCATTCCCTTGATAATCATTTTATTCAAAATGACGTACAGCTTTGATGTCCCCATTTTTTGATAGAGGGCGCTTCCGATACGTCTCTGATATTTCAATGGCATTACTCTTGGTTATTTTACTACCAGACCAACAAACTTTCAGGAAGTGTTAGCGATACAAAGACGACTCGGAATCACATAGGAATGTAACGTTGGAAATGCCTTTTTTGCGAGTTACGGTTGAAGGAAGCAGAGAAAAGAAAACAGAAACAGCAGAGAAAGAGCAACACGTTAATGTGACAGAAAACAGTTTATTTAAATGTTTTACTAGAAAAGGTGTTCGATATTACGACCAGAAGTAGTCCGGCATGCTTGACAGCGGCGTTGCGTGGAATTCCTCACGCTTTGAAAGATTCATGAAGATTAAATTTATATTTGAATTTTGAACAACCGTAATTTTAATGAATATTATTAATTCAGCGAAACAATTAAAATCTCAGTTTTTAACTATTTTATTTAGATTTCTTCAAATACAAGATGAGATTATCAATTTAACACAAGAAAGTTAAACATATATTTGAATTTTGCTTGATAGACATCTTAATGAGTAGTATTAATTAAGTAAAAATAATAGAAAATATCAAGTTTTATAGAAAAAGACAGATTTCTTATGATTTTTATCAACTTAAGAGAAAACTTAAACGTACATTTCAGTTTTTATGTGGTAATCATCTTAATGAGTATTTTTAATTAAGCAAAACAGAAAAAAATATAAATTTTTATTTGATTTCTTAAGATTTTTATCAACTACATGATCAGTGTATCGACTTAAAAGTTGAAAGTTAAACATGCATCCTAGCTTTTCAACAGCTATAACCTTAATGAATATCGTTAATTAAGTAAAACACAATGGAAAATATCAAGTTTTTTTTGGAAAAAAACAGATTTCTTACGATTTTTTCAACTGAAACTTCAGAATATCAATTTGAGAGAAAGAAATTTAAGCATGCATTTCAGTTTTTGAACAAACGTTTCCTTCATGAGCATTTTTAATTGTATAAAACAACGGAAAATATTAAATTTAACCGATTTCTTTAGAATTTTTCAACTATAATATCAACTTAAGAAAGGAAACTTAAACATTTATCTTAGTTTTTGAACAGCAATCCCCTTAATGAACAATGTTAATTAATCAAAAACAATGAAAAATATAAAATTTTAACTGATTTCTTCATACTTTTTAAAGTATAAAATCAGAATAAACAACTTAAAATAGAAATTTAAGCATATTTTTTAGTTTTTGAACAGTCATTACCTTAAAGAATTTCAATAATTGAACAAATAACAAAGAAACTAATGATTTTTTAACGAAAAAAGACGAATTTAAGCGAATCCACTTAACTTTTTGCTCTAAATGGAAATTTCATCATACTTTATATATACCAACTAAGTAGAATTTTAATGCATAAACGAACACATTTCAATAAATACTCAACACACACGCAAATTTAAAAACAACACCTGCTTCTTGTGACGTCATATTGAAACCAAAACTTATTTCTCCGAAATCCCTCACCATGCCTTTTCACCCCCATCTCCCCCAATTTTTTACCTCAGGTAGGGGAATGGACAAAGCAATGACCCCTCATTGTTGTATATTTAGACGTCTGAGAGAAAAAAAAAGAGACATTTTAACATGTGAAGGGATTTAGATTATTTTAAGCACCCAATTTCATAACAGTTACCCCAATATCTCAAAATTAAAATTTTGGAATACATAATGAGTATAATTAATTAAGCAAAATAATAGAAATATTATTTTTTTAAGGGGAAAAGGTGAATTTAGGCGAATTTGATTAGTTTTACAATAGTCTTTTGTACCGCACCTTGGAAATATGGATTTCTAACAGAAGAATTAAACGTATATTTTAATTTTAACAACAAAAACTTAACAAGTATCATTAATTAGACAAAAATAAAATATCAATTTTAAAGAAAAGACGAATTTGAATAATTTTACACTAGTATTTTCAAAAGCAATATGGCAATATCGATACTTATTCACATATTTCACTTATTCACTGTATTCAATACTGTATTTAATAAATTTGGATACACTTTAAGAATTTCCTAATCTATAATTAAATATTAGCTGTATATTTAATGTTACCCATGTTTTCAACGTTAGTTCATAATCGTGAATTTTGTATTTTAAATACCATGTATTCAGATTCAGATTATTTTCACTTGAAATCATACAGAATTTTTTAACAGTGTTTGTTTTTGAAATCATTGAAGCAACTGTATTTAATATTTTTAACACCAATTTTCTAAGATTTTCTAACATTTTCCGATTATACATTTCTCAGAAGTACATTTCTAAATGCTACAGTCACCTTACATATCGAAAAGATATCATTGAAGCAACTGTATTTAATATTTTTAGCACTAATTTTCTAAGATTTTTTTACATTTTCCGGTTATACATTCCTCAAAAGTATATATTCTAAACAATAGAAAATATTAATTTTAAGAGGAAAAAGACGAATTTAAACAAATTTTATTAGTTTTACACTATTTTTTCTCATCTCCAACACGGATATATCAATTTTAGCAGAAGAATTAAACGTATATTTTAGTTTTTAACAAGAAAAAAGTAATAAGTATTATTAATTAAACAAAAATAAATAGCGATTTTCAAGAAAAGACAATTTTTTATACAAATTTTCAACTTTGAAATACATTTGTTTACATATGTTGTTACAATATATTACTAAACTTAAACTTTTTTAAAAGTTTGAATGTCTTTACAAAGGGTTCATACTTATATTTTTTACGTCTTGACTGCATTCGAAATCTTACAACAAAAGTATACTTTTATTATTATTATTATTCTAGAAAACCTAAAATGTAACTTCTTGCTGCTTTAGACACTTGACATATTAAAACTACTCTGAGATATTCTACCCATATAATTAATCAAATTAGGACATGATTCATCTTACACTTCAAAATTTCTGAATTTTTACAATACTTATTTTCATCAAACTATATTCTTGATCCTATATATTTTAACAGTACAGAATTTTAACATCTGTTTTTATCTATTTATCAGCAAATTATTAAAACACCCAACAACATTTTCCAAATATGAATATTATCTTTACCGTTTAATAATGCAAAACATACACGAATACAAAGTTTAATTTTTACAAACATTTCATATTTCAAACCAAACTATTCGAAATTTTCACAACATAAGAGCAAACATTAGACGAACTTTTTAACATTAATATTGCTTAGATCTTTTCATCATAACTTTTAACTATGATAATTATCCATTTTTAGGTTGATTGTCGAAAAACTGTAACTGAAATTACATAAACTTAATGTAAAAAACCATGTTCTCACACAATTTCTTGAAATTCAACAAAGAATTGACTATTACTGCAATACTTATCTACACCAATCTCGACTCTCGATAGTCTATAGATATTTCATCATTACACACTTACAACTCTTTGCAATCGTTTAGCAGAAAAATAAGTCAATCAAAGTCTAGTAGTTATCACACCTGTCCCTCAGAAATATTACTATCATATGAAACAGTAAAGAAAATTAATATATATTTAGTATTTAATAACCTCATACGTGAAATTACTGTCGAATGAGATTACTAATAATCAATAAAATCAACTGTTGAACAAAAAAATAGTAGAGATTACCGAAAATTCAAACTTTTTTTCTACAAAAGTTACTAAAATTAACAAATGAATGATAAGTTAGAGAAATAACTAAAAAAATTAATGAACATATTAACAAATTTATTAAAATCACACCTTTTTCTGGATTACAAACCACAATTTCTTGAAAAAATTAACACCGAATTTGTAAGATTTTAATCCTTGTATTACATACACTTAAAAAATATTCAAAATTAAACAAAAAATTTTTTTAGTCTCATCAATAAGCAGAAATTCTATATTAAAAGAATATTTTCATAGTAGTACTTATAAAAATGAGAGTTTACAAACTGATTTTCATAATTTTATCACATTTAAACTTAATTTTTAATCATAAAACATTATTTAATCAAATTTTATACTTTCTAATTCAGTAAAATTCAATACTTTTTTAGTTTTTAAACCAATACAGCAATATTTATTTACATCAAACTTGATTCTTTACCTTTTATATTTCCACATTACACAATTGAGATAAATACTAACTTGAAACGATTATAGAGTTGAAGTCAATTGATTCTATTCGATTTTCACCTTATACAAATTGCTCCTACACGAAATTTCTTACTGCTATAATCATCTAAAGTATTAAAAGTAATCTACTCATATTTTTAATAAATTCATCAGATGTTTCATCTCGCACTTCTGAATTATAGTCCATCAAGTTGCTTAAAATATAAATACTATCTTTATAGTTTTAACGATATATAGTATAACATGGTTTATCTTGAGTTAGCACTTCCATAGTATTATTCAAATTATATGTTTCATCTTGCACTTCTGAATTATCATCCATCGAGTTTCTTTTTTAAAAATTAATAATATATTTATAGTTTTTGATTATACATAGCATGTATGAATACAATATTTAATTTTAACATTTCATATTTCAAATAACCTACTGCCGAAACCAAACTATGTGAATTTTACCACAATGCTTATTATCATAGAATAATTTGTGTTTCACACTTTTCTAAAAATTATCAGATATGTACCCCTCAGAGGAATTACTATCATATGAATAAATGAAGAAAATTTAATTTATATTAAATGTAGACGAAATTGATTGCAATATACATGTATTTAATAAAAATAA
Organism: Maratus speculifer; assembly: GCA_964019185.1. Lineage (NCBI taxonomy): Eukaryota > Metazoa > Arthropoda > Arachnida > Araneae > Salticidae > Maratus > Maratus speculifer. The sequence goes on from OZ025293.1 coordinate 94,469,887, forward strand.
ATAAATAAGCGATTATTTATACATTAAATCTTTACTAAATATATATTTCTTTCTTTATACAGATGTTTCAACAAGATGAAGCAAAACAGCAGCAAACTTCAGAAATTAACGATCTGAATGATTCATCCCTAGCACATGTAGCGTTAACGAATAATACATATGTGATGAGAAATACTAGAATTCGTATATGAAATGTAATTAGAGTAAATATAAAATGATTTGTCTTACTGCCTACACTTTCACAAGTGCCTTTTTACCTATATTGTTGAAGAGAATCCTAATTGTTTCCATTTATTTCTATTACAGATGTGCTCTATTTGCTACAAACACTTCTTAAGTAAATGGAATTTAACAGAACATACAAAAATCCATACAGGTGAAAAACCTTACACTTGGGAAGATTACCAAATGCTGTTTTCAAGGAGGCGTGAATCAAAAATGCACACATCATCATATAAAGCATCGTCACTTATATGTAAACTTAGTGAAGATATTCAAAAATTAGTCAGACTTTTGAAGAATTTAGAAATAAAGGAAGATATTTAGACTATTTATCCATCATATTTTCCATAACACTTACCACAATACCTCAAACTTAAAATTTGGAAGACATACACACTGCTGAAAAGTAATTTTGTTACCCGTGACTCTTCTAACCAGCATGAATGTATAGATATTATTTTGCAATGTATTCCTTAAATGCTCACATTAAATATTCTTTTATATGCATATATTGTTGTGTTTATTTTTCTAAAACCTATTACTTTAAAAAAATACATAACATTTTAAGTGAAACAACACTCTCGCAACTTAAAAAATGCATAAGAGAAAAAAAAAAAAAAAATAAGCAGGTGTATGAAAAAATATGCAAGTTTACAAAATAATCTCACTGTTTTCTAGAAATATTAACAAAAAATATTTACAATATAAAGAAATAGCAAAAGTAAAAAGAAAAAACACAAATGTAAAACAAAAAAATCACAAAGTGAAATTTTCAACGTTAAAAAAATGAAAAAATGTTTGTTAAAAAAAGGGTAAAAAAATTGCAAAAAAATTACAAAAAAGTTATGGAAAATTTTGCTGTTTTTAATATAGTATATAATGGTTTCATCATTATATTTGCTATTAAAAACAACAAAATTTTCCATAACTTTTTTGTAATTTTTTGCAATTTTTTTACACTTTTTTTAACAAAAATATTTTCATTTTTTTAACGTTGTAAATTTTTTTTAACTTTTGTAAAAAGTTATTTCGAAAAAAAAAATTGTAAAAAATGTTTTTGAAAAAAAATTTTTTTGTAAAAATATTTTTTGAAGTTTTGGTTTTTGTAAAAAAAAATTTTGTTGTAATTTTTTTTTTCAAAAACTTTGTTGTGAATTTTTCACTTTGTGATTTTTTTGTTTTAAATTTGTGTTTTTTTCTTTTTCCATTTGCTATTTTTTTATATTGTAAATATTTTTTGTTAATATTTCTAGAAAACAGTGAAATTATTTTGTAAACTTGCATATTTTTTCATACATCTGCTTATTTTTTGTATGTTCTTATGCATTTTTTACGTTGCGAGAGTGCTGTTTCACTTAAAATGTTATGTATTTCATTAATGTAATAGGTTTTAGAAAAATAAACACAACGATATATGCATATAAAAGAATATTTAATGTGAGTATTTAAAGAATACATTGCAAAATAATATCTATACATTCATGCTGGTTAGAAGAATCACGGGTAACAAAATTACTTTTCAGCAGTGTGTATGTCTTCCAAATTTTAAGTTTGAGGTATTGTGGTAAGTGTTATGAAAATATGATGGATAAATAGTCTAAATATCTTCCTTTATTTCTAAATTCTTCAAAAGTCTGACTAATTTTTGAATATCTTCACTAAGTTTACATATAAGTGACGATGCTTTATATGATGTTGTGTGCATTTTTGATTCTCGCCTCCTTGAAAACAGCATTTGGTAATCTTCCCAAGTGTAAGGTTTTTCCCCTGTATGGATTTTTGTATGTTCTGTTAAATTCCATTTACTTAAGAAGTGTTTGTAGCAAATAGAGCACATCTGTAATAGAAATAAATGGAAACAATTAGGATAGGCACTTGTGAAAGTGTAGGCAGTAAGACAAATCATTTTATATTTACTCTAATTACATTTCATATACGAATTCTAGTATTTCTCATCACATATGTATTATTCGTTAACGCTACATGTGCTAGGGATGAATCATTCAGATCGTTAATTTCTGAAGTTTGCTGCTGTTTTGCTTCATCTTGTTGAAACATCTGTATAAAGAAAGAAATATATATTTAGTATAGATTTAATGTATAAATAATCGCTTAGTTATTTATTTTTATTAAATACATGTATATTGCAGTCAATTTCGTCTAAATTTAATATAAATTAAATTTTCTTCATTTATTCATATGATAGTAATTCCTCTGAGGGGTACATATCTGATAATTTTTAGAAAAGCGTGAAACACAAATTATTCTATGATAATAAGCATCGTGCTAAAATTCACATAGTTTGGTTTCGGAAGTAGGTTATTTGAAATATGAAATGTTAAAATTAAAGATTGTATTCATACATGCTATGTATAATCAAAAACTATAAATATATTATTAATTTTTAAAAAAGAAACTCGATGGATGATAATTCAGAAGTGCAAGATGAAACATATAATTTGAATAATACTATGGAAGTGCTAACTCAAGATAAACCATGTTATACTATATATCGTTAAAACTATAAAGATAGTATTTATATTTTAAGCAACTTGATGGACTATAATTCAGAAGTGCGAGATGAAACATCTGATGAATTTATTAAAAATATGAGTAGATTACTTTTAATACTTTAGATGATTATAGCAGTAAGAAATTTCGTGTAGGAGCAATGTGTATAAGGTGAAAATCGAATAGAATCAATTGACTTCAACTCTATAATCGTTTCAAGTTAGTATTTATCTCAATTGTGTAATGTGGAAATATAAAAGGCAAAGAATCAAGTTTGATGTAAATAAATATTGCGGTATTGGTTTAAAAACTAAAAAAGCATTGAATTTTGCTGAATTAGAAAGTATAAAATTTGATTAAAAAATGTTTTATGTATAAAAATTAAGTTTAAATGTGATAAAATTATGAAAATCAGTTTGTAAACTCTCATTTTTATAAGTACTACTATGTAAATATTCTTTTAATATAGAATTTCTGCTTATTGATGAGACTAAAAAAATATTTTTTGTTTAATTTTGAATATTTATTGAGTGTATGTAATACAAGGATTAAAATCTTACAAATTCGGTGTTAATTTTTTCAAGAAATTGTGGTTTGTAATCCAGAAAAAGGTGTGATTTTAATAAATTTGTTAACATGTTCATTAATTTTTTTAGTTATTTCTCTAACTTGTCATTCATTTGTTAATTTTTGTAACTTTTGTAGAAAAAAATTTTGAATTTTCGGTAATCTGTACTACTTTTTGTTCAACAGTTGAATTTATTGATCATTAGTATTCTCTTTCGACAGTAATTTCACGTATGAGGTTATTAAATACTAAATATCTATTAATTTTCTTTACTGTTTCATATGATAGTAATATTTCTGAGGAACAGGTGTGATAACTATTAGACTTTGATTGACTTATTTTTCTGATAAACGATTGAAAAGAGTTGCAAGTGTGTAATGATGAAATATCTATATACAATCGAGAGTCGAGATTGATGTAGATAAGTATTGCAATAATAGTCAATTCTTTGTTGAATTTCAAGAAATTGTGTGATAACATGGTTTCTTTACATTAAGTTTATGTAATTTCAGTTACAGTTTTTCGACAATCAACCTAAAAATGGATAATTATCATAGTTAAAAGTAATGATGAAAAGATCTAAACAATATTAATGTTAAAAAGTTCGTCTAATGTTTGCTCTTATGTTGTGAAAATTTCGAATAGTTTGGTTTGAAATATGAAATGTTTGTAAAAATTAAACTTTGTATTCGTGTATGTTTTGCATTATTAAACTGTAAAGATAATATTCATATTTGGAAAATGTTGTTGGGTGTTTTAATAATTTTCTGATAAGTAGATAAAAACAGATGTTAAAATTCTGTACTGTTAAAATATATAGGATCAAGAATAAAGTTTGATGAAAATAAGTATTGTAAAAATTCAGAAATTTTGAAGTGTTAAATGAATCATGTCCTATTTTGATTAATTATATGGGTAGAATATCTCAGAGTAGTTTTAATATGTCAAGTGTCTAAAGCAGCAAGAAGTTACATTTTAGGTTTTCTAGAATAATAATAATAATAATAATAACAATAATAATAATAAATGTATACTTTTGTAGTAAGATTTCGAATGCAGTCAAGATGTAAAAAATATAAGTATGAACCCTTTGTAAAGACATTCAAACTTTAAAAAAAGTCTAAGTTTAGTAATATATTGTAACAATATATGTAAACAAATGTATTTCAAAGTTGAGAATTTGTATAAAAAATTGTCTTTTCTTGAAAATTGCTATTTATTTTTGTTTAATTAATGATACTTATTACTTTTTTGTTGTTAAAAACTAAAATATATGTTTAATTTTTCTGCTAAAATTGATATATCCGTGTTGGAGATGAGAAAAAATAGTGTAAAACTAATAAAATTTGTTTAAATTCGTCTTTTTCCTCTTAAAATTAATATTTTCTATTGTTTAGAATATATACTTTTGAAGAATGTATAACCGGAAAATGTAAAAAAATCTTAGAAAATTGGTGTTAAAAATATTAAATACAGTTGCTTCAATGATATCTTTTCGATATGTAAAGTGACTGTAGCATTTAGAAATGTACTTCTGAGAAATGTATAATCGGAAAATGTAAGAAAATCTTAGAAAATTGGTGTTAAAAATATTAAATACAGTTGGTTCAATGATTTCAAAAACAAACTCTGTTAAAAAATTCTGTATGATTTCAAGTGAAAACAATCTGAATCTGAATACATGGTATTTAAAATACAAAATTCACGATTATGAACTAACGTTGAAAACATGGGTAACATTAAATATACAGCTAATATTTAATTATAGAATAGGAAATTCTTAAAGTGTATCCAAATTTATTAAATACAGTATTGAATACAGTGAATAAGTGAAATATGTGAATAAGTATCGATATTGCCATGTTGCTTTTGAAAATACTAGTGTAAAATTATTCAAATTCGTCTTTTCTTTAAAATTAATATTTTATTTTTGTTTAATTAATGATACTTGTTAAGTTTTTGTTGTTAAAATTAAAATATACGTTTAATTCTTCTGTTAGAAATCCACATTTCCAAGTTGCGGTTCAAAAGACTATTCTAATACTAATCAAATTCGCTTAAATTCACGTTTTCCCCTTAAAAAATAATATATCTGTTATTTTGCTTAATTAATTATACTCATTATGTCTTCCAAAATTTTAATTTTGAGATATTGCGGTAACTGTTATGAAATTGGGTGCTTAAAATAATCTAAATCCCTTCACATATTAAAATGTCTCTTTTTTTTTCTCTCAGACTTCTAAATATAAAACAATGAGGGGTCATTGCTTTGTCCATTCCTCTACCTGAGGTAAAAAAAAAAAATCCCTGTCGCCTGGGCCTATAGGCGGAGGTATATTTCGAAAAGTGGTTATTTCAATATATATATATATATATATATATATATATATATATGATTAGAGATAAACCCAATTTAATAACTTCATTTGGCCGTTTATGAAAAATTTTTATTTCATTTTTCTGTAAAAACTGGTTTTATCAGAATCATCTTAAGAAAAATTCAGCTCAAATGCCCATTTTGACAACATATTTTGAAATAAATACTGAATTTATTAAAAAATCGACCAAAGCAGTACATTATACAATTCCTAAATAACAAATGACTGCCAGTTGAATGCATTTGAGAAAAAAAAATGAATTTAAAAATGAGTCATAAAATAACCGATTTGCTGTTTGAATGCATCCTTAATTCTTTAATCATGATTGTTTCGGAAAATTTTGTGCGAAATACTCACTTTGACAGCATTTTTAAAAATATATTCTATCTTTATCAAAAAACTGGCCAATGCGTCACAATATATAGCTCCTAAATAAGAGGATCTGTAAATTGGATTCGTTTGAGAGCAAAAATGGATTTTAAAACGAGTCATAAAAAACGCAATTTGCTATGTGAAAACTTCCTTAAATTTTCAAATCACGAAGACTTCGGTAAATTCTGTTCAAAATACCCTTTTTTGGTAGCCTTTTAGGTAGATTTCGTAAGAAATACTACCTATTGCAATCGCACCAGTTTATATATATATCTATCTATCTATCTATATATCTCACTTTTTATGGACACGATAACTTCTATAATTCTTCACTAATCTCCACCAAACTGGTACATAAAATCAAAGGGGTTAAAATCTTGGCTAAGTTCGTTAATGGGCAAAATCGGACCAAGGGGGTCGGAATAGGGGGCGTTTTCGTGAAAACCGAAAAAACGCTATAACTTCTTAATTAAAGTAGATATCGAATCAGTTTAAAGTTTATATTACTTCTTAAAAATGGGCCAAAAGTATATGTATGACAGATTTTTGATAAATTTAGAAGTGGGCTCAAGGGGCGAAAAAAACAGGGATTTTGAGAGAAAAAAATTCATAACTTCGTCAATTTTCAAGATATCAAGTCCAGCTAAATTTTTTGTAAACGTTCTTAAAATTATCTAAAACTTTTGTATTTACAAGTTTTTGATAGGACCAACTTTTACCGATGAAAAAAATTAAAAACGAAAAGAAAAAGGGCGCTGAAAAAAGAGAAAAATCCATAACTCCGTCAATTTTTAAGATATCAAATCTGATTAAATTTATTTTACATCTTCTGAAAAATATCTACAACTTTTATATTGACAAGTTTTTTATAGGACCAATTCGTATAGCAAAAAGAAATTAAACAAAAATAGGAGTTGGAGAAAAAACCTCAAATCCAAACTGCTTATATTCTGACTCATTTTTAAATTCATTTTTGATTTTAAACGCATCCAAATGGTAGATAATCTTATTTAGAAACTGTATAAAGTGACGCATTGGTCAATTTTCTGATAAAGACAGAATATATTTCAAAAAAGGCTACCAAAAAGGGTATTTTGAACAGAATTTCCAAAAGTCATCGGGACTGAAAATTGAAGGAAGTATTCAAATAAGAAATTGCGTTTTTTTCTGACTCGTTTTTAAATCATTTTTTGTTCTCAAACGCATCGAATTTACAGATCCTCTTATTTAAGAACTATATAATGTGATGCATTGGTCAGTTTTTTGAAAAAGACGTAATATATTTCAAAAAAAGGCTACCAAAAAGGGTATTTTGAACAGAATTTCCCAAAGTCTTCGTGATTTGAAAACAAGTTTTCACATAGCAAATTGCGTTTTTTATGACTCGTTTTAAAATCCATTTTCGCTCTCAAACGCATCCAATTTACAGATCCTCTTATTTAGGAACTATATACTGTGATGCATTGGCCTGTTTTTTGATAAAGATAGAATATATTTTTAAAAATGCTGTCAAATTGAGTATTTCGCACAATATTTTCCTAAGCAATCATGATTAAAGAATTAAGGATGTATTCAAACAACAAATCGGTTATTTCAATTTTTTTCTCAAATGCATTCAACTGACAGTTTTCTGTTATTTAGGAACTGTATAATGTACTGTTTTGGTCGATTTTTTAATAAATTCAGGACCTATTTCAAAATATGTTGTCAAAATGGGCATTTGAGCTGAATTTTTCTTAAGATGATTCTGATAAAACCAGTTTTTGCAGAAAATTGAAATTAAAAATTTTTCATAAACGGCCAAATGAAGTTATTAAACTGGGTTTATCTCTAATCATATATATTTTTTTTTGTTGAAATGAGCAATCTTTGAAATCTACCTCCGCCTATAGGCCCAGCCGACAGGGATTTTTTGAAATATATTCCGTCTTCATCAGAAAACTGACCAATGCATCACATTATATAGCTCCTAAATAAGAGGATCTGTAAATTGGATGCGTTTGAGAACAAAAATGGATTTAAAAACGAGTCAGAAAAAAACGCAATTTCTTATTTGAATACTTCATTAAATTTCAGTCCCGATGACTTTGGGAAATTCTGTTCAAAATATCCTTTTTGGTAGCCTTTTTTGAAATATATTCTGTCTTTATCAGAAAATTGACTAATGGGTCATTCCATGTAAATTCAACCAGATCTTGTAACCCGACCCACAGGGATTTTGATGAAACTTTGTGACTAATTCTAACATGAAATGATTCCATCAGAAATTTTTCCTTCCTAGACCTCATACTTTGTGAGATATGGGGGGTCCAATTCTTGGGGGTTTCTCAAATCGCACATTTCTGAGTCTGTATTTTGAGATTGCAGTTCCATCTTCAAAAAATTGTTTCTCTAGATCTAAAACGTGAATCATCTTAAGAATACCACTGTAAGAATATAAAAAGATGCAGATTTTGATAAAAAAAAATAAAAAAAAAAATACTTGTAATATTTAGGATAAAAATAATTAGCCAAAGTTGAAAGTTATGGTTATTTTTTCAAATTTATGTGACTTCACCAAAAAGGCTGTACACAAAAAGGCAAATTAAATTTCCATTTTCTTTTTGTTTTAAATAAAAGTTTACACTTTGGGCTTTCTATCTATGAAATAAAAATGATGTGTTTCGCATGGCTTATGCAAAAATTTTGGGCACTTTCCAATTAGTCGGACAAGTGCTTTATTTTTATATATTACATATGTACACAAAAAAGCAAATGAAATATCCAATTTCTTTTTGTTTTAAATAAAAGTTTACACTTTGGGCTTTCTATTTGTGAAATAAAAATGATGTCTTTCGCATGGTTTATGCAAAAATTTTGGGTACTTTCCACTTAGCCAGATGCATGTTTTATTTTTACATATAACATATGCACACAAAATGGCAAATGAAATTTCCAATTTCTTTTTGTTTTAAATAAAAGTTTACACTTTGGGCTTTCTATCTATGAAATAAAAATGATGTGTTTCGCATGGCTAATGCAAAAATTTTGAGTACTTTCCAATTAGCCGGATGCGTGTTTTATTTTTACATATGTACATATGTGTAGATCTATATAAATGCAGATGTATTATACATGTACATATGTATGTATATATACAGTATATTGATATATATATGTATAACACTGGTGCCCGTCTAACCGAAAAGTACCAAATTTTGCCTTGTTTTGAGAATCTGCACCAATTAAGAGGAAAGAAATCTGACTAAGTTTAGCTGTGGTACTTATATAATTACTGGAATTTCTATGAGTTATTGAATTTAATGTCATTTGATGCATGTTTTTTTAATTTGCAAAGTAAAATTTAGGCTTTGTTTTTTCTGATTAAAAAAAAATCTGACTCTAATATGTTTCCCCATTAAATTTAGTGAATGGTCCATATATTTCATTTAGTTATTTAATAATGGGCATTTTTTGCTAATCTAAAGAATCTCTTACTTTTATTTTCAATAATTAAACTCAAAACAGATTTTTTTTTTGGTACAGTATAAAATAGATAATTTTTTTCTCCTCACATTTCCATTCTTTCTTCCAAATGCTTATATATTAATTATTTGTGTTTAAAAAATGTTCAAAACCTTGTATTTCCTGTCCTTGGTTAATTTTAATCAGTTTAAATATTTATATTGGCAAGTTTAGATACACAAATGTTTAACAGAACTTTAATTTGTTTATATAGTCTGAAAGATTTAATTGCACCTGCCTTGTATAAACACCTTCTGATAAATGCAGGGTAATGTTCGTTAGTATGAAAGCAGATGTTTTGAAATCAATTTAATAAAATTATTGTCATTCTGTTGTTTCTTATCACAAAAGAATGATCTAACTTTTACTGTGCTACTAAAAAAATAATCTGATTGTTACATACTTTATAGTTTATGATATGTATAAATATTTTTTTGCTTTATTGTTTTAATATGGAGCCTGATATTAAACCTTCTACTAGTCTTCAGGTTTGCTGTATTGTAATATTAACTGGTTTAGAATGTCACAAAACTAGCTATAGAAATAACAGAAAAATAGACTACATTGATAATCTCTGTGATTCAGAAAAAGAACTTTTATTAGTTAGGACTATTGCATTTATAAAACAAAAATTAAGTGAAAACCGTTTGATTAATATTTGTGAGCATCACAGAATTTCGCTCTTAATGAAATATGAATTATATAAATGTGGAGATCCATTTAAGCGGCATAAAAAGCAAATGAAAAAAAGTAATTACACTCTAAAAAATAAATGTGTAAATTAGCTAATTTTACCCGAATATGTATGTAAATTTCTAAAATTACACACCTGTCGTAAAATTTACACATTTTTTTCTGAAATTTACCTGTTTATATGTGTATTTAGGATGTGAAAGTAAGTGTGTAATTTTTTATCACTTGAAAAACTCAAACAAGTGTGTAAATATCTAGAAATGCTTTGATTTACACGTATTTATGTGTTAGTCTAATTTAAACTTAATTATAAGTACACACATAAGTGAGTAATTTTTTACAAATACATACTTGTCATAAAATTTACACATATTGAACAAAAAATTACCCTTTTTTATGTGTACCTAGCATGTGAAATCAAATGTGCAATTTGTTATCGCTTGATTAACTCATACAGATGTGTAAATGTAGAAAAGTACTTGCATTTACACGAATGAAAGTGTTAATCATAATTAAGGATCAACTGAATCAACGATTTTTAAGATCAAAACAGAAACTGAAACCGAATTTTGGTACTCATCCTATTTTCGGCCGAAAACGAAAACGACCAAAAAAATTTTAAGTGATTAATACATACAAAAAGATACATAATTAGGTCCGTTCGGAATTATGTATGTATGTAAGACCGATTGTCGTTGTTCAGTCCATTCGTTCGTCTGTCTGTCCGTCTATCCGCATATAATAGAGCAAAAACTATCCAACCGAATCGTTTGAAATTTAAAATATAAAATTGTTCCATAATTTTGCCGAGTTTTTCAAATTTTATGAAAATCGGATGTATAGTTTGATTACAGGGATGGGATAATCAAAAGTATTGTGTTACATTACCGTCAATGAGAAAAAAAAATTTCAAGTTCATTTTAATGGTGTTACAGCATTCCAAACAGGAAAAAATTTATATACATTTACCGAAGCGTATTAAAATATACATTCGGTGCAATATATGGTGAAAAAACGTTTATTATTCATTTACAGAGCTACACAAAAGAATTCCGTCACATAATGATGTATGGGAAAACATAGTTTTCTGCGTATTTCAATCATGTTAAATTATTTCATATATAATTAAGTTGATATACGTTGCTCAGTTTTATTGCAAGTTACTTCTTTATTAATAGAAAGCGCTAACAGTATTTACAGGCACTCACAAAAGATTTCGGATACTATACTGCACCAGAACTACTCTACTTTACAGATTTTTGCTAGAAGTGCACTTTTAGTTGTGATATGAATTTTTAAGTGTAACCATATTTTTGCATATTACTTTGTGCATATATTACTTTGCATATTACTTTGTACATAAATGCTGTAAATCATATACAGGGTAACACAAAAGAATCTGTAAGAGTTACAGGGTAAAAATGAAAATAGCAGTGGTTTTCGAATCAGTTACGCATTTTCACGGTATCCCATGATAAGTAATGATTCTAAGTTTGCGATCTTGATTGCGTCCTATTTAAGAAGAGGTCCTATTATTTTCGTGTTACTGAATTGGAGATATATAATCGTATCAAATTTTATATTCATGCATTTTAGCATAAGAATTTAACAGCTAATGTATTAAGCTCAGAATATTTATAAAATTAATTGTAGTACGAACGCAGCTTATTTGCCACGTTTGACGCGCAATTTCCAATTTGTTAATGATGCTACACGCTTTCGAATATAATACAATCTATATGTATCTATGAAGTGTATAATAAAATATACGTTCTGCACAATCGGTGGTGCAAAGAATATTTATTATTAATTTACAGGGCCACACACAAGTATTCCATTACATAATATTATAGGGGAGATACCGTTTGGGGCGCGTTATAATACTATTAAACTATTTCACATTTTATGTACGTTGTTGAGGTTTATTACAAGTTACTTCCTGTATAATACAAAGCAGGGATGTAGTGGAGGGTATACGTGGGTACACGCCGTATACCCTTTTGATTTTTTAAGGAACTCGGTATACCCTCTGTTTCTCAAAAGAGCTACAGTGTATACACTCTAGGGTATACCCTCTGTTTTATGCATATACCCTTTGCTTTTTTTACGATTGCACCGCTGACAGAAAGCAGATAGTATTTACAGGGACACAGCGAAGATTTACGTCCACTGTATCCATTACAACAAAAACTGAATATTTTTAGAACTTTGTCATAGCACGAACGCATCACATTTTCTACGTTTAAAATGCAATTTCCAGCTTGTTATAAATTAATTATTGACATATATAATCATATTTCTAACACACAAATATATATATATGCTTGTGTATGTATAAGGTTCAAATAAAATGAAAACGTATTCCATGTATTAGTTCTTGAGATAGAGTGCCAACAAAATTTATATCACATAGAGACAGACAGAGTCACAGACATACAAACAAACATTTTGTAAAAACATTTTTAACCTTATAAAATGTGTAAAATCCATTAAAAACAAGAATTCGAAAATTTTCACGAATCTAGTATTTTTTTCTTGCAAAAATAGTAGAGTGTAAAAATGTTTCAGGTTCAGGTATGTATGTCAGTTTATTTTTTACGGTGATTTTTTGTTAACGATCAGCTGTCGTTAACAAAACACACTTCTGCGACACTTATACTTCTGTGGTTTCAAAAAGGAAAAAAAAATATTAAGCCTGCTGTTTTGAACGAACAGGTGATAAACTTCAAAGTTTAGTAATGTAAGCATTGTTTGCTTTATAATTTCTGCATGCGCATATGCCATGTGCAATAGGGAAAAATCGCAGACGATTTTTTAATTAAAGACAGTATAGTTTATTTGTTGATCTTTGGAATACACAGAGAACGAGAACATTTTGTTTGTAAAAATAGCCGTTTATGTACGTATAGTCCGTCAAAGTTTAAAAATTTAAGCAAAAAATATTACAAGAGTATCGCAATATTCTGTGTTTTATACAAAATACGTCCAAGAAAGTTTACAAATGCTGTTGGTATGTGTAAAAAATTCATGCCACCGCTTTTGTAACTAATATTGGACTATTTGTTTTCTACAAACGATGCTATGGATTACCATCAAAAAATGAAGAAATATGTAGATGGAAAATAGGTATGAAAAATATTTTTTCTGTTTGCTTTTCTTTAAATTACGATGATTTTGTTGAAATAAATAAAAATCTATGAATAATCCATATATTTGAAGGAATGAGGCTGAAATGTCACAATTTTATTGTCTATTTTTTTTAAATTCTAGAAGCTTTTATTATTTTATTTTGTGAATGATTTTAATGAAAGGAATTTCAAAATATCTATATGATATACACTATCAGAAAATATATGATTAACCCAAGAAAAAAGAAATAAAAGATAAACAGTATACAAAAATTACAATAATGCATACAACCACAGTTAAAATTCATTAGCTTTTATTCGATATATTTTTTAAATGTTTCGAGATTTTTACGAATTTAGATCTAATAAAACAAGTTTACAAACCAATTTCTAAATTTTATCGCATTCATTTGGATTTTACTTAGGGTGTTAACTATTTTAAAAAGTGGATTTAAGCTAGCGATTAAATCATTATTTTAATCAACAATTTGAAAAAAAATCAATTATTTAAATTAAAATTGATTTAAATCTAATTGTTCTAAATGACACAAACGTATTAAAATCTAAGATTAATGTAATTTGGAAAGTGTATTAAAATTAATGTAATTTGGAATACTGTATACAGTACACCAAAATCTGATAAAAAAGCTTTAAATAATTGTTTCTAATCTTAATTTCTGAGTCCTGTGAAACATTAAATACAATAACTTTGTAAAGGCATAAAAAATATTTCATTTAAATATTATATTTAAATCTAAATCTAATATAATTTGTGATGTCATAATTTCCTTTAAGTAATTAAATTGTTTATTCTTTTATATGAAATAAGCATTTAAAGTATGCTAAATTTCGGATATATATACATGTATATATTAGTATGCACATACATTGTGTAAGTTATGATTTATGCTATTAACAGTAATTTTTGTTACTACAAATGCAAAACGAGCTACCAATAATATTTGTTAGTTATGTTGGTTATGCCATATTGAAATTACTTATTTGCTGTTTTTATTAATTCTGTTGATTACTGTTTCATTTTGGCTATTTGTTAAGGCTGCAACACTTTGCCCCTTTTGAAATTAACAAAATGCACCCTACCTTTTAAAAAATAGTGAAATATACTTGTAATTGTTGTCAGATCTTTTTTGAAATAAATCCCTCCATAACGCAGTACTTCTAAATATGTGCACTAGGGTGGTCACAAGAAATCAATTTTCAAATTTTTTCGGGGGGACCCCTCAAAAAGTTGCCAATTGGTTAGAAAATGAGATTGGAAAAGTTTCAGCTCATTTGCATTATATTAACCCGTGCCGCATTCGGGTCAAAGTTCAGAAAAAACGTGATTTTTCTCAAAAAAATGCAGTTTTTCCTTCATAAAATGAATAAAAACAGACATAGAAACATAATCCTTGTTTTATTTTATAAAGTAACCTTTTGTCTTGAAGGATCACTTACCATCATTTAAAAAATATATATATAGATGTATAATATATGCATTTTTCAGGATCAGACGTAATCTGATCCTCAAAATAGATTTCTTATGATAATGCAAAAAATAAATCAAAATTTTCTTTTATCTTTTTCTAACCTTTTTATTATTTTATTTTTTTCATTTTGCACTTAAAAAATGTTATAATTATAAGAAAAAAATCAAAGTAATTGAAAAAAATTGAAATTTAAAGTTAATGAATGAGAAAAAAAAATAAGAGCAAATAAAGTATAAAATGAGAACAAATTATGTTTAAATGCAAAAGTTTTATTATTAAAAAGGAGCTTAATAAAGAAACAACATTATCACTTACTACTGTCACGTTAAGATGATAATGGCTTAGATAAAGTGGCTTTGGAAGAATCCGGAAAAGTTTTTCTACATTCAGATACAACTTGTAACAGAAATTGTTTTTGTTCTTCGTCTTTTGTTAAACATGAATTGAAATCTTGTATTAACTTTATTCCTCTTTCAGCTGGGTCATTGACAACCTTAAAATCATTCACTATTTTTTTTCCTTTCAAATAATCCTTGTTTTCATACCATAAATCGGGATCAGCGTTTAAAAATCGCACATTAATATCAAACCTTTTAAAAAAATTTACAGTTTGAGATGAAACAAAAAAATCGACTTCTTTGTCCAATAAATTATCCACTTCGTTGAAACCTATTAATGCTCTTACATTCCTATTATCAACCTCATCCTCATCATATTCTTTTTCAATTGACATTATTTTTGCAGCCATGCTTATTTTGATTTTTTTTTCTCCAAAGTATCATCAAAAAATGAAAAGGCAATTAGCTCGGGGCTGAGATACCAAAGGTGTTTTATCATTTTAGACAGTGCTTTGTCCGCAATCTCTTTATCTATATTTCGATATTCAACAAGTGATTTTATTAGTTTTAGATCTTGATTGGGGGCCAGAGTGAGAATGGGAGCGTTAAACCATGCTTTTACATAAACGTTGACTATAAATAGACAAATGTGTCTATAAGCATCTTTTTCTAAGTCTGTTAATAAAAACAAATCCCTGAAAAGATAAATTTTCAGAGAATATATTGCTTTTGCCATCCATCTGGCATGATGAATAGCACCAGAAGGTCTGAAGAAAATGTCTTTTACAGGAATACGTCCTATAAAAATTAAACAAAGCTGAGCAAATTCTTTATAATCATCCCTTGGTTGTTGAGATTTTAAATGTTCGATGAGGAAACTTGAAATTTCGCCCAAATTGAGAATTTTATGTTTAGCATCTTCATCTTCAATAGCTGTTTTGTATTTGGTCTTGTCTAACTTAGACCAATCAGCCTGAAATTTCTTTAAAATATCTGGCTGAGGACAAGTGGTTTTGCCTATTTTGGTATCAAAAACAGCTTTTAGAATAATTTCTAAAATATGGTGGCGACATGCTAAATGCAGAAGATTATTGCCTAATAACTGTTGTAGCAAAATGCAGGTTCCTCTCAGATGACCAGTGTTTACAGAAGTTGTATCAAAACACATTGCCTGTATTTTGTCAACTGCTCCCCACTCTTCAACTGCAGAAAATACAGCTTTTGCCTGAGTTATTCCCATGCTGTTTTCAAGCTGGGGAACACCTATCAACTGCTCTTCATTCCCACAGCTAATTAAAACCGCTATTCTCTCTACATTTTCTTTGTTCAAAATATGTGGAAGCAGTTTTCCATCCCAATGAACAACAGCTCCCTCTAAATCGGAATTTTCAAATCTTTTTTTAATGAGTTCAGTTCTCTGTTTTCGAAATAACTGTCTGCGGAGTCGTATTACACTTCTGCTTAAAATTAATGTCTGTGGATTGTGACCCAATGCTTCTGCAGTAGCTGTTATTATTCGAAATGCATCTCTATCAGAAATGCTACACCTATCTAATAACAAAGACAATTTTTCGGTTATAATTTCCTCCGTTCCTCGAGAGTACTTCCTTTTCTTAATTTTTGCCTCGCATTCATCTGCATCCGAAAAATTCTCCGCCGTATCATCTTGAAAAGGTTCCTCTTCCTCCGACTGACTGGTGCTGCTTGTTCTTATAGTAAAGGCTCCAATTCTGCACCTTTATCTTCTAAAAATAAAAAGAAACATCATAAAAAAGAGCCCTTAGAAAAAATTGTATTTTGTTTAATAATCTTAACAGAAAATATAATAAAGAAATTTAATTAATTTCTTAATAAATATTAAAATATATGCAATTAAAACTATTAAATTTGAATAACATTAAAAAATAGACAAAACTCACCAGCAGTTTTTCTTGATTTTTCCAATCGTGCCATTTCAGCTGCTCGTCTCTTTTCTCTTCGTTCTTCTACTTTTACAAATTTATGTCAACGCCTCCCATGCAGCCAGGGCGCCCTTTCTTTCTCTGGAGTAACAAAAACTGTTTGTCATCCTCAGTAATGTTTTTAAGGGCATCCTGATGAGCAATATCAAAAAGGTCATCAGGAGTTGACTTAAATGTGTCTATTTGTTTTATTTTGTGCTTTTGAATTGGATCTGCTAGCACTTTTTTGTAGATTTCTCCACTCTTCATAAAGCTTTTCAATTTTTGCAACACAGTCTTTAAAATGCCTGGTTGGTATCTTGGCTTTCTCCCAGAAAAGTACAACTTCTTGAGCTGTTAGTCTAGCAGCTTCTCTGGTCATCAGTTTTACTTGGCGAATATTATAAAATAAACTGCGTAAAACTTGGCAGTTACTGGGTAACTTACTGACAGTTATTTGATGTGACATGTGGCCAATTAGAAAAATCCGGTCTTGCAGCCTTAAACTCATATTCACTGTGAATTTAGAACACGAAGGTTCTAAATCCATTGTATCTCGAACTTCACAAAGGAAAAAATTACTAAATGAACTTAACCGCTTGAAATCTAAACAGTAACTGAAGCGCTCTTTTCTGTTTTTACGAATAAGCGGGGGAGGTAATGTGAAACCTCCTGTCAGACATTTCGGAAAGAGGGGTGCAGTTTGTGTACAGCTGGGTGCCGGAATGTTTCGGAGTTTAAAAATAGATTATGGTAGCATGTAACAGAAATGTTTCTTACTGAAAAAAAAGGAAAAAAAAAAGAGATAATTAAAAGATTTGTTTTTAATGCATTTTAATTGCAATATAAATTAGGTAGCTCTTTCTTTAGAGATGCAGGCCTAAATACCCGTGGATTAATTATAATTCGGGAAAATACTTTTTTAATTACAAAAATTGTTATTTTTCTTGTCTTTCAATAATAATAATAATAATAATAATAATAATAATGAAGATCCGAGGTAATTAGAATTATTCCTTTCTGATTTTCCCCTTTTTTCAAAAGCAAAGTTTGAGAGTATCGTTCACTACTTTGCCTGAAAAATGATAAATGTCATTAAATATAAGATTTAAAGTGGGTAAACTCAAAGTCAATAAAGTGTTCTTTGAAATAAGATAAGAAATAGGTTTCTAGGATAAATAGTTTTTATTTAATAAAGGAAAAACCACAATTTTTTGCAAAAAATTGCATTTTTCAATAATTCAACCACGATGCGGCACGGGTTAATATTATTCAATTGATCTGAAACTTTGTCAATATCCTTTTCTAACTAATTGGCAACTTTTACAGGGGTCCCCCGAAAGATACGATAAAAAAAAAAATTCCCCATGTATCTTGTAACCACCCTAATGTGCACCCAAGACTTAACAAAAATGATAGAACTTTATTTCTTGGAAAAAAGCACGATATTATTAAAACATGTTATTTAATTGTATTTTTCAATTCGTGATTTATAGAAGTATTGAAAATTAATGATTTTTATACTTATCATACTAAAAAATTATGTACTTATTTTTATTGCTACTAAGCACATTAGTAATATATTTTCTTATGTAATAGTGCCTTTTTTTTTAGAACAAACATACTACCATTTTTCTTTTTAGAATAAATAGTAAATACTGAATTATCGTTTACTAATTTAAGCATTACAATATGCATTATATACCTAATTAAAGATTGTAATCAATTTAAAATTAAATGCAGCAACTGATAATTTTAATAAATGTAAAATCATTATTTTTTAATATAGTTTTACATAATTATTGCAAAATATTAATGTATATAACTTTATAGTATTATATTAATTAATGAAATTACTAATTTACAGTTTTTATAATTTTTGTAGTTACTAACTAATAATTAAATTTTATTGATTAAAGTGTAAAAACATAGATTATGTTAGTAAATAAAGGTCTAAATTTTTAGAAACCTAGAATCTATTAATCTTAGAAACCTATAGGCTAAACCTACATCTATTCAATATTTCAATGCTGGAGAAAAAAAAATCCGATTCAAATAAAAAGAAATATGATTTAAATGCAAAAATTCGATCTTTATTATTATTGCTTTTTAAATCCTTATTTTTTTACACCCTATTTTTACGGAATTTTAAACTGATTTTTGTTGGCCGATCCGACGGGGGAACTGTCTGGTAGGCGGAGTGTTAAAATAAATTTTGTTATTTATAACTATCCTCCAATCTTATAAATAAAATATTAATGATAATATACCAAAGTGTGATTTTATTTTATGTATGGTCTGCAATTTTATACTTCATTCACATAAAAAAAAGTGATTAACTGTGTATTCCTAATTTTTTTTTTACCTGTGTATGGTAAAAATAAGTACGGTTGTATGGATTTCTAACAGACAATTATATGGGAAAAAATTTATCACATTTCATTTAAAGCCACTATAATAAATTCTTATAAATCCGCTTGTATTATTTTATGACGATATCAGAGTGATATTGGCCCTGGCAACATAGATTCTTGGAAAATTGTGCAAAAACTTTCACATAAGACCTGAAAAATGAGCTTTGTTTTCAAAAATAATAATCATAGATAGCAAGAGTTATTATTTTTAAATGTACAATTTTATAAATAAAAATGTAATTTTCGCAATGAATTATTAAAATTATTTTTTAATAACTAAATTTTTTAAAGTTTGAATTTTGCTTCAGTCAGATCATAATGTAAAGTGAATTACACCTTTGTATCTCCGTGTTACATAACTGCGATGTACACTAAGGTCAAAATGACCAGCGAGCATTAAGGGTGCATTCGAAAACATTTTTTTCACCTTCAACAGTTCGAAATTTTCTGATACAATTTCAGACTCAATTTTAGAAGTAAAAACACGAAACTTGCTGATGTGACTTTTAAAGAGATGTATAAGATGTCGTGTGATTTTATTTTTTGTTAAATTCATTAGAATTAGATTTATAAACTATTATTTCCTCAGTATGACTCTTTTTTTTCGTTCCCAGATCTCCCGCTTCGGAAAATTCGGTTTAAAACGTTGACTTTAACAGCATTTTTTTGCAATATATTCTGCATTTATCAAAAAATTGAAAAGCACGGGATCTAATATACTTTCTAAATAAGAGAATTTGCCAGTTTGATGCGCTTGAGAGCAAAAACGAATTTAAAAATAAATCAGAAAAAAAGGCAATTTGTATTGAAATACACCCTTAATCGGGGGTCTTATTTATTACTGCTATCATCCATCATAGCATTTTTGCCACATATGTTCTTAGAATTCTCACCATACGACGATACTGAGTTTGATCACTTGAGCAGTTTTAGATCATTATTGCTAAAATGAATTTTGTAAAATTAAAACGGCTAGAGATAGCCCAGAACAGATTTTTTTTCTAAGGTAAGTTCATTTATTTTACAATTTAACACTTGAAAATTATAATATGGATGAGAAGTGTGTTATTTTCTGCTTATTACAAATTTGGAAAAAATAATTTATTATTTTTGTGTTTTAAATCATTTTTTCATGTTTAAAATCACATATTGTAACATTAGAGTAAATATTTGCAGTTTTAACATTATATAGTATTTAAAATAATTATTCGGTTTAAATACTATCTATTTCAGCGTGTTTATAATATATTTTGCTATAAAACTTCGAGTTTTCATTATTTTATATGCTATACATTTCTTATTTCATTTTCTACCGATGACAAAAGACAGCTTTTCATAGATTTCAATTCATGGTTTTTCATCAAATTACACATTAAAATGTGTATTTTGAAATTTACACATTTGGCGTATTTTACACACCAAATTACACGTATAGACATGTCGTTTTTGTATCATCGATTTACACATTTTTGAGTGTAAATTTACACATTTTTTTAGAGTGTAGGGCAGTTAACAGAGATTTATATACGGCCGAAAAAGTAAACCAAAGTTGAAAGTTATGATTATTTTTCCGAAATTTTGTGACTTTATGAAGAAGTCTCTATACAAAAAGACAAATGAAATTTCCAATTTGTTTTTTTATCAAATAACATTAAATTCAGTAACTCATAGAAACTCCAGTAATTATTTAAGTACCACAGCTAAAATTAGCCAGATTCCCCCCCCCCCCTTAATTAGTGCAGATTTTCAAAACAAGGTAAAATTTGGTACTTTTCGGTTAGACGGGCACCAATGTTATACATATATATATCAATATACTGTATATATATATATACATATGTACATGTATAATACATCTGTATTTATATAGATCTATACATATGTAAAAATAAAGCACTTATCCTGCTAATTGGAAAGTACCCAAAATTTTTGCATAAGCCATGAGAAAGACATAATTTTTATTTCATAGATAGAAAGCCCAAAGTGTAAACTTTTATTTAAAACAAAAAGAAATGGGAAATTTCATTTGCTTTTTTGTGTGCATATGTAATATATAAAAATAAAGCACTTGTCCGACTAATTGGAAAGTACCCAAAATTTTTGCATAAGCCATGCGAAACACATCATTTTTATTTCATAGATAGAAAGCCCAAAGTGTAAATTTTATTTAAAACAAAAAGAAATTGGAAATTTAATTTGCCTTTTTCTGTACAGCCTTTTTTGTGAAGTCACAAAAAATTGGAAAAATAACCATAACTCTCAACTTTGGCTGACTTTTTTTATCCTAAATATTACAAGTAAATTTTTTTAATATTTTTATTAAAATTTGCATCTTTTTATCTTCTTACAGTGATATTTTTAGAATGATTCATGTTTTAGATCCAGAGAAACAATTTTTTGAAGATGGAACTGCAATCTCAGAATAGAGACTAAGAAATGTGAGATTTGAGAAATCCCCAAGAATTGGACCCTCCATATCTCACAAACCATGAGGTCTAGGAAGGAAAAATTTCTGGTGGAATCATTTCATGATAGAATTAGTGTGTACACAAAGTTTCATCCAAATCACTGTCAGTCGGGTTACAAATGGGGGAAAAATTGGTTGAATTGACATGGAATGACCCTAATGCGTCACTTTGTACAGTTTCTAATTAAGAGGATCTACCATTTGGATGCGTTTAAAATCAAAAATGAATTTAAAAATGAGTCAGAATATAAGCAGTTTGGATTTGAGGTTTTTTCTCCAATTCCTCTTTTTGTTTAATTTCTTTTTGCTATACGAATCGGTCCTATGAAAAACTTGTAGGTATAAAAGTTGTAGGTATTTTTGAGAAGATGTAAAATAAATTTAATCAGATTTGATATCTTAAAAATTGACGGAGTTATGGATTTTTCTCTTTTTCACCGCCCTTTTTCTTTTCGCTTTTAATTTTTTTTCATCGGTAAAAGTTGGTCCTATCAAAAACTTGGAAGTACAAAAGTTTTAGATAATTTTAAGAACATTTACAAAAAATTTAGTTGGACTTGATATCTTGAAAATTGACGAAGTTATGAATTTTTTTCTCTCAAAACCCCTGTTTTTTTCGCCCCTTGAGCCCACTTCTAAATTTATCAAAAATCTGTCATGCATAAACTTTTGGCTCATTTTTAAGAAGTAATATAAACTTTAAACCGATTCGATATCTACATTAATTAAGAAGTTATGGCGTTTTTTCGGTTTTCACAAAAACGCCCCCTATTCCGCCCCCCTTGGTCCGATTTTGCCCATTAACGAACTTAGCCGAGATTTTATCCCCTTTGATTTTATGTACTAGTTTGGTGGAGATTGGTGAAGAATTATAAAAATTATCGTGTCCATAAAAAAGTGATATATATATATAGATAGATAGATAGATAAACTGGTGCGATTGCAATAGGTAGTATTTCATACGAAATCTACCTAAAATTGGGGGAGATGGGGGTGAAAAGGCATGGTGAGGGATTTCGTAGAAATAAGTTTTGGTTTCAATATGACGTCACAAGAGGCAGGTGTTGTTTTCAAATTTGCGTGTGTGTTGAGTATTTATTGAAATGTGTTCATTTATGCATTAAAATTCTACTTAGTTTGTATATATAAAGTATGATGAAATTTCCATTTAGAGCAAAAAGTTAAGTGGATTCGCTTAAGTTCGTCTTTTTTCATTAAAAAATCATTAATTTCTTTGTTATTTGTTCAATTATTGAAATTCTTTAAGGTAATGACTGTTCAAAAACTAAAAAATATGTTTAAATTTCTATTTTAAGTTGTTTATTCTGATTTTATACTTTAAAAAATATGAAGAAATCAGTTAAAATTTTTTATTTTCCATTGTTTTTGATTAATTAACAATGTTCATTAAGGGGATTGCTGTTCAAAAACTAAGATAAATGTTTAAGTTTCCTTTCTTAAGTTGATATTATAGTTGAAAAATTCTAAAGAAATCGGTTAAATTTAATATTTTCCGTTGTTTTATTTAATTAAAAATGTTCATGAAGGAAATGTTTGTTCAAAAACTGAAATGTATGCTTAAATTTCTTTCTCTCAAATTGATATTCTGAAGTTTCAGTTGAAAAAATCGTAAGAAATCTGGTTTTTTCCAAAAAAACTTGATATTTTCCATTGTTTTTTACTTAATTAACGATACTCATTAAGGTTATAGCTGTTGAAAAGCTAGGATGCATGTTTAACTTTCAACTTTTAAGTCGATAACTGTTCATGTAGTTGATAAAAATCTTAAGAAATCAAATAAAAATTTATATTTTTCACTGTTTTGCTTAATTAAAAATACTCATTAAGATGATAACCACTTAAAAACTGAAATGTACGTTTAAGTTTTCTCTTTAGTTGATAAAAATCGTAAGAAATCAGTCTTTTTCTATAAAACTTGATATTTTCTATTGTTTTTACTTAATTAATACTACTCATTAAGATGTCTATCAAGCAAAATTCAAATATATGTTTAACTTTCTTGTGTTAAATTGATAATCTCATCTTGTAGTTAAAGAAATCTAAGTAAAATAGTTAAAAACTGAGATTTTAATTGTTTCGCTTAATTAATAATACTCATTAAAATTACGATTTTTTAAAATTCAAATATAAATTTAATCTTCATCTTATGGTATGATTTCGAGCGGCGGGACCGCAGGGGGGACAGTTGCTGCGTGCTGCGGCGGCACCGCAGGAGGCACGGTGCCTCCGTGCCTCCTGCGGCTGAGCCCGCACTCTTATTTTCCTACTATTCACAAGAAAGAAAGAATACGAACATGGGGAGAAAACATGTTTTTTATACTTAGTGCTGTGAAAATGTCGGGACATCGTTGGAAAGTGCTGTGTAACTTTTTGCATGCATCTTGGCAGTTTATGGGGAAGTTCCGGACATTCGTGGTATTTTCTAGAGAATATTAGATCTTCCATGCACCGGAGATGTGCTTCCATGCATCCCGTGCCGGGGTCGTAATTTCGAACACCTTCTTTGTTGACGATCGTTGTCTCTTTAATATTCTTTTTTATTAGTTTTCTATGGTTTACTAAGGATAATAAAGTTGTTTTCTCTTCATAATTCGTGCCTTGTCTTTCTTGTTGCCACTACCGCGCGAGGAAAGCGTTTCCGACCATGTGTTTCTATGCAATTCTGAATCCTTGTGATGCTCCTTACTTCCCCTTAAAATTTGTCCCAATATTTCTGAAACTCCCTGTATATATGTAAATATTCGCTGTTTTCAAAATGAGATTAACAAATCTGTAAAGAGTGTATTTAGCAAAGTTTCAAAAACTGCGAAAACTTTGCAAAAATGAGTGGTAAGTCTCATCTCTAAAATATCCAGAAATCTATCTGAAACATACCCTAAAATGCCATGAAACCCTAACCATTCGTGATAATAGGGGATTTTGTAAATACTTTTCATCTCTTCAGTTTTTTGTAAAATATTGACCAAAATTTCTGTGATAATATGTTTCAATTTATTTCATATTATCTGTCTGGAATTCTCTGGCAATATCTCTGACACTCAAGAAAAGTGGCACATATCACAAGGTAAATTTCACAGGAGAGGCAAAAGAAAATTTGCATGATTTTTCTATAGCATGAAATTATGGCACAAAGCTCTGCTTGCATGAATTAAAACGTGCATAAAAGCTTAATACCCTTAGAAATGAAGCCGTAGATGTGGTTTAAAGGGTTAAGTAATTTTAATTCCCCACACAATCCACTTCCATTCTTTGGTCAAGAATGGACATGTAGCATAATAAATCGATCGAGTTATTGCGGGAATCGGGAAAAATCAGACTAACAGCGTCACCTACTGGGCGACTGACACCAAAATGTAAATAAAATCACTTTATATTAAGAATTAACTGAATTTGAAGTTTTGTGAAAATCTTTGCATAAGTTCTTGAGATAGAGCTATTGCAGAAATCGTGAAAAAACCTGCTGAGCAGTTTTCAACAAAATTTAAACAGAATCCATTCATACCAAGGACTAAA
Organism: Maratus speculifer; assembly: GCA_964019185.1. Lineage (NCBI taxonomy): Eukaryota > Metazoa > Arthropoda > Arachnida > Araneae > Salticidae > Maratus > Maratus speculifer. The sequence goes on from OZ025293.1 coordinate 94,495,446, forward strand.
TGATTCTGAAGTTTGATGAAAATCAGTGCAGTAGTTTTTGAGATAGAGCTGTTGCAGAAATCGGGAAAAAGTCAGCATAACAGCGCCGCCTGTTTAGCGATTTACACCAAAATGTAAACAGTATTCATTCATGTCAAGTACTAACAGAATCTGAAGTTTGGTGAAAATCCGTGGATTAGTTCCTGAGATTGAGCTTTTGTGGAAATCGTGAAAAATGCAGCATAGCAGCGCCACCTGTTGAACGATTTACATCAAAATGAAAACATCATTCATTCATGTTAACGACTAATAAAATCTGAAGTTTGGAAAAGCACGAAAATCCGCGCGTTGGTTCTTGAGTTTTTGCTGAAATCGTGAAAAAAGGCAGCATAGATGCGCAACCTATTGGGCGACATACACATAAAACTAATCCGTCCTAGTTCATATCAGTCAAGCTGAATCTAAAGTTTTGTGAAATTCCGGTATTAGAAATGTTTAAATCTTAATCGTTAAATTTAAATGTTATAAACTTTTTAACTTTCTTCTGTCTTTACAAGAAGAAAGCATTGGATTCGTGAAAATTTTTAATTTCGAATTTTGACAGATTTATACATTTTAGTGGGCTGAGATTCCAAAAAACACGTTTTTACAAAATGTCTGTCTGTATGTGGCATAAATTTTGTGGGCGCTCTTTCAGAAAAGCGAATGCACGGAATTGAATAAAAATTTACATTCCGGTAGTCCTGATGTGAATTGATGCTGATTAGGTTTTGGTGTAAATCGCTCAACAGGTGGCTCTGCTCTGCTGTATTTTTTACGGTTACTGAACAGCTCTATCTCAAAAACTAATTCAGGGAGATCCATCCAACTTTAGATTCACTTAGTCCTTTACATGAATTGTCGTTGTTTACATTTTGATGTAAATCGTTCAACAGGTGGTGCTGCTATGCTGCATTTTTCAGGATTTTAACACTAGTTCTACCTCAAGAATTAATCCAAGTATTTTCATCAAACATCAGATTTGATAAATCCGTGATATAAACTTGCGCTGTTTATATTTTGTGTCAATCGGAGAACAGGTGGCGCTGCTATGCTGGTTTTTCTCGATTCCTACAACAGCTTTATCTTAAAAACGAATGCACGAATTTATTTATTAAACTTCAGATTCATAAATAGCTTGATAAATATTATTGCTGTTTATGCTTTAGTATAAATCGCCCAAGAAGTGGCGCTTTTATGTTGCATTTTTCTCGATGTTAGTAATAGTCCTGTTTCAAGAACTAATGCATGGAATTTCATGCTTTTAGAATCCTCACGATGAGCATATATTTTTATTTAATTTTGGCACTGTGGTTATGAATTTTGAAGTATTTACATGCATAAAATAAAAGAAAGTTTTGGGATAATAACATGCAATTAGTTTTTTTTCATATCTAGTAGTTTTTTTTTTTTTTTTAATATCGAAATAAAATTTCTTAAAAATTTGCCTATTGCATTTATTATATGATTTTTAAAAAAAAATACATTATGCAGTAGCTATAACAACATTGTTACAATGAATTTTTAAAGGAACGGTTTGACTATTAGAAAATAAAATTCATGACTTTGCAAATTTTGGTTTGAATTATTATCATTTTTTAGGGATATTTTTTATGAATGTGAGAGCTTTCATGTTTTTCTGCTCTGTATTTAGAGTTTCAAGACTATCATTATAACGATTATTTCGTTATATATTGGTTATTTTCTTAAATTATTCCTTTACCCCCCGTCTCTGTTCAATTCAAAATTAGTTTTAAGTTGTCCTTCATTCCTTTTCCATTTTCTTTGCTTATTAATTCTCTAACTGAAAAATCGGCAGCTGCTTAACTTTGTCTGTGAGAAATACATTCACATATTAATCAACCGTTTAAAGCTATTTGCAGATGTCTGCTATTTCCGATCGAGGCAATTCTGCATTACCTTATATGGACATCATCTCTGTTTCACAGTTAAAATTTATGCTTACGCTTCTTTTCCTTTCTCGACAAAACCCTATAAAGAATTTAACATCTGCGCAGTAAAATCTCATGTCCCTTCGGTGTGCTTCTTTATTAGACAAAACAACACGTGTAACATTTTATTGTTTGGCAACCTTTTCATTTCCCATCCCAGCTGGGAAACTAAATTGAATTCTTATCTTGCCGGCTGCATTTTAACTGTATTTGGCGTATACTATCCATTGTGCATGGGCGAACTTTTGTATGTTGGCGATTTTCTATCATGCCAAAAGTGGCAATTTGTTGCTATGTACGAGGCACTTGACTCTCTGCGCTCGTCTTGTTAACCTGCTATTCTTCGTTCGGAGATTTTCTCCGAGAGCTGTAAGTGTGCCCCCCCTTCGTAATAGATGTTAAAATAAAGTGTAACTTTGCAATCATCGTGGGTTTTTTTTTTGTACATCTGAACCTGGATACATGATCATTTCGTTCTTCTAAATGCCTTAACTAATATCTGCAACCACCGATCACCCTTACAAAACTTTGGTGCCGTTTGACTCTCGTTTTTTTCCCCACATAAAAAAAAAAATATATATGGAGGGGGGCACAATCAACTGCGACTTTACGGCGAATGTGATAATTTTGGTTCTTCTTTCTTCTCTGCATCCCCGGTAAAAAAAAAAAAAAAAGCAACGGCTTGCAGTCTTGACTGGTATGTCTCAACAGAGGTGGAATTCCCCAGCTTCACCGGCGGTCGACGTCGAAATGTGATTCCTTGCCTGGACACCCCCTTTTCTCTCCCCTGTGATCTCCATCCCAAGTGCTGCGGAGCGTCTCCCCTTGAAATTACATCTTCAAAACGAAACCTGCGCCCGATTGTCACCTCAGCGTTGGGCGCCCCCCGTTTTCATCTCCGTGCATTCTCTGTGTGATTGACGTGTTCATCGCCGCCAGATATCGAGGGCTGCATGTGCGCATTGTGTGCTTCTATACCAGTGGTGTTTTGTGGTGTGCTTCTATACCAGTGGTGTTTTGTGGTGTGCTTCTATACCAGTGGTATTTTGTGCCTTTGGTGAACGTAATCTAAAGAAAGTTCATTGTGTTATTATGCATCGTAAAGTCATACATCGTACAAAATAGTGATTCATTAATTGTGGTCGGCAAAAGAAAGTAAAAAAAAAAAAATCCACATATAATACATATGTCTTCAATTATGTGAAAATACATCAGAAATAATTCATCGTATGTATCAGTTAGCAGTGCACAAAAAAGTATTAAATAAATAACAGAATTCCAACTAAAGCTAAAAAAAAATGATGTGTCACTACCTTTGATAAGTTATCTGCTATTCGTCAGTAAAAAAAAAAATATAAAAAAAAAGAAAAAAAGTGCACAATGAAAATCCAACCTCAAAAAAAGTCTACATTTTGAATGTGGGAGCAGAGCGTGCCCCAGTTCCCTAAGTTTTGTCTTATTAAATTAGTAATCATTTAATTATTTCTTTAAAACTAAATCTGTAAGTTACCCCAAGTATTTTCTTTACTTTATGTTCTGCTTCCACAGTCAGTTCATCATAATCAATATTGCAGTTTGGTGTTTTTAAATCATATTTTTTTCAACATAACTATTATAATCCTGTTATTGTGTTTTTGCAAAGATTTTTTTAACTTGCGAAAGCACGGTAACTGTTGTCATTTCTAGTTATTATTTTTATGACATTTTATGCAATTTTTATCAGTTATTTGCATTTATGTGCTATTGTTTCATATTTTACGTCCCACCCCTTTTTTTGTTTTTTTAATTTGTATTTAGATTCTCTAATATGCTTAAATGTGTTTAACCAGTTTTGAACTTTAATTACAAGGTTAAAATAAGAACATTCTTTTTCATCCAAAACATATAAATAAATCAGAAGGTTTTAAGTTACAAAAAAAGGAATTTTTTTTTCCTTGAGTAAAGAAGTTAAAGGATTTTTTTTTCTTGCTTGCTAACAGTTTTTGCGGTTTTCTATAGAGTTTTCTTTACTTTATTATCTAAAGTAAGTACTTTGTTAAAGTGAAGGAATATATAGATATATGTTTCAAAGTGTAATTATTTTGCCATTTTATTTAATTTATTTTCTCAATGTGTTAATTTTGTATGTGCTCTCTTTGCTTTACTGTTATAAAAGGTTTAAATAAGATATCTTTAAAGTGAGGTATATTTTAAGATCTATTTATTTTGCTAGTTTACATATTTTTACTAGCTAGGAAATTTTCTTGTTTTCAATGTGCTTTAAGGTATAAGTTCGGTCTGTGTAACAATTTCGCTAAAACTTGTGAGCTTAAACAAAACAAAATAAAACAAAAAAAAACTGATCATGGCGGCAAAACAAATTCCGATAAATATCATTCAATTTGATGGAGATCCAGATTTACTTAAATTTTTCTTTGATCAAATTCGCGTCTGTGCAGAAATTAATAAATACAACCCACAAACAACAATTGCAATCTTAAAGGGAAAGTTAGTTGGGCCTGCACAAAAATTTCTAGCCCAAAATCCCGACCTGCAAAAGATAACAGACCTTGATTTGTTGGAAAAGGAATTTGCGTCATTTTTCGCCCCCCCTAGTAAATGTGTTGCTTCTGTTGAATTGTCCAGTTTAGCACTTATGCCTTCTGAGACGATAAAAAACTTAGCTCATAGACTAAATGTTCTTGCGGCGACTGTTTATGCAGATATCAACGACGAAAGTGCACGCAACACTATTAAACTTATGAAATTTCTAGAAGCCCTTCCTTCAAATATTAGAATAAAATTACAGGAAGAAGGCATTAATGATTATAAAACAGCAGTCGAAAGAGCACAAACCCTTCATGAAATTTTAAGGAATGAGAAAATCTTACATTCCTTACCTTCGGTACACAGACCAGAAAATCTCATCGAATCGCAACTGAAAGAAATTTCCGAGAAAATAAATGCATTATCCTTTGCCCCTTCTGATACTAAAACCGAAACTGAGCAAAAAAATCTCCAGACTAGACCAAAACATTTCGCAGGTGTTTCACGCTTCAAAAAAAATTACAAAAATCGAAACTACACTAGGCGTTATTCCCCACACAAGTTTTCACAAAAAAAACCAGTTGTTTGTCAGTTATGTGGACGAAACAATCATGATGCTCTCTCTTGTTTTAAATGGAAAAGAGCAAACACTCAAAGAAAAAATAATTACACGAGTTCCACTCCACAATTTCAGGAAAACTGAAACAGAGATACAATTTTTATGCTGATGGTGTTGTGTCTCAGTCTAATACTTCTACATCAGCAACTTTTCCTTTTGACCCTGTATTACCTAAAATTTCAAGTTCGAGACTAGTTAATTCAGTAGCTTCCCAAACTTTTGACTCCATTAAGATAGCAAATAACATCAGTACACAAACAGAAAGTGATAATGTTCAGATAATTTGTAGTGTAAACACTATGTCACCATCCCTCCCTCTTGTTAAAGCCACTATAGCAAACCATGATATTACTTTATTGGCTGATTCTGGTAGTAGTATATCTTTACTTTCACAAAAATTATTCAACCAACTTAAACCTGTCTTAAAATATAAAAGACTGTCCACTGACGTCAATATTAAAACTGTCAATTCTGATGTTTCATTTTCCGCCTGCATCAGAACATCCATTAAGCTAAAACAAAAAGCGTTTTCACATCACTTTTATATTGTTGACACACCCGAGTCTTCCAGTTTTGAAGGCATTTTAGGTTTCGATTTCATAACTAGATACAATGTTGTCATCGATACTTTTAACAAGTGTCTCCATGTCAACAATAATTTCTCTGTCCCTTTAAAAACCAGTAAAGAATCTTCTGGAGAGAAACAATCAAAATCATGCAATTCTTTGAGTGATGTTGTAATGAATCAAGCGGTGTTCTTAACTCGAAAAATTATAGTAGAACCTCAACAACAAATATGGTGCTCTGTTTACACCCCCAATAACATCAACAATGACAGAAATTATCTATTTGAATATTTGGCACAAACAAAAGAATTAATAGGAAATGATGCCATTATTCAAATGAACAAATTATCCAATAAAAGAAAGAAAACTTCACAAATACATCATTTCTTCTCAATAACACTTAAAAACACTTCTGAAAAGACCATTCATCTCCCTAAACACACAAAAATAGGTCAAGTATCTGAGATTGAGGAAATTCGCGACCATACTTCTGAAATGTCTGACAAGCAAAATAACTCAGAACAGCACTTTGTAAATTTTATTCAGGCGTCTAATGAAATCTTACAAAAAAGAAAGCAGGAGTTATCGGCTAATGATTTTAAACTTTCTCACTTAAAGTCTGACGAAGCAAAGAACCTAACTAAATTGCTACTTAATTATTATCCTGCCTTTTCCAAATCATTAGACACACTTGGTCATACTGATAAAATTGTACCTGATTTAAAATTCATTAATGACTACCCCATAAAGACACTCCCTTTCCCTCTTCCCCAAGCTGTGCAAAAGGATGTTTTAAACCAAATCAAACAGTTACTTGATGCCAAAATCATTGAACGTCATTGTTCCGAATGGGCCTGCCCCATGCTTCTTGTTAAAAAGAAACCAGACGGTACAGGTATACAGAAATATAGACTCGCATTAGATCTCAGAATGGTTAATACTATAATTCAAGGTTCGTCATATCCACTTCCTAAAATTCAAACCATTATTTCAAATCTTTCACAATATCGTTTTTTTCTTCTCTTGACTTTCATCAGGCATATCATCAGATTGATTTGCCTGCAAAATTTCAAAATCAGCTCACATTCACTACAATGTTTGGTTCTTTTCGGTATAAGAGATTAGTATTCGGCTTAAAATCTAGCGCCTCAATTTATCAAGCTTTAATGGACTCGTTACTTGATGAATTACAGTTAGAAGGTGTCTATACTTACCAAGATGATCTTATTGTTGGTGCCAATTCATATCAAGAAATGTGTGATAAGTTGGATAAAATTCTTGCAATACTAGTAAAATATAATTTAACGCTGTCCCCTAACAAATGCACTTTTCACAAAACCAGTTTAGATTATCTTGGATTTCATATAGAAAATCAAACTATTTCTCCTGTTCACTCCAACATTGTAAAAATAACATCTTTTCCAACACCTACAACAAAACGTCAATTAAAAGCACTCATAGGCGTCATTACATTTTACAAATCTCTGGTTCCATCCTTTTCTGAACTTGTGCAGCCTCTCATAAACTTAACTACTCCAAAAGCCAAATTTAAGTGGACAAGCAAACATCAAAAAATTATGGACACCATACAGAAGATATTCTTTAATCCACCCATGGTTAGATTACCTGATTGGAACAAAAAGTTCTATTTAAATACTGATGCGTCAAATATTGCCATTTCTGGCGTCTTACTACAAGAACATGATAAACAACTATTACCTGTTGCATACTTTTCAAAATCTTTAAAAGCATCCGAAAAAAAATATCCTGCACTTAAATTAGAACTCATGGCAATTCATAAATCAGTCACTGCTTTCAAATATTATTTATACAACAGAGAATTTGTAATCCTTTCAGATAGTAAACCATTAGAAAAGTACAACAAAACTACAAATCCGGCTGATATTATCTCTCGCTGGCTCATGGATCTCTCAGAATACACATACAAATTTCAACATATTCCAGGTAAAAAGAATGTACTCGCTGACTATTTATCTCGCTGTAACTTTGAAAATAATCAACAGACTTTAGCTACAAACCCTGAACTTATTCATGACACTCAACCCTTACCTATTGTAGAATGTGATACTCCACACTCCAGCTCGAGTGATTCTAATATGCATGTTAACTGCCTTATTTCTGGTACACAAACAAATCCTGACCCTTTATTAGAAATTTCGAATGAAACATTTGCTACTGAACAACAAAATGACCCTACTTTGTCTGTTGTTTATAAAGAAATCTTAAAGAAAGGATCTTCTCAAAAATTTCCTAACTACTTCATTCATCCTGATTCGAAAGTATTAATGTTAAAGAAGGAAAATATTTTTAATAACACTTTTTCGTATCACATTATTGTTCCAAATTCACTTAAAACCAAAGTCTTAACAATTTCACATTTATCCCATTTTGGCTTTAATAAAACTTATGAATTCTTGTCAGGTAGATATTTTTGGAAGGGTATGTATGTAGACACTTTAAACTTTGTTGCATCCTGTATCAAATGTCTTCAAACTAAACATCACCAAACTCCACCTGCACCCTTACAGCCCACATACACTCCCAGGTACCCTGGTCACACTATCAGTACAGATCTCCTTGGACCGTTTGCTAATGGAAAATATGTTTTAACTATCACTGATCATTTCTCGAGACATATTGAACTCTTTCCACTTAATGACATATCTGCGAGTAAGGTTGTTAAATGCTTATTCTCTTACATAACCACCTTTGGGAGACCTTCAGTTGTCTTATCAGACTTAGGACCCCAGTACACTTCTCAGGTATATAACATTTTTAATGATACAATGGGCATTAAGGTATTACACAGTTCTGCCTCGAGACCACAATCAAATGCGATTGCAGAGCGAATCAATAAGTCAATCAAATATTCAGTTAATATTCTTTTACAAGAAGGTCATTCATTCGAAAATGCAGTATTTATACACAAATCACTTTATAATGGTTCGAAACATGCAACTACATTATATTCTCCTAATTTTCTTCATTTTGGACGTGAACTTTCTCAAATTTTTGACACTTTTGATCAGTCGTGCAACCAACCCTTTCTTGATAAACATATTGAAGTCCACAAATTACTTGATGATTTGAGTAAGATATATCACAAAGCTTATAACAACATTAAATCTGCTCAAGATAAAAGATATAAATATTACGGTCAGAAAGCTAAATTAAGATCCATTTTCTTAAAAGATATTGTATATCTAAAATCAAATGACAAGTTTAAAACAAAGTATACTGGTCCATATATTGTCACTTGTAAACATTCCCCTGTGTCATTCTCAATTAAAAGGTTGTATACTCCTGATAACACAGCATTTCGGGTACATATTGATAGACTTTTATTAGCACCTCCTCGGTATGGACATTTATTTGATGCATCAAGTCATATAAACAACACTAACTTTAATACGTTTTATCAACCTCACACATACAATCTAAGAAACAGAAGCTAATGTAAATCACTATTTATTATTTTTATGTCTTGTTTTATGATACCACATATCCAACCAAAGAGCTCATGGTTGTGTGTATGTTGTTTTTGACTGATCTTTAACAATATCATGGCTGGTCCATCAATATTGCTCTGAAGATCTCTTAAGAACAATATTAGGTATCATTGTTATCCTTTAACACTTACATATGTCTTCATACTCACTTAAATTTTATTTACTTTTATTTTGTTTTCTTTTTGCAGTACACTTAAAATTTCTTTGACAATACTCATTAAATCAGTATTTTTCCACTAACTAACCTCCCACTTAACATTTCTTGTACTGTAAGTCAAACATATTATAGTTAGATAAACAGGTACTGTACTTTAAAAAAGTAAACAAAAGATTCATGTAATTAAATAAAACACAATTTTTATATATATGACTTGTTCATCACCCCACTCGATTGTGACACATTTTTCGTCTCTCTTCACTCTAGGATTGTCTGCCCATATTAGTTATTATATGATATACATTTTTGTGTTTTTTCTTTTTGAATTCTTCCCTTTGAAGTCTTGTTCCCGTTCAAAATTAATGCCCTAAGGGTTCAAGCTTCATTGTGTTGAGAGACAAAATTTTGGAATTGGAGTTTCGATTCAAATTTTTGAATTGTGATTCCAATTCACAACAATTCAATTTTTTTTCATGTAATTCGACGTGGGCTCCTTCAGAAGACCGCTAGTGCCTTCGGGGGAGCATCACAATTCCCTCCTCATCTAAGGCTAGGCCCTAAGCCGATGCCATAATACTTGTGTTGTACACAAGATTCAGGGTGACGCATATTTTTTATGGGCGTGCTTGGAGCACCTCTTTTTTTTGTCATCCTATGCTTCGGCATGAAACACTTTTTACAAAAAACATTTTTATTTTTATATACATCATTTTACTCTTTTTAATTTTTGAAAAATATAGTGCTATTATGTTATTTTTGTGTATTGCCATTTTATATTCATTTAGTATTAGTTTCATGTTTTGTATATATATTTCAAAATTTTATTTATGTCATGATAACAATCAAAGCTGCAGTAAGATTTTTGTACTGTCTGAGTCGACTCAACTTATACATATAAAATACAGTACTACCTTGGATCCATGAAATACAAATATAAAAAAATATAGAGACTTTAGAACTGCTGACTGTTTTTGAATACAAAAGTCTCCATTATCATGACGTTAAATTTCTACATATATATATAAAAAAAAAAAAAAAACTTTTGCATTTATGTATGTTTTTATGTTATAATATTTTATGCTAGCCTATGCACATTGGACAGCAAAAGTTTTTTTTGTGGTGCACCGGGTGATATATATAACGATTATTTCGTTATATATTGGTTATTTTCTTAAATTATTCCTTTACCCCCCGTCTCTGTTCAATTCAAAATTAGTTTTAAGTTGTCCTTCATTCCTTTTCCATTTTCTTTGCTTATTAATTCTCTAACTGAAAAATCGGCAGCTGCTTAACTTTGTCTGTGAGAAATACATTCACATATTAATCAACCGTTTAAAGCTATTTGCAGATGTCTGCTATTTCCGATCGAGGCAATTCTGCATTACCTTATATGGACATCATCTCTGTTTCACAGTTAAAATTTATGCTTACGCTTCTTTTCCTTTCTCGACAAAACCCTATAAAGAATTTAACATCTGCGCAGTAAAATCTCATGTCCCTTCGGTGTGCTTCTTTATTAGACAAAACAACACGTGTAACATTTTATTGTTTGGCAACCTTTTCATTTCCCATCCCAGCTGGGAAACTAAATTGAATTCTTATCTTGCCGGCTGCATTTTAACTGTATTTGGCGTATACTATCCATTGTGCATGGGCGAACTTTTGTATGTTGGCGATTTTCTATCATGCCAAAAGTGGCAATTTGTTGCTATGTACGAGGCACTTGACTCTCTGCGCTCGTCTTGTTAACCTGCTATTCTTCGTTCGGAGATTTTCTCCGAGAGCTGTAAGTGTGCCCCCCCTTCGTAATAGATGTTAAAATAAAGTGTAACTTTGCAATCATCGTGGGGTTTTTTTTGTACATCTGAACCTGGATACATGATCATTTCGTTCTTCTAAATGCCTTAACTAATATCTGCAACCACCGATCACCCTTACAATCATAGTAACTACAAATCATTTTTTATTTATTTGCGTTTATATATGGTTTGATATTTTACCTGAGTATTTTGGTTTTGAAACTTCTTTATAGTATGAAAACGTACTTTTGTTAATAATAATGATTAAAATTGTGTATTAAAATGTCTAAGATTTAATTTATTTATATTTTTGCACTGAATAATATGCATTTCAAATTTCGTATTCTTTATTTCTAAAAGCAGCCGAAACAAAAAAATTGTGTTCCAAATATTTTATAACTGGAAGGCCTAAAAAATCTTGTGGTTGAGAGCTCAAACACACACGTATTATATAAAAACAATAAAAGTACAGCTGCACACATTTAAACACTTTTATTCTGTCTCATTTTGGATATCAGATTAATAAGGTATCCTGGGGTAATAACGCCATGTTAAGGTTCTACCAATTTTCACGGCTTAGTATTAGGTTGTATTTCTCAAACAAATATAGTATTTGATACAGTAACTCATTTATTATCTATATATAAAAAGATTATTTAACAAATATGTATTCATAAAATGTAATGGCATTATTTCTTGACCAATGCTATTTGGCGTTATTACCCACCTATGTGGGTAATAACGCCATGCAAATAAAACTGAAAAATAAAATGGATTAATCCCATGTAGATTGTCCAATTCTAGAAATACAAACTCTACATCCATAGAAATTGACAAATTTCATTCTAAAAGTTAGAAAATGTTCAGTTTTTTATGAAAGTGTAAAAAAAAAAGAAGTGTGGGGGAGAGGCAAAAGAATATCCGACTTTGAGCTTCTTTTTGTTTAAAAAGGATCTCTTAAATAGAATAATTAGAAACATTGCACGGTTTTAACTGTGTTTATCTAAATCAGTATTTATGTTTCAATATATGCACTCTATACGATAGAAAATATTCATTTTTTTGTGAAAGTGAAAGAAAAGAGAGAGTGAAGGAGTTTAAACAGAATATAACACCCTGAGCTTCTCTTTGCTTAAAAAATCCTGCTTAAATATAATTATAAGAAACATTGTACGGTTTAAACCATTTTTAATGCAACATTTTTAAATTTTATAATATCTTGAGATATGTGTAATAAATAATTTTGTTAATGCTGTTATAGAAATCTTGTAAGTATTTTTTAACCCGTAAACTCCACACTAATGCGGATTCGCAAAAACCTAAAGTTAAATGTCGGCGTTATATGCTTCATTAAATTTGTATTTTTAATTAATTAAATATGATTTTCGATAAAAAATTAATATCCCTGTGAGATCCTTTATTAAATTTTATACATGATTCATGTGATTATATTTCATTATCTCTATATTAGCAACAAAATTAACCTTTAACTGATGTTAAGGAATTTCACTAAACACTGTTTTTTTTAATTATTTAGAGTTTAACTAGTAATTTACAGTTTAACTATAGCTACAACTCAAATTCTCTTTCGTTTAAATCCTCGCACTATTGTTAGAAATATTTGAATAGATTAAATTTAATTAGAATTAATCCTGTTCAAAAAGTTCAGTGCAGAAACAGCGGAAAACTCTATGAGTTTTATTCATTGATCATCTTTTAAAATTTGGGTGATTCTACGATAAGAGGTTTCAAAAACATAGAGGATTCGGCCAAAAAGAAAAGTTTGGGTTTGATCAAAACCTTTAAGTTATGATTTTTGTCCCGTTTATTTACTTTTTCATGTAAGGGCGTCACTTTCTACATATTTTATCACTTTTTCTGGTCAGTGACTCGCTCCCCTGGTAGTTATCTTGCCAGGGGAACTACGGCAGGGAAGAGACATTTTCATGTAAATTCAAATTTTTTAACTGACTGAATTAGTTTTTGGGTTAATTGTGCATTTCACTTTAATTATTACCGTATTGTTTAATTAGGGCCGTAAATGCAATTGAATTAAATGAATATTATAAGTGTTATGACTTATCAGGGGAGATACACGATCACCGTGCGAAACCACTACACCGCACGGTCGCGTCGTAACAACTAAAAATGGCGACGCTTAAATGGCTTGGGTGTTTAGTATTGCTAACTTCAAGCCGATAGATGTCCTTAAGCGCTACTTCCGATATAACCATCCTTGAATTTATATTTGTTTCAGCGGAACAAAATTCGACAGGGTTAACACAAGGACAAAAAAGCGGGACAAAAGTTAATTTTAAAAATTATTTAAAATTGACAAAATTATTTTATTTTTTTATTTTATAATACGTAAGTATAATTACTTAAATTCCAATTAAACACACTTTAGTGTCTGATGCATCTGATGGAAAAAATATCTGTATTGTTTGAAAGTTAAATTGAAACCAGCAAGGGGACATGCCAAGGTAGAGACTTTTTAAGACTTTGTAAGAAATTTCAGAAAAATGTGTTTTAATTACGCATTCAATCGTGATGTTATTTAATAAAGTATATTAAGATGATGCGATTCATTGCAAAAAATAGCAACATATAGAATAAAAAATCTGTTTTAAAGGGATTGCCGTACAAATTACCTCTTATCGTAGAATCCCCCATTTAAGTAATGTTATACCCGTCTCACAGATCACTGCTTTTATTCAATTTTTATAGTTTAACTTGTGATTTTCAGTTTAACTAAAAACACTACCGAAATTTTGTTTCATTTGGAACTTTAGTACTATCGTCGGAGACTTTTAATAGGCGAATGTTAATCATAATATTCTTGTACAATAGCACAATCCTATCACTTATTCTCGCCTTTTGATCTTGCGGTCTCACGGACCGCTTCACACTAGTTACGTTACAATTTTTTCACATCAGTTAAAGGTTAAACTTGTAAAATCTTGAAAAACAAAACGCTGAGAAAGCAGGCAGTTAGAATTTAGAAGCCAATAGAACAGTCAAGTGGGAATTTAATAGAAATCTGATTTTAAAAATGTTGGAATTACATAGAATACGAAAACATTTTGATATCGTTTATATTATAAGAATTCAAAATTGTTTTTACATTAGTATTTTTTTAAAAGACCAGTTTTTGGGTATAGAACCCCCCTCCCCCTTATTTTAATCTAACCATTTGAACAATGACAATAATGCTGTCTCATACATAAAGTAAAAAATAAACCCTCTTCGGATGTAGTTCCACCACTGTAAAGAATCAACCGGGGTAATAACGCCATTTCTTGGCGGTATACTTATTGCGCAGTACATTTTAAACTACAAACTACCTCGCGAACATATTCAAAATCTTTTGCGACATTTTTAAAGTAGATGAAATGCACTACAAATTTATGCAATAAACAAGTATTTCCTGATAAATGTATATTCTTCACATCATAGAATTTACCTCGCAAATTTTAGTTCAAGCATTAATTTTAATTGCTTCTAAAAGCGATAAGGTCTACAAATAAAACAAATTAACTTTAAGCTGTTGTTTGTGTTTTATATGACTCAGAGCCCTTTTGTGCAGAGCCCATAGGTATCATTTACTGGATTATTTCATAATTATGCGTAATATTAGCATTTGGCGTCATTACCCCCCCACCTGGCGTTATTATACTAGAACACCTTATATAAAAAAGTATTATTTTGTCGACATATACTAAAAAAGACTGATTGAAAAGATTTCTCTGAAAGATTGATTCATTTTTACATTCTTCTAATACGTACAGTTGGCAAAAAAAGTATTTGTACACTCTAAATTTTTTTATTTTTAACTAAATAAAAACAGATATTTTGTCAAAAATAGTTTTAATACAGTCTGTTTACCGTGTGTTTTAAATTACACAACAGAAAATTTCGATAAAGATGTAAAATAATTTTCTAATAGGAAAAGTTTAAAAATTTCTTGCAAAAAAAGTATTTATACATTTCTCCATCCTGATATGTAACTGTGTTTTATAGTGTTTATGGTTCAAAGGACTACTTTTACAGAAGCTGTTAGTAGTTTTTAACTTCATATTATATTTGTCTGACATTTAATCTAATTTGCTCTTGAAGTAATTGAGTATAGAACCTAAAACTAGAGAGGCACCTCTAGATATATGAAATCCTATGATTGAGCGTAATAAAAATTTAAATCCGCAACAAGAATTTGTAAAAGCTATTAAATTACCATTTACAACTATTGGATGTATAGTGAGAAATTATGAATAAATTAAAAGCATCGAAATTCAATGAAAACCGTGACTTCTCAGCAAACTAACAATGAGGGAAAAAGGGAGTGTTGATAAAAAAACCTTTAAAAAATCCTATGCGTTCGGTTCAAAAATTTGCTAGAAACCTTGCAACATCTTCTCGCATCAGAGTAATACCTCAAACAATAAAAAATATTATCTTCAATGCAGATTTAAAAGGAAGAACCTCAAGGAAAAATCCATTCATCAACGAAACAAATAGGCGAAAACGCATGGTATTCGCTTTCGCATACAGAAGTAAATCATTGGATTTTTGGAAAACAGTAATTTTTTCTGATGAGAGAAAATTCGGAATTTTCTTACTACCAAGCATTCGACAAAATTGGCGTAAAAATAAACCTGTTCTAGATCCAAAACGTATACTTCAAACTATCAAACATGTTGGGGGGAATATTATAGTTTTGGGGTGTATAGCTCCTAATGGAGCAGGACATTTAAAATTTATTGACAATGGAAGGACAGGTTTAACATACAGCTGGCAAAAAAAGTATTTGTACACTTCATTTTTTTTAATTATAATGAAATTAAACAAAAGATTTAAGCAAAAAATACTGAAATACATTAATTTAATGCATTATAATATTATAGAAGCAAAAACAAAATTAAACGAATCGATTTTTTACATTATAATATACAAATATACAAAAATATAATGCAAAAAAAGTATTTGTACACTATATTAATGTATTATAATTAATGAAAATTTAGTAAAATGATACAAATTAATATTTTGTTTGAATTCATTTAGCGTTTATGACTACTACTAGATGGTGTGACATAGATTCCACCAACTTTTTTGTAGCGGTCTGGTTAATGTTATTCCATGACACAATAAGAGCTTCTTTAAAACTGTTTTTTACTGATACATTTCTTTTTTCGGATTTTTGCATCCAATAGCATCCGGAAATTTTCTATTGGATTCAAGTCTAGAAATTTTAGAGGAGTTACCAGTCGTCTTCGAGTATTGTCGTAACCATGTGCTGGTGATCACAGCAGTATGCTTTGGTCTCTATCCTGCAGAAAGTGAAAAGCTTTTTCTACGCATAATTTCTTGGCACAGTTTAATAAATTATGCCACGACACATCAATGTATGTTAAACCTGTCTTTCCATTGTCAATAAATTTAAAATGTCCTGCTCCATTAGAAGCTATACACCCCAAAACTATAATATTCCCCCCAACATGCTTGATAGTTTGAAGTATACGTTTTGGATCTAGAACAGTTTTATTTTTACGCCAATTTTTTCGAATGCTTGGTGGTAAAAAAAATCCGAATTTTCCCTAATCAGAAAAAATTACTGGTTTCCAAAAATCCAATGATTTACTTCTGTATGCGAAAGCGAATACTATGCGTTTTCGCCTATTTGTTTCGCTGATGATTGGATTTTTCCTTGAGGTTCTTCCTTTTAAATCTGCATTGAGAAGAATATTTTTTATTGTTTGAGGTATTACTCTGATGCGAAAAGATGTTGCAAGGTCTCCAGCAAATTTTTTAACTGAACGCATAGGATTTTTTAAAGCTTTTTTAACAACACTCCCTTTTTCCCTCATTGTTAGTTTGCTGAGAAGTCACGGTTTTCATTGAATTTCGATGCTTTTAATTTATTCATAGTTTCTCACTATACATCCAATAGTTGTAAATGGTAATTTAATAGCTTTTACAAATTCTTGTTGCGAATTTAAATTTTTATTATGCTCAATCATAGGATTTCATATATCTAGAGGTGCCTCCCTAGTTTTATGTTCTATACTCAATTACTTCAAGAGCAAATTAGATTAAATGGCAGACAAATATAATATGAAGTTAAAAATTATTAACAACTTCTGTAAAAGTAGTCCTTTGAACCATAAACACTATAAAATACAGTACATATCATGATGAAGAAATGTACAAATACTTTTTTTGCAAGAAATTTTTAAACTTTTCCTATTAGAAAATTATTTTACATCTTTATCGAAATTTTCTGTTGTGTAATTTAAAACGCACGGTAAACAGACTGTATTAAAACTATTTTTGACAAAATATCTGTTTTTATTTAGTTAAAAATTAAAAATTTTAGATTGTACAAATACTTTTTTTGCCAACTGTACATTGATATGTCGCGGCATAATTTATTAAACCGTGCCAAGAAATTATGCGTAAAGGAAGCTTTTCACTCTCTGCAGGATAAGGACCAAAGCATACTGCTGTGATCACCAGCACATGATTACGACAATCTGGTAACTCCTCTAAAATCTCTAGACTTGAATCCAATAGAAAATTTGCAGATGCTATTGGATGCAAAAATCCAAAAAAAAAAAATATGCATCAGTAAAAAACAGTTTTAAAGAAGCTGTTATTGTGTTATGGAAGAAAATTAACCAGACCGCTACAAATAAAGTTGGTGGAATCTATGTCACACCATCTAGAAGTAGTCATAAACGCTATATGAATTCACACAAAATATTAATTTGTATCATTTTACTAAATTTTCCTTAATTATATTACATTAATATAGTGTACAAATACTTTTTTTGCATTATAGTTTTGTATATTTGTTTATTATAATGTAAAAAATCGATTCGTTTAATTTTGTTTTTGCTTCTATAATATTATAATGCATTAAATTAATGTATTACATTATTTTTTGCTTAAATCTTTTGTTTAAGTTCATTAGAATTAAAAAAATGAAGTGTACAAATACTTTTTTTGCCAACTGTATGAAGAAAATAATGGAATTGTTAAAATTTTGGACTTTCGTTTTTTGCTTGATTAACATGTTTCAGGATGTCTTGAACGCGATTTAACTATTTTTGAGAAATGTGTGTCAACTGTTAGTTTGTGTGAGATAATGTTTTTGGCTACTCTGTCTCAAAAACTAATGCACGGAGTATAAAAATCAACAAATTTCAGATTAAGATAGACCTAGTTATAACTAAGATTTGGGTTTATATCGCACATCAGATAGCACTGCTATGCTTAATTATTTTATTTCATGATAGCTATATTATAAGAACCAATACACAGAATTTCATCGAACTGCATATAGAACTGAACAGAAATACTTGCCAATTACCTTTCAGTGAACGCTCAACAAGTAGCACTGCTAGGCTGTGCTTTTATGATTTCCGGTATAACTATATGTAAAAAAATAATGAACAGAATTACATCCAACTTCATATTTTTTTATATATTCATATAAATTAATACTGATAAAATTTGGGGTGCATCACTAAAGAAGTGACATTTTTATGATTACCTTAACATCTATGTGAAACTCTCGCTTTTCTTTTTTTTCTCCCAAGTCAAAATGATTATCTTTGTAAATCACATTGGAATGAAATAAGTACCCCGTAAATAAAATGTCCCTTTTAAAAATAAATTTTCTAATTCCTAGCGCATTTATATCCATAAATGCGCTTAAAAAATCTGAAGTTGGCAGGTGTGCCGCGAGAATTATATCTCAAGAACTAATGCACGGAATTTCACCAAACTTCATCATATTCAGTTAGTACGCGTGACATTTTGGTCCTATATCATATGTACATTTTGTATATATAACATTTGTGTCATATATTGTCCTACAGATGATTTTTATTGTGCTGTAATTTTTAGGATTTCCCAGATTTTAAAATCTCTGCACTTATTGAATAGAATTGCACCAAATTTTTTAATACTTTTTCTGAAAACCAATACTGTCTCAGTTTCGGATTCGGACATTCAGTAGTGGGTAATGCTATCCTATGTTTCATGAAAGAGATTACTTACCGGATACGCAATTATTCAGTACTAAATAACTACTTTAACTCTTTGGGGTCCAATTTTTTTTCAATTTTTAGAAAACATTACATTTACGTTAATAACATGAACACTAGCTATCCAGACAAATTAATTAGTGTTTAACGAATATTTTATTAGCTGAAAGATAACGAAAGTTGTTGTTTTGCGTACTATTCAATTCATATTCATATGACAATTCTAAGGACATATCTAATTCATTCAATTTTAAGGACACTATTTCTACAATCTTTCAGTTTTTTTAATTTTAATTTATTTTGCTTCTTTATTTGAAAATTTATAATTTAAAAAATTTAATTAGTTTTACAAACCAACTTTGCATTTGGATATAACGCCTAAAATTTTCATTTTTTTTTACGCATTTTGTATTTTAAACGTATTTTCAAAATATATGGTATATTGTATTTTGAATTTTTGAATCATGGAAATTATTAATTATGTATTTTGTATTTTAAGTTCCAAAACCAAATTATTTTGTATTTAAGTAATAAAACCAATGTATTTCGTATAGAATATCTTTTTTTTTTTTTTTTTTTTTGTATTTTGCCCAACGCTGCTTACCACACAATTAACAGATTTAAAGAAGCCATTCGGAATCCATTTAATAGGATAACTTCCGTAGTACTGTGAAGAATTTTGCAACGTATTAGAGGCGTCTAACTTTCTGAGTTAAGAAAATACTGGTACACAAAAAGACACTTGGAATAAATTGTTGCTTGAAGTCTCTTCCTATTATAAGTCTCGTTTCTTATCATATTGCCTTCATTTCATATCTATAACCTAATATCGTCTTAAAATACATGGAACGAAATAGGACTTTAGGATCTCTCTGTAAAATGTCAATCTCATTTGTCTTAACACTAGAATGCCCGGAAATTTTACTGAAGTTTCATAAAAGTATTTCACACCAGACTTTTGATTAAAAATTATTTAACGTGTTTTTGCGTCATCTTAATTTATTTTATGAAAAAATTTCTGGCTCCAACTCACATTTAACCACTTAATCGCCGCACCCGAGACATTCATGGGCTGCAAATTTCACGAGTTTTATTCAGAATTGTTTGATTCCCACCAGTTTTATAAAATAATGTAATTGGTTTTATTGTTGTATTATTTTACTTGTCATTAAATAAGATGAATTTTTTTTTTCAAAAAAGTGGTGGCAATAATGCATGTGAATTTTTAAACCGTAATTTAATGCAACCATTAAGGGGTTAATCGTTTTGTCGGAGTCAAATCGACTCCTTCCGAGCATTCTAGTGTTAAGTAAATGTTAGACATTATTTTATAATGATCAGAAATTTTTTTCCAGATATGGATGCATTAACTGACGCTATGCATGATGTAATGATGTGCAATGGACGTAGAGGAGGAGGAGACCGAAGGGGAAGAACTACAACCATGTCAACTAATGAAGAAGAAGTGTAGAACTATTAATAACAGTTTGATATGCTCTTTGTCAATTAAATAAGTTTGATTTTATAGTATTATATGCGCATATTTGAAAAAATAAATCATCTAATTCTTCTGGCTATTTATTAATGTGTTTGTTTCATTGTTGCTTTGAAAATGATAAAAAATCGAAATAGAAAAATCCCAACAAAAAACAATGTTTGATACATTGATAAATTATCTGAATTCAGCGTTAAATCAGTCTGAGCATTATTTACAATTATATACAATTAGATTTTGAAATAGATTTAAGCACTTTTCAAATTACATCTGCAAGCAATCATTAAAGTGTTCTATGTGAATTATTTTTTTATCCAATCTCAATTGAAATTTTTTCAGTATGTTAATGATTTTATTTTTTACATAAATCTGTAAGCACATGGAAGAATAAATACTAGTTATAATTACAGCGTCCCAAGGTTTCAGGTTATTAAAATTGGTATTTCAGAGGCTGGACCAGGAAGAGTGCCAAAGTGCTCTGAATACCGGTGTTTTTTTAAAGTTCTGTTCGCTTTATCTAACCAGAAAAATATCTGCTATGAATGAAGAAGAAAACCTTATAATATTAATGAGGGTTTTTAACACTCATCTTGGTTACGCCACTGTATTTCCAAATAGAAAACTTTGCCTTATTTACTTGTAAGATTTGGCTAAATTAAATGTTTAAAACCATAAATTTTATTTAGCAATTGAAGACCAAGCAGTAAGTAACTTGTCGGACGTTCCTCTCAGCCCGCACAACTTTGAAGAAAGTCCGTGGTAGTTATAGCTGCCACCACCGATATTATTAGGTGATATCGGTCACCCACTGTGAGGATTGTGTAAATGAACACTGACGCTGTCAATTAACTGAATTAACAGTTTATTTAGAATATATGTACACAATAAATACGCTATTTACAACTATATACAATTACAACTCGGATATAGGTGATCCGGTTCAACATTAAATTAAATACAGTAAAGGTTGGCTGTGTACTATTCAAATTACACCTTCCACCTCACACTCAATGCACGTTAGATTCACTTTATCGGAGATCAACCTCGAATCTGCCAACGCATGGATACTCGGCCTACGATATCCGGCCCAGAACACTACGCACCAGGACTTCTGTCCTACACTACTCTCTAGGTACGAGCCCAGATACGAACTGATCAAATCTGAGACAAGACTTGCTCTTCTCAAATCACTGTGTTTCCCCAATGTCAACCCCCTTTGGAGCTTATTCATTGGACACATTCCACATACCTTTCTTGATTAGTGACATGTTGCTTGCCTGCTCATCATCCACATACCTCACTGACGGATGAACACGCCTCTCAGCAACCTCCTCTTTCTCCCAACACCATCTGTACAGGATTACCTGTCAATTCTCCCTTCAACAAAGAAAGAATGTCACCTTGAAAATTCTAGTACACAGCCGGTATAATACAAAATATTAAGATAGAGAAATAGAGGAAATTCCAATCTTCAGCAGAGGTGGTCTCAGAACCTGACACCCCCCACCTTAGCGGAAAATATGCCTTTTAGGGGCTAATTTTCCCCAAACCTGTAGTAATATCGAAGAAGAGTTCAATAGTCTCTTTACAGATTTCTTCATTATGCTTATTACGTAGGTATTTCCAGGTGTCTGAACATTATCTACTGACATCTCTACTGAACCTTGTACTAATATTAATATTACATAAATAATGCACGTACTAATACACTATTATAAACACAAAATTCAAAAACATGATTTCTTGTGAATCTTTCATCGGAAAGGTTGGAACCTGAGTTACCGAATTTAAAGCTCTATAGTCTATACAAAGTCTAACAGTTGCGTCTTTTTTCGCCACGGAAATAATTGGATGACTAATTTCAGCATTTGACACTTCGATTAGATTTAATTCTAATAACTCCTGAATCTGCCTATCTACTTCCTCTTTATAAGCTACCGGTACACTATATAACTTTGGTTTTTTCCTTGCCACCCCTGGTTTAAGATCAATACGATGTTCTCCTACATCCGCTGGTCGTACAGTACCCATAAACACCTCTTTATTCTCCCTCAAAATAGACTTTATATCTTTGACTTGACTATTAGATAACCCATTTATTTCGAACCTCTCTATATCTCGTTCTACCTCTTGATCCCGGTTCAAAATAGGAAGTCCCCCAACTTCTCCAAATTCCTCATCACCCTCGAAAACTATATTAACTATATTACATTTAGCAATAAATTCTCTTATTTTATTTTGGTGCACATGCTTAATATTCCCGTCGGCTAACTCAACTATAAACGAATGCTGGTTTCGTTTTTCGACGATAGTTGCCGGCCCTTGCCACCTAGAATGTAATTTATTTGTTGAATCGGGGATTAACAGTATTACTTTATCACCTACTTCAAACGTTTTTTCTTTTGACCTTAAGTTATAATGATACGCCATTCTATTTTGTTGCACCTCAGACGACAATTTTGCCTCATTTGCGGCTCTTTCTAAACGTCCCCTAAGTTTATTCAAATACTCATGAATCGGCGTAGTATCTAACTGCGCCCCCTTATTTTCTCCTGCCCAGGATGACTTGAGAATCGATAAAGGACCCTCCGGCGTTCTACCATATAATAACTGGAAAGGTGGGATTCCCGTCGTAGAATTTGGGACTTCCCTATACGCCCATAATACAAATGGTATTTGTTCATGCCATCTTTTTAGTTCTTCTCTAATAGTGCGATGTAACATACGTTTAAGAGTCTGATTAAATCGTTCCACAAGCCCGTTAGACTGTGGATACTGTGGGGTCGAAAATCTTGGACTAGCGCCTAACCTTTTCTCAAATTCTTTCGTTAAGTCGGCAGTGAAATTGGTTCCATTATCACAGGCAATTATATTTGGAATTCCTGTCCTCATAAATATTTGAAGTAACGCATCATACGCGGTTTTAGCAGTTAAACTTTTTAGAGGGATCGCATCCGCCCACCTAGTATGTTGATCATTTAAAGTTAGTATATATTGATGCCCTTGTGAACTTTTAGGATCAATAGGCCCAATTAAATCAACATTAATTACCTGAAATGGAAGTTCCGGCCGCGATACTGGGGAAATAGGAGCTCTATCATTCACTTTAACCCCTCTAGTCAATTGGCACTCTAAACATGACTCACAAAATTGTTTAGTTTCTTTCGCCATCCCCTCCCAATAAAATGAATACCTGATGGCTGCATGATGCCCTCCAAATGAACCTCCCAATGAATGTTTTGAACTATGCGCTAATTTTAAGATTTCTTCTCTCCTTATTTTGGGTACTACTAATTGCGCTATAGTTTCGCCTAACAATTTCTCTTTATGATATAATAAGCCATTTACAATATAATAATCCCCCTTATCCATTTTAGCTAATTCCCAAGCTTTCTCTAACTCTTTACATTCTAATTGGGATTTCTTAAACATATCTGAATTGCTAGCAATAGGTTTATTATTTTTCTCCAATTTCGTTTTTTTCTGTATTCTGGCTTTGTACATTTTGCGATCTCGCTTCTATTGCGTAAACATTACAATTATCGTTACTCATATCTTCCTTTTCTAAATAATAATTTATGAACTTTCTAATTCTTGGGACTCTAGCAATGGTTCCTCGTGGTTAACACCTGACAATTCATTAATCACTTCGGGATGTAAGATTACTTGCTCATTAATATTATCGGTGACTGCGCAAAGTACTTCCTGATGAATTATATTAGTTTGTCCGAATTGCGGAATAGCTAACGGTAATTTAACCAACGATGATTTAACTGCTTCACCAAATAACCCTTGTAAATAAATACTACCCGCTCCTTTTAATTTCTCTTCCGGTACCAAATCTTTATGAACAACACTAATTTCACATCCAGAATCAACCAATCCCTTTGCTTTTTGCCCATTAACACTAACTTCAATTTTCTCAAGTTTATTTAATTTCTCACCAATAACATTAGTTCTCTGTTCGGCCCTTGCCGATATTCTCGCCACAATAGCTCCATTAGGTAACTCTTTGTTTTCTTTTACCACAACCTTATGTACACCCGCCTTCTGATCTCGCCCTTTATTACCATTATTATTTCCCTCATTACCCACTTTATTACAAAAACGTTGGTAATGACCTCTAAAACCACATTTAAAGCATTTAGGAGCTGACGCATCACTAGGTTTCTTAAAATCTATTTTCCTATCCGAAAAAGAATTAGTCTCATTACTCCCGTTTTGCCTCCAGTTACCACTAAGTTTACTATCCTCCCTCGGTCTCATTTTCTCATTGTTTATATACCTATCTTTACCTTTAAAACTTTTATACGTAACTGCATACGACTTATGTTTAGCGTCAAAATAATTGTCACCTTTTTTAGCAATTTTAGAAGCTTCTAACCATTTACCCTGGTGAGTTAACCCAATATACGATGCAGTATCCTCATCTAACGTACTTACTAATTTATCAGTAACTATTAACTGGTTGACCTTTACATAAGAGTCAGAACCTCTAATCTTACAATAATTTTCCCATGTCGCTATTAAACGCGATACAAACAATACATGAGTTTCGTTCTGGTTTCTCTCAGCCTTCTTAAAATTTTCCAAACACGCCTTCGGTGTCGGCTCATGTTTCCTTAGAACTAACTCCTTTAACTCCTCATAATTCTCCATTTGTTCCGTAGTGGTATAAATTAACAAATTATCCGCCTTATCTCCTAACATATTTAGTAGAATTTCGGCCTGCTGGTTTTCCGGTACATTTTTAGTTTTGAATGTCCTTTCTAAACTGTTGAAAAACAAATTCAATCCCTCAGTCCCTTCCAGTACTTTGATAGATAGAGTTTTCAGACTTTTGATCAATTTTTCCATATTACTTTCATTATTAGATTCCCTAGACACATTAGAGTTATTTGCCGATCCTTGAACCCTTAGCCTCTCCATTTCTAATTCATGTTCCATCCTTAATTTTTCAACCCTCTCTTCTCTTTCTAATTTTTCGCGTTCTAACATTTCCTGTTTTTCTAACTTTTCGCGTTCTAATTTTTCCTGTTTTTCTAACTTTTCGCGTTCTAATTTTTCGTGTTCTAATCGTTCTGCAACAATAGCGTCAGATAATTCCTTAACAACCCTCTCGTCATACCCATCACTCTCCATCATCTTTTTCCTAAGCTGAATTCTGGTATCACCTTCCGCGAATTCAACACCCAATTCTTCGGCTATCACCTGAAGATCCACCTTTTTTAATTTTAATAAGAAAGTCATGCCTTCTCCGATTGTTATTACCACCCTACAACAATATTTATACCTACCAAATTAATATTTCCTAAATTCCTAACTTAGTACAGTTATATCTATACTTATTTTACTAATTACCGTAATTTCGGGTGTATAAGCCGCGGATCAAACAGTTCTTTTTGGACCCAGAAATCTTATTTAGTGATTGAAGACAAATATTTACGTCGATCTATGTAGTTACATTTGTTTCTTAAAAATTTCTGGGTCAAAAAAGAATTGTTTGATCCGCCGCTTATACACCCGAAATTACGGTAATACCCTTCAGATAATCAATGCATTTCATCTCTAATTAACCTACTGAATACTCTAATTTTTCTCAACCATTGATATCACACAATTTACTTCCAATAAAACAAAAAGATAAAACAGTAATTCGGTTTGGCTACTATGCAATATAGGTTGCAATTAATTTACTTAGATGATAACATACAATTTACATAGTAATACTGATACGTTGAAATTGAATAAAAATATCAATGTCAATGTCAATAAAAGCATCCACATAAAGAAGAATTGTATAACTTGCACATATAAATTTCTACAATTATCCTCACTAAAATATTTCCAAATTCAATACGGGTTCTCACACTTAATATAAATATGATCTTGAGTATATTTGTTTTGATCACAAGATCTTCACTTTTATTTTTCCTCACTATGGCCCTTCTTTGAGCCTTTTTTTCCCTCACTATGGCCTTCTTTTGAGCCTTTTTTTCTCACTATGGCCCTCTTTTGAGCTTTTTTTTCTCACTATAGCCCTCTTTTGAGCCTTTTTTTTCACTACTATTGGCCAATTAAAATTCTAAGCAAATGTTGTTATCAACTCTTCAAACTTAAAAAATATTGCTTCATTTAAATATTACTTTAACAATAATTTAAATTTAGGTAAATTTAATTATTCCTTCCAACTACTATTAACACAATGCCTTAATTTTGTTTACTACCATTATTAGTAAAAAAAATATAGAAAGTCAATACCAGCTCAAGTTATTATGACCTTTCCTTAAAACAATAGCAAATATGGTCATTAATACTTTATACGTAGGAAGTATTGATAAAACACATAAATAATCAAGACAATTTACTTAAATTACTATTAATTATACAAAACAAATTTTGGTTCGAGATGTCAGCAGAAGGAAATGATCAAAACACCTTACCTTATATTTTATCTGCTGGGGTACTCTTCTATTCACAGGTAGTTCCACGATGTAGCGGTAATATGGCACAACACTTAGTTCAGTTCTTTCTAATAAAGATACGCACGACACTTTAGCACACACTCGACGATCTGGCATTACTACGCAAGAATTCCACTTGGTACTCCGGCACTAACACACTGCAACACGGCTCGCTGGTCACTGGTCTCAGGCGATTCTATCCCGTCGCTGCCACCAATTTGTTGGATGTTCCTCTCAGCCCGCACAACTTTGAAGAAAGTCCGTGGTAGTTATAGCTGCCACCACCGATATTATTAGGTGATATCGGTCACCCACTGTGAGGATTGTGTAAATGAACACTGACGCTGTCAATTAACTGAATTAACAGTTTATTTAGAATATATGTACACACTAAATACGCTATTTACAATTATATACAATTACAACTCGGATATAGATGATCCGGTTCAACATTAAATTAAATACAGTAAAGGTTGACTGTGTACTATTCAAATTACACCTTCCACCTCACACTCAATGCACGTTAGATTCAATTTATCGGAGATCAACCTCGAATCTCCCAACGCATGGATACTCAGCCTACGATATCCGGCCCAGAACACTACGCACCAGGACCTCTGTCCTACAATACTCTCTAGGTACGAGCCCAGATACGAACTGATCAAATCTGAGACAAGACTTGCTCTTCTCAAATCACTGTGTTTCCCCAATGTCAACCCCCTTTGGAGCTTATTCATTGGACACATTCCACATTCCTTTCTTGATTAGTGACATGTTGCTTGCCTGCTCATCATCCACATACCTCACTGGCGGATGAACACGCCTCTCAGCAATCTCCTCTTTCTCCCAACACCATCTGTACAGAATTACCTGTCAATTCTCCCTTCAACAAAGAAAGAATGTCACCTTGAAAATTCTAGTACACAGCCGGTACAATACAAAATATTAAGATAGAGAAATAGCGGAAATTCCAATCTTCAGCGGAGGTGGTCTCAGAACCTGACATAACTCTTATTAAATAAAATTTCTTTTTGGGAACAGTTTTATTTGAGATGCGGCTTATACACCGGACATTGCAATAATTGTAGAATTCTTGCGTTAAAAAAAAAAAGGTTTTTCTTTTTTTTTCTTTTTTTTTCTTTTTTTCCCCAGATAGTAATAGTTAAATATCAGGATGGTTGACAGCTCTGCAATTACCTCATTTTCTCTAAACAGAACAATTTGAATATCATATATTTTTTAAAAAATAATTTTTTTTTCTTTAAAATCGGTTTCCATTGTATTTAGACAATGTCTCTAAGTAATAAAATAGAGTCAGCAAAAATCTTTTACAATGTTAAACACACGAAAATAATTTTTTTAATTTCAAGTAAGCAGAGGAACAACAAACAGTGACAGGGGAATGACACTTAGACAGAGAAATGACAAACAGGTATAACTAAAAATTATTTCTTTTATTTCACAAAATTTTATAGTAAATAAAAAAACATTTTATAGTAAATAAGAAACAAGAGCTTTGAAGTAGTTTTATTTTGAAATAGCATTGCATTGGTGATATTGTTTACCAACATGGTACATAAATTTTGGCAACTGTTTTTTCAAATTCTTGTACCAACACTTAAGCTGTAGCTGTTAGGTTTAACTTTATTGTTTTGCAGCAAACTTTTTCTTTTTTTGCTTTTTTATCAGTATAAAAATTTAAGTCAGTTTTCCATTTACTGAATGAACATTCCAAATTTTCATCTAACTCCTTATATTGAATGTTAAGATTCAAGAATTTTGTACAGCTCCGTTGTAAATATTCTTTCTTTTTTTAACAGCAAATAATGATATCCACCAACTTATCAACTCTCTTATGTAATACAATTCCCAATTGGAATAATTTTATTGCAAGCATATCCATATTTGAATGAATAACACATAAACGAGTGTCTCTTTCTGAAACTTTAAGTGCTACTATCCAGAATGGTTTTAGTCTAGTAAAAAAGATATAACTAATATTATGTTCCGGAAATAAATTGATAAATTTGTTAATGTAGTATCATTTACATCCATTTTTTGTTGTTTTATTTTACACCTAGTTAAACAGTCTTTTTTACCTGGACACATTCTGGAATTCGCATCATCTTCCAAAAATTTTATAACTTTATTTTTTTATAGATTTGTAACAACAAATCCAATTTGTTGTTTCCGCCCATATATCAAACCATAAAACTCTTATTTTGTGTGTTATGTATATTGGATATACTTGACTATTGTGAATATTGGAAGTGTATATTGGAAGTTAATAATTTATTGCTTTACTTATTAATTTGTATTTCTTAAAAATATCTTCTTGCATTATTCCTTTAAAAAATTATGTTGCTTTTTGTTTTTTCAGATTGCTATATCCATTTGCCAATTTCTTTGCAATATTTCTCCAAATGATATATATATATATTTCAATTAGGGTGTTGCATTAATCTTTTTTGAGGTATTTCTTATTTTTCTTCCAGGTGATTCTTGGCTGCAATGTTTATCTTCTAAGTCTATGAAACTTTTTCTTGTACTTTACATAAGTTCGACGAGTCTTTAATAATTCTTTTCTCAACTTTTCCTGTTCTCTAGTTAATTTTGCTCGATCCCTTCTTACTCGCCTACGATCGAATTTTTTTCTTCCATCTGAATTTGTTTTTGTTTGTTTGTTTCTTGGCATAATTTAGATTCAACTAAAGTAGTTTTAATATCCTTATTATCTATTCCCAAGTGTTGCCTGATAGCAAGATTGTTCTTTTGGCTTATTTCGCTAGAGCACTCTTTGCTTGTTGATGGTTGTGACCACTGGATTTCTTCATGTTGAACTGAGACAATGTCTTAAAGTAAAATAGTAATCACAGTGTTCAGTGATTTTTCTTTTTTTGCAAGTCTATTTCTTTGATTAAGAAGGTTAGGCAATCTAAAACAAGAGAAATGTCTAGTCAAGTATTCTTTGCAATCAGAACACAATCTTTTCAAAATATTCACCGTTCGAAACTTCTGAATAAGACTTTTACAGCTTACCTAATAAGCAAAACATTTACCGCATAATTTTATCGCTCTTTGTTTTCGAGAAATTTAAATTTGAAACCGGAGTCTTATTTTCTGGACACCCTATACTTACAAAACAAGAACTCGAGCATGAATTTCTAGAAAATAGAAGTAAACTAAAACTATAGGACAATTTCCTTTAGGACCTTAAGGGAGATTTGTTAACAGACGGTACTCAAAGTAATCTCCAAATGAAGGTGATAAAAATCAATCACGCTCACAAATTACTTTCATCTGTCAACATAATTCCTAAATAGCAATTACGAAAGAACTCATGATTCTAAACAAAGGAAACGATCATAAGTGAAATATTAAATATAAACAAATTATCATATGTTCAAGTAATTATAATCTGTGAATGATAAATTCAGACTGCAATTTATCAAGTAAAATAAACAAGTAATCAACTAATTACACTGATAAACAGGTTTCTGTTTCTTAAGTATGTGGTGACTTTTATATTTTATGTGGTGCTGTGAAAAAATATGCCATTAAAAAATTTCCATCACCCACATATTTTTAAAAAATTCAAAATCTTAAAAATCTGAATTTTGTAGTATTTATTCAACACCTATACCTTATGAAATTTATCATTTGGTATTTTAGTAATGACAAACTTTTAAATAAACACTTATAAAGCTTAAAATTAATATTTAAAACACTGAAAGTATGCATTGTTTATAAAGTTTCAGAAAAATATAGAAGAATTTTTGTAAAAAGAAATGATATTAATAAGAATTTTCATACTTTATGTAGCGGTAAATGTCTTATCTGTGGCTGCTCTCTTATACACCATTGTTCCAAGTTATATTGACAATTTAAAGCAGACATTAAGCCACTTATATGATTACAATAGCTTAAATCATCTTTTCTTGAAACAAATGTCGAATATTTCTTATGTAAACCTCGATAAATAGATATCTTTGTATTGTTTTTCAGGAGATTCCAACCTTGCAATCTTGATCCAAGTAATTCTGAGTTTTTCTTTGATAAATTTAAATCTCTCACAAAATCATTTAATTCTTTTTGAGTAATTAGGTGTGGATCTTCATTTATGCCTGAAGAATAGTTCATATCAGATGTAGAGGAAGTTTCAGTTTCATCAATTTCCATTTCTACTGCTGCATCGTCATATGTAAAATTCTCTGGAGGTTTCGATATTTGTAAATCAACATTATGTAATGCTGGTCACATTGCTGAATCTATGTTCGGGTGCTTAATTTTATGTTTACTTCTTGCAGAGAATCCTTTAATTTTTTTAATACAGTAGCAGTAGTTATATGATCCTTCGGCATGCGCCATATCATGGGTATAGCAAAGGACATACACATTTTTGAACCTTTCATCCATGCCCGGAGATTTGTAGTACATCATGTACAACAAGAATGAGGTGCCCATTTCTTATCTTGTTCACCTAATTTATATCCACATATGATAGGCAGTCTTTACTAAAGGCGTGAAAGCTTTTTCAAAGTTAGCTCACCGCACACATAGCAAAAAGAATCGGGTTATTAACGCATCCACTAGACATGTATTACATATTGTAGAGGAAAATAGGATAATTATAATCAAAATTTAATTAAAAAGGTCTTACAGAACAAATAAATAGTAGTACATTCGCCCCGAAATTTTCAACTGTCATGGATTTGCGTCAAAGACAAATACTGTGGGGGGTGGCTAGAGCTGTCTGTTCAAGATCGCTAACATAAAATTTATTAGGGGGCAATCTGTTTCTACTCTCTTGCTGTATCTTCTATCGTTCTAATAAGAAAAAGAATGTCTGTGTGAATCAAATACATGAAAGAGAATAATCTAATATAATTATAATGCCTACATACTCCAAAACGTATAAATGAAATTTCTCAAAATTGGAGGGTGATAAGAAATTTTTACATATTCTTTTTCAGCAGCTTAAAATCTATAAGAAACACCCAACATATACAGAGAAACAGAAAATTCGTTAAAATTTGTTTATCAGTGTTATTTTAAACACGTTACAAGTTAGTCGAATGTGGTAATACCAAAATTTTCTTCTATCTCCTCCATGTTAATATTTAAAAATTCGTTACCACAGTGCCAAACTTAAATGGCAATCTATGCCCATCATGAGAATTCTAATGATTTGAAACTCCGTGCATTAAATCTTGAGTTATGATTATCGCTAAAATAACGTAAATTATGCAAAATGGAAACACAGGAGCGCCACTTGTTGGGTAATTTAGACGGAAACATAATTTGAAACAACTTATCTCAATATAGTTTGATGAAATTCTGTGCTTTAGTTCTTGAGACAGGGCTACTGCGGAAATCGGAAAAAATACAGCTTAACAATGCGACCTGTTGAGCGATTTACATCAAAATATAAACAACACCAAGTCATATTAAGGAATTACTGAGTCTGAAGTTTTATGAAAACCCATACATTATTTCTAGGAATATAAAATTAAAGGGGAAATCGCAAAAAAAATGCATCATAGTAGTGACACCTGTTGACCTATTTACACCAAAAAGTAGAAAATGTAAATTAATATCATGGGCTAAATGAATCATAAGTTTGATGAAAATCCATGTATTAGTTCTTTAGATAGAAATATTGAGGAAATCATGATATATGCTGCATAGCACCGTGACCTGTCGAGCAATATTTACCAAAATGTCGAAAGTCAATTTATGTCATGGATTAGTTGAATCTGACTTTTTTATGAAAATCCATGCATTAGTTCTTGAAATAAAGCTAGTGTAGAAATCGTCAAAAATGTTGCATAGCAGCACTACCTGTAGAGCGATTTACGTAAATCTAGAAAATGTCAACTTATGTCATGGACTAACTGAATCTGAAGTTTGGTGAAAATCCGTGCCTTGCTTTTAGAGATAGAGCTATTGCGGAAATCATGAAAAATGTTACATATAAGGGCCGCCTGTTGAACGATTTTCACCTAAAGCAAATCAGACCAATTTATATCAGGGACTAACTGAATATAAATTTTTTATTAAATTCTGTGAGTTAGTTCTTGAGATAGTGTCCACAAAATTTGTGTCACATACAGACAGACTCACAGACAGAGATTTTGTAAAACCATGTTTTTTGTATCTCTGACACCCTAGAACGTGTAAATCCGTTACCCGGATTTCGAAAGTTTTCACGAATCCAATACTTTCTTCTTGTTAAGATAGATGAAAATAAAAAGAGAATTATTCCATTTTATGACGAAATACCTAACAATTTACAAAGATTTATAACAATATTTTAGTGTTATAAACCTTTTTACTTTCTTCTGTCTTTACAAGAAAACATTGGATTCGTGAAAATTTTTGAATTCTGGTTTTCGACGGATTTATACATTTATGCATTTTATTATTTTTCTGTGACTAGTGTTGCATCTTAATACAAACACCAAATTTTGACATCATATTTGTATCTTCGATAAATTTTAACTTCGAATACCAAACGGAAAGTTATTCCTTGAAAAAGTTTAAAATACATGTATTTGTAAATTTTTGAACTCCTAATGTTAAATTATTTTTTTAATAGCTACAAATCAAACTGAAATGTGGCAGTTTTTTAATCATAACACAGAAATTACTCGTTGGAATGAGCTGAAATTATGGATTAGTATAATTGAAGCTTCTAGAAATCGATTGCTGTTTTACAGGTTGCGATTTTTTTCTAATATTAATGTTGCGTACTATCGCTACTTCCATGGTTTAATTTAATCGTTTTTACTTTGCGCCTCGCGCAAACGATTTTTTGTTGTTGTTTACATTATGAATTTGTAAGAACTTTTTTGAATGGAATATTTCTTTGAACTGAAAAATGCAGTATGTATTGTATTAAGATATTATATTGATGAAAAGATATGATATGTGCACAATAATGTTATTATTTGTAATGTGAAAGTTAATATACATGTTTTTTTGTACATTATGTGCTTGAATTTACTCCGAAGACATGAAAATTTATTTACTTAAGATATAGAATTTGCTTGATCTCCCTTATACATGATAATAGGTAAGATTAATACATTTCATGCTGTAGTTAAAATATTTTAATTTTGAAAATGAATACTGATAATTTAAATATCAGTATTAAATAATATTGAAGAATTTTATAAACAGAGATAGATTCAATAATTAATTTAATATTATGTAAATTATGAAACTGATATTCTATTAAAAATATATATGAATCATAGCCAATACAACTTTTAACAGAAATTAATATTTTACAACTTTAAATATGCGAACCCAAAATTTCAGCTCATGCCGCAAAATCGTTTTAAAATTATGATCAAAAGTTTATATGCATTGCTTTTTGCTTTGAAACTATTAAAATTGAATTTAACATTAGGAGCTTCAAATTTTACATTTGCATAATACCTAAACTTCTTTACCAAATGACTTGCTGAGATTCGGGGTAATTTTCTGCAGTTAGACTCGGAGACCGCTGATCGAGCCCTTACCTCTGGACTGTGACCCAGATGAAAGGGTTTGAGATGCCTGGAGAGCGGGGCGAAATTCACCTAATCTTAAATCTATGGTAGTGGAATGCATTCTTATTTTTGAAATATCTCATAAGAAAATTATTTTTTTTTTGCCTCTTTTTTTCTATCTACTGTTCTTTAAAGATGTCTTTTTTTTAGTTGACAAAATATTTCTAAAATATATGCTTAATTTTAGTTGAAGAGTTAAAATCTTACACACGGCTCGTACGATTTTAGCACATGAAATATTAAATTAAGCATATATTGCATAAATATTTTAACAACTAAGAAATAAAACAGACATTTTAGAGTACACAGAAAACATAAGTCAAAACTACTAAGTTCCTGCGGAAATATTTAAAAAACAAGAATGCATTTTACTCCCGCAAATATAACACTCGCAAGAGAAATTTGAGATCTGACCGACCAAACGATTTAACTTAAATTTTTTATTATTAACGTATGATTAAAATAGAAAGATAATTTATTTTATTCATTACCAGTTCTAGTTTATACTGTGCACTGGAGACTATTAATATATTCAATAGTATCACAAAGTAATAAAACTAATTTTTGTGCTATATTTTTCTTGAAAGTATCCTAGTATAAATCATGGTGGAGATTACTATTCAAAAAGTGGTATGAATAGAAAAAAAAAATGCCAACAGGGACGTATACATCCTGACTCGTAGACATAAGTTTAAGATGTTGAACAATAATATCATTACTATCAGTGCATAAAAAAAGTACAAAAAATCCTCTTTTTTACCACACTTTTATTAGCTTCACCTGTATGTTTGTGAGTTTGTGAGCTTGTGAGTTTGTAACTCTCCTTTTATTTTATGTATGATCACCGATTACTCCGAAACCATGCAACCGATTAACTTGGTTTTGGTGTTAAATTAAAGACGATGCTCTCGAATTGGTACCACTTCAGTTTCATCGAAATTGGTTCAGTACTTTTTTAGTATTTAGGCAAAATCTAATAAAATTAGTGATTTTTCGCTAACTAAAAGTGTTGAATACGTTCACTGAAAGAAATGTAGACAGCATGGCCTAGAGGTCTAAGGCGCCGGATTGAAGCTCTGTTTTTCGAAAGAGATTGTGGGTTGGAACCCCACTCCTGACATTATTTACATCTATGTAAAATTAAAAAAAAAAAAATCCGTATTACAATTTTTATTTTTAACCGGCTTCAGAAAAGGAAGAGGAAGTTCTCAATTCGACGCGTATGTATTTTTTTTCTATGTATGTTCACCAATTACTCTGAAACTATCCAACCGATTAATTTGTTTTTTGTATTAAATATAAATGTAGTTTACAAAAACTAAAAACCACGCTTTTAAAGTAATCAAACTAAAAAGTGAAAAATAAATATAGTTTAAAAAAACTAAAAACCACGCTTTTTAAGTATATCAAACAAAAAAGTGAAAAATAATTCGTACTATAAGCTGAAAACGAAAATAGATGAAAAATACTATATTACTATAAAATCATTGTTATTATAGAAATCAATTAAAATGCAATAAACAAAATTATCGTGGAAAAAAAGCGTGGGGTGCTTCTTAAAAACTGATAGATGGAGCATGGTAGATGGAGCACCCTACGCTTTTTTTCCCAAGATAATTTTATTTATTGCTTATTAATTGATTTCTATAATAACAATGATTTTATAGTAATATAGTATTTTTCATCTATTTTCATTTTCAGCTTATAGTACGAATTATTTTTCACTTTTTTGTTTGATATACTTAAAAAGCGTGGTTTTTAGTTTTTTTAAACTAAGGTACCCTGGGGTAATAACGCCACGTTAAGGTTCTACCAATTTTCACGGCTTAGTTTTAAATTGTATTTTTCAAACAAATATAGGATCTGATACAGCAACTCATTGACTATCTATATAAAATAAAATAATTTAACAGATATGTATTCATGAAATGTAATGGCGTTTTTTCTTGACTTTTTTATTACCCACCTATGTGGGGTAATAATGCCATGCAAACAAAACTATGAAATAAGATGGAATAATTGCATGTAGATAGCCCAATTCTAAAAATACAAACTCTACAAACATAGAAATTGACAAATTGCATTCTCAGCTATTGAAAATGTTCATTATTTTTGTGAAAGTGTAAGAAAAATATAGGTGTGGCGTGGGAGGGGGGGGGGGGATGAGGCAAAAGAATATCAGACAGTGAGCTTATTTTTGCTTAAAAAGGACCGCTTAAATAGAAATATGAGAAACATTGCACAGTTTTAACTGTGTTTATTTGAATCAGTATTTAGGATGTGGCTCGGCCACTGCAGGGAATCAACCGGGGTATTAATGTCAAGGATTGGCGTTATTACCCCGGTATAGTTATTGCGCAGTACATTTTAAATTACAAATTATCTCGAGAAGATATCCAAAATCTTCACCAACATTTTAAAAGTACATGAAATGCACTACAAATTTACGTAATTAACAAAGTATTTCCGGATAAAAAGATAGTCTTCCCATCACAAAACGTATCTCGCAAATTTTAGATCAAGCGTTAATTTTAGTTGTTTGTGAAAGCGTTAATTTTAGTTGTTTGTGAAAACAATAGGACCTAAAAATGAAACAAATTAACTTGAAGCTGTTTTTTGCGATTTATATGACTCAAAACCCTTCTGCGCAGAGCACATGGGTGTCATTTACCAGATTATTTCATAATTATGCAAAATATAAGCACTTGGCGTTATTACCCCGCCTGGCGTTATTACCCCAGGGTACTTTATATTTATTTCTGTCTCTCTCTCAGACACAAATTATTAAATATATACAACATGTAATAGATTACTTTTCACAATATATTCCTTATTAAAAAAATCATTTACCACACTATTTGCCAAATAATATCTATTTATATTTTTGGAAGTTTTTCTAACCCATTATCCTTGTTTCAAGATTTGATATTAGTTTTTATTTCATTCAGACAATTGTTTCCGACTTGACAACTGAAGGCGCAAATTACTTGTGAACAATAAAACAGGAATACACAATGCAACTATGACACAGAATCCAAACAAATTCTAATATTTAAAAAAAAAAAAAAAAAAAAAAAAAAAAAAAAAAATTATATCAGTAAATTCAATCGAGCAAAACTGAAGTATATGAGTCTTTGATATACTTACGTCTTTTATTTTTTATCTTTTATCTGTATAATTTTTTTTTATTGTAATGTGTTATAAACCACAAGCATATTACTTTAAATCTTAATTAGGGCTAAGGGTAAATTAATATTTCAAATCGTAAACAATAAAAACAACAACAATAATGATAATAATAATTCTACTTTAGATTATTTGAATTTCACTTTAAGAGACAATATAGGCTAGTTCCATAAATATTTGCAGTGTAAGTCACAAAGCTGATAATTGCTATGCTTGCTGGTCACCGTTATTTCGAAAAGTTTGCTTAGCCTTATTCAATTATAATGTATCTCCGATAAAAGATGTCACATTTTTCCGTTCTAAAATACGCGTAGCCGAAAATCGTAGCATGTGACTTAAACTACAAGTACTCATGCATATAGTCCATGTAAAATTGTCTATTTATAAGACACACAAAGATCTCAAATGTTTAGTAAAATTTCATTTTTCATTTCATTAGGTTACGTACTTCAAGAGTAAAAAATCCCTGTCGGCTTGGCCTACAGGCGCAGGTAGATTTCGAAGTTAAGTGCTCATTTCAACAACAAAAAATAAAATATGATTAGAGATAAACACAGTTTAACAACTTTATCTGGCCGCTTTTGAAGAATTTTTAATTTCATTTTTCTGTAAGAGCTGGTTTTATCAGAATCATCTTAAGCGAAATTTCGCTCAAAATGCCGACTTTGACAGCTTTCTTTAAATGTATTCTAACTTCATAAAAAAAATTGACCAATACGGCACGTTATATAGTTCCTAAGTAAAACAAAGAGTCAATTGAATGCGTTTGAGAGCAAAATTGAATTTAAAAATCAGTCAGAAAATAAGCAATTTGTTATTTGAATACATTCTCAATTCTTCAATCACGATCGTTTTGGGAAATTCTGTTCAAAATGCCCACTTTGACAGCATTGTTTGAAATATATTCTGCCTTTATTAAAAAACTGGTCAATATGTCACATTATACATTTCCTATATAAGAGAACCTGTCAATTGGATGCTCTTGAGAGCAAAAATGGATTTAAAAATGAGTCAGAAAATAAGCAATTTGTTATTTGATCATTTCCTCACCTTTTCAATCTCGATCGCTGCGAGAAATTCTGTTCAAAACGTCCACTTTGACAGCATATTTTGAAATATATTCTGTCTTTATCAAAAAACTGGCCAATACGTCACATTATACAGTTCCTATATAAAAAAAACCTGCCAATCGTAAGTGTTTGAGAACAAAATGAATTTAAAAATGAGTCAGAATATAAGCAGTTTGGATTTGAGAACACTAATTTTTGTTTAATTAGTTTTTGCTATAAGTATTAATTCTATCAAAAACTTGTGAATATAAAAGTTGTAGATATTATAAAGAAGATGTCTAAAATGTTAGTTGGATTTGATGTCTTTCTCTCTTTTTAACCGATGACCAGGCCCCTACCTGCCGAGTTACCACAGCTTAACGGGTTAGATACCTGGTATCGGGGCGAGAGACCGCCTAATCACCGCGTAGCGGCAATAAACCTGATAACTTCGCTTCTCACGTCATCATATCTGCAGTACTTGCTTCTCATTTGAGCATACTATGTTTTGTCGGTTGCTTAGCGTTACATCCTGTTGTTTGTACTGCAAATTGCTACTCAAGTTGGTCTCGTAATTTAGAACCTTGATCAGATGACGAGACCTTCACCTGGCAAGGCACCTCCAGAGGTATAATTCACAGGTAACGTGGAGGACTTTGCATCCACGACGGATTTTACATGCACCAGGTGCCATTAGCGTACATGACGGAATTTTTGGCCGGCAGATAGCATTTTAGTCCTGCAACCAAAAGCTATGAGTATAATTTTCTGTCAACTTGGACAATGTTGCGCGACCTCCTTGGGATAGTCTGGAGTTTTTGATGCCTAATTGTTGATGCATACTTGTCAAATGAAAATGGTAATTTAGTAGGGAGGGGGGGGGAGAAAAAAAATGGGACTCCGCAAATAGACAATTGCACCGTAATTAATTTTCAACCAAACTGATAGGCAAACTTAACGTTGCAAGGGGGATGAGACTCCGCCATTCTACCGTACCCCACCGGGTTAAAAAAAAACTGGCTCCGTGGGTTTTCTCAATGGAGCGGATCCGGTAGCTCGTACAGAAAGCACATATATAAGGAGAAGCGGTTGTCAATGAGAAAATATAAAATAGTTGAACCCTAATAAAAATATTTTTAAAAAAGAGAAATAACAATTAAACGTAAAAAAGGTATAACATTAATTAACAATACTTTGAGAATTGATAGACTTAGAACAAAAATATTTTTTTAATTGACGTTAGGGCATTTCTAGGCCTTTTATATTTTTAAATTTTTTATATTTGTTTTTTTAACACATCAAAGTAGACGGACAATCAGTGTCGGAGGCGGTTGAAGCTTCTTACTATATTATAATGCTCAACTTGCTGAATCAATGGTGGCATCAAATTGGTGATATCTTAAGAATGATGGTGAAACCAATGGTGGAACCGATGGTGATATCTTAAGAATTGACGAAGTTATGAATTTTTTCTTCTCCCCTCCCTTTTTTGTTTTCGTTTTTACTTATTTATTTATTTTTTGCGATAAGAGTTGCTCCTATCAAAAACTTGTAAGTACAAAAGCTTTAGACAATATTAAGAAAATTTATGTGAAGCTACCATGTGGTTATGGGATATCACGGCTGCTCAATCTTAATTAATCTTTCGTTTAGTCGATGTTTTTTTACAGAAACACGGTGTATATGGATAAATATTAATAGCACGTACTTAAACAAACATAAATTTAATTAAACTTATAAAGAAGTAGAATACATTTCTAAATTATCTTGAGACACGTTTTTGTCTCTCGGAACAAGGTGATTTTCCTTGCGTGCTACATAAGCGGCGGCAGTCCAGTCACTGACTCACCGAACCAACAGTCTCTTACAGCCTGCCTAGAGTCCTTGTCCGATGCGCATGTGGCGCCCTCTGTTGACAGTTTTTAAATGTTCTGGATCGAAGAGGCACCTCAGTACCCCCTTCCTAGTGCAAACGATACTCTTAATTTTCCACTAAACGTTCTGGAAATCTGACAGTTCTGCCGGATCGTGTGATGTGAGGTGGTTTTGTTTTTCCAGAATTCGAGGCAGTCCCGGGAGTCGCAGCAGTTGTTTCCAGGGTTGAGGTTGTTTCAGGAGTCGAAGATAGTGAATCATTCACCAAAAAGGCTGGCTTCAGTCTGTCCAGCGATATATTT
Source organism: Maratus speculifer (assembly GCA_964019185.1). Taxonomy (NCBI): domain Eukaryota; kingdom Metazoa; phylum Arthropoda; class Arachnida; order Araneae; family Salticidae; genus Maratus; species Maratus speculifer. Next base: position 94,536,588 of record OZ025293.1, read on the forward strand.
ACTATTTTGCCTTTTATGGCCACTTTAAAAAGTTTATCGTTGCGCTCAACAACTTCAAAAGGTCCATCATACGGCGGTTGTAAAGCTTGCCGAATACCTTCTTGACGCACAAATACATGCGTACATGTTTTAAACTGCTGAGACACAAATGTTTTTGTGCTGTTATGGGACTTAGTTGGTTGTGGTTTGAATTCGTTGAAGGTATTTCTTAATCGCTGCACTAATTCTTCAGGACTTTTAATGGTGGATTTGTCATCGAAGAAATCACCTGGTAGTCTGAGAGTAGACCCAAAAACAAGTTCAGCTGGCGAAACATTTATATCGGTTTTTAGTGCAGCACGAAACCCTAATAACACTGTTGGAAGTATTTCAGTCCATTTTTCAGTTCGTCTGGCTTTTAGTGCACATTTTAGAGGTCTGTGCCAATTCTCGATAATCCCATTACTCTGAGGGTGGTACGGAGACGATCGGTACTTTCTAGCACCTAACAATCTGGCTAACTGCTGGAAAAGTTCAGATTCGAACTGGCGTCCTTGGTCCGTGGTAATTTTCTCAGGACATCCAAATCTTGCAATCCATTCGGAAAGTAGTGCACGTGCCACTGATTCTGCTGTGATGTCACTAAGTGGGTATGCCTCTGGCCAACGCGTTGCTCTATCAATTACGGTTAAACAATACCTTTTACCATTTGATTCCGGTAAAGGTCCAATTAAATCTAAATGTATGTGTGCAAATCTATCTGTTGGAAGATCAAATTTTCCTAACTCTGTTTTTGTGTGTCTAACAATTTTGGAGCGCTGACAATCCAAACACTCACGTGCCCAAGTTCGACAATCTTTAGCTAGGGAAGGCCAGATAAATCGTTGTCGCAATAAATTCACACTACCTTTAGTTCCAGGATGAGCAAGTGCATGTAAATTCCAAAATGCCTGTTTTCTAAAAGTTGGAGTTAAATATGGACGTGCTTTGCCACTAGAAATGTCACAATAAATTTCTGTTGTGGAATTTGGAAGGGTAATTAATTTGAGTTCTAAGCTGGATTGACCGCTTTGCATAATTTCTCTAAGTTCTGAATCCTCTTTTTGCTCCATACTTAATTTATCGTAATCTAATGGAGTAGGCATTTGTATTACGTTAATTCGGGAAAGTGCATCGGCTGCATCATTTTGGTTTCCTTTTAAAAATACCATATCAGTGGTGAATTCAGATATAAAAGATAACCACCGACTTTGTCTGTTAGTGTAATTATCTGTTCTTTTTTTAAAGGCAAAAACAATTGGCTTGTGATCGGTAAAGATTGTACATTGACGGGCTTCCAAAAAGTGTCTAAAATGCTTAACGGACTCATAAATTGCTAACAATTCTCTGTCAAAGGTAGAATACTTTAATTGTGCTTCATTTAGACGTTTGGAAAAAAATGAGAGTGGTTTGAGACCCTCCTCTGTTTCTAAGCTTAGTGTAGCACCAATAGCAAAATCACTAGCATCAGAATGAAGTGCTAATTGACCGTCATGGCTAGGAAATGCAAGAGTTGCATCCGTTAATGCCTTTCTTGAAGCTTCAAAAGAATTTATTGCATTTTCAGACCAATCGATAGGAGTTGAATCTTTCTTTTTAGCTCCACGCAACAAATCTGTTAAGGGTGCAAGGATAGTTGCAGCATTGCGACAAAAACGTCGAAAATAATTGAATAAGCCAATATATGTACGAAGTTCAGAAAGAGTTTTTGGTCGTGGATATTGCTTAATAATTTCAACTTTAGTTTGTAATGGTCGAATTCCAGCAAGAGAAATTTCGTGTCCTAAAAATGATACGCTGTCTTGTTTAAAAACACTTTTGGATATATTTATGTTAAGTCCGTATTTAGAGAGTCTGCTTAGAACAGCTCGAACATGGTCTATATGTTCCGATTCCGTTTCGGAAAAAATTAGAATGTCATCCAAATAAGCTATAGCAAATGGAAGACCATAGAGAACCTCATTAATAAATCTTTGGAAAGTGTTTGCTGCACATTTAAGTCCAAAATTTAAATATAGAAATTCGAAGCTTCCAAAAGGGGTTATTAACGCTGTTTTAGGAATATCTTTTTCATGCACTGGAATATGAAAATAAGCGCGGACTATATCTAATTTTGTAAAAATTTTCTTTCCATGTAGAATATTGGTAAGATCATGGATGTGGGGTATTGGATAACGGTCAGGAAGAGTTACTGAATTTAGACGTCGATAATCACCGCAAACTCTGTAAGAACCATCCGGTTTTGGTACAACGTGAATAGGGGATGCCCAAGGGGATTTGGAAGGACGACATATACCTTCATCCATAAGATATTGGAATTCTTTTTGAACTTCCTTTAAAATTTTTGGATGTAATCGGCGAGGTTTGGAATAAAGTGGTGGTCCTGTAGTTTCGATATGATGAACTGTATCATGGCAAGTTGGTTTTTTAAAATTTGGTATGGGATTTAAGAGCTCTGGGAATTCCTCAAATATAGTTTTAAAAGACATGTCTTCAGAAATTAGTTTAATTTGGGACTGTTTTGAGCAAGTAAGCTCACCCTTAGTGGACAATCCAGTTACAGAGTCAATTAATCGAAATTTGTGCAAATCTACAAGCAAAGCAAAATTTCTTAAAAAGTCTGCTCCAATTATAGGGCAAGAGACATTTGCAATAACAAATGACCAGCGAAAACTCCTTCTCAAGCCGATGTTTAGGTCAAGCAGTTTGTTACCATAAACAGGAATTTTGGAATTATTTGCAGCATAAAGATAATTAGAAGGACTCTTTTTGTTTACTTGTTTTGGTACAGGGATACAAGAAATATCACTACCACTATCTATTAAAAATTTGAACCCTGAATTTTTATCAAACACATGCAACCTACATTGTTCTAATGCTGCTACGCCAACTGTATTTTCGCTTGTTGACCTAGCAGCAGCCACTAGTTTTTTTTAATTTCATCAAAAGAACAAGGTTCGCGGCACTTTCGAGCATCACTACCAAATTTCTGATGGTAATAACATAAGTCTGATTCGTTTTGTTTACGACTCGATTTTTGGGAATCTCTATTTTTACTGTATCGTCTTTCCCTGTAATGCGATCGGCCGCGAGACATCGATCGCCTAAACACATTTTTGGATAACTCTGAAACCTGCAGTGTCAATTGCTCAATTTGTGTTTGAAGATTTAAGATCGCGTTATGGTCGTTCCGAGGCGATTCGGTGGGTTTGGAAACTGCATACACTGCCGATTCAGATTTAATTTCATTAATTTTGTCAGCTAGGGTTGCTAATTCCTGTAATCCGGAGCTTGAAACCGACAAAATTGCTTGCGTATGCGTCGGCAAACGTTCTAACCAAATAGCTTTCAAAAATTCTTCGGTAACGGAACTTTGCGCTAATTCTTTCATTTGCCGCAGTAAAACGGAAGGTTTTTTATCACCTAGCACAAGTTCAGAGAGTAATTTACGTATCTGCTGCGATTGCGAATCTGAAAACTCCTGAATTAGTCTCTGTTTCAAAGCATTATATTTGTCATTTGGAGGCGGCGTAAGAATTAAATCAGATACCGCACTTAATGTATCTGTGTCTATAGCAGATAATAAATAATTGTACTTAGTAGTGTCGTTCGTTACTTGCGCCACGGCAAAATTTGCCTCAACTTGTACAAACCAAACAGAAATATTACTTTTCCATAAGGGAGGAATTTTAACAGCTACCCTAGCAAGCGTTTCTGTCGGATTATCGGCAGGAATATCATCAGGCATTGTGAGCGCAGAATTAAAAATACATATATTGATAGAGCAATAAATAAATAAATATACAATTTAGTAAAATTTTGAATAAGAACGCTTGGGCTCGAAAATTTTTTAATTAAAATAACTGGTAAATATAACAATTGGGCCAGAGAATACCACAAAGAAACATAGAAAATGGAACATACCGTTTTTTTTCATCGCTGTAGTTGTCCAGGAACGATATATCAGAAGGCGTCTTTCAAAATTGTCCGGTCAACACTTGAAGCTACCATGTGGTTATGGGATATCACGGCTGCTCAATCTTAATTAATCTTTCGTTTAGTCGATGTTTTTTTACAGAAACACGGTGTATATGGATAAATATTAATAGCACGTACTTAAACAAACATAAATTTAATTAAACTTATAAAGAAGTAGAATACATTTCTAAATTATCTTGAGACACGTTTTTGTCTCTCGGAACAAGGTGATTTTCCTTGCGTGCTACATAAGCGGCGGCAGTCCAGTCACTGACTCACCGAACCAACAGTCTCTTACAGCCTGCCTAGAGTCCTTGTCCGATGCGCATGTGGCGCCATCTGTTGACAGTTTTTAAATGTTCTGGATCGAAGAGGCACCTCATTATGGTAAATTTAATTGGATTTGATATCTTGAGAATTTACGAAGTCATGATTTTTTTCTCCTTAACATTCTGTTTTATTCGCCCCGTGAGCCCATTTTTAACTTTATGAAAAATCCGTCATGCATAAACTTCTGCGTATTTTTGTAGAAGTAATATAAACTTTAATCTGATTCGATATATATTTTAACTTAGAAGTAATGTTTTCACAAACCCCTCCCTATTTCCACCCCCTTAATCCGATTTTGTCCATTAACCCTTTCCGGCGCACTACTCTTTAAAGTTGGAATTTAAAGAAAAAAAAATAGGCAATCTATTTAGGCCTAGAGGAGTACACGTGTATTGTTTTGTAAAGATTGCACAAACCATTTTAATTATACAGCTGTTGCCGAAGTGCTAACCTCCCATAAGTAAAGCATTGATAAGCGCAGTGAGAAGAGCATTGCTGTGAAGCGCGTATTACAGTAAAACATTTTACCTATTATTTAAAAACAGTAGAGTTTGCTCTCTGTGGTGCTGCCATCTATAGCTCATAAGAAAGATTTAAAGTAGCCATTAGAGTATTTTTTGAAATATTCACGGAGTTTTCGTGTCTCCAAACAGGGGGAACTTTAGGTGTTGCCGACCCGGCAACACTGCGCGTTAAGGGGTTAACGAACTTGACCGACATTTTATGCCCCTTGATTTTATGTATCAGTTTGGAAGAGATTTGAGCAGAGTTATACTACATACATGTGTACATATATATAAAATTTTTTACTGATGGTAGTTTTTGGGTGTGAGGGGTCTTGATCAGTGTAGATCTGCAAAGATTTTTCAAAAATAACAATGTAGGAGAGACCGCAATAGATAGCATTTCATACGAAATCTTCCTATAACGGAACCATTATAAAATCCGTCCAGTGTCTGTCTGCCCCTCTCTCACAGTTCATATTACTGAAACGTGGAAATTTATAGATTATTAACCATTTACAAATATATTTAGGAAAAATGCAGAGAGGGTAATTAAATTATTTGTAAAAAAATATTTTCTGTGTATGTCACGTGGGGGTATCGTATGAAAGCTTTTGTTACACCGAACTCAAAAATACATTATTTTAATTTTAGGAACTATATTTTCAGAGATGTTGTCGAAAATATAATGCAAAAATATCCCCCTTTCAATTTCCGAACCTACTGAAACTAAAACTACGAAAAACTTGGGGTATAACAGGTTAATTTAAACTTTGCAGTAAAATATAGCGCTTACTTTCAGTTACATAGGTTGTTAGAAAATCGTATTTTTCCGTTACAGATAAATATTGATTTTCGGGCATTTAGCAAAGGCGTTGAGGAGTGCTGGATGAGCCATTCGTAACAAAAGTAGAGATGGGCATGATTTAACGTATTAGGCTAAATGACAACGTTCTTTTATAGTGCATTATTTGGCAAAAGATTAATTTTAAATCCCTGTTAAGTTTGGAACGTGCTGGGAACACTTACAGTGTTCAGCAAACTAAGGATATTCATATATGTATAAAATGTACATAAATTTATTTATTGAAGTTTTATTATTGTTATTGTTATTTCATATTCTAAAATTGTGTATTAATCATATTGTTATTAATTTTCTGATGGTTATATATATACACTGGTGTACAAAAGTTAAGCATAATTGGTAATTAAGTAATTATTTTTAAGTAATGAAAGAAATATGAATCGGAATGTGCTGAAACTACAAGTGTGTAAACAAAATAGTACGCGTCACATATTTTCGCGAAGAGTTTTCCCCGAAATCGAACAGGGGACCGTCAACAAATTGAAAAAGAACGAAGATCTTTTGGATAACCCTGTCAAAACCAATGTAGCAAAAGCGTTCAAACTGCACATTATGATTAATTGGCTTATTGTAATGTACTGTGTTAATTTTTACAAGGATAGCATGTATACTCGTAGAGAAATTAAGGTTTTTATAAAAACAGTCCTAAGTTTTTTTCTTATAATTTGCAGAGTTCTTAATATAAAATAATGTTCTTTTTTGAAAAAATGACAAACATCATTGTACACAATACCTTGTCATCAGAATTAAAAAATAATAAAAATTGTATGACAAATGAGCAGGTTTACTAAATAATTTTTTACTGCGCATGCGTGAACGCTATTAAAATTTCATTTGCATATTATGTTAGTTAAATGTATAGAGCAACTTTTGTGAAAGTCTCAAAAACATAGCTTAAAAATTCTGAAAATTATCGTTGATAGAATGAGATCAAAATCCTTTATTCCCTAAATGAAGCAAAAACATGAGGGGCTGTATCCATATTCCATTGTTTAGTGCCTACACAATATTGCACGTACAACTATATTTAGGTAAAACCCCTGATTTTTTTTCTTCCTTTAGGAATAACGGATTTTGAGTTGATTCTATAGGCGACCATTTTCAGAATTTTCAAGCTATGTTTTTGAAACTTTTACAGAAGTTGCTCTATACATTTAGCTAACACAATATGCAAATGACATTTTGATATCGTTGACGCATGAGCAATGAAAAATTATTTACTAAACATACTCATTTTTCATACAATTTTTATTATTTTTAAATTCCGATGACAGGGTATTGTGTACAATGATGTTTGTCATAATTTCAGAAAAGAACATTATTTTATAATAAGAACTCTGCAAATTATAAGCAAAAAATTTAGGACTGTTTTTATAAAAACCTTAATTCCTCTACGAGTGTACATGCTATCCTTATAAAAATAAACACAGTACATTACAATAAGCCAATTAATCATAATGTGCAGTTTGAACACTTTTGCTATATTAGTTTTGACAGGGTTATCCAAAAGATCTTCGTTCTTTTTCAATTTGTTGACGGTCCCCTGTTTGATTTTGGGGAAAACTCTTCGTGAAAATATATGACGCGTACTATTTTGTTTACACACCTGGAGTTTCACCACATTTCGATTTATATTTCTTTCATTACTTAAAAATAATTACTTAATTACCAATTATGCTTAACTTTTGGACACCAGTGTATATATTATTAGTGTTGTTTACACGTTAAAGAGTAATGAATGGGATATCTCTAATGGTCATCTCTGGGTTGCGGAAGTGTCGCCAGATCGGCGCCTAGTGAACAATGTCTTGACAGTTAATGTCAAGAATGGATTTATGCGTATATTTATAACAGGCTATAAAAATTAGACCTCACACTTAGCGATCACGTGTTGTTCATATAGGCTTACATCCCATAGGGTCGGAGCGAACAGCACTAGTTTTTATTACACTAAAGGAGCAATCAATCAATCGTTGTTGACCAAACGAAACAAGGGTAAAATCTCTTTAAATGATTTTTGAGGGCTGACCCTCCCAAATTTACAAAGGAAGGGGAACTTTTATCTCCCCACATCTACAGTCGTAAAGCTGTCAACTGATTTCGCAATGGATTTCTCTCTTGAAGTTCGGATTCAGTGCACTGAAAGAATAAAAGCGCCGACACGAAAGATCAAAGATAGCGCAAGAAGTTAGTGCTATGTGTATAGGCCTCAAGTGGGAGTGAATATATAATGGAGCTCATCCCCCTCAGAGAGGCTGCAGCGAATAAACGATTTGGAGGAGAAATCATTGTAGGGAAGTTAGTGGATCTCGAGTTCTGATTGAACGAGGGGGGGGGGGGCAACTACTATAGTAAAATAAAAAAATTATTACACAGGTTTAGGAGGAGAAGTCAGAGTAGCGGGTGCTCTCGCAGATGCAGAAGTTTTTAAGAATGCTTTCTCTTTTTTTGAGGTGAGAAGTCGTCTGATAATCTCAACGAAAACATGTTACAGACTCAGAGATCATGAGTCTAAAAAAAGTTTGGATCGAATAGATCCCGTTATAGCAGTGGCCCAGGAGATGTGGCGAAAACACCTGGTGTAACGGAGTTTCTGGATAGACCTGAAGGACCCTAAATCGTGTAAAAAAAAAAAAAAAAAAAAAAGCTGCCGGCGCTTACTACGCCCAAATATTAGAAGGAACCCACTTTTGTTTGTATTTTGCTCCCAGTTTCTTAGATGGTATATGTATGAGTGTAGTAGGATTGTATGCTCAATTGGTTAACCATATGTGTCAAACTAATAATATATGTTGAATTAATTATATAATCAAGTAGTCTCAATAGTAAATGTAATAAGAAAATGTCTAATTGTGTTTTTTTTAATTTTATTTAAATCAAGCGTGTCGTATGACACATCATTCAGTAGTAAATATAGCTGTAAATAAATATATATTAATAGTTAACCTTGATTATTTTATTGCAACCATGAGTCTTCTTTTATTTAATTATCATTGTATTTTATTAAAAATCAATTACAATTATGTTAAAGAATTTTAAGGTTTATAGTTCTGTTGTTTAATTTCACAGTCCAAAAGTTAATTCCTCCTTCGAAAAAATCAATCATAACGCATTTGGGGTAGTTGAGGCTGATGCCTCCCTTCTATTTTTGGGGATAATTGGGGGAAGCCCTTATCACAGGAATTAGCCAGGACCCTTTAACAATTACTTTCATTTTATTAGGAATTGATGAATTTTATATGTAACACTATGAATATTCCAAGTTCAGTGATTAAGAGTGACTTGTCTAATTCACTACGGTAGGGATGCCCGGACTGGTAAGCGGAAAAAGCGCCCCGGAAAAAAGCGTCACCGGAAAAAAGCGTCCCTTTTTACAAATCACATATTTAAATAAGTCTGATAATAGTACACATGGTTAATGTTAGAATATAAACACTAGATTGAGACGGTTTTATGAAATTTGAGCGTCCTTGCCCTCTCGGGACTGAGATGGGCGAAGGTGGGGGGCTTTAAAAATTATCTCAAAACCTGTTGTTGCCTCAATGAAAAAAAATGTAGGATACGAAAAATAAGATAATAAACACTAGGTACTTAAATGATTTTTTTAAATTCAGTCTCCCTTGTCCTTCTGTGGTGGTGGTTGGGAGGGGAGGAGGGGAAGAGGGCGATTGTCTACAAACTCTGAATCTATCTCTTACATTTTTTTTTATATTTATAATTTGATTATTTATAATTTAAATCATACATAATTAATTTATATATTATATAATTATTATTTTTATTATTATTATCAAATTACATATTAATATTTTATTACATTTTATATTATATATTTATACTTATATAATACATATTAATTAATTATTAATATATTAATATAATATATTAATAGTAAATAATTAATAATATAATTAATAAATTAAGAGTAATAATAATAATAAATAATTTATAATAAATAAATAATAAATTAATAATACATAATTATAAATTAAATATAAAATTAAATAAAAAAATAAAAAAATGTACAAATAAATATTATTAAATATTAAAAATTATACTCATTAACAAAAATTTATTTAAAAATGATAATACTTTATTAACTCATAGTAATATCAACTCATATATATATTTTTCATTCAGCCACCCTTGTTCTTCTGTGGGGGCGGGGGGAGGGGTGAGCCTACAAACTCCAAATCTATCACTGCTTTAGACGATAACATTTTTTCGGAATGTTTTCTAGAATTTGGGGGGAAAAAATGACTGGAAAAACAAGAGCGCAAAAAGTGATCAGAAAAATGTGGCAAGGAATTGATAAATATTGAACTTGTGGATAAATAAATAATAAAAACTAAAGTGGCAACAAATGTCTCATTTATATCATTCTCGTAAGACAGCGGTTCCCAACCTTTGATACGCGAACCCTTGGGGATACGTAGCGAGATTGCTGGAGGTATATGACAATAGTATCAGTAATGGCGGATGATAAAATATCATTTTTTAAATAAATTCTTGTTTATGTGTAGATTTTTTAATATTTAATTTTATATATTTATACACTTATTTTTATTATGTCCTATAAGTTAATAAAATATTATCATTTTTAAAATTAATTCTTGTTGATGAAACTAGATTTTTTAATATTTAATTTTATTTATTAATACATTTATTTTTATTGATTTACTATGAGTTAATAAAATATTATCATTTTTAAATAAACGTTTGTTAATAAGTATAATTTTTAATATTTAATTACATTTATTTATAATTTTATATTTAATTTATATTTATGTATTATTAATTTATTACTTATTTATTATAAATTATTTATTCTGTATTATTATTATTTTTATATTAATATATTTATTATTATATATTATGTTATATATTATATAAATATAAATATATAAATGTAATATAAAATATAATAAAATATTAATATGTAATTTTATAATAAAAATAACCAAATTATAAATAATATTAAAAAAAATAAATATAAGAGATATATTCAAAAGTTTGTAGACACCCTCTCCCCCCCCCCACTCCACAGGAGAACAAGGGAGACTGAATTTTAAAAAATCATTTAAGTACCTAGTGTTTATTATCTAATTCTTCGTACCTTACAATTTTTTCTTCATTAAAGCAATGACAGGTTTTGAGATAACTTTTAAAGCCCCCCCCCTCCCCGCCCATCTGAGTCTCGATAGAGTAAAGACTTAAATTTCATAAAACCGTCTCAAACTAGTGTTTATATTCTAAGATTAACCATGTGTACTATTATCAGACTTATTTAAATATGTGATTTGTAAAAAGGGACGCTTTTTTCCGGGGCGCTTTTTTTCCGGGGACGCTTTTTTCCGGGGACGCTTTTTCCGGGGCGCTTTTTTCCGGTGCGCTTTTTTCCGGTACGCTTTTTTCCGTGATTCGCCCGGACTGTGGCCCTCGAGCCAAAAGTGGCTCGCGATGGGTTAACGTGTGGCCCGCGAACTTCATCAATTTACAACTGAAAAAAATTGCAATTTTTGTGCATAAGTCGCAGAAAAAAATCGTAAATTTTGCCAATTTTCTGCAGGAAAATATACAATTTCGTCAGTCACTTAAGAATCGCGAATTTTGTAGGTTGAGTACGGAAAAATCGCGAATTTCATTGATCAAGTGCGGAAAAATCGCGAATTTCATTGATCAAGTGCGGAAAAATAGCGAATTTTGTCGATGAGGATCGGAAAAATTGCAAATTTCATTCATCAGGTATGCATAAATCGCGAATTTTCCCATAAGGCTTGGGGAAAAACAGTAAATTTCGCCGATCAGGCACGGTAAAATTGCGAGCTTTGTTAGTCAGGTATGGAAAAATCGCGAATTTTATCGATCGGACGCAAAAAATCCCATATTTCGTTAAAGGGGGAAGAAAAAATCGTCAGATTTGTTGATGATGCACGAAAAAAATTACAAATTAAATCCATCGGTTGCTAAAAAATCTCATGTTTTCTCGATTCATCGCATGAAAGAAAGAGAATTTCTTTGATCGGACACGAAAAAATCGTGAATTTTGTGGATCAAGGATGAAAAAATCACAAATGTTGTTGATAAGGCACAGAAAAAATCGCAAATTTTGCGATGATGCGAGGGAAAAAAAGGAAAACTCCGTCGATCGGCTGCGAAACAATCGTGAGTCTCATACGTTTATCAAGGTTAAAAAAAATTGCGATTTTCATCTTGCCGCGTAAAAAAGTAGATTTCGTCGAAGTTAGTTAAAAATCACAAATTTCGTCAATTGGGTGCTGAAAAATCGCAAATTTTGTTCGTTGGACGCGGAAATATCACAAATTTTGTCGATCTCACGCGGAAAATTTACAAAATTCGTCTATCAAGCTCAAATAATAATCACAAATTTGTCGATCACGCCGAGGAAATATCACGAATTTCGTCATCGGCTTTGCAAAATCCGCGAATTTCGTCGATTAGGCCCCTAAAAATCGTGAACTTCGTTGATAAAGTTCGGAAGAATCATGAATTTTATCGATCATGTGAGGAAAAACTATGAATTTCATCGATCAACTTTATAAAACTCGTGAATTTCGTCATTTAGCTTCCTAAAATTCGCGAATTTCGTCGATAGGCTTCGTAAAAATCGCGAATTTTGCTGATAAGGCGCGGGAAGATCGTGAATTTTTTCGATCGACTTCATAAAAAGCGTAAATTTCCTCGATCGACTTCGTAAAAATCGCGAATTTTGTCGATCAGGCTCAGAAATGTCGCGAATTTAGTCGATAAGCTGTGTAAAAATTGCGAATTATGTCAATCGGCTTCATAAAAATCGCGAATTTTGTTGATCATACGAAGAAAAATCGCGAATTTCGTCAATCAGCTTTGTAAAAATCGCGAATTCCGTTGATCGGCTTCATAAAATCACGAATTTCGTCTCTCTGCTTTGTAAAAATTGTGAATTTCGACGATCGACTTCGTGAAAATCATGAATTTCGTCGATCGACTTCGTAAAAATCGCGAATATTGTTGATGAGGCACCAAAAAATCGGTAATTTCGTCGATCAGGCGAAGAAAAATCGAAAATTTCATTGATCAGCTGAAAAAAATCGAAAATTTTATCGATCATGTCAGGAAAAATCACCAATCGGCTTTGTAAAAATCATGAATTTCGTTGATCCACTTTGTAAAATTCGCGATTTTTGTTTATCGGCTTTGTAAAAATTGCGAATTTCGTCGATTGGTCATAAAAAGCGTAAATTTGGTCGATCAGGCATGGAAAAATTGCAAATTTCGTTGATTGATCGGGCACAGAAAGAACCGGAATTTCACTGATCGGGCGCGGAAAAATCTTGCTAATCAGTTTTTTCTCTCTTTCAAGTTCATGAAGTTCACATTTTTTTTCGGCACAGCCACTTACATTTGTTTTTTTAGCAATTTTAATAAAACAAAATTTATTCTCATCAATAGAGTCAAGGAATATTATTACATGATGAAAATAATTCTTGCTATATCTTTATATATACAAACGTAAAAACTGCTGATATATCCCTAACAACTGAATGGGATATTTTGACTAGGTAAGCGTACTTTAAGGGTAACCCCTCACTCCCCTCTAAAAAAATATTTTTTATCCGATTTTAAACCACAGATACCTTTTTCGAAATCAAATTCTCCATTTTATTGATGTGGCCCTCGATCACCAAGACATTTTTGTAAGTGGCCCTTCTCTTGAAAAGGTTATGCACCCCTACACTACGGGGTTTTTCGGGGCATGCTGGGATATTAGATTAATTAATTCCGTTTCAGGAGTTTGCACCTGCCCAGCAGAACGTATCACCTGCAAAGTATATATATATATATATATATATACTTTATAGCCTCTGCTTATCAACCAGGAGAAGACCCTTTAATTGCCTTCTAGAAGGACTTAAAGGAATCGACTGGGAGCAGAGACTTTATGTCCAATCCGCACCTTCCATCGGTACAGCCTGTTAGTACTCTTGTCTAGTGCAAGAGGAACGAATGCGGATGGGCTTCCTCCAACCCGCTTGGCCAGCGTGGAGGGATTTGGCCACAACCCCCCTTATTTTACCATGAATTTACAAAACAAATCACGGCCCTCAGTTCCCGGTAGTCTGCATGTTCCTAGTTACGGCAGCGATCAGACAGACATGAAGTCAGAGGGTGCTAAGAATCACCGGGCTCGGCTTGGCTGCCATAAGTTGATGACCTTGGCTACGTATAATGAACGATCCCTATCTTCTGAAAATCGTTTACAGGAACTTGAAGAAGAGTTAGATAGGATCAACTGGGACATTTTAGGATTATGTGAAGTAAGAAGAAAAGGAGAAGAAAAGATTGATCTTGCCAGCGGACATGTCTTATACTACAGAGGCACAGAAAATGGAAGAACAAGTGGGTAGGATTTCTGATTCATAAAAGGTGGAAGAATCACATTATAGAATATGATAGTACATCAGATAGAGTTGCAAGATTAGTAATACAAGTGTCCAAAAGATACAAACTGCAAATTACCCAAGTTTATGCACCAACAATAAGTTATTCTGATGAAGAAATTGAAGATTTCTATGAAGAAGTAGCTTCAATGCATCAAAAGGGAAATTGCTACATAATATTAATAATGGGAGACTGGAATGCTAGAATTGGAGAGAAAAAGAAAGGTGAATTATCTGTAGGTAATCATGGATATGGTATGCGAGATGAAAGAGGAAACAGACTGATTGAGTTTGCAGAATGTGAACAGATGTATATCATGAATTCTTTTTTCAAGAAAAAGCCACAAAGAAAATGGACATGGCGTTGTGCAAATGGCTCAACAAGTGAAATTGACTACATCTTGACCAACAAAAAGTATCTTATTCAGGACTGCAGCGTTCTCAATAACTTCAATACAGGAAGTGATCACAGATTGGTTAGATGCAAACTGCTGTTAAATACTAAAGTAGAAAGAATGAAGCTTTTGCTACACTCAAAGAAATCAATCGATATTATAAACCTCCAGAAACATAAAGAAGAATTTCATTTGGAACTTCAAAACCGTTTTCAAGTACTTCAATCAACTTTAGAAGACGAGCAAGATGTTACAATAGTGAACAAGAAGCTTACCAATACTCTACAAGAAATTGCTAAGAAGATAGCCGGTGATGCACAAATAAAACAGACAAAGAAAATAACAGAAGAAACAAGAAGATTGATGAAAAAACGCAGAGAATTTAAAATGAAGAAAAATGATCCTAAATCAAGAGTTGAATATGCTGAATTATGTAAAACAGTAAGAAAATGCGTTACAGAAGATATCAGAAAATTTAACTGTGATCTTGTTAAAAAAGTTCTGGAAGATAACAAAAGTTTAAAATCAGCTAAGCGCAAGTTATGTGTTGGAAGAAAAGGTATTTTTGCACTGAAGAGAGCAGATGGAACAATCACCAAAATCAGCAACGAAATAGTACACATTGTTGAAAAATTCTATAATGATCTATATAAATGTGAAGACCAGAGGGAAATTAACGTACACGATCAACGAGAAATCTTAACAGAAACTGAAGAGATAATCCCAGTGGTGACAGATGAAGTTTTACAAGCTATTAGATTTATGAAAAAAAAGTAAATGCCCTGGACAAGATGAAATTACAATTGACCTTATCAAAGAAGCAGGAGAAGAATTTGCAAAAAGGCTATCCTTACTGTTTTCCAAATGTCTCAAGAAGTCAGATGTACCAGAAGATTGGAATAATGCTGTGATGGTGCTACTTTAGAAGAAAGGAGAGAAGGAAAACATTAAAAATTACCGTCCGATCAGCTTACTGTCAGTGATTTATAAAATTTTCACCAAAGTTTTAACGTCAAGACTTGAATCAGCTCTGGACTCAGCTCAACCTAGAGAACAAGCAGGATTCCGAAGTGGATTCAGCACAATGGATCATATCCAAACAGTAAGGGAACTCATAGAAAACCATAAAGAATATAATTTACCTCTCTGCCTTGCCTTTATTGATTATGAAAAAGCATTTGATTCAGTCTACACATTAGCTGTAGTAGAATCTCTAGAGAACATTGGTATAGACAAACCTTACATCAATATCATAAAGAAGATTTACAAGAAAGCAACAGCAACCATCCGTTTAAATAAAGGAAAAGCGAAGATCAAGCTCGGAAGAGGAGTAAGACAAGGAGACACCATTTCACCTAAGCTTTTTAATGCTGTCTTAGAAAATATCTTCAAGAAGCTGGATTGGGAAAACAAAGGGATCAGAATAAATGGGGAATATTTAAGTCATCTCCGGTTCGCTGACGATATTGTAATTTTCAGTAACAATCCTGAAGAATTGGAAATTATGCTAAAAGATCTTGCAGAAGCTAGCATCAATGTGGGATTAAAAATAAATTTAGAAAAGACTAAGGTGATGTTTAATTCATTTACATCAAAAAAGAAAATTGTCTACAAGAACACTGAGATTAAAGAAGTGCAAAGTTATGTGTACCTAGGACAGGAAATATCATCGAATAATAGTATCATGAATGAAATCAATAGAAGAATAAGAAATGGGTGGAGTGCTTTTGGGAAGAACAGTGTTATTCTGAAGAGTAATATGCCTCTTTGTTTGAAAAGAAAAGTGTTTAATCAGTGTATTTTACCTGCATTAACTTATGGAGCAGAAACATGGACACTAACAAAACGGATGATACAAAGACTACAAACAACACAGAGAAGTATGGAAAGATGTATGCTAGGCATAACTAGAAGAGACAGAAAGAGGATAACCTGGATAAGAAATCAGACAAAAGTTTTTGACATCCTTGAAAGAATCAAACAGCTAAAATGGAAATGGGCTGGGCACATTGCAAGAAGACAAGACAATAGATGGAGCACAAATTTACTACAGTGGTATCCCAGAGATGTAAAACGACCAAGAAGACGACCACAAGTAAGATGGAGTGACGAAATTAGGAAAGTGGCTGGTGTAAATTGGATGACAAAAGCACTAGACAGAAAACATTGAAAAAATCTGGGGGAGACCTACATCCAGCAGTGGATCGAAAACGGTTGATGATGATGATGATGATATATATATATATATATATATATATATATATATATATATATATATATATATATATATATATATATATATATATAAAGAAAAGAAAAATATGAATAATATTTTTAGAAATACATGCTAAAATTATAATTAAAGATACAATTTCCAAAACTTATTTTCGATATCAGTAAAAATGTTCTTAAAAAATTTACTTAAAAAAAGTCCTATTTTAAACAATTATGAACGCTTTTTATGGCGAGCCAAAGCTAATAGAAAGAGATCATTAGCAACCGTTGATTGTCAAAACCAATTCACTAGCAAATACCTGGCCATTTGCTAGAAAAGAATGTTACGACTGTTAAAATGTTCTGAGAAACCGTATAGAGCTTGGCAATTATTTTATTCCAAGTATCCATTGCTGGAATGAAAAGTAGTAAAACGCGTTTTTTAATAAAAAACTATCGAATGATATAGGAATAATTCCGGTTTTGTGGCATGGGCAGAGATAGTTTGTCAGCCATTTTTGACCAGACGAACGATTCTTTCAATTTGGATGTTTAAAAGGGATTACAGGATGGGAATAATTTTGATTTCGTTGTATTTTTGACAGACCTATTTCAGTTGCCATTTTTGATCGGTGGTTTCTTTTAATTTGAATATTTAAAAGGAATATTGCTCATGCTGTTTGACAGGTGTTTTATTTGATACTAGATTATTATTATTATTATTATTATTATTAGAAAGTGTGATGTGATTTTATTATTTATTTATTTATTAGTTTCTGAATAGTATGTTTTTAGAAAATAAGAGCAAGAAACCTTTTTATTTCTGTGATTTTATTTCAACTGTAAATAAAAGAAAGATAATAGCCTCGCAATTATTTGTGCGAACACTTTTATTTTAATTTTAATACAATTGTAACACAATTGCACAATCATTGCTAGCATTGCATTTAATACAATTGTAACTAATTTGAAAAATGCAAAATAAAATCTGTTTGAATAAATTGCTTTTGATTAAAAATGTATAAATAACATTTTTAATTTCTTGTGGATTGTCTTTGGATATATATTGATAAATGTGGCCGCAATGAAATCGGGGATCAAATTTCTTTTTTTTTTAGAAATCATGTTGTTAAAGCAGTGTTTATTTTTATATATCACGTATTATCGTCTGCCAACAGAAAATTTCAAAACTCTTAGTTTATCAGGCATAGTTCCAGTTGCAAAAATGTTTCAAATTTTATATTGCATCGTATAAAACAGAATTTACGTTAAATAGCTGCTTTTTAAATACTTAAGAAATTTAATAAAAAAATTATAATGTCTGGGTATAGTAAATTTCTCTGTGTTTTTACAAGTAAATAGTAAAAATTTATTCTTCTATGGCCAAAACTTACTGAGTTACGGTACTTCCAATTTAATGAATTTTCAGATTTTTTTCACCAAATATAGAAAAACATGTTTTTAGTATTTCATTGATCAATTGCATTTCAATAAAAATGTATAAATAATATTTTCACGTTTTTGTGGTTTTCGCTATGCATATGCGTTGATACATATGGGTGCCATGAAGTCGGGAACAGAATTTAATTTTTTTTTAAATCATGTTGTTAAAGCTGTGTTTATTTTTACGTAGAGTGTTCCTTCTTATCGTTTACCAAACGCTAGTTCCTAAACTTATAAGTTGAGTGATATTATTGCAGATATTGTTTGATATTGTTTCAGATTTTGTTATGCATCATTTAAAATCCAATTTACGTTAAAATAGGAGCTTTTTAAATGGTTAAGAAGTTAAAACGCTTTACAAAGTCTGGGTTTCATAAGCGTCATTCAGGAAAAGTTTGTCCATGTTCTAACACCTAAAACAGTAAAAATTTATTCTTCTGCAGCAAATCTTACTGAGTTCTGATGCTTAGAATTTTTATGAATTTTCGATATTTTAGTTACCATAAATGGAAAACCTGTTTTTATTGCCAGAAAAGCTGAAAATGTATGAAATGAAAAGTATCAAAACTAGATCAGTTTTGTCCTGTAAAAAGTAAGTTTTTAATCAAAAACTTATTTGGTAGGGAAGAAAAAACTGAAATCCAATGTTATGAGGAAAATACTTATTCTTCTTGTTCAGCCAAATTTGGAAATTTCAGCAACATTTTTTTCCCGCACGTAGATAAGAAGGGTCTTCATCCCTCTGTAGGCATAAAATATTTTGAAGATAATTATGAGCATTTTGTAATTTGTGGTAAAAGTTCAAAAAACCCTAAATTAAAAAAAAAAAAATTATTTTTTATTGGTTTGTAATTTATGACTGGAAAAATATATTAAAATTTGGGTCTGACAGAGGGATAAAGAACCTGCCTGTCAACGTGCAGAAGGAAAATAGTTTTGAAATTTTCAAAATTTAATAAACAAGAAGGATAAGTAATTTCCCCATAGGATAACATGGGATTTCACTTTTTTCTTCCTCACCAGATAAGTCCCCATGATGGCGTGGATTCATCTCAACAAAAAACAGCGACGATACGTACGTCCCAAAATTATTTCAAACATTTTTTGTAAAGGTCTTCTTATTAAAACTTCCGTTAAGAGTATAAACAGCCAATATTAATACGTTAAAAAATAACAGGATGTTGGAACCTGCTACTTGTACAAGTGTGGAAGATGCAACCTGTTAATCAAAAGTAACTCTATTTCCCATCTCTACGCAGAAGTATAAAAGGATTATTAATAATGATTTTTAAAAAATGTCAAGAATTAACCAAGATATTAACCATTAACGGTGGTGATACCACTATGACATCCCCAAATTTTAATCTCAAATTCTCTTATTGGCACCGGAATTTTTGCATGAAATTTTCATTTTTATTTAGTACGCGAAAATATACTTTTACTTGTTTACAAATAAATTTTCTTGTAAATACTGGCGCAATTCTATTATTTCAACATTTTGTGAATACATTTACCTTAGCTCTGGAAGAGTTAAAGCTCAGATAACAACTTTTAAGGATATACTTGCGAATGCGATACACAGTAGTGGTATAAAAGAAATAAACTCAAACTACTAAAAAAAAAGACTAATTTAATTAGAATTAATCACTAAGTTACTCTGGGATTATTTTGCATTAAATGGTTCTTACAATAAGCCACGTGTAGCTTTATAGGTTAATCAAAAACCTATCTGGATAAACGCAGAACGGGTCAAGGAGACATTTCAACTTTGCGACCTCCATTCGCGCTTATTATAATGCCAAGTTTAAATTCTAAAGAAGGGTTTTGTTTCAACTACACTGTAAAAAGAAAAAAAATTATTACTACACTGAATTTGGATTTATGAAATACCAAATGAAGTATAAGTATGGACTACTTTTATTGTCAGCACCAAATTAGGCTTATCATAAACAGATTAGGATAAGATTAAAAAAGAGTTATACAGGATAACTATATTTGATAATATTTAAGTTTCGTATCTGTCTGAACTTGCATGGCATATCAATTTATATTGTTCTCGTATATACAACTATATCCTTATCAACATTGTATCTTTTTATAGAAAATCTTATTATTCTTTTAGCTACTTTATTATTACTATTATTTTGTAATAGTGCATTTACTATTTAATACATTTATTGTATGAAAACCTCTGTGTGCGAGCAAGCAATAGTTGCAGCTATCCCCCTTTTTTTTTTTTTTTTTTTTTTTTTTTTTTTTTAGCCTCCGATGCTATTTCTTTCAGACAAGCTAAAAAATGTCGTGTCATCAGCCCTGAATTTTCTACTGAACCGATTTTGATAATTATTTTTTAAAATGAAAGCTATTTATTTGTAGTTGTGCCCATTTTAGCTATTTTTTAATTTATTTCCATTTTTATATTTTATTTTTAATTTTAAATGCTTTTATACGATATTTCTTCAAAATGGTGGCAACACAGTTTAGCTTTTCTCTCGATCATAAAAATTTATTTTCCATTATCACTTTCCACGAGTCAGAAGCTTTATTTCATCAGTGAACATGTCCTTGCATTTAAAAGAAAAAAGTCAATTGTTTTCGTAATGTTTAACCACAGTAAAATGATTGCGTATAATTATGCACTAATTGAGGTAAAAAAATATATTTACTGAGAAATAATAATAATAATGTAAATAAAATAACAAAAAATAATTTATGATAAAAATTAACGTCTAAAGAAAAATTTCAAATGATTTTCCAAAATGATTGCGTATAATTATGCACTTGAAAGAGAATTGAGGTAAAAAAAAATATATTTACTGAGAAATAATATTAATAATGTAAATAAAATAACAGAAAATAATTTATGATAAAAATTAATGTTTAAAGCAAAATAAGAAAAATTTCAAATGAGGAAAATGATGTCATTCAGCAACCAGATAAATGGGAATTACAATATTATTACGGATGCCTTTTTCATATTACTAATAACAGTAACTTTTAAAAAACCTTTCAAGAGAAAATGACTTCACTATTTATAACATCGCATTTTTACTCATTACGAAATTACATTTCAATATTTCTTTTCATTATTCACACTGAGATTGAGATTTTACTTTCAGATGACTTCAGTAAGTTAAAATAATGTCACAGTAAAAATGAAATAAGTTTTTTTTTTAATAAAACTATTTTTCTGTGAGTGCATATAAAATAAAATTTCTGGATTTCAACGCAACTCAGATTACAAATTTAACTGAAGATGTGCGAATACTGTAACTGGCAAACTTGACATTAAGTTTGGAAATATATTTATTACATTAATGATTCAATAATGTAATTACTTTTACTTTTTTTTTAAACGAAATCGATCGGGTCTTTTAAACATTTCATTCGTCGAATTCGACGGTATTCCACGCGTTTTATTGTTAAAATGCATTTCCCTTTTCTCAGAGTCTATAAAAAAGCATTTAAACTAAAGAAAAAATCCGATTTTGATGAATCTAGTCAATGAAGAAGAAACACGTCGAATTGTATCTCTTTATTATTCCGCAATTCCAATGTCTCAGAGTGAAATTGCTAATCAATTGGGTATTTCACGCCGTTCTGTTTGCTATTATATTGATAAACACAACAAAAATGTAGTTAGTTCATTGCATTCTACATGAGCTCGCCCTTCTAAAAGACCCGATTTTTTTTTTCTAATCGGAGGCGAAACTGAATTCTGTAATGGCAGAATCTACATTGAACTTTTTTTTTTTTTTTTTTTTTTTTTTTTTTTTGAGTAGCAACTATTTAAAATTTAAATGGAGTCTAAATCATCAATGTTTCAGTTTTAACTCTTGGTTAGTGTTAAGTATAAATTAATATGGAAAATGTTAAAATAATATTTTTTAAAGCAATAATCAATTATTTTTTTTAAGTACATACAAAGTGTTTTACTGATAATATATTTGAAAAATCAGTGTTTATTGCTTTAAAAGTAAATTTTTATCTGATTCTTAAAAGCAACATTTGTTAAATATACATTAAATTTAATAATAAACTAAACAATAAATTCGTAACTTTTATGCTTTGATAATGATACTTATAAATTAATATTTAAAAAATTGAAATCCTAAGAATGATCATTATTTTGTTTGATTTTCACTTTGAGGAACTAAATAAGTAATTTGGTCTGATAAGACATTCAAGGACTTAAACGTTTAGGAGCCCTTATTTTGAAATTCAGACCAAAAAAGAGATGTTTTGATAGTTGCACTTTTTAATTGCCTTAATATTTTTCTATGTTGAAATAAATCATATTTAATGATTAATCTGCAATTTTGAAGCCCTGAAAAATTTTTCTCTTCCCTGTAGAAAATATCAAAGTTCACATTTTAATAAAAATTTTAATTTTACTTAAGAAAGGTGTTATAATAAAAATAAAATACATTGACATGTTTCGGAACCGTCAAATAAGTTCCATAATCATAATATAAATAAAATAAGTAAAAGTAATAAGTATAAGTAAAATTAAAATTTTTATTAAAATGTTTATATAAAAGGTGAAGGTTTTAAAATCTGATGATTTAAAAAATCAATTGGATTTAATTAACTTTTTATCAAAGTTCACGTTTGTGAATGCCATTTTTATGAAAAGTGAAATCCCAATGTTTTTGGAGTGATATATCTCTGGCAAGCAACAACATCCCAAAATTCTTTTGGCATAAACTTATAATATAACACTACCTGCTTATTAAAGTTTATTCGTTTCCATGAGGCATTGTTATTTTATATTGTTATGTTGCCACAAAATACAGTTGAAATGAGGTTTTCGTCTATTTTCCATACTTAATATCTTCTTTAAGAGGGCTCAGGGGTTAAAACTTTTCAAAAAATCGATTTTTTATGATCTAATTTGATTATTCATTTAATTCTTAACTCAATGCAAAAAACCGCATAAAAATATTTGCATTTTTAACGGAGTTATAAGCATTTATGTATCAACACTTTCATAGCCGCATCCATATAATTTCAAATTTAAGTCGCGTTTTCTCAAAACTTGATTTTTGATGACTAACACCAAGATTAGAAAAAAAGTCCTTCCGGCAATGCCGGGAGGAAGAGGTAGCTTTCATATACTTATTTATGTATTTTAAATTCAGTTATATAAATCAAATATACGAAGCTCAAAATAGTGGAACACGATTATGTAAGATTGAATACTAGTTTTTGTCAATACTGAATATTAATAGGAATTTTTATAAATTAGTCATCTTTTATTCAACCTGGTTTTATTTTAAGCGATTTATAGGGTCGCCAAATTCCACGATATCCATTTTAAAGCAGCATGATGGATAAAAAAAAACCCAATGAGCTTGATCGAAATCTTAATTCATGTGAACATGCACACTCACATCGAAATCGATTAATATATACGAGTGCTGTCGCAGGCAAATTGACTTTTTAAAAAAAATGTCATCCACATTAGAAATTCAAACTGCTATATCCCAGGCGTTTTTCAAGGTAAAGACAAAGCTTCCATCATGTACGCTAATGGCGCCTGGTGCATGTAAAATCCGTCGTGGGTGCAAAGTCCTCCAAGTGTGAATTATACCTCTGGAGGTGCCTTGCCAGGTGAAAGTCTCATCATCTGATCAAGGCTCTAAATTACGAGACCATCTTGCGAAGACATTTGCAGTTCAAACAACAGGATGTACCATTAATTAACAGGTGAAACAAAGTATGCTCAACGACAAGCAAATACTGCAGAAATGATGGCATGCGAAGCAAAGTTTACTGCCGCTACGTGGAGATTAGGTGGTCGTCCGCCCCGATACCAGGTATCTAACCCATTAAGCTGAGATAATTCGGCAGGTAGGGGCCTGGTCATCGGTTAGAAAAAAAGGTAAAGACAAAGCAAAAAATACTCCAGAATTCTTTATTAAGATAAATAGTTTAGAAAGAACCTTTTTTCAATTTCTAATTTTTTGTTTATTCATCATTATACATTTAAAAGTTTTTTGACAAATTTAAATAGCCGCCATTTTGAAACAAGATGGTGGATAAAGTTGGCTCGTGAACTCGGTCAAGACATTGATATGTACCATGAACACACAAAGTTATATCAAAATCAGTTTATACATATGCGTATTACGCGTGACAAATTTCAGACCGTTTCAAAATGTCAATCTCACAGGAAATTGAAAGTGCTAAAACTCAGCCATTTTTCAAGATATAGATGAAACAAAAAATGCTCTGGAATCTTTGTATCAAGGTCTAAACACAAAAGAAAAATCTTTTTCAATTTCTTACTTTTTTGCACCTAATTTTAAAATTTAAATTACAATATATATATATATATATATATATATATATATATATATATATATATATATATATATATATATATATATATATATGCACCAAGTTTCATCCAAATCGGTGTATAAATACGCGTGTTATCACGTGGCGAAAACCAGACCATTTCAAAATGTGAGCAACACTAGAAATTAAAAGTACTCAGACATTTTTTAAGATGCAGATGAAACAAAAATTGCTTTGGAATCTTTGTATCAAGGTTAAATGCATAAAAGAAAAATCTTTTTCAATTTCTCACTTTTTTGTACCTAATTTCAAATTTTATTATTATTTTTTAAATTTAAGTGGCCGCCACTTTTAAACAAGATGGCGGATGGAACTGGTTAACAAACTCGGTCCAGGCTTTATGAAGTACTATGTACACACCAAATTACATCCAAATCGATTTATAAATACGAGTGTTATCACGTGACAAAAATCAGATCGTTTCAAAATGTCAGCCATCAGAAAAATTCAAAGTGCTATAACTCAATCATTTTTTAAGATATAGACAAAATAAAAAGTATTCTGGAATTGGTGTTTTAAGATCTAACACATAAAATAAAAATATTTTTCAATTTTTAATTTTTTCGCATTTAATTTAAAATTTTAAATTTTTTTAAAAAAAATAAATAACCGCCATTTTGAAACAAGATGGCGGATGATGCTGGCCAACGAACTCGGTCGAGATATTTGTGTGTACTATGTACATACTAAGTTTCATTGAAATCGGTTCATAAATACGTTAGGTATCGTATGACAAAAATCAGACATATATATATATATAAGGCTAGAAAAATAGTTCATTAATGCATCTGGAAATTTAGAAATATAAAGAACGGGTTTCATTCATATTTTTCAGCAAAGATTTGATCACGAGAGAAATAAGGGGACCAACAGCAAGGTAAATAAAAAAAAATAACATAATGCATATACATGTATATACACTGGTGTCCAAAAGTTAAGCATAATTGGTAATTAAGTAAGGATGTATCCATAGCTGTATCCATATTCCATTGTTTAGTCCCTACACAATATTGCACGTACAACTAATATTTGGATAAAAGCCCTGATTTTGTTTTTCGTTTTAGGAATAACGGATTTTGATTTGATTCTATAGACGATCATTTTCAGAATTTTCAAGCTATGTTTTTGAGACTTTTACAAAAGTTGCTCTATACATTTAGCTAACAAAATATGCAAATGATATTTTGATATTGTTGACGCATGCGCAATGAAAAATTACTTACTAAACCTACTCATTTTTCATACAATTTTTATTATTTTTATTAAATTCTGATGACAGGGTATTGTGTACAATGATGTTTGTCATATTTTCAGAAAAGAATATTATTTTATATTAAGAACTCTGCAAATTATAAGCAAAAAACTTAGGACTGTTTTTATAAAAACCTTAATTTCTCTACGAGTATACATGCTATCCTTATAAAAATAAACACAGTACATTACAATAAGCCACTTAATCATAATGTGCAGTTTGAACGCTTTTGCTATATTAGTTTTGACAGGGTTGACAAAAGATCTTCGTTCTTTTTCAATTTGTTAACGGTCCCCTGTTCGATTTCGTGGAAAACTCTTCGCGAAAATATATGACACGTACTATTTTGTTTACACACCTTGAGTTTCACCACATTTCGATTTATATTTCTTTCATTACTTATTTAATTACCAATTATGCTTAACTTTTGGACAACAGTGTATATATATATATATATATATATATATATATATATATATATATATATATATATATATATATATATATATATATATATATATATATATATATATATGAACATTTGAACGGAGGGTGGTTTTGGGGTCTGGGGTGTCGGTGAAAATATACCAAAATTTTCTGGAAGTGCTTTCCTCCGGACGGCTGCAATAGGTAGCTTTTTACTTTTGTAATGAAAGCTACGTAAAACTATTTGATGGAATGGCTTAATTTTTTTTGCATGCATATAACATCATTATCTAGATTATGAATTAATATATTTTAGATAGTTTAATATTTTGAGTATTTTTAATGAAAAAAAATTGTATTTTTTAGGGTTTTTTTAAATTTTCAACTTTGAGAGATTTTTTAATACTGTTTTTATTAAGTGATAGTTATATCCTTAATTCATAATCTAGATTATGATGTTATATGCATGGAAAAAAAATTAAGCCATTCCATCAAATAGTTTTTTTTTAAATCTTGGTGTCAGTCGTCAAAAATCAAGTTTTGAGAAAACACGACTTAAAGTTGAAATTATTTGGATGCGGCTATGTAAGTATTGATACATAAATGCTTATCACTCCGTTTAAAATGCTAATATTTTTATGCGGTTTTTTGCATTGTGTTAAGAATTAATTGAATAATCAAACTAGATCATAAAAAAATCGATTTTTTCAAAAGTTTTCGACCCCTGAGCCCTCTTAAGCAATATACCCCCAAACATTTTTCTTTCAGAATATGAAAGTGCACTATTAGGACAAACTAAATAATGTAGTACTGCACAGAGATATTGTTGCTGTTAGTAGCTATAACCTGTTAAATATTCAAAATTTCCAAAATCTGCAACATTTAAAGTAGTTTATTTCAAAAAAGCGCCACAGTTGAATATAAAAAAACATGTCACGCAATAGTTGAACATATGTAAATGGGAAAGAAAAAGAAGTGGGGCCTCGTGATATTTTTTAGTGAAAAAATGACAACATTTATAAGAAAAGCAATCCGAAATAAGAAAAGGAAAAAAATGTATATCATCACATATTTTCCCTAAGAGAAAAGGAAATACCCCGTTTCTCTTTTGGAAGAGGCGACAAAAAAAGGGATATTTCATTTACTGATAAAGAAAAATCATAGAAAGACGAAAGAGAATTTGGATGTTTAATTTTTTCTTAGGAGAAAAATGTTATCGTGGGCATAGCTTTGTCATTTTTTGTCATCTTTGTCATTTTTTTTGTCTAAAATTATCACGATCTTTTTCTTTTCCATGTTTTTGTACATATGTTCAACTATTGCGTGACATATATTTTTTCATTCAGCTGTAGCGCTTTTTTGAAATAAATTACTTTAAATGTTGCAGATTTTGGAAATTTTGAATATTTAACAGGTTATAGATACTAACAGCAACAATATCTCCGTGCAGTACTATATTATTTAGCATGTCCCAGTAGTGCCCTTTCATATTCTATATAAAAAACTTTGGGGTATTATAGCTTAAATAAGATATTAAGAGCGGAAAATGGACAAAAACGTCATTTGACTGTACTTTGTGGCAACATAACAATGTAAAATAACAATGCCCCATGGAAACAAATACATTTTAATAAGCAGGTTGTGTTATACTATAAGTTTATGCCAAAAGAATTTTGGGATGTTGTTCCGCTTGCCAGAGATATACCACTCCAAACATATTGGGATTTCATTTTTTATAAAAATGGCATTCACAGCCTCGAACTTTGATATTTTCTTTAGGAAAGAGGAAATTTTTTCAGGGCTTCAAAATTGCACACTGTTCATTAAATAAGATCTACATCAACATATAAAAAAATCAAGCAAATCAAAAAATATAACTATCACACTTTGTCTGATTTTCACAATAAGTGCTCTTAGTGCTTGAAATGTAATTTTTCATGTAATTTTTGGCCGTAACAGTCGTTTAAAGCATTTTTTAAACATTATTGTGGAAACTTTATCACCAGGGTACCACTTCTAAGTCTTGATAGGTGTAAATCTTATTGAAAATAATACTTTCTGATATTCGAATTTCCCTTTGAATGTCTACACGCAAAGTAGTTTACTGATAAGATATTTAAAAAATTAAACGTTTAGTGTTAACAAAGATAGGGGAAACTACTTTTATTTTGCAGCGATCTACAACTACGACTACTTTATAAAAAATGAATTAACTACAACTAGCTGATTAAATAAGAAATGAATGGGACCTTTTAAATCTCTCAAAATAAATACGTTTTTTGAAGCTATGTTTTTCAGAGCGAGCTCAGTTACTACTCATCACGTCATAATACCATATATAAACGATGATGACTGAATTAACCAAAGGTCGCGTTGAGTAATATATGATAAAGTTTAAAACAAAATATTGATATTTTTACCGGTGTTGTTCAGAATTTAACTAATTCATAGAAAATAACGACAAAATAAAAGCGGGTTATGACCTGAAAATTCAAAATGTACCTAAAGGAATATAGTGCAGTGTAAATTTAACACAGTACAGTGTAAAGGCCTGCAGTTTTAACTTCTCCAATGGTATGTATTTTTTCTTGAATAAACTGCATTAATATTTTAAAAAATGATCACAATGATTTTCAAAAATGTATGATGTTTTTGTTTTTACAGAAAATGCCAAAAATATCATTTATCAATTTCCTCTTCCATAACATTTCATTTAAAATGAGCATAAATTTCTCATTTTTATCTCAAGTATATCTTATGCATTATACAAACTATAATTACAGGTCGCTTATTGGGGTGATCTTACTTGGTTATGCTAGAATAGCTGGAAAGTTTAATGAAATAATCATTTAAAGGAATTTATAGGAATTCTTAGTTTTGTTTTTATCACTTACAAAATCACATACTTTCACTAATTTTATTGAATTCTCCTAAAGCGGAACTTTCTTCGAATATTTTTCCCGTAAAAATTACTGTTTTTTAATAGAAAATGATTAAAAATATCTTTTTTATAAAAATTATGCATATTCAACTTTAGACATATAAGTGATATTTAACTATACTAACTAGAGAAGTGCGTTCTGCAAAACCGCCCAACGTCAACTAAGCATACTAGGATTTTTGAATTTAATAAGTTTTAGAAATGTATTTTGTTCAAAAATTACTTGGAGGACTGAATTTTTTTTTTATTTTTTTATATGTAAGTTGAATATTTAAAGAATACAACGTTATGATATTGCAATAATATTTAAACAAGGGAACTTTACTGCATTCGTAAATAAACGCCGTTTCCGAGACCTCATTTTCCTTCCTATGTTTTACAATCCCCTAATACAGTTACGGGTTAAAATTATGGCAAACTACATTTCCTGAAGTGTGTTTAAAGGGGAAATTTTTTATTAGAAATATAATTCAATTTGAATAATTGTGATAACAAACTTTGTTGTTAAGTATATCATTATTAACATTAACTTAATTATCATTGTGATGATTTAGTTTTAATCAGTTATAACTGTTTTGTCTTATTTCTTAGGACATTTACTGTGAATTATGAATTTTAAGTACAGTGAATGAATATCTATTACGACTGTGGTACTTAATATTACTTGCGAAATGTATTCTCACCCCACTATTTGCGAAGTGTAATATTGGCCTTATTTAATGACAAAAAAAAATGTGATTAGATAAGGTGAAGTGGTAGTTTATTAAAAAAGTAATACTCAGTCCCGGTAGGCCGCGCAGTGCATCGTTGATTTATATGTTTTCCAAGAAACCGCATCTAAACCATGCACAAATCGATGAAAAAAGCGTAATTAAAAATCTATTTTAAAATACTAATGCACAACGAGGAACCAAATTGCAAAGCTAAAATTCTTATTACATGCTTCAATTGTGTCATTAACCATTTTATAGATGCATAATTAGTTATATGAATTTTAAAATGACAGTCCAACTTGAGTTATGGAATGAGATTTGAGTCTTAAAAATTAGCAGATATTCAACTCGAAAATATAAGTCCGTTCCGGCTAAAAGAATTAGATTACATACGATCATTTAATGGTGTCACGAATATTGTTCCTATGATTGCAATTAAGTACACATTTATTACATAATTAATATAAATAATAACAATTTCTCATCTTAGCATCAAATGACAATATTAGGCATAGAAATAATTTTATCAAATAGCAAACACTTGTTTCCAGCCTTTTCTCTGAGCTTCTAGTATTAATCAAATAGTCATTTGATAAGGCAGAATGTACAGAAGAAGCACCTACGCCGTTCCAAATGGCCTCTTCCCGCCATAGCCAAAAAAGATCCATCATTCCTAAGTACTCACACTGTTGATAAATGAGCGTACGCAGAAATAAACGCGAAAAGCCAGACCAAAAAATGGTCATTATCGGAGAGACATTCGACCACCGATTCGGTCACCCCCCACCGATAAAAATCCATTAGGGCTTTTGCAGGCAAAGATTTTTCGGCACAACCAAAAATAATTTTATATATGCCCCCTGACTACATTACACACTTTCCTTATCCTGTCTTTAAAGATTATTTTGTGGGCTAGAGATAAGAAAAAAAAAAAAGAATCGTTTTAGCATAACATCCTGTAACATACTTGTGTACCATAATACGAGTAGTAAATGTAATATGATTATTTTGCTTTAAAATTAATATTTATTAAACTATTAAACAGTACATTAGATAAAATAATGTTTAAAAAGTATAAAAATATTAAATATAATAAAACATTTTAAATTTTCAAGCTTTCGTTGATCAGACGTGTCATTTATGAATTCATTTAGTATTTCTGCCATTTATAGAAACATTTCTAGAAACTATTTTTTATAGATTTTGCATAAAAATTTGTCTGTTTGTTTGTGTTTTCAATTCCTAGAGATTACGAAAAGCAGCGCGATAAAATAATACCAATTAATCGCATGAATCGGAGAATTGTTTAATAATTCGTGGGACTTAAATTTTTATAGTGTCTAAGATATTAATTGCATTTTGCTATTATAACTATTAACTGAGTTTCTCAGGTATACAAGTAGCATACTTTATTTCTGTGGAAGGAAAGAAAAGGAAAATTATATTATCCGAAATGATAAAAAATATATTATATTTGTTTTGTTTAATTAAATCGATTTAACGGCATTCAGTTTACGGTTTTTTTTCTTTTTAAAATATTAAGTAAAGCATGGTAATATGACTTAATTCGACATTTATAAAAATTATTTTTGAAGAAGCTGAATTTTTTTCATATTATTGATATGTATGAAATAATATTTTTCAAATTTCTTTAAATTGCAAAAAAAAAAAAAAAAAAAAAAAAAAAAAAAAGAACTTTAAATAACATGATAATGTATATAACATGAAATTTTGAGAATGGATTAAACATTGTACAGGGAATGTAATAAAAGTTTTTGTCCAAAATCTCACCTATAGAACTTGACAACAAATGGCCGAAGTTATTATTGTCTCAGGCTGACGGTTTTTTCCTTTTCCAGTGGTGTCACGTCTAGAAATTTCGATCAAAACGTCAAATTTAACTGCATGTCTTGAAATCTCTCTTTCTCGCTCTTTCTTTCTTTCTTTCTTTTTTTTTTTTTTTTCTTTTTTTTTTTTTTTAATGTTTGATTGTGTTGTTTCTAAATAAGTTCATCTCCCTTTTGACACATTTACAAACAAAAATTAATTAAAAATACGTCAGAAAGTATTCAGTTTGCATTTCAAAAAAGTCTCAAATGAATCACGCAAATAAACAAACATTATATTAACTTATAATAATTACAAAACCTTCATTGACAATAAGCTCTCTAAATTTTTATCCAAATTCTTATAAATCGCTTGAATTTTACTACCCGTATGTCTTCATTTTACTATCAAGGCAATCTATTATTATTGCAGCAATATTATATAACTTCCAAGACATAATTAAAATATTTATTTTCTTACAATAGTATCATGCACATGTGTTTTGTAATGTAATTGAATGCATTCAGGTAATCAGCTTAAAATTTAGATTGTTTCCAGCTCACATGAACAATCAAAACCCGATTAAAAATAATATGTTTAATTTTCAATAATAATAATAATTAAATACTAATTGAGGAACTGGGCTAACTCAATAACATTACACAAAAGAAGGCTAAAAGTTATATTGTTTGCAATTTTGATTTGTTAACAAGAGACATCTGTATCTCACAAGTAATTACCTCAATTTTATGATAATCTGAGCAATCTTTTAATAAATATTTGATTTCCATAGAACAAAATTAGAGACGTAATAATAATTTATTCGAAGAAAAATCAAGAATCGAAAATGGCTTGTCTAGATACTTAATTTAAACATTAATGTTTGTTTATACAACCTGCATATACTGACCTCTAGAATCACGTTTTTCAAAAATCATTTTATTCGGGTTACCAGGTTTTATCAACGTTACACAATTAATCTGAATGATTAATAAAATTTTGAAATGAAAATTCTATATGGAAAAACGTACTTTTCGGCTAGATGGGCGTCAGTGTCATATATACATACATATCTATAGATACGAATACACATATGAGTATATACACGCATATATGTGTACGTATATGATTGATATATACAGTGTGTCCCCTCTCAACGGTGGCCAATGGCTAATTTCTAAACCGTTGGTCATAGACATATAGTTCCAATTACAAAAATGCTTTAAAAAAGGCAAAGAATTGTTTTTTAAGCGATTTTGGTCAAAAAAATGTTTTACTAAAATATTACGAAAATTAAATTTTTATATGGCCCCCCGGTCCTATAAGTGATATTTAGTAAATTTTTTTCAACACTCTAGCAAGTAATACAGAAAAGGTCCCATTCATGTAACATTAAAATTGACCGAGTTATGAATCTTTAAATTTCTTGACTTAAATCACTTTTCTGCAACTGAAAATGGATGAGTTGGACGAAGCTTTAAGGGAACGTACACAAAGTGCTAAAGTACTATAAAGGGCGTCCATTTCCAACGCTGTTCAATGGCTAATTCCTAAACTATTTGTCACAGACATATAGTTCCAATTACAAAATGTTTTAAATGAGCGATTTAACTGAAGGCGCTGTCACCGTATAAGTTTTACGGTAGTGTTAATTATAATTAATTAACTTCTAGATTTGTTATTAAAATAACTGAAGACATAAATTTCAAAATTCTCTTTATCGAAAAAATCAAATTTTGGGAAATAGCGAAAAAACTTTAAATGCATCTATTGGTTTTCATTATAAACTTTGAGATTGCATTGTTACAATAGTGGGGGTTTGTATAGACTGACAGAGAAATCAACAAGCGATAAGTCGAGTTTTGAAATTCATATCCTCAATTGTATTTTTACGTATGTTTTATTTTGTAAGCAAATGAAGCTGATTCTTTTCGTGATTTTATTTTAAAAAGGTATGTTATTTTGATAAGCTTTTATTTTATTCATAGCTTTCGTATGTAAATTTTCCTAGTTCAAAACTTATATTCAAATTTTAACTCACTTCCAAATATCTGATTGAGGTTTAATTCCTATACTTATTAAAACCCGATGACAATGTAATAATACGATTTTAGGTGCGTTCCATTTATTTATTTTATAGGACTACATCAAATTCTATTAGGTTGAGTAATCTAATAGAACTTTAAATATGTATAATTTTGTAACGATTTGTGACTGTTGCTTTTCATAGTTTAATTTAACAAAATTTCTGTTATTTTTTTACTTATATTTTAGCACAAATTGCATATTTTACTTTAACATGTAAATGTCAACAAAAATTCAAAAACAACATTGTAAAAAAAATTTTTACTCTCAATGTTTAAAGTTAAATTTTCTATCTGATGTTTATTTTTATTTCCAGTAAATTTGTGACTGACCCCTATTTTTCAGCAAAAAATATGCTTCAACTTTGAACAGCTATAACTCGGTCAATTTTGATCGCAGAGGAATGGCACTTTTTTTGTCTTACTTGTTAAAGTAGTGGTAAAAATTTTCTAAATATCACTTATAGGACCGGAGGACCGTATAAAAATTTAATTTTCGTAATTTTTTAGTAAAACATTTTTTTGACCTAAATCGCTTAAAAAATAATTCTTTACCTTTTTTAAAGCATTTTTGGAATTGGAACTATATGTCTATGACCAACGGTTTAGAAATTAGCCATTGGCCACCGTTGAGAGGGGACACCCTGTATATGAAAACGTAGAACTGGTGCTCATTTAACCAAAAAGAACCAAAAAAAAGAAAAAAAATCACGTACTGCATGTGGAAATATTTTAAATCGAAAGTTAAAGTTCAGATGAATTTTCAGAAAAATTTTCAGGAATTAAATATATGCAAAATTATGAGCAAACTTATATATTTTGTTCAAGAAATTAAATTTGAAAATATGTTTAACAATGTTTAATTTAATGAATTTAATTATATTTTGGGCGATATTTTTTATATTTCTTATTCATTTGAAATATAATATTTTTATTTTAGACAATTTTGTCTGAAATGGGCTATGTTGTATTTAAAATTCTTAATTGTAAGAATTCCGTACTTTTTAAATTCTTATTACGATAAAGATATTTTCGTTTTCCCCAACATTGTGTTTCAAATGTAATTAGGCAATTCTTACATACATTCTTGAATTGTTCAGATATTTTTACAAGATGGCTAAAGAATGTATTAGCATTTTTACGTTAATGTAAATGTCGTACACGTTGTGCAGACGATTGTTACCTGATGATTAGTTTTAAATACATTTTCCTGCTTCAAAAATCCTTTTAAAAATCACTTTTTTTCTTTTCTAAAAGAAGTTGTATTGCTATAGAAAAATGGGAAAAAAATAACCCTAATTTTAGAATTCTAATGAAAATATATGAAAATCGATGGAATTTTTTTTATCACTGTAAACAATGCTAATTTTTTTTTTTTTTTCGTCGATGCGTCTTTTCTTTCATTTTTAAATAACAGCAATTTTGAAATAAACCACGTGTTTTAAGAAAATGCAAACGTGCTCTTTAAAACTTTAAATGTGCTCTTTATGTTTCTTTTTTTCTTTCTTTTTTATATATTATTTTATTCATTGTCTGTGTTTTGATGTTTAAAAAGTGGATGTTAACATCAGAAATAATGTATAACTGCATTCAGTATAGTTTTGAAATCACGAATTCGTCAGAAAGTATTTATTTGAGATGACATTTAATCTTGTTTTCAAAACTAAATTGGCTCATTTCTGACATAATTCCTAAATCTATTTTTGGTTGAAATAGCGTGAGATTGGTAGTTACTTCTGACGATAATCCATTTCTGGTTGTAAAGGCATGAGGCTGGTAGGTACTTCTATTAAAAAGCTATAAACTCGAATATTTTATTGATTTTTTTCATAAAGGCTTGAATTCATTCAAAAAACACTTTCCAGCGTGACAAAAGCGCATATCACTTAAAATATAATTCAGTTATTGAAAAATGAAAAATCTATTTGAATCCAGATCACTTCAATAGTCATGCTTGCTGATGTTTTACTTTTTACTTAAAGAAATGGGCCCATAAAAGTTTCACGAGCAGATATATATATATATATATATATTAATATATAAGTTTCGAAAGTATTTATATTTTATTAAACATTATTAACCACTAGGTGGTCCCCGTCGAAAATCGGTGACATAAAGGATTTTTAAAGGTTTTGTCCAATAATCCTACGTCTCAAAAACCGTCCAAAACGTAAAGTAACCATCATTTTAAGTTAATGTTTATATAAAAATTTATACAATCTCACAGTGGTAATTGAAAATCTGTACTTAAGGCAGTTTTTAATGCTGTTATTCCTTACATAATTCTTCATTCCTATTCCATAATTTCGATAATTCTCATTAGACGTTCTTTTTCTTATAGTCTGGAAACGCTTAACCTTTTACAAATTGACATTCACAATCGAACTTAAAAATACACACACGCAACAACACATATATATAGATGTAAATTTTTCCATTTTTCAATATTGGGTGAAAAAAGTCCGGGACAGGATTTGAACCAGGGATGTATTGGATGAAGCCGCCAATGCTCTACCAACTGAGCTATCCCGGACACGAACACTGGAGGACCATTTCACACAATTAACCTTAACGATCACTTTATCTGGTCTGATACTCTGGATCAGTTCAACAGAATAAATCGAAGGTCAATATATGGAACTGCAGAAACATTTTCTGCAGTTCCATATATTGACCTTCGATTTATTCTGCTTAGCTATTAAACCTTTAAAACTATTTAGTAATTCACCATATCAGAAAGAACCTATATTTAAAATTTGAAATACATCTGATAATTCTGCATAAAAACAGATTTATCTAATTTAAGGAAGGGGGAAATAATCAACCGACCCCTCCCCCTTTTTAATTAGCAAAAGAACCCTAACCCCATAACTAACCAGGGATACGCTTTATCATAATAAACCTACATCCAAAATTTAAAGCAAATCAGATAATTCTGTGTAAAAACCCATTTATTTAATTCAAGGGGGGGGGGAGGTTATCCCCCATTCCTCCCTCTATACTTAGACATTAAACCCTTAAAACTGTTCAGGGATTCACTTTATTAGCTATATCCAAAATTTGAAATACATCCGATAATTGTGCAAAAAAAAAACAATTTATCTAATTTAAGGAGTGGGGATAATCGCCCGCCCCCCATTTTAATTAGCAAAAGAATCCCATAACTAATCAGGGATACACCTTATCATAATAAATCTACATCCAAAATTTGAAGCAAATCGGATAATTTTGCGTAAAAGGCCATTTATTTAATTTAAGGGAGTTATCCACTGTTCCCCCCTCTATACTTAACCATTAGACCCTTAAAACTATTCAGGGATTCACCTTGTCAAAAAGAACCTATATTTAAAATTTGAAATACATTGGATAATTCTGCATAAAAACCGATTTATCTAATTTGAGGGGGAGATAATTGCCCGTCCTTCCCCTTTATAATAAGCAAAAGAACCCCACAACTAATCAGAGATACGTTTTCTCCTAATGCACTTAGTCTAACACTCCAAGCAAATCGGATAATTCTGCGTAAAAAAAACATTCATTTAATTTAAGAGGGGTTATCACCCTCCCCCCCTTTATACTTAGCATTAAACCCTCAAAACTATTCTGGGATTCGCCTTATCAGAAAGAACCTATATTTAAAATTTGAAATACATCCAATAAATTTGCGTAAAAAAACAATTCAGCTAATCTGAGGGGAATATAATTGCCAGTCCTCTCCCCCTTTAAAATAAGCAAAGGAACCCCATAACTAATCAGAGATACGTCTTATCCCCCGTTCCCCCTCTATACTTAATCATTATGTCAGGCTCTGAGAAAACATCTGCTACAGGATTGGAATTTATGTTATTCCTTTATCTTAATATTTATTGTATTGTATGGTCTGTGTACTGGAATTTTCAAGGTGACATTTTTTCTTTGCTAAAGTGAGAATTGACAGGTGATCATGTGCAGTGGTGAGGTGAGAAAAAGAATATTGCTGAGAGGCGTGTTCATCCGTCAGTGATGTATGTGAATGATGAGCAAATAAGGAACATTCCACGAATCAAGAAAGAAACGTGGAATGCGTGCATTGGAGAAGCTCCGCAGGGGGTTTACATTGGGGAAAAGCAGTGATTTGAGAAGGGCAAGTCTTGTCTGAGATTTTGGCCGTTCGTATCTGGAGTTGGTACCTAGAGAGCAGTGGAGGACAGAGGTCCTGGTGTAGAGTGCTCTGGGTCGGAGAGCGTAGGCTGTGTACCCATGTGTTGGGAGATTCGAAATTGATCTCCGATAAAGTTAATCTAACGTGCATTGAGTGTGAGGGAGAAGGTGTAATTTGAACAGTACACAGCCAGCTTTTTACTGTATTTAATGTTGAACCGGATCATCTATGTCCGAGTTCTAATTGTAAATAGTGTATTTATTGTGTACATATAGTATAAATAAACTGTTAATTCAGTTAATTGACAGCGTCAGTGTTCATTTACACAGTCCTCACAGTGGGTGACCGATATCACCTAATAATATCGGTGGTGGCAGCTATAACTACCACGGACTTTCTTCAAAGTTGTGCGGGCTAAGAGGAACGTCCGACACATTAAACTCCCAAAACTCTTCAGGCATTAATATACTATATATTAACCTTATCAGAAAGAACCTATATTCAAAATTTGATACACTTTGGATAAGTCTGCATAAAAAACCCATTTATCTAATTTAGGACCGATGGGGGGGGGGGGTATTCATCCGTTCCCAAAATTAATCAGGCAAGCGTCTTTTCAGTATGAACATATATCCGAAAATTAAACCAAAACAGTTAATTCAGCATGAAAATCCCATTTACCTAAATTAAGGGCTTCTCCCTGACCCCCCTTTCATGTTTAACCAATGAGTCCCCAAAATCAACAATGAATCCCCAAAATCAATTCCTTGTCACTTTTTTTTCCTCGTCACTTTTTTTCCGGTAATTTTTTTCCGAGTCACTTATTCACTGTAAAACATTTGGTGTAACGTTACTCCATAAAACTGGTGGCAGCGTTGCTGCCTCCAGTCTTATGGTGGTTTGTAACCGATATAAATGGAGCAACATTACACAATTCTTGTGTAAGTGTACGCCATATCATGAGTAAGGTTACACCATTCCTGTGTAAGGTTACACCACAATTACCTGTAAGCTTACACAGAAGCTGTGTGTAAGGTTACACATGTTTAGGAGTAAGCTTTCACAACATTTGCAGATATTCTTACACAGTAATTGCGTGTAAGGTTACACCATAATATTATGAAATATAACAGAAATTCCTGTGTAAGGTTACACTACATGTGTCTGTAATCTTACATATTAACTATGTGTAATATTATACCATAATATTGTGAAACGTGACACAAATTACTGTGTGAGGTTACACAACAATTATCTGCAGGCTTTCATAGTAATTGCGTGTAAGGTTACACATCTATAGGAGTAAGCTTTCACCACATTTGTCTATAATTTTACACAGTAATTGCTTGTAAGTTTACACCATAATGTGAAACATAACACAAATTCCTGAGTAAGGTTACACCAAATATGTCTGTAATCTTACACAGTAGTTTTGCGTTAGGTTTCACCACAATATTGTGAAACATAACACAATTCCTGCGTAAGGTCACAGAACAAATGTCTGCAAGCTTCCACAATAATAGTTTGTAAGGTTACACATCTGTAGAAGTAAGCTTCCCCCACATATTTCTGTAATGACACACAGTCATTGCGTGTAAGTTTATACACAAGTAGGAGTAAGTTTTCTCCACTTTCCTAGAAAGTTATTTATTTTCTAGGAAAATAATTACATAACTTACATAATGTGTAAGTATTAATTACATTTGACTGTGCAGTTTCACATCATGTAAACAAGGTTACACAGTACATTTTAGTAAGATAACACTAATTACCTGCAACTTTTCACAGCATTCGACATAATATTTCACTATGTATTTTTGTATAGTTACGCAACATGTCTGTATTTATACAGTATTTGTATGTTTGGTTAAACCAGATTTATTTGTTTAGCTATAGAAAAATATTACCCTAAACATAATCAATTTTTTCAGCATATCTGAAAAATGTGGAACAATTTGTAATTTTCCTTAGACTGAAAATTACTTCTTAAAATGTCCATATCTCATCAAGTATTCTGGTTTTAATTAAAACATGCCGTTTTACGGGTATATTTATAGTTTTTTGAAATTTGGTATAAATTTGGTTGTTTCTATTTTGCACAGAAATGATAAATGTTTCTGAATTTGCATGTCATGCTTACAAGAATACCAATCAGGACCCACATAGTCATTTGTTTCAGTGATAAACCAATTTGAGCATTTTCCATTACATCGGTGAGCAGATGTACTTTATATTTCCATTTATTATCCTCTATTTGCCGTCGCGATTAAAACTTCATTGAAAAAAACTAACTATCATATTGTATATTCCACAATTTCAAGGATGTTCCTTTTAATTCCCCAATAGAGTTTCAATAAATATAGATATTTGACAAATTGTGTAATATCAAATGCCACTAAATATTAGAACTTGATTG
Organism: Maratus speculifer; assembly: GCA_964019185.1. Lineage (NCBI taxonomy): Eukaryota > Metazoa > Arthropoda > Arachnida > Araneae > Salticidae > Maratus > Maratus speculifer. The sequence goes on from OZ025293.1 coordinate 94,576,938, forward strand.
TATATTTTCAAAAATGTCTGAAGATCAATGTACAATAAAAATATTAATTTTATAGCCTATCATATTGTATACTAATGTTCTTTTATAATACAAATTCCTTAGGGCGATAATTTTTTTTAGTCTAGAAATCTTGCAATTTCTATATAATGGAGATATAGGGGATCACTTTTCCTACTTCCAAAGTTTCGATTTATGTGTTAAAAATCTATCCAATTTGTCCTGTACTAAAAGAATTTTAACACAGTTATTATAATTGGTAATAGCTATATTAATTCTAATCTTCTAATTTTGTTTTCGAACTTGAAAACTGTTTGAGACAAAATTCAATCTATGATTTTCTTACCTGAAACTGTCAATTACTTCTGGATCAATCTGGAAAAACTAATTCACCCAGCTAACCTTATTGATTACAGCATTTGGTCAGCTCAACAGAATGAATTGCAGATAATATAAATCCAGTGAATGGTGGATAAAAAATTGCACTAAAATAATTTTAATACAATCATTTTAATGGTGAATGAATGATTTTAATTGTAATTTCCCCCTTGGCTGAAAATATCTGGGCCACAAAGAAAATTACAATTACTGCTAACCTGTACTTTTGCTATCTATGGTTTAGTAAACAGTACATTTCTAAACTTTTAATAGTTGGTTCAAGTACTTTCCTTCATGTGTGCTTAAATAGTAGGTATTTAGTACCTGCTGTTTGGTGTTCAAAATAAGAAAATTCTCATTTGTTTTGTATTTACTTTGGGATACCTTTATTATGACATTCAATGAATTCTCTCTTATCTCTTCACTGAGTCTACAACAGAAAAAATGCTAAAGAGCACATTGGAAATGAAAGAACATCTTTACAGTGTATTGAGATCATATACCTTTATTTTTGTTTGCAATAAACCCAAAAGCAAAAAGTTCAAGATGGGCGACCGAATGCCGCAATCTTTTTCTCTTTTGCAGATTTTAGTTTTCAACGGACCTTTTTTTTTTTTTTTGAATTTATAGTAATGCTTTCTCTTTAATACTCAATTTTATTATAAATTTAAGTTAACAAAATGCATAAAGATAGTACAAGTAAGTGATTCTTTAAATAATTAACTGTTCAATTGTAACATTTTACATGCAGTTTATTTTCTATCCATAAAATGTCTGTCGCAGATGGAGAATTTTCATCTACTGGAGATATACAAAACTTATAATCTAATCTTTTTAAGATTACATTGATTTAGAATATAGCTAAGTATTATTAATAAAAAAAAGCAAATGCGTGATTTTAATCTTTTTTTTTATGATATGATTAAAATAAAAATCAGCGTAATCTGTGTTGCAGAAAGAAATACATATATTATGACAATTAATGAAAAATGATCCAGCTTACAAGAAATTGCAGTTGCTTGTACCAACAAATGTCCCTTTTTAGAAGTTATAGAATTGATTTTATATCTTAAACAAATAAAAATATAAATATGGAACATTCTCTATATTTGTAAAATGTGTACTCCTGTAGTTCTGTTTCAAATAGAGAAATTGCTTTTATTAATTATATAATTTATATCATATTTTTAGGATACCTAAAAAATTGTACTTTCATCTAAATGTTTTTTAAAACAGGTAACTTTGACTTTTATCAATATTTGAGATTGTCTTGCACAGCCCTATATGGACTTGTAGGTCAATAATGTTATGAATCAACATCCTGCATATGAGCTGGCCTACAAGTTAGTTTTAACAAAGTTTAAAAGGATTCGAGACAGATTGAAAAATATTTATATGTCAGATTGGTTCCAGATGATGGAATCTGAATCCATTAAGAAAAAAAAAGTTGAATAGGGTTATCTTCTATAACCCCGATAGACTATTAGCCAAGTGGTTGGTAACAAAAAAATATCTGCTACCGTCTTACTGAGCAGATACCCTATTAAAATGTTCCCCTATTAAAATTCTGGGTGCAACACAATCTTTTAAAAAATATTCCATTAAAAATAATACTGTAATTTCATATTTTAACGAACACATAAAATAAGGAATGCAATGAAAATCAATTTAAGACAAATATTGAATATTTGAACAATACTGATACTAAATATCAATTAAAATAAGTCATAGGGAATTATTTTGCAAAATTATGTTTATTCAAGTAACAACAACTTAATTAGATTGCCTTTAGTTTTAAATATTTCTGTAATTGTGAAAAAGGTTTAATGAACAAAACGTTACTTTGAAGAATCTATTAAAATTTAAAAGTATATTTTGTTTAAAAAAATAATATTTAGCAAATTTTTATAAAATAATTTTTAAAACTTAAAGACTTATATCTGAAATTTTTCATTGTTTCTAAATAATTTATATGTTTTAATCTTTATGTGAATTTTTTATTAAAATGGTTGATACACGTTTTTTAGTTAATTCTTAAATTTAATAGTCAGATATTAAGAAGGAATAGAATATTTGGCTTTCTATCCTCTTACTATTAATCAAATGTTCGGTACACCTCTAAATTGAAATTGCAGTAAGTTTTCACATTTCACTCAAATTTCTTTCAGTTAGTTTAGAGTACCTCTGGTAACTTCCATTCATGGTAGTAATTCAAGGTAGTAATTTCCATTCATAGAAATCCTGAAATATCAGCATAAGGTACCCACATAAAATCTTTTTTTTACTACAGCTTAGTTATGAATATCAAATCTGTTTATTTTTAGAGTACAGAACACGTATTAATATTTCATTTTTAAATAAAACAATAAACAAGAAAACATCTACATTTATGAAAGCAGCTTGCCAATTGGTTATTTCAAATTGAAATATATATTCACACCACATACAGAAAATTAACATAAAATTCTATTCCATTATTTTTTTATTTTAAAAAAATACTTCCAAATTGTTTAAGAAAACATCTACATTTATGAAAACCAGCTACCAGCATTGTTTATTTAAAATTTAAAGAAATTTACACACCACACACACACACAAAAAAAAAATATTCTGAACAAACGTGTACAGTCTCGCTCTCACCATTAATTTTAAACAAGGGGGGGAGCAGACATATAACATAAAATACAAGTCTATCATTATTAAAACTCTACTAGAAAAAAAAAGTTCAATAACATGACCAAAAAATTGATACACTGAAGTGCAAACAAATTATGGGGTAGCAAAACTCAATAGCTTTTTTTCTTCTTTTAAATTCTGTTATAAAGTATGCATGCACGTTTATTAGATATGATGATAAAATATGTTGATTGTAACTTCACCGTCAGGAGACACAGTTTCTGGGAATTTCTGTAAAATTTTGTAGAAAAATCCTGGAAGTTGACTGCGCTTGAAATTACCATTCATGCGTGCCATCTTCAGAAGTTTATCTTAACCTAGGGTATTTGCTCCCAAAAGCGATAGAAATTTTCTTTCTTTGCACAGAATTTGGGTTGTCCGTGTACAATATTTCGCTCTCATTGAATTATTCAATTTCTCCATTTATCATTTTTTTTACTCACTGGAAATTTTTTTATAGCAGAGGATGAAAGGCGATGGCCACGGCAATCTTCGCAAATTTGTGACACCTAGTTAAATGAAACATCATAATTAGTTTATTGCATCTTAATAAAATGTTTAGTTTTGATATACTTTAAATTAACTTTATTTTGATTAAATAAAAAATTTCAAAAGTTATAATGCACCAAAATAGCAATGTGATTGACTTGAGTTAATATTAACAACAATTATATACAAGATTTTTACGGGGGGGGGGGAGGGTTATAAAATTTAGGACAAATCTACATCGAATACAATTTTCAAATACAATCATCACCTCAATACTACCTCGTATAATAGATACTTCATGAAATACAATCTCTGGACAAATACAATTATCAACTGTTAGCTTTCTTAGAAACAAAATGGAAAAAAAAATTAAAACATGACTTTTCTTTTTTTAATCGTAATTTTGTCTGATATAAATGTTTATGAGTATCTCAGAAAAATTACTAGTGGAAGGTGTCATTTAGTACCTTTTTAAACTTTTGATTTATGTTTATTTTTCTTGTTCTTTAAGCATTAAAAATAATAATAAAAAAAAACTTTTAAATACATTAAGGTGAATGTTTACTTTTTAAGAAATTTTATTTCTTTTTAATAATATGGTTCAAATGATAAACTCAATGCATTTTGATGTTCTACTGAAAGTACATTCTGAAAAACTGCATATTAAAAATAAAATTATTGAAAAAATTTTAATTTTTTAAGATTTTTACTACTTTAAATATATAAATATTTTTTACATTTTTTGAACATTTTTAAATGTGTACTATACAAGATTGCAAATGGATTTTTAGATAAATCGACTATTGCATTTAATACTTTTTTTTACTGAAACATACATAATGAAAAATGGAAATTCACACATCTTCATATACTTTTATTTTTTAAAAAAATAAAGAAAATTTGAATGCTAATTCCATGTATATATTTATCAAGTCTATAATAAAAAAAATGTACAAAAACGGTCAAATCTCTATTTCAAATAGAAAAAAAGCCTTGTCTTTTTTAAAACATGAAAGTAATAAAATATAAACGTTTAGAAAAAGTCATTTAACCCGAAAGTACACGCGCCGGGTCTTTTTGACCTGGATTGCGTATGATTTGTGCAATTGTAATCACTTACGTTTTAAAAGTAATCTTCAACTTATTTTATCGCAAAATTTGTAAGGATTGTCTCTGCCTAAATAAAATGACGGTTATAACTTGATTGTGTTGGTGACAAAGTTAAAAACATTTTTACCTTGGGTAAGCACGCGTTCTCCCTGGTTAAAGTTTTAATTTGTGTCGGCAATTGTGTTGGGTGTATTTACAATATCTCGAGATATAATTTCTTTTTGGGTAAAATGAAATATAAAAATATTTACAATTAAATAGGTTTTCATATATATATATATATAGTGATACATATACATATTTAATATATATATATATATCATTTACATATATATATATTACTTACATATATAAATTTAAAGAAAAAAATTGATTTTTGACCAATTTTGAAGTACGATATTTCTTTTAAAATGATTTGTATTTGTTTTTTAAATCAAGAAAATACAAATGAAAAACAATAAATCAATACCCGTAATAAATAATGTTAAAGCTATACTTTACGGTACTGGTATACCTATATACTAATCAAATAAAAAATCTGAATATCTGCGATGGTTAGCAAAATCTACCGCACGTAGAGGTCTGAAAATTTAGGTAAAGATATTCTCAGACAGATCCTGATGCACCTGAGACTCAGACTTTTAATATTTTAAGGGCCAAGATCTCTGGTCCCCTTAACATTTTTATGCACTAAATTGTTAACAACGCGACCCCTTTTTATCCAATCTTCTTCATTGTGAGGGATCTTTCTCCACTTAGTTATTTTTGCTATTTTATTTTTCAGTATTTACGCTGGATCCTTGGGGCCAGTTTCTCGGCCTCTTGAAGTTTTTGTGATAATAAATTGATTTCATTCAATCCGATCTTCATTTCTGGAATTCCTGTTCCACTTAGATATTTTCAAGATTTTACATTCCATAATGCACTGGGGCCCCCTAGGAAATAATGGACTCTGACAGGGGGCTTTGAACTTTTTGTACGCCAAACATTTTTCACCCCTTTAATTTCTCACGATACCAGAGCAAAATTTTAAAGTTGAGTCAGTTACTCTTTTTCCAGGGTCAACACCCTCACATTCTTACTCGAGCTCTAGGGCTTTTTAAAATATTTTCCCAATCAATTTATACCTTTCTTTAAAATAATATTCTAACAAAAATTTCATATCATATGCTTAATTTTTGCTACTGTAGATATATTGCGCTAAGTACTAAGACATTTTAACATGTTTTCCTGGTAAGACCCTCTTTTTAACTGTCAGTTGGTCTCTTTAGATCACCTATTACACTTCCTTTATAAATGGTCCAATTCACTAGCCTTTTTTTTCAACAACTTCTTAAATCCTTCATCAACTACATGAACGGAAAAAAATCAGATTTGAACTACTACAAATTTTAAATATTAATCGCGTTCTTGGGCCCTTGGTGTAACATTTAAAAAATGATATACACGAATTGCATGTAATTTTCTTTAGTTTTAGCGTCCTTCCATTACTTTAATAAATATATATTAAAAAAATCTACTCAACTACATGCGAAAGAAGTTCTTAGCCTCTTTAAACATGGCACAGGGATCCTTGAAGTTTTGTACCTTAAATTGTTATTAAATTGCCCCCTCTTAATCTTCCTTTTTAAAATCCTTTTTTCATTTAGTTTTTTCCACTTTCTTACATTTTGTTAAAGACCGTTGGGCCCTTGAAGTTTTGTTCGCCATGCATCTTCCACCCCCTACTTTTCCATCTTCTCAATGCGTAACTTTAAAGTTAGGATTTGGACTCTTCTTCCACGACCCACAACCTGATATTTTTATTGGAGTCCTAGGGCTTTTTTTAAAGCATTTACTCAAATTTTTAATGCATTTCTTTAAAATATTGTTCTAACGAATAATTCTTAACCTATGTTTATTTTTGACTAATTGTAAATATGAAGTGTTAAGTACAAAGGAATTTTAACATTTTTGTTGTTATGATCCTGTTTTTAACTATCATTTGTTCTCTTTTGGGTCCTTTATTATAGCTCCCTTAAAAATGGTTCTATATATATATATATATATACATTAGCTTTGACGCATTTGGATTTATAGTCACCTTCTTGGGGCTTTTGATTCAGCATTTTCAAAAATGATTCGAATTGAATTCAATTTTCTTTTACATCGTTCTGACATCCGCCGATTATTTTAAAAACAGCTAAAAAATATCTTTATACTCAACTACATACTATATTAATTTACTAGCACATCGGAGATCCCTGGCAAGAACGAAAGCTTTTATGTACTATCCAAAAAAAATTTTTATAATTTCTGGTGTTGATCTTCCTTTTAAGAATTTTACGAATGGAGGTACCTTGCCCCTTAAAGGGTTAGTTAGTTAGTCAGTAGATTAGTCCTCCCCTACACATTTGCTCTTTCTCTCATACGCACGCAATTTGATAACTGTAATTTCATGACATTTAGTACTTTAAAACATTGCCTAAAATAATTAAACTATTGATATTATGATAATCACAGTAATAAATTTAAATTGTAAATAATTCTGAAATATTTTATTAATTTTTGTATCCTAATTGTGAAATTTATTTAAAAATAGCTATTTTGTTTCATTAGAGAATTTTCATTTAATTCTAGAACAAATTACAGTCATAAAAACAACTAGATGAAATTAGGCATGTTTGACCCACTTTTAACTAAATAATTTTTAACTTTTTTAAATATTGAACCTTGAACAAAGTTTTATGTATTATTTTATTCGTTATACAATCAGTTATCAGAATAAACCTGCGACATAAGTGCAATATATTTGAAGAAAGATAGATTTTAATCATGAAAAAATAATTTTTCAAGGCTCCTCACTCATAAGAGGCATGACTCTGCATTTTATGTAGATATACAGGCAAAAGTAAAGAAATATACAAATAAACAGGGGCCTCGCTAAGAGGGGGTACAGATGGGAGCCTACACCCTTCCCCCGAAATGTTTGCACATGCTGTTACAGTTGGCAAATTTACAAACTGAATTGGCAAATTAGTTCAAAACTTTAATTAAAAACTATAAGACACTTTCTATTTCTGATAAATTGGACGAAATTCACCAATATAATTAGAAATATTATTAAACTTTTTACAAATAAAAGCTATATTACATTTTCTAATTGTGATAATTAAAAAAAGCTATTATATAACTGTATATAAAACTGTGTAATAAAACTAGTTGGCAAACCCCGAGAAGTATTTATGTTTGCTTTTTACTGAGTTGGCAAATACTGAATTTTGACTTGGCAATTTCAGGCTCTCTCTCCCCCACCATTAAAAAATCTTAGCGAGATCCCTGCAAATAAAATCATTTTTAGAAATGCAGAATACCTTTATTTTACAAGTTTAAACGAATAAAGTAATTTTTAAAATCTCATTTTCAAATCATTTTAAACCTAGAATACCTATAAACTGTAAGGTTTAAAGAAATAAAATAAGTTTAAAAAAATATAGAATATCGTTAAGCTACAAGATTTGAACAAATAAAATAAATTTGAAAACCCCCAAAAATTTAAAAAACTAAGAAAACTTTTAAGCCACAAAGTTTAAAGAAATAAAATAAGTTTTAAAAAAACAGAATATTTTTAAGATACAAGGTTAAAACAAATAAAATAATTTATAAACTCAAAATATCTTTACGAAGTTTTTACCTTTACAAACCTACAAAGATTTTAAGTCCCGAAGTATCTTCAACATTTAACTGATGTTACAAGTCTTATAGACCGTTGCATTTTTTAATTTTTATAGTTTAACATGTAACATTCTGTTTAATTATGAACACTACCGAAATTTTGTTTCTTTTGGAACTTTATACTATCACCAGTGCCATTTGAATGGGTACATTTAAATTATAACAGCCCTTTATAACATGTTAAGTACAAAAACAGTTTCCAATAAGTTAATCTCCCCTTTTATTCATCTTTCGATGGAGCGGTGTGCCAGACTGGTTTACAGTAGTTAAGTGCCGATTTATGTCACATCAGTTAAAGGTTAATTTTAAATAACATTTTTTGTATCGCTCCTTTATATTTGCAGAATAAATTTACATTCTTTACAAATATAAACATTAACCTTTTATTGTATACCAAGTATAATAAACAGCTTTCAAAAACATTTAATTAAGGGAGCTTTCACTAAGTTCAACCCTCCAACATATTGACTAGGTCAAGCCTCTCTCTAAGCTATATTCTAAAGAAAAAAACATATTTTAAACTATTTTAAACATATAATATACCTGTGCAAAATTCATGCCTATAATTAAAACTCAATATTTCTGCATTAATTAAAACCTACTAACTTAAATTTCCACGATATTTTAACTGGGAAACTCTTCAAATATATTTTTAAAAAACTCAACTTTGTTAAAAAGTCTTTACATCTGATTGTGTTTCACCTGCTTCAATTGTCTGCATGAAATGAAGCTTGTTGCTTGATAATTTTCTTAGCTTTGGTTATCATCTTGCGACAAAAGTCTGAAAAATATTTAAATTTTAAAATGGTTGAATGGGCCAAGCCTCCGCCGTGGTCAACCATCCCTAGTCTCCCCTATTTTTTTTACATTTCGAGGTGTATCCAATACTGGAGTGTGGGCGTTTTGATATTTTTCTCTTATTTACAATTAAATTTTGATTTAGGAGGGATGGCATTATGAGAATGGTTAAAAATTTTTGAGTGATGAATAAAATGTGAAAAAAATTGTAATATAAATAGTATTAATTAAAAATTATTTTTTATAGAAATTCATTAAGGGTATCGATTAGTGGCACATCTATTTCATATATATATTATCCGTTTATATTAATTATTTCAATAGATGATTCAAAACATCAAATATCAGAAATACAGATATAAAATTGAAATAATGGAAGAAAGTTAGAAGGATTAGTAGAAAAAGAATAAAAAAGAAAAGGTCAAGCGAGTAAAGTTGTATAATTTGCATTTAACAGTTAAGTTTATAGATGAATTAATTGTAGTAATTAATATTACAAATATGAAAATACCACAGATTTATTGATGTTTAATAAATACTATGAAAACTATTTCAAAATAAAATTGCAAAACTGATATTTGAAGCCATGGATCTCCAAATAAAATTGTTTTAATACTATGCTATAAATTTAATAGTTTAATGTTAATTTTTATGTGCATAATAGATGAATAATCAAACATTCAAGAAGCAAATAGATTTTGTGTAGTTTAAAAAAATTCTCGTTTTTCAATTGAATTTGTTTCTAGATCATCCCCCTTTAGCCCCTTCTTTCTCTATATAATATTGTCTACTTTCCGATTGGTTTGATTGTTTGCTACAGTAAAAAATATCAAAAGCAGAGATGTAAATAATAATGATTTGATTACAATATTTAGAAAAAATTGTTTATCAGATAACATTAATTAAAACATTCAAAGAAGCTTTTTATTAAACCATAAGGGGGAATGGGATAGTGTGGGACAGTTACAAAAGTATTTACAAAAGTAAGAAAATCAACTTTGTTTGATACAAACACTAAAATTTCACTTTATAGAGGACAGGCATTGTGAACGACTTTTTAATCTCCCTGAACAATATAGAAACACAACATAAAAATTTATTTTATAATTAAAGAAATGTAAATTTCAAAATGTGCCCCATACCTCTCCACTTACACGGAGGTAAGAGACAGCTATAAAACAAACCTATAAAGCATAAATAGGCTAGTGTCGGCTAAATATACAATTAAACAAACATTGTAGGATGATAATGTATGTGCCACATCATAAAATTCTTGTAGATTTATGATTCAATGACAATCATGAATAAAAATTCTAGATTTTTAGTCGTAGATGACATTAAAAAATCATCACTTTAATTTATTTACATTTTGAAGAAAATTAATTTATAATCAATGTTATAATATATTATCCTCTAAAAATGTTTGCATGGTAGCAAATTAGATTCATCTTATAAAAAAAAAAAAAAAAAAAAAAAAAAAAAAAAAAAAAAGAATCGTACATGTCGAATTCACTATGTTGACATGCAAATTCTTCCTTTTATTACCATGTCCCATTCCTCCCCACTTCCTTGTTTTGTATTGTACTTCATGTATAAACAAAAATAGGTCTTTTAAGCTTATTTTAAATTATGAATAAGGTACAGTATATTGTTCCATAAATAAGAAAACTATTATATCTATGCATATACAAGTCATTTATATACGAAAAGCATATCAATTATATTAAGCGAATTTATTTTTGATTCTTGAATAAATCTTTTCCGTTGTACGACTGCAAGTTTATACTGATCATTTTTTTTCAATTGAAGATTTGGTTATGATTGCTTGGGCTATCGTGTTACGTTTGATTGATGAAATGTTTAGTATATACATAAAGAGAAAAATCTACTGTGCCATTCCTCCTACTGTCCCATTCCTCCCACTGTCCCACTCTTTCCACTCACCCCTACAGTATTGAGTTTTTTTTTAATATAATTTAAAAATAATTACTTTCTGAATTTTCCAAATAAGTGAGAAGATGTTATATGCTATGAATTTATTAAATTATTTTTAGTAATGTCTACATTGGATGTTCATTACTGGACATTAGTTAAAAAAGCATTTCAGTAATGGACACTGATTTTAAAACTTTAGATTATAAGAGCTTATATATTTGAAATACTCAACATTTTATCAATAAAATATTAAGAAAATGACAACTTACTTCATATCTCGTTTCCTTGTAAATAGTGCAGGATGATGTTGGTGTCGATCACATGTTTAATGTTTTCTATCTCAATTCCCCATGTCACCTATGTCGACATTTACCACTGAGCATTAGGGTGGAGCGAAAAAAATTATTTTTTAAAAATCAAAAACTGGTAGGTGCCAAAAGTTGCCTTTATACTAGTATATCAAGTGCGTGAAATTTTGCCGCTGAAAAAAATTGGCTTGAGTCTGCGCTTTTGCTCCAAAAATGGAAATTTTGGGTAAAATTTGACATTTTTTGACATTTTTTCAAAAAAATTTAAAAGTTCCTACCGAGCTGGTTATAATTTTAAAGTGTTACATAAACCTTTATATTTATCTTCTTAACATATTTAAACCGTAAAATAATATCTTTAGTCTGTATAATTGTAGCAAATCTGACAACTTTTTGGTAAAAAATTCAGCGTTACCTTTCTATTGAAACATACAACGAATTGTTGTTTTGAATGCATTTCTTACTTTGCTGCTTTCAAAACTACTCTGGATATAACTCGTGGAAGTGGTTGCATTTCATATCCCAACCGTCCCAACCACCCGAACATCTAGGCCCAGTGTTTTATTTATGTATTGAATTTTTATTTTTTCCCGAAGACGGGCATAAGTTTCCTTTGTATCAAAGTAGTTTAATTCTTCTTTGGATGATGCTTGTGTGACTTGGCTGCACGTATTTTTTTATATATGTTGTATAACAGAAGAGAAGTTGAGTAATGTATTGAGTATGTGGTTAATTGAACCTATTCAGCAGTCTATTATCTTCATTAAAATTTCATACAATTAATACCTTATGATTGGGAGTTCTGTTGCCACAACATTTTTTCAATCAATTACATTTTATATATAATGATTTGCCTAACAATTGATTGTACGAATTCAATTTCTGGAATGCCGTCATTTACTGTACCTATTATATTGAATATATGCTGAGAAGCTAGCTGTTTAATATTATGACGATCGTCACAGAGGATTGCAAACAAAATTTGCGTGTAAAGCAACAATATTTCTAAAGAAATTTTAGTATTTTTTTATGTCGTTTCCTGTGTTGTTTCGTATTCGAGTAATTTCCAATAAGATTTTAGACCTATTCTTTAAGTGTGTATGACATTTGGTATAAAACATCCTGCGTATAAACTTGGATTATATATTTTGGGAGTGAACCTATAGACTCTGATCTGTGTTTATATAATGGGGAAATTTTTATTCACTTTATAAGCTGTCTTTTGTGTGAGGTATTTTCTAAAATCCTATTTCCCAGTTCTTCTGAGAAATAGCTTTCCTTATGAATTAGCTTTACAATCCCGGCAGAAATTTCTAGCCTGTTCTGAGTATCTTTATCTCAATTTGAGAAAATAATTTTTCAAAATTATTCTCTATGTTATAAAAAGATATAATAGGAAATGAATAATATGTAGACAAAGATTTTCCTATTGATCCATGTAGACTAGAACGTTTTATATCGACATCTCTAATAATTGACGCTGAGAAAATCCACTGGAATTGAAGTAGCATATGATCCATTATTATACACAATTCTAAGCTTACCCCCATTCAAAATGGTTCACAGAGACAAATAGAATTCTCTTAATTTTAAATAAGTACTTATTGTCGCGTCGATTAGAGTGTGTACATTTCCTCAAAAAATACTTTGCATTATAAGTTTATGCCCAGGACAGTTCACCATCAAATGTTGTCTACTTATAAAAAGAGGATCTAAAAGTTAATAGGAAATCACCTGGCTACGAAAACACTTAGAAAACTAGTGCAAAAAAAGTTATTTACAACAACGGTTGCTCTGCACATGCAGAACAAATTCTCTTTGCAATTCTCACTGACGATCACCTTCACATTGAACAGCTCGCTTCTCAACATATAAAAAATGCAAAAGCAGAATAAATGATGGCACATTTATAGTTGAAATACCTGAAATCATTTTTGAAGCAGATCATTACGTAAAAAATATAATTGACTGAAAAAAAAAATGTTGTGGTAACAGAGCTTTCAATCACTGTTCATAACCTGGATGTAAGTTTGATAAAGATAATAAATGACCGAATTGATCCCTTTAATAATATTCCCATGCATTATTCTGCTTGTCATTTTTTGTATAAGCTGTAAAAATATACATGAAGATAGTCACAGCAGCATGTGGATACAAAAAAACGATAAACTAAGTTGATGCATCGAAAACATGCCAAATTTTGATAAAGAAAATCACAAATCAATATTAAATAGACCTCTGTACTAATATAATCGAATTGTTGGAATGGGTGGGTTATGAAATATAGCCACCTCTATGACGCATGTCCAAGGTAATTTTGAAAAGAAGCTGTATTAAAAACAACAATTCGTTGTATGTTCCAATAGAGAGGTAACGCTGATTTTTTACCAAAAGTTGTCAGATTTGCTCCAACTATACAGACTAAAGATATTTTTTTTATGGTTTAAATATGTTAAGCAGATACATATAAAGGTTTAAGTAACACTTTTAAATAATAACCAGCTCTGTAGAAAATTTTGAATTTTTTTGAAAAAATGTCAAATTTTACCCAAAATTTCGATTTTTGGAGCAAAAGCGCAGACTCAAGCCATTTTTTTTCAGCGGTAAAATTTCACGCAGTTGATGTACTAGTATAAACGCAACTTTTGGCACCTACCCGTTTTTGATTTTAAAAAAATAATTTTTTTCGCTCCACCCTACTGAGCATGCGCCTTGAGTACTACATCATACGTCATGCTTCAAGTGGAAAGTTCCACCAACCTCTGTGAAAATATCCTCTGGTTTTGAGTGTTTTTTTAAATAACAAAATAACTTTCTCAAGAATTTGAGGAACGTTACACACATAAATGATGGCAAACTTACACAAATGTTTTACAGTGTTGTAGTTTATGTCACTTTTTTCCGATAATTTTTTTTCCGGTCACTTTTTTTCCTTTTACCCATAAGATATTTAATTACAATAAATTTTCTAAATTTTTAACCAATAATACTAATTATCCTTGTTATTGTAATGATCCCTGTTATAGCAACTTCGTCAATACAGATCATGGTCACATTATCACTGGGGACATTAAGGGTGTATTCGAAAAAATGTTTTTCCACCTTCAACAGCTCGAAATTTTCCAATACATTTTCAGACTCATTTTTACAAGTAGAAACACGAAACTTGCTAGGGTGATTTTTGAAGTGATGTATAAGATGCCGTGTGATGCAATTTTTCACTAAATTAATTAGAATTTGATTTATAAACAATTATTTTCTCAGTTCAATCATTTTGTTCGTTCCCAGATCTCCATGTTCGAAAATTTCTGTCCAAATTGGCAACTTTGGCAGCATTTTTTGCAATATTTTATACATTTACCGAAAAATCGATGAACACGGTACGTTATGTAGTTTTTAAATAAGAGATTTTGAAAGTTTGGTGCATTTGAGAGCAAAAATGAATTGAAAAATAAATCTGAAAATAAGCGGTTTTGATTAGAATACACCCTTAATCTAAAGTTTTGTGAAGTTCCGTACATTAGTTCATGAAATGAAGCTCCCAAAAATGTTTTGCCAGATACAGACTCACAGAGTGACAGACAAATATTTTCTAAAAACTCTCAAATCTTGTTCATTAACTTTTAAAACGTGTAAATCCATGATAAACTGGAAGTCGAAATTTCTCACGAATCAATGCATTCTTCTTGTAAAGATAGAAGAAAGTAAAAACATACAATCAAAATATGCACTCCCAATGACATTTAGTGACGAAGAAGTCTAAGAAATGCAACATTCACACCGTCTACAAAACAGACATAAACATAGCAATTCAAAACTGATTAAAACCAGCGATAATTGGTTCAAATGGATTCCACGTGTTGTATTTAATACTTTAACGGTTAGACAATCGCTATTCCGTAAAATATATCGTTGAATCTAATAATGTTACGCATTTTAATGGACTTGGCTAGTTATTTCATGAAATAAGTAGACATTTTAAGAAAAAATGGATTATATACGCTTTAACGGTAACATATATAAAAAACATTTTGCCTTGAAGATCCACACACTATTATTTTGTAAAATATTATAGATTTAAACATATGCGCATTTTTCAGAACTAGATGCGAACCGAATCCTAAAAATTTACTTTTTATGAAAATGCGAAAAAACACTATAATTTTCCATTTCACCTGCTTACCAGTTTTTTTTTTTTTTCATTTTGTATGAAATAAAAAGTTTAATTAAAAAAAAAAAAACAAAAAAAACCAAGTTGAATGCAGATTCTGCCATTGCAGATTTCAGTTTCGCCTCCGATTAAAAAAGAAAGAGAAAAAAATCGATACAGGTCTTTTAGAAGGGCGACCCCGTTTAGAATGCAATGAACTAACTTCATTTTTCTTGTGTTTATTAGTATAATACAAACAAAACGGCGTGAAAACCCAATTGATTAGCAATTTCTCTCTGAGACGTTGGAATTGCGGAATAATAAAGAGATACAATTTGATGTGCTACTTCTTCATTGACTAGATTCATCAAAAACGGATTTTTTCTTTAGTTTAAACGCTTTTTTATAGACTCTGAGAAAAAGAAAATACATTTTAACAATAAAATTGTATGAATGTCTCGTTTTAACGGCCAGATTACGAAACTAGTCGTTGAGGGCCACCGTAATACTTACCCATCCTGGATATGCATTATATAATTTGTGAAAATAAATTATGTGAAAACTATTTATAAAATGTATTCCAATTCCAAAACAAAATTTAAACGTATATTTAAATATTCTTAATATACATAGTAATTCTCCATTAATGAATTGCTGATGAATCCATTTCAACAAATTATGTAAAATATTAAACTACATAAGTAGTACCGGATTGCGTAAAAGAAACATCTTTATAACTCCAAAAACAATAATCATTAACTAACAGTTTACTGCGTCAGATTAAGCGTCTCATTTCCAATTAAAACATATCTTTGATTTGAAATTTGAAGAAAATACAGGGTCATGGAAAATCAAAGAATGTGGAAAACAGGATTACAAATATCTCGGCAACTATTAATCCGACCGACTTCGTTCTTGATGCAAAATTTGTGTTATTTTATTGCCTTTTACGTCCTTTCCTTAAAATAAAAAAATCGAAAAATTTTATATACATTTCATCAGAACGAATTTTTCGAGAGTCAGAAAAAAATAGTTCTGGATAATCGAGGTTACTGATATTAAACAGGCTTCGTCCTATTCTTACTTACTAAGTACATACAAAATTTTAAGTCTCTATCTTCGTTTGTTCGTGAGATAGAGCGTTTACAGACAGACAGACGGACGGCATTTTTTTTTTCTAAAAATGTGTTTTTCGGAATCTCCAGTATCTAAAACGTGTAAATCCGCCAAAAAAAAATTTTTTTTCGATTTTCAAAACGATTGCAAAACTTACCCTATACCATATGATAGGTAAGTAAAAGTGGGCCACAATTTTTGTCACGACACTTTTTAGCTTGTCTGAAAGAAATAGCATCGGAGGCTAAAAATCAAAAGATAATAATAATAATAATAAAAAAAAAAAAAAATCGAAATCTAAACTGATAGAATTAAAGAGAAAAAAAAAAGGACAAAGGAAATATAAAAATGCGGACAAATGATTTTC
The DNA here is from genome assembly GCA_964019185.1 of Maratus speculifer. Taxonomy (NCBI): domain Eukaryota; kingdom Metazoa; phylum Arthropoda; class Arachnida; order Araneae; family Salticidae; genus Maratus; species Maratus speculifer. The sequence continues at coordinate 94,593,976 of OZ025293.1, forward strand.
AAATGCCTTTTACTATTAAAATTGTGTTACGAGAAAGAAGGCATAATAAAGAAAAGAAATTGTATCCCGTACAATTGTCATATTAAGAAGGTGATTATTGAAGAATCTTGAAAAATTCACATGCATTCAAATACAATTTTTAGCAGAAACCGTTTTTGTTTTTAGGTTTGTGAGTAGTGAGAATAGTGACGTGTTGTTGATTTTAATGTGGGGAGACTATTTTTTTTTTTTTTTTTTTTTTTTTTGGGGGGGGTATTAATTTTCGTGTTAATTTGGGAACTTTAAAATAGTAATTTAAACGGGAATTTTGGAAAGATTAAAATTTTTAAAAGGCACATTTTTCCCGTGCTCTTGTACAAGGGTTTTTTTTTAAATTTAAGCGTTGATTTTAATTCTTTAAGGATTAATTTTCGTGTTATCATGGGTACTATGAAATAATTTAAGAGAAAATTTTGTGAACAATATTTTTTTTTCATTGTGGTCTTGTAGGACGGATCATTTTTTAAATTAAGCTGGGGTTTTGGGGAACTTTAATTATTTTTCGGCATAGTCTTGTACGGGGAGTTATTATTATTATTTTCGGGCTAATTTATAATGAAGAAATATTTAATGAGGGAACTAAAATTTCCGTGATGTTTTAACGAGTAATTTTTCAGGGAGTAATTTTTAGATTTTTTTTCTGCCTTTTTATAACGTTTTAGAATTTTTTGGTAGTGAGACTTTTTTAGGTAGGGAAGTTTAAAATATTTTAAGCGCGTTCGTCGGCTTAACTGTTCGGAGTTTGCGGTTTTCTTCGGGCATTGCGTTAATATCGGCTTAAGATACCTTAGCTAAACCCTTACGGAGAGCACTCTTTGAAACTAATTTTTGTAATGAGATTTAATCGCATCCGTCGAGATAACTGTTCGAAGTCCGTGGTTTTCTTCGAACTATAGTTGACTTTAATTAATTAATTTATTTATTTTTTTATGTCCTACAGTTTGAGGGGTATTTTTTGAATGATGAATAAGTTTTAATGGCGATACTTTAATTTTTTAGGGAGTAACGTATGAAGCGAGTTAGATTTTTTCGATCGGAAAATTTAATCAAGTATAGTAGCCAATTTATTTTAAGAAATGAATAATTAAAGACAAAAAGACAATTTTAAATGTTTTTTTTTATTTTCGTTAATTAAAAATAGCAATTAAAAATTTAATGAGAAATTTACTAATGAAGATATTTGAATTTTTTCAAGAGTGTGACTATATTTTAAGTAAAGGATAGTAGAAAATTTAATTTAAGAAATGGCATTTATATATATCTATATCTATATATATATATATATATATATATATATTTGAAAGATACAACGTTACCTTTTAAATGGTGCGTTTGAATTTAGAATCACCAATGTCCCTTAACCTAAATTTTTTCTTACGCATGCTTTCGAGAATTTATATATTTTTAAAGGGTGGCAGTTCAAGTTAACTTGCTGTATTTTTAAACTGGAAAAGTATACTGTACAACTTTCGTTAATATTATGAAAAAATAATTGTGCTTTAGATAATTAAACTATTAACTTTATAATATCTGATTTTTATATTTAATTGTTATTTAATATTATAAAAATACTTACATCCAAGCATTTTGTTCTAGGTAACAAACTTACTTTAATATTTTAATACAGATTAATTAACATCGCAAAGCACTCAAAAACGTGTTACTGCAATAAAAATTTAATATTATCATTGCAAGTAATAATTGCTACCCCTAAAATTAATACAGAATGAAAAATACTGTCATAAACCTCAAAAAGTGACATTTTTGACGGAATGATTCTATTAATATTTGCACACGTGCACACGATTCGGTGTTTGGCCCATTTGACGAATATTCGTTTACCGGATACTTTGGATATTTTACCGATTATTTTCCGATAGTTAATCGCATGGATTTTAGAGAAAAATCTGTCAAATTGAAAATGGTAAAAACAAAAGTATTAGTAAACAAGTGATTATGGATGAAATACATTTACAGTAGAAAAAAAATAATAATAAAAATACTGTGGAATTCTAAAGAGCTTTAATGCTATCATGAACAATGTCTGCAAATTTCAAGAATTTTTTTTTTCAAAAACAGCCTTATATATATAATTAATTTAAAATGTTGCAAAATAATAATTTAGTATATTCAGTAATTCTTAAAACTATTTCGATTTTAAAATCGTACATAAGTCGCATTCATTGAGTTTACGTTTAAATCGTTAGTAGAGAAAAAATGGGGGTCCGACCTCAGGAGGAGGAGCAGAGGAGCCGGTGCAAAGTGCAGCACCTGCTCCTCCTCTGCTCCTCCTCCCAAGCACCTGCTCCTCCTCTGGTGCTCCTGCTCCTCCTCACACGATTCTACTCTAAGAGGAGGTGTCAAAGAATTTTTTTTATTATTTTAAGCGGGAATTTAAGGGAGTTAGAATTTTTTACTGTACTATAGTACGATGGGGTTTTTTAATTTTAATATGGGGACTTTAAAATTTTCGGCGTGTTACAGTACGTGGGGTATGTTTTTCGATTGAATATTGTTGTTGTTCATTTAAAAAGGTAATTAAAAATTAGGAATGAAGCGACTTTCAATTTTTTCGAGCGTTATTTTTGATGCTGCCATTTACTGTTGGTTTTTTGATGTAGATTATTTTTAAAGGTTTTCGAAAGAAGTGTGGTGCTGCCATCTATTGGTGATTTTGAAAAACGTGTCACTTATTTTCAAAAATTTTTTAACGGGGTTTGATCTTATAAAATGAAGTCGTGGTTGAATAATAGGTTTTTCACTTACCGATTCAGCCACGACTTCATACCTTTAAAAGATTATTTTTAGAAGTGTCTCGTGGATTTTTTTTTCGCGACCAATCATGTGCGTTTATTTTTCAACCATTCACGAATGATTTCGTTATCACGTGCGCAGTAATTTTTTGATATATATTTGTTTGAACTAATTTTTTTCGTTAGTTGAAGTTTTGCTGTTACACAGTAAGGACATCTGTTTAATAAATTAATATGAGTCAGGTTTCTGCTGTGCTGATAAAACAAGAAATGGAACCTGTTTTGGATGTGGAACCCTCTTCATCAGAAATTTTAATAAAAGAAGAGAAACCTGATTTCGTTTGTGGAACCTGCAACAAAACCTTTCTTCGGAAGTTTATGTATGTTAGACATATGAAATTTCACCTCAACGAGAAAACTTTCAAATGTGAGATTTGTGATAAAAGTTTCATTCAAAAAAGTGATTTATGTCGACATGTGAAGTTTCATTCGAAAACGTGTGAAGTGTGTCACGAAATTTTCTCAAGAAAAGCAGAATTTTTAAAACATCAAAAACTGCATTCACATACTCAACGCAGAAAAACTGTCAGACAGAAACAACAAAAAGAGAATCAACGAAGTGTGTTAATTAACCGCTTGTGTAATTTACTGCAGCGGGTGTGTGCTTCCTATGACTAACCCATGACTTCATCGTTTTCCAAGAAGGTGATTGGACATGTTTAACACCACCCTCCTTTTGGGGTGAATAGTCTTCGCAATTTATTCAGTTTAGTGTTCACGTTTGATGTTTGAAGGTTTTGAAGAAATGCTGTCCCCTTCCGAGTGCCAACTACCAATGGATGAGTCAAGATTCAATATGGAAAATGTTACGCTGTATCCTGCTACTGACGATGTGGAACCTTTTATTTGCCATGATGAAGAAACGTCGTTTCCTGATTCCTGCTGCCAATCTTCTCAAGATTTGATGAACGAATTTTTCATTGACTTTAACTTTCAGAAATCTACTCCTGATCAAAAGTTTCCGGAGGAACCTTCCATTGTCGTGTCTGAACAACAAAATGTGTTTCAAACCCCACTTGTGAAAGTTGAAAATTATATTTTTCGAAAAGAACTTGGAAATCATATATTTTTAGGGCTACAATTACAGAATGCTCAATACTCTGTTCAAATTAGAGAATTTTCCAGTGAAGGAATTCCATCTCAGAATGGAATTGAATTAGACATTCGCACTTGGTATGAATTCCAGTATAAAATTTTTGCTTTTAATTTGAAATATACGAGTTCATCGTTTATCGCCAATAATAAACTTTTAGTTTTGAATGAGGATCAGTCTGTTATGTGTTTGAAAATGTTAAAAAATGAAGGTCTGATTCAGTTAAACAATGCTCAACTTGAACAGTTGAAAGAAAAAGCCTATTCATTGAATCAGAAATTGATTCGTCATATGTATGAAAAACATTTACCTGCTTTATTAAAGCAAAATTGTGAACGAGGTTCTCAAGAAAATGAATATGTTTTGTGGTCTAAACTGATTTATTGTATCGAGAATTCTATTGTGAATATATTTAATCAAATTTTTGAATGTACTGGTTGTGTTTTTAGACATCCTAGTGTGAGTTTGCATTCCTGTTTTATGTTAAACAATCGAGAAAATTTTCAACAGTTAGGGGACATGATTTTAAAGCTTGTAAATTTCGACGATGTCCTATCCATGTTTTTAAAGAATGTAGATTCTCTTAGTGACCACTTTTTAGGTCATTTGAATGTAGAAACTTTTAAAAGTGTATTGTTTAAATCGTTTTAATAAATAGATTTCGTTTTATTTCTGTGTCTTTATTTCTCCAAATGTGTGTATGTGTTTTCTTTTAAAAGGGAGGTTAATTTAGATTTATGAAAAATGATAGGAATGAAATATACAAATCAATTAAGAAATGAAATGAAAAAATGAATTAAGACATACTTACCTGGAACACTTGCTTCCTTCACAGTGACTTGACTAGAAATGGAAAAAAATCATATAAGTTCTTATCACTTGGGTTTCCCCCTTTCGTCATGAGTGTTATCAAACCACGTGATTGAGGTTGCCTTATGCCATTCGGGATATCTTGATTCAACGTCATCAGTGATATCATACCACGTGACCTCATCTTATCAGCTGATAAGATTAAGCGATAATCGCAGCTATTAAACCCTGGGCAGTTCATTAGTGTTCATTCTTTTCGTTGAAGTTAACCTGTTCTAGTTGGATACGTTCTGTTGCTGCTGCTGTCTTCAAAATGCCTTCCATTCACTTTACGGACAATGGATTAAATGTGGAGTACATCAGTGATTTCATCGAGAAACCTCATGCGGATCGTTATTTGTCTGAGTTGCGGACATTACCCTTCTTTAGACCTACTTTCCGTCTGTTTGGAAAAGATGTTAAGCCTAAACGTCTGATCTTAGCCTATGGAGATGCCAATACCAGCTATGCCTTCAGCGGAACCAGTGTGCCCGGTATTCCATGGACTCCCCTGATGATAGAAGTGCGTGACAAAGTGGAAAAAGAAACTGCCTGCACGTTCAACTATGTGTTACTTAATTTCTACCAAGATGGATCGACTGGCATTAGTCACCACAAAGATGATGAATCCTGCTTGAATGCTGTCTTCCCTGTTTCAGTATTGAGCTTTGGTGCACAGAGAACTATCGAATTCAAAAGACCGAATGTGCCTTCGATATTTATAAAATTAGAACATGGCTCTCTTTATAATATGAATCCACCCAGCAATGAACTGTTCACACATGGGATTGGAGCAGAATCTCACATAAAAGGTGTTCGAATTAGTCTTACCTTTCGACATTTAGTGTCACACCCCTTGGATTTGAAAAAACCAAGACTAGATTTTGCTTCTTTCTCGAAGGATCCTGCATTAAATTTAGACTTGTTTTCTATCTCTGATGATGATGATGATGATGATGAACCTATTCACTTCTCGCCGATGAACAGACCTGAACTTGATTATTCGCATAAAGACGAGTGGTTTACCCGAACTTTCAAAGAAAGTTATTATTCAACATCCTGGAATTTAGAATGGTGTACTTTAGCACAAATTGAAATGGATAAAAACCTTAACTTGAAATTGCATATTCGAAATTTCAAAGAAGGTGCTTTCGGTAAACTCTACCCGACAAAAAATGGGGTTGTGATGACCTCAACGACGTTCGATCATTTCCAACAACATGTGACAAAGTTTCACTTTTATTCTGTGAAAGAGTCTTCGGTTTGCAATAATCAACTCATTCTAGCCTTTATAGATGAATATTTCTGTCTTCTTCAACAGATATTCGAAACGGATGATAAGAATTTTCATTTCAAACCCAATGGAATTCGTTTATCACGAGATCAATTTTTAAAACTCACTGAATTTTGTTCTGAAATTACAGACTGTTTCATTGATATGCTTCTTACATGAGTGATACCTGTTGTAGTCCTTCGAAAATCGGAAAAATGTATCCATTCCCATATAGACTCTAATTCTGCCAAGAAAAACTTTTTATCCTGCTTAAACTCTGAAATTGAACGATCATTGGATCGTGTTTTTGAGTGTTATGGATGTCGAATAGGACAAAATTCACAATTGGATCACTCATGTTTAACAATTGTTTTAAGAAAAAAAATCTCATGTATAAAGACAGTGCCCTATTGAACTTTAATGTCTATCAATTCGTAAAAAATGTAACATCAGAATGTACATGTCATTTTACACATGCATTTTTCGCTGCTTTAAAATCAGACTTTTATAAAAATTACTTAGAAACAATCTTTGTAAATAAACAAGAAATATAATATGTAAACAAATAGATTAAATAAAATGTTTGTTATTTTTCCTTAACCCTTTCTCTGTTTTATTTTAATTTTTCCTTTCAGCTTATACTACAATTATTTTTGAAATTTAAGCGAGAGAAATAATAATTTTATGAGAAAGTGTATTGAATAATGTTTTATGAAATGTATGAATTAACAATGAATGAAAAATATTAATTAACATTAATGAAATATTAATTTAAAATTGTGTTGATTAAAATATGCATTAAAAACTTAATGAAGAATATTAATTTCTCATGTAATTAAAATAGAACTTCAAAAAACATGAATTAATAATAACTGAAAAAATGTTCATTCGAAAAATACTAATTTGTAATGAAATTAGAAAACAGCAATGAATAAAATATTCATTAAAAATTAAATGGAAAATATTCATTTGAAACACATTGAAAAATATCGGAAGAATTATTAGGCATTACTTAAAAAATTAATCACAAGTGTGAAAAAAAATCTTAGTTTATAAGATTTTAGTGCGAAGGAATGAAGTTTCAATTAAATTTTTCTTATAATCAGTTTTTTATTAATTAAGTGAATCACTCATTATCATTAATTGCTCATTAAAACTTTGTTTTCTCATTAAAATCAAAATGAGTCATGCTTTTATTAACTCATTAAGACTTTATTTTTATAATCAAATAATTTAATTTCATTAATTATTCATGATTTTATTTACTTATTAAGACTTTGTTTTTTATAATCAACTAATTAATTAATGATTATGATTTTAATTTCTAATGAAGATTTTACAAGCTATTACTTATTTAAAGCAATCAATAAAAGAAAGTTTACAAATGAACATTTTACGTAGAATACTTAATAAAAAAAAAAAAAAAAAAAAAAAAAAAAAAAAATTATTTTTAAGCTTCATAATTACAATTAAAAATAGTATACATTAAGATTAATTTGTAATTAAGTCCCTTTGAAAATTAGTTTTCTTATTGTTGATGAGAAATCGAGTCATATCTTATCTCTGATTCACCCTTTGGGAAAATCCGTTATCAGATAACGTGAATCAGCTCTTGTCATAAAAGCAGACTGCAAGTGAAACCGAACGTCAGTTGATATTTTTTTCGCTTGTGAAGTGTCTTAGTGCGTGAGTGCCCTTATTACTTTTGGATTATTTCAAGATGAATCCGTCAAGAAATTCTTCGATATCTTTCCCTGAATCTGATGATAATAATGTAAGTAAAAATTTTTAATTTGATTCATGTTAAATATTTATATTTAAATGATTATAGATTTTTTAAGTATTGTTATGAAAAAAAAATAACCTAATGCTTGTATATAATTTTCAAATAAGAACTTTTATTAAATATTCTTAAAACTATATTTTGTAGAAATATTTCCCAAAACTTTTAAACATTATTTAAGTAAAATATTTAATACAGTTTCATATTGCAACATATCTATTTGAAGATCTTTATTAGAATTTTGTAAGGTTATTTTAAGTTAATGATTGTGAAATTTTAAATAAAACCTGTTTTTTAAAGAATATCTCTTCAAAGTTTAAACGTATTAAATATATTAAACTTTTTTTTGAAAAGAATGTCTCTTTGAATGTTTAAACGTATTAAATATATTAAACGGAAACAATCTTCTAAATTAAATATGTGATTAATTTAATATTAAAACTATTTGTATGAAGTTTTTATTTTTCCGAATGACTCAATGAATTATTTGAATATTTATTAATGAATTATTCATATATTTTTAAATGAATTATTTGCATACTTCTGAATGAATTATTTGCATACTTCTAAATGAATTATTTACATACTTCTTAATGAATTATTTGCATACTTCTTAATGAATTATTTGAATATTTATTAATAAATTATTATTTGAATTTATTTTTTGGAAAACTTTTAATGATTCTTAATGAATAAGTTTTAAACGAAATGATTAATATCTCTCTTTATTTTTATTTGAATTTGGAGCATGTGATGAAAGTTTGATATTCATTGAAATGAAAAAATATATATATTTGTAACGATATTTAACTCATGACTTATTCTTTAACTCATTTGATATACACGTTTTATTATTCCAATTAAAAAAAAATAATTAATTTTATAAATTCATTTGGTAAACACGTTTTATTATTCCAATTAAAAATTAATAATTTATAAACTTATTTGATAAACAAGTTTTATTAATCTAATTAAAAATTAATAATTTTCGAACTCATTTGGTAAATAAACTTCATTAACTCAATTAATTCGTTATTAATCAGTAATGTTATCTTGTGATGACTCACCGTGGGGAAAACCCAACTGACTCACGCAACAGATAAGCTTATCGTTTTAATCTGATAACAACTAACAGTAAAGTCATTCTTATACTAATTTTTGGAAAGGATATACGTGATTTAATTCCGCGCACATCTCTATAATGAATTCATCAAATATTTTGGAAAATCAAGTGAGTTTATCATTATTAGTTTGAAAACTGTTGAGTATCATTCTCTATTTTAATATAAGATTTTTTTCCTTTCTGAATAATATTTTTCCTAAATGTATCTTAATGTTTGTAAACGATATATATATTTTTAATATTCTCTCAATGAAACTTTTGAATTACTTATTTGTTAATCTTCTACTAAGTTTCTTGAAAAACTACGAATTAAATAATTTCAAAAGAGATTATTTATGTGAAATGTTCTTTTCTGAATGTGTTTATTTCATATGAGAAAATGTTTAACTCAAATATATATTTGTTAGAAATTCCCTTTTCATATAAATCCTAAAAATTTTGATTATGTTGTAATTTTTTGAATTCGAGTGAATGAATGAAATTTTAATTTAACAAATAATTTAACTTAAAATATAAACAAAGTTATTCTATGTGATAATTTTAGAGCCTGTTATTGATGAATCGTCTAAAATATTATTAATTCCTTTAAAAAAAAAATTCGATCGCCTAACATTAAATTTTTGGTGAAAATATAAGTATATTTATTTTCATTTTACTTGCAATGTGTAGTTATTTTCATTTCACCTAACTTGCAATGTGTAATAATTTCCCTTTCAAAAGAAAACATCTAAAATTTGTTTATTAGTAAAAGTTTTAAAAGCTCTTTTCCATTCATGTTTAATCGTATTAATAGAATAGTATTATTTCTTAATTTAAGTGCATAAGCAGTGTCTATCCGCTTTTTCCCCTGATAAACATGTTTAAACAGATTCGATGACTCATCTTTTAATCAGTTGATTAAATTGCATACCTGAGTAGTCTTTGTGAAATTTAAAATTTTGTTTCAGTATTTTATTCAAAATCTTATGATTAACTGTTATAAACATAATTACTGATAGTTTCAAACTAGTAATTTTAAAAATTAATTAAAACATGTTTAAACAGATTCGATGACTCATCTTTTTATCCATTCATTAAAATTGCATACCTGAGTAGTCTTTGTGAAATTTGAAATTTTGTTTAAGTATTTTATACAAAATCTCTTCATTAAATTGTCATTTCATATAAAAAGTTTAACCATGTTATTTTCATTCAAAAGCATTAATGAATATTTTATTCATTTTATTTCACATCGAATGTTTTCTTCAAAGTTTGATTAAAATTAGTTTTTAAAAATTAATACTTGGTAAAATTTTAACTAACTGAAACAAATGTGACATGCAAGTGATATTTTTCATTAAGTAAATGCACAGACTAAACTCTAATCAACGTAAAATTGAAAACTTTTATAGAAAATAATTAGGGATATATTTTAATTTTAGTGGGATGTTGACTTCCCAGTGTCACCTTCTAAAATTGATGAAATGGAAATCGACTGTTTAAAGAATATCGACCAGGAAAATCGGAATAACCAAATGGAAGAATCTCTTGAGGTATTGTTATGATTATGTATTAGTAGATTTATTTGAATTGTTAATCATTTATTTAAAATTTTAATGCTATTCATTTTTTAATTAATTAAAATTTAATTGTTGATTTAATCAAATTTTACAATTTAAAGAATAATTTTTAAACTTAATTTTTATAAAATTCATTTTTACTATTCTTAAAAAAAATCGATGAAAAAATTTTTGAGGGATTATTTTTATTTTCAGTGGGGAATGGATATTTCACCAACGAAACTCATCCAAGCAGTTGACGAAGTGGAGAAAGTCCACTATGCATCAACTTCACATCAAGAAGAGACTTCCAGGGTAAGATTATTATTTTTTCAAAGAGATTTTATTATGCACGTGAATGAGTAATTTTAACAATAATTTTAATGATAATAATTTTTAATAATAATAATAGTTTTTAAAAGCAAAATGTTTCAATTTTTAACCTTTTTATTAAATTTCAACTAGATTTCTTTTTGAAAAAGTAAATTTTTTTAAAACTAATATTGAAAAAAATAAAAACTTTAAAGTCGAATGTTTAAAACGAAATTTTTAACTCAATGTTAGTCGATTTTACTTAAAATAGAATTTTAGAAGTATTTTTTCTTTTTTTTTTAGAGTTATATTTGCAACATCTGCGAAAAATCCTTTTCCCGGATGTTTACTTTAAAGAGACACTTGCTCCTTCATACAAAAAAATCGGAACCACCTGTTCAGCCATCTCCTAAACCAGGTCCTTCCAAAGCGGAATCTAACAGTCATCAAAATGTAGATCCACCCAAGGTGAGTTATTATTCCATGTCTTTTGTAAAAGGAAACTGTTTTATACAGATGAAATGTTTTTGAAAAGTTAAGATTTTTCCTTAATTTCAAAGAGAAAATATGTTTTAAAAAGTAAAGTGAGATATTTTTATTAAATTTCGCGTACTGTCTTGTTAGAACTCAATTTTTTAAAAATGAATTGAATAGTAAATGTGCGTTTTTCTTCTTTTTGGGACATTCCTACGTGAGATATTTTTATTAAATTTCACGCACTGTTTTGATAGGACTCAATTAAAAATATATGTATATATTTAAAAATGAATTGTATAGTAAATGAGCGTTTTTCTTCTTTTCAGGATATTCCCACTTGTCAAATTTGCCACAAATCGTTTGCGAAAGCTTCCAATCTTAAACGGCATGAGTTAACGCATGCCATCAAATCCACGGATACCCGTTACACCTGCGAACTTTGTCAAACCACTTTTACCAGGTGGGATAATTTTCTTAGGCATAAAAAGACCCATTCTGAAGAAACCACGCAATTCAAATGCGACCTGTGCAACATGTTGTTTTCTCGTTCTGACAATTTGGCAAGACATTTGGCAGCCCATGGAAATCCTCACTATTCATGCCAGGAATGCGGTGAAAAGTTTCCAAGGAAAGACAATCTCAATCATCATATTCGTGTCAATCATAACAAACCATCATCTTACAAATCAGTAAAAAAACCTCGACTCAACCAAGAACTTGCTCAGACCAAGAACAAGAAACTGGATGCATTGAATGTTTTCAGCAGCATATTTTTTGAACCAAATGAAGAAACTGCTTATGACCTATCCACCTTTTTTGAATCCATTAGAAAAGACCTGTATGACAGATTAGACGAAGCTGTGGAAGAGAAAAAGTCTATCAAATGGCGTCTAATCATGAAAGTCCTCTCGGAAAAAACCGATGCTGGTGGGGAAACCGAAGTTCTGTCGACCTATTTCAGCTCTTTGACATATGAAGAATTTACAAACGAATCCTTTGACCAACATTTAGAAGAAGCACACCAAAAAATAATATCATTATTCGAAAATTTTCTGCAAAGAGGCTCTGGGTGGGTCCTCAAAGAAATTCAGCACTTGGAACTGAAAATCGCAAAATATGCTCCGTTGAAAGGATCCAGCTATCTTCAGTTACCACAAGATTTGAAAGGACGAGAAGCAGTTTTGAGCATTCAAAATTTTGACGACCAGAAGTGCTTGGTGTGGTGCATTCTCGCCCACCAAATGAAGTTGCAGTACACGGAAAATCCAAATCGTGTATCGAAGTACAAACCATTTGAAAATTCTCTCAACATGCAAGGAGTGACCTACCCAGTGTCGTTATCACAAATTCCCAAAGTCGAAAATCAGAATAATCTTCGAATCAACGTGTTCGGGTATGAGGATGAGGAGCTCTACGTTCTACATGTTTCTGAAAAGCCAAATCAAGACGTGATCAATCTGCTTTTGATCAGTGATGGGGAAAACACCCATTATACGCTGATCCGTGATTTTTCACGTTTCATGAATTATCGTTCAAAACATCGATCCCAAGCCTTCTATTGTTACCGCTGTGTGCACGGATTTATCCGTCAAGATCTCATCAAAGAACATACTCCCTATTGTTCCCGACAAGCACCTCCAGTTGTAAAGATGCCAAAGGAAGGGGATAATATATTATCTTTTTCGGGAGTTCATCTGCAGGCACCGGTGCCCTATGTAATCTATGCAGATTTCGAGCCCCTCCTCATACCCGTTTCGACCACCGAACCCTCCAATTCCAAGTCCTTCCAAGTGAAGACAGCTCATCATTCTGCTTGCGGGTATGCTTTCGTTATTGTGGGCCCTGACGGAAGCACCTACAAGCGATCCCCAACAAAAGACGGTGTCTCAGTCTATCGAGGAACGAATGCTGTCAAACATTTCATTGATGAATTACTTAATATCAAACAAGAGTTTCAAGACAAACTGTTATCTTTTGCTCCCATGCATTTATCCGAAGAAGAGGAAAGAACATTCAAGGAAGCAACTCATTGCTATATCTGCAGGAAAGTCCTGGGAGAAAAACGGGTGCGTGATCATTGTCATATTTCATCCAAATTCAGAGGTGCTGCGCACCCGTTTTGCAACCTAAATTATAAACAAGCAAGGATCATCCCAGTGGTTTTCCAAAATTTAAACAAGTATGATGCCCATCATATATTCCAAAAGTTAGGCTGCCATCCCGATCTGCACATCGATGTCATCGCTGCCACATTAGAAGACTACATCACTTTTAAACTCAAAGAAAAGTCTTCATCAATACAGTTTTCTTTCATCGACTCTCTTCAATTTCTTCCTGCATCCTTAGAAAAACTTACCTCCAACCTTCACCCCAGCGACTTCAAAATATTAAAAGAAAATTTTCCAAGCAATATCAATTTCAATCTGCTTACAAGGAAAGGTGTGTATCCATATAACTATTTTACTAATTTCGAAAAATTCAATGAAGATTCTCTACCCCCACCAGCAGCTTTCCATAATGACCTGACAGATGAAAATATAACTGAAGAAGATTATTGCCATGCAAAAAATATTTGGTCAATATTTAACATGAAGTCGTTGGGGGATTACCATGATTTATATGTCAAGACAGATGTTCTTCTACTAGCGGATGTTTTCGAAAACTTCAGGAGCTTGTGCAAGCAATTCTATGATATTGATGCAGCACACCTCGTCACTTCACCAGGTTTGTCTTGGCAGGCCTGTTTGAAGATGATGGGGGTAGAGTTGGAATTACTAACAGACATTGACATGTTGCTTTTCATAGAAAAGGGTATCCGTGGTGGTGTGTCGCAGATTTCCCACAGGTTTGCGACCGCCAATAATGCACAAGTCCCGAATTACAAACCAGATGAAGGCACCTCGCATATCCTTTATTGGGGTGCTAACAATTTGTATGGCTGGGCTATGTCCCAATACTTACCACAAGGAGGGTTTCGGTGGTCAACTTCAACGTTCACAGAAGAAGACATTTTAAAAATTTCTGAAAATTCGCCCATCGGGTACATTTTTGAAGTCGATCTAGACTATCCCAAAGAATTACACAACCAACACAACGAGTACCCGCTTGCACCGGAAAGACTAACAGTTGATGAAAAAATGCTTTCTCCCTATGCAAAAAGTTTACTAAGTTCAAAATTTAAAGGCACTCCAAAATTAATCCCGAATTTGATGAACAAGACGAATTACATATGCCATTACAGAAATCTTCAACTTTATATAAAACTTGGAATTGTAACTTGGAAAAACTTGGAATTGTCTGAAATTGAAAAAGATACATAAAGTTTTAGAATTCCAACAGTCCCCTTGGCTTAAAGAGTATATATATTTTAACACGGAGAAAAGGAAGATGGCAACCAGCACTTTCCAGAAAGATTTTTTCAAACTCCTGAACAACAGCATTTACGGGAAGTGCATCGAAAAGCTTCGCAAACGAAGAAATATTGAAGCATGTAACACATCCCGAAGAGGAGAAAAGCTGGTTGCGTCCCCATTTTTCAAATCTTTTAAGATATTTGATGACGGTCTGGTAGCGGTGGAAAGACAGAAACCCAGTGTCTTGATGAACCGGCCCATTTACGTCGGGTTCTCGATACTGGAGTTATCCAAAGTGTTGATGTATGATTTCCATTATAATTTTGTAAAAAAAAATATAGTGGAAATCGTTCATCTCTGCTTTTCATCGACACCGACAGTCTGACATATCTCATCAAGACGGATGACTTACAAAAGGATTTGGAACAAAACAGCTCCAAATTTGACTTCTCGGACTTTCCCAAAGAACATCCCCTCTATTCCACAGCGAATAAGAAAGTTTTGGGAAAATTTAAGGACGAGTTGAATGGAAGAGCTGTCCATCAATTTGTAGGTCTGAAGTCAAAGATGTATTCCATCAAGACAGGGGACGAAGAAAAGAAGAGAGCCAAGGGGATATCAAGAAATATTGTCCAACGAAAACTTAAACATGAAGATTATGTCAATTGTTTAAAAAACCAGCAAACAAGTTATGAAGTACAAAGAAGAATCGGGCAGCGATGTCATCAGTTGGAAACAGTAACGCATAATAAAAAATGTTTATCACCATTCGATGATAAAAGATATCTTCTAGAAGACGGGATCAGCAGCCTAGCTTATGGTCATTATAAAATAGCAAAAATCATAGATGGGTAAAAAAAAAGATCTCAAAATCTTGAAAAAAAATGTAAAAAAAAAAAAATCTTTAAAAAATGTAAAAAAAAAAAAAAAAAAAGTGTGTGTGAATGTGTGTGAATGTGTGCGTGATGGGATATGGGAATCATGTGATCTGCCTCCCCGTGGTGATTCCTGGGTGAAAGTTTTGACCCTAGGTCACTTTTAGCTAAAGATCACACCTTTCGGCAAAAAATTTTCTACAAATTTTAATTTTAAAACATATTTTCTCACTCAAAATTTTAAATTATCTTCTTTTTATTAATAACCTTTTTGAATGCATTATCCTTTCTAGGATTCGATTGCATGAAAGACGTGAGTAGAAATCCTGTTTATACACTTGAGAGTCGCTTTTTAACACATAAGTTACAAACTCCGTACGGTTAGGTCGATGAGCGCGCATTAATCTCATTGCAAAAAACATTAAAGTCCCCCTATTTAACATTAATATCCGTTAAAAACTCCAAAAAAATGAAAAAATAATTCAATCTTAACAAAATTACTCCTTTAAAAAAATTAACTCATTAAAAAATTTTCTACAAATTTTAGTTTTAAAACATATTTTCTCACTCAAAATTTTAAATTATCTTCTTTTTATTAATAACCTTTTTGAATGCATTAGCCTTTCTAGAATTCGATTGCATGAAAGACGTGAGTAGAAATCCTGTTTATACACTTGAGATAATTGACTTTTTAACACATAAGTTACAAACTCCATACGGTTAGGTCGACGAGCGCGCGTTAATCTCATTGCAAAAAAAAAAAAAAAAAAAAAAAAAAAAAAATTAAAGTCCCCCTATTTAACATTAGGATCCGTTTAAGACTCCAAAAAATGAAAAAATAATTCAATCTTAATAAAATTACTCCCTTAAAAACTAACTCATTAATTCAGCATGAATGCTCCCTCCTTAATTACTTCTTCATTAAAATATCACCCCCCCCCCGAAAAAAAATATATCCTTCGTGTATGATTAGTCTAAAATAATAATTTCCCCTAAGATACCCGCTTAATTCATCATGTAAGAGTACAGTGGAAAAAAAAAATCAAACTCCCCAAAATTTTTGCTTAAAATCAAAAAATAAACTCTTAAATGACACCAAACTGAAAATTTTTAAGTCGCCACATTAAAATTAAAAACCACTCGTACAATAGTACAGAAAAAAACATTCTATGTCCCCAAAATATCCGCTTAACCCCTTATTTAAAACACGGTGAAAAAAAATAATAATAATAATCTCCCCAAAATTTCCGCTTAAAATCGAAAAAATAAATCCTTAAACTATACTACACCTAAAAATTTTAAGTCTCCATATTAAAATTAAAAAACCCTTATACTATAGGTCAGCAAAAACATTCTATGTCCCCAAATACCCGCTTAACCCCTCATCAAAGAACACGGTGAAAAAAAAAGTCGCTTCATTCTTTATTTTAATTACTTTTTAATTACCTTTTTAAATGAACAACAGCAATATTCAATCGAAAAACATACCCCACGTACTGTAACACGCCGAAAATTTTAAAGTCTCCATATTAAAATTAAAAAACCCCATCGTACTATAGTACAGTAAACAATTCTAACTCCCTTAAATTCCCGCTTAAAATAATAAAAAAATTCTTTGACACCTCCTCTTAGAGTAGAATCGTGTGAGGAGGAGCAGGAGCACCAGAGGAGGAGCAGGTGCTGCACTTTGCACCGGCTCCTCTGCTCCTCCTCCTGAGGTCGGACCCCCATTTTTCCTCTACTATCGTTTTTACGCTTAAAAATAAAACAAAAAAGTTCCAGAAAGTTGCTAATTATTGAACGGGGAAAAATATATATTTTCTCCGAACTACCTTAAACTGGACGTAAAACTCTTGCCAACCTCTGGAAACCATATGTTGACAAGGTGAGTCTTAAGGGGCTATCCACTTAATGAAAAATGTAAAAGTTCAAGAGAAATCGTGTGGTTTTCTGAGGAGTAATCGATCATTCTGCAAATGAGCTATATCCGTTGACAAAATTAAAGTCCTCGAAAAAGTAATACAGCAACAAAATGGCGTTGCTCTTGTTTATAGAAGAAGCGGGTTGTTTTCTACCTGTCAACCTGTGACAGCTAAATTCTCACACTGATTATTGAGTATTTTTGGCTATTGCGGGCATGAATCGTTCCAAATACCTGTGAATTATTGTTTTGATAGAACTGTCAATAATTGTGACAGCTGTGACACCTTTTCTTTTGTACAATATACTCGTTACTAAAATTTATATTTTTACCAACATTCTGTAATTGATATAAAATAAACTATTGCAAATAGAACACTACACTATTAAGAAAAACAAAATATTCTTTAATCTACCTCTTATCAATCTTAAGATTTAAGTAAATATAATATAACCTCTACTGCGTTGCCCACAATTCGAAAATCGGTCTTTTATTTTTAGAAGCCTGTGAAACCAATATTAGATTTGCGAGATTTAACGAGGCATTTCTGAAACAACAGTTACTTTGCTGCCTATAATCTTCAGAAACGTTCCTAAGAGTTTTTATAGTGTGTTAATTAGTTTTCTTTACCCGCAATATGAGTTTTTTGGATGCTCATCAATTCTTAAGGGGGCTAAGAGGTTGATCGATACGGAAAAACATGAAAACAGAGCTCTCGCTTCGAGTCCATATTAAAACAGAAGTATTCAATGCAATTAATTTAAACTTTCGGATATTTTAAAGATATGTTTGTAGTCTTATAAAATTATAAAATGAAGTACTTCAATGTAATATAATAAGAAATATAGCAAAATCTATGTAACACAATATTCGAAAAAAAAATTATGTGTTATATCACCAACACCAAGATATCTTAACGTTGAATTGACATAAGAACCTAATTTTTGGTTTAAAATGAT
Organism: Maratus speculifer; assembly: GCA_964019185.1. NCBI lineage: Eukaryota > Metazoa > Arthropoda > Arachnida > Araneae > Salticidae > Maratus > Maratus speculifer. The sequence goes on from OZ025293.1 coordinate 94,612,384, forward strand.
CCGGAAACTTTACTCTATAGAATTAAGGCTAGAACTGTCATTCAAAAATAACATTATTAAAAAAACTCCTAAAAAATACAACTTTTTTGCATTAAAAATACTCAAAATATTAAACTATCTAAAGAATATTAATTCATTCTATAGATAATGATGTTATATGCATGCAAAAAAAAATTCAAGCCATTCCATCAAATAGTTTTTTTTTTAAATCTTGGTGTTAGTAGTCAAAAATCAAGTTTTAAGAAAACGCGACTTAAAGTTGAAATTACATGGGCGCGGCTATGCAAGTTCAGTTTTCAATTTCAGTTGCGTAACAAAATTTGTACCATGCAAAAGTAACATCTTGAATAAAATATTAATTTAGTTTTATTAATTAGGTAGCTTTCATTACAAAAAGTAAAAAACTACCTATTGCAGCCGTCCGTAGGAAAACACTTCCGGAAAGTTTTGGGGTATTTTCGCCGATCATGACCACCAGACCCCAAAACCAATCTCTGTTCAGATATCGACATCTATATATGTAGATATATATTTGATTTTTGTCATGCTGTAACAATCTTATTTATGAATAGATTTGAATGAACTTGGCGTGTACATAGTACCTACTAATGTCTCGACCGAGTTCTTGGCCAGCATCATCCGCCATCTTGTTTCAAATTGGCGGCCATTTAATTTTTTTTAAATTAAAAATTAAAATTTAGTAGAAAAAAATTAGAAATCGAAAAATATTTTTCTTCTATGTGTTTGACCTTGATATAAAGATTCCAGAGCATTTTTTGTTTTGTTGATATCTTTAAAAATGGCTGAGTTATAGCTCTTCAAATTTCTGGTGTGGCTCACATTTTGAAATGATCTGATTTTTGAACGTGATAACAAGCGTATTTATGAATCGATTTGGATGTAACTTGGTATGTACATAGTATATACCGATGTCTGGACCGAGTTCGTTTGCCAGTTTCATCTGCCATCTTGTTTCGAAATGGCGGCTATTTAAATTAAAAAAAAAAATTAAACTTAAAATTTGGTACATAAAAATTAGAAGTTAAAAAAGATTTTTCTCTTACGCGTTTTAGCTTGATACAAAGATTCCAGTGCATTTTTTGTTTCGTCTGTATCTTAAAAAATGGCTGAGTTATAGCACTTTGAATTTCTAGTATAGCATTTTGAATGATCTGATTTTTGTCACGTGATAATACGGGTATTAATGAACTGATTGGATGAAATTTGGTGTATATATTTCACATACAAATGTCCCGACTGAGTTCGTTGGCCAGCATCATCCGCCATTTTGTATCAATATGACGGCCATTTAATTTTTTTTAATTTGAACTTTAAGTACAAAAAAATTACAAATTGAAAATTATTTTTCTTCTATGTGTTTGACCTTGACACAAAGATTCCAGAGCATTTTTTCTTTTGTCTATATCTTTAAAAATGGGTGAGTTATAGCACTTTGATATTCTAAAGTGGGTGAAAAATCTATTTACCTGTGACAAAAATCGGATATATGAACCGATTTGGATGTGAGTGAACATTTGCACAGGACTTACTAAGATCTCGATCAAGCTCATTGGTTAATTTCTTCCGTCATGTTGTTTAAAAATGGTAGGCACTACATTATATAGCCGAATTTGGCCATCGAATATGAATCGTTTTAAATAAAACCAGTTTGTAAAAAGTTGATTAATTCCTCGAAATTCCCATTCATATTCAGTATCGATAAAAACAAGTATTGGATCTTCTATTATTGTATTCCACTGATTTGAGCTTTGTATGGTTGAATAATGTAACTTGATTCTTTTTTTTTAAAGTAAAGAATATGAAAGATACCTCTTCCTCTCGATACTGGCCGGAAGGACTTTTTTTAATCTTAATGCTGTTAATTTACCATGTTTGTTCACACATATCACACAAATATATGTGAAAAATTAGCTAATTTACACATTTATTTTTAGAGTGTATGTACAGTAGAAGGAAATCCTATATATGTAATTTTAGCAAAGAGGAATGCATATAGCGAATTCATTTGCAATAGTTGACAAACGTTTACTAAGATTTTATACAGGGTGTATCTAAACTCTTGGACAAAACTTTAAGGGGTGGTTGCAGACATCAAAACAAACAATATTAAATAGGAAACTAAGGGTACCAAACGTCTTCCGAAGGAGATAGGCACTATTAAAGTTTAGGGTATAAAATTTCAAATAAACATAAAAAACGGAAAAATTAGTCGATTGATTTGCGGTTTTCACTAAAAATATCCTTTATGTCAGAGTATTTTCTTGAAAATAAATTATAAAGATAAATTTCAAAAAATGCCGATAGAGGGCGCTTTAGACTTTGGAGTAACGAACAATTATTATTTGCCGTTATTTTTTGCATCTCATTAAAAATTTTCGGAAGCTTAGACTTAAACTTAAATTTTGAGCTCAAAATCTGAGTAGTTGGGTATGGATAAGTAGCGCAAACTGAACTGTGTTCAAAGGTTAAAATTTCAAATGATTATAAAAAACGGAAAAATTAGTCGATTCATTTGCGGTTTTCGCTAAAACTATTCTTTAAAAAAGTATTTTCTTGAAAATAAATTTTAAAGATAAATTTCAAAAAATGCCGATAGAGGGCGCCTTAGACTCTGGAATAACATAAAACTATTTTTAACCGTATTTTTTTAATCTCATTAAATGCTTGCAAAACTTTAGACTTAAATTTTGAGTTTAAAATCTGTGTCGTTGGGAGTAATTAAGTAGCGCAAAATTGAGCTGTGTTCGAGGGGGCGGGGGTTTAAATTTCAACTCCTGAACACAGTTCAATTTGTGCTTCTTAACCCCTCCCAACGATTCAGAAATTGAGCTCAAAATTTAAGTCTAAGCTTTTGCAAGCATTTAATTAGATACAAAAAATAACGGTAAAAAAAAGTTGTTGGTTACTCTTAAGTTTAAAGTGCCCTCTTAAGAAATTTTTTGAAATTTATTTTTAAAATTTATATTCAAGAAAATACTGACATAAAAAATAGTTTTAGTGAAAACTGGAAACGAATCGACTAAATTTTCCGTTTTTTATAACCATTTGAAATTTGAATCCTCCCCCCCCCCCACTTGAACACAGTTCAGTTTGTGCTATTTAACCATTCCCAACGATTCAGATTTTCAGCTCAAAATATAAGTTTATGTCTAAGCTTCTACAAAAATTAATGAGATGTAAAAAAATAACCGTAAAAAATAGCTGTTCGTTACTCCAAAGTCCCTAAAGCGCTCCTATCGGCATTTTATGAAAACTATCTCTAAAATTTGTTTTTAAGAAAATACTGATTTAATGAGTAGTTTTAGCGAAAACTACAAACAAATCGACCAATTTTTCCAATTTTTATAATCATTTGAAATTTGATCCTCTGAACACAGTTTAGTTTGCGCTACTTAACCATGCCCAACTGTTCAGATTTCAAGCTCAAAATTTAAGCTTAAGTTTAAGCTTCAGAAAACATTTAATAAGATGCAAAAAATAACGGCAAAAGATAGTTGTTCGTTACTCCAAAGTCTACAGCGCACTCTATTGGCGTTATAATTTATTTTGAAGAAAATACTGACATAAAGAATAGTTTTAGTGAAAACCGCAAATCAATCGACCAATTTTGCGTTTTTTTTTTAAATGTTTATTTGAAATTTTGAACCCTAAACTTTAATGGCGCCTATCTCCTTCGAAAAACGTTTGGGATACTTAGTTTCCCATTTAATATTGTTTGTCTTGATGTGTACTATCACCCCTTAAAGGTTTGCCCAAGAGTTTAGATACACCCTGTATATTTTTACTACTAGATAAATGTAGTGACGATATCGTCACGACATTGCTAGAATAAATATGTACATATAAAGAATGATTTAGCACAACTAAAGCGAAAATATATAAATATTTGTATATATATGAAAAAAAAGTATTATTAATTAAAGTAAAGTTTTAAATTTATTTTATTCACTAATGTTCATTTTAAGTTCGTTTCATTCATTCAGGTAGTAATAATAACTTTAGGTTTCAGGAAATATGAAAACTATTTTTTTAATTAAAGCTATAAATGTTATGACTTTATAACGTTCTGTAAGAACGAACGGTTTTAACAAGGAACACACAAGTGGGATTTCAATTGCTCACCATAAAAACTTCAGATGGTAACAATAGCAAAGGTTGTAAAAAAACCAGACTGTCTCCAACTTTGACATTACGCGCAGAAGGCAACAATGCCAGAATTTACAACCTCGAGCCCCAAAAATTTACGATTCCCCATGTGTGGTCAAAAACATCATCCGTGGGAAGAAGGCTGGTCACACAGAAGAGAATAAAGGGGATGGTCCTCCTACTGGACAGGGGACCAATGAGACGCGGAAGTGCAATTGTCCCCAGTGAAAACGTTTGCAAGGAAACCAATAACAGAATAAAGAAAAGGGATTGGAAGTAATCAAAGAAAAAAAAGCTCTCTCAGAGAGAGAATTTAGCAGATTCGGAAGGTATTTTGTTCTGCCCAGTATGTCGTCATGAAGAAAGGACTCCGAAAAGAAAATCATTCCACTCCGATGCGGATGTTTAAGTGATTTTTTTGGACTTAAAAAAACCAATATGGAGTTTGTGAATAGATGGCAACCAGAGCTCACCGGACCACATGCCCTCAGCGAATTAAAAGGAAGCAGTGCTTGATGGCGAAAATGATATGCTTGAATATAATAAATTAATTTTTACGCTTCAAATACTTTGCGAGTGCAAACGGACATCTATCATTAAAGCCCGACCTGTCTGACAGACATTCATGATTAGTGATCTGAATCTCCAACAAACATTTATAATTATGGCCCTGCATTCTAACGGACAGTTATGAATTGTGTGTCTTCAGTTGTGCTGTGTGAGATTGCCGCAAACATTTATAATTATGGCCCTGCATTCTAACGGACAATTATGAATCGTGTGTCTTCAGTTGTGCTGTGTGAGATTGCCGCAAACATTTATAATTATGGCCCTGCATTCTGACGGACAGTTATGAATTGTGCGTCTTCAGTTGTGCTTTGTGAGAGTGCCGCAATTTACTTTTTTCGATGGACCCTTCCGTGGATTAGCTGCCAACTGTTCAACAACGGTGAGAAATTTAGACTTTCCTACGTGGTGTTCCTATTTTTTAAATAATTCTTTGGCTCATATTTCAGAAAAAAATTATTATTAAAATTTAATTGTTATCTTAAAATTGAGTAAGGAATTCTCAAAAAAAAAAAAAATTCAATCAAAATTTAGGCTATGCCTTTTTAGTTGTGCTGTGAGCAATTGTATAGGTTTATGATAACATAAAATGTAAAAGTAAAAAAATATTATTATGAAATTAATACATTTTCGAGTGGTATTATCTCATTGTGTTTCTAATTATGAAATTAACATTATCGAATGGTATTATCTCATTGTGTTTCTAACTATGAAATTAATATTTTTGAATGGAATTTTCTTATTGTGTTGCTAATTATGAAATTGATATTTTCGTGTGGTATTTTTATTATTGTGTTCTGAATGATAAAATTGTTGTTTTGAAATAAATATTGGTACGTACATAGATATCCTTGTTTTCATTGATATTTTCTTTTCTTTATTTCTCTTTAAGTAATTTAATAGATGCAGATTCTTGATTATTAAAATTAATTTTTTTTGAAGACAGTTATTTTTAATATTCTTATTATCTCCTTAAAATCCTGATTTGCAAATTTAAACGTTAAATAAGTTGAGTCTGAGCTATTGCGATTTTCCTTTATTTAAATTATTGATAAGTTTAAAAGAAAACAATTTTTATTCGGTAATATCCAGTTCAATCTCTCACAACGCGGATTGGAATATTATCTTAATATCATTTTATTTGTACTAACCACTATCCTTCGCGTACCGTGTAATGCGGTGTAATTTTCCTCACCACATTACTAAAAGTTTAATGGTGCTAATACCAGGTGTTTAATTTGCATTTAGGATTCAAAATTTAATTTTTTTTCTGCATTTGATTATACATATAAATATATATTCAGTATTATAATTTTTTCTTCTTAATTACCTATTTTCTTTTTCTCTTCTTTTACTAACAAACATCACTTACCTATATTGTGTAAAAAAAAATTTGACATTTTGTGCATATCTAGAAAAATTAATAATAAAAAAAAAAGAAAGAAAAAATTATTAATTATATGTATGAAATGAATACATACAGAGGAGAACGGGTTTAGCTCACAGCACATTATTTAAAAAAGCCTTTGTTACTATAGATTTGTTTATATATATATATCTGTACTTTGAAAATTTATTTTGTGATTATTATTTGTGTGTGTCTATAGAAAATAGTTAGGGGGATTTTGAAATTTCTATGAGATATTTTTTTTCTCTCTTTTCCTTTATGTGAGTGTAATTTCGATACCTAGATAAAAAAATTATATTTTGAGAGTATAGTACATAATAATTCACAGTGCTAAAAAAAAGTTTAAAAAAATTAAAGAAAAATAATTAAACATCAATCTGTTAGAGGTTTTCAAAATAGATAAATAAATATGACAGAAAGAAAGGGAAGACAGGCGTCTCCCGAAAGGGAATCATTCACTATTGGAGTGGATACTCTGATAAATTCATTACAAAATTTTGAGGATAAACCGGATCAAAACATAACACATTTTTTTGAAGAATTTGAGGAGTTAGCTGTGGCGGCACAATTTCCCGACGGCATAAAATTGGTGTTGGCGAAATCAAAATTCAAAGGGCAAGCAAGAGAAGTTATGAGAAACACAAACGAATTGCACAAAGTACAAGACTATAAAACTTTTAAACAAAATGCGATAAATCAATTTCAAAAAGAAAGATCTTTTGCAGATGCTCAGTTGCAATTTATAAATGCCAAACAAACAGACAATCAAACTATCGAGGAATTCACAAAAAAGTTCAATATAGAAGCACAGAAATATCTTGCTTTATCAGGACATGAACAAAAGAATGGAGCCAAAGAACTTTTAGAGACGATGAAATTAACAAAATATCTTGAGGCGCTAAGACCGAACATTTCTTTCGAATTGAAAAAATATCCACCTACAAATCTCGAAGACGCATTTGACGGAAACAAGCGAAAATAAATTATTTGAGGCAATTATTAGCATGTCACAAGAACAAAAATCAGAGATACAACAGCTGAAAGTACAAATAAAAGGTTTACAAATTGACAAAAACGAAAGTGCACAAAACAAAGCGGAAATAAATCATATAACACAAAATTTTTGTCATATATGCAATAAGTCCAATCACCAGACACAAAATTGTTATTTTAATCAAAAAAGTGCGAATTTTTTTCAACCGAGGGGAGCACAAAACAATGTTAGGCCAAGATTTCACAAGAATTACTATCAAAATAAGAATTATAGAAGCTTTACAAGATTTCCACAAAACTACGCACAACATTTTCAAGCGCCACAAACATTCGATTTTGCAAGACCTCATAACAGTCAAATTAGATTTAATAATCCCTTTCGGCATGGCCCATAGGCGGAGGTAGATTTCGAAAAGTTTTCAACTCAAAAAAAAAAAAAATTAAATGATTAGAGATAAACCCAGTTTAACTACTTTATTCAACCACTTTTAAAAATTTTTTAATTTCATTTTTCTGTAACAACTGGTTTTATCGAAATCCTCTTAAACGAAATTCTACTCAAATGCCCATTTTGGCAACATATTTTGAATTATATTCTTACTTTATTAAAAAAATTGACCAATATGCTCATTATATAGTTTTAAATAACAAAAAACTGTTAATTAAATTCGTTTGACAGCAAAATTGAATTTAAAAATGAGTAATAAAATAACCAATTTATTATTTTAATACATCCACAATTCTTTAATCAAGATTGCTTTGAGAAATTTTGTACGAAGTGCCCACTTTGACAGATTTTTTAAAATATATATTTAGCCTTTATCAAAAATCTGACCAATACGGCACATTACACAGTTCCTAAATAACGAAAAACTGTCAATTGAATGCGTTTGAGAGCAAAATTGAATTTAAAAATGAGTCATAAAATAAAAAAATTGTTATTTGAATACAACCACAATTCTTTTATCATGATCGCTTTGGGAAATTTTGTGCGAAGTGCTCATTTTGGCAGCCTTTTTTTGAAATATATTCTGCCTTTATCAAAAAACTGGCCACTCCGTCACATAATATAGTTCCTAAGTAAGAGAACCTGTAAATTGGATGCGTTTGAGAACAAAAAAAGATTTAAAAATGACTCGGTAAAAACGCAATTTTTTTAATTTCCTCAAATTTCAATCATGATAATTTCGTGAAATTCTGTTCAAAATACCCTATTTGGCAGCTTTTTAAAAAATATATTCTGCCTTTATCAAAAAACTGGCCAATACGTCGCATTATATAGTTCCTAAATAATAGGACCTGTAAATTGGATGGGTTTGAGAACAAAAATGAATTTAAAAATGACTCAGAAAAAACGCAATTTGTTATACTTAATCAATTTTTAATGACGATAATTTCGGGAAATCTGTTCAAAATACCTTTTTTGGCAGCCTTTTTAAAAATATATTCTGCCTTTATCAAAAAATTGGCCAAAACGTCGCATTATATAGCTCCTAAATAAGAGGATCTGTCATTTGGATGCGTTTAAAATCAAAAATGAATTTTAAAATGAGTCAGAATATAAGCAGTTTGGATTTAAGGTTTTTACTCCAACTCCTATTTTTGTTTAATTTATTTTTGATAAGAATGGGTTCTATGAAAAACTTGTCAATATAAAAGTTGTAGGTCTTATTGTGAAGATGTAAAATAAATTTAATTAGATTTGATTGCTTAAGAATTGAGTAAGTTATGGGTTTTTTTCTTTTTCCTCCCCCCTTTTTCTTTTCGTTTTTAATTTTTCTCCTCGGTAAAAATTGGTCCTATCAAAAACTTGTAAATACAAAAGTTTTAGATAATATTGAGTACATTTATATAAAATTTAGTTGGATTTAATATCTTGAGAATTGACGAAGTTATGAATTTTTTTCTCCCAAAAACCATGTTTTTTTCGCCCCTTGAGCCCATTTTTAACTTTATCAAAAATCTGTCATGCATAAACTTTTTGCCCATTTCTTAGAAGTAATATAAACTTTAAACTGATTCGATATCTATTTTAATTAAGAAGTTATCGCGTTTTTTCTGTTTTCACAAAAACCCTCCCTATTTCCACCCCCTTGGTCCGATTTTGCCCATTAACGAACTCGACCGAGATTTTAGGCTCCTTGATTTTATGTAAAAGTTTGAAGAAGATCTGAGCATAATTATGGAAGTTATCGTGTCTAGAAGAAAGTGATATACACCGATAGATAGATAGATAGATAGATAGATAGATAGATAGATAAACTTTTTTACTGATGGTGGTTTTGGGGTCTAGGAGTCATGATTCGTGTAGATCCGCAAAAATTTTTCAGAAATTCCAACATGGGAGACAATGCAATAGGTAGTATTTCATACGAAATCTACCTAATGATATGCAAAATCAGATGCCAAATTGGCAAAATTTGCACCAATCACAGATAGGACCTAATCAAATGTATCATGGAAATTATAATATGCAAAATATGGTTCCAATGCAAAATTTTGACCCAACACAGGGAAACAATAGACAAATCTCATATACAGGGCAGCATCACAATTTCGCAGATATGCAAAATAGCCAAAATCTTTTGCCGCAAAATAATGAGAGAAACAGGGAACATCTGCCCACAATTACCTTTCCAAATGAAAACAGAGACAGAAGGGGTAGACAAAATCATAACAGGAACAGAGGACAAAGTAATTTAAAGCGGCAAGGGGACTTACAAAATTAAGAGAAATACAAGCCCGTAGGTCCCGCTACATCGAAAAAAAACTGGGTTATAACATAAAAAATAAAGCAAACGAGGAACTAAAAATAATTAAACAAAAACAAACAAAAAAGACAGAGATAAGAAGAAATGAGAACGAAAAAAAGATGATTAAAGAAAAATTAATTGCAAGTTGTAATTCGGGTAAAAACAATGAATTACCAATATGGAATTTAAAAATAAAGAAAGATATAATTATACCCAGCCTTATTGATAGTGGGGCGAGTATAAGTTTAATATCCCCAGGGGTCTTCGAGAAAATAAAACAGACAGATATAAAAATGAAATATTTAGCCAACGCTATACAAAATTACAACTTTATCAAACAAATCGATTCCTTTTAAACACTGTGTAAAATTTAAGTTTAGATTTAACAACACTTTCTTAAATGGCACATTTTATGTAACTAAAGAAGAATTTGACCGTAATTACAAAATTATTTTAGGATACGATTTTTTAAAAAGTAATAAAATAATTATGGATTTTGAAAATAATACTTTTAAACTCAATAACTCAATTATACAATTAAATCCTAACGAAGATCAAATTCCTGAGGTAAATGAATTCAAGCCGATACAACAAAATGACGAGTTTCAAACACTACCAAAACAAATTCACTCTTATCACTGTAATAAGATTCCGAAAATTAATACACGAGTATTTGTAGAAAAAAGCATTACTTTGAGACCCAGAGAATCAAAGTTGGTGAACTTAATTTTTGATGGCAAATTAAACAACGGCCAACAATTTTTTTTCAACCTAAATATAACAACAGTAAATTAGTAATCCAAAATTCAGTTCATGAAAATAAGGAAAACGAAAATAATTTATTCACAATATTAGTACAAAATAAATCTAAACAATACTTGAGACTTCACAAAGATCAGGAAATGGGAAAAATTACCACTGATTTTTTTTTATAAAAAAACAAAATAAATCAAATACTGATAATATTTATGAAGTTAATAACTTAAATATCACACAAATTAGAGAATTAAGAAAAAAAGAACTTTCAGAGAATGACTTTAAAGTTGATCACTTAACACCGAAGGTACAAAAGGAAGTACTGACAATTTTAATGAGACATGCTACTGCTTTCAGCAAATCATATAAAACGCTAGGAGAAACAGATGTAATAAGACCGAACTTTAAACTAATGCATGACTTTCCAATACAAACGAAACGTTTTAAATTAGCACATGACGTAAAAAAATTCGCGGAGAAAGAAATTCAGGATTTATTGGATGCTGGTATCACAGAGCCCACGAATTCAAGTTATGCTTTCCCAGTAATTTTCGTAAAGAAAAATTCTACGTCAAAAACAAACGATAAGAATTTAATTAAATTTAGGATGGCTATAGATTTTAGAGCTCTTAATGATATATTAGAAAGTGATCCATATCCAGTACCTAATACAAAAGATATTTTACAAAGCATGTCAGGAAAAAAATTATACACTGTCTTAGATTTACATTCTGCATTCTTTCAAATAAAATTAAATGAGCAGGACAAGCCTAAATTAGCATTTATCACGGAAGATAACCATTTTCAAATAACAAGGATGCCTTTTGGAACAAAAATTTCAACGAATCAATTCGCTCGTTTAATTGATATAGTTTTAGGAGACTTAAAGAAAAAATACAATATTCAATACTTTATCGATGACATAATAATTGGTTCAAACGATATACAACAAATGCACACAATACTAGAAGCAGTATTAGAACAATTAGAAAAATTCAATCTTACAATTGAACCGACTAAACTAAAATTATACATGCCGGAAATAGATTTTTTGGGATACAAAATTAGCGAAAAAGGATATGCGCCCTCACAAAAAAAATATACAAAAAATGACAAGCTTCGCAGTACCCACATCTCAAAAAACAGTTAGAGAATTTATTGGATTATGCACATATTTTAAAGCAGCTATACATAATTACGCGGAGATAATAGCGCCACTGACGGATCGCATTAAAGCTAATACAAAATTCAAATGGAATGACAAAGCACAGGAAGCATTTGAAAAAATACAAAAAATTATAATGGAACAACCTACTATTCACCCCCCAGATTTTAGTAAAGAATTCTATATAATTACAGATGGATCAAAAATTGCAACATCAGGTATATTAGCACAAAAACAAGGGGATAAAATGATCCCAATCGAATTTACGGGAAGAAAATTAAGAGACTCAGAAAAGAAATACCCAAGCATGCAGATTGAACTTTTGGCAATCTACGAAACCATAACATATTTTAGAAACATTCTATTAGGGCGAAAAATTTTTCTGCTAACAGATTCAAAGGCATTAACGTACAATTTACAGTTAGAAAAGCAGCCTGAGATTGCAGCAAGATGGTTACTAAAATTACAGGATTATGATTTTGAAGTATCGCACATTGCAGGTACCCATAATCCCGTTGATTTCTGTAGTAGATCGGTACATGCTCTATCAATAGCAGATGATTTGGACAAACACCTTTTCATGGTAAATAAAAAGCTAAATGCAGATAATATAAAAAAAGAACAATTAAATGACCCAAAATTAAAAGAAATTATTGAGGCCTTACAACAACAAAGAAAAGTAAAAAAATATGAAAAGTACACTTTAAATAAAGATGGGATATTAATTCTAAAAAATTCACATAATTCAAATGATGCGAAATTATATATCGCACCGCAGAGCTTAAGAGAAGACATTCTAAACAGTGCACATGTCCCACATTTTGCTTTCTTAAAAACTTATGGTATTATAAAAGAAAGATTTTTATGGTACAGAATGTATCAAGAGATAAAACAATTCTGCACAAAATGTATAACATGCTACACATTTAAACAACATAGAACGATAAAAATTCCTTTTAAAACAATGGATAAAATTTAACTCCCAGGGCAAATATTGGTATGAGACATAATTGGACCTTTAATTCCATCTATAAATAGGAATAAATTTGTACTGACGGTCATAGACACCGCCACAAGCTTCTTGCAAGCATTTCCACTTAAATCGACGGACACTAGGGTCATAATCAATGCTCTAAATGGTTACTTTAGCGCATTCCGATTAGCAAGATATTTTTCCACTGATAATGGATCTTATTTCAAATCGAAGGATTTTAAAGATTACATGAAAGATTTAAATATCGAACTAATCCCCTCATCAATTTATCACCCTGAAAGCCAATCGATTTCGGAAAGGATTAATAGGGATTTAAAAGCTTCAATAGCAGCTATGTGTAATAAAACTTATGAATGGGATACGAAACTTCAATATTTTATTTTGATGCATAACTCAACTATACATAGAATAACAAAATTCTCTCCAAGCATGTTATTTTTTGGAAGAGAAATAAAAACGCCTTTCACAAACTTTGAAGTACATGACATGACTTTTTATAGCAAATATGTTCAAAATAAATTAAAACATATGCATGAAATAAGAAAAGAGGTTATCAAAAATCAGGAAATGGCAGATAGGGAATTAAATAGAAATTCAAAAGCAACACACAAGGAGTTACAATTAGGCGATGAAGTATACTTAAAACTGCTGATAAAATCTAAGGCGTTACACAAAAAAATTTCAGGCCCATATTATGTTGAGAGAACTTTCAGGAATGACAACTATCTCATAAAAAACATAGATAGACCAGATCTAAAGCCTTTTAGAATTCATATTTCTAAATTATTTGCGCCCAATATGGCAAGCAAAACTAAAACAAATAATCGTTCATTAGAGAACACAAGAACGTAAATAAATAAATAAATAAATAAATAAATAAATAAATAAAATAAATAAAATAAATAAATAAAAATGTATAATTCAAATAATTCATTAAAACTGATTCACTTGTCTACTGAAACTGTCAAAGTTTTCTAAAAAAAAAAAAAAAAAAAAAAAAAAAAAAAAAATTATAATTTATTGAACATATTAGCTTAAATTATAAACTTTTACAATTAAATACTAATGACTTCTAAAAATATTCGACTTTCATATAATAGACACAAATAGAAAAAATAAAAGTAAATAAGTAAATAAATAAATAAAAATTGAGTAAGACAATTAAGATATTTTTAATAATAAGAAGAAAAAGAAAAACAAAAGAAAAATCTCTAATACACAACTAAACATTAAAAGTTTTTTTTCCTCATGGTCTCACATGATTAATAAATATATATATATATAAAGGTAAAATAAAACTGGATAATTCATGGTCGATTAATTTTTCATTAATATTCAGCGTAAAAATGGATTTTAAAACAATACGAACAATAATAACAGTTAAATAACTAAATAAAACAAAATAAAATAAAATATTTATGACAATATATAGATATAAAGAAAAAAAAGCTATATTATAATCTTATCGGAAATATATATTTCGTACTTCCCGGGATGCAAATTTTTATTGCTGGTCGATAGTTTGCATTGTACAAAAAAAAATATTTTTTTTTTTTTGAGATTGTATGTAAATGAGATTGTCCACAGAAAATATATTAGTCATAAAGATTTTATATAAATAATCATATCCCATTAATGAATATAGCAATAAAATTAGATTAGAACAAAATTTGAAATACATAAAGAAACTATTAATTACAAACTCTAGAATACTCATATGTTCAAAAAAAAGAAATAAATAAAATAAATAAATAAAAATAAATAAATAAATAAATAAATAAATAAATAAAATAACTAAATAAAATAAATTTAATTAATTTTTCACAACTCTCATTCGATGAAGAAAGTAACAATACGTTTAAAGCGGTTCCATAACAAACAGACACAATAACCTAATAAAAATATTAATAAAGCCAGTGAGGAATAAATAAATAGACAGTCAATTAAAAAGAATTCAAGTGAGAGAACGTTTCAGTGACAAAAATTTAATATACGACATAGATAAATGCATGTAAAAAAAGGGAATTAGGATGAAGATTTTTTTTTCTCTCAAATATTGTTGATGAAAATAACAAAAACACTTTTTAAGATTAAAAAAAAGAGAAGTTTCGGAGAAATTTTGCTCTTATTTCAGAGATTAGTAAACTTTCAAAATTTTGCTAGTTGGGGAAGTTTGTTTTTGTTCATAGGCATAGTTCATAGGAATATAGAACATGCCAAGTAAAATACACACCGATTTCTGGAATGTTATAATACAGTTGTATATATATATATACATATATATAAAAAAAAGTTGCAAAATATAGAAAATATAGCTACTCCTATAACGAATACGTTTATGTATATATTTGGATATTATTTTTCAATAACACCACATTGGAAAGATTATATCTCTCATCCATAAATAATCATGTATATTATTTTAGAATTTTGTATTACTTTGACATATTTGTGTATATATTTTAGTTTATCTTGTAACGGATTTTTTTTTCTTAAACAAAGGGGAGATAGCATGTAGTGACAATATCGTCACGACATTGCTAGAATAAATATGTACATATAAAGAATGATTTAGCACAACTAAAGCGAAAATATATAAATATTTGTATATATATGAAAAAAAAGAATTATTAATTAAAGTAAAGTTTTAAATTTATTTTATTCACTAATGTTCATTTTAAATTCGTTTCATTCATTCAGGTAGTAATAATAACTTTAGGTTTCAGGAAAAGATGAAAGCTATTTTTTTTAATTAAAGCTATAAACTTTATGACTTTATAACGTTCGGTAAGAAAGAACGGTTTTAACAAGGAACACACAAGTGGGATTTCAATTGCTCACCATAAAAACTTCAGATGGTAACAATAGCAAAGGTTGTAAAAAAACCAGACTGTCTCCAACTTTGACATTACGCGCAGAAGCCAACAATGCCAGAATTTACAACCTCGAGCCCCAAAAATTTACGATTCCCCATGTGTGGTCAAAAACATCATCCGTGGGAAGAAGGCTGGTCACACAGAAGAGAATAAAGGGGATGGTCCTCCTACTGGACAGGGGACCAATGAGACGCGGAAGTGCAATTGCCCCCAATGAAAACGTTTGCAAGGAAACCAATAACAGAATAAAGAAAAGGGATTGGAAGTAATCAAAGAAAAAAAAGCTCTCTCAGAGAGAGAATTTAGCAGATTCGGAAGGTATTTTGTTCTGCCCAGTATGCCGTCATGAAGAAAGGACTCCGAAAAGAAAATCATTCCACTCCGATGCGGATGTTTAAGTGTTTTTTTTTGGACTTAAAAAAACCAATATGGAGTTTGTGAATAGATGGCAACCAGAGCTCACCGGACCACATCCCCTCAGCGAATTAAAAGGAAGCAGTGCTTGATGGCGAAAATGATATGCTTGAATATAATAAATTAATTTTTACGCTTCAAATACTTTGCGAGTGCAAACGGACATCTATAATTAAAGCCCGATCTGTATGGCAGACATTCATGATTAGTGATCTGTATCTCCAACAAACATTTATAATTATGGCCCTGCATTCTAACGGACAGTTATGAATTGTGTGTCTTCAGTTGTGCTGCGTGAGATTGCCGCAAACATTTATAATTATGGCCCTGCATTCTAACGGACAATTATGAATCGTATGTCTTCAGTTGTGCTGTGTGAGATTGCCGCAAACATTTATAATTATGGCCCTGCATTCTGACGGACAGTTATGAATTGTGTGTCTTCAGTTGTGCTGTGTGAGAGTGCCGCAATTTATTTTTTTCGATGGACCCTTCCGTGGATTAGCTGCCAACTGTTCAACAAAGGTGAGAAATTTAGACTTTCCTATGTGGTGTTCCTATTTTTTAATAATTCTTTGGCTCATATTTCAGAAAAAAAAATTATTATCAAAATTTAATTGTTATCTTAAAATTGAGTAAGGAATTCTCAAAAAAAAATTTCAATGAAAATTTAGGCTATGCCTTTTTAGTTGTGCTGTGAGCAATTGTATAGGTTTATGATAACATAAAATGTAAAAGAAAATAAATATTATTATGAAATTAATACATTTTCGAGTGGTATTATCTCATTGTGTTTCTAATTATGAAATTAACATTATCGAATGGTATTATCTCATTGTGTTTCTAACTATGAAATTAATATTTTTGAATGGAATTTTCTTATTGTGTTGCTAATTATGAAATTGATATTTTCGAGTGGTATTTTTATTATTGTGTTCTGAATGATAAAATTGTTGTTTTGAAATAAATAATGGTACGTACATAGATATCCTTGTTTTCATTGATATTTTCTTTTCTTTATTTCTCTTTAAGTAATTTAATAGATGCAGATTCTTGATTATTAAAATTAATTTTTTTTGAAGACAGTTATTTTTAATATTCTTATTATCTCCTTAAAATCCTGATTTGCAAATTTAAACGTTAAATAAGTTGAGTCTGAGCTATTGCGATTTTCCTTTATTTAAATTATTGATAAGTTTAAAAGAAAACAATTTTTATTCGGTAATATCCAGTTCAATCTCTCACAACGCGGATTGGAATATTATCTTAATATCATTTTATTTGTACTAACCACTATCCTTCGCGTACCGTGTAATGCGGTGTAATTTTCCTCACCACATTACTATAAGTTTAATGGTGCTAATACCAGGTGTTTAATTTGCATTTAGGATTCAAAATTTAATTTTTTTTCTGCATTTGATTATACATATAAATATATATTCAGTATTATAATTTTTTCTTCTTAATTACCTATTTTCTTTTTCTCTTCTTTTACTAACAAACATCACTTACCTATATTGTGTAAAAAAAAATTTGACATTTTGTGCATATCTAGAAAAATTAATAATAAAAAAAAAAGAAAGAAAAAATTATTAATTATATGTATGAAATGAATACATACAGAGGAGAACGGGTTTAGCTCACAGCACATTATTTAAAAAAGCCTTTGTTACTATAGATTTGTTTATATATATATATCTGTACTTTGAAAATTTATTTTGTGATTATTATTTGTGTGTGTCTATAGAAAATAGTTAGGGGGATTTTGAAATTTCTATGAGATATTTTTTTTCTCTCTTTTCCTTTATGTGAGTGTAATTTCGATACCTAGATAAAAAAATTATATTTTGAGAGTATAGTACATAATAATTCACAGTGCTAAAAAAAAGTTAAAAAAAATTAAAGAAAAATAATTAAACATCAATCTGTTAGAGGTTTTCAAAATAGATAAATAAATATGACAGAAAGAAAGGGAAGACAGGCGTCTCCCGAAAGGGAATCATTCACTATTGGAGTGGATACTCTGATAAATTCATTACAAAATTTTGAGGATAAACCGGATCAAAACATAACACATTTTTTTGAAGAATTTGAGGAGTTAGCTGTGGCGGCACAATTTCCCGACGGCATAAAATTGGTGTTGGCGAAATCAAAATTCAAAGGGCAAGCAAGAGAAGTTATGAGAAACACAAACGAATTGCACAAAGTACAAGACTATAAAACTTTTAAACAAAATGCGATAAATCAATTTCAAAAAGAAAGATCTTTTGCAGATGCTCAGTTGCAATTTATAAATGCCAAACAAACAGACAATCAAACTATCGAGGAATTCACAAAAAAGTTCAATATAGAAGCACAGAAATATCTTGCTTTATCAGGACATGAACAAAAGAATGGAGCCAAAGAACTTTTAGAGACGATGAAATTAACAAAATATCTTGAGGCGCTAAGACCGAACATTTCTTTCGAATTGAAAAAATATCCACCTACAAATCTCGAAGACGCATTTGACGGAAACAAGCGAAAATAAATTATTTGAGGCAATTATTAGCATGTCACAAGAACAAAAATCAGAGATACAACAGCTGAAAGTACAAATAAAAGGTTTACAAATTGACAAAAACGAAAGTGCACAAAACAAAGCGGAAATAAATCATATAACACAAAATTTTTGTCATATATGCAATAAGTCCAATCACCAGACACAAAATTGTTATTTTAATCAAAAAAGTGCGAATTTTTTTCAACCGAGGGGAGCACAAAACAATGTTAGGCCAAGATTTCACAAGAATTACTATCAAAATAAGAATTATAGAAGCTTTACAAGATTTCCACAAAACTACGCACAACATTTTCAAGCGCCACAAACATTCGATTTTGCAAGACCTCATAACAGTCAAATTAGATTTAATAATCCCTTTCGGCATGGCCCATAGGCGGAGGTAGATTTCGAAAAGTTTTCAACTCAAAA
The DNA here is from genome assembly GCA_964019185.1 of Maratus speculifer. Taxonomy (NCBI): domain Eukaryota; kingdom Metazoa; phylum Arthropoda; class Arachnida; order Araneae; family Salticidae; genus Maratus; species Maratus speculifer. The sequence goes on from OZ025293.1 coordinate 94,631,448, forward strand.
AAAAAAAAAATTAAATGATTAGAGATAAACCCAGTTTAACTACTTTATTCAACCACTTTTAAAAATTTTTTAATTTCATTTTTCTGTAACAACTGGTTTTATCGAAATCCTCTTAAACGAAATTCTACTCAAATGCCCATTTTGGCAACATATTTTGAATTATATTCTTACTTTATTAAAAAAATTGACCAATATGCTCATTATATAGTTTTAAATAACAAAAAACTGTTAATTAAATTCGTTTGACAGCAAAATTGAATTTAAAAATGAGTAATAAAATAACCAATTTATTATTTTAATACATCCACAATTCTTTAATCAAGATTGCTTTGAGAAATTTTGTACGAAGTGCCCACTTTGACAGATTTTTTAAAATATATATTTAGCCTTTATCAAAAATCTGACCAATACGGCACATTACACAGTTCCTAAATAACGAAAAACTGTCAATTGAATGCGTTTGAGAGCAAAATTGAATTTAAAAATGAGTCATAAAATAAAAAAATTGTTATTTGAATACAACCACAATTCTTTTATCATGATCGCTTTGGGAAATTTTGTGCGAAGTGCTCATTTTGGCAGCCTTTTTTTGAAATATATTCTGCCTTTATCAAAAAACTGGCCACTCCGTCACATAATATAGTTCCTAAGTAAGAGAACCTGTAAATTGGATGCGTTTGAGAACAAAAAAAGATTTAAAAATGACTCGGTAAAAACGCAATTTTTTTAATTTCCTCAAATTTCAATCATGATAATTTCGTGAAATTCTGTTCAAAATACCCTATTTGGCAGCTTTTTAAAAAATATATTCTGCCTTTATCAAAAAACTGGCCAATACGTCGCATTATATAGTTCCTAAATAATAGGACCTGTAAATTGGATGGGTTTGAGAACAAAAATGAATTTAAAAATGACTCAGAAAAAACGCAATTTGTTATACTTAATCAATTTTTAATGACGATAATTTCGGGAAATCTGTTCAAAATACCTTTTTTGGCAGCCTTTTTAAAAATATATTCTGCCTTTATCAAAAAATTGGCCAAAACGTCGCATTATATAGCTCCTAAATAAGAGGATCTGTCATTTGGATGCGTTTAAAATCAAAAATGAATTTTAAAATGAGTCAGAATATAAGCAGTTTGGATTTAAGGTTTTTACTCCAACTCCTATTTTTGTTTAATTTATTTTTGATAAGAATGGGTTCTATGAAAAACTTGTCAATATAAAAGTTGTAGGTCTTATTGTGAAGATGTAAAATAAATTTAATTAGATTTGATTGCTTAAGAATTGAGTAAGTTATGGGTTTTTTTCTTTTTCCTCCCCCCTTTTTCTTTTCGTTTTTAATTTTTCTCCTCGGTAAAAATTGGTCCTATCAAAAACTTGTAAATACAAAAGTTTTAGATAATATTGAGTACATTTATATAAAATTTAGTTGGATTTAATATCTTGAGAATTGACGAAGTTATGAATTTTTTTCTCCCAAAAACCATGTTTTTTTCGCCCCTTGAGCCCATTTTTAACTTTATCAAAAATCTGTCATGCATAAACTTTTTGCCCATTTCTTAGAAGTAATATAAACTTTAAACTGATTCGATATCTATTTTAATTAAGAAGTTATCGCGTTTTTTCTGTTTTCACAAAAACCCTCCCTATTTCCACCCCCTTGGTCCGATTTTGCCCATTAACGAACTCGACCGAGATTTTAGGCTCCTTGATTTTATGTAAAAGTTTGAAGAAGATCTGAGCATAATTATGGAAGTTATCGTGTCTAGAAGAAAGTGATATACACCGATAGATAGATAGATAGATAGATAGATAGATAGATAGATAAACTTTTTTACTGATGGTGGTTTTGGGGTCTAGGAGTCATGATTCGTGTAGATCCGCAAAAATTTTTCAGAAATTCCAACATGGGAGACAATGCAATAGGTAGTATTTCATACGAAATCTACCTAATGATATGCAAAATCAGATGCCAAATTGGCAAAATTTGCACCAATCACAGATAGGACCTAATCAAATGTATCATGGAAATTATAATATGCAAAATATGGTTCCAATGCAAAATTTTGACCCAACACAGGGAAACAATAGACAAATCTCATATACAGGGCAGCATCACAATTTCGCAGATATGCAAAATAGCCAAAATCTTTTGCCGCAAAATAATGAGAGAAACAGGGAACATCTGCCCACAATTACCTTTCCAAATGAAAACAGAGACAGAAGGGGTAGACAAAATCATAACAGGAACAGAGGACAAAGTAATTTAAAGCGGCAAGGGGACTTACAAAATTAAGAGAAATACAAGCCCGTAGGTCCCGCTACATCGAAAAAAAACTGGGTTATAACATAAAAAATAAAGCAAACGAGGAACTAAAAATAATTAAACAAAAACAAACAAAAAAGACAGAGATAAGAAGAAATGAGAACGAAAAAAAGATGATTAAAGAAAAATTAATTGCAAGTTGTAATTCGGGTAAAAACAATGAATTACCAATATGGAATTTAAAAATAAAGAAAGATATAATTATACCCAGCCTTATTGATAGTGGGGCGAGTATAAGTTTAATATCCCCAGGGGTCTTCGAGAAAATAAAACAGACAGATATAAAAATGAAATATTTAGCCAACGCTATACAAAATTACAACTTTATCAAACAAATCGATTCCTTTTAAACACTGTGTAAAATTTAAGTTTAGATTTAACAACACTTTCTTAAATGGCACATTTTATGTAACTAAAGAAGAATTTGACCGTAATTACAAAATTATTTTAGGATACGATTTTTTAAAAAGTAATAAAATAATTATGGATTTTGAAAATAATACTTTTAAACTCAATAACTCAATTATACAATTAAATCCTAACGAAGATCAAATTCCTGAGGTAAATGAATTCAAGCCGATACAACAAAATGACGAGTTTCAAACACTACCAAAACAAATTCACTCTTATCACTGTAATAAGATTCCGAAAATTAATACACGAGTATTTGTAGAAAAAAGCATTACATTGAGACCCAGAGAATCAAAGTTGGTGAACTTAATTTTTGATGGCAAATTAAACAACGGCCAACAATTTTTTTTCAACCTAAATATAACAACAGTAAATTAGTAATCCAAAATTCAGTTCATGAAAATAAGGAAAACGAAAATAATTTATTCACAATATTAGTACAAAATAAATCTAAACAATACTTGAGACTTCACAAAGATCAGGAAATGGGAAAAATTACCACTGATTTTTTTTTATAAAAAAACAAAATAAATCAAATACTGATAATATTTATGAAGTTAATAACTTAAATATCACACAAATTAGAGAATTAAGAAAAAAAGAACTTTCAGAGAATGACTTTAAAGTTGATCACTTAACACCGAAGGTACAAAAGGAAGTACTGACAATTTTAATGAGACATGCTACTGCTTTCAGCAAATCATATAAAACGCTAGGAGAAACAGATGTAATAAGACCGAACTTTAAACTAATGCATGACTTTCCAATACAAACGAAACGTTTTAAATTAGCACATGACGTAAAAAAATTCGCGGAGAAAGAAATTCAGGATTTATTGGATGCTGGTATCACAGAGCCCACGAATTCAAGTTATGCTTTCCCAGTAATTTTCGTAAAGAAAAATTCTACGTCAAAAACAAACGATAAGAATTTAATTAAATTTAGGATGGCTATAGATTTTAGAGCTCTTAATGATATATTAGAAAGTGATCCATATCCAGTACCTAATACAAAAGATATTTTACAAAGCATGTCAGGAAAAAAATTATACACTGTCTTAGATTTACATTCTGCATTCTTTCAAATAAAATTAAATGAGCAGGACAAGCCTAAATTAGCATTTATCACGGAAGATAACCATTTTCAAATAACAAGGATGCCTTTTGGAACAAAAATTTCAACGAATCAATTCGCTCGTTTAATTGATATAGTTTTAGGAGACTTAAAGAAAAAATACAATATTCAATACTTTATCGATGACATAATAATTGGTTCAAACGATATACAACAAATGCACACAATACTAGAAGCAGTATTAGAACAATTAGAAAAATTCAATCTTACAATTGAACCGACTAAACTAAAATTATACATGCCGGAAATAGATTTTTTGGGATACAAAATTAGCGAAAAAGGATATGCGCCCTCACAAAAAAAATATACAAAAAATGACAAGCTTCGCAGTACCCACATCTCAAAAAACAGTTAGAGAATTTATTGGATTATGCACATATTTTAAAGCAGCTATACATAATTACGCGGAGATAATAGCGCCACTGACGGATCGCATTAAAGCTAATACAAAATTCAAATGGAATGACAAAGCACAGGAAGCATTTGAAAAAATACAAAAAATTATAATGGAACAACCTACTATTCACCCACCAGATTTTAGTAAAGAATTCTATATAATTACAGATGGATCAAAAATTGCAACATCAGGTATATTAGCACAAAAACAAGGGGATAAAATGATCCCAATCGAATTTACGGGAAGAAAATTAAGAGACTCAGAAAAGAAATACCCAAGCATGCAGATTGAACTTTTGGCAATCTACGAAACCATAACATATTTTAGAAACATTCTATTAGGGCGAAAAATTTTTCTGCTAACAGATTCAAAGGCATTAACGTACAATTTACAGTTAGAAAAGCAGCCTGAGATTGCAGCAAGATGGTTACTAAAATTACAGGATTATGATTTTGAAGTATCGCACATTGCAGGTACCCATAATCCCGTTGATTTCTGTAGTAGATCGGTACATGCTCTATCAATAGCAGATGATTTGGACAAACACCTTTTCATGGTAAATAAAAAGCTAAATGCAGATAATATAAAAAAAGAACAATTAAATGACCCAAAATTAAAAGAAATTATTGAGGCCTTACAACAACAAAGAAAAGTAAAAAAATATGAAAAGTACACTTTAAATAAAGATGGGATATTAATTCTAAAAAATTCACATAATTCAAATGATGCGAAATTATATATCGCACCGCAGAGCTTAAGAGAAGACATTCTAAACAGTGCACATGTCCCACATTTTGCTTTCTTAAAAACTTATGGTATTATAAAAGAAAGATTTTTATGGTACAGAATGTATCAAGAGATAAAACAATTCTGCACAAAATGTATAACATGCTACACATTTAAACAACATAGAACGATAAAAATTCCTTTTAAAACAATGGATAAAATTTAACTCCCAGGGCAAATATTGGTATGAGACATAATTGGACCTTTAATTCCATCTATAAATAGGAATAAATTTGTACTGACGGTCATAGACACCGCCACAAGCTTCTTGCAAGCATTTCCACTTAAATCGACGGACACTAGGGTCATAATCAATGCTCTAAATGGTTACTTTAGCGCATTCCGATTAGCAAGATATTTTTCCACTGATAATGGATCTTATTTCAAATCGAAGGATTTTAAAGATTACATGAAAGATTTAAATATCGAACTAATCCCCTCATCAATTTATCACCCTGAAAGCCAATCGATTTCGGAAAGGATTAATAGGGATTTAAAAGCTTCAATAGCAGCTATGTGTAATAAAACTTATGAATGGGATACGAAACTTCAATATTTTATTTTGATGCATAACTCAACTATACATAGAATAACAAAATTCTCTCCAAGCATGTTATTTTTTGGAAGAGAAATAAAAACGCCTTTCACAAACTTTGAAGTACATGACATGACTTTTTATAGCAAATATGTTCAAAATAAATTAAAACATATGCATGAAATAAGAAAAGAGGTTATCAAAAATCAGGAAATGGCAGATAGGGAATTAAATAGAAATTCAAAAGCAACACACAAGGAGTTACAATTAGGCGATGAAGTATACTTAAAACTGCTGATAAAATCTAAGGCGTTACACAAAAAAATTTCAGGCCCATATTATGTTGAGAGAACTTTCAGGAATGACAACTATCTCATAAAAAACATAGATAGACCAGATCTAAAGCCTTTTAGAATTCATATTTCTAAATTATTTGCGCCCAATATGGCAAGCAAAACTAAAACAAATAATCGTTCATTAGAGAACACAAGAACGTAAATAAATAAATAAATAAATAAATAAATAAATAAATAAAATAAATAAATAAAAATGTATAATTCAAATAATTCATTAAAACTGATTCACTTGTCTACTGAAACTGTCAAAGTTTTCTAAAAAAAAAAAAAAAAAAAAAAAAAAAAAAAAAAAAAAAAAAAAAAAAAAATTATAATTTATTGAACATATTAGCTTAAATTATAAACTTTTACAATTAAATACTAATGACTTCTAAAAATATTCGACTTTCATATAATAGACACAAATAGAAAAAATAAAAGTAAATAAGTAAATAAATAAATAAAAATTGAGTAAGACAATTAAGATATTTTTAATAATAAGAAGAAAAAGAAAAACAAAAGAAAAATCTCTAATACACAACTAAACATTAAAAGTTTTTTTTCCTCATGGTCTCACATGATTAATAAATATATATATATATAAAGGTAAAATAAAACTGGATAATTCATGGTCGATTAATTTTTCATTAATATTCAGCGTAAAAATGGATTTTAAAACAATACGAACAATAATAACAGTTAAATAACTAAATAAAACAAAATAAAATAAAATATTTATGACAATATATAGATATAAAGAAAAAAAAGCTATATTATAATCTTATCGGAAATATATATTTCGTACTTCCCGGGATGCAAATTTTTATTGCTGGTCGATAGTTTGCATTGTACAAAAAAAAATATTTTTTTTTTTTGAGATTGTATGTAAATGAGATTGTCCACAGAAAATATATTAGTCATAAAGATTTTATATAAATAATCATATCCCATTAATGAATATAGCAATAAAATTAGATTAGAACAAAATTTGAAATACATAAAGAAACTATTAATTACAAACTCTAGAATACTCATATGTTCAAAAAAAAGAAATAAATAAAATAAATAAATAAAAATAAATAAATAAATAAATAAATAAATAAATAAAATAACTAAATAAAATAAATTTAATTAATTTTTCACAACTCTCATTCGATGAAGAAAGTAACAATACGTTTAAAGCGGTTCCATAACAAACAGACACAATAACCTAATAAAAATATTAATAAAGCCAGTGAGGAATAAATAAATAGACAGTCAATTAAAAAGAATTCAAGTGAGAGAACGTTTCAGTGACAAAAATTTAATATACGACATAGATAAATGCATGTAAAAAAAGGGAATTAGGATGAAGATTTTTTTTTCTCTCAAATATTGTTGATGAAAATAACAAAAACACTTTTTAAGATTAAAAAAAAGAGAAGTTTCGGAGAAATTTTGCTCTTATTTCAGAGATTAGTAAACTTTCAAAATTTTGCTAGTTGGGGAAGTTTGTTTTTGTTCATAGGCATAGTTCATAGGAATATAGAACATGCCAAGTAAAATACACACCGATTTCTGGAATGTTATAATACAGTTGTATATATATATATACATATATATAAAAAAAAGTTGCAAAATATAGAAAATATAGCTACTCCTATAACGAATACGTTTATGTATATATTTGGATATTATTTTTCAATAACACCACATTGGAAAGATTATATCTCTCATCCATAAATAATCATGTATATTATTTTAGAATTTTGTATTACTTTGACATATTTGTGTATATATTTTAGTTTATCTTGTAACGGATTTTTTTTTCTTAAACAAAGGGGAGATAGCATGTAGTGACAATATCGTCACGACATTGCTAGAATAAATATGTACATATAAAGAATGATTTAGCACAACTAAAGCGAAAATATATAAATATTTGTATATATATGAAAAAAAAGAATTATTAATTAAAGTAAAGTTTTAAATTTATTTTATTCACTAATGTTCATTTTAAATTCGTTTCATTCATTCAGGTAGTAATAATAACTTTAGGTTTCAGGAAAAGATGAAAGCTATTTTTTTTAATTAAAGCTATAAACTTTATGACTTTATAACGTTCGGTAAGAAAGAACGGTTTTAACAAGGAACACACAAGTGGGATTTCAATTGCTCACCATAAAAACTTCAGATGGTAACAATAGCAAAGGTTGTAAAAAAACCAGACTGTCTCCAACTTTGACATTACGCGCAGAAGCCAACAATGCCAGAATTTACAACCTCGAGCCCCAAAAATTTACGATTCCCCATGTGTGGTCAAAAACATCATCCGTGGGAAGAAGGCTGGTCACACAGAAGAGAATAAAGGGGATGGTCCTCCTACTGGACAGGGGACCAATGAGACGCGGAAGTGCAATTGCCCCCAATGAAAACGTTTGCAAGGAAACCAATAACAGAATAAAGAAAAGGGATTGGAAGTAATCAAAGAAAAAAAAGCTCTCTCAGAGAGAGAATTTAGCAGATTCGGAAGGTATTTTGTTCTGCCCAGTATGCCGTCATGAAGAAAGGACTCCGAAAAGAAAATCATTCCACTCCGATGCGGATGTTTAAGTGTTTTTTTTTGGACTTAAAAAAACCAATATGGAGTTTGTGAATAGATGGCAACCAGAGCTCACCGGACCACATCCCCTCAGCGAATTAAAAGGAAGCAGTGCTTGATGGCGAAAATGATATGCTTGAATATAATAAATTAATTTTTACGCTTCAAATACTTTGCGAGTGCAAACGGACATCTATAATTAAAGCCCGATCTGTATGGCAGACATTCATGATTAGTGATCTGTATCTCCAACAAACATTTATAATTATGGCCCTGCATTCTAACGGACAGTTATGAATTGTGTGTCTTCAGTTGTGCTGCGTGAGATTGCCGCAAACATTTATAATTATGGCCCTGCATTCTAACGGACAATTATGAATCGTATGTCTTCAGTTGTGCTGTGTGAGATTGCCGCAAACATTTATAATTATGGCCCTGCATTCTGACGGACAGTTATGAATTGTGTGTCTTCAGTTGTGCTGTGTGAGAGTGCCGCAATTTATTTTTTTCGATGGACCCTTCCGTGGATTAGCTGCCAACTGTTCAACAAAGGTGAGAAATTTAGACTTTCCTATGTGATGTTCCTATTTTTTAATAATTCTTTGGCTCATATTTCAGAAAAAAAATTATTATCAAAATTTAATTGTTATCTTAAAATTGAGTAAGGAATTCTCAAAAAAAAATTTCAATGAAAATTTAGGCTATGCCTTTTTAGTTGTGCTGTGAGCAATTGTATAGGTTTATGATAACATAAAATGTAAAAGAAAATAAATATTATTATGAAATTAATACATTTTCGAGTGGTATTATCTCATTGTGTTTCTAATTATGAAATTAACATTATCGAATGGTATTATCTCATTGTGTTTCTAACTATGAAATTAATATTTTTGAATGGAATTTTCTTATTGTGTTGCTAATTATGAAATTGATATTTTCGAGTGGTATTTTTATTATTGTGTTCTGAATGATAAAATTGTTGTTTTGAAATAAATATTGGTACGTACATAGATATCCTTGTTTTCTTTGATATTTTCTTTTCTTTATTTCTCTTTAAGTAATTTAATAGATGCAGATTCTTGATTATTAAAATTAATTTTTTTTTTGAAGACAGTTATTTTTAATATTTTTATTATCTCCTTAAAATCCTGATTTGCAAATTTAAACGTTAAATAATTTGAGTCTGAGCTATTGCGATTTTCCTTTATTTAAATTATTGATAAGTTTAAAAGAAAACAATTTTTATTCGGTAATATCCAGTTCAATCTCTCACAACGCGGATTGGGATATTATCTTAATATTATTTTATTTGTACTAACCACTATCCTTCGTGTACCGTGTAATGCGGTGTAATTTTCCTCACCACAATAAATCAACGGCAGCAAAGCAAAATCTTCAAAGGGCGGAAAGCTGTTTCTCTTTTCTGTCAAAAAGCGTGTAAGGTTTAGTTTATTATTATAATCATTTATTATTTTTGACAGATATGAGCAGACATTCGTGCATTGTTCTGGTTATTCTATCTATGAAGTTCTCGAGGTCGCATTTATATTTTTATTACTAATATTTAATATCTAAGAGTGTAACCTTTTATCCAAATTTCTCATGTTTTAAAAGAAAACACACACACTGTAAAAAAATTTTCCGTTAAAAAACGGAAATAGTACTGGTAATCTAGATACCGGTACTACTTCCGTTTTTTAACGGAAAAAAATCCGTAAATTCCAGGAATAGTTCCGTTTTTTCACAAAATATTACCGTTTTTTTTTTTAATTTTTGCCTTATGTAAAAATTTTTGTTTAAAAAGTTAAAAGAATTTCTCAAGGACTAACTAACATCTTTGTGATTTTTATTCTTTACTTTTCAAAGACACGTTAATATCAGGGACACATTATACAAAATTAATTTAAACAACAGTGAAGAAATGTTACATACCTCCCATGGGGTTCGAACCCGGGGCCTCTTGTGTCGTAGCTTGCGGTGTAATACCATTATACCAGGATTATTCAAACGCCTCTTTCAAATATCTTTAGTTATTTCGGATACATTTCGTAAAGTAAAGATAAGATTTTCAACGCAGGTGTTTTTTTGTAGAGATAATATATATATTTTTTTAAATGAATAATTCTAAATGTTTTACAGATTTTCTTTGCGTAATTTCGAATATTTAGCTTATTAATTTTGGCTTTATATATATAAAAATTAGTATTTAAGATATTACATGCATGAAAGAATTTATTAAAAGTTTTGTTTCCTTTTTTTTTTTTTTTTTTTTTTGGAAAAGTTGTAAAATTCTATTGTAATATTATTGATATTTATTTATTTATTTAAAAAAGTACTAACATGCTAAAAGAAAGAAAAAAAACGTGCATTTTAACAAATTATTTTTTGACGATCGAAGGTAAACTCAATAAAAATAATTACAATGGATTATATATATATATAAAACAGTTATTGATTTTTTATAACATATGTAATCCCCAAAATTACCTTTCTTAATTTCCATAATTTCTTTCCATAGTTTCGATTTTCTTTCCATAATTTCGAATATTTAGCTTATTAATTTCAGCTTTATATGTATAAAAATTAGTCTTTAAAATATTACATGCATGAAAGAATTTATTAAGAGTTTTGTTTCCTTCTTTTTTGGAAATGTTTTAAAATTCTGTTGTAATATTATTGATATTTATTTATTTATTTTAAAAAATACTAACATACTAAAAGAAAGAAAAAAAAACGTGCATTTTAACAAATTATTTTATGACGATCTAAGGTAAACTCAATAAAGATAATTACAAAGGGTTATAAAATAAATTTCAGTTATTGATTTTTTATAACTTATGTAATCGCCAAAATTATAAGAATTTCGGTAATATATTTCGATATATTTTTAATTTTATGTGCGAACTTCTTAATTTGAATAAATTAAAAAATATATATATTAAAATTAAAAGAAGAATTTTTTTCCACTTTTTTCAAAATATCCAACGCACTTAATATATATATATATATATATATATATATATATATATATATATATATATATATATATATATATATATATGATGAAAAAAAATTATTTTAAAATCACAATCAACTTTCCCTTTCAGCTATTTCAAACTTAAAAAGAATTAACAATTTTTTTTATTTTTTTAATTACTATTATTTTCTTAATATTTTAAAACTACGTTAGCTTTTTATTATTAAAACAGAATGAAATAGAGATATAGTCTAGCAAATTGTTTAAAAAACATAAACTCAGTATAAGGTTTTTATTTTCCTGGTAGATGGCACCACTAAACTCTACTGTTTTCGGAAAATTAACAAAAATAACAGAACTCTTCCGTTATTTAACGGGATTAGTGACTTCAAAATGTCAAATGCGGAATTTCTTGGTTTTTTTTTCGGAAAAAAGAAACTATTCCGTAATTTTTGGGGAAAAGTTTGTACATATTAACGGATATTTTTTACAGTGCACGCATACAGTAAAAGAAACACTTAGAATAATATTTCAGAAACCTTAGACTGATTCCTTTGAAAGAGATTGCAGTCACGCGAGTAAGTTTACGATTTTTTAAAGGTTTTATAGAGCCTAGTCTTTTCGCGAGAAGAAGCGAGATCGCTAATGTTAATCCTACGGCAAAAATCTTTATAGATTTATCGTTTATATTTTAATTTTTTTTTTTTTTTCATAGGCTATTCGAGGTCATTATCGAGGTTGTGCGTTGTAATTTTTCGATTTTTGATAATAATTTCACTCTCTTAAGCGGTTCCAATCGGTTCCAAAAGTGAAAGTTCAAGTTTCTTCTCGTGACTAGTGTAGGGTATTCAAACATCTCTAACTCTGTGTAATTTGCCATGAAATTGAATATATTTAAGTATTTTTTTCATACGTTACTGTAATTTTGTAATTTTGTTTGTTCGCTCCAGATTTATCTACAGCGTAATAAGTATAGTGTTCTAATGTTTTCCATTCGCTATTTTGTATTTGAAAGTAAACTTATGGTGACCATTATAAAGTTTAATTAAAAAAGAAAATTCAAGCAAAATGTTCATGCAGTTTTGAAATTTCAGTTTGGCAATGCAATTTCAGACAAAACATATACAGCAAATATGCATTATACTATGAAGGGGTACTTACAAAGGTAAATACTTAATCGGTTTGAATTAATTCCTTTTTAAAGTAAACTCATTCGAAAGAATATAGCTAGACACGATAGGGGCAAGGGGTTTTGTTTCGAAAATTTGCGGAAGTGGAAATATGTGTTTCTTTAAATATTTTTGACACGTTCACAACATAAGTTCCTTGTGACTTTCTAACAAGAAGGAAAATTTAACAGTGTTACTGCAAACAGATCTTAGTATTTGTGTTAAAATGTTAGAATGCTAGTGTATGAGACATTAATAATGTGCTATAAATAATAATAATAATATGTGAGAGTAAAACATTTCCGTGGTATTCGTTTTTCGTTTCGTATATTGTTGCAAAACTTTTGTTCCAGAAAATTTCAATAAACAAAATAAATTATCATTTGCTCCTATACGCTTATTTGTAACTTTGATCTTATATAGCTGTTTTCACAGAAGAATTTTCGAGATAAAAGTAATAATATATTTTACGAACTGCATGAGTACTATCGATTAACAACGATTTCATTCATTTTTATCGAAAGCGGTTGAGTATCTTCAGTTGTTATTAGAGAAAATTATTTATTTATTATTATTATTTTACTATTTTATTTTCAAAAAGCGGATAACTTTAAGTAACATTTGATGAAATATTGTTTCGTTTAAAGCCCTGATTTTTTCCGTCTATTTAGTAAGCTCCACAGCCCTTTGAATAGGCAAACTTTAATTACAATAACCTTCTGTAGTTAAAAAAGAATAAATAAATAAATAAATAAAGGGATGGAGAATTTGATAAACAATTTATTACATAACACACTGGAACTCAAGAAATATTCGATTATTCATCATTATTATCTGAATACGTCGATCCTCCATAATCAGGAGTCGTTCGTTGATTGTTATTTCTTTTCCTTCCCTGATTTCTTCCATTGGTATTATTTCTATTACTTCTGTTATTTCCATTAGATCCATTTCGACCACTGGATGAGCTATTGTTTTGATTATTGCGGTTGTTACGGCTACTGTTATTTCCTTGACGATCCGACGCTCTCTTATGACGAGTCAAAGCAAAACCTTCCGGTTCAAGTTCATCTTCTGTATAAAGAAAGAAAGAAATTTTGCATATTTCTTTTAATTTGGCAATCTTTTTTCACATTTGTCAATTAGTTAAAGAAAATTAAAACGGTGAATTTTTAACAGAAACAATCCAGTATATATTTTTTTATATCAAGCATAAGGTATACCATATAATTCAATGAGCATAATAACCTGTGTTCTAGGATTTATAAGAAATATCTCGTAAAAAGCGAACTTTTAAAAATAGTGGTGAAAATTTGGATTGTATTTTACCCTCGATAATTAAACGTTTATCAAATAACTAGCAGCCGTCGCCCGCTACGCTGGTCCTCTCTTCCAGCCAAATATTTTTTTTTCTTTTTTACAGTAAATTTTAGTAGAGAACGCCACAACCATTTGCAATTTACAAACACTATTCCTGAAAATTCATCTAACTAACAATGTAAGACTCATTAGAATTCGCCCATTAGTAATTTTTTAAAGACTAATCTTTCATAATCGTTTTCACATGATTATAGAAATTTACTCCAATATAACTGACTAACATTATAATTGAGCACTGTAGAGCAATTAGAAATATACTAGAAATACCCCAGAAAACTACTTATAATGCAAGCTTCATCAAAATGTAGCTAGTAGACCTGTTTAAAATGAATAATGTTCCATAACTGGGTTCTCCTGATTTTAAAACTTTCTCCATAATTCGATACATAGTAATATAAAACAATGTGAAACATGTTAAATGCTTTCAAAAATGATCTGACCGTGCAAATTCCATGAAAATGTTTTGAACAGGACTCAGGTTATCAACTGCCGGAACGAAATACGAATTTGTATTTTATGTGTAAAGTAGAAGTAGAGAGATGTAACGCCATAATAATATTAAGTTTTATAAAATAAAATTTATAAAACTTTATATTATTTTTCGTTATCTTGGCTGAATAAATCCTTAATAATATAACATGATGTAATTTTAAAAAGTTTTCAATGCACGAATATTTGTTATAACATGTTATGGTCATGGTTACAACAACTGTATTTAAATTTGTACAAAAGCAATCTCACTGAACTGAACTAATCGTATTTGTATTACGATCACAGAATTTTCCTCATCTTAATTTTTTAAATATTTAAATAAAAGGTATTTTACTGTCTGAGTGCTAATTTCAAGTTATATATCATATGTTTTATTATGTATTATCCGTGCCGCTGCTATAAATGAAAAAATATTTACTGCAGTCTAAAAGTTCGGTACGGTGGTGTTATATCACTCTATTGTCGCCAAGCATAAAAAATGGCGTCAAGTGAAATATTTCAAACAAGTTAACATTATTGGTGCAAAAGTAATAATTTTTTGAGATCAAAATTACAGAGTTATTAAACAAAGAATATATGAAAAGTAACAGAACAAACAAATATTTACATTAAAATATTTTTTCAAAAGCTCCATTTAAACAGCAGACATGAAAACGTAATTGTTTCTTAATAGCAATAAACTGCAGTACACAATAAACTAACAACAATAATACAACAACAATAATAACAACAATAAACTAACATTTTCATTTTCAAAACAAGGAAAAACTTCAATATATTTTTTTAATTCAAAAAATAATAAATTTAACAGTTTTGCATGCTTACGGTTAAATAATAATGAAAGAGAAGAAAGCGGGTTCAATAAATAGCAAGATATGCAAAGTTTGTAATAAAAAGTATTTGCACGTTTGAGTTAAAATAAATAGCGAATTAATATACATTTTGACATGGTGTTAATATAAAAAAAATAACAAAATGTAAAAAAAAAAAAAAAAAAAAAAAAAAAAATCCTCTGTTCTAAATTACGCCAATTTTCTGTAGACTCGGTTATGGAATAAGTCAGATCAATTTAACCCTTCTTTTTTAAGGTTCATTAAATGCCAAACAATGCCAATCGTTGATTGAATCAATTATTTAATCTTACTTTTTAATTAATACGTATGTAACAAAATACACCTATGTTTTTTCAATTTTGCTGATTTTATGATCAGTCGTTAAAGCTAAATGGCAATACGTCTGACACTGTGATGGTATTTTTGTTTAATTTACGGAATAGTATCGTTATATTCAATATTAGCAATACTTCTAACATTGTAAACAAACCTCTTAGCTGTCATTTTTGTCTACCAATATAGTTATTTATTTATTTATTTGAACAACATACATCCGACTTGTGTGCTCGACATGAAAGTCTGCTTATAAGTCATCGTCAGTATACAAGGACGAGATAGCACAAGGAAATTTACATCACAAGAGAGATACAACCAGGTGCTCCACACAAAGTGTGTGTGCAATGGAGCCAACGGGAATCGAACCCACAACCTCCAGCGTAGTAGAGCGGCGTCTTAACCACTCGGCCACGGAGCCCCCCCCCCCCAATATAGTTTTTCATTATGCTTAATATAGGTTGCTACAAAAATTGCAACGAAAAATGATATTTTTATGTTAGCTAGGCGCACGTAATATCATTGTTTCCGTGTTCGTCATTATTATTCTATACTATTATTTTTAAATATAAACCTTTCCCTCATTTAATTTAGAATACATACATGTAAAATATCCACTTTACATACATTTAAAATACACGGCTACACAGACTTCATATGCGCACAACATTGGCGAGTTTTCAACAAAATGTCGATTTTATGCCTGAAATGGCAATCCGCTTATTGTTGTTTAGTTACTAATACACTGCTTATTTACTTTTATTTTGTATTTTAAAATGATATAAATTGTTTTGTTCTATCATTATTAACTAAACTTTTTTTATTATTTATTATTTCCTTTGTAAAATAATAGAAAATAATTAAAAAATATATGTATGGTAACTGATATTTGAAAACTAAGGTTTTGCCAAGTTCGCGTCAGAAAAATATGGCACCAATGTGATGCGTCAAAGACATCTGTGCCAAAAATACATATGTAATTGCTATTTGAAAACTAAGTTTTCACCAAATTGGCCTCAGAAAAATATCGCGTCAATGCGGTGCGTATATGACATCTGTGCCACACGATTTTCACACATTTAAAATACAAAATAATAAGGGAAGAATTCCATATCCTACTCTGATTGGCACAATTGACAAAAAAAAAAAAAAAAAAAAAAAAAAAAAAAAGGGGGCAAAATGCCGTTTTAGCATCTTGGCAAATTTTGAATGAAATGATTTGACTGAATGACAAAAAAAAATTGGTTCAATTCTATGCATAACGTTATAAAGTGTATGATGGTGTTTTGATGGCGACACAGGGACAGACATTTTTTATAAACATGTCGTTTGGGACCTCTGATCCTTTAAACGTGTAAATCCGACGAAAACCGGAAGTAGAAAAAGCTTCAACTTTTACTTTCTTCTATCTTGAATATAATCCCTAGTTTTGCATGTACTATTTTGAATGGTGGAATTTGACAAATTCTGCAACAAGAAAAGTGTCAAAACTCGACAAAGGGTTATACTTAGCAGGGTCGAGGAGGGGGGGGGGGGGGAGGAGGAGTAAAAATTTACTAAATACATCTTATCTGTTTTAAGCGGTGATTCTTAGAGATTTTACGCATCTCTTAACGCTTTTACAGCTGCATGCATTTTTAAATACTATTGTTTTATGTTACAAAGGGAAAAAAAAGTGAAATTTCATGTGTCTCTTCTGTGCAATTTCTTTTTCTTTCTTTTTTTTCCGAGACATGTCGCTTTACTTGCCAGTGAGCGATGTGTTTATGTTTTAAATTTGTTTAGCAAATAAATAAATAAATAAATAAATAAATAAAAATAAATAAATAAATACTACATTAGTATTTCGTGAAATTTTCAATTGTGTTGATGTGGGATATTTGACCCTCATTATCGATTTTGTATCGAATATACACCCTTTTCAACATACCAAAGTATGGAGTAAATAAATAGAAATGCATACAAATGAAGCAAAATCCCAAATACAAAATAAAAGAATTCAAATAAATAACAACAATAGCAACAAAGAACGTGTGAATAAAATGTTCATTTTATGGGGGTTTTCTTTTAGTGTGTGTGAGAGAGGGGCTACTTCAGTAACGCAAAAGGACCCTCCTCTAATGCCATTCCTATAGCAGAAATTTATAAAGATATCTCAGTTGCATTATTTTTAAATTATTTTTTTTCTTTGGGTAGCTTCGATTGATCTTGACAAAGATCGTTTTTTACTGTTTCGATTTTGACAGCAGATTTTATTTATGAGAATGCTTTCACTTTCGAAACCCGTTCCGAAAATGAAAGTCTCCTCATTAAAAATATTTACAAACAAAGTCGAAAATTAAAAACCTTCCTTCGAACAGCTTGATCTCAGATATCCAATTAAAAAAAAAATCATTTAAAAATATTAAAATGCAACTGAAATATCTTTATAAATTTCTTCTTAGGAATAGCATTAAAAAACAGGTCTTTTTGTTTGACTGAAGTAGCCTCTTAAAGGTAGAAAGTAAAAAGTATCAGTTGAATATGTGATCTTTTATTTGTTAGAATCGACTCGCTATCTGTCCACCAGACAGCTTCAAATAGAATAAATGGGATTTTCTTTGCCACCTATGTCGCGCAAATGAAAATTCAGAATTTAGATTTAAATCTGGACTAATATTCTTAAAAACGTTTTCCCTATATTTTAATGGCCTTCACATATTATCAAATAACCTATTTATAAAGAATTAAAAAAATTTTTGCTGTAAATAGATTAAAAAAATTAATAGAGATGTTTTTAAAAATCCAATGAACAAAATTTTGCAGAAAAATAACATGCATAAGCATATAGCATATCTATTAGAAAAAGAAAAGGGCGATTTATCACTAGAGACCTTAAATCATATTTTAAATCATTTTAAGGCATCACGCATACACTGTGTCTACCTTGCTTTACGTTAACTTTCAGACGAACAATTTTATGCTTCAGTTCACTTAATCTGAAACAGAAAGTGAAAAGCTACTTAAACTATATCACGTCATACATAATCCGATAACATGTTTCTACAAGTAATGATTTGTATCTGAAAAATAAACACTTGGAAAAATCTGTTTAATGTATTTGATGACGATAATCATCTTCTATAATTATCTTTTAAAAGAGAAAAGCTGTTATTTGTCTTCATACACTTGGGAATACATATAAATATCCGTAAAAGTCTTAATTTTGTAAGCTTTTCCTCCACATGTATATTTTAAAATTTTAATCATACGTAAAATAAGAACATTTGACAAAATCTAGATGTGCCGTTACAAAAGAAAGTTGTTTTAAGTTGGTTCAGAAATGTAAAATCATATTTGGAAGAAGATATTATTAATATTTTCTTCCGAATTCTAAAGCATACAGAGAGAATTTTCAATAAGGTTAAAACAAGGTTTCTTTTGTGCTCTTAAAACAAGGAAAATTTTGGGACCAAAATCAGTTAAAGATGTGTATTATCTAGTACCAAATAACGAAAAAGAACAAATTACTGTTACGGGATGTTTTTCAGCAAATAATGCGATTGCTCCATTGGTGATAATATATCCATATAAGCATCTTTGAAGGGAAATTGTGGAATCAATCTGTGCCAAATTGATGGGCTATATAATTATATGTAAATGGTTGGATAGTGCAAGAACATTTTTCATTTTAAATGCATTCTAAAATTCCACATTGAATAGTTTGGACTATCGGAAAGGGATGATAAAATTGAAGATATGTTATTTATATTTCACAGTTGCACAGCACATCATTTAGATAATGATATGAATGAAAATTGGAGACTTTTTTTTAATGCCTTATTTTATCTAAATTTGATTTCAGTAAAACATTGTCTTTATCTTATAAATCCTTTAAATTTAAATATTTTGTTTTATATCTTTGCAATATAACTCCATTAATGTTAGTTAGTAATAAACAGTTAATAATATCATTAATATTTTGTTTTATATCCACATTATAAATCCTTGATTATAATAAATTCATAACTTAAATTTAAATATTTTGTTTTATGTTTTTTCATTATAAATCCTTTAATGTAATGAATTTCTAACTTAAGTTTTAATATTTTGTTTTATTAGTATGCTTTCATTAAGTTCTGGAGCAAAATACAATTGAAACAAGTTGGAAATTGCACGTGAAGAGTAGCAAATGAGGTGCGTTCGTACATAACGAAATTTTAAAAATATACATATCTTTCTGATATAATAGACAATACTTCGGATACAGTACAGTGGTTGAACTCTTTGTGTTCCTATAAACATACAGGAAGTAATTTTTATTACACCTCAACAACGTATATCATATTCATAAAATGTGGCACAGTTTAATATAATTAAAACATGTCCCAAATAATGTTTCCCCATACAGGATTATGTAGTGGAATACTTTTGTGTGGCCCTGTAATTCAATAGTAAATTTTCTTTGGATCTCAGAATGTACAGAATTTATATTTTAATATATATATACGTCATAGGTTCATGTCAATTTTATTATGTTCGAATGAGTGTAACACCATTAAAATGCATTTGCAACTTTTTTCCCCATTGACTGTAATGTAACGGAATACTTTTGATAGTCCCTGTAATTGATCGATGCATCTGATTATCATAAGATCTGAAATGACTCGACAAAATTATGTAATAATTATATGTTTTAAACTTCAAACGATTAAAATGCATTTTTAACTTTTTTTTTCCCCATTGACCGTAATGTAACGAAATCCTTTTGATTTTCCCTGTAATTTATCTATTCATCCAATTTTCAGAAATTTTTAAATGACTCGACAAAAATATGTTATAATTATGTATTTTAAATTTCAAACGATTCGATTGGATAGTTTTTGCGTTGTTATATGCGGACAGACAGACAGACGGACTGAACGACAACTATAGGTGCTACGTATTTACATAATTACGAATGCATCTAAAAACAATTATCTGTTATTTTTTGTATGGTGGCTCGTTACTGGAACATAGGCGGTCCATTACTGGAACATAAGTGGCCCATTACTGGGCTTTTGGGTGTGTAGACATATTTCTATTGTTTAAAATTAAATTTTTATTTCTATTGGGAAATATAACTGGGAGATTAGTTAAATATTGTTGAAAGATTAATATAATATGAAAAAAAATTGAAATACAATAATTATAACTATTAATAAAAAATTATTTTTTAGAGAAATTCCTGAAGGGGGCCCATTACTGGCACATCTACCCTATATCATGATGAACACTAAAACATTACTTCTGTGCTATCTTATTTTATTTTATTTTATTTATTTTTACAAATTAGGCAAAACCAATCATCACTATCTAGACTTTTTTCTTTAGATTCTGAATCATTAGACATTTTTTAACACAAGTTTTCTTTAACTTAGGTCTGTAGTTTTTCTTTTCATTCATTTTCTTTCCAATCGAACTGTGCCTTATTTTTTAAAAACTTGATGTTATAATTTCTTTTATGCTTTGACAGCTCCTTTTCTGTCTCTTTTTTTTCAATTCAAGTTTTACTTTATATGCCATTAACACAACTGTTTTTCAATTCCTCTGTATTTTGACTTAACTGATTTTGGCACGACAAACAGTAGACCGGGAGGCGGTAGCACTGATAATCATCTCATCGAGATTACGGTTGAAACTTCGGAATTAGTTACAACTGGATTCTTATATTAAAACACAATCGGTCTGCCAAGTTATATTTTAGTGGAAAGCACCTGAAAACTCGATTTTATTGGTTGATTCGTAGGTTTACCATTATGCTTTCCTGTCCTAATTTTCCCTGTTTACATACCTTTAGATGCAGGAAAACACAAGGGTAAACCTGCGAGTCAGCCACTAGCGTCGGGTTTTCAAGTGTTTTCCACCAAGATATGACTTGGTAGACCGACTATGTTTCAATATGCGAATCGAGATTTACCTAATTCTGTAATTTCAGCCATGATTTCTATGAGGTGATTGTCGGTGCTGCCACCTCCCGGTCTATAATATTTTCAACAATTATTAAAAATTTCTTTTGTAGGAGGGTCTATCTGCAGACTTCTTGTGGATCTCTTCAAAACCTACTCTTTCCTTTCGATTTCTTATATCTTTAACAATGGCAAAAGAATTAAATTCC
The DNA here is from genome assembly GCA_964019185.1 of Maratus speculifer. Classification (NCBI taxonomy): domain Eukaryota; kingdom Metazoa; phylum Arthropoda; class Arachnida; order Araneae; family Salticidae; genus Maratus; species Maratus speculifer. Next base: position 94,653,276 of record OZ025293.1, read on the forward strand.
CCCAGAACTGTAAAGAGTCAGCTCTCCGCTCCGCGGAATTGTAAATATCTTACCGGAGGAAATGTCTGAATTCAACAAAGTAAATCATGTACTCCGTAGGAATAAAGAATTAAAATAATAAATACAAATACGTATAAAAGAACAGAAATTGCAAACAAAATTTATTGTATAAACATGACAAATATATTTTTAGGGTTTCATTCATCTGACGAAACCCTATTCTTCTCTGTTCTTGTCTGTGTGTTCGTCACAAAGTGCATACAAAAAAAAAACTGTGTAAGTCCGTGACACCAAATTTTTAATGTACCTCCAACTCAGTATCTTGTGTCACACAACAAATCATAAAATTTTGAAAAAGTCTATTATTTTAATTAAATTAATTTTTTCAATGACATCTGTTCCTTTTTGAGGAGATTTTAGAAGAGAAGCTTACTTTGAACGTTTTTTCGTGTAGACATCATAGCTTGGATGCAAAGCATTCCGCTAGTAAACCATCTATCACTTATATTGTAATATAATATTATATATTTTATATAATATTATATTGTAATTTTCAATATGCCCAAACGCCCCTTTTTTCTCGGACAATCGCAGGGTTAAAATTAATGTCCTAATATATTAACACATTCTTAAATATCCCAATTTTCAACAGAATCCCAGATATTTTAGCGATAACTTGTGTTCTAATTTAAATTTTAAGAAAATTTTAAAAATATTTAAACGCTTAACATTGATTGTTTTACTACTCCATTTATCATGAAGAATCATAAAAAAATGAAGAAAATTAAAATACTTCTAAGAAGTAAATGTGCTTCATATTTGCAATGCATAAATGTTTCCTCTGAAGAATTTTATAAAACAAGCATCACAGCTTACAAGGAATAAAATTATTTCGTTCTGTTCTATGCCCCTTCCTAGAAATGTTAGGTATTAAAACTCCTATCGAAATGTGTATGCGTTAAATGAATGAAGCCGTAAGTATACAAATGGATGAATAAAAAGATATAAAAGTAGGGTAGTAATACTTTATCAATCCAAATTGGGATTTTTAAAAATATCACTACCAAAATAAAACAACAAAAGAGATCAATATCTTTATTGAAAACAGTATTCAATTCACATTTCATAGTCATTAAAATTATAATGGAACATATGTATGTTATTAACCTTTTCATTTATACGGGCCTCATATGAGGACAGATAAATATTGCCTATAAAGAAAAAAAATGCATTTCAGCATTTATTTATGGAGATCTGATTTGTGGACTGATACTATCTAGCATGCAGCACTATAATAAAATTATTTTATGATGGGTTCTCATTTATCACAAAAAAGAGTTTGATTTTTTTTTAAATAATAATGAAAAAAATTCATACACGAAAGGGTTGATACGGTATTTGAAAAAAAAAATATTTCAATAAAATTTTTAAAAAATCTTGTTCTAAAATTTCGGATTTTTCGTAAGCATTTTTTCCCCCCAGGGGGATACCTTCTTTAGGTATTCACGGGCTTCACAACCCCGGGGCACCTGAGTGATCTTTCTCCTTTCCTTTTCCTCTTACTCCTATTGTCTTCCTTTCATCTTTGTTTCACTCTCATTGTGGTTTCCTCTCCGGAGGTGAGGGCAATTCTGTATGGGCCGATGTCATCCTGTATATCGACTCATGGAGAATTGTAAACCACCCACGTGTTGGCCGTGCGTGGCGACCCGTGTCCCTGGAAAGGGGGATCCTGGTAGTTGAGGGAAACCAACACACTGCTTTGGCCTCTGCTTCAGGTAGACGGGAGGTGCATATTGGTCCCGTATGCATCAATCGGCTGGTCAGCTGGCTTTTGTCACTGGCTTTAGGGATCAAGTGATCGAGCAAATACTAGTCATCTCGTTAAGGGTGGAGACTGACATAGGTTTGTCTTGTGACCGTATGGGCCCTGGTTAGCACTGGTGCACGAATGTGTATCCCCTTGTTGGGCTCGGTAGTGGGTGGTGCGGCCGGGGTCTGAATTTTATTATTTTTAACATGGATGGGAAAACTTCATTTCCTTCTATGTCTCTCCCCAGTGGAGAGCACCAAACTGTTCCGACTTCTTCCTTCACACGCTTTTTTATTGTTAAACGCACTGATAGCCACTCTGATAGTTCCTTTGGCAAAACGTCACCATTTCTCATAGCAAAAACTTTTCAGTCTGCCTTAGGGGATGGTCATACTCTCAAAAAATTAAAATCTGGGGATTTACTAGTGGAGGTTTCTACAACTAAACAATCACAGATTCTTTCAAATAGCTCTACAATAGGCCCTTTTTCTGTTTCTGTTCAGGTGCATAAAACTCTAAATACAAGCCGAGGCGTTATTTCTGAACCAGATCTTTTATTCTCTACGAAAGATGAACTCTTAGAAAACCTAAAAGACCAAAATATTATAGATGCACGTCGTATCACGATCCGTCGGAATGGCCAAGTCCTTCCTACAAAGCATGTCATTCTCACTTTCAATAGCCCTACTTTACCAACAAGAATTAAAGCTGCTTACCTAAATTGTCCTGTCAGACCGTACATTCCTAACCCTTTCCGTTGTTTTAAATGTCAGCGATACGGCCACACTAAAACTAACTGTCGCGGTTCCCTTACCTGTGCACGCTGTGCAGAAATTGACCACGACAGCAATTCATGTGAAAAATCAGAACGCTGCATAAATTGCAAGGGTAATCATACAGCTTTCTCTCGCTCTTGCGCAAACTGGATCCGTGAAAAAGAAATTCTGACTGTAAAAATAATGCAAAATCTTTCCTACCCAGAAGCTCGTAAAATTGTAGAAGCCAGAACCCCGTCTGTCGGCGTATCGTATTCAAGCCTATTGAAACAGCAGTCTAAATCTGTAAGACATATTAGCACCCAGACTGACTTTTCTATGTCATCGAAAAAGTCAGCCAAAACACAATCAATAAACACCCCAATCAAAGAATCCCGTGATATCTGTTTACCTTCGTCAGAACCTGTTACTATTTTACACACATCTACTCACACACAAAAATCTGCTCAATTTAAAAATCAGAAATCTCAAGCTCAATCTAAGGGATTATCCAAACCTCTAAATGAAACTAAGGCCGTTACCTCACAAAAAAATGACCCGAACTCATCTGCATTAAGCTCTAAAAAGTCCAACTCTAGTCAAATAGTGAAAACTGGTGTTCAGAAAGAAGGGACCAAGGCTGGGATCCAAACTGCTACAAAATCAAAAACATTACAGAAATCACATATGCTTAAAAAACAAACTGAAACCATAAAAACCCCAACTCCAGCAACCCCACGGCGGAAGACTATTGTTAAAAGATTGCAAAATGCATCGCTCAGCCCATGCAAAAGAAATTTTAAAGATCCCAGGCAACTGCAGCATTATGTCCAAGAAGCTATGGAATCCGAGTCTTACGACAGTGGCTCGGATTCCGAGGAAAATACTATGTTTGAAGAGTATGTGCCTGGTTAAAGTTGTAATTATTGTTTTCTGTAGTACTTTTCCAATTTGGTTATCGTGTCACTATCTTACTGTTTTAGAATTTTTAACTAGTTTTAGAATTTTATCTTTTTTACAATTTTAAATATGTTTGTCTGGTTTTAATTGATTTTTAATTTCATGAATCACCGCATTGTTTTTATCAACTTAACTCATATCTACAATGGATTTTTAATGCAACTTTCACCTTTTACATTTTGTTTTGAAATTTAATATTATCTTATTTCTACACTAAACTAATGATTTAGCATTTTACTATTTTTGCCTTCTTATATTTACCTGACCATATCCAGATGGGAAGCCCCCCATCCGGATATTTTGACGTTGTCTTTTTTTCCTCATTTTTACAATTTTGTCTTTGGTTTGGCGCAGCATGTCCCTCAAGGGATTTTGTGCCATTAAAACCTATACAACCAACCAACCAACCGTAAGCATTTTTTTTTAAATCTATGTAGTAAATTTCATAAGAAACTGAAATAAAAAAAAAACATCTTTAACATATTTCAGAATAGACACATTATAAAATAAAAGTCAAAAATTAAATGGTGTTTCTAAAATATAGTATGCATCAAATTTAATTACTTTGCCAATTAACTACGGTATGCACATTCATGCTTCAAAATATAAAATGATGTTTGCGAACTTATCCGCCCAAAGATCCTTAAAATTTGCAGATTATTATTAACATTATTATTTTTTTTTTCCTCTTAAATTTTATTTAAATTTTATTTTTTAAAAATTCATGCTGTTCATAAACGCAGATGTTAAACGATCAGGTTGAGTTTTAGAAAATTACTTATTTAGAAGCAAATTCACACAAAAGACAAATCTTTTTTTATTGCACTCGTGCAGCAGATAACTTCTTTTTCATTCAACCCCTAACACATATATGAGGTATATGGGGGCACATGTGAACAGTTCACATAAATATAGCAATTTCTAGTATCCGAATTAAGGTCTATAAAAAAATATCCAGTATAGTGAACAGAACTTTCTTTTACAAAATTTTTTAATCAACAGTATAGTTTTTCTTACACTTTTTAATAGTTTTATAAATTCAAAATTTTTTTACAATATGCCCACTAGTGGAGTAGTTGTGAACACAGTAGAACACGTATGAACATAAGGAAAAAAAAATATTCTTTGACATGCTTTTTATTCTGTTATTCATTTGTCATCATAATCATTAAGTTAAATTACCTATTAAATTCACTATAAAGAAAAATATGTAGGGGGAACTGGGGTACATTGATACATGGGGCACATTGATACACCCCCTCTACCGCTCACAGGGTCATTACAGGAAGTTTCACAACAGCTCCAAAAGGTGATGCTAGTGTATTCAACTACATACAGAAAATCTTGGAATGATTCAGCAGTTTGATGAAATGGGACGGGTGATTTATTGTTTTTGTTGTTCAAAAGTAAATTTGAGTTGTACAATTGAAATGCTATTATACAACTGTTCCAGTATTTTCAACCAAAATGAATACTTTCCCTGGTAAGTACTGCTACTCTTTATCAGTTCCTCATTATTTATTGTTAGATATATTGTGAAGTGTTGGATTTGAGACTCATTTTATTCAAAATCGCTGTATGGGGCACATTGATACAGTTTATGACGGGGCACATTGATACAGCCTAAATCCTTTAATAGTTCATATTTTCATTAACTTTTATTATTTTTTTTACCATACACTCCTTAATCCAACCTTTTTTTCACGAAAAATTTCTAATATTAGTTTTTATTGAAGTGAAATAGCTCTAATTTCTTCATATTAAAGCATTTTATAGTATTTTTGAAAACAGAAGACGTAGGAACTTACCCAGCATCTAGTGCTAGTAGAACTAATAAAAGAAAAGGACGGCATTCTGGCAAATCTCGAATTTATATCGATTCTCCAGCACTGTAAAAAATCTGCGCAATGTTCTTGACATTTACTGTGTAACATTCCTGGGTTTTCTCGGATTATTTCTTTTGATTCAAGAATACCGAGAAATCCGGTGTAATACCTTCCACAAGGTTGTGTAACTTTTTGGAATAGTTGAGAAAGTGGAAATTACTGATCAACTGTGAAACATTCCGAATATTTTATGTGTAACATTCCTTAGTTTTAGTAGGCTTACTTTTTGTGAGCTTTAGTGTAACTTTTCGGATTTATTGTAAAATAGAAGTAATTGATAATCTGGGCAAATTTATATATGTTTTGTGAGTGACATTCCTTATTTTGTGGTTGGTCAGAAAATTCAATTACAGAAAAATCGTTATTTTGCGTGTAGTAAATTTTATTATCCCAGTTGTGAAAAGACTACGGGATCTTGCACTATAAAAAATAGCACAAAGGTGCGTATACCCCACTAATTCTACATCTCAAAGCTCTTTTTCAAATTTCTGCCTTGTAGAGTTCCTGAGCTATATTTTACATGTAAAAATCAATTTTGTGTGTGTATTGTTTTGTTCGTTTAGTTAAGAATCGAGTATGGAAACTAGAGTCATAAATTTTTACCGAAGCTTTTACTACGCATTTAATTGTGCATCTCGAACATCTTTTTTCCCAGTTTAGACTCTTAAGACTCTTCTTGGTCTTTATTATTCCTCCTTACTCTTCTTACTCCTTTTTGCGTGTGGGTCATTTTGTTGCCTCAGATGAAAAAAAAAGACTATGGGATCTAGAGCAACTAATTTTGGTATGAAAGTGCTTATGTTCGTCTTTATTGTACATTTTGAAACCTATTTTTACAAATTTGACCAATGTTCGTTTTACGAAATTATTTTATCAGTGATTGTTTGAAGAAATTCTTGATTATGGTACCACGACTTTTTATCAAAATACCTACTATTTCCGATTAGTAATATTCGCCTTTTTTAATCATCTAGCCAGTATAGAGGATTTCTTTTTACAATGTTTATCACAATTTCCGAATAGTAATCTTTCTGTCATTAAATAAAACGATTACTATTCGGAAATAGTTTGATGTTCACATTAAAAACTTAATATCTAGGTATATGAATTCGCGTCTTAAGCGAAATCTTTTTGTTCCAATGGATGAAAATTTTTTCTTATATTAAATGGAAAGTTTTTACATTTGTTGTAAGAGCGATGTTCTGGTGATGCTGGAACTGGAGTAAATTCGGGTATTAATCAGCATCACGTCTTAAGCGGGTTCGACTGTTTCCTCTAACAAATCTAGCATAAAAAATATTATAAACAAAGACAACGCTTGAAGGGCAAAGGGGAGAAGCTCTGACCAACTATTTTATTTTTCAAAATATTGATTCTATAACATGTAATTAAAGCCATATCGGCAGAGAAATGTTTGAATTTTGTCGTTTCTCCCCCTTCCTCCTCTTTAGTATCTGTAAGCTATATATGTATGTGGAGGATGAAAAGGTAGAATTTTAAGACACTTACTAAAAAATATTACTAATTTTGTGGTAAGGTTAGTGGGCCTAAATGTGACTCCTAAGTACGGTAATGTTCTTTTACTTAAAATGTTAATGCAGAAACCCCAAATGCTATATAATAAAAAATTCGATCTTTTAACGTAACACTAAGCATTTTTCTGCCTTGATAAAATTTTTTTAGAGATTTTCGATCAAATAGAAGTTGTTCATTTTATAGCCCCGCCCCCCCCCCCATATTTCGTAAATTTGTCAAATTTCCCTAAATTGCCTCTCGAAATTTTAACTTTGAAGATAAAATAATCTTATTAACGTAAATAAACTATGTCTGTTTCATTTAACTGACCAATAAACTGTTAAAAAAGCGCCCAGTTTGTGTATTAAAAAAAAAAAAAAAAACTACCAGGTAAGTTTGCATGGTATTCTTGATATATTGTATTAAAATAATTAAAGCAAATTTTATGTTTAATTAAGCTGTTGTAAATTGCATAATCTTCCATTTAAAATTTTTCTTAAACTTAGTACTTAAATATGTATTTAAGATTATCAAAGTCGAACAATATACTTCTTTTTAATTTTTTTAATCAAAGAAATTCAGTGTATATTTTATTAACAAAATATAACCACATGATTATTGAAATTACAATATCTTTATCATGGAAACTCTGGAAGATTTTGTGTTGATTGAAAATCTTGTGCTAAATATTTATTTTAGTAAAGTTAATTTTACTAACATTATACAAATCATTAGCTGAATTCCAGTCTCCGATTAAAACAGAATGCAATTGAGATATGCCCCCATTGAAGTGTAACTTAAGCGAGTATTTTTTAAAATCCTTACATTTGAATTCTGTTTTCATTTTTTACTCATAATCGACATTTTATGAATTTATATTAGAGAAATGATAAAAAATAAAACTACGCTTATTTAAATGAATATTTGTTTCAATATACTTATATTTAAGTACAGAAAATGTTAAATTTCTTTTTTAAGTCAAAGAATGCATTCCCAAGTAATTGAAGTATGTTGGTGCAACTTCCAAAAATGCACTTGTTAGCTGAATATCCAATCTTTGCCATATACCCTTTGCATATCTTTTATGCATGAGACAGTGTGCCACTACATGAATTTTGCAATCTGCAGAGTTTTTTTTTTTTTTTTATAGAGTTTTACAGCAAGACATTTATATTTAAAGAAAGTTATTTTTAAAAAATGTTTGAAATAAAATACAAATTAATCCAGTTTTATTGCTCCTAATTTATCAAGCGTCAGAAATTGAAAATTTCTTTTACTCGAGTCAAAGCTGACTTTGATGATGGAACAAAAGTAGATTATGATATTTACTACTTTTGAATATACCTCCTGGGAGTGTTATCTATCTTTTAGGAATGAATGATACGGTAATTTGTTTGATTTTTAAATTGAAAATAAAAATTGAAGACTATTTTACATTTTATTACAAGTGCAGTTTAACTTATATGCGTAAGCAGACTATAAAAATTCTATACACTTTATCATAAGCTAAAAACTTTGTGTAAGTTAAATGAAGGATTAAGTAAAAACTAAACAAAATTTTATGATATCAATTTATAATCTTAATTTAAGGAAAAAAATTACATAAATTAAGAATTACTGGATTTTTATCAGGTTTTTAATAAAGTCAATTCTTTAACTGCTGAATTTTTTAACATTTGTATAGCATAGTTTTTGAATGTTATTTTCTTTTAAAAAATTCTGAAGAATTGGAATAATTTATGTGCATGTGTCTTTATTATACAGATCTGTACATAATTATTTACAGTAATCTTTCATTTGTATGTTGGTGCAAAATATATAAAAAAATTAACATTGGTCATTGGCCAGTTACTCAGATTTTTAATTATTGACCATTAATTACTAAATTACTACATTAATTAAACCCTTCATATAAAATCATATGAAGTGCTTACTTCCATATTTAAAGCGTAAAGAATCACTTTGAATTTAAATCTTGTTACATCTGTTGTTGTGATTTGAACTATTTCAGTGTTACACAGTATACCTTGAATCTGACAATTTTTTTAACATCTTTATTTTGACAGGGCTAGCAAATGCATTTTGAAAATTTCACAATACTTTTTTATAAAACATCGGATAAATTTTATAAGTGTTTGAAGTGAGGATGGTGGTGGGGGGGGGGAGAGTTGCTGCAATTATTATGATAGTTAAAAAGTATAATTAAGTATCTGTGAGATTAATCCATCTTTCTATTCAATATGTACCCAAAATTTGAAGCTATGTGCATAATTTTATGCAAGGAAAATGCAATTTAAAATAAACAAAATGAAAGTGGTTGATTGCTCCCCCCCCCAAAAAAAAAAAAAAATACTTAACCTAAAAACCCTTGTATTAAGAAGTTAAGTGTCATGCCATTCACCGGTGACTGACATTGAAATTTCCGTTTTAGCCACGTCAGTCGTCGGTGGGCGACGGCGTAAATTGTAATATAAAACTAAATATTGTATTGTTTTAAGGAATTGCTGAAAATTTATTTAAAATTTTCGTTTTATTTTATTAAAGAATATAATTTAGAAAACGGAAAATTCAGTGTCAGTCATCTGTGACTGGCGTGGAATTAAACGTGTTAAAGGAATAATTTATCTTTTTAATAAAAGGAGACCAAAATTTGAAACTAATTGGTTCTCGACATGAAAAATCTAAGAAAAGCTGAATTAGTCTGAGAGGGGGGGGGGGTCCTTCTACACTTGACCTAACATTGTTGAGTTGCTGAGTCTCACCTAATTTTCCAATAAACTGATACCCAAACTTCAAAGAAAACATATAGTTCGAAACAAAAGTTTTTGTTTAAGCTTATTTAGCTTATTAGCAGATTTTGTCAATTGGCACACTTTAATTCGCACAGGATTGAGATTCCTGGATTAAGTATATTAGTAATATTAACTTTGAATTGCGTTATATCAATTTTGTCATAAATGAATTAATCGTATTGTATAACAAGTCGGAGGAAGAGATTTTAAGGAATTTCAGAATTAAACATTAAAATTAGACATTTCGAAAAACTTTTTTTAATTTCAAGATGAACTACGTCCCCTGTTTTAAATATTTCATAGTGTATAGTAGCATGCGTAATTATCTCGGATGAAAAAAAGATCTCTTGACAATTAACTATGCCTTCCCTCCAGCAGTGATTAAGAACCTTTAAACCAATAAAGAGTTATCTACATTCTTTTCTAGTGTTTAGGATAATCGTCAGTTTGTACTACGAAAATTATAAACGATTTTTTCCCATTTTATCCCTGGTATCGATATATCTTATAACCATCGTGTTTGAGAATAGCATCCATTAAGTTTCGAACTGATTACGATAAAGTTAATCGGTTTTTAGTGTTACTCGACGGTGGAAATTGCTAATTTTACGCTATATTGCAAGGAGCTAACAAAAAAAGGTGTAAAAGCGTAAATGATCTTATATTGTATATCTATATCGAGGAAAGTGACAAAACTGAGGTCCGCAAAACCCTGCGACATAGTGGGGAGGGGGCTATGAAGTAATTGTGAAAAATAAACAACTTAAACAATCATAAACTATTGCTCATTTTAGGATTTTAACAACGAGTCATTTGTATTGAATAACGAATGTATATTTTGCGTACTTGTAGAGTGATCTGCGCGTAAAAAAAATCATACCCACAAGATGGGTTACGAGACGGGGACTGATAAAAAGATAATGAGAAAATGGGGGAAAAGATATAGATTTCTTGTGGAAATTTTTCCTGAAGACTCACAAACTATAGTTAGTCTACTGAATGGAGATTTCACAAAATCAATACATAATAGAGAGAAAAATGTTTCAATGATGTATAAACCCGTTTTTATCTAATAAATTTAAATCTTTCACTTGAAATCCAAAATAATACAATTCATTTTTCAAAATTAAACAAAACCCAGTACATTTCATGGATATTCATTTTTGTTCATGCGCAACATGACAACAGTGCACTTGCAAAAACTCCCTGATTAAAATGTATATGTTGAATATTTTGCAACTTCTTTCATTTTTTGCAAAACATTCTGGGAGTATGCAAAAGTAGTTGCAGTACTTTATATATTGATATTACAGTCTTCTTAGGACATATATATTTAAGTATTCTATATTATCAAGCTGTTGTATAATACAAAGTGCAAATGAGAATAACTTCTCCAACACATAAACATTTTGATTTTTCCAGAAACTGAATAAACACTATTGCATTCAATAATTTATGCATAAAAAAATGAAACCTATAATATGCTTTTTGTTTCTTTGTAGCCACATTGGATAACAATCAAATTTGAAGATAATGATAGTTCATTAACAGAAACAAAGAAGACCTTGGAACACCAGAATTATATTTAAATATTAAAAGTCACTTGTATATTAAAGCACCCATCGCGTAAGGATTTTCAGATTTTTTTTAGAACATTTTTCTTCTACTCTAACTAGGCCTTTTATTGAAGATTACTTGCAATGGACAGAAAAAATGCGAGTTACTGAATCATTTAGCTCTGAAAATCTGCAAATTCATAGACAATCCTTCTGCAACTAACGAAAGCAGGGAGAAAATGAAATTTTAATTAAAGATGTCGAATTTGAACAGAGTGTATTTTCGACAATCTCTTTATATAATTTTTTTAGCATAAAATATCGTTTCAAAGGCACTGGGACTAGCACTTTCATTGAACTAAAATTGTTGAAGTTGGTTTAGTTCCACGAAAAGGAGTTACTTTATGTGAAAAATTAAACAAATTGTGATAAATTCTAGATTTGTAATTATTCTAGGTTTTAATTCTAGATTGTAATTTTAGCCATAATATGAATAAAATTCTGTGCATATAATAAAAGTTCTGTGAATTTTTATTTTTGATTATATTATTTTTTAAATTACACTATAGTTGCGATAACTTAAGTCGAAGGGATTCTAAAAAAATATTTTGTAATAGCCAATTGTTCTGATAAGTCATTTAGAGGAATTGATAATATCAAATAGAAAAATGTACTTCATTTTATGTATCAAGAATACTGTATTAAGATTTTCAAGTTTTTAGAAATATCTTCATTCGGCAGCTAAATATTCCTTTTTTATTGTATGTCTTGACATCTGAATTTGAATTTTGTGCATAAACCACATGGATGAATGTCTTTATATATGCTAATGCTTGAATTGCAATTTATAAGTTATTTCTTACTATAATTTTAAAAATCTCTTTCAAATATTTTTACGTATTTGAACCTGGATTGAAAAATTTTTAATTAAACCTTAACGTTTTGGTGTAAAATTTTAAAAGAATTATGCCCTGTATAACGCATGCATGAGAAACCGTTTTTTTATTTATTACTGTGGTATTATATAGATTATTTAAGGAATATAATTATTAAAGACAATTAAAGTGAGAAAAGGAAAAATAGCGGGGGGAGAGGGGGAGCTTCAAATAGCCACATATTTCCCCCAAAAAAGCAGATATTCAGATATTGTAAAAACATTTAAGAACGCTTTGATAGAGATTAAATCTCCCATGGTATGCAAAATTTCACGAATTGCTCATTTATTTAAATTATTAAACAATACGGTAAAATTATCTAAAGGTTATTAAAAACTGTTATGTATGAGGATTGGCCAAAAATGAACTTTATGTTACATCATCTCTTAATTTATTTACACCTTCAAATTAATATGTTGCGCTTGATATAAAAGTAGAAAAACTTAACCATGTCTTTTTGTAGATCCCAGCACAGTATCACTCATTTGGATATTTCTTTTGTTTCTGAGTTGCTTATTTATCATAATTTACCCTTGCATCAATATTTTAACCAATTTATTTTTGTAAAAGTAATTTTAATACATCCATTATGTAAAAATAGGTTTACTCATAGATATCCTTTGTTTTTTTAGATTTGTGTTGTCAATTGAAAAATGAAAACAATTAATTAGAAATCATATTTTCAATACAATGTTTACTTATCAACTGTGCAATCATTGTTCATATTCTCAACAGAGACTACTCATGAATCTGTATCATGTTCAAGAACCAAACTTTAAAATTAAATGTTAACTATGTTCCAGACCTTTTACGGTATTAAGCTCATATAGATCTGAAAGTCAGAGCTCATCGCTCGATCAAAGAATTTTTTGTAACATTATGCTGTCCAAATTGTAATTATTTTTCTTCTAATGTTTGAAAAATTTTAACACATTTTGGGGAGCACATGACTGTTAAAGCAATTATGGAATGTCCTTTATCAAATTGCAGCAAACGATACAGTGTATCCTCTTCTCTTTCAGCACATGTGTCAAGATGTCATAAACATCAAAGCACATTTAAAACAGATATTCTTAAAAGAATTAATAAGCCACATTGTTTTTTAGAAAAATCGGGATCTTTATAGCTCTGCACCAAATATCTCTTATATGAAAAAGACAAAAGAAAAGTCAATGAATGACAGACAGTTCTAATGCGAAAGAAATAATTAGAAAATATAAATTCTGATGAGATATTCTGATAACTGTGAGGCATCTTAAAAATCTTTGAATAACATGCTGAAGATTAGAAGTAACTACTGATTGAAAAATAGCCTTAACGTACTAGATTATAGATTTCTGGACTTTTCAAATTTGTGTAATTTCCCAGACAAATTTTTGTTAAAATTCCTGTGAAAACCTGTGGCAGAACTGCTGTCACTGGCTTACCCAGGAACATTACCGTATTTTGTGAAATGTTTAAGATCTTTTCATAATGAAGAAACATAACTGAGATTTTATGCATAACATACCAGGCTATTGGTTTTAGAGTTTTTCAGAGTGAAGGAACATAAATGAAATTTCATGAGTAATATTCCAGATGATAGGTAGATGAATAGTCCAGATGAATAGCGGAACCTAACTGAGATCTTATGAGTAACATACCAAATTAAAGATTTCGGAACTTTTCAGAAAGGTGGAATCTAACCGAGATTTTATGAGTAGCATTCCAGATCATAGGTTTCAGGGCTTTTCAGAATGGTGGAATTTCACTGAGATTTCATGAGTAATGTTTCAGAATGGTGGAACCTAACACAAAAGTAATGAGTAACGTTACAGATAAAATGTTTCTAGACTTTTCAGAATGGTGAAACCTAACTGAGATTTCATGAATAACATCCCAGATTATAGATTTCAGTACTTTCCTGGCTTATGTAAGTTCCCTGGCATTATTTTGGTTTAATTCTTGGGAAAACCTGTGGCAGAATAGCTGCCACATGTTTTCTCAGGAACCTTACTCAAAATTTTTTACAGTGAGAGAAAAAAGTATTTTCGACATGAGAAATGTTAAGTAAGAGAAACAAACTGCAGAACAGAAAATGATACTTATATTATAAACAGAATTTTTAATATAATTATCCTTTATTTTCTGTTTATGAACCTATTTATAAACAGAAAAACTGGTAATTTTTTCATCTTTCATAAGAAAGAAGATAATGCTGGGGTTGAAGTGCTAGATATGACAAAGTTACCACAGCCAACAATCAGACAAGAAACAGACAGAACATCAAGTCATAATATATTTAATTTTGATTGCTTTAATATTGCTTAAAAATAAATTGTGGGTGATTTGAATTTTTATAAATAAATATAAAATGGTTTTCTAACTCATTTTTTATGAAAAATATGCATTGGTATTATTTTGTCGTCATTTTTCTTAAACGTATCAATGTGCCCCGGGGATGGGGCACATTGATACAAATGACTTTTTTTGATTTTTTTAAAATTACATGCAAAAATACTACATAAAACAATGATTGTACATTTTTATAACATACTACACAAGTTTTGCTGTCACCTCATGGAAAAAAAACTTGAATTTTCTACTTTCTTGACACCAAAAAAAATCTTAGAAAAAAACTGTATCAATGTACCCCAGTTCCCCCTATGTATATTTTACTAGTTTCTGAGGGATATGTTTAAGCAAAAGCTCATAAAATGAAAATAAGAAGATTTCGGAAAATTCATTAATAAGATAGATTAGATAATTCATTAGATAATTCATTAGATACTGTTGCAATAAAATAAAAAAAATAAAGATGCAATTTTTAAAAAATAAATTAAAGCTTTTAAATTTTGCTTAGGGGTTTTTGTCTGGAGGAAGTTATAGAGAAGGGGCATTTAGATACTATTTATCTGAAATTTTGCGAAGTAAGAATGTGAAACACAGTATTTACCTTATTTACATGTTAATTATGATAAAGAAGGTTTTTTTTTTAATAATGAAACAACTGAATATCCCCCCCCCCCTCAAAGTTTAACATATTTTGCTTTTTAAACAGGAGGAAATGCAATCGGAGTTAATAAATTTAAAATTTAACTTTCTTAAAATATTACTGATATCTATCTTCATTCAAAGCATCATAAACATAACTGTTTTTACAGATGGAAGTAAGCCATCATTTCAAGTTTGGAACAGTGAAAAGTTGTTTGAGGTGATACTTTTGTATTAACAATGCATAAAAAATATTGTTGTAAACCGTTTAGTAAAATAATATATAAAGAATTGAACGTAAACGAGCTTGTTGCTTTTTATGTACTTGCTGAAAAATGTGTTTGTGGAAGTTTCAATACAAAATGAGCTTTGTATGAAGAAAATATTTTCTATTTCAGGAAAATTATAGACATTGGAATCGACATTACCTCTCATAAAGTTAATTCAAAGGAACAAAATCATAATATGATTATTGGGGCACTTATGAACTATTTATATGTGCCCCAACTAGTCTGTTCAAAAATGACTCACATGGTTGCTAGAGTTAAATTGATAAATCCTTAACACTGAGAAAACTTTGGGAAAAAACATTTATTAGTATTCATGGTAGATGCTAAAACACTCAAATTCAAATAAATGAATAAAAAAATTTGCTTATCAACTTGGAACTAAGATTTTACTTTTGATGTCGATAAACAATGTTTTGACTACAGAGAACAAATAAAATGTCAAAGAGCATCAAAAGTATTTACCATATGTCTAATAATTTTTAGTATTTATTTTTTCAAATAAAAAAAACTTATAATAACTATTGAAAAATTGTGGCATTCACATCTGCCCCATGTTCACAAGTGCCCCAATTTCTCCTATACTTCTTTATCTCATCCTATGTTTGGGTTCGAACCCAGCACCTACCGTCTACCAGTTTGGAGGTCAGAACCTCGTGGCCACTGGTGGAGGGAACCCAATCGCGACCGTCGGCCTAACCGTTCGAAGTTTTCCGTGGTTTTCTTCGAACCTTGCGTAAATACGGGTTAGGTTCCCTTAGAAATACCCCCACGGAGAGCAACCCACCCCATAGGGCCTATATCCCATAGCGTAGATAATCGGCCGACAAAAATACACCACACCACACCTCATCCTATGTTTCAGAGCCAAAGACATTCTGTATTTTCTATTCAGATTTTTAAAAAAGCAGATCATAAGTTATTTTTACTTCCGTAATTCTTAAAAGCAGTAAAATTACCATATTGTTGATTGCCAATGCTTGATTCTTCTTTTAACTTTTCTCTATTCAAAGAAGAAAGTAATTGATTCTTGAAAATGCCCACGAATCCAATACTTTCTTCTTCAATTTTAATTGGATTCTTTTTACTTTTAATCCATTCGGGTATACTATTTCTAGCGTACTATTAATAGTACATATCATCGAGTATTATTTGATCTTAACAATTATTTTTGTTTCAATTTGCATATAGTAATGGTTGTATATGTTTATGTATTTCTTATTATGACTTCATTTATGATTTGGTATTTTGTAATAATATTAACAATAAAAGTTTGCTGAATTCTCTTTGCATTGTTGGCAATTCTTTTATTTTAAACATCATTTTACCCTTTGAATTAAAAATGCAGGTTTTTTTTTTTCTGAACGAATAATGTGCGATAAAACTCAAAGAATATTAGAAAGTTGAAAGATGCTTTTGTAGTACGATATTCTCCAAACGTTACCAAAAAATTATCCTTAGTCTATTGTCATATGAATATGAAAGAAATACTACACAAAATAATTACTTTTTTTAAATTTTAGACAGAGATATTTGTTACACTTCAGGAAATCTATTTGGATAGTTACTACTAACATTATTAAAGTAAAAGTGACTTATCTTTCAAAAAAAAAAAAAAAAAGAAAGGACCCCGAAAGAATTAAATACTGACCAGTACGCAGGAAAATTTTTAAATCTAATTTTCGCAAGCTTAATGCATCGGCCAGCCGGAGGGATTTAAAACTTTGGAGGTGGTGTGGTGTATTTGTGTCGGCCGATTATCTACACTAGGGATATAGGTCCATGGGGAGGAGTGCCCTTCGTGGGGGTCTTTCTAAGGGAACCTAACCCGTATTTACGCAAGGTTCGAAGAAAACCACGAAAACTCCGAATGGTTAGGCCGACGGCCGCGATTGGGTTCGAACCCAGCACCTGCCGTCTACCAGTTGAGAGGTCAGAACCTCTCGGCCACTGGTCGGGCCCTGAAAACTTTGGACGAATTGCTGTCACAGGTCACTTAAAGGGTCACTTAACAGGTCACTTAAAGGTCACTTCGCGCCTACTGAAAACGATATTCTTTCTATGCCAAATACAATAAACGTCGATATTTTGACATAATTATTTTAAAGGCATCTTGGGAGATTGGATTTACATTCATATCTCCTTTTTCAAGTAAATATGAATATTTTTTTCATGAAATTTTTACACGGTCTGCAAAAACGTTATATTTATAACCAATAAAATTTTCATAGTTCAAACAATAAAAACTATTTTCTGTTTTCAATTATGAAGCAATCAGACGTGAAAAAAAAAAAAAAAAAAAAAAAAAAAAAAAAAAAAAAAAAAAAACAAGAAATATCTTTTTACGGCGCTTTTTTACCACTAAACATGAACACTATATAAGCAGCAAACAGTGTTGCCAAATCCGGCGGATTTTTTATTCAGAAATTTTGAGTTCATGCCAAAAAATTTTTATTAACTTTCCTTTAATTTATTCAAGAGATTTTTATGATTACCAAAAATAACTATTCAAACATTCTGCGGGGAATTTAGAATTTTTTAACGGTAGTTTTATAAAAGACGCTTAAATGCGTCAAGGACCCTGTAGAGTGTTCATATTTTTTGCAATTTTTTTGTTTAAAAATATAAATTAATACAAATTAAGGTTAAATATATAAAAATCATACAAGTTTGATGGAGATTCATTTAAGATTATTATCACCAGATTTCGAACGCCGGGCAAATCAGCTAGTTATTTCAAACATGAATTAGATAATTTATATTTACTAGGTATATCCACAAAGTAAGTTCCGTTTCAATTTCTATCCGCAGCAGCGCTGCGATCGCAGTTCCGAGCATGCGCGGCAGTTACTCTGACTGAAGGAGAAGAAATGTACGCCATTTTCAGATCGCTGCTGCCGACGTGTTATTTGTAGTGCTTCTTTAGAATGTCAGCTTTAATTGAAAATGCCGCCGCTTGTGAAATTAGATCTGCGATTCGTTTTCTCTATACAAAGAAAGCTAAACCAAGTTAAATTTATCGACAAATCTGCGAGGTTTGTGGACAAAATGCTATGAGTGATTCAATGGTTAGAAGATAGATCTGACATTTAATGATGGACGTGACGATGAAGAACGTAGTGGACTTCAGTCTTTGGTTATTGATGAACTGGTTCCCGCAATTGAAGAGAAGGTTAAGCAAAACTGTAAGTTTACATTAGTGCTATTGCTATGAAATTTCCGCAAATGTCACGATCACTAATTCTTGAAATTGTTACTGAAAAACTGAAATTTCGAAACACATGGTTGAAAACACAGGCGGCAACCTTCTATGAAGAAGACATTCAAAACCTTGTGGTACCAAATGCCTACAAAATTTCGGAAGCTATGTAGAAAAGTAGTTTGACAGTCGTAGATTTTTGCACAATAAAAATTTTTTCTGTATCTGTGCACTTTTTTTTATATAACCAAACGGAACTTACTTTGTGGATATACCACGTAATTACTTAAATAACATAATAAAATATAATTTTATTTGAGTTATTTTAAATAATTTGATTTATAATTATTATGAATTGGAAAAATGCACCATAAATTATACTAAAAATATGTGCTAAAATAAATACAGATTGCTAAATGGTACATTTATAAAAACAATATACAGGGTGGTCATAAAAAAACGTTGCCGATGTATGGAGCTCTAGCGGCTGGTCTGTTCAACCGATCGAGGTGAGATTTCAGATATAGTTGTTATGAGGTATGAGCTCGGGATTCTGTGAACGGCAACAAAGGGGTGCTCACGGTTACAGTTATAGGTACAGAAACTCGAAATTTTCCAATGGCAACGCCCATTTTTTTCCGTCGAAAAATCATCAGCGCATGCGAAAACCCTAAAGAGCGTTGGAAACGTACGTGTATCGCAAGAAACGGACTCGTCATGTACGCACAAAAAACAGCTCTTCAAACGTCCCCCCCCCCCCAAAAAAAAAAAAAAAAAAAAAAAAAAAAACACGATCGGAGCACACAGAAGAAATTTGCATATGACACAGATTCATTACATCAATCACTGATTACAACACTCCAAGCCAGTTCTTCGCTGTATTACTTCTGGTATGACGTAATTTTGCAGGATTGCCGTATAGCGGGAACCTGTTGCAGAACAAGTTACAAATCCTGTTGGTATCACTTTCTAAAAAGAAATACGACCCGGGAATAATTGTGCATGCAATGCCGCACCACGCAGTAACTTTCATGTCGTGTAAAAGTACGGGCTCCACAGCGTGAAAATTCATGTTTGCCTACTGCACACAATTTTTCGTGTTGACATTGCCAGTTAAGGTGAAATGTGCCCCGTCTGTCCATAATAAGTGAAGAGGTCAGTCCTTATCTCCATCATATTTGATAAGAAATTAATTAGCAAAGTCTATATGTTGTTGATGGTCCCCTACTTTCATCATCTGCACGCGCTGGCACAGGTAAGGAAACATGCGGATTAATGAGTGCGCTAGCTTTAGCACCGTTGATTTCGGTGTATCCAATACAAGAGATGCACCTCTTACAGTTTTGCGTATATCCTGCAGTCACTATGTGATGCACTTCCATAACAATATCCTCAGGAACAGATGGTCGTCTAGATCGCAGTGTACCACAGGTGCAGCCAGTTTCTTCGAAATTATTTACGAAATCCCAAAGAGCTACCGGGCTACATGGGCAAAGCATTTGGCAATGGTTTAGACGGTAAACACGCAAGGTTTTCGCAGCATTCATCCCATTCTGATAATAGAGTTTTACCAATATACCATGAACTTTCGCTGGAAGAGTCATTTCGTCGGCATGTGCAAGCTCCCGATTGAAGAACTGAAAATCCCATCCCACTTTTTATCCGTTTTTTACGCTGACTATCTGGCAAACGGCGTTCCGTAATTGCTGTTTTACCTCTGTCATATGCAAATTTCCTTCGTGCGCCGTGATCGTGTTTTTTTGGTCGTTCGTGAGCTGTTGTTTGAGCGAGCATAACGGCGTCCGTTTATTGCGATAGGCGCACCGTTCCAACGCTCTTTAAGGTTTTAGCATGCGCTGAGCATTTTTCGAGGGAAAAAAGTGGGCATTGCTATTTGAAAATTTCGAGTTTCTGTCGCTATAACCGTAACCGCGAACGCCAATTTGTTGCCGTTGACAGAATATTGAGCTCATATCTGTGAATAACTTTATCTAAAATCTCATCTCGATCGGTTGGATGGGCCGGCACCTAGAGTTCGATATATCGGCAAAGTTTTTTTTATGACCACCCTGTATTTAAAATATACTTAAAAATTATCAACGTTTCATATAGCTTCTGCAAACGTCGTCAGAATAAAATAGAAAGATGTTAAATGCAATTTAAAGTTTCAAAATATAAACACATACGTCCAAGAGTCCACGAGCATAGTTGAGTTGAGAGTGCGTAAACCTGCTTTTTAATTAATTATAGCATATTATGCCAGATTTTATGAATGATATATGACAAATGATCTTTACAAGCGCATGGCCCCGGCTTAATAATTGTAATGGACTCTAAAATTACTTTATTAAGCTGTGGATTCTTGCATGGAATTATGATTTTATCTTCATCAAAATTAATTTTGCTCCCTTCATTTGAAATATATAATCTTGCTAGGGCAGAAGTCAGTTTTGACTGTGCAATATCTCTTTTGTACTCTTTAAATCTCTTTGAAATTTTCGTTTAGTTTCAACAATGTATAATAATCTTTCGTTATTTGCGAGGATACCTGGAATTTCATAAACGCCTGACATTTGATGAATATGAATTTTATCAATATTGCTACTAAGAACCTGTATTATTATTATTTGTATTTAATTTTATTTAATAAAAAAATAAACATAAAAGTTAAAAATAATAATAATAATATGAGAAAATCTACTATCTAATAGAAGATCAAACGAAAAATTTCAGAATTATGGTAAGAAAATATTCATACTAAAACTCAATTTTGGGAATGTTTCGAAAACTATTTTAGTGAAGAAAAGTTTAAATTATTAATTTTAAATATTATTCTTACCGTCACTGAAAAATAATGCAGCACAAACATTGAACGCTAATAAAAGCGATAGGCACTGGAAACTCTTCATGATTTCCAGCTTGATAAAAACTAGAGAGAATTTTCGTTTGACTGAGTTATAAATACTGGTATTTCATAAAAGATGCAACAATTAATGATTAAAAAAACAAAAATGATCATAATATATCAATGTAACAATACAAAACTTTAACGCATTCATCCATTCCAAAAATGTAGACGCACATAGTTTCTAGAATCATCTAAAACTTTTAAGCCGTTTTGTATTGTTTTGTGTTATAAAATAAGCCTTCCTATTTTCCTCATTTCTGTTTTCTATTACACAGGTGGAGGTACTTAAAGACGAAACGAACAGTAGATCTTTTGTCATGAAATGTCCAATTTTCTTTCCCGGAAGCATTAGTTGTCGAAATAAAATATAAAAATATTATATAGGTTTTCCACACATTTCGCTAAGATAAAACGTAACATTTGTTGATGTATGATGCTTGTATTTCGATGAAGCTTCTTTGTGTCCATCAGTGGCATAGCCCTATTCATGGGCACCCGTAGCTATTTGTGTTATAGACACCCTACTGCCCTAATTGCCATTGTATGCACGAAGAAAAGTAGTGGACCACCCACGCTCGAACTTGCTTGGAATTTATTTTCTCATTCGATGGAAAAATATGGGAAATTTTCCATTTCCATAAATGTACTGCGCCATTCAAAATAGATGAAAAATGCTGATTATTTCTTATCCTTCAATTCACGTAGTATTGCCAATTAGTTGTACGTAATTTTCTACTCATGTAATTTCTTCTTCGACCAGTGAGATTCAGATAAAAATAATAAAGTAAGCAAGCGATATACTTACTAGCTTATTCAACTAAAAAATACAGTCATATAAAAGTATCATTGTTTTTGTAAAAATTTCTTGGTTTATTTATTTATTTATTATTTTGAGTTTATAATACTATCTGGGGTTATAATGGTATCTGAGTACAAAATGGTACCATGAAATCAGTTGCGCACAAAAATTTCACGACGCCTTTCACAGGTTAAATTGCAGATTACAGAACCATACTTCCAATCATTAGAAGTATGCAAATCAAGTGGAGATTTAGATATGAATATTACAAGAAGGTATATACAGGATTAGCAAGAAATAAGTTGCCCACATCAATGTCTATAGAATGCGTTTTATTAGTTCAAATGTGATCAAAGGAGATGGGCTGATAAGGGCCATTTTTCGCCCATCAGTACCTAGATGTGACATACATTTTTTTCATTAGTATACCTCATAACAAATAAGAAAATAATAATATCTTGGATGAAAGTTTAATAATTGATGGGAAAATAAAATATATATTTAAATTAATATGATGTGTATTAATGAGCATAAACACTATTGCCATTAGTTTTAATCCAAAAAATCAACAGTAAATACAACACTAATTGCAAAATTATGATGAATGGAGCTTGTTAAAACTTTTATTTCAATATATGAAATATCCGAAATAATCAATAACAGAAAATATAATCATTTAGTTTCAGATACTTTTTGCAATATGTTTCAGATTATTTTCTTCCTTGGTTGCTTCCCCAGAATCACTACTGGACCATCCAGCGGCGGCGTTTTATAGTATATGAGCATATTCAATACTTGTTTTTTTTTTTTTTTTGGTTGAGTTATGGCACAAGTAAGCCAGAAACCGTAATACGGAAGCAACATGCATCTAGTACTCTAAGGTACTTGCTCCTACTTTACATTGACAGTGCATTGTGTGATGTTGCGTCACTGTTTTTTCTTTCTTTTTTTTTAATCCAGGTATTATAAATATAGTTTTTAACACATTTGTATTGAACAATCAAACTTTGGTCACGAGAGGTGTCCCTTATATTGAATAATGTGGATAGAACATCATTAGACATATCTAAGTTTTACAAGTAATACTGCAAAGCAAGTACGAGATGATCTCTATTTTGAGGAACACATTTTGAACTTTACTTGTTTAAATATATAGCTAAAATGATACATAGATATACCCACGAGAGTATAGTAATTGATTTCGGAAAAGTATCCAGGTGTATCAAAACCGAGGTCTTCTGATTTGTACATTTCTGGTATTGTTTTAAATACTTTCAGTATATATTTCATACATCGATGTATTCTAGCATCGTTTTCCTGACGAAATATAGATTCTAGTTTCTATAAAGGCTTGAATTTCAATAGCTTTTTCTACAATAAACAGGCAGTTCTTAGCTTTACATATTACACAACAAGTGTTAGAGTACTTACAATGAGGTATTGATAAATGTATATTAGGCTTCTCATTTGTGGTCTCGTCTGCAGTAATCGTCGAAGCATAATCTCTTATTGTTACAAAAAGAGAAGAAATAGAAGTATTTCGAGAGTGAAGATCACGAAAACATACTATCTACATTTAGAGCACTACTTAGATCGCAGTTTTTAAGTAAAGTATCGATATAACTTTTTGTTAGAACAGATACGAAAATTTTTCCTCAAGGTTTTACAACAAAGACAATGACATCAAGCATGATTTATTAGTAATTTCATTAATAAATATCTACAAAAATAGTGTCAGAAAACAATATTGACCTCTCAACAACGTAAATATTTTTTTAGTATAGCAAAACAAATCTGAACGCTCCGATAACTCTTTTGCATTTGATTCTCCCGCAAGATACATTTTTTCCTTTAAAATATAGAAGCGCACACTGATCCCAAATAAAATAATGTTCCAATGAAAGCTTATTAAGAGTAGTATCATTGAATGTCAAAATTAATTGGCTTCATCGAGCGCTTCTTAAAAAAAATTAACTCAAAGACACAAAAAACGACAAAAATGTAGAAAAAAGCCCAAAAACACTCTATGTTCGGGCTATAATTTCCATGACTTACTATTCTCTTTATCATATAAAGCTTATACTAAACAAAAATACATATCTTTAATTATGCAAAGCCACTGAACAGTTATCGGAATTCGAAGTTTTTTTTTTCGGGTATATGATGGGCGAAAAATAGCTCTTATCAGCCCACCTCCTTTGAACTCATTTGAAAATTCAAAAAGTGCGCTTGATATTTATTTAAAAAAAAAAAATTACAAAAATCCGTCAACAGAGGACGCTATAATATAAATAAACATTTAATTCATTTTAAAAATATTAAATAATATTTGAAAAGTAAAACAGGTCAATAAGAATGCAAAATCTGACTTAAGAACTTTCGCACAGTGGAATACGTCGCATCCAATGCTGGGAAGCAATTGGCAATTTACACTAACATGCACAGACTGCAAGGAATAAGTTTCCGACTTCAGAGCGCTCTAGCATCTGTTCTATTGATCAAAATGAAATCAAACTTGAAATAAAGATAATTTAATTAATGAGCTTAACCTTTTAGTAAATAAAAAACTTTATTATGAAAATTCACCAATAGATGACGCTGTAAAAAAAATGGTATTTATTTGCATGTATTGAAAATGTGAAACCTTATTTGTGTTACAGCGCACACTAGAGATGAGTTCGGTCTCGTTTTTTGGAGACCGGGCCCGCCCGAGCCCGATGATTTAGAATCCGAGCCCGCCCGAGCCCGAATGATTTTTTGTCATCAAAGCCCGAGCCCATCTGAACCCGATACAAAAAAAAAAAAAAAAAAAAAAAAAAAAAAAAAAAAAATTCCACGATATTTAAAAATTGTTTCAAATGTGATGTCTCGCTTTTAAAAATTTCTTACATAAAAATTACTGTTAAATAAAATTTTAAATTCAATCTTATCAAAAGAGCGGTTTAGTATAAAATAAAAATATGCTTCATATTTAAAAAGATTCCCATATTTTTTGTCCTTTAATGAGAAAATTTGATGGATACATTAAAAAAGTGTAATAAATAATTATATGAAGTTTGAAGAAATTACAATTTATATGCTGAAGAATCGGAAAAGGTTTTCAATTTCCTATAAAATATTACATCTTTAAATATAAATTCATTTCTAATAATAATTCACTGTAAATGACATGAACCTGAATATGTATGCAAATCAAAACGTTGATACAGTTATCTTAAAAGCCTAATGCTTTTATAGGAAAAGAAGAAACACTGGTCGATTGTTTTCTATGGTATAAAATGGAAAATATGTTTACTTACGAAGGGAAATCCTCAGCATAAGTAAAATTCATGGTGAAAAAGAGAAAGATTAATCACTGTGCTATTTTCATAAATTGAACAATTATAACTCGCACAATTAAATAATTTGCAAATATCAAGCTTTTGGTCTGCATGAAAAAAAAAACCAAGAAATCATTCTCTAAGTTTTATATAACTAACTAAATAAATAAATAAACGACTGGGTTAAAAAATATCCTCTGTTACAAACGAAAATCCAACCAGAAGCTAATTTATTGTTTGTGCTTGTTTTGATTGGCGCCATATCAGTAATAGATTATCGCAGGAAATGCAGCAGACATAAATCTCCAATCATCACAAATTTTCTTTTGAAACAGCAATCAACTATTAAAATATAAAAACACGATTTCTGTTCAACTTTCATTTTGACATAACAGCATTGAAATGATGTGAAAAACAATAAGTACTCTCAAGGAAGGAGGGGGGGGGGGTTCTTTCAAACTTTTCTACACTCGAATAAACAATTTTCCGATTTCAGAAAGAATGAGCCCGAGCCCGCCCGGGCCCGAAGACTAAAATGAAAATAGAGCCCGATGTTTATCATCGGGGTCGGGCTGAGCCCGTCTCATCTCTAGCGCACACCTATTAGATTTATTCTTTAGTTAAAAAGAAAGCGGATCCTGAACCAGCGTTAGTTACTTCTCTGCACATCAGACCTATAATGCAAGAAAAAGTACTTCTGGTAAAATTGTTCTGCCAGAATCAACAGAAGTCCGTCGTAGCTGTAAAAGAATTTCGCCGTATGATGTAATACGAAGAGTAGAAGGTTCAATGTTTCTATTTGCCCTACGCAATATCATAAAGAAATTTGAAGTAATTGAACATTTTAGTCTTCTACAAGAGGTAGAGGAAGAACGTAAATCAAGTATTCTAGTTTAAAAAATGTGGCCACCGTGATCCTTTAAAGCCAGCAATCAGTGTCCGCATATTAGTGCGAGTCTGGCAGTTACTTCCCGAGTATTGGGTACGCCGTATTCTATTTTACGAAAAATCTTACGATGGATTTTGCATTTTTATTGACCAGTTTCACATTTTTTAATATTATTTATTATTTATAAAACGAATTAAATGTTTTATATGTATTACAGAGCACCCTATCGGCAGATTTTTGTATTTTTAATTTTTGTAATTTCTTTTTATAAATATCAAGCTCATCATTTGAATTATTGATATTTCAAATCTGATCTCATTTGAGTCAATAGAACGCATTCTAGAGCCCTCTGAATTGGACAACTTTTTTCTTTCTAATCCTGTACATAGCGATACATTTTAATTTTTATAAGATCCCTTTTTCCTATAACTTATACTTAAAAAATATTTCCTTCTTTTTAAAAGGAACAAAAAATGCTATTAGGTTTAGACCAAAACTTACCGAGTTATGATACTTTGAATTTTATAGATATATTTTAATATTTTCTCTCACTAAATACATAAAAAGCCGGAAAACACTCCAAATTCATAAAATTCAAACTATCAGAACCAAGTAATTCTTGATCGCCTGAGAATAGACTTTTTTAATGTGTGACTTTAAGAACAAAAATTATAACTTGGCTCTTTTTTTTTGTGCAAGCTACGGTGTCCAAAAAAGTATTTAAACACACGAATTATTTTGCATAAATGTACACCGAAAACAGTTGCGGCGAAATTGTTTTATCTACTATATTATTTACTTAATAAATACATATAAACATACATTGTTTTATAATAAAAGAAAATGATACATATTTTAAAAATTAAAATAGTATCTTCCAAAAAAGAATTTGCACACATAGACTTTTTTTAAACTCTTTTAAACCTAAAATTATGCAAATTTTTAACAAATGTTTGCCCAGAACTTCTTAACTCCTTGAGAGGTAGTGGGATATAATTATCCCACTCCATTTATATCAATATTTGCGCTGGAATTTTTAAATAAAATTTTAATTTTAAATCTTTGGAGAAAAAAGCTGTAAAACTGCACATTCATGTTTTCAAAAGATATAACACGAATATTCTGGTGTGGATTTTAACATTTTATAAGCACAATCACTAGCCCTAAAGTGGTTGAAAGATGTATAACATGATCGTTGGGATGGGTATTCTGACCGTTTCAGTAGGCAAAAAAGCTACAAAAAGTGTGAGTTTTCTATGGCTTTGAGAGAAAATAGATAAATTTCCTTGTTTGTAGATTAAATTATAGAGAAATCTATAAAAAGTTAAATTTACAAATTTACGCTTTTCTAATGCTTGCTATGTAATAAAGAAGGAAAAAGTACTGGTTCAAAAGCGAAACAGGTGACATCTGGTTGTCAAAGGAAACTAAATGAAAGGCAACACAGAGCAGTCCAAGGGTGTAAAAACCAAGGGTGTTAAACCAAGGATGTAAAAATCTACGCATTAGCGGGCAGACCTTCACCACTAAATTTTATTAATTTTCTTCACTTAAATTTCATCGGATTTCCAAAAATATTAAATAAAAAATAACGATTAAAATTTAGTGATGAGAGGCTGGCCGCTGGAGCATAGGTTTTTACACCCTACATTAATCAATCATCAAAATAGCCAATGCCAAGTGGACAAGAATAGGCAGCTGATTTTACATCTGGAATTATAATTACACCTCAATCTGTTCGAAAAACAACATTTTTAAAGGTACACATATATTAAGACAGAATTGAACACAATGCAATAACTCAACAAGAGCGAAAAATTAGCCATGACCAGAATTCATTTTTTTTTTTTTTTATTGTACAGATATGCATATATTAAAACATAGTTTTAACATAATTGTTACAATAACCCAACAGGAGTAAAAAATTTGTCTGACACCGTTTAATTTCTCCCTTCTGTTGGGTTATTGTATTAATTGTGTTCAACTCTGGTATTAACCTCTTCAGACCTGAAGTACACAAATGTGTACCGCCGTTCTTTTCCTTATAAAAACTAAACTGTTCAAAATTTTTGCATGTTCACTTTACTTCTATACAGCTGAATGCTCTTTGCTTTAAGACAAAACCAATAAATATCATCACTCATGAATATTAATTCATAAAATAAATATTATTTTCATCTCTGTTTCGAAAATACCTTCAAGACATTGTGGCCAAGGAAGTAAGAAATATTCATGATTATTTAACTTAAATGCTTTACAATAAAAAATTTTGAGGATTTGCTGATCATTTACTTG
Organism: Maratus speculifer; assembly: GCA_964019185.1. Taxonomy (NCBI): domain Eukaryota; kingdom Metazoa; phylum Arthropoda; class Arachnida; order Araneae; family Salticidae; genus Maratus; species Maratus speculifer. The sequence goes on from OZ025293.1 coordinate 94,682,158, forward strand.
TTTAAAAACCTTAATTTTGTTATTTCGTAAATTTATATTGCTGATAGTTAAACTGGTGTTTTAAGGGAATTAGTACTTTCATATCCAAATTTGTAAACCTAAATTACTAGTCCCCTAAATTACTGATTTCACAAAAATGACTCTTTCTGTCATCTATGGTGTCATTTCGATTATGCAAAAGCAATAAATATATACGTAGAGTTATTTTATGCTCAGGTCTGAAGAGTTTAATATATGAGTTCCTTTAATAATAATAAAAATCGAATTCAGACGTTAATTTATGTTTGCTTTAAAACAACAATATTTATCAGCTGGCAGAAAAGGCTTTTAACAAATCTTATATCAACAAACCAGCAGAGTTCTGAAAAAAAAATGCAATTTTACAGATGAAAACATATTTCGGTTCTGATGTAAAGAAAATGATTTGGCAAAACCCGAAGATTTATCTTAAGTTTAAAACCAACTGTTAAAAATGGTGGTGGACGTGTAATGATTTGGAAATGCATGTGTTTTAAAAGAGTTGAAAAACTGTGTTTATTGAAGATACAGTGAATTTGTATATAACTTTGGCCCAAAGGACATAAACGATTAAATCTGCCACATTACTTCAATTATAGGCAAAAGTTTGGTCGCAAAATATATGTAGCAGCACTATTGTGAGGTTGGCTACTGATTGTAAATAATTCGTCAAGGTTCCACCACGGCAGCATGGACCAAATTTCGTAAATGTGGATCAAAGTTATATTCATATATACATATTCATATATTATTCATCTATACACTGTTGGCCAAAATTGTGGAAACCTTTAGGTAGCTTTGAGTTCAAAATATAAAAAGCTACCTATTCCCGCCATCTAAATTAAAACACTTCGAGAAATTTTGCTATATTTTAGCCAATCACAACCTCCAGTTCTCTAAACTACTCTCCGTGGAAATGTTGACTTGTGTTTATATACATATACATATATTAGATATATCTGAATTTTGTTCGTGCTGTAACTATCGAATTTTTTAATCGATTTGGTTGAAATATTTCATGTGCAAAGTACATACTAATGTCTCGATCCAGTTCGTTAGCCTGCTACATCTGCCATTTTGTTTCAAAATGGCAGTCATTTGAATTTCGTGGACACTTTTGGAAATTTTTATTTTTCTAACTTTCTCATTAAAAGGATGAATGTTGTTAACTTACAATGTGTAACACTTTAAAATGTCTTTAAATGTTTTTAACATTCTGTTTAAGAGAATACACAAGAGTTTGCATTTTGTGAAATGTAACTTTTTCTATAAATATACAGTGTTAGAAAACAAAAAAATTCAAAAATTCAAATGGCATTTTGAAATAAGATGGCGGATGAAGTTGACCAACAAACTCGGCCGAGACATTACTATGTACTATGTGCGTGAAATACTTCATCCAAATCGGTTAAAAAATTTTAGAGTTACAGCATGATAAAACTCAGATATATATATGCACGTGTGGTGCATGGGTATATACATATAGATATATATATATGTGTGCGTGTGTGTGTATATATATAAGTCAGCATTTTCATGGAGGGTGGTTTTGGGTTCTGGGTGTCATGATCGGCTAAAATATAGCAAAATTTTCCGAAGTGTTTTCTTTTGGACGACTGAAATAGATAGCTTTTAACATTTTAAAAAGAAAGCTACACTAAAGAGTTCCGCAATTTTGACCACAACTGTATATATCTTCAGATCTGATGACCAGAACTTCCGGAATTTCTAGCATTAAAACACCTAAAATTCTCCAAAACTCTGGATGCGTACCCTGCAGTCAATATATAATATTTTTTTTTTTTTTTTTTTTTTTTTTGAAGAATTTGCATTAGGTTTCGAATTGTGAATTTATATACAAATATGTTGATAAATATGTAATCACACCTATTTAATTAGACGAAACTCAAACTTAAATTGGATTTTCTAAAAATAGTGGTTTCAGTTTGCGTGCAACGTTGCTTTAACCCTCCAAGCGTCTTGCAAATGGGTAAAATTGTAATGTTGTTTTCTCTGCATTTTGTTTTAAATGCTAATAAAATATGATTCTTTCAATATTACATAAAAAATCTTATTTAGGAATATAAATGTAATCCTTGAGAGTCCTAATCATTCTTCAATGCTTTGAAAATTCATTAAATCAATGAAATTAAAATTTCTTAAACATTGCTTATATTGCAGTGAAACCTGCAGCTTAGTGTACGGAATTTTACGGGCCAAACGCTTAGAGGGTTAACCTTTCAGGGGTAAAACATTTCCAATGCTAAACTATTGAAATGAATGACTGACACCGGAATTTACGAACAAATTTACTTATAAATAAGAAAAAGCTGTATTTCACATACATAATAAATGAAAAAATTCTACTCTAAAATTCTGCTGCCGGCAATTGGGAAATTAATATAATTAACTGGTTTCATAAGCATGCCACCGCCCTTGCAAGGGTTAAAACTATTCACGTTCATATTTAAAAAAATTATTCTGAGATGCATTTATTTTTGTGGTAGAATTAAAATACATGAAAAAAGTACTTTTTAAATCAAAAAGAAAGTACAAATGGGATTAGATGGACAAGCATTGATTCCCCACCTCACCTCCTGAAATGATAAAAACATTATTTTTCATAAGGTATTTTGATTATTTTAGTATAACTTAAGATATATTTGTACAACCTCTCTTACTCTTTTTTTTTTTTTTTAAGATTGTTTAAATTTGCCACACAGCATCAGAAAATCAACTTATTTCAATAAATTATAAAGCAATTCAATTATATTAATTTGATTATTTTTCAAAAAGGAAAATCTTAGTTTTAATGTACATGGTGGTCATAAAAAAACTTTGCCGATATATGGGGCTCTAGCGGCCAGTCCGCTCAACCGATCGAGGTGAAATTTCAGATATAGCTATTCAGAGGTATGAGCTCGAGATTCTGTGAATGGCAACAAAATGGCGCTCACGGTTACGATTATAGTTACAGAAACTCGAAAATTTCCAATGGCAACACCCATTTTTTTCATCGCAAAATGCTCAGCGCATACGAAAACCCTAAAGAGCGTTGGAACCGTACGTGTATCGCAAGAAACGGACATGTTATGCACGCACAAAAAACCGTTCTGCGAATCCTTCCCCCCATAAAAAAAAAACTCGATTAAGGCGCAAGGAAGAAATTTGCATATGACATAGAGTCAGTACACTAATCTCTGATTACAATACAGATCGGAGAAATTAAAACTTTTATTTTGATTACACATTTTCCACATGGGTGCCATCACCATTAATTGCCTGTGATGATATCCATGTGGAAAATGTGTAATCAAAATAAAAGTTTTGGTTTCTCCGATCTGTATTGTAATCAGAGATTAGTGTACTGACTCTGTGTCATATGCAAATTTCCTCCTTGCGCCCCAATCGAGTTTTTTTAAGGGGGGGAGGATTCGCAGAACGGTTTTTTGTGCGTGCATAACATGTCCGTTTCTTGCGATACACGTACGGTTCCAACGCTCTTTAGGGTTTTCGCATGCGCTGAGCATTTTGCGATGAAAAAAATGGATGTTGCCATTGGAAATCTTCGAGTTTCTGTAACTATAACCGTAATCGTGAGCGCCATTTTGCTGTCACAGGCGACTAGACCCTGGCCGTCCACATAACGCAAGTCTTCTCTGATTGGCCCGTAAAACTGACCTTTTCTATAAAAAAAATCTAAGCAATTCTAGCTGAATGAGCATGCGCTGTAGCAAAACAACTTTGCTCTCTTGCAACAGTGGATCATTGGAACGTATTTGCTTACTGAAATTAATATTCCATGTTTGACATCGAAGGACAAATGGACAAATTTATGGAAAATATAACAACAAACTAATACACGTGGTAGTTGTTTGCAACTCTATACTCTAGAAAGACACTTTTCAGCGCATGCTCGCTCACTGAGTACGAAGCGCGGCGATAAAATTCTTTTCAGCGCATGCTCATTGAGCTACAATTATTAGATTTTTTGATAGAAAAGGAACTATCTTACGGTCCAATCAGAAAAGACTTGCGTTATGTGGACGGTCAGGGTTTAGTCACCTGTTTTGCTGTCGTTCACAGAATCTCGAGCTCATACCTCTGAATAGCTATATCTGAAATTTCATTTCGATCGGTTGAGCGGACTGGCCACTAGAGCTCCGTATATCCGCAAAGTTTTTTTATGACCACCCTGTATGTTTGTCTTTATTTTTAACATATTGTAATATGTGAAAAATATGGTGATGTTGTAAATGATTCATATTGGGAAAAAAATGAAATTACAATCAAATTCTGTAAATTTTGAAAATAAAATTTTCGGAAAGCATCAAGCTTCAATTTCTATTCATCTTACTACAGATTTGATCTAAAATTGTATGTTTATCCAGACTTTTTAAAATTTTGTTCAACCAAAAAAAAGAAAAAATATGTATAGATAGACAAATATGCTTCATGTATCGCATTTTGCTATTGTTTTGCATGTGAGATAATATTGAAAAGAGAGATAAAAACGGTATTTTCCTAATGTTCTCAATATCTGGGCTTTTAAGCTAATCACAGCGATCACAATAAATTTGTTTGAAAAAAATCGCTAACCCTGTGATAAAGTTTTATCGGTTACTTTTGTTATCTCTCCAGTCATTGCGCCAGAATCATTGAGCACTTATGTTTTCATACTTTTGCTCACATTTTATTCTGACATTTCAGAATCGTGTATGGAGCTATTGTAATTAAAGGTACAGATATTTTAATGCTATTATAATTATATTTACTTTTGATTACTTTTATTAACTCCTTAACTTATGATTTAAGTTCGAGAATTTTGGACCGTAAACGTAAACAAGTTTGCGCAGCCTGCGAGCCATTCGCACGACTTGTGTAATACGATGATCGAGCGTGACCTGATTATCGTACTACGGGCGATGGCCGTAATATTTACGTTTGACCCGATCATAGTACTACTGGCTATGCCCGTAATATTTACGTTTGGCAAGATCATCGAACACGGGCTATGTTCGTAGTTGCAGGTTAAGGGGTTAATATTATTTATTGTAACTACAATTATTTGTTTTTAATTTTTTTTTTTTTTTTTTTTTTTTTTTTTTTTGTCAGAGATCATTTTAACCGTCAAATACCATTTATAGAAATCAATAGTTGTTATTCTTTTTTTGAAACAAATTTAGCCCACAAATTCTTAAGATCTTGCAGTCTAGATAAATTTTGTGTGGTAAATAATTCACTCTCTTAAAATTTAAACCCGCAATTTAATATGAATTAATGGTAATTTATTCAACCTATATCAATTCTTTCATCGGAAAACTAATTATGTTTCCAAAATATTGAAATGAATTAGTGCCACCAGTATTTACGAACAAATTCATTTGAAAATATACGAATTCTTTTATTCACATACATTATAAAAGCAAAATTTTATTAAAAATTCTGGTATAAATTTGTCAGTTAAGGATTACCATAAAGTGGCTTAAATAATATATCACTATTCTTTTAGAGGTAAAAAAAGGCGTACCGTACTTAAAATTTTCGTTGCTGAATTTTGTGATTACATTTTATAGTATACTTTCATTTAATTATTGAATTTCATAAAATTAAACTTTGAACATTTTTAATAATAGTTTAAACGAAAGGATTAATGAAATTACCTTAACATTTAAAAAAATTTACGTTGACTGTATGAGTTGTATTGCAAGAAATAATTAAAATTTTTAAAAATAAATATAATACGTCTTTTTATGCCTAATTTTGTGGTTAAAATATTTTTAACATTATTTCGACAGTATCAAGTGGTACTTTTCAACCTTCCGTTAGTCGTTCATATCTCACAAGTAATCTAGTCTAATTTTACGCTTTTACGAGATGAGGTCTTTTGCTGAAATACATAAACATAACTTGAAAAAATAAAGAAATAGAGTTGACAATACACTAAAGGTTGATTCACACACTAACTTTACATACATATTTAGGTTAAACATATACACTATATGGCCAAACGTAACCAACCACTTGCAATTTTAGACGTTTAGTTAAATATCTAGAAAAATACATGAAGAATTATTCTGAAACTTTAGGAGTGTAAACAGAATAATACAGCTCGATATTTACGCAGAGATTTTTTCCCGGAATCCCATAGGAGACTGTGAATAATTAACAAAGAACAAATATCTTTTGGATAACCCTGCGAAAGCTAATGTAGCAAAGGTGTTCAAACTGCAGATTATGAATAAGTAGCTTAAGATAATAAACTGTGTTCATTTTTATGACGATAGCATGTATACTCGTAGAAAAAATAAGGTTTTTATGAAAACAGTTCCAAATTTCGACAAGTTATTAGCTCACAGACTATCAAAGCCTGAGAGCATATGTGCCCGCCCGTTCTGTGTGTACTTATGTATGTAACACGATAACTTATCATAAAAATATCCGATTTACATGAAATTTTTGATATAGGTTTATTCTGATAAGGCACTTCACTGATTAGTTTTGTGAGTTCATTCAATAAGAAATAAGAGGGGGAGGAGGGGACTAATACCCCTCCCCTTAATTTATATAAATGGATTTTTCATGCAGAATTATCAGATTTCATTGAAATTTTAGACACAGGATCATTTTGATGAGGGCACCTCGTTGAATAGTTTTGGGAGTTCACAGGATAAGTATAAAAGGGGCTTCGGGGGCTATGCCCCCTTAATTTAGATTAATGTGTTTTTCATGTAAAATTATCAGATTTCATTCAAATTTTAAATATAAGATCCTTCTGATAAGGCACCCCCGAGATAAGTATTGGATGTTCATTGGATTAGTATAAGGGGGGGGGGGGGTAACTCCCATTAATTTAGGTTAATGAGTTTTTCAAGCACGATTTGCCAGAAATTTTCGATATAGGTTCATTCTAATATGGCGCTTCACTCTTTTGTTTTGGGAATTCATTCGATAAGTATAAAGGGAGGATCGAGGAGACTACCCCTAATAATTTAGGTAACTGCTTTTTCATCCAGAATTAACCGATTTTCTTCAATTTTTAATACAGATTCATAGTGATAAGTCGCTCCCTTGATTATTTGTGGAGTTGTTTTCATAAACATAAAAAGAATACGGGCGATTACCCCTTCCCCCTTCTTAAATTAGGTAATTGGGTTTTATGCAAAATTATCCGACTTGCTTCAACTTTTGGATGTAGGTTTATTACATGATAAGGCGTACCCGTTATTAGTTTTCGGAGTTCCCTGGTTAATTAAAAAGAGGGGAAATGGAAGGGGGGCTATTTCCCCTCTTAATTTGTTTTTCGAAGGGCATTATTCCTTGAAAATATAAGGCTTGTAATATACAATTAGTGTACATAGCCTGTGAGCTCAATGCCATCAGATTAGCTGGGGAATATTCTTTTTATTTGCTTATAATTTGCAGAGTTCTTAATATAAAAAAATGTTCTTTTCAGAAAATATGACAAACAACATTGTACATAATACCTGTAATCAGAATTAAAAATAAATAAAAATTGTATAAAAAATGAGAAATAAATATTTAATAAATATTATTTCACTGTGCATGCGTGAACACAATCAAAATATAATTTGCATAATGTATCAGCTAAATGTACCGAGCAACTTTTGTGAAAGTCTCAAAAACATAGCTTGAAAATTCTGAAAGTTATCGTCGATAGAATATGCTCAAATTCTGTTATTTCCAAAATGAAGCAAAAATTAATAGGAACTGTATCCATATACCCATTGATTAGTGTCAATTTTGCATGTACTACTATATTTGGATAAAACCGCTCCTCGTTTTGCTTAATTTTAGGAATAACAGATTTTGAGCTTATTTTAGCGATGATAATTTTCAAGCTAGGTTTATGAGACTTTCACAAAAGTTGCTCTATACATTTAGCTAACTCATTATGCAAATTACATTTTGATTGCGTTTGCGCATGTGCAGTGAAACATTATTTAGTAAACCTGTTCATTTTTATCAATTTTTATTGTTTTTTAATTCTAAATACAGGGTATTATGTACAATGTTATTTGTCATATTTTCTGAAAAGAATAATTTTTTATATTAAGAAATATGCAAATTATAAGCAAAAAAATTGGCAAAATTTGGGACTGTTTTTATAAAAACTTTAATTTCTCTATGAGTATACATGCTAGCCTCATAAAAACGAACACAGTTTATTACAATAAGACACTTAATCATAATCTGCAGTTTAAACGCTTTTGCTACATTAGTTTTGACAGGATTAGTTTTCACGGTCCCTTATGGGATTTCGGGAGGGGTCAATCCATTTCAAGTGGTCCAGCACTGGTCGCTCGACTATTTTTAAAAAATCTGAAATTTTTTGTACAACAACCCTAACATGATGGAAGTTCAAAATGACCCTTATTTTAATTTTACTATTTTTTGTTTGTGCATGGCAGCCATCTTTGTTTCATCGTGTGCAGCAATTTTCTCAAATACTAGGATACACAAAATTGTAGATATCTCGTCTTTTATTTTCCCAATTGAAATGGGGTTTGCAGCATTTTGTTCAGAATAAAATAGGATAAATAGACAGAGGTAGAAAATGCTTGAAAAATAAATTTTTACAGGTGAAATTTTAGCACAAATTTTAAGATTTTTTCCAAAATCTATCCGTTTGCGAGAGGAAATTTTTCATGCAAGGGAAACTGTCAACCTTAGACAATTTTTTCTACAAATAGGTCAAAAGTGCGTGTACTCATATGCCAAGTCCCAGATCCGGGAGTTGATTTCGCTTTGCGAAAAAAATTCCGAAATTCGTCAAAAATTTCAAAAATCGCACTTTTTATGCTTTGATATCTCTGGTGGGACACGAGATAAAAATCTGAAATTCTGGCCTTTGATAGTATTGTGTAGTAGTGTTAAGTACAAAAAATTTCAAGAAGGAGATTTGACTACAAGCTGAGATATGACATAGACAATATGTGAAAACAATAGTAACAAACTATTGTAACCTACTATGTAATTGTTCAACAAGACTGTCAACCTTACACAATTTTTTCTACAAATAGGTCAAAAGTGCGTGTACTCATACACCAAGTCCCAGATCTGGGAGCTGATTTCTCTTTGCGAAAAAAATTCCGAAATTCGTCGAAAATTTCAAAAATCGCACTTTTTAGGCTTTGATATCTCTGGTCGAGCACGAGATAAAAATCTGAAATTCTGGCCTTTGATAGTATTGTGTAGTAGTGTTATGTACAAAAAATTTCAAGAAGGAGATTTGACTACAAGCTGAGATATGACATGGACAATATGTGAAAATAATATTGCCAAACTATTGTAACCTACTATTAATTGTTCATACCTCCAAAATTTTTAATTAATTATTTATGGTACAAAGTTAAATTACAAATATCGTCTTCAAATGCTTCTGTGACATTTATACAATTCAGAATGTATACTAAGCCAATACACTATTTGTCCAGATGAACAAACCTCCTAGAAATGCTAGTGCAACAATTTTACTCGGAACACATTTCAGGAAAAGTAAATTACAGACATGGGTTGCAACTGATCGAGTTGACATGGTTTCAATTATTAAATCTAGAGAATTTCATTCAAGTTGACAAGGGATGACAAGACTTGGGGGACTTCAAATAAAATTTTGAGAAAGAACAGCCTAATGGACGGACAACAGTAATTGGTCGAACTCACAACATGTCTCGTAAATAGTGTTAAGCTCTTTGTTGAGCATATATAGTATCTTTGTAAATTAAATGTTTATTATTTAACTGTTTTCAATAAACGATATGTTTATGTAAATATTGTAATAAAAGAGACTAATCTCATTTCTCCTAATGTACTCGTAATAGCATTTCTTAACATTATTTAATCACCGTATCTCAGCTTATAGTCAAATCTCCATCTTGAAATTTTTTGTGCATAACACTACTACACAATACTATCAAAGGCCAGAATTTCAGATTTTTATCTCGTGCTCCACCAGAGATATCAAAGCCTAAAAAGTGCGATTTTTGAAATTTTCGACGAATTTCGGATTTTTTTTCGCAAAAAGAAATCAGCTCCCAGATCTGGGACTTGTTGTATGAGTAGACGCACTTTTGACCTATTTGTAGAAAAAATTGTGTAAGGTTGACAGTCTTGTTGAATAATTACATAAGGTTACAATAGTTTGGCAGTATTGTTTTCACATATTGTCCATGCCATATCTCAGCTTGTAGTCAAATCTCCTTCTTGAAATTTTTTGTACATAACACTACTACACAATACTATCAAAGGCCAGAATTTCAGATTTTTATCTCGTGCCCCAACAGAGATATCAAAGCCTAAAAAGTGCGATTTTTGAAATTTTTGACAAATTTCGGAATTTTTTTCGCAAAGAGAAATCAACTCCCAGATCTGGGACTTGGTGTGTGAGTACACGCACTTTTGACCTATTTGTAGAAAAATCGTGGAAGGTTGACAGTTTTCTTTACATGAAAAAATTCCTCTTGCAAACGGATGGATTTTGGAAAAAATCTTAAATTTTGTGCTAAAATTTCACCTGTAAAAATTTATTTTTCAAAATTATTCTACGACCGTTCATTTAGCCTATTTTATTCTGAACAAAATGCTGCAAACCCCATTTCAATTCGGAAAACAAAAGACGAGATATTTACAATTTTGTGTATCCTAGTATCTGAGATAAGCGCTGAACACGATGAAACAAAGATAGCCGCCATGTAAAAACAAAAAATAGTAAAATTAAAATAACGGTCATTTTGAACTTCCGTCATGTTAGGGTTGTACAAAAAACTTAAGATTTTTTAAAAATGGTCGAACGACCATTTTTATATTTTCTGGACCACTTGAAATGGACAGACCCGGAGAAAAATCTTTATGGAAATATATGATCCGTACTATTCTTTTTACACACCTGGATTTTCAGAATTCCTCATGCATTTTTCTAGATATTTAACAAAACGTCTAAATTTGCAAGTGGCCGGTCACTTTTGGCCATACAGTGTATTTGAATAGGTTTAATGGTTTAAATTAAGAGAGCTTAGATAATGAGTTCAACTTGTACAATCGGTCAAAAACTAATGGGATGTGCTAAACTCGAAACTTTCTTCTTCTCATGAATGTTGATATTTCAGAAATTTGGGACACATGTTAATTCTTCATTATTATTACATTAATTCTGCACCGACTTTTATTTTCATCTTAAGTTTCTGCTTCAATAACTAATCCAAGTAAAAACGAGTTAAACTGGATCATAATATAATATAAATTCAATATTTTTCGTAATTTTGTTGTCATCAGCTGCTTAAAAATATAAGGGTTAGCTGGAAGGGCTCGTCGCTGAATGAACAGCCAATGTAGAATTGAACTATGAAAAATCGATATTATAGCGCGCCCTTCTCCCACTTTATAGCTCATTCCGCCGCAGAATTCTTGGGTTATGCTAAAAAAACTATCCAAATCGCAATCTTATTTTGCAACGATTTCAAATTAATTTAACATTCAGTTCTGCATTTTAAAGCTTCATAATTCTTTAATTACTTAATACAGCGAATCCCAACTTGGTGTACCCTTGGTACCCCTGGAGGTACTATCGAGCTTACTGGGGGCACGTGGAAATAATATCGGTATTAGCGGAAATTACAAAAATAGTTGATAAAGTGAAAAAAGTAGTTAATTAAGTCGCAAATATGTTAGAAATGACATTGTAATTTGTTTCGATATATCACATGTGTTGTGATAAGACGATTACAATTGAAAAAAAATCCCTGTCGGCTGGGCCTATAGGCGGAGGTAGATTTCGAAGAGTGCTCATTTCAACAAAAAAAAAAAAAAAAAAAAAAAAAAAAAAAAAATATATATATATATATATATATATATATATATATATATATATATATATATATATATATATATATACACTATATTGCCATTGATTATGGGACACTTGCGATTTTAGACATTTTACTAAATATCTAGAAAAATACATGAGGAATCATCTCGAAACTCTTAGTGTATAAATATAATAGTATACGTCATATATCTCCGTGAAGATTTTTTACCGAAACGCCATAGGGGACCGTCAACAAATTAAAAAAGAATGGATATCTTTTGAATAACCCTGTCAAAACAAATGTAGCAAAAGCGCTCAAACTCTAGATTATGATTGAATGCCTTATTGTAATACACTGTGTTCATTTTTATGCAAATAGCATGCACACTCGCAGAGTAATTAAGGTTTTTATAAAAATGGTTCCAAATTTTTCCAAGTTTTTCCATTATAATTTTCAGAGTTCTTAATATAAAATAATATTTTTTTCAGAAAATATGACAAACAACATTGCACACAGTACCCTGTAATCAGAATTAAAAAATAATAAAAATTGTATGAAAAATGAGCAGGTATACGATATAATTTTTTACTGCGCATGCGTCAAAGATATCAAAATTTCATTTGCATATTATGTTAGCTAAATGTATAGAGCAACTTTTGTAAAAGTCTCAAAATCATAGCTTGAAAATTCTGAAAATAATCGTCTATAGAAAAAGGACAAAATCCGTTGTTTCCAAAATGAAGCAAAAAAATGAGGGATTTTATCCAAATGCAGTAGTACATCCCATATTGTGTATTCTATATTGACACTAATCAATGAATATATGGATACAACCCCTCTTGTTTTTGCTTCATTTTGAGAATAACGGATTTTCGACTTATTCAATTGACGATTATTGTCAGAATTTTCAAGTTATGATTTTGTGACTTTCACAAAAGTTGCTCTATACATTTAGCTAACATAATATGCAAATGAAATTTTGATATCGTTGACGCATGCGCAGTAAAAAATTATTTAGTAAACCAACTTATTTTTTATACAATTTTCATTATTTTTTAATTCTGATTACAGGGTACTGTGTGCAATTTTGTTTGTCATATTTTCTGAAAAAAATAATATTTTATATTAAGAACTCTGAAAATTATAAGGAAAAAACTTGGAAAAATTTGGGATCATTTTTATAAAAACCTTAATTACTCTGCGAGTATGCATGCTATTTGCATAAAAATGAACAAGGCTTAGTACAATAAGGCATTCAATTACAATCTAGAGTTTGAGCTCTTTTGCTGCATTAGTTTTGACAGGGTTATTCAAAAGATATTCATTCTTTTTTAATTCGTTGACGGCCCCCTTTGGAGTTTCGGGAAAAAATCTTCACGGAGATGTATGACTTATACTATTATATTTATACACTAAGAGTTTGGAGATGATTCCTCGTGTATTTTTCTAGATATTTAGTAAAATGTCTAAAATCGCAAGTGTCCCATAATCAATGGCAATATAGTGTATATATATATATATATATATATATATATATATATATATATATATATATATATATATATATATATATATATATATGTATGTATAATTAATTAATATAGTAATATTAATAATTGATTAAAAATAATTTCTAATAGTAGCATCTATTTTTTTCTAAATATATTATGAATTATATAGTATAATATATGTTTTACTAATTTTTATAATTATTGTTACAACTTTATTTTATTATCTATGTGATTTATACTATGACCATAACCGTGACTGTTAGTAAGTCACATGTAGTTTGTATCTGATTGCACTACAAATCTTGCTAGGATATGGGTAATGGTAAATATCTTAGTATATATATCTTTTTTTATGGAATAATTTATTATTGTTATTTTGTCATATTGATTTTATTTTCTTCTATGTGTATCTTTCTACTAATTTGTCATCTGAATAGCTTCCAGCCAGTCGGGTGTATTGTGAGTCGAATTCTTAGCTTTCAGCACGACTCATAACAGAAACTGGTTGGATGTTTTTGCTTTTTTGTTAAACTATACACCCCTGATGACGTAGTTTAATGGAAAAGCCTTCTACTGCCTTTTTATCCATTTATTTTTCACTATTTTAGTAATCTGCCTTCTATTTCACTTCAAACTTCAACTGTTTTCAATAAGATGATTGTAAAAATATTGGTTTCATTGGTTTATTGTATGGTAATATATGAATTACTCTGGTTATATAATGTCCATTTATCCACATATTTCTTAGTAATTTGGTAATCTGCCTTCTATTTCTCTTCAAACTTCAACTGTTTTTAATAATATGAATGTAAAAATACTGGTTTCATTGGTTCTTTTATTGGTATTGTCTGAATAACTTTGGATGTATTTATAAAAGTATTTATATATATATATATATATATATATATATATATATATATACATACATATATGATTAGAGATAAACCCAGTTTAATAACTTCATTTGGCCGTTTATGAAAAATTTTTAATTTCATTTTTCTGCAAAAACTGGTTTTATCAGAATCATCTTAAGAAAAATTCAGCTCAAATGCCCATTTTGACAACATATTTTGAAATAAATTTTGAATTTATTAAAAAAATCGACCAAAACAGCACATTATACAGTTCCTAAATAACAAAAAACTGTTAGTTGAATGCATTTGAGAAAAAAATTGAATTTAAAAATGAGTCATAAAATAACCGATTTGCTGTTTGAATGCATCCTTAATTCTTTAATCATGATTGTTTCGGAAAATTTTGTGCGAAATACTCACTTTGACAGAATTTTTAAAAATATATTCTATATTTATCAAAAAAAACTGGCCAATGCGTCACAGTATATAGTTCCTAAATAAGAGGATCTGTAAATTGGATGTGTTTGAGAGCGAAAATGGATTTTAAAACGAGTCATAAAAAACGCAATTCGCTATGTGAAAACTTCCTTAAATTTTCAAATCACGAAGCCTTTTGGAAATTCTGTTCAAATACCCTTTTTGGTAGCCTTTTTCGAAATATATTCTGTCTTTATCAAAAAACCGATCAATGCATCACATTATATAGTTTCTAAATAAGAGGATCTGTAAATTGAATGCGTTTGAGAGCAAAATTGGATTTAAAAACGAGTCAGAAAAAAACGCAATTTCTTATTTGAGCACTTCCTTAAATTTTGAGTCTCGATGACTTTGGGAAATTCTGTTCAAAATACCCTTTTTGGTAGCCTTTTTTGAAATATATTCTGTCTTTATCAGAAAATTGACGAATGCGTCACTTTATACAGTTTCTAAATAAGAGGATCTACCATTTGGATGCGTTTAAAATCAAAAATGAATTTAAAAATGAGTCAAAATATAAGCAGTTCGGATTTGAGGTTTTTCCTCCAACTCCTATTTTTGTTTAATTTCTTTTTGTTATACGAATTGGTCCTATGAAAAACTTGTCAATATAAAAGTTGTAGATATTTTTGAGAAGATGTAAAATAAATTTAATCAGATTTGATATCTTAAAAATTGACGGAGTTATGGATTTTTCTCTTTTTTCACCGACCGTTTTCTTTCCGTTTTTAATTTTTTTCATTGGTAAAAGTTGATCCTATCAAAAATTTGTAAATGCAAAAGTTTTAGATAATTTTAAGACCATTTACAAAAAATTTATTTGGACTTGATATCTTGAAAATTGACGAAGTTATGAATTTTTTTCTCTCAAAACCCCTGTTTTTTTCGCCCCTTGAGCTCACTTCTAAATTTATCCAAAAATCTGTCATGCATAAACTTTTGGCCCATTTTTAAGAAGTAATATAAACTTTAAACCGATTCGATATCTACTTTAATTAAGAAGTTATGGCGTTTTTTCGGTTTTCACAAAAACGCCCCCTATTTCGACCCCCTTGGTCCGATTTTGCCCATTAACGAACTTAGCCGAGATTTTATCCCCTTTGATTTTATGTACCAGTTTGGTGGAGATTGGTGAAGAATTATAAAAATTATCGTGTCCATAAAAAAGTGATATATATATATATATATATATATATATATATATATAGATAGATAGATAGATAGATAGATAAACTGGTGCGATTGCAATAGGTAGTATTTCATACGAAATCTACCTAAAAAAAAAAAAAAAAAAAAAAAAAAAAAAAAAAAACATGTTTTTATTATCTAGATGAGTGGAGGGGAGTAAGAGGCGTGCGTGTTTAACCTGATTATTGAAAAGACACGTAAAGCACGAGCTTCTTTTCAAAAACTTAAGAAGGATCCCAAAATTTCTATGAAATGGGTCTTCTAAATTCTCATTTTCATTTTTATGGTATATATATATATATATATATTTTTTTTTTTTTTCCGAAGGGAAAATTTGCCTAATGTATAAGAAAAACAATATACTGCTTCAGGATATTATGTTATATATATATATTATAATGGTTATTCGGAAAATATGAATGTAGTCAATAGGGGATTCATTTATCATGTTGCATCTTGATGTGTTGTTAGCTAAATGTATAGAGCAACTTCTGTAAAAGTTTCAAAAACATAGCTTGAAAATTCTGAAAATGGGAGCCAATAGAATCAACTCAAAATCCGTTATTCCTAAAGGAAGAAAAAAAAATCACGGGTTTTACCTAAATATAGTTGTACGTGCAATATTGTGTAGGCACTAAACAACGGAATATGGATAGGATACAGCCCCTCATCTTTTTGCTTCATTTAGGGAATAAAGGATTTTGAGTTGACTTTATAGGCTCCCATTTCCAGAATTTTCAAGCTATGTTTTTGAAACTTTTACAGAAGTTGCTTTATACATTTAGCTAACACAATATGCAAATTACATTTTGATATCGTTGACGCATGCGCAATGAAAAATTATTTACTTAACATACTCATTTTTCATACAATTTTTATTATTTTTAAATTCTGATGACAGGGTATTGTGTACAATAATGTTTGTCATATTTTCAGAAAAGAACATTATTTTATAATAAGAACTCTGCAAATTATAAGCAAAAAACTTGGAAAAATTTAGGACTGTTTTTATAAAAATCTTAATTTCTCTACGAGTATACATGCTATTCTTGTAAAAATTAACACAGTACATTACAATAAGCCAATTAATCATAATGTGCAGTTTGAACGCTTTTGCTACATTAGTTTTGACAGGGTTATCCAAAAGATCTTCGTTCTTTTTCAATTTGTTGACGGTCCCCTGTTCGATTTCGGGGAAAACTCTTCGCGAAAATATGTGACGCATACTATTTTGTTTACACACCTGGAGTTTCAGCACATTCCGATTCATATTTCTTTCATTACTTAAAAATAATTACTTAATTACCAATTATGCTTAACTTTTGGACACCAGTGTATGTTGACATTTCATACTTACAGTAAACTCTGTCTAATTCGGAACTTATCTGGACCTCGAACATTTTCCGTAGCAGACAATATTCTGCCTTAGAAGATAAATTTTATCTAAGTGTTTATATGTACTTTAATACACGTGCTTGATAAATCTGTGTAAGAACTTCACACGAGTTAGAAGTGTCAAAGTTTTTTCTCCCCTGAAAAATCATACTTTTCAAGTAAAACTCCCATTATCTCATAAAGTATTCGAGATATTTTGATTTTTTTTCTTTTGTGTTAGAGAATAAATATAAGATAATATTTGGCTGGCAGTTTAGAAAACTTTAATTAGTTTTAGAGTATTTTTTGTGAAAAAAAAGTTAAAATTTCGGAAAAATTGACGATAAAAGTTCTAAAATGGAAAGTTCAAATAGCAGAAACAAACTGTCTTCCATAAATCTTGAGCATAATACAGTGAATATGGATTTCAAATTTCACAAAAATCGGTCAGGTAGTTTCCGAGAAAGCGAGTGTTAAAGCTGATGTATTTTCCATAGGATTGCAGGTAGTTTTGTCTTTCCATAAAACTTCGCGAATAGAAGTAATATTGCTTTTAACTGGGTATAAAAACGTGTTTTAAATAGAAAGAATCGAAGTTAAATACAAGGTAAAATGCCTTAGAATATTCTGCTTGAAACAAGAATTCATTTATGTATCTGATTAATAAGGTAAAAATTATGTAAATATTAAAAAAAATCGCTCTTTCAAATTTTGCGCCCTTAGGATTCGTGCGCCTGGAGCAGTTTGCTCCAATTGCTCCACGGTAGCTACGCCCCTGCTCCATATAGCTCCTTAGAGATGAGTTTGAAATTTTCTTTATTCTTAGCATCCAATATCCCCCATTTTCTTTAATCATACTAGAAAATTTGATTCCATTCTCCCAATTAGATTGTGCTACATAACATGCTGAAACTTTAAACGCTGTCGTTTTAATTATTATCAACTTCTATATTCAATATATTTTATTAAAAAAAAATAGTTTTTCAACAAAATATTATGTTATTTGTGCTTTTCTGGCATGACGTTTAACTTGCTGAGAGTTCTAAAAAAATATTTTATACGCTAAAAAATGTCTCAAAGAGTTAATCCTTCCGAGTCTTATTGTGTACTATATGAGTGTGATGTCAGAGTAAATCTCTTAATCAGTCTTATAGTTGGGAATTTTTGTTTTTCAAAATATTATATAAATAATATAATAATAATAATATAATATAATTATAATAATAATATTATATAAATAAATATTGTAGGAGTTTACTCCTACAAACTTAGATCCTTCGATTAAAGTCATGTATTGATAATCTTTTACTATATACATTAAAATTGCATCAGGAAAGTAGCAGTAAACTAATTTATGAATGTTATATAAGATTGTTTCATATCTTAGATAATAAACTAATTCAATCGATTCGGAAGTATATACAGGGTGCCCACTAAAGTTCTGTCCACTCTCATGAACTTCAGAACGGCGACAGCTACAGTTAGTGTCTAGGTTTAGTAAAGTAGTTATGTGCTATGGAATTAGACTACTTACTACATCATTTAGCAGCAAAGCGTACTCTTTGAGCTCCGATGTAGAAAACGGTACCACATATGAGAAAAAATTAGTTACAAAGCCATAAAATGCCCCCAGTTTAGTATAAAATGATGTTTTGCACCGAAAATAGCTTTATTAAAAACTTGAAATGAATATTTTAAAATCCTAACATCGGATTAAATAACCCACTAGTTGCAGGCAGATGTGGGACATTATAAAGTAGACGCATAATTACTAATAAAACACATGTAAGCAAATCACATTTTATTTTAATAATAAAATTAAGTTCAGTATGCTCAATGTGCCCATCATCGGCCGCAACGCAATCATTCATTCAATATGTGCTCCGATTGTAAACATATTGAGAATTCTAAATTTTCTTATTAAAATAAACTGCGCCCTGCTTGCATGCAATAGTTTTATTAGTAAAATAGCTCAGCGACCGGTGTTGATCAGGCTCACGATAAAGTAAACTTAAAGAAACCTCAAATTTGTATTATTTTATATATTTACCCTATACCCCAATATTGTATGAATTTACAGTTTTAAATGAAAAAAATGTGAAAACATATTGATAATTAGTGGTAAAAGCACTCGTAAGAAGATATTTTCTTGTATTTTTACATAGAGGTAATATTTTTTAAAAATATGTCTTGTTATCTGAACCCTTTGAAATTTTTAATCGGTTATTTAATATAACAAATATGTAACACGTGAAAAAATGTCGTGAAAAAATATTGATTTCAAGTTGTAAAAGAAATATCTTTTCTTCTCATTTTGTGTGTGTGTGTGGTTTGCGTCGGAAATTTTAACTACAATAAATAAATAAAGAAACATGTGAGTAAGTGCGATAGCAGATCGCACAGGTTTTGTTTAATTTAAACGCTTTATCCTTAAATTAATAAATCAAAATTGTTAATTTATAGTTGTTGAACCCTTAGATAAATGACAGCACCATTATACTTAATTTTAAAATAATTAGAAAAATATTTTTAATCAAATTAAAAATATTCAAGAAAAATTATTTAAATAAAATTGAAAAATTAAAATATTTTTAAATTTAGCAATTTTAAAAATTTACCGCAGGTATAAATAAAATATATTTTTTAAAGAAAAAAATTATTTAAACATACTTCAAATGCTCAAATATTCCAGAAAAAAGTCATATTAATTGTTTAATTTTCCAAACACTCACTAGATGGCGCAAAAAAGGATGTTAACTTTTATTGAAATTCGAAATAAAAAAGAAAATAAAATTGCCCTATTATTTCAAAAAAAAAAAAAAAAAAAAAAAAAAAAAAAGGCCAGTAGATGGGAAGTAGATAGAAAACAAAAATACTGGTTCTAGATTGAAATTCCAGAATTTCTGCGTTTGAAAAAAAAAATAATAATAAAAATTTCCAGCTAAAAAAATAAAATAAATCTTTAAAATGGTCCCCAAAAAGAGAATTTTCTTTCAATTAAATCCATCTGAAAAAAAAATGTAATAATAATAAATATTTAAAAAGTTCCGCATTAGGGGTACAAACCCACAATGTGATACAAAGTATACATGGTGAGTCATAAATATCGAAACAATAGGCTATCTCCTTAAATATTGCCCTTAGAACAATACTTTCAATTGCAAAAATTCATTAAAAAATCTGAAATTTTTGATAAGATAAATTGCGACTCCATGGGGGGGGGTCTAGTTGAAAAGTTACGAAAATTAAATTTTTATACGGCCCTCGTAGGACAAAAATTCCAAGTAGGAAAACTTTCCTTATTCAGTCCTGAATAAGACACAAAACGTTGCATCTTCATATCTCCAAAATTCGTAAAGTTATAGCCGTTTGAAAAATTTATCAGGTTTTAAGGGATTAGACACAAATTGAAATGCGCGCAATTCAAAAAACAATGTTACTTTAACAGTTCTGGGAAACGCGTAAAAAATCAATTTTTAGAGTTAGATTTTTGATTTTTTTCTTTTTTTGTGATGGTTAGCCTTATAATTTGCTAAGAAAATCACATCCTAAAATTTCTCATACAATTTACAAAAGTTTCATGTGGTTAGTACTGGTTTAAATGGGACAATCAAAAAACGTTATAACTCGTAACCTTATTTATCGGATTTCAATTTCTTTCCATCTAATTAAAGATGAAAATCTCATTTTAGTTTTGTTCTAAGGTTTTTTTATATTAATTTTAAAACTATTAAAAATATTTATTGAGAAAATAGTATAGCTTAAAAAAAATCATATTTTCAAAAGCAAACATTTTTTTAAAAATAAACATTTTTTCAAATTTGCCGAAACAAAACTAATGTAAAAAAAATCAAAAATGACGTATTTCAAGTTCTTTTTTCTTTTAAAAATTCTTAACATTTAATAATTTAAAGACAAGAAATAGAGGGGAAAAAATTCATTATGCAGAAAAACAAAGTGCATTGTTCAAATGTCCGTCAGTTATTTAAAAAAATGCTTTTTCTAAGATGCAGATTAAGTCTTTTTTTTTTTTTTTTTTTTTTTTTTTTTTTTTTTTTTTTTTAATTTAGCTCTGACAACTTCAGGCTTTTTATCATCCTCCAGAGGATGTTAAAAAATCTGTATTCTGGGCTCATGTAGGGCCAGGACCGAGATGTTACTTTTTTCTGAAGACTCGCCAGGCCGGGCCTAGCGTACTTTTCATAACGAAGGGGACTGCTTCCTTCAACTTTGGTGCACTCTAGATGAAATTTTCAAACCCAGTGTCGACAAAACACGTATTAAAATCACTGTCTCTGACTGACTTAATGCATGCATAAAATAAATAAAATTCGGCTTAATCGAATTTTTTACGAAAAACATAGGGGGAACTGGGGTACATTGATACAGTTTTTTTCTAAGATTTTTTTTGGTGTCAAGAAAGTAGAAAATTCAAGTTTTTTTTCCATGAGGTGACAGAAAAACTTGTGTAGTATGTTATAAAAATGTACAATCATTGTTTTATGTAGTATTTTTGCATGTAATTTAAAAAAAAATCAAAAAAAGTCATTCGTATCAATGTGCCCCATCCCCGGGGCAGATTGATACGTTTAAGAAAAATGACGACAAAATAATACCAATGCATATTTTTCATAAAAAATGACTTAGAAAACCATTTTATATTTATTTATAAAAATTCAAATCACCCACAATTTATTTTTAAGCAATATTAAAGCAATCAAAATTAAATATATTATGACCTGATGTTCTGGCTGTTTCTTGTCTGATTGTTGGCTGTGGTAACTTTGTCATATCTAGCACTTCAACCCCAGCATTATCTTCTTTCTTATGAAAGGTGAAAAAATTACCAGTTTTTCTGTTTATAAATAGGTTCATAAACAGAAAATAAAGGATAATTATATTAAAAATTCTGTTTATAATATAAGTATCATTTTCTGTTCTGCAGTTTGTTTCTCTTACTTAACATTTCTCATGTCGAAAATATTTTTTTCTCTGGAGAATCGATATAAATTCGAGATTTGCCAGAATGCCGTCCTTTTCTTTTATTAGTTCTACTAGCACTAGATGCTGGGTAAGTTCCTACGTCTTCTGTTTTCAGAAATACTATAAAATGTTCTAATATAAAGAAATTAGAGCTATTTCACTTCAATAAAAACTAATATTAGAAATTTTTCGTGAAAAAAAGGTTGGATTAAGGAGTGTATGGTAAAAAAAATAATAAAAGATAATGAAAATATGAACTATTAAAGGATTTAGGCTGTATCAATGTGCCCCGTCATAAACTGTATCAATGTGCCCCATACAGCGATTTTGAATAAAATGAGTCTCAAATCCAACACTTCACAATATATTTAACAATAAATAATGAGGAACTGATAAAGAGTAGCAGTACTTACCAGGGAGAGTATTCATTTTGGTTGAAAATACTGGAACAGTTGTACAATAGCATTTCAATTGTACAACTCAAATTTACTTTTGAACAACAAAAACAATAAATCACCCGTCCCATTTCATCAAACTGCTGAATCATTCCAAGATTTTCTGTATGTAGTTGAATACACTAGCATCACCTTTTGGAGCTGTTGTGAAACTTCCTGTAATGACCCTTTGAGCGGTAGAGGGGGTGTATCAATGTGCCCCATGTATCAATGTACCCCAGTTCCCCCTATAGATTTAAAAATCTTTATTTTACAAAAAAAAAAAAAAAAAAAAAAAAAAAGAAAAAGAAAGAAAAAAAACTTTAAAATTTATTTTTTTAAAATATATTCAAAGGCTAAAAAAATTAAATACAATAAAACCAGTGAAAAAAAATCTTCCTATAACGGAATTCTGTCTTAAACGGAAAATATGTTGATCCATTCAAAATAAATACAATAGTACCTGAGAAAAAAAAAAGCTCCAATTACATCTTCTAGGGAGAGCATCGGTCTATAAGTATTTTTTCTTTCCTATGTTATTCCGTCTTAAAAAGTTTTACTGTATAACATTTTTCAAAGTCTCCAACGCATGGGATATGGATTAACGATATTAAAATATAAGTGAAACATTTACATATAAATAGAGATTCATTGATAAAATAAATATATTACAGCCTTTGGCGCTTCTTTAATAATAGAAAGTATAAATATAAAAAACGAAAAGCTATAAAAGAATTTTTTAGTCCATATGAAACATTTTTTCCCACGCCGAAGTAAAAAACTATGTAGAAATTTGCGACTGAACCGGGCTATGATTTAAACTATTTTCCAGACCGGTCCGGGTTATGATGTTGACATTTTTTCAGGCTACGCCGAACTTTTTTCCCTATGGGTCGGTTTGGGACCTGACCTAGATATTTTGACCGGGCAGACGTCTAGTATACCAATTTAGCGTAAAAACTATACGCTGCTATTTTATGTCCAAAGAAAAAACGCTATCTTAATCCGATTTTTATTAAATTGCAATTTGTGAATGTTCCCTAACTAGCGTTGAAATTGAGTCAAGAAATCACAGTTTAGAGGCTGGGAAAAGTGGTGTAAGTCAGGAATTTTTGAAGAATTTGTGATTTAATATCTCTCTGGGGTTTTTAGATACGGAGATGAAATTTGTTTTATTCAATTTAGGAATGTATAAGGAATAATTTTCTAATTGGGAATTTTGCCCTACGGGTGCCATATAAAAACTTAATTTTCGTATTTTTTCAAATAGACCCCCCATGGAGTTGCAACTTATCTTATCAGATTTTTTTTTTTTTTTTTTTTTTTTTTTTATGAATTTTTGCAATGGGAAGTATGGGTCTAGGGGCAATATTTGAGGAGATAGCCTATTGT
This sequence comes from Maratus speculifer, assembly GCA_964019185.1. Taxonomy (NCBI): domain Eukaryota; kingdom Metazoa; phylum Arthropoda; class Arachnida; order Araneae; family Salticidae; genus Maratus; species Maratus speculifer. The sequence continues at coordinate 94,706,217 of OZ025293.1, forward strand.
TTCAATATTTATGACTCACCCTGTATTATTTTTAGAGGTAATAAAGCTATTATTCTTTATTTCTGATTACAGGATATTGTGTAAAATGTTGTTTATCATATTTTCTAAAAAGAACATATTTTATATTAAGAACGCTACAAATTATAAGAAAAAATCTTGGTAAAATTTAGGACTGTTTTTATGAAAACCTTGATTTATCTACGAGTATACATGCTATCCTCATAAAAATGAACACAATTTATTACAGTAAACCACTTAATCATGTCCTACAGCTTGAATGCTTTTGCTACTTTAGTTTTGACAGGGTTAATTCGCTCTTTTTCAATTTGTTGTCTGTCCCCTATGGAGATTCGGAAAAATCTTCACGGAAATATATAACCTGTACTACTTTGTTTACACACCTGGAGTTTCAGGATGACTTCCCGTGTATTTTTCTAGATAGTTAACAAAACGTCTAAAATCGCAAGTGACTGGTGAATGTATATACAGGGTGTTTCTAAATTCATGGTACAAACTTTAAGGGGTGATAGTACACATCAAGACAAATTATATTAAAACGGAAAATAAGGGTCCCAAACGTCTTCCGAAGGAGATAGGCGCCATTAAAGTTTAGGGTCCAAAAATTCAAATGATTATAAAATACAGAAAAATTGGTCGATTCGTTTGCGGTTTTCACTAAAACTATTCTTTATGTCAGTATTGTCTTGAAAATAAATTATAAAGATAAATTTCAAAAAATGCCAATAGAGGGCGCTTTAGACTTTGGAGTAACGAACAACTATTTTTTACCATTATTTTTTGCATCTCATTAAATTTTTTTAGAAGCTTAGACATAAACTTAAATTTTGAGCTCAGAATCTAAATAGTTGAGAGTGGTTAAGTAGCGCAAATTGAACTGTGGGGGGAGGTCCAAAAATTCAAATGATTATAAAAAACAGAAAAATTGGTCGATTCGTTTGCGGGTTTCACTAAAATTATTCTTTACGTCAGTATTATTTTAAAAATAAATTATAAAGATAAAATTCAAAAATTGCCGATAGAGGGCGCCTTAGACTTTGGAGTAGCGTACAACCATTTTTTACCGTTATTTTTTGCAGTTCATAAAATTTTTTTAGAAGCTTAGACATAAACTTAAATTTTGAGATGAAAATGTGAATCGTTGGGAGTGGTTAAGTAGCGCAAACTGAACTGTGTTCAATGGGGGTGGGGAGGTTCAAGTTTCAAATGATTATAAAAAATGGAAAAATTGGTCGATTCGTTTGCGGTTTTCGCTAAAACTATTCTTTATGTCAATATTTCCTCGAAGATATCTTTTAAAAAAATCCGTCAGAATGAGCCTTAAACTTTAGAGTAACCAACAACTATTTTTAACCGTTGTTTGTTATATTTAAATAAATGCTTGTAAAAGATCAAACTTAAATTTTGAGCTCAAAATCTGCATCATTATGAGTAATTAAGTAGCGGAAAATGGAACTGTGTTCGGTGGGTGGGGAGGGTAACACTTCAACTCCAGAACACAGTTCAGTTTACACTTCTTAACCCGTCCCATCGATTTAGAATTTGGGCTCAAAATCTGAGTCTAAGCTTTTGCAATCATTTAATCAGATACAAAAAGTAACGGTTACAAATAGTTGTCAGTTACTCTAAAGGTTAAGGCGCCCTCTAACGGAAATTGTTTAAATTTATCTTTAAAATTTATTTTCAAGGAAATATTGACATAAAGAATAATTTTAGTGAAACCCGCAAACGAATCGACCAATTTTTCTGTTTTTTATAATCATTTGAATTTTTGGACCTCCCCCTACAGTTCAATTTGCGCTACTTAACCACTCTCAACTATTTAGATTCTGAGCTCAAAATTTAAGTTTATGTCTAAGCTTCTAAAAAAATTTAATGAGATGCAAAAAATAACGGTAAAAAATAGTTGTTCGTTACTCCAAAGTCTAAAGCGCCCTCTATTGGCATTTTTTGAAATTTATCTTTATAATTTATTTTCAAGACAATACTGACATAAAGAATAGTTTTAGTGAAAACCGCAAACGAATCGACCAATTTTTCTGTATTTTATAATAATTTGAATTTTTGGACCCTAAACTTTAATGGCGTCTATCTCCTTCGGAAGACGTTTGGGACCCCTAGTTTCCTGTTAAATATTGTTTGTCTTGATGTGTACTATCACCCCTTAAAGTTTGTACCATGAATTTAGAAACATCCTGTATATACAGGGTGATTCAGCTCGTCGGTGACAAACTTTAAGGATCGATAGAGCACACCTAGACGAACATTTTTGAATAGGGAATGTAGGGTCCCTGACGCGATGGTAAGGCGCTAGGCGCTTTCGAAAATTTGGGTGCCGAAATTCGAAACGTCATAAAAACTAGGGAAATGGTTAGATTTTCTTGCTTGTTGCGTCGAAATGATTCTGTTTGTTTAGACTTTCTTCAGTACCAATTTGATAAGCGTATCTCTTAAAACATGGATAGGGGGCGCTGCAGACTTTGGAGAGCTAGACAACAACTTTAAGCCCGTTATTTTGATAATTTAACACATGCTCGCCAAAGTTTATACTCTAACTTAAAGTTTGAACCCAAAAGTAGAGCCCTGCAAAAAGCGTAAGAGCCGGAATAAAATGTCAAAGTACAGGGTGGTCGAAACTCGAAGGCTCCTAAGAGATAAACAAACAGATTTCTTGACTTATGGCATGCATTTTCATGATTCTGTTTGCTGGGGCTCTCTGAAACTCAGTTGAACAGTACAAAAAGAAACATCGATAGGGGGCGCTTTGGGCAAAAAACATAATTCGTTGACATTTCGGACGCTAACTGGAAACGGGGCGCTACGATCAGTTAGTAATAATGAAAACACATTTTCTACCTCTGCTCAACACTTCTGAATAAATTTAGACCAAAAACATCAATGATACTGGAAATTTATTTACAAAAATAACACTACAGAAGATGCTCGAAATTTCGACCTTGGGCCATGATGCAGGCTTCGCACCTCCGTCGCATTGAGGAGTGTGTGTTTCCAACAATGCCAGGAGTATCTCTGATCTGCCCTGCAGCTGCCACAATGCGCGCCACAAGTTCTTCAGCACTGCTGACAGGTGTATGGTATACCTCGGCCTTCAGGTAACCCCAAAGGAAGAAATCCAAGCAGGTGAGGTCTGGTGATCGGGCAGGCCAGTGAACTGGACCCCCACGCCCGATCCACCGCTGGCCATACCTTGCGTTTAGATGGAGACGCACGTCGTTCGTGTAATGGGCCGGAGCTCCATCGTGCTGGAACCACATCTGGCGACGCGAACCTTCGGGTACGTGCGCCTCCTCCAGAAGCTGCGGCAGCACTTGATCCAGGAAAATCAGGTAATTTCCACCTGTCAGCCGTTCAGGTAACAAATAAGGGCCAATGAGGCAATCCCCCAGAATGCCGGCCCACACATTTACTGAGAAACGCTCCTGGGCTGCTCGGCTTCTGGTTTCATGTGGATTTTCATCACACCACACATGACTGTTGTGGGCGTTCCACATTCCCTCCCGGCTGAAGGTGGACTCGTCCGTAAACAAAATGCTGTTTACAAAACGGGGATCCCTGGATCTCATCGCCAAGTACCATCTTGAGAATTCCACTCGAGGGCCAAAATCCTGCTCTCTGAGCAACTGCACCCGCTGGATGTGGTAGGGGTGCAGATTCCGGGAACGTAAGATGCGCCACGCAGTTGCTTGCGAAATGCCAACATGTCTGGCGATATCTCTCGTGCTAAGACCTGGGTTGTCCTCAACCAGGTTAAGCACAGCCTCTTCGTTGTCGGGGGTGCTCACTGATCGCTCCCGTTCAGGCCTGCCTCCGTCGAAAGATCCCGTTATGGACAACCTCTGGTGTACTCGAGCGAAGAAGGCATGGCAGGGGATTTGCCTGTTGGGGTAACGCTCGGCGTACAACCGCTGAGCGGCTCGTCCATTACAACCAGCAGCGCCATACGCCAAATGCATGTCAGCCAATTCAGAGTTTGTGTACCGTTCCATCCTACTACCGATCTGCAGACAAGTAACCCGAAGCTTAAGTAGGTACCGCACGTTCAAAAGACGTGTCTGCGCATACAACTACGTCATCTCGCGTTGTCGTCTACGCATTACGTATCTTTTGCATATCGATATGGTACGATATCTTTTGCATAAATCAGCAAAAAGCACCTTATGCAAATTTTATTGCGCGCATTGTGCATGATTGAAACCAGCTATGTTTGTTAAAAAAAACAAACAAACTGCAGTTTTAATAGCTTCTTATGATAAGTAAATTACTCTCTTGTTTTGTTTCTAACTGATCGTAGCGCCCCGTTTCCAGTTAGCGTCCGAAATGTCAACGAATTATGTTTTTTGCCCAAAGCGCCCCCTATCGATGTTTCTTTTTGTACCGTTCAACTGAGTTTCAGAGAGCCCCAGCAAACAGAATCATGAAAATGCATGCCATAAGTCAAGAAATCTGTTTGTTTATCTCTTAGGAGCCTTCGAGTTTCGACCACCCTGTACTTTGACATTTTATTCCGGCTCTTACGCTTTTTGCAGGGCTCTACTTTTGGGTTCAAACTTTAAGTTAGAGTATAAACTTTGGCGAGCATGTGTTAAATTATCAAAATAACGGGCTTAAAGTTGTTGTCTAGCTCTCCAAAGTCTGCAGCGCCCCCTATCCATGTTTTAAGAGATACGCTTATCAAATTGGTACTGAAGAAAGTCTAAACAAACAGAATCATTTCGACGCAACAAGCAAGAAAATCTAACCCTTTCCCTAGTTTTTATGACGTTTCGAATTTCGGCACCCAAATTTTCGAAAGCGCCTAGCTCTTTACCATCGCGTCAGGGACCCTACATTCCCTATTCAAAAATGTTCGTCTAGGTGTGCTCTATCGATCCTTAAAGTTTGTCACCGACGAGCTGAATCACCCTGTATATGTATATATTGCGTGTGTATATCTATATGTGTGTGTGTGCGCGCGAAAATTTCAGAAAATTTAAATTCTGAAAGAGGAACTTTTCTTAAGTAAGCGAGAAACTTCTGCCATGAAGTAAAGCAAATTACTATTGAGAATTTCTGCTATGAATTTAGAATTTCTGAAATGCACAGGATATACATGCCAATGATGCATGTCGATTAACATATTCAAAAGAAACTAACATCGGATAATTACCAAAATTTTCCTGTATTTTAAAAACACGTGTAGAGTGGAGACTAATTATTTTTCCTAAGAAACAATTTTAATATATGTCGATAGTTATTTCGAAGATATAAAATTATTTTATAATTTATTTTCATTTAGGAAAGCATGTCTCGTATAACTTTTGCTTTGATCATATCTATTTTACCGGTAATACACGCTTTGGATAATGGACTGGCACTGACTCCACCAATGGGATGGCTGTCATGGGCCCGATTCACGTGCAACATCGATTGTGAAAACGATCCTGATAATTGCATCAAGTATGTATGTGTTTATCTAAAAATTTTAACAAGAGACATAATACTGTGATTATGGTGTGCTCGTTTGCAGTGGCGCAGCCAAGGGGGGGTGGGGGTGGGGTTAACCCCCCCCCCCCAGGATCCGAGATTTTTTTCCCAGTCATTTTTTCAATTTTTTTTTTCTTTCTCTCTCTCCAGAAAAAACAACACTTTCAAACAGATTATCGGTTCGGAAGCATTCGACAAACCAAAAATTGTATTTTGAGCCATTTCTTCCCTCCCAATTGTCCTACCAAGGGAAAGGGGTTAGATGTTAACCCTCCCCCTCCCAGTACCAACTCAGGTTCAGATATTTTTTCCCGTCATTTATTCGATTTTCCCTCTTTCTTTTCAAAGACAATACAAAGATTCAAACAAATTATCCGATGCTTTTGGCCGAAATCTGTATTTTAAGTCCCCTTTCCCACTCCCCATTTCTGAGAATTAGGGGTAATTCACAAGTGTAGGAATGACTGAAGTGTCTTTATGGAAAGCAAGTTTCTTCACATTCTTTTGTTTTGGTAAGTGAAGATGACCATATGTCTAAAATGCTAAAGATGTAAAAGTCATTTAAAAGAATAAGCACGTTATAGCTAAGTAGCATTTAGCATACAAAGTAATGTCACTCGCACAGAGATCGATGATATTACAACCCCCTCCTTACAGACGTGGACCTCCCAAAGCTGAATATCTCTTTTTGTCGGCTTTAGGACCTCCTATCTTCCGTTGACGTCGGAAAGAAGAAATAAACGGAATCCTGTCTTTTTAATGGTTTTTCTATTGACCCAGCAGAGCAAGGCAATTCTGCTTTGTACTAACCCATTACGAATTGACACTTAAAAAACCCTTTTATATAAGAGCCTATTTCGTAGAATATATGGTAGCCGAAACTGGAGTAATACAATAAATCCACCCTTTAGTTGTCAATCTGTCACTATTTAGAATGAGAGGTTGCAATGATATAAGTTTAGCACCCTTCTTTTGCATCTACTATTCAGAAATCTGTATTTAACTTCTCTCTCTCTCTCTCTTTTCTAGTTTCATAATTGTCTGAGTTTGTGTGCCTTTTTTTTATAGTATAGTTGAAAAGAAAAAAATATATATTTCGGTTTTGGATCTGCTTACCACAATGTCCGCTTCGAAACCTGACGAACGAAAAAAAAAAAAAAAAAGATTCAAAATGACATTAATTTGTATTTTGAGAAGAAAAAATCTAAAATAGAGAATAAGGATATAAATAATGTAAACACTCCTCAATGTTCAAGTAAAAAAGATCTGGACTCTGTAGATTGCAGTGAAAACTCAAAATTTAACACTACTCAACCTATTACTGCTGATTTAGGATTCAATAGTAGTTCTTTGAGCGAAAAAACTAATTTTAAAATAAACTGTACTGGCCATGGTTTTGGATTATATATTGTATCTGGAAAACAGGTAAGAATTATTTATTTTCTTAATTTTATAATACATTTCTTTTTTTCAAAACAGACGTGCCTTTTTAGAGTGTAAAATTCTTCAGTTTTTAAGTTCTTTTCTATACAATATTTTTCTCCTGCAATTTTTTTACTAATTTATCTATGTGTTCAAGTATAAGGATGTTATTATTATTATTATTATTACTATTATTATTATCGATTAAACTTTAAATTTTATTCATATATGGCTTCTAGGTATAGAGAAGTATTTGTATAACTTATCCTGATTTTAAATCTGACAAACTATTTTTTGAATCGATATGACATGCATTTTTTTGCTTAAAAGAGATTTTAATTTATTTATTTAACTGGGGGGGGGGGGGGGCTCAGACTCCTGCAAGCTATACTCGCCAACCCCCATTTAGGTTTTGTAGCCTCTACCTCTAGAAACATAGTAATGTGCCCCAGTTAAAAAAAAAAAAAAAAAAAAAAAAAAAAAAAAAAAAAAAAAAAAGCAGGTTATGAAAGTTTGATGATATTAATCACTATAATGACGACTGCCTTCTATAATCGGGTTGTTGTGCTTTTCCTTCGGAAAGTTTGGATGGAGGTATTTTTTGGTTACAAATGGTCTCATCCATCGCTGCCTAACAACTGACGTCTATTTTAGAGATTCATTCATAAGTAAAAATTAATTGCACATGTAAAAATCAGCTTATATAAAATGGTTAAGTTAAAACCTGACTTTCTTTTCAACCAATCTTAATAAAGTATTCTATTAAAATGCATATTTTCCTCTCAAACTACATACATTTTTAATGCAAGAATTTTACATGTTCTTTTATGGTTTGAAGCAAATTCTTCAGTTATTTTCAGTATTTGAAATATTTCGTCTTCGCAAAATGCAGATATATATATGTTCCTTTCCTTATTTAAATATTTTTAAAAAAAATGAGAAATGATGACAGTGGCGCAGCCAAGGGGGTGGTTTTGAGGCTAAAAACCCTCCCAGAGCTAAGAAAGATCGCTATAATTGCCGCTTATATGAATCAAAACCAAACTTGATATTTAAATGTTTTAGCGCATTTCGGAATCTGCTGCTTTATTGAATCAGATTTCATTTAATAAAGTGATTCAATTAAATGGCGAAAATTCTACTTAAAACTGTAAAAGTGCATACTACATGGATTAGTTAAGTAAAAATTGTTTATTTGAACTAAACTACTTTTCTGAGACGCATTATATTAAAAAAATGAGAATTTTCTGCCACACAGATGCTCTTTGAGTTTAAGTATTATACATAGAATATTTTAATTAGTACTGATTCTATTAACCGGCGATTCAAATAAACGGCAATCCCTTTTATCAGAAAGTCACCCCCCCCCTCCACCCCCCCTAGAACCAAATCCTGGCTGCGCCACTGCTCATTTGTGTATTTATGGTATGCACTTTTTCGCACTTGCTACTAAAGATGTAAGCATATCTATATTTATTTATTGAAAAAAATTCAATCAACTTATATTATATTCAAATTTCGTATTTAAGTGAATAAAATGGCAGTAAAAAATAAGTCATCACTTATGTGGGTTATTGTTGAGTATTTCGGTAGTATTTTTATTTATTTGCTGAATAACATACATCTGACTTGTGTGCTTGACATTGTTGGCTAATCAGCCAGTTTTACTTGTCACTTATGGCTATTTTGAGTTTAAAACATAAATTAACTAAAGTTTCGACATGAGGCTTCGATAGATGGTATTAGGTGTTCCGTAATCGGCTAATCTTACAAGGGGACCACCAAACATGGTGCTTACAGATTTTGATGAATTCAAAGTATATTGTAGGGGTCATACGATTAATTATTCGGCTGAAAGGGTTCTTTCAAATGGGCCTTAGTTTTTAAGAAATTGGGGGTCAAAGTTCAGCGTATATTTTAAATACTTATTAGCAAAGGTGTTTGTCAATAGATTCGTGGCTCCGCTGTAACGTGTGAGATTCCAGACCCGGAGGTGGCGGGTTCAACTCCAAGTTGGAGCTTTTTTTTTTCTTCTTCTTTATATGTTTCGTATATGTTAAATTTTTTAAGCAAAATTTGAAATTCTACAGCTTTCAACTTCTTAATATTTTCTTATGGGGATAGTTTACTTTTTTCATTTTTTTTTCTTATTTAAAGAAATATGGTTCAAATAATAAACTAATTACACTTCAAAATTCATAAAATAAATAAAAATAAATAAAAATAAATAAAAATGCATATATAATTAAAATTTTCAAAAGTATAAAAATTTTGAATATTTTAAAATCCCTTCTACTTTAAATATTAATAATTTTGCTCAATTACATTTATATATATTGCTAAGTAAAAAAATCATACCTTTCTAAATTCATTAAATTCACATTCTTCATTCAATATCCGTTTATCTGCCTCAATAAATTGTCGATTATCTCATATTTCTAATATTGAATTATGAAATTCTTCAGCTATAGCAATAGAAAAAAAGGAAATATCATCCGGTTGGGAATTTGTAAGCAGATTATCATTTCGTAACAATATCTCGCAATATTTTAATGCATTCGTAATTTCGCCTTTTTGTTCCTTTTCCAAACGAAAGTTTTCTGTACTAGTGCTGCTTCCTTCTATTACAGTATTTTTAGCATTCAACCCATTTTTAGCATTCGACACAAATCTACCAATTGCATACTCAATTTTCATACCATAATTTCAGCTATACATATACATACCAATATTTCAAATATTTTATTTGTCTGCAAAAGAAACAAAATGACAACAGCAAAAATAATTTCTATTTTTGCTTGATTTTACCGAGAAAATAAAAGCAGACGAATAAAATAAATATATATCATTTTATGTATCGTAAATTCTAATTTCATTAGCAGATGACTTTTCCAATCTAGTTGATTTTTTTTATTAAACGTTAGAGATAAATGTATTTAAAGATCAGTAAAAATTTGGATAATATTTTAGCACTACTGCATTAATATTTTATTACACTTTCGAAGGTATGCATTATTTGAATTAACTAATCCTATAAATGTTTGAGAAATTGCACCTGAAAATTATTTTTTATAGCAAAAAAGGATAAATTTTCATTTAAAATATTCCACAAAAAAAAGCGATAGAAAAAAGAAAAATTATTATTTCAGAATTGTGCTTAGAAAAGAAATTACATAATAATTAAAAATAAAAGGTTAAAGGCATAAATTCGTTATGCAGTTTTGTCATTAAAAATATTAGTTTAAAAATTGCAGATAAAAAGAAATTTTCATGAAATACATTCGACAATATAAATTTACTTTATTAAGAAAATATCAAAAAGTTCAAAGCTTTAGAATTCCCAATTGTGCTTAAAATATGTAACATGTAAAAAGTATATAAAGAAAGAAAAAAAAAGCGCCAACTTGGATTTTTTTTTTTTTTTTTTTTTTTTTTTTTTTTTTTTTTAGCAATATATATAAATGTAATTGAGCAAAATTATTAATATTTAAAGTAGAAGGGATTTTAAAACATTCAAAATTTTTATACTTTTGAAAATTTTAATTATGTATGCATTTTTTATTTATTTTTATTTATTTTATGAATTTTGAAGTGTAATTAGTTTATAATTTGAACCATATTTTTTTTTAAATAAGAAAACAAAATGAAAAAAGCAAACTATCCCCATAAGAAAATATTAATAAGTTGAAAGCTGTAGAATTTCCAATTCTGTTTAAAAAAATTAACATATACGAAACATATAAAGAAGAAAAAAAAAAGCTCCAACTTGGAGTCGAACCCGCCACCTCCGGGTCTGGAATGTGGTACGTTACCGCGGTGCCACGAAGCTGTTGACAAAGGGCTTTACTAATAAGTACTTAAAATATACGCTGAACTTTGACCCCCAATTTCTCAAAAACTAAGGCCCATTTGAAAAAACCCTTTCAGCCGAATAATTAATGGTATGACCCTTTACAATATACTTTGAATTCATCAAAATCTGTGAGCACCATGTTTGGTGGTCCCCATGTTAGACCTACCCTTTTCCAGAAGTGGAATCGTCTGTCCCGTTCCCTTCCTGAGATAGTATAAATGCCATTCACTGATCGACTTCGTGGCTCTCTCTCTTTTTTCGTTTCCGTCAAGTTGTTATGATTTAAGTTATTATAGTTTAAATTCGAATAAGATATTTAGTTTTTCGTTTATGATGTTTTAAAGGAATGATTTTATTTATAATTTAAATTTAAGTTAGTTTTGAAAAGCTCCTGGTGTAATGAAATTCAATACTGTTTTCAAAGAAATATTTTTTATGATTCCCTTAAACATTTTTCAACAAAGTTGGCTCTGAATAGTAATTAACTGAATGCTGTTATGAAGGTATTTTTAAACAAGTTTACATGATTGACTTAAGTTTTAATAAAGAACTGTCGTCATCAAAAACCTGACTCTTTGATGTGTCTCAGTTTCAACACACAGTTTTATTACAGGTAACTTCCACAGCGTTGCTATAGTATCTCTGCTTATAGCAGTATAATTATGTATTAGACCTGTATTGATACAGGCTAAGAGACATGAAAGCCTATTTTTAAGTCATCGTCAATAGACAGGGAGGAGATAGCACAAGGAAATTTTACAATACGAAAGAAATACAATCGGAAGCTCCACACAAAGAATTTGTTCAATGGAGCAAGCGGGAATCGAACCCACAACCTCTTGCGCTGACAAACAATTAGCGGGGTAGTGCCTTAACCACTCGGCCACGGAGGCCCCATCAGTAGTGGATAATACAAAATAGTAGACTATCTAGCTAAAGCTAATGCCATTAAAAACTTGCTAGTATCCAATGTGATAATTTTCAACTCGAACTAGAGATGTCTTGTATCACCGAAATTCTAGAATAACGCAAAATACTATAAAGTTAGGGACTATGAAATTTCTGGATAAATACAATTTTTTTTCACGCAGTTTGCATTTATCAATAACTGACGGGACTTCTGTATTAGAGAGACATGTTTTCACCTCATCTTCACAAAACCACAACTGCTCTTACTTCTACAGTTTTAATTTTTCTTCTTCCCTTAGCTTTTCACAAGCTTCTATGTCGTTTATTGATTGCACAGAGGTATTTTTGCGTGTCAATGCACTCAAATAATTAGCTTTATCTTCAAAATGATAACATTTAAAATGTATATATATATATATTTGTATTTAAGTTATCAAGCATGAGTTGACACGCCCTTCTAATAATATGAACCATTACATGTGGGTCATTTTACGAAAAACGTTACTTCTTTTAGCATAAAAATTTCAATAAATATATTACTAGTTTACAGTATATCTGTTGCCGAAAAAATTTTAGCTGTTGCTGACTACATATGATATGCTATTTTCAAAAATATAATTAGAATATTTTAATCTACTCTAGTTTCTGAATTTCAGCTATGTAGGTAAACAGAAAAAAACATGCTTTTACTAAGAAAAACTTTACTAAAAAAAAAATTAATCACTGAGTTCTAAAAAACTTCGTTTTAAAGCTCTTCTCCGATGTGTAGACTTTGGAAAATGATGTATAAGAGACCAACAATAGTTAGACATCATATTCATATCCCAGAAACCCCGATGCATACGCTCACCTGCTCTTCGCTCATATCTCCTAAATTTTCCGGAAACATGTCCAGGTGACTGTGGAGGAAATGGAGTTTTATGCTCATATTGCACCCCATATTTTTTAATTGTAGCAGAAGGTCTTCTACAAGTTCAATATAATTTTCAGATTTAACGCCGTAATTCTGTATCTCTTTCTCGATAAAAACTTATTTTAGTATCTGAGGAAAGCAATTTTTTTTCTTTTAGTCTTGATGCTAACAATTCTGAAGCTTATTTAGAAAGATTTAAATCTTTTACAAGATCATCTAACTCATTTTAGGAAAAGCATTTTGGCTCGTTTGACATACCTTAAAAATCAGCATCATTTTGTGATAAGCTTCTACCTTCAATGTCTTGTTCTAATGGTTCAGATATATTTTTAGGCTCTGAAGAGTCAGGTGAACACTGCACTGGACGTTGAACACAATTAGTACTTGGGTACTGCCATTTAGCTCGATTTTTAGTGTTTAAACAGTTTACTTTCACGCTACAAAAATAACAGTCTTCGAGATGATTTCGTGGTTCTCGCCAAATAGTCGGTGTTCCAAATTTAAAGGCACTTCTTTTACCACTTTTCCATAATCTTAAATATTCCACACGATTTACAAACACAATTGGGAGCCTAAGACTTCTCATTTTTATCTAAGAGCACCCCAAAATACTCAAAACAGGTATTTTTCACCAACTCTGATATAACTTTTCTACAATTGTTAAACACATATTCTCCGCATATATAGCAAAAATGATCTGGATTGTTTAAACAACGTCTCCTTGAATACTCATGACGCAAAAACTTAAGAAACTAATCTTAACACAGTAAAATACACCTGTTATCGATTAATATATATGCATAAAAGATAGAAATCAAAAACAATGTAACTCGAGCTGCTCAAAAAAACTTCTGGTTAGATTTGACAAAAACAAGTCATAATTGAACATTATCAACCACAGAATTCGCGGCAACAGACAAAAAGTTTAATTTTGTAAACTAGTGTATTTAACCCAATACATTTTATATTAATATCTATAGTTCATCTTTCACCTATTTTAAGGTTTACACACAATAATAGCTAAAATTGTGGAAAACTTCTTGTAAAGACGTATTATTGAAGTTTACTTGTTTATAATACCACTTTCTCTCTAAATAATACCATAAAAATATATACTAATGGAAAGATTATTTAGTGAAAAATGTAATGCAATAAGATTCATGAATGAATGTTTATTAGAACAACTGTTATGAAAAGAAAAGTGAAAAAAAAATAAGATATTGTCGAATTGATGTGTTGTCGAAAAAAAAATAAGATATACAAAAATTATCACTATCTCAGTTAATATTTAGTATGAGTAACCTATACTAGTAATTATGACTTTACAACGTTTTCCCATGGAGTGAATCAAGTCTTATGTAGCTGTTATAATGTGATACCAATAATGAATTATTGCTTATATTAATTGGATTTTATTACTGTGTTGTTTTAGTGCAACAAATTCCTTTACTATGTTCGTAGATTTTCAACTGCAATAAGGTCACGAATTTCAGCACTAGGATCTAATTATCTTGAAATCACCAATTGAACATATTAGCAAAATTACATGGATCTGAATCCTATTCAAATATAAATTCTTCATTATTTTGATAAATATCACGTACTGAAAGCTTCATTTCAGATTGAAATATTTCATTTGTGAATTTTGTGGTATTTATATTCTCATTAATCACATAAATTCTGCTTACACTTTCTAAAGTCATGCAAACCGATTTGATAACACTGAGTGAATGCTTCTCATTACATGGATATTGTGTTTAATGCTATAAGGATGCAAATCTTCTCCAATTCTTCTCCCTCAGTATTTTATGCCAATCCAACCGAATAGGAAGATTTTTACGTCATCATAACAAAGCCACATTGTTCTGCTGTCCAATTAATATGAGTTTTAATCAAAATCAATATTTAAAGCCTTTCTTGTCGAGATAAAAATGGCTTTTATTTGTGGAATTCTAGACCTTTAATAAATCTTTGCAATGTTACGACCAGAACTTACATCTATCCTTCTAATTTTTTCATAACTTTAACATTTTTCACTTAATAGTATTATTTTACATAGCTTTCTTGGTTGCCTGTCAACTGTCTGTGCTAGTTTTTAACACTTTCCAACAAAAGTTGAAAGGTGTTTATACAATCGGTTTGTCTGTCCATCTGTCCACGCTCTAACTCCCGTGAATATACTAGGATTCTCGTGCAAATGTTAAACCTTTTTACATTTAATAAAATTGATATACGATGCTTAGTTTAACTACAAGTTACGTCCTATGAAATAGAAAATACGGCCGAGTTAAGAACTGCACTCTACTAATCTAAATGACAAGAAAGCTCCAGAACCGGATGCTATAGACTTCAAAATCCTCAAACTGACACACAAAATCATCCCACAGACATTCACGCACTGGGCTAACGTCTGCTTCAAACATAAATATTTCTCACTCGTGTTATGACAGGGCGAGGTCGTCTACTTTCTAAAAAAAAAGACAAATCCCCCTCTGAGCCTCAATCCTACTGACCTATATGTTTCCTTCCACCTTAGGAAAGCTGCTAGAGAAACTCCTGGTTTTCCGGCTTACTCCCTTCCTAGTGACAAATAACCTATTCCATCCACATCAATTTGGGTTCAGAGCAGGGCATTCGTGCGAAATCGCACTAAGCGCAATAATGTCTGCTTGCAACGAAAGTATAGCCCAGACCAATCTCACCTCTCTGGTGTCACTTGACATCCGGCCGCTTTCGACAATGTCGAATGGCGCGATATTCTCCTACAATTACTACACTTCAATTGTCCGGGAAACATAGCTGGCCTCATTGGCTCTTACCTCTCTCAGAGGTGCGTCCTAATTAATTGGGACGCAAGCACCTCGACTCACCAGTTGCAGAAGAGATGCCCCAGGGTTTTTGCCTTCAGCCAATTCTCTGGCTGTTGGTGGCAAATGTGCTACTAACAGATTTGAACCGGTTGGGATTTATACTATATGCCTTTGCCGATGATTTTAGCTTTCTTTTCTCCGGACGCATACGGCAGGTTTTGCCGAGGCACTTCAAATCTTCTGCCAGCTCCTAGAAACATTCCATCTCACACTGTCTCCATGAAAATCACAGGCACTACTCTTCAAAATACCACGCAAACTTGACCCAAAACGGCCACCAGTCATGAGAATCTATAATATAATATAAACATTCACCACGTTCAACACCTAATAATTTTTGACATAACAATAGACAGTAACCGCAATAGGATACCACATATTAATAATATAAGACTTAAACTAACTGCATACCATACTAACTCACTCAGACTCATATCTAAACTGGGGGGGGGGGGGAGGTATCGACAACACTACACTTAAAACTTGGTACCGAACAATAATAGAACGCATAATCTTATATGAAGCATGTATCTGAGGGGGGGGGGAGCCAACCTCAGTTACAAAATTTTAATTCGTATGTTTATTCTGTCATCTTAATATAATAAAAAATTCATGTCCTTTTTTCGTTTTCCTCTTTTTTTTAATATTTTCATATTTGATTGCTTGAATGATTTTTGTTTTCATCCCTCATTTTAGCATCTTGTACATTTACTAAAATGTCCGATTGCTATCTGACTAACATGTCTGATTGGAATAGGTTATGGTTTTTCTCAGCTCCCATCTGTAGTCACGCATATGGGCACCCATAATTATACGTCTAAATTAGGTTTTAAGTTTATTTATTTTAAGCGACAGTGAAATAAGCTATACATAAGATTTTTTTCTTTTCAATTTGTAGCGAAAATTTGTACAAAGCTATGGCTGATAAATTAGAATCTCTTGGACTAAAGGACGTGGGATATGAATATGTGAATATAGATGACTGTTGGATGGAAAAAACACGAGACAAGGACACTAATAGATTGGTTCCTGATCATATCAGATTTCCTAATGGGATTAAAGCTATTGCGGACTATGTAAGTAATCATAATGAAATGTAAGATTATTGAATTTTCCAGTTGAGTAGATTAAATATTTTTATATTATAAAGGAAAAATAGACCAGGAGGCGGAAACACAGACAATCGCCTCATCAAGTTCACGGATGAAAATCTGGGATTAGTTAAATATCGATTTGCATATTAAACAGCAGTCGGTCTGCCATATCATATCTTGGTGGAAAACACATAAAAACCTAATTTTAGCTGTTGACTCATAGGTTCACCATTATGTTTTCCTGCTCCCAATTCTTCGTGTTTTCATACTTTTGGGTGCAGCAAAGCACAATAGTAAGCCTACGAGTCAACCGTTAATCGTTCCGGTTTTTAGGTGTTTTCCACCAAGATATGACAGACCGATTGCGTTTTAATATGCGAATCTAGATTTAACTAATCCTAGATTTTCACATGAATTCGATGAGGTGATTATATGGTCTGCCGCTTCCCGATCTAAAATGTGTCTATGCTTAACTTTTATTGCATTTTTTTGAATTCTTGAATATCACATATTTTCAATTTTTAAACTGTCGAAAAAGAAAAAAATGTATTTTCAAATGCAATTTATTCGAAAACTATATCGCAATTTTTTAGAAACCTACACCTCAATTTACTCATTTTTAGCACTTTCCAACAACGCTGAAAAGTGCTTATGCATTCAGTTTGTCTGTCCGTCTGGCCACGCTCTAACTCCCGTAAATATACTCGGATTTTCATGCAATTGATAAAGCTACTTTGGGGTCTCTCAAAGCATATTAGATATTGCATATGATGTACGTACGATCAATGGTTCATTTACAGAGACACTCAGAAGAATTCGAATACATTATAGTATATGGAAAAAAAATCGTTTGGAGCGTATTTTAATTACATTATGCTATTGAAAATGTATTGAAAATGATTTAAATCACTGAATCTCACTATGATTACGTTAAACAGAACACTCATATCATTTTTTTATTAATTTACAATGACACAAAAAAGAAATCGGTTGCAACATTGTCTTTGCATAATAATTGCTGGAGAGTCCGTTTTAAAATTCGATATGCGCTTTTAAATTTGATTAGTTTTTTACATGATACTCTTTATATATAAATTCTGTATCTCATATACAAGGCTGCACAAAAGTATTCGCATACCATTCTCCCCATTAGAGGAAATTGTTGAAGGGGAATTTTGAACTGAAATATGTGTGTCTCTTAAATGAACTAAATTTTGGAATGCATGTTGTTAACAATATCATACATTGTAAATATATCATATACAGGGCTTATACAAAACTCGGATATTTTATGATTGTTGATGAAAACAGCTAAAATTTGATTTTGAAATGCGTTATACATTTCCATATCGTTAAATGCGGTAGAACGTGGGTTCCCAGTCTCTGAAATAGACTATGTAATGTAAATATCGGATTGTTCTAGATGTATAAAAAAGCCTACATTGTGCAAATGCTTAGCACTTAAGGAAATATACAAAATCATGTATTGGGGCATGTATGATACATGATACAAATTGCTGTGAGAGGTCTCTATGTCTGAAACTAACAGGAAATCATAATTAAACAAGAAAGAAAAAAAATCATACGTCAAGCATGGATTATGAAACACTTCCCAACACATTCAGAATAATGTAATGAATCTGCAGTGCTTAAAAAATTAAAATATTTTGTCTAATTCAACCATATGGAAACGCATGAGACATTTTAAAACCCAATTTCAGCTATTCTAATCTACAATCGCAAAATTATTCGATTTTTCGCAGTACCCTGTATATAATATATAAATTTGTATCTGTTAACTACATGCTTGTTAAAATTTAGTTTGCTTAAAATATACCTCAGCTGAAAATTCTCCTTCAGTAATTTTCTCTACTAAGGAGGATTATACGTGAATACTTTTGTGCAGCCCTGCATACGGGGCATATAATTTATATATAACGAATAACATGCAAGAAATAGTTAAATTTCAAAGCTTTAAAACGCACATTCCAGCAATTAATACTCAAGGACCGTACTGTAATCGATTTCTTTTGTGTGTCACTGTAAATGAATAAAAATGCTATGAATGCTATGTTATAACGTAATCGTAGTGAATATCAATTTTAATATATTTGAAATAGCGTAATCTCATTAAAATACTCTCCAAACGATTTTTCCCCATATACCATAATCAAATTTCGGCATATTGATTTCTTTTGCGTGTCTCTGTAAATTAATAAAAAAAATGCTGTGAAAGCCCTGGTAAAACAGCGAAAGTAGCGAAATTCAGTAATTTATATAAATGTTAATAGCTTTGAAATAGCGTAATCTCATTAAAATAGTCTTCAAATGATTTTCCTCCATAGACCATAATATAATGGAATTTTTTAAGAGCCCCTCTAAATGAACTGTTTATCCTACATACTTCAATACAATACCCAACATGCTTTGGGAACCCTAAATAACCTTTATCAATTGCATGAAAATCCTAGTATATTTACGAGAATTAGAATGAGGACAGATGGACAGACAAACCAAATGAATAAACACTTTTCAACTTTGTTTTAAAGTGTTTAAAATGGTTAATTTTAAGTGTAAATTAAATGAAAGAACATAAATTTCATTACAATCTCAAGTTTCACTTCAGTGTGGTTCATTTTCTGATTTTTCGTGACAGGTTCATTCCAAAGGTCTTAAACTAGGAATCTATATCGACTGTGGTACAAAAACATGTGCAGGTTATCCTGGCAGCTACGGTTACTATGACTTAGATGCACAAACTTTTGCTGAATGGGGAATTGATATGTTGAAGGTTGATGGTTGCTATGCAGATCCAAAAGAAATGGATACTTGTAAGTATTTGTTCATTATTTCTAGTTACATTTATTCTACATATTTTTCAATCCAGTTGAATGATAAAAATAGTTTTATACACTATACGGCTAAAATTGACCGGCTCTAGTCAAAACAATTTAAAATATTTAGAACATTGAATAAGATTGAAACCTGCCTAAAGCGGAATTTTCCCTTACTTTGTGTTCTCGTTTTAGAACTTTTTACTTACACTGTACACCCCTTTTTGAAGAGTTCATGGGGGTCCTGACCCATGACCCCCATGATTCCCCCCCCTTGGATCCGCCACTGGCTCATGGACTATGAAGTAAACAGTGAAAAGTTCGCAAACATGCAGTCTTCTAATTGACCAATCTCATTTAGCTAACAGCGAAAAATCAATCTGGATCCCGGTCCATAACAGCATTAAAAAATGCTTTTAATTGGGCGATTGCTTGAAATTGTAGTTAACTTTTAAAATTTTCAGAAAAACAGATTTGTTCTAATGCACAGATTTTAACAAAATTTAAATGGGACCACAGGAGTGTCTTACACTTTCAAACTAAAAATTAATTATCATATTTACAAAATTATGCGCAAACAGGACCATAAAATACATATGGTCGAATTCATAACATAATCCTTTTTTTGAAGTCAGTTAAAAACAAAACGAAAGATTTTTCGTGATTACAAAAAAACAAAAATTAATAATCGCTTTTGTCTAGATTCGTCTCAACAACTCAAATATTTCCGTATGACGTCAAATTCCTATTGGGAAACCTACCTGATCAAAATCTGAAATCATTCTGATATCTAACCCAATAACAGAATCTGAATCTTAAGGCAATATCATTAAAAGTAGCAATACACATACACAGTATTGTGTAATGACATGTGAATACACTTTGTGCCTTTAGCACAATAAGCATCGTCTTACACAGGCACTTGCACTCTAATACGCGAAGAAATTTTAAAAGTTTATTTTCTTCTTTTCGACACCTACTTCCGATATCGGTTGGTATCGATGTGAGTCTTCCGGTTTAGTAGATAAGTGAGCTTGGCTGGGATGTTTTAGCGATGTTACACTCTTAAAACTGTGCCTCTGATATAAGAGGTACATTGGGAATTTTTTTGCATCTGAATATTAAGAGGCATATGGTGCCCTTGAAATTAAGAGGCACACTGTTAAAAGTGTGCATGCGTATTTGCCACCGTTCCACTTATCACTTTGACAGGGAATTTTCAAAGGTACACAAATGGAACTTTATGCCTCTGACAATTTTTAAAGGCACAAATCGAACTTAGTGCGTCTGACAAACTTAGTGCCTCTGACACTTTCGTATCGGTGACTCTTACTTTGTCGTGACTTGACGTTTTTCTGGAAAATCAGAGGCACTTTTTCTATGTGCCTCTCATATCAAAATAATAGAAGGCACGATATGCTTGTGCCTTTTATATAAGAGGTACTGTTTTAAGAGTGTAGTGAAACCAGATTGACCAATTAGAAGCCTGCATTTTTACGAAATTTCCGCTGCTATAATTGCATAAATTTTCTTATTGGGCAATCTCGTTTCGCTAATAGCGAAAAATCTATGTGAATCCATTCCAGTCAAAATTTCACAAAATCATGTATCTGCGTAAGAGTAACAGCACGAAAAATGAACGCTTCTAATTGGACGAATGTTTGAAAAAGAAATGGAATTTTAAAGTTTTTATTCTAAAAAAGTTTTAATAATGAGATTTCAATGAAATTGAAATGAGACCACACGGGCACCTCAAACGAAAAAAGAATTATCAAAATCGGTTCACATTTACGAAAGTTATGCGTGAACAAAAAGTACATCGTACAGATCGAATTGATAACCTCCTCCTTTTTGAAGTCGGTTAAAAAACACGAACATCCGCATGTGTTAAACGATTAGCTAGTCACAAGCAATCCGAAAGCAAATAGCACACATAGTATAATCGAAGTCCCGGTTGAGCTTACTACTATCACTTCAAACAGCTGATTCTACTTCTACTACTACCCTGCCTATCCTACTGCTACATTCGGGTCCATTTCCACTAAAAGCCGATTCAGAGATGCAAAGTCACCTTCTCTTTGCACGCCATTATTATCTTAGAGAAAATGTTGTTCTTTTAAATCCCCCAAATGACCCAATTAAATAAAAGAACATTTTCTGTATTAAAACACTGGTAAGAAACTTAGCAGGTCTACTTATTCGGAATGTTCACAGCAGCAGGGTTTTCTTGTATTTATACACACTACCAGTGCACTGAAGGCATCTCGTCACCTGAGAATAATAAGGTTCTATCTGTGTTTTAGAAAAATTGACTTATAGATATAGAAAAGTCCTATTTGTAGCTAAGAAGGCATTTTTGCATCAAAATGATTTTATACATATTTTATATATAACATTACATTTATATTATGACAATATTTTAATCCAGAAATGCCTTCATTGATACAAATAGAACATTTCTATATCGGTAAATCAATTTTTCAAAAACACAGATAGAACCTTATTACTCTCAGGTGACGATCTGTAAAAGATCTTAAACTCTCAAGTCCAGAACAGCCAATAAGAAACGACAGTCTCTCCTTCGCAGAATCTAACATACCTAAAGAATTTTTAAATTGGTCCTCTTAAAAGAAAAACTCTCATTTTTTTATGCATGGGCGGAACCAAAAAGAAATCGCCCATATGAAATTCCTATTTTAGTAAAATTATTTATAATAGTACAATACGCAGTGTCGGTACCATGTCAGGTGTTAAACTATCCAATATGAAAAAAGTGTTGCCAATAGCCTACTTTCTTTAAGTTCAGATTTCTTAATTTGCACCCTTTTTTTAAAAAAATAATAAAATTCGCCTTATTTAACCTTATTTATTGAGATATTAATTTAGGCGAAAACAACTGAAATTTTACCATTTCAGAAAAGTGTAGCATATCTAAAAATCTGAATTTAAAAAAAGCAGCCCACTGAAAACACTCTTTTCATATTGCATAGTTTGACATGGTACTGACGATATATTCATAATAAAATTAACAAGTTGGAAATCCCATGTGAAGCGTAGCAAATGAGGTGCGTTCGTACGATAACGAAGTTTTAAAAATATCACCCTCATATATCAATCTCGTAAAATTGTAAATAGTTAATTACAATTAAAACGCACACCAAACAATGTTCTCCCTATACCTTTATGTAATGGAATACTTTTGAGTGGCCTTGTAAATCAATAACAAATATTCTTTGCACCACAGATTATGCAAAATGTATATCATAATATGTACTTTATAGACGCATATCAATTTTATTATGGTCGAATGAGTGTAACACCATTAAAATGCATTTGAAACTTTCTTCTCCATTGACCGTAATGTAATGAAATACTTTTGGTTGTCCCTGTAATTGATCTATTCATCCGATTTTCATAAAATTTGAAATGACCCGACAAAGTTATGTAATAATTATATATTTTAAATTTCAAACGATTCGGTAGGGTAGTTTTTGCATTGTTATATGCGGACGAACGGACAGACGGACGGACGGACTGAACGACAACTATAGGTGCTACGTATTTACATAATTACGAACGCACCTAAAAACGAGTAAAATACCTTTTAGATTGTACATAAATATTGAAAAAGAAAAAGAGATAATTTTCTTTTATTTGAGAATATTTAAAAAAAATTTCTTAATATTTTCATTATTTCAAATTTATATAATTTTTCTTAAGGATTAAAGTACATCGATAATGACAGCTAAGGATTTTCATAATATAGTATCCATGATTTGATTTATTTCAATATTAAAATATGCTGTAACGTTCTGAATATCCTCATTAGCACACTGTCAATAAAGGCAGATGTTAGCACGTGTAAATACCCTCTGACAAGTACGATACATTTGTGTATAATAAAACTTCAACTTTCCAATTATCTAAGCAATAAATTCCACTTGAAACCTCTCCAACTGACGTTATAAAAATCGTATTTCAGACCAAGAATTTAACGTTAGACAGTTTGAATATAATAAATCTACACTACTTGAGCTGTCTGATTTACCCTCTTAATGATCGGCGATTTTCAAAGAAAACTGCTTTATATATATGCAATTTCCAAGAGGCTCAAGGGAGGATTTTTGGTTTTGACTCTGAAGTGAGTCGACCTGGCTCGCCAGCCGGAGCGCATATTGCCCCGTAACAAAGTGAAGTCCGTTACGGCCATCGTCTGATTGTTATAACTCTGAAAAGGCCAAAAACCCACGCGCAACTGTGAACAACTGCGGACAGAGTACATAGAGTGCTCTTATTTGAATCTTCTATATATTTTTTCCAATTCTAATTTTCTTCTGTTTTGCTGTGCTGTGTGTTGCTGTAAATAAAGCTTTGCCAAAAGTCATCCTGGATTTATTCAATACGTCACAGCAAGTTGAATTGGTGTCAGCAGTTGGATGGAGTTTTAATCAGAAGAAATAGTGATTGGATTTTCTTAGCGGAAGAAGATAAGCAGATCATCTTTCCGAAAACGGAGGCTCCCTGATCCTTTGGTAGAGAAACGAACGATTGAAATTTCCCTGGATTACGTCGTTCTTCGCAGGCGGGGTGAAACGGTTTTCTGAGCCTCGACCCTTGTCAACTGATAAAAAAGAAGAAGAAGAGCGATTTTGTTGTGACCTACTTTCGGGAAAGAAAATAGTGAAACAGTGTTGTTTTTAGTGCCGTGTTTGGTGATTGTGCGCAATTCTGTGTCAGTGCTTACAGATTGTGATTTTCCGGTTTCTTTTTGGATTAAAAATTTGGAGATGTATAAAGGCTTCAAATGGGGTAAGTCATTTCATTTCAAAAAGTTCTTGAGTAAACAATTTTTATATAAATAAAAAAAGAAAAAAAATATTTATAGAAGAAATTTTTTTTTGTTGTAAATGTTAAACTCAAAAATTGTACAAGTATACATAAGGGAAGCATTTTTTATATATGTATGCGTATAAAGATCATGGTTTTTTTCTCCTCTGATTTTTCTGTATGTAAAATTTAAAATTTGTTTTTAGTTATTTTAATAGTTAAAATTTGTCTATATGTAAAAGAAAAATTTCTATAGATATAAATATTCAAAAAAATATATAGAAAGATAGAAAAAAAAAATTTTTTTGATATCTTTTGGAAGTTTTGATAAAAGAATCAGCATTAAATGTGTACATTTTGATTTTTATATGTAAATTTCTGTTAAAAATTATAAGTAGAATAAGGTAAAAATTTTATTAAAATGGCGTACTTAGGCAAAGGTAAGAAAGATGATGTAATTAAACTAATCGACGAACTGGAAATACCTAGACTGGACACCGAAACTAGGACTCAATTAAAGAATTTAATTGTGAATTCAGATGATTACGATGAAGATTTTGTATCCGAGATATATGATAATATTTTAAGAGAAAGTCAGGAAGCGGCTGAGAGAAAGGAACATGAAATAGCTAGACAAAGAAATTTAGAGCGCGAAGAATTATTAAGAAAAGAAAAATCTGAACGTGAGTGTAAAAAAATGGAACAAGAACGAGAGTTGAGACAGAAAGAGTTAGAATTAAATTTTGAATTAGAAAAATTAAAATTAGAGAAAGGAATCCCCGCATCGGGATCAAATTCAAATGACATTAATTCGCGTCCTTCAGAATTAAATTTGAAAAAACTAATACCCGAATTCGACCCCGAAAAAACAGATATCAGTTTGTATTTGGTTTTGTTTGAACGACAAGTTAAAAGAGCTAAAATTAATAAAGAAAACTGGGTGTCCCACTTAATTAGTTTATTGCCAATTGATATTGTAACGATTATAGCAAGAGAAGCCGAAGACTTAGCGGAGAATTATGATCACATTAAATCAGTTCTTTTAAAACGTTATAAATTAAATGCAGAATCATTTAAAGTTAAGTTCTTACAGCACGTCAAACGTCCGAGCGATACATGGAAGGATTTCGGTTTCGAGTTACGAAATTATTTGCAGGAATGGCTTGCAGGTTTGGAAATAAATTCGTTTGAGCAACTCACCGATCTTTTAATCGCAGACCAAATCAAAAAACGCGCTAAGCCAGAGATGAGAGAACACTTCTTAGATAAGTGGCCGTTAATTTAAAAGTGAGGCCGAAATTACCGAACTACTTGATGGTTTTGATAGCATTCGAGCGTCGACGCCGAAGAATAGAGATAATAAGCATGAAAAAGCTCGTATGCAAATTGATGATAAATTTAGAGGAAGTAAACCCCGATATACTCCCTCCTTTGGCGTTACTAACACACAGGCGGATATACATAGAGACAGGGCATTCGAAAGGAGAGTTAAATTAAAATGTTTTATTTGCAATTCGGAAAACCATCTAAAAAGTTCGTGCCCAAAATTGCAGAAAAAACGACCTTCAGGGTCAGTAAACAACCTCCAGGAAAAAAAGGAGAAGATTTGTTAGAAACACATACTTTTCAGGGAATTGTAAATGGACATAAAATAGAAATTTTAAGAGATTCCGGAGCCACGTTGGATTTAGTTTGTCGGAAATACATAAATCCAAATGATTTTTGGGGTGAGCAAACATGGATTAAGCAACCCTTAAGCTTGGATTTAGTTTGTCTACCGTTAGCAGTTGTAGAAATATCGGGAGATTTTGGTAAATTACGGACAAAGGCGGCCGTGTGTGGAAACCACTTGAACCAAAATCGATATTTGCTAGGGAATAAAACGGCAGAATTGATTAAGAAAAAAACGGGGTATGAGTTTTTTTCGGTGGGTCAGGTGAATGCCGTACAAACGAGAGCGCGTGCAAAGCGCATGGAGAAAGTTGCCGAAAGGGATCGGCAGGAAAAACTTGAAACGGAAGTTTCAGAAGGGTTGAATCGAGAGTCGAAGGATGAAGCAGGAATTTTAGTTCCGACGGTAGAAGAAGAACCGATAGAAATTCCCGCTTTAGAGGCCGGAGCACCAGAGTTAGGATTATTGAAGATAGATAAACAAGGTTTTATCGATGCACAACGAAAGTGCGCGGAAGTAAGGGAATTGCGGAGCCGTTTGGATAAACCAAACGGGGAAAATGCAAATCGTGTATATTCGATTAAAGATGATTTGCTAGTGAAAAATCGCGAGGATCGATTTGGAAATGTGACGAGATTGCTGGTAATTCCAAAGCCGTTAAGGGAAGCGGTAAAATCGTTGTGTCACGAGGGGACGTCGGCACATTTGGGTTGTACTAAATCCAAGGATAAGTTAAATAGATATTTTTTCTGGCCAAATTGCAATAAGGAGATGGAAGATTTTGTACGTTCTTGCGATTTCTGTCAGAAAGCAGGGCGGCCAAATGAAAAAAAGAAAGCCCCCTTAAAATTAGTACCAGTGATTCAGGAGGTATTTTCCAAGTTAAACATTGACGCTTGCGGTCCTTTACCTCTGACCACAAACGGGAACCGTTACATTTTAACAGCGATGTGTATGGCATCGAAATATCCTGAGGCAATACCCTTAACAGATTTAAGTTCCGTGAAAGTAACTGAGGCATTATTAGACATTTTTTGTCGCACAGGCTTTCCTTCTGAGTTACAGTGTGATCAGGGAAAATCGTTTACCTCAGCATTAACTACAGAATTTCTAGAGAAATTCGGCATAAAGGTAAGCCATAGTTCTGTTCACCACCCACAAAGTAATCCTGTCGAACGATTTCATAGAACTATGAAACGGCTTATGAGAGCGTTATGTTTAGAGTCCGGAGCGGACTGGGATAAGCATTTGCCAGCGATACTGTTAGCACTCAGAACTGTAACACATGAGAGTACGGGATACACTCCATCAGAATTAGTGTACGGAAAAAATTTACGCACACCAGAAACATTAATTGCGGAAAAATGGCTGGAGCCACCTTTAGAAAACGATTTAGTTACGGAACATGTGTTCAATTTAATTAACAGGTTAAAGCGATGTCGTGAGATAGCAGTTACGCGAATGGAAGATTTACAAGTCAAACGAAAGAATTGGTACGACAAAAATGCTATCAAACGAGAATTTAAAGAGGGTGACTTAGTTTTAGTCTTGGCGACATCGAGACCAAATAAATTATCAGTTCAATGGATTGGTCCTGGGACAGTAAAAAGTAAAATTTTGGAAACTAACTATGTTGTCGAAATACCGGGAAAAAAAGAAAAGACCCAAATATATCACGTAAATACGTTAAAACCATATTATACGCGACCGGAGCATGTGAATCTACTAGACTTCGAGATTTATCCTAAATCATTGGAAGACCAAGACTTAGATATTCCGTATCTAGAGAATGGTCCTATGGTATATGGTTTTGAGGAAGTAATTCGTAGCAGTGATTTAGAAAATCTATTGAGCAAAAGTCAGCTAAATCAATTGCATGAGGTGTTAAATAGATTTTCAAAGTGCTTTTCTAACAACCCTGGTCTTACAGACTTAGTTGAGCACGATATCATTCTTGATAGCGATACTCCGATTAGGTCAAAACCGTATAGATTTTCTCAAAGACAGACTGATATTTTAAAAGATGAAATCCAGAAAATGTTAAAGTTAGGTATTATAGAGGTAGGAGAGTCAGACTACACTTCTCCGATGATATTGGTAGAAACTCCCGGAAAAGATCCCCGGCCATGCGTTGATTATCGTCGCTTAAATAGGATCATTAGAATCGAATATTTACCTCTTCCGAATATCGAAGAAAGAGTTGAGAAAGTATCATCTGCTAAATTTATAACGGTCTTAGATCTAGCTAAGGGGTACTGGCAAATCCCTTTAAGTCCAAGAGCCCAACGGTACGCTGCTTTCTGTACAACCTTTGGTACTTTTAAATGTTTAAGAATGAGTTTCGGTTTAAAAAATGCTCCCTATTTCTTTAGCAAACTCATGTCTGAGTTACTGAGAGAATTCGAGGAATTTGCTGTTCCAGACTTAGACGATGTTGCTATATTTTCAAATACCTGGGTAGACCATTTACAACATATAAGTTTGGTTTTGGAGAGAATTGAAAGGGCAAATTTGAAAATAAAACTTTCAAAGTGCAAGTTTGCGCAAAACCATGTCAAGTATTTGGGGCATATTGTAGGAACGGGTACAAGATCACCCGCGGAAGCAAAAGTAGAAAGTGTTAAAATCTCTCCGACCCCTAAAACGAAAACGCAGATACGCGCTTTCTTAGGTTTAGCCGGATATTATAGCAGGTATATCCAAAACTATTCGGTAATAGCTGCGCCTTTAACGGACGCGCTAAAAGGGAAAACAAAAAAGGGCGAAATCACTTGGACAGCTGAATGCGAAGAAGCATTCCGCACATTCCGCATGTTAAAAAAGAGTTTAACAGATACGCCGGTTTTGCATGCACCGAACTTTAAAAAAGAATTTTTAGTTCAAACGGACGCTTCAAACCGAGGCATGGGAGTTGTATTAAGTCAAGAGGATGATAGAACAGGTGAAGAACATCCAGTTCTTTATTTAAGCAAAAAGTTCTCAGAAGCGGAAAAACGGTACAGTACTACTGAACGTGAATGTCTGAGTATAATCTTTGCAATAAAGAAATTGCATTACTATTTGGACGGTAGGAAGTTCAAAGTATTTACAGATCACAATCTCTTACGCTGGTTGAGATCAAATGCTAGTTCTAATCCGAGGCTTATGAGATGGGCTTTAGCCTTACAACCCTACGAGTTTGAAATAATTCATAGAGCAGACAAAAACAACAAAAATGCGGATGGTTTGAGTAGAGCAGAAATGCTAGAGAAAAAAGAGTAAAAAACTTTTTATATTGAACATCTTTATATTGACATTCTATTATTTTGTACAGTATTGTTTAAGAAATTATGCAACTATAATATGTGTTTGTGTTTTTATATTTGAAGTAGCAAAGTTAGAAATGTTTGCAATTGCATAAAATCTTTCCATAAGAAAGTTCTGGTTGTTTATATTGAAATATAATTGTAAAACATGTGTATATTGTACTTAATTGTGAACTTTCCTTATGGGTACTTGTGTTCATTATGTTTAAAGGGTTTTTTTTCTCAAAATTTAAAGTTAAATTTTAAATTGGGTTAAGGCTGTTTGCCAGCAAATGCAGATTAACTCAAGATCTTTTTGTTTGTTGACTAACCCTTTATATATGAATTTTTCCCTTAAGAAAAATTCTTGCTAAGAGGGGAGGACTGTAACGTTCTGAATATCCTCATTAGCACACTGTCAGTAAAGGCAGATGTTAGCACGTGTAAATACCCTCTGACAAGTACGATACATTTGTGTATAATAAAACTTCAACTTTCCAATTATCTAAGCAATAAATTCCACTTGAAACCTCTCCAACTGACGTTATAAAAATCGTATTTCAGACCAAGAATTTAACGTTAGACAGTTTGAATATAATAAATCTACACTACTTGAGCTGTCTGATTTACCCTCTTAATGATCGGCGATTTTCAAAGAAAACTGCTTTATATATATGCAATTTCCAAGAGGCTCAAGGGAGGATTTTTGGTTTTGACTCTGAAGTGAGTCGACCTGGCTCGCCAGCCGGAGCGCATATTGCCCCGTAACAAAGTGAAGTCCGTTACGGCCATCGTCTGATTGTTATAACTCTGAAAAGGCCAAAAACCCACGCGCAACTGTGAACAACTGCGGACAGAGTACATAGAGTGCTCTTATTTGAATCTTCTATATATTTTTTCCAATTCTAATTTTCTTCTGTTTTGCTGTGCTGTGTGT
Source organism: Maratus speculifer (assembly GCA_964019185.1). Lineage (NCBI taxonomy): Eukaryota > Metazoa > Arthropoda > Arachnida > Araneae > Salticidae > Maratus > Maratus speculifer. Next base: position 94,736,334 of record OZ025293.1, read on the forward strand.
TGCTGTAAATAAAGCTTTGCCAAAAGTCATCCTGGATTTATTCAATACGTCACAATGCAAATCATGAAACTCCTCTGCAGTTACTTCTAACTTTAATTAAAGATTTTGTGATTCCGAGAGAAAGTTTTCAAAGGACTAAGAACATATTACAATTCTTCAGTTTTATATAGAAATATTTATAAAGTCTAAGTGTCAGCTAAGAAGACAAAAAATTAAAGTCATGCGCTAAGCATAGATTGCTAGATTGCGAAATACTTTCCAACACACTCAAAGTTCTATAATAAAACTTCACAGTTTAATAAGGTAAAAAAAATCCCTGTCGGCTTGGCCTATAGGCGGAGGTAGATTTCGATGAGCGCTCATTTCAACAATATATATATCTATATATATATATATATATATATTAAAAAAATGACTCTTAGCAAAATTTCTGAAAAAAATAGGTGTTGTTAATATAGTATTAGGTATACTTTACATGTAGTCAGCAGAGCTAAATATTTAAAAATTAACTTTAAAAAAAAATAATTAGTATTTTTTGAGCCATGCTAATGACAAAACAAATTGCATGGAATAAATATATTAAGAAATTTTTATTTTCTTCTTGTATAAATATTTTTTTCTATATTTATTAGCTTTCCTTTTCAGCAAATGGTTTCCATTTTTATATATATACATATAGGGAGAATAAAAACATTACCAAAGAGCAAACTTTGTTTACATGAGCAACATTCTGACACTAACAATGTAAGAAGCTGTCTTAGTGATTTTCTGACAGATTTAATGCATATTTTAGGAATAATAAATGTAATATCTAAATTTATATGTAAAATTAAACTTTATAAAAGATACAATATAAGCAATGGTTACATTTATGCACATAGGAGTCTTTAGCAGGGACAGAAAAACCATGCTAATGACACTGATATTTGTCCATGCTAATGACAAATTTTAATTTAAATAAGATTATGAGCCATAATATAATCACAATGCAATAGTCTTTTCTGGGGCTTTTTAAAACACAAAAGTCCTATGCAAATAAGTAAAATAAAAAATTTAATTATAAAAGAAACATGAAAATTATTATCCATTCTAATGACATGCAATTGATGTACGCTCCTAATATTCAACTTCTATTCTTAAAATACAATACATGCTTCTATTTTCAGGCTGGGATAAAATGGCTACTTGTTGCCATGGAGAAACTTTCTATTTTCAAACTATTGTCATATGTGAAAATGAAATTTTTATTAATAACCAGCTGTTATAGTATGACCTTGTTTTGAAAATAAAATATGGAGGACAAACTTTAATTCTTTTTTTATATACTATAATTTTATCTTTAAAAAGAAATTTATTGGATAAATCCTCTCCTTGATTAATTTAAAGAAAGAATAACATTTGTTTTATTTTATAAACATGATATTAACTTTTGAAAAAGCTAATATATACAAGGCACAGCTGCTGTGGACATCCACGCTAATGACATTTTGAACATTTATTCTGTTATTTTAAGGTGTTTTTAACTAAAAAATGAGTAATTCTTGAGTGCAAATAATGAATAATATTAAGACAAACATATCTAAATATAAAAACATGACAGAAAACCTCTCAATTTTTTTTTGTATACCGAAAGACATAAATTGTCCCCTATTTTGAGAATCACCCATATATATATATATATATGATTAGAGATAAACCCAGTTTAATAACTTCATTTGGCCATTTATGAAAAAATTTTTAATTTCCTTTTTCTGCCAAAACTGGTTTTATCAGAATCATTTTAAGAAAAATTCAGCTCAAATGCCCATTTTGACAACATATTTTGAAATAAGTTCTGAATTTATTTCAAAAAATCGACCAAAACAGTACATTATACAGTTCCTAAATAACAAGAAACTGTCAGTTGAATGCACTTGAGAAAAAAATTGAATTTAAAAATGAGTCATAAAATAACCGATTTGTTCTTTGAATACATCCTTAATTCTTTAATCATGATTGCTTCGGAAAATTTTGTGCGAAATACTCACTTTGACAGCATTTTTAAAAATATATTCTATCTTTATCAAAAAACTGGCCAATGCGTCACAGTATATAGTTCCTAAATAAGAGGATCTGTAAATTGGATGCGTTTGAGAGCGAAAATGGATTTTAAAACGAGTCATAAAAAACGCAATTTGCTATGTGAAAACTTCCTTAAATTTTCAGTCCCGATGACTTTGTGAAATTCTGTTCAAAATACCCTTTTTGGTAGCCTTTTTTGAAATATATTCTGTCTTTATCAGAAAATTGACCAGTGCATCACTTTATACAGTTTCTAAATAAGAGAATCTACCATTTGGATGCGTTTAAAATCAAAAATGAATTTAAAAATGAGTCAGAATATAAGCAGTTTGGATTTGAGGTTTTTTCTCCAACTCCTCTTTTTGTTTAATTTCTTTTTGCTATACCAATTGGTCCTATGAAAAACTTGTATGTATAAAAGTTGTAGATATTTTTGATAAGATGTAAAATAAATTTAATCAGATTTGATATCGTAAAAATTGACGGAGTTATGGATTTTTCTCTTTTTGCACCGCCCTTTTTCTTTTCGTTTTTAATTTTTTTCATGGGTAAAAGTTGATCCTATCAAAAACTTGTAAATACAAAAGTTTTAGATAATTTTAAGAACAGTTACAAAAAATTTAGTTGGACTTGATATCTTGAAAATTGACGAAGTTATGAATTTTTTTCTCTCAAAACCCCTGTTTTTTTCGCCCCTTGAGCCCACTTCTAAATTTATCAAAAATCTGTCATGCATAAACTTTTGGCCCATTTTTAAGAAGTAATATAAACTTTAAACCGATTCGATATCTGTTTTAATAAAGAAGTTATGGAAAAACGCCCCCTATTCCGCCCCCCTTGGTCCGATTTTGTCCATTAACGAACTTAGCCGAGATTTTATCCCCTTTGATTTTATGTACTAGTTTGGTGGAGATTGGTGAAGAATTATAGAAGTTATCGTGTCCATAAAAAAGTGAGATATATATATAGATAGATAGATAGATAGATAGATAAACTGGTGCGATTGCAATAGGTAGTTTTTCATACGAAATGTACCTAAAAAGATCTAAATAAAGAATTTCTAAAACACATAACACATTTTAAAATAAAATTTCATCAATTCTCATCTTTTCCCATCAATATTTTTTTTATCTGAATTTTTGCGCATTCCTGTACGCAGTGTCAAGATATACGCATCCCTGTATAATGAACTATAGATTTATCATATAATACATGTATGCTAAAATTTAGTTCAATTAGAAAACTCATAGCACAGTTGAAATTTCCCTTTCAGAAGTTTTCATCAATAAACGGAAATGCACTTCCGATGTTTTGTGCAGTATGTGATGTGAAAAATTTATACACATTAAGAAATATTTTTAAAACATTTAAATTTAAAAACGTGTACCCCAAAACCCATATAGCACAAAAGCTCCTCAGTACCTCCCCAGGAGCTCCAAGACATCCCATATTCCTCCTAAAACTAAAATGACAAGATCAGGACGTCCTGGGGAAGAGACTTTTACGGTGTCCTCAGGAATGAGCTCCCAGTAACGTCCCACGGAGCAACTTCCCAGGGACGCTACTCCTGAGGAAATACCTGGGAAATCACTCCTGGGGAAGTACCCGGTTATTCATTCTTGGGGAAGTGCCCAGGAAGTCACAGTGCTGGCGCCATCTTATGAATGATTCTGGAGTACAATGCTCAATTTTTTTTTTAATTAAAATGTTGAATACAATTTAATCGGAATCGATTATTAATGAGTTAATTTAATTTTATTAATTATTCGATTACTTATTTTTAAGCAAATTAGATAATTGTTATTAAATTTTTATAATTTTTAATTACTGCTATAACTTTTAATCTTTTTTAGTTAAATTAAAAATTTTAATTTATTATTTCAATTAATTCCTTTTTTATATACTAATCACTATTATGTATCTTCTAAACCAAATTTGGTTCATTTATCAATATTTTATTAATTATTAATAAATAACCTATTGCGTTTTGGTTTTTTATTATTATTCCTTTTTATTAATTTAGAAATTAATATAACTTGTTTAAATGAACTAAATAGTAAGCTTCTAAATTAATACTCTAAAATTTTTAAATAGAAGACAATTCTAGTTCATATATTTTTTCTGAAATTCAGAGGTAAATGTATTTATGGAAAGAAAAAAAAAAGAGATTTTTAACGCAAGTTTGATCATAAGTACCCGTTTAAAACTTTGTTATGAAAATTATCTAAATCGAGTTCTGATGCATTTTAATATCAGATATTAAATATTTATATATATATATATATGTATATATAATTAGATAACATACTTACTAAACTCTATTTAAATAAATAAATAAATAAATAAATAAACAAACAAATTTGTCGCGACGAAACTAGATATTTTTATCCCAACACATAACATCAACTCAAAGATAGTGCAGCAATTCATTTTAAAATGGTATATTTGGATTTAAAATATATAAATATTGAGCTGCACACCCCCCCCCCCACCCCATTTCCCAAATATATACCAATACGTGGTTTATTTGAAAAGATTTTCTGTTTAAAAAATGTAAATTCACGCAACTTAAAAGTTTAATTCAGGTTATTATCAATTACCTACCGAATGCTTAGCCTATTTTGTTTTATTTATCATTAATTAATTTTTTTTAATCTAATTAGGACTGATTAACAATTTATTTTTCTAATTTATTTTATAGATTACAAAACATAATATTATTATTGTTATTTAAATTCTGAAAGATAAAATGAAGTTTTCATTAAGAAAACTTCTGAAATATCAATAACGTTATAGATTTTGAAATTACAGATAAATATTTATCTGTATTTCATAAATAACATATAGTTTAACACAATTTTTAATTGAAGAGTATTTTGACATCACTTAAAACTTTAATTTAAAAAACCGATTTTCTATTCTATTTCTTCGGATATCCTTAGTTAGGTGACAATGAATGCATAGCATACAATACTTAGCATGGACATAGTTACCGTTCCAACACTCAGGCACTCAGTAGGCTAATCACGCCCCTCCAATCAATTTTGACAGCGAAGAATTTTCGCGGGAAATCATTGAATGAGAGGTAGAAAAAAAAGAGTGTTTTTCCAAGAATTAGAAGTGAAACTGTGAGTTAGTAACACAAATTTGTTTGTAGGTGTAAAAGAAAATATATGTATACATGTATTAGTTTGGGATTTTTTAAAAAAAAATAGTTGATAAAAACATCTTATATTTTAAATAAAGTTATCATTTTTTTCAGACTTTTTAAATTGCCTAAAATCTTAGTTTCTAAAATTACATTTCAAGTAATCAACAAAAATATTTCCCGTCGTTAATTAAATGAAAAATGGTGCATATTTTATTTTTTATGATCATAAAAATTTTATACAATTTTAAAGACTGCTAAATGGAGATTTAACTGTAAATTAATTTTATTTATAATAATAAGAAAATAAAAAGGTTTTGTAACAGATTAAAATTTTATTAATAGTTTCTATTTTATGCCATTCAAATTCAAGCAGTGTTTCAGTGTAATGATGGAATTTTACAATTGATTTTCACACCAAATCCTGTTACAATTAAATTATACAAATTTGTATAATTTGTATAATGGTGTGTTTTCAATGACAATGCAGAATTTTAATATTTTTACAATGTTATAAAATAATACTGTGCTTTTACCGTATTTTTTAATCCCGCGACAAGTGATAAATATCCAAACATCTGTAACTCGTACCGTCGTGTAAGAATTTCATTAGTAACGGATTTGATTATTCGTTAATAAATACTCGCCAAAACATACCTAATCACTTTAAAACGTGTTTGTTCATTGGTTGTATTTATGACGGCCAATTATCAACATGAGGGACATATCAAGGGAGGGGGGGGGGTTACCCTCAGTGAAGGTCTTTCTAAAGGAACCTAACCCGTATTTACGCAAGGAAATCCAAGATTCGAAGAAAACCCCTGGAAACTCCGAACGATTAGGCAGATGGGTGCGATTTAGCACCTCCTATCTACCAGTTTCGAGATCAGAATATCTTCACTGCTAACTATGAAACGAACTAGAAACTATCCCACTAGGAAAAAAAGACTAAGCAAATTTATATATATTTTTTCATAAATTTGTATAATAAGAGTACCTTTTACCAAGCGTAAAAAAAAATAAAAATAAAAATAAAAATAAAAATAAAAAATCGATAAAAATTCCTGTAAAAAAAGTAAGAGCGAGAGAGAGCAAAAAAAGTTTCATTTTTGAACGGATTTACTTAGATTTTATTTGTCAATCATTAAAAAAAAAAAAAAAAAAAAATCAAGGGACACATTAAGGAGGAGGATTGCTGCCCTCCGGAGGGTCTTTCTAAAGGAACCTAACCCGTATTTACGCAAGAAAGTTTAAGATTCGAAGAAAACCGTGGAAAACTCCGAACGATTAGGCCGACGGGTGCAAACTCAGCACCTCCCATCAACCAGCTTCGAGAGCAGAATCTCTTGGCCGCTGGTGGGGTTCTCTATGAAACTGAAACAATGAAATATTTCAAAGAGTAAAAATTAGGAAAGAAAAGACTAAGCAAATTTATATATATATTTTTTCACAAATTCATTTAATAAGAGCACCAAGAGAAAAAAGAAAAAAAATCGATTAAAATTTCTGTAAAAAAGGTAAGAGAGAGAAAGAGCAAAAAAGTTTTATTTTTGAAAGGATTCACTTAATCTTTATTTGTCAATCATTTAAAAAAAAATTCATAATTTAAGGAAACTATGTGTTTTAATCTCTTGCTATTTTAATCTCTGGAAATAATATTTTTACTAACTAAAATTAAATTTTATAGGGGATATCATCAGAAACGTTTTACATTATTCGTTGTGTGTTAAAATACATAGTTCATAATCAATTTTCTAACTACAGAACGATCTTAATGGATTTGTAGTATTAAAAGCTAAAAGGATATTTTTATCATTTAAAAATACAATTTCACTTAAAAAAATTTAAATTCGAAAACATTTATGTTAAAACAAATAATTATTGATAATTTATTTAGAGTTATTAATTTAAATTTATGTCGAATGTATGAAAAAGGCACAAAAAATGAAGACATTTCCTAGTTTTAAGTTTCAAAAGCGGAGTAAAAATGCATGTATACCTTAGAAATCTTTATTCCTTACTGGCCCTACAGCACAACGGTGAGAGCGCGCGTCCAGAATACCAAGGTACTCGGGTTCAAATCCAGCAGGAAAAATGAAGGTAAGAAATTTGTTACTGAATAATCTCTGTTTATGTAAATCCGTCTGAATAATAGAAAAAAAAAAGCATTCGTGTTTTCTTCTAAAAAAATTTAAATTAAATCATAGCTCTAATTAAAAATTTTTTTGAACATATTAGTGACCTTGAAGTTTCCCAAAGTCCTCCTATATCACTTCCTCAAAACTTCCCCAGAACCTCCCGGGGAGGACCCTGAAGGAGGTCCTGGGGAGCGTGCCAGGATGCTGTAAAGCGGACATTTTCGGTTCCTGAGGACCTCCTGGTGACAATTTTCTGCATCCTCAGGGATGCCTGGGGGATGACGGTCCTGGGATGTGAATCCTCCCCAGGACATCCTGGGGAGGCAAGTGTGCTATATGGGAAGTGAAACGCACATCCAGCAATTATTGTTCACAGACAGTACCATACTCGAACTATTTTGTATGTCACTGTGTATTAATGATTATTGCTTCCACATCATGTTTTATAGTAAATATCTTGCAGTGCAACTAATATATCAATTCCAATATGTTTGAAATAGTGCAACATGAATAAAATATACCGCAAACGATTTTAGGACGTAGACCGTAATGTAATAAAAATCTATTGAGTGCCCCTGTAAATGAACGATGAATGATATCCATATCATATCTTATAATAGGCATCTTGTAATACACTTCTTTTATATATATATATATATATATATATATATATATATATATATATATATATATATATATATATACATATAATACATAAATTATATAGATAACGATTTTGGACACGTTATAACTGGAAATTTGGAGATAGTAGGGGATGTGGAGTTGAGGAAGTTAATGGAGTATGGAACAAAATATAGAGTGAAACGCATAATACCTAAAAGTGAAGTAATTAAGCGCTTTAACTTAAATTTAGATATTTTTATACAAAAACTAATGTATAGGTATAGTTTACCATGTAGTGTTTTTCAAGAGTGGAAATACCATATACTAAAGGATTTAAAAATGGAATACATTAGAGATTGTGACGGTATGTCACGCGAAAATTATATAAAAATTACAAAATCAATTAAGAATCTCCAGGATAAATTTATAATTACATATGTAGACAAAGCCAACACAAATTACGCATTGATATGTAAAAAATTTTATAAGGTACCCTGGGGTAATAACGCCACGTTAAGGTTCTACCAATTTTCACAGCTTAGTTTTAGATTGTAATTTTCAAACAAATATAGGATCTGATACAGCAACTCATTGACTATCTATATAAAATAAAATAATTTAACAGATATGTATTCATAAAATGTAATGGCGTTTTTTCTTGACCAATGCTATTTGGCGTTAATACCCACCTATATGGGTAATAACGCCATGCAAACAAAACTATAAAATAAGATGGAATAATGGCATGTAGATTACCCAATTCTAAAAATACAAACTCTACAGCTCTAGAAATTGACAAATTGCAATCTAAGCTATTGAAAATGTACAATTTTTTTTGTGACTCTGAAAGAAAAAGAAAGGTGTGGTGGTGACGGGGGGAGGAGGCAAAAGAATATCAGATTCTAAGCTACGTTTTGCTTAAAAATGACCATCTAAATAGAATTATTAGAAACATTGCACGGATTATTTGAATCAGTATTTATATTCCCATGTATGCATTCTATGCGATAGAAAATATCCTCCTCAGTCCTGAGACAAATTTTATGTGTCACTACAAAAACCAGGTTAAAATTGTTATAAAACATCTCCAGACATGCATTAGTTTGTATATCGAAGCTTCTAACATGCACACATCTATTTAAAAAGTCTAGATGTAATTTTGACAATTCTAGAATAAGTTAAATTAATTTAAAGGGTGACTTTTAGTGTCGCCTCCAGGCGACATCAGGACTGAAGAGGATATTGATTTTTTTGTGAAAGTGAAAGAAAAAGGAGTGAGGGGGAGCTTCAACAGAATATAACACCCTGTGTCTCTCTTTGCTTAAAAAGTCCCGCTTAAATATGATTATAAGAAACATTGCATGGTTTTAACCATTCATAATGTAATATTTTCATAATTAGAGTTATATGTAATAAACATTTTTGTTAAACCTAAACTGCTGTTAGCGTCTTACATACCGCTGAGTTTTTCAAGTTTCAGAGTTTAACTTGCAATTTTTTGTTTAACTATAGATACCGGGAAAATTTTGTTTCATTTGGAGTCCTATTACTATCTCTAGAGACTTTTGAATAACTGAATTTTATTTATAATAGTCCTGTATATAAGGTTCAATACAAAAATTATATTCTAAAAGTTAATTTAACATTTTATTCATCGTTAGATTAAGCGGTCTGACAGGCCGCTCACAGTAAGTTATGCGACAATTTTTGTCATTGCAGTTAAGGGTTAATACTATTATAGTAATCTAGTAAATAGTTTTTAAACCATAACTCCACACTAATGCGGATTCTCCAAACCTACAGTTAAATTGTCGACGTTTTAAAGAACATGCTTTAATAAATTTTTAATAAACTGAATAAAATTTTTGATTGAAAAATATTATCCCAAAGAGATCTCTTATTCAATTTTATACATAATTCATATGGTTATATATCATTATCTCTATATTAGCAGCAAAATTAACCTTTAACTGCTGTTAGCAATCTGACTGAACACTGTACCCCCTCTCCCCCCCCCCAAAAAAAATAGCGTTTAACTTGTATTTTCCAGTTTAACCATAGTTACAACTGAAATTCTTTTTCGTTTGGAGTTCTTGTAATATTATTAGAAATATTTGAATAAATTAAATTTAATTAGAATTAATTCTGTACAAAAAGTTTAACGCAGGAACAGTATTCTATGATTTTTAATCATGGATCGCCTTTTAACCTTTAACTAATAATACCGGTCTCGTAAACCACTATTTTTCTTTTAATTTTTTATTTTAACTTGTAATTTTCAGTTTAACTGCAAACACTACCGAAATTTTGTTTCATTTGGAATTTTAGTACTATCACCAGAGACTAAATAGGTGAATATTAAGTATAATACTCTTGTATAAAAAGTTTAGTACAAAAACACAATCCTATGAGTTATTCCCGCCTTTTATTCATCTTTCAATTTTGCGGTCTCACAAACCGCATCACATTCATACGTTACAATTTCTGTCACATCAGTTAAAGGTTAAATTTATAATTTTTTGAAAAACTGAACGCTGAGAAAGCAGACAGTAAAAATTTCGAACTCAATTGAACAATCCAGTGGAAATTTAAAAGAAACTTGATTTTGAAGATGTTCGAATTTGAATCTCGAAAACATTTTTATATACTTTTATTTACAAGAGTTAAAAATTATTTTTTACATTAGTAAAAAAAAAAAATAATAATAGAATAAAAAATAAAATAGAGAGATTATTTTTAAGTATTACCCCCCCCCCTTAATCTTACCATTTCAACAATGATAATAATGCTGTCCCATATTAATATATAAACCCCCTTCGGATATAGTTCGGCCACTGCTGGGAATCAACCGGGGTAATAACGCCAATCGCTGGCGTTATTACCCCGGGATACTTACTGCGCAGTAAATCCTAAACTACAAATTATCTCGAGAAGATATCCAAAATCTTCTACAACAATTTGAAAGTACATGAAATGCACTACAAATTTATGTAATAAACAAAGTATTTCCAAATAAAAAACATAGTCTTCACATCAAAAACCTTATTTCGCAAATTTTAGATCAAGCGGTAATTTTACTTGCTTGTAAAAACAATAAGACCTAAAAATGAAACAAATTAACTTGAAGCTGTTTTTTGCGATTTATATGACTCAAAACCCTTCTGCGCAGAGCACATGGGTGTCATTTACCTGATTATTTCATAATTATGCAAAATATAAGCACTTGGCGTTATTACCCCGCCTGGCGTTATTACCCCAGGGTACCTTAGTACGCTTTTGAATGATTGCTATAACAATAAATATCATTATCAACTTTTGAATACAAAAATCACTGTTGTGGAGAATAAAATCAAAGCACTTTATAAAAAAGTAAAGTTAAAACAAAAAAGTCAAAATTTCCCATATCTTATATTAGTTCCTAAATTTCATAAAAAGCCAATTAAATTCAGAAGCATAACTTGTGGTTTCGGATCTTACATTGAGGTAGTTAGCAAAAAATTAAAGGAGATTTTAACAGGTGTGTTTCACAAAGTGACTGGTAGGGAATCAACATTTATTATAAAAAATAGCTACATCTTATTGGATAAGCTGAAAAATATAAAAAACATTACAGGTCTGTATGCATATGACTTCGCAGACCTATACAATAATATAGATTTAACGGATTTAAAAGAGAAAATTGTGGAATTTTATGTTACTGAGTGTAAATCAGAAACTGATATCGATTTATTTTTGAATTTATTTAAATTTGTTGTAGAAGAAAATTACCTTTACGACGGTAAAAAAACGTTTAGACAAATTCGTGGCATTCCAATGGGGGGGAGTTGTAGTTCTATTATAGCTGACATATACCTATATTTATATGAACGTAACAATAACTTAAATAAAAATATTTTGTGTTATAGATACATTGATGATGTTTTAATAGTTAAATTAAATAACGATAATATAATTTTAGATTTCTTATATTACCCTACAACATTAAAATTAGAGCCCTCCTCACTGGATTGCAGAAATATTGATTTTTTGGATGTAAACTTAATTTTAGAGCGTAAAAAATTGGTTACAAAGATATTTGATAAACGGAACACTTTTAGTTTCCGAACTTTAAAGTTAATGAATTTAAATTCATGTGTACATGTCTCGGTAAAAAGAAATATTTTCAGAAATGGTTTAATTCGTATTGATAGGTTGAGTTCAGAAATTGGAGATGCGATTAATGACATTGTGGAGTGGTACAGACTGGGTTCTGAACAAGATTACCCTCGGAACTTTATGAAAAATATTATGAATGATTTTGTTAGGGGTAGTTGTCGTTGAAATGAACTGAAATCATTATTGAATGGATTTGATAGTTCGACAAGTTTAATGTTTTAGTTTGAGGGTCATTTGAAGGTTATTGCTGGTCGATAGTTTATTTTTAGTATGGATTGCTTTTAGTTAAAATTCATTTATGGTTGTGACGGGCATGGGGATGTTGCATGCATAAAATCAGATTTAACCCAGCAGTGCATGTCATTAGCCATGCCGCCCGTCTCCTTGTTTGTTACTTTTCGAGTTTCTTGTTTAAATTATTTATGAGTTGTTATTTTGTTGGATCAGTTTATAATTTATGGATTAGTTATTGTTCACGTAGTGGTTTTTCAAGTTTGTTTAGCGGTGTGGATGTTCGTGAGTTTTTGCTTTTAAGAATATTTTTATATTTTATATATTTCTTTAGTTAATTATATATGGTGTGCGATTTGAGTTTAATATATCAGTCTTATTTAAATATACATATATATATATATATATATATTAATGAGTTTGAAACTGTGAAACATTATTAAAAATCGCAGAAAACGATTTTTCTTCGTAGGCCGTAATGTGACGGATTTCTTTCAAAAGCCCTGTAAAGAATTGTAACTAACAGGCTTATTTTTCAATACCGAGCGCGCCAAAGTGAATATCAATAACTTATATCAATTTCTTGGCAATCCGAATGCATTTACGCGAGTTACAGCACGGAAAGTCAGACTACATATGAACCGAAGTCATAAACACTTTTCAACTATGTTGGAGAGCGTTAAAAAGGTGTATTCAAAGAACATTCAAAATTAATGTCTAATTGCTTCCAAGATTTTTTTTAATTATATAATGAGTGATGGTGACTTTGAGGAACTGAAACATTTAACGGATATGAAAGTCATATTTTTAGGTAGTTTTCATTACAAAAGTAAAAAGCTACCTATTGAAGCCGTACGGAGAAAAGCACTTCTGGAAAATTGTGGTATATTTTCATTTATCATGATCTCCAGACCCCAAGACATAAGCCAAATGTCATATTTACACTGGTGTGCAAAATTTAAGGACAAGTCCCAAAATGCCAATTTTCAAGGGATTTTCAAGCGAATATACAAAAGAAGTAATATAATTCGAATAATTACTATCCCTGCATAACAGCTAGTCCATATAACATCTCATTCAGATCACACATGGTCACAAGAGTCACACTCATTACGGCGAAACAAAAAATAGGAAAGTCCATACTTCTCTTTTATGAGCCTCAAATGACTACTATATGTGACTCCATTGACAAGTCACTGCGACTACTGCTTTGTATCGAGTCACCAGGGGACTTTACAATGTCGTTTTGTTGAGACTCTCATGACTGTCATTTCGAGTCTCAATTTCAAAGTCATTATGAATGTTGCATTATGATAAATCAATAAATAATGTCACATTAAAGTCACATGGTGACTTCCTGTCACAAGACTTTGTCAAATTGTGACAGAGATCCTACTGTGAAGTAAGCAAAGTGCAAAAGGGGTGAAAAGACCCATGTGACTTTAATGCGACATTACTTGTTAAGAGCACACACTAGTCACGCGGTAAAAACCGACCGCTAATGGTAAGTCTATGGGCGCAATCTTTTCTAATATCTCGCTTAATTTTCAATATTTTTAAACGATTTTTTTTCTCAGGATAGCTGAGGACATTCTATTACCGGGCTAGTTTGTACTTTTCTGATTTTCGTTGTAGTTTAATTCTGAGGACCCTCTAAATTTTGGATTCAGTGAAATTCGAGGTGTTGTGCCCTTTTTACTCTTATAAAATCTATTTCAGCAAAATTCAGAAAAAATTATAAACGCTTCACGGAATATTAGTGTTTAAGCTTTCCAATGATATGCTTTCCATATTTCTACTGCAATTAGGCTGAGCAAAATTCGAAAAGATTTTGGTCAGAAATGCAACAAAAAAAGCGTTTTAATTATATGCGCTCCGCCTCAACCAGTCTCCGCCTCTCCTGCCCTTTTGAAAATTCGATTGGTTAACACGAATCCATTTTAGCAAATGAAAGTAACTTTTTTCCTTTCCTCGTATTTCCTTTCTGTTATTGGTTTACAGTAACGTGTTAAAATAACCTCCCTTATTTCAAAGTTAGGATTTATTTTTTCTACAATTATTGATAAATTTTAACTAAAATAGTCTTGAAAAAAATTACGACTTCTAATTTTTTGTTTTTGTAAAACTAACGCTATTTTTAAGTTATAACTAACTTCCAAAGAAGACAATTATACATTTCTTTGTATATATATATTTTTTTCAAGTCCATACAAAACAAGGTAGATTTGATACAAATTACAGTAAGCTCCTTTTTAGCAAAAAGGAAATTCTGATAACTTTAAAATATAATTGGAACTTTTGTGAAATACATAGGTAGCATTAAAAGGAGAAGGAGCTATATTTGGAATTTATAAATTTCCTTATACAGCTTGCAAAATACATGAAACAGGGGGGGGGCAGGGGTGTGCAAAGAGAAAACTGCGCCCGGAGTAATGTTCAGTTCGGCGCCCCATTCCCTGAACTTTTTCTTGTGACAGACTAAAAATTACGTTAGTAGTAAAAATTTGGCGCCCCCTAAATTTCGCACCCGGGGCAACTACCCCCTTCGTCCCCCTCTTTTTCGCACGGCGCTGCAAGGAGTACATTTTGAGGAGGCTTATTCAACAACGCGCTGTCCGAAGGGGGGGGGGGCGCCATATTTATACTATCAACATCATTCTTGGGCTGTTACAAGAAAAAGCTGGGAAAGGGGGCGTCAAATTGAAACTTTGCCCCGGGCGCAGTTTTCTCTTCCCTGTGTTTGTTTTTGGTACTATACGATACTAGGCAGCCAAATTTCAGTCCAGTATTATTAAGTAAAACAGTAAAAAAAATAAGCATTTTCAGTTCGAAAAACAGTTTTATCAAAAATAAGCAGAAATTAAAGTTAGAAGTTTTAAAGATTGGTAATTTTAAAATTGTTGATCAACTTGTTTCAAACTTTAAAGAAATATTTTTTAATATTTATTACTTTTGAGGAAAACGATACACTTTTAACAGTCGTTAAAAATGGGAAATTTATCCTGTGTAATACATTTTATTTTAATATAACATAAAGGTATATTTGCAAAGACAACGAATTGCAAATATTTATCATTATTTATCTATACTAATATTATAAAGAGGAAAGATTTGATTGTTTGTTTGTTTGCATTGAATAGGCTCCGAAACTACTTGACGGATTTGAAAAATTCTTTCGCCGTTGGAAAGCTACACTATTTCCGGTGAACATAGGCTATAGTCGCTGCTTAAAAGGATAAAAATAAAACGCAGGATAAACGAATCAAAAGCAATTTGAGAAACTAAAGGTTACCTGACCCACTAGACACATGACAATCACTGAAACACATATGAAAATCGTAACTATGCAACCCCCCCCCCAAAAAAAAAAAAAAACATTTTAAACTTTTTAGCCCGACCTGATATAAAACCGTGTTTTTTAATTTTTAAAACTATTTAGCAATTACTAAAAAAAGGAAAAGAAATGCTGAAACGGAAATTAATTAAAGTTAAAAACAAATCACGAAACGATTGTTTTGGAGTTTTCAAAAAAGTTATAACAGATAGTAAATATTTTAAAGAGTAGTGAGCATCAAATATGGGGAGGGAGGATTTTTTTTAGGAGGAGCAGTCAAATATTTAAAATTGTAACATTTTCTACAATTTCAAATGCGGACTTTTTCAATAAGCCTAGGGATAAATATTACTTATTTAATTTAATATAAAATTATAAAAAAGAAAGATTTGTTTGTTTGTTTGTTTGAATTGAATTGAATAGGCACCGAAACTACTTGACGGATTTGAAAAATTCTTTCACCGTATGAAAGCTACACTATTTCCGGTGAACATAGGCTATATTATATTTTCAAAAAAATTAGGGATCCTTATTAAAATGCCAATATTGTAACCCAAAGTGTAGAAAATGAACTTAAAAAATCTTTACATCGCGTGCGTTGCGAATACTATTGATTATAGAACAAAATAATGTACTACGACTTTGTTAACATGTAATTATCTACAAAAAATGTCGCAACAGCATATGTCTAACTGTTATAGTTATGTCACAATAAGTGTTTTTTATTTAAAAAAATAATTAAAATGCCGTTTCTGTAAAAGCTCTTTCTTGTTACTTTGGTATTGATTCTTATCAAAATAAATTACTTCAAAATCAAGACTGATTTAATGGTTGCCGTTTACCCCGCTCGACTAGGCTGCATCATAATGTGTGATGTAGGCGTCACTGGGGCACGGGAGGGGAGTCAATGTCTGAGACAGCATTTTAATTATTAGGTTATGAGTGAGTGTGGAAAAATTTATAACTTGAAATTTTTCTTAAATATCCGTGAGAAGTCGGGGCAGGCTGCTATAATCTATATACATAAAGCAAAATCGTGTTAGTTACAAAATTTATAACTCAAGAACGGATGGATCGATTTTTATGAAATTTTGTATGGAGGTATCTGACACTTTAGATTAACATATAAGCTATTTTTTTATCCGACTACCTAAAATGAGGGTAATGTTTTCAATAGTTGAATTTAATGAGATGAAGTGGTAGAAACAATTTGCGGTGTTAGTAGTGGCGGGGGACTGGGCGACTTGCTCTACCCGAAGAAAAGCGAGGGCGGGCCGCTAGTTATAGTATAAAAGTAAAAATAATGAAACTGTAAGGCAAAATATAGCAATTTTTTTAAAGTCTGCTATTCAGCAAATTTTACTCTCTAATACTTTTCAGAATTGTTTCTTCTTTGGTGTTTTTTGTCGACGTTCAACTAATGCAGCTTCTATCGAGCAGAAGGCTTTTGCATGTTCCGAAACATCATAGTACAAAGAATCGTGGACAAGATTTGTCGAGATATTTACAAACTTTACAAGTTCGTATATATTTAATGGGTGACAATTCAATATAACATTGTAAACTTTTAGACGATTTTGCAGTTTTTAGCAGTTTTTGTTTGTCCTGGTACAAGGGCAGATCTGGAGACTCCTCAAAAAAAGGGGGGGGGGGACTTTTCAGAAATTTGGAGATTCCAATCGCACCTGCAGCTCGTGTCGGGACAATTTTTTTTCATCGTGAGTAGGATCGGGGCTAATTTTTTTCGTTGCAGGTCGGGTTTCGGTCCAGTTTACTTTTTGCCGTTGTTCTGGTTAAATACTTTTTTTTGCGAGTCGTGTTTGGGTAAGGTTCAATTCTACTTTCCGCTGCGGGTTGGGTTGGGGTCCGGTTCTCTTTCTTTATTGCTGCTGGTTGGTATTGGGTCTGGTTGATTTCTATTTTGTATGTGTGTGTGTGGGGGGGGGGGGTTGAGTGAGTACTATTTTATAGACGCTGGTTTGGTTTCGGTCAAGTTGACTTCTTACTTTTTTGCTACTGGTCGAGTGGATTTTTACGTTTTTCTTGCGGACCGAGTGGAATTCTACTTTTTATCTGCTTTTCTCTGCATTCTTTTTTGTTGCTGTTGTTGTTTTCGGGTGAAATTAATTTACACTATTTTGGGTTCTGATCTGATTCATAGTGGATTTTCAATCTCGCAAGAAGGATTCGATTCGACCCCATATTTCAAATGAAAGTCTAAATATTTTATCCGTTATGGAAGAAAATAGTTTAAAGGAGTATTATAAAAGAAAATATCGAAGACACTATAAAATAAAACTATATAAAATGCCATAACAGACATTTCCAAATAGTTAATTATGAATATTTAAGATTTTACATTTCAATTTACATGTTAACACTGCTACTCGCAAGTGTTAACATGTACATTAAAATATCCATACGGAATGTCTCGAATAGAAGATACCTCTATTTAACGAACACTTTTCAACAATTTAGCCATCTTTCTTTGGTTGATTCCGTTATGAGTATATATTAGATATTTATTTTCTGTATAAAAGATAAAATTGATATTAGAAATATAAATGTCGACATTTAATAATTCCATTAAAACATGGATTGTTTTTCTTTCATTTCGATTCTAAATTGACAAAAAAAATTTTGGTCGGGTTTTGATTTGATTTCCAATTAGTATTTTCGGGTTCGGATCGGAAGCAGGGCAATACTATACGCTCAGGGGTCAAATAAATTTTTTTGTCGACTATTTGAAAAATGAAGTTATTTTAAGTGCAATTCTTAGATGAACACTCTTTTCTGATTCAAGGGGGGAACACGAGAATTCTCAAGGGGGGAACACGAGAATTCTCAAAGGGGAGCGATTTCAAGATTTGGAGGTTCGGGCAGGAGGTGATGTTTTTCATTGCTGGTGGAGATTATTTTTAAATTTTGCAGTGAGTCGTGTTCGAATCGACTTGACATTTTTGCTGTGGGTCGGATTTGGGTCAGTTTGACCTACATTTTTTCAAATTCGGTTCTGTTCTGGATAAAATTTCACTTCTGAGAGTAGCACTTAGGTTGATTGATTGGTTGGTTGAATGGGGTTTTATGGCGCAAAGTTACATCAGGATATGCTGCGCAAAGAACAAGGTGGGGATTCGAGTTAATTAGAAAGTTTGGTTAGGGATTTTTTTTTCTTTTTTTTGAGTTTGTTTTTTGTAGTAGGCCGGATAGATTTATACTTTTTTGCTACGGACCAAGTTTGAGCTGGTTGACTTAGGAATAGGTTTTGCACTAGAGAGCAAATACTAGATTTTTTTCTCTATAAATTATAACATTCAAGTTGAAGATGTAAAACATATTTTTTAATTCTATTAAAATACATGAACTCATTTTCTTTCATTTCAGTTTCAGGTGTTCGGGTAAGGGCTCGATTTGACATAATTTGTAATTTTTGGGTTCGGATTGATATATTATGGGTCGAGTTGACTTTAAACGTTTCGGATTCGGGACATTTCTTCTTTTGGATTTTGACAAATTCGGATCTAGTTCTTGGGATACCTTTCCCAATTTCCTTCAAATTCCAACAATTATATAAATGAAATTTTAAACCAATTATTTATATGATTTACGATATTCAAACGAAATGTGGTAATTCAGCATAAAAACCTTTTTCTAAATTTAAAGGGGGGGGGGGTTAGCTACCCTTTCTCCCCCTATACTTATTCAATGAATTCTTAAAACTAATCGCCCCCAGGAGGATACCTTCTTTAAATATTCACGGGCTTCCTAACCCAAGGCACCTGAATGATCTTTCTCTTTTCTTTTTCCTCTGATTTCTATTGTTTTCCTTTTTTCTTTGTTTCACTCTCGTTGTGGTTTTTTTCCCGGAGGTGAGGGCAATTTGTATGAGCCGATATCACTCTGTATATCGATGGAGAATTGTAAACCACCCACGTGTTTGCTGTGTGTAACGTCACGTGTTTGTAGGAAACAGTAGAAGTTAACCGGATTCAAACGCAACCGACAACAAAAAGTAAAATAATAAACCCGACCAGCAGCAAAAAATAGAAGCGAACCGGACAACAAATTTTGTAAAATGATCGCGGAGAAAACACGAATTTCTTCAAAATATCGTGAAACAGACGCACATTTTCTACAAAAATTGCAAAAAAGAACGAACATTTTACCAAAGAATTCACCCCAATAAATTCGGATCAACCCGAACCCTTCTCAATAAAGTAACAAGTAAGAAAAATCACGCGTTAAGCATTTATTATTAAGCACTTTCCAACACTTAATGAAATCTTTAACAAAACTTTGTTATTTAGGGAAATAATGGTGTATAGCCAAATATACCCAAATATGTATTCCAGTACTTTTGAACAGCTCTGTATTTCATATGTCACTTGATATAATGGGAAAATTTAGTTTAGCAAGAAAATACACAGTAGCTTGAAATTTCTTTTTCAGCATTTCATACTATCAGATGGAAACATACTTGAATACTTTTGTTCAGCCCTGTAGTTTACATTGTACCTTTATTACACGTCAGCATTAGGCTAAAATTTATTGTAAACTAAAACACTTTTAAAACAACTGAAATCACATTCTCATAAATTATCATTCATAGGCGTCCATGTACCGAATTATTTGCGTGGCCCTGTATATCCTTTTATCTATATTCTGCAAACATTTCTCAGTAAATTGAATGAAGCTCAGCGTAAAAATGCATAGCTTATTTAAGAACCACGTTTAAATAATTTATGCTCATATTCAGTAACGTTGGTGAGCTCTTTTGGGTAGCCCTGTATATCAACTATAACATTTATACACACCATATAATGTGCATATTTTTAGCGAAATATAAACGCGCATATCATAATTAAAATGCATTTCATCCCTCTATCAGCCATCATCGGACACATATACGGTACTTCGGAAAGAATATACTATTTGAAATCTTTTGTATGGCCCTGTAAATGCTATATACTTCATATTATGCAAGACAGTAGCGTATAATTTATATTAAGCTTCAGTGACATATATCAATTTTATTATACATGAAACAGCTTAATATATTTAAAATATGCCACACACAATTCCCCCTTTTACCATTATCTAATGGAATTCTTTTGTGTGGTCATGTAAATGAATAATAGCTACATTTTCACCTTATATTTTATAGAATGCATATTTTAATATGTTTGACAGGGTATAACATCTTTAAAATTCCTTTGAAACGATTTTTCCATATAGACCGTAATGTAATGGGAAACTTTTGATTCGCCCTGTAGATAAACTAATCATGGTAGAAACTTCGTTTTCAATAGGGTACGTGCTAGGGTAAACGTCAATAACGTCCTAAAATTTCATGGCAATCCGAGTATATTAACGATTTTTCCCCATAGGCCGTAATGTAATGGAAAACTTTTGATTCTCCCTGTAGATAAACTAATCATGGTAGAAACTTCATTTTCAGTAGCGTTCGTGCTTGGGTAAACGTCAATAACGTCCTAAAATTTCATGGCAATCCGAGTATATTAACGATTTTTCCCCATAGGCGTAATGTAATGGAAAAGTTTTGATTCGCCCTGTAGTTAAACTAATCATGGTAGATACTTCATTTTTAATAGGTGTCGTGCTAGGGTAAACATCAATAACGTATAAAAATTTCATAGCAATCCGAGTATATTTACGGGAGTTAGAGCGCGGACAGACGGACAGACGGCCAGACGGACAGACAAACCGAATGCATAAGCATTTTTCAACTTTGTTAGAAAGTGCTAAAAACCAAATCCTAAAGTGTCCCAAATGCACTAAGCACTGCTAAAAAGTAAAAGTCAGCCAGATTAAAAACAAAGTGTAGCAGTCAACAAGACCCAAATCTGACAAAAAAAAAAAAAAAAAAAAAAAAAAAAAAAAAAAAAAAATTAGAAATTAACTTGAACAGCAGCAAAGAGTCGAAGTCAACCCGACCCAATCTTGACCCAAGTAGGAATTAACCCAGACAGGAGCAAAAAATGGAAGCCAACCGGACCCAAACCCGACCCACAGCAAAAAAGTTAAAAAAAAAAAAAAAAAAAAAAAACACACGACCCACATAAAAAAATGAGCTCCGACCCTTGCATTACACTGGAGTATCCAAATTTCTAAAATCCTCCTTCCCCCCCCCCTTGAGGACTCTCAAGGTCAAGATCAGCCCTTGGTCTTCGCCTCCCTTTATATCAAAATTTCGCTGCGCCTTTTGAATCTGTCACAATCTTCTAAATTGCACCTTACAAAAATATCACTTCGTATTGTAGTTCTACTCCACAATACCCATATTTGTAGCATATAAGTCACTTTAGTATATCAATAAACAATCAATAACAAAATTTCCTCCCCCCCTCCCCACGACTTAAATTAGGATTTATCATTCTGTTCCTTTAAGTGCAGAAAATTTAGTTCTTTAAATAATTCCCACTTTTATTATTTTTTTAAACCGATTTATAAATATTTTGAAAGGCAAATAAATAATAAGTCATCTAATAAACATCTCCCCCTACACACACACGCACGAAAATAAATAAATAAATAATGTGCTTATTTCTTTTTTTTTTCCTCAGCTCACAAATTTTAAACAAACACAAATTCCACCATTTTTTGAGGGGGGGGGCATTGCACTATTTTCTCCCCTACCCATATCTCACTAAATTTAAAATCTTTGAAAGTTTTTTTCTTTTGTTTTTTTTTCCATAGGTTTATACATATTTTATTCTAAAAATAAATAATTAATCGTAAACAACCCATAAATATCGTTGTATACCCCCCCTCCTCATTCTTTTGAGATACACAAAATTAAAAATCTTTAAAACACTTTTAAGTTACATTTTTCATCATATTAATAAATATTCAAGAAGGTAAATAAGCTGTCATCTATAAAATTGTCCTACTATCTCTCCCCCCCTCCTAAAAAAAATCCGTTTTTTCCCTCTACTCCCCCCCCCCTTCTCAACTTACAAAATTAAATTGTTTCTTTTTTCTCTCCGCATTTTAATAAAAAAAAAAATAATTAAAACTTGAAATCCTCCTTCTGCACAAATAATTAAGTCTTTAAATATGTTTAATTTTTTTTAAGGGCTAATTATAAATCTCTGCTAACTATAATATTAACAAAATCTTTTTAACTATGTAGGAAAGTGTTAAAAATAAAGCGATAGATATGCATTAAATTCTACACAAAACACATGTTTATATTTTTTGCGTATTGTGTTTGTGCATTTCTTACAGTAAAATATCTTTAGAGAGATATTTAAATAAAATATTGTGATTTTCCATTAATGTGCAAGTAAATTTTCACAACTTTTCGCAATTATTTCCTTTCTATTAGCTCAGAATTGAACCACTAAACATAAATACCAAAATTACCCGAGTTTTCGGCTGAGTTGAGTAAATCCATAAAAAAATGAATCAGTACAATATATCGGATCAAAACAAAAACCATTCTTAACTGACTGTATCATTTAAAAAACAGTTTTCAGAACCCCCCTCCTCCCTCCTATAGAGTTTACTGCTATGTCAGTGCTCAAAATTAAAAATTGTTAGAGCTCCTTGCGGTATTTACATAATGCTTGTAAAAATCATCAAGAATCTAAATTTTCTTCCACCTGAAATATTGACAAAATTTCTTGACTTATTTGTGATTGCGTTAAGTAAATAAAATAGTTTTTATTTTATAGTAATCTATCTAAATTAATTATTCGTTTATTTTCTGAAAATCAAACCATTTTAATTTTGGAACGCTAATCATAAAAAGATTGAAATTCTTTTGAAGCTCGACATCATTGCATTTACCCATAGTAATGGGAAATCAGTTGAAAAAAATCCTTTAAACATAAAATCGGCTAGAATTGCGCACCTTTGAAGAGAAAAATCGTCGCAGATAATTCGATCAGAGCATTCTATTTCCTAATTGGATGATTGCATGTCAATCAAAGTAATTTTAGCCCATCCTTCGAATCCGCTGAAAAATCGAGTCGCCATCTTGAATTGTCTTGGCTTGTGACTAGCGTGTCCTCTTAAGAGCCCACAATAGTCACAGGAAAAGTACACAAAAAGACCCGGATGACCATGTAAAGTCTATGGGAGCGTTCTTTTCTAATATCTCGATCAAATTTTTATATTTTGACATGATTTTTTTTGCATAAAATAGTTCAGGACGATCCACAACCGGGCTAGTTTTTACTTTTTCAATTTTGGTTATATATTTTTTATATTATGATAGTTTCAGTTTCAGAACCGGTTTAAACCGGTTTTGAAAATTAAAGTAATTTTTTTTTAAAAATCTAAAACCAAAATCGAAAAAGTAAAAACTAGCCCGGTTGTAGATCGTCCTGAACTATTTTATGCAAAAAAAATCATGTCAAAATATTAAAATTTGAACGAGATATTAGAAAAGAACGCTCCCATAGACTTTACATGGTCATCCGGGTCTTTTTGTGTACTTTTTCTGTGACTATTGTGGGCTCTTAAGAGCACACACTAGTCACGCGGTAAAAACCGACCGCTAATGGTAAGTCTATGGGCGCAATCTTTTCTAATATCTCGCTTAATTTTCAATATTTTTAAACGATTTTTTTTCTCAGGATAGCTGAGGACATTCTATTACCGGGCTAGTTTGTACTTTTCTGATTTTTGTTGTAGTTTAATTCTGAGGACCCTCTAAATTTTGGATTCAGTGAAATTCGAGGTGTTGTGCCCTTTTTACTCTTATAAAATCTATTTCAGCAAAATTCAGAAAAAATTATAAACGCTTCACGGAATATTAGTATAGAGAGGAGATATAGAGAGATATGGAGATGTAAATATTTAATTATTGCAAAAATATTTATATGGTAAGGAGGCAATTATCATACCTTTAAAATGAAGATTTATATGAGATAATGTGATATAAACATTATTGAGATCAGAAAGGAAGCTTATATTTTTCAAAAATTAAAAACTATATATAAGTGATGAAACATGAATGTTATTGAAAACAATGCATATTTATTGATAGAACACATAAAAAGAGATAAAAAAAAGAAAAACACTCAAAATAAAGAATATATATACAAGAATTTGCTGCAGCAAACTTACTAGTAACCTCTAGATTAAATTCGTGAAGTTGATATTTACATGATGAAATCAGATTTGTGTTTACTTTGGCAACTATATTATTTTGCCTCACTTAGGCTTTGTACCATGTGCTGCTGGCTTGTGGCAGTGATTTTATTTCTTTTTCGATCATTAGATCTTATCAGTCAATTTGACTGATCTTTGGCTAAAACAATTGTATGCACCACGCTGCTTTTTATATCACTTATATTTTTGAACTAGATCGATATTTAAGACCATCATGGCCTGGATCACTATTTTGTGATTACGCTTTCTTGTGGGTACACACGATCACAAACAGGTAGGCGAAGAACATATAGCCTGTTAGTCGACACCACACTTATTTCCCTTATGGGACTTTTTTATTAGCACTATTTTCTTTTTAGATGATGTCGATATTTCAGATGATGGCGATCACTTTTATATAGAGAAGATACACAAACAATCACATTGGAGACACAGAAGGAACTCAGCCTGTCAGTCAGCACTACGGTCTAAATTCTTGGGAGATCATCTTAAGGTAATATAGAAGCAAAAAAAAAGATTCATACTTGAAGAATTAACTTACAAAATATAAAAATCACCAGCCCACGCTGCAGAAAAGGCTTTTTTTTACCTAAACTGCAGCGCGGCTTTTTCGCGTAAACTCGTAGCTTGCCGCTTTTTCAACTGTTGCCAAAAGGCGTTGAGAAGAAGTGAGGGAGAAAAAGTAATTTTCTACCGTGAATGATTCTTCTCTGTTTCTCCCCACGCTGGAGTGGAATTCACGTGTTTTCTCTCTCTTGCGATTTTCGTATTTGGCTGTGGGAGAAATGAAGTGTTTATTTTTATGATGCGTTTGCTCTGCCGATTGGTTTCGAGTTCTCGCCACTTGTTTACTATATGTAGAGACCTTTCTCTCTACATTTCCTCCCCCCAACAGGAGAGAAGCAGCACATAGGATGAAAATCAGAAAATTATTGAATAGTGCCAACAAAAAGAAAAACTTTAAAGTTTTTGAGCTGCACTCATATTCCGATGAAAGTCACTTGTGCCTTACAATGAAAATTTATGTACATACATAGATACAATACAAAAAGAAGAAAAATATCTTTACACATAACTAAGAAATAAGTTTGCATTCTTACCAACAAATTGCATGAAAATATTTTTTATATGCCACATTCATTTAGTTAAGAAATCATGAGAAATGATAAGTATTACATTTTGCACTTAAAGAAATTTTACACAAATTGTGCAGAGAGCAAAATACCCCAAAGTGACTCAAAAACAGAGATTTGGTTTTAAGAAGTGAAGATTATAATGAAATAATAAAATTGTTTTAGAAATTGACTAACAGAAGAAATTTCTTAATATTTCAAATGAAATTTACTGAAATATGCTGGTCAAACTATTAACTTAAGAGAGAACTTAATTGCAAAAAAAATTAACAAATTATCTTTTAAAATTTTAATCTTTGAACAGAAAGTTAACTTAATACTTAGAAAACATGAGTTAAAGTTATATGAAGAGAATTTTAAGTTATAAAATTTTCTACGAAAATTTATACTTAATTTATACTTATAAGTATTTATAGCTAGCCTTTTTTTTTTTTTTTTTTTTTTTTTTTTTTTTTTTTTTTTTTTTTTTAACATATATCTTTAAACTCAATCTTTTAACAGAATTGTCAACTAGTAAGACCTATCCATTTAGGTGTTAAACATCTTTGAGAAAATGTATCATCATAACAACCTAGAAATTAATACAACTGTCCTAACCTAACGGACCAGCCAGCTTAAGCCAGAAAAAGATAAAAAAAAATAATGACGTCTCACTATCTTAATACCTACAGATGTATAGTTTACCAGGAAGCATAGATACAAATTTTTGATGATAAAGATGTTAGGAAAATTGAGAGATTTTTAAATGAGCAAAGAAATACTAAATTGACAATATTGAAATTTGAAATTAATTACCAAATTATATACAATTTTGAATGTTAGGTCTTAGAGGTTTTTGCAAAAAGAGTTTACTAACATGTAATTTCTTTTCAACAGTTTGATTATTAAATATTCTAGACACAATATAATTATCATTACGAACAATTTTAATTATTTCCCAAGGACCAATGTATTTTTCAGTTAATGAGCCAGAATGTCTGAAATTTTCAGTAAAAACTTTATCACCTATCTTTAATTTCGGTTTTGCTCTCCCCTTTGTATTTTTATTGTACACAGCAAAATATTGTTCCTCATTTTTTGAAATCTGTTGCCTCATCTCTTCTAACAATTTTTTAATATTTTCTTGATAAGCCTGAAAACTTTCAACAAATTTTGGTTCATTTATGGAATCAAGTGGAATGTTTAGAGATCTGCCAAAGAAGATTTCAGCCGGAGTATACTGAGTGGCTGTGTGTACTGAATTATTGTAATGAAGTTTAAATTTTAGCAAATTGTTAGACCAATCCAGAACATTGTTAGACATAGCAGCCAAACTTTCCTTCATAGTTCGGTGAACCCGTTCAATTAATCCATTTGATTGCGGGAAATATATGGATGATTTCCTGTGATCTATGCCTAAATTTTCTAAGAAATTGTTAAGTTCATCTGAGATTAGATTTGGTCCATTGTCTGACTGCACAATTTTTGCAATTCCATATCTAGCAAAGTATTCATTAAGGCATTTTATAATAGTTGCAGATTTTACATTGGCTAAAGGAATAGCCTCTAAAAACCGTGAATAATGATCTACGATTGTTAGTATAAAAAACTTTCCATCAATAGATCTTGGCAACTTGCCTACAATGTCAATTGCTAATTTTTCACCTGGTGCTAAATCTCTTTTTTCAATATGCCTAGAAGTGGTATGTTTAGGTTTGGATTTGTTTGATAAACATTGCGCACAATTTTCACAAAAACTTTTTGTATCTGAAAACATTCCTTTCCAGTAAAATTTTTTGTTAACTAAATCATAAGTTTTTTTTGTACCAAAATGTGGTGAATGAGCAATCTCTAAGCAACTTTTTATTAAAGTTTTTGGAATGACTATCTTATTTATGATTGAATTAGTTTTATTTTTGTATTTGTACATCAGCAGTTGAGTGTGAGAGTCAATAAAAAATTTTGTTTTAGTTTTACTGTCATCATTATTAATTTTTTCTATTATGTCTTTGATTTCATTGTCTTGAATTTGTGAAATTTTTATGTTACTTTGAGTGAGAGATTTGTCTATGGCAAAAATATTAATGTTGTTTACATTATATTTTTCAACCTCCATTCGAGACAAAAAATCAGCAGGGTTCTGTTTTCCTGCAATATGAGTTATATCATATTGAAATTGCCCAAGATATAGTAACCACCTAGCTACTATATCAGGTTGCTTATCCAGCTGAGCATGATATGTTAGTGTTTTAGCATCCGTGAGAATTGTGAATTTTTTACCATATAAATATTCATAGAAATGCCTGCAAGCTGCAAAAATGGCCAAAAGTTCTCTACGAATTGATGGATATCTTGACTCAGCTTGTGAAAGCTGTCTTGAAAAAAATTCAATAGGGAAAAATTTGTCGTCATATTTTTGCATAAGAATGCCACAAATGGATATTTTTGATGCATCAGTAACCAAATACAATTCTTTATTCTCATCCAGTTGTTTAAGAGTAGGTTTACTGAGTAATTCGTCTTGAATTTTATTAAAAGAATTTTGACAGGCTTCCGACCAAATAAAAGGTGTGTCTTTACGTGTTAATGCCACAATTGGTTGTACAATCTCTGCATAATTGTAAATCATATGCCTGAAAAAATTATTCATACCCAGAAATGCTTGAACCTGTTTTAAATTTTTTGGGACTGGAAATTGTGTCACTTTATTTATGTTGTTATCAGAAGGTGAAAAACCTTCTTGATTAATTTTGAAACCTAAATAAACAATTTCTGATTTACAAATTTGAACTTTTTGTGGATCAAGAGTTAAATTAAATTTTGATAATCTGTCGAACACAGTTTGAAGCAGATTTAAAAGTTTATCCATATCATTTTCTGCCACGATAATGTCATCAAGGTAAAATTGTATGTTGCTACCTACAAGATCACTAATGCATTTAGTCAAAAGAGTGTGGAAATAAGATGTTGAGTTACGACTTCCAAAAAATAATCTGGTAGGCATAAAATTTCCAAGCTCGCAGCAAAATGCAAGTTTAGGTTTGTCACAATCCTGTAGTTTAATTTGAAAAAAGGCTGATTTCAGATCCAAAACACAATAGTATTTTTTACCCGCAATTTGATGGAGAATTTCTGAAATCTTTGGTAAACAAATTTGAAATGATTCTGTTATAGAATTCAATAAGCGATAGTCCACAACCATGCGAAAATTTTGCTCTTTAGACTTATCTGTAGATTTCTTTTCAACAAATATTACAGGGAAATTGTAATTTGAAACTGATGGTTCAATTATTCCTGCATCTAAGAGCTCATTTATTTCTTTTTTGGCAAATTTTTTTGCAATTTTTGGAATTGGATATGGACGTGTTTGAATGGGAAAATTATGAAGCAGTTTGAATTCAGGAACCACAGCATCGGTCGAACCCAAAGTTTTGTATCTTTTGGAAAAGACTTGTGAGTTGTTCATTAGCATAGAAATTACTTTGCTTTTATCATTTTCATTTAAATGCCCTAAATCAAAATCATCAACTTTAAGATCATCTTTTCTGAGTTTTTGAATTTCTGACAAATTTAAAGTATTCACCTGCAAAACTTCAGAATTGCTGGGCTCAATAATATTAGTATTGTCGAATATTTGTAAAGTGCCAATTTTTAGTTGTTTTCTGATATTAATTATTTTATTCGAGTTATTTTCCACAATGGTGTATATAAATTTTTTGTCTACAACATTGTTTACAGATTCAGAAATTAAGTAATTTAATTTTGTTTTAACTGGTATGAGATTTACTTCTTTACTTTCAGCAAAGCATTTTGGAATGTGAAGTTTAATAATTGAAAAAGAATTAGGAAGAATTTTTACATTATTTACAGATTTAGCATAATTAACTTTATCTTCTGACTTTATAATGTTATTTGAAACTAATTTAGGAGATGATTCATAAAATTTGAATTTTTTGCCATTCATGATTAGCTGCTTGTTTTCGACATCCATGAGAATTTTATTTCTCTGTAAGAAATCATACCCCAGGATAATCTTGTATTTGCATTGCCAATCATTTGGAGTAACAAAAAATTGATTTTCGAACCAACATTTGTCAATTTTGAATTTTATGTTTACTGCAGATAAATAGGGTATAGAAGTGTTATTCAGTGTGTTAATTCTGACAGATCTGGATAAATATTCAACTTTACAGTGTTCTTTTATGATTTGTAGTACATTGTTTTGAATCAAGCTCAGATTTGCACCTGAATCTAACAAAGAAAGAACTTCTTCCTGACCAAAATTCAAAGTTATTATCGGTAAATCTGCTTGTTTCTGACTACACGACATAACATATAAATTATCTTGCTCATTAGTCTGAGTCTCAATTGAGTTAAAAGCTTTTTTATTGTTGATATTATTAGTGGTCAAGGATTTGTTTATTGAAGTTAATTTTGCATTGCCTGAATTATTTTTTACTTTTTTGTCTGATGTTTTGTGTTGTGGTAGAGATTTCTTTTTGATATGTGATTTTCTTTTGAATTTAGGTTTCAATTTTGAATTGTTTTTTTTACATGAGGAAATCTTTTTTCTGTTTTGGGTTTTTATGTTTGATTTGTTAGTACAGTAAGAATCCATCAATAGTCATTCATCAGTGGCATTTTGATTTCTGAACCTTCTTCGAGAGGAATTACCTCTGAAATTTCTTTGAGAAGGATTGCCCCGAGAATTACCCCTGAAATTTCCTCTGAAATTCCTGTATCGCTTATTTACTCTATTTTGAGCAAATTGTGTCTTATTTTGTGTGGCATTTCTGACTTCAGGAAAATACCAGCATTCGATGGTTAAGTGTGGTTTACCACAAATCAAACAAACATTGATATTTTTAGTGTCTTTAGATTTTGTTTCCTGATCCGAGTTAAGACTTGTTATGTTGTTTACATTTTTTGTAAGTGTAAGTTCTTGAATTTTGTCAGATAATTCTTGGATCTTAGCATTTGTCTGCACCTGTGAATCTAATAGTGTAGTTAATTCAAAAGATACTGTGTTGTTGACATTCATGTCAGGATCTTTGAATGCATTTTCTACATTGGTTGCAAAGTTTAATGCTGACTCAAAATCTTGTGGGTTTTGTTTTTTAACTTCAATTCTGATGTCTGAGCGAAGAGCCTCTAAGAATTTATTCAACTTTAATTTTTGAGCCAAGTCTACAATGTCTGCATTTGCATTATCGCCTATGTTTAGATATTCATTTGCAGCATTTTCAATTTTTTCTGCTAAATGTTTAACTGTCTGACCTTGCTCCTGGAAAATAGATGAGAAATTTTGTTGTTTCTCTGCAAATGATATAGTTTTAGAGAATTTTTTTGTCAAATTTTGTTTCAAAAGATCAAAATCATTTATCTTAGATGCAACAGGGTCATTTGCGATATATTTTAGAGCCTGGTCCTTACAGTGAAGTTTAAGCACAACTAATTTTCTTTTTTGATCCCAGTTTTCCAAATCGGCCAAATTCTCTATTTGCTGGATAAAGAATTTAAAATTTTCGCCCTGGGAACCTGAAAAATCTGGTAATGAATTTGCCAAGCTCACCTGTTGTACATTATTTCGCCTCATTTTTAGATAGTATAAATTATCAAAAATTGTAACTAATCTTTAAATTCAAATATTTCCTCAAATTTTTGGATTATATTTAATTTAAAATAAATATGTTTACTGCATATATTATTGACAAATGATACCCAACATGAACAAAATCACAATGAAAATTATAAATAATGATAAAAATTGAGCATTAAAAATGGTATTTTGACTCACTTCAATTTTTAAAATAATTCATTATAGAAGATACTTATTAATGTAACTACTAAATATGAATATAAATATTATAAGAAAAATATATGCACATATCAAAATCATAAATCAGTAAAATATTAAATCAATAAAATCATAAAAATTCATTCTCAAAATTTTGAAGTTTGTTATTATTATTATTTAAATTACACTTTTAAAGAATTTAAGAAAGAAGAAAAATATTTTTAAAAGAATTAAACCAAGATTCGAGACCTTTGAAAAAAGACAAATAAAAAAAATTTCTTTTGTCACGACACCATTTTATATAGAGAGGAGATATAGAGAGATATGGAGATGTAAATATTTAATTATTGCAAAAATATTTATATGGTAAGGAGGCAATTATCATACCTTTAAAATGAAGATTTATATGAGATAATGTGATATAAACATTATTGAGATCAGAAAGGAAGCTTATATTTTTCAAAAATTAAAAACTATATATAAGTGATGAAACATGAATGTTATTGAAAACAATGCATATTTATTGATAGAACACATAAAAAGAGATAAAAAAAAGAAAAACACTCAAAATAAAGAATATATATACAAGAATTTGCTGCAGCAAACTTACTAGTAACCTCTAGATTAAATTCGTGAAGTTGATATTTACATGATGAAATCAGATTTGTGTTTACTTTGGCAACTATATTATTTTGCCTCACTTAGGCTTTGTACCATGTGCTGCTGGCTTGTGGCAGTGATTTTATTTCTTTTTCGATCATTAGATCTTATCAGTCAATTTGACTGATCTTTGGCTAAAACAATTGTATGCACCACGCTGCTTTTTATATCACTTATATTTTTGAACTAGATCGATATTTAAGACCATCATGGCCTGGATCACTATTTTGTGATTACGCTTTCTTGTGGGTACACACGATCACAAACAGGTAGGCGAAGAACATATAGCCTGTTAGTCGACACCACACTTATTTCCCTTATGGGACTTTTTTATTAGCACTATTTTCTTTTTAGATGATGTCGATATTTCAGATGATGGCGATCACTTTTATATAGAGAAGATACACAAACAATCACATTGGAGACACAGAAGGAACTCAGCCTGTCAGTCAGCACTACGGTCTAAATTCTTGGGAGATCATCTTAAGGTAATATAGAAGCAAAAAAAAAGATTCATACTTGAAGAATTAACTTACAAAATATAAAAATCACCAGCCCACGCTGCAGAGAAGGCTTTTTTTTACCTAAACTGCAGCGCGGCTTTTTCGCGTAAACTCGTAGCTTGCCGCTTTTTCAACTGTTGCCAAAAGGCGTTGAGAAGAAGTGAGGGAGAAAAAGTAATTTTCTACCGTGAATGATTCTTCTCTGTTTCTCCCCACGCTGGAGTGGAATTCACGTGTTTTCTCTCTCTTGCGATTTTCGTATTTGGCTGTGGGAGAAATGAAGTGTTTATTTTTATGATGCGTTTGCTCTGCCGATTGGTTTCGAGTTCTCGCCACTTGTTTACTATATGTAGAGACCTTTCTCTCTACAATTAGTGTTTAAGCTTTCCAATGATATGCTTTCCATATTTCTACTGCAATTAGGCTGAGCAAAATTCGAAAAGATTTTGGTCAGAAATGCAACAAAAAAAGCGTTTTAATTATATGCGCTCCGCCTCAGCCAGTCTCCGCCTCTCCTGCCCTTTTGAAAATTCGATTGGTTAACACGAATCCATTTTAGCAAATGAAAGTAACTTTTTTCCTTTCCTCGTATTTCCTTTCTGTTATTGGTTTACAGTAACGTGTTAAAATAACCTCCCTTATTTCAAAGTTTGGATTTATTTTTTCTACAATTATTGATAAATTTTAACTAAAATAGTCTTGAAAAAAATTACGACTTCTAATTTTTTGTTTTTGTAAAACTAACGCTATTTTTAAGTTATAACTAACTTCCAAAGAAGACAATTATACATTTCTTTGTATATATATATTTTTTTTCAAGTCCATACAAAACAAGGTAGATTTGATACAAATTACAGTAAGCTCCTTTTTAGCAAAAAGGAAATTCTGATAACTTTAAAATATAATTGGAACTTTTGTGAAATACATAGGTAGCATTAAAAGGAGAAGGAGCTATATTTGGAATTTATAAATTTCCTTATACAGCTTGCAAAATACATGAAACAGGGGGGGGGGGCAGGGGTGTGCAAAGAGAAAACTGCGCCCGGAGTAATGTTCAGTTCGGCGCCCCATTCCCTGAACTTTTTCTTGTGACAGACTAAAAATTACGTTAGTAGTAAAAATTTGGCGCCCCCTAAATTTCGCACCCGGGGCAACTACCCCCTTCGTCCCCCTCTTTTTCGCACGGCGCTGCAAGGAGTACATTTTGAGGAGGCTTATTCAACAACGCGCTGTCCGAAGGGGGGGGGCGCCATATTTATACTATCAACATCATTCTTGGGCTGTTACAAGAAAAAGCTGGGAAAGGGGGCGTCAAATTGAAACTTTGCCCCGGGCGCAGTTTTCTCTTCCCTGTGTTTGTTTTTGGTACTATACGATACTAGGCAGCCAAATTTCAGTCCAGTATTATTAAGTAAAACAGTAAAAAAAATAAGCATTTTCAGTTCGAAAAACAGTTTTATCAAAAATAAGCAGAAATTAAAGTTAGAAGTTTTAAAGATTGGTAATTTTAAAATTGTTGATCAACTTGTTTCAAACTTTAAAGAAATATTTTTTAATATTTATTACTTTTGAGGAAAACGATACACTTTTAACAGTCGTTAAAAATGGGAAATTTATCCTGTGTAATACATTTTATTTTAATATAACATAAAGGTATATTTGCAAAGACAACGAATTGCAAATATTTATCATTATTTATCTATACTAATATTATAAAGAGGAAAGATTTGATTGTTTGTTTGTTTGCATTGAATAGGCTCCGAAACTACTTGACGGATTTGAAAAATTCTTTCGCCGTTGGAAAGCTACACTATTTCCGGTGAACATAGGCTATAGTCGCTGCTTAAAAGGATAAAAATAAAACGCAGGATAAACGAATCAAAAGCAATTTGAGAAACTAAAGGTTACCTGACCCACTAGACACATGACAATCACTGAAACACATATGAAAATCGTAACTATGCAACCCCCCCCCCCAAAAAAAAAAAAAAAACATTTTAAACTTTTTAGCCCGACCTGATATAAAACCGTGTTTTTTAATTTTTAAAACTATTTAGCAATTACTAAAAAAAGGAAAAGAAATGCTGAAACGCAAATTAATTAAAGTTAAAAACAAATCACGAAACGATTGTTTTGGAGTTTTCAAAAAAGTTATAACAGATAGTAAATATTTTAAAGAGTAGTGAGCATCAAATATGGGGAGGGAGGATTTTTTTTAGGAGGAGCAGTCAAATATTTAAAATTGTAACATTTTCTACAATTTCAAATGCGGACTTTTTCAATAAGCCTAGGGATAAATATTACTTATTTAATTTAATATAAAATTATAAAAAAGAAAGATTTGTTTGTTTGTTCGTTTGAATTGAATTGAATAGGCACCGAAACTACTTGACGGATTTGAAAAATTCTTTCACCGTATGAAAGCTACACTATTTCCGGTGAACATAGGCTATATTATATTTTCAAAAAAATTAGGGATCCTTATTAAAATGCCAATATTGTAACCCAAAGTGTAGAAAATGAACTTAAAAAATCTTTACATCGCGTGCGTTGCGAATACTATTGATTATAGAACAAAATAATGTACTACGACTTTGTTAACATGTAATTATCTACAAAAAATGTCGCAACAGCATATGTCTAACTGTTATAGTTATGTCACAATAAGTGTTTTTTATTTAAAAAAATAATTAAAATGCCGTTTCTGTAAAAGCTCTTTCTTGTTACTTTGGTATTGATTCTTATCAAAATAAATTACTTCAAAATCAAGACTGATTTAATGGTTGCCGTTTACCCCGCTCGACTAGGCTGCATCATAATGTGTGATGTAGGCGTCACTGGGGCACGGGAGGGGAGTCAATGTCTGAGACAGCATTTTAATTATTAGGTTATGAGTGAGTGTGGAAAAATTTATAACTTGAAATTTTTCTTAAATATCCGTGAGAAGTCGGGGCAGGCTGCTATAATCTATATACATAAAGCAAAATCGTGTTAGTTACAAAATTTATAACTCAAGAACGGATGGATCGATTTTTATGAAATTTTGTATGGAGGTATCTGACACTTTAGATTAACATATAAGCTATTTTTTTATCCGACTACCTAAAATGAGGGTAATGTTTTCAATAGTTGAATTTAATGAGATGAAGTGGTAGAAACAATTTGCGGTGTTAGTAGTGGCGGGGGACTGGGCGACTTGCTCTACCCGAAGAAAAGCGAGGGCGGGCCGCTAGTTATAGTATAAAAGTAAAAATAATGAAACTGTAAGGCAAAATATAGCAATTTTTTTAAAGTCTGCTATTCAGCAAATTTTACTCTCTAATACTTTTCAGAATTGTTTCTTCTTTGGTGTTTTTTGTCGACGTTCAACTAATGCAGCTTCTATCGAGCAGAAGGCTTTTGCATGTTCCGAAACATCATAGTACAAAGAATCGTGGACAAGATTTGTCGAGATATTTACAAACTTTACAAGTTCGTATATATTTAATGGGTGACAATTCAATATAACATTGTAAACTTTTAGACGATTTTGCAGTTTTTAGCAGTTTTTGTTTGTCCTGGTACAAGGGCAGATCTGGAGACTCCTCAAAAAAAGGGGGGGGGGACTTTTCAGAAATTTGGAGATTCCAATCGCACCTGCAGCTCGTGTCGGGACAATTTTTTTTCATCGTGAGTAGAATCGGGGCTAATTTTTTTCGTTGCAGGTCGGGTTTCGGTCCAGTTTACTTTTTGCCGTTGTTCTGGTTAAATACTTTTTTTTTGCGAGTCGTGTTTGGGTAAGGTTCAATTCTACTTTCCGCTGCGGGTTGGGTTGGGGTCCGGTTCTCTTTCTTTATTGCTGCTGGTTGGTATTGGGTCTGGTTGATTTCTATTTTGTATGTGTGTGTGTGTGGGGGGGGGGGGGTTTGAGTGAGTACTATTTTATAGACGCTGGTTTGGTTTCGGTCAAGTTGACTTCTTACTTTTTTGCTACTGGTCGAGTGGATTTTTACGTTTTTCTTGCGGACCGAGTGGAATTCTACTTTTTATCTGCTTTTCTCTGCATTCTTTTTTGTTGCTGTTGTTGTTTTCGGGTGAAATTAATTTACACTATTTTGGGTTCTGATCTGATTCATAGTGGATTTTCAATCTCGCAAGAAGGATTCGATTCGACCCCATATTTCAAATGAAAGTCTAAATATTTTATCCGTTATGGAAGAAAATAGTTTAAAGGAGTATTATAAAAGAAAATATCGAAGACACTATAAAATAAAACTATATAAAATGCCATAACAGACATTTCCAAATAGTTAATTATGAATATTTAAGATTTTACATTTCAATTTACATGTTAACACTGCTACTCGCAAGTGTTAACATGTACATTAAAATATCCATACGGAATGTCTCGAATAGAAGATACCTCTATTTAACGAACACTTTTCAACAATTTAGCCATCTTTCTTTGGTTGATTCCGTTATGAGTATATATTAGATATTTATTTTCTGTATAAAAGATAAAATTGATATTAGAAATATAAATGTCGACATTTAATAATTCCATTAAAACATGGATTGTTTTTCTTTCATTTCGATTCTAAATTGACAAAAAAAATTTTGGTCGGGTTTTGATTTGATTTCCAATTAGTATTTTCGGGTTCGGATCGGAAGCAGGGCAATACTATACGCTCAGGGGTCAAATAAATTTTTTTGTCGAATATTTGAAAAATGAAGTTATTTTAAGTGCAATTCTTAGATGAACACTCTTTTCTGATTCAAGGGGGGAACACGAGAATTCTCAAGGGGGGAACACGAGAATTCTCAAAGGGGAGCGATTTCAAGATTTGGAGGTTCGGGCAGGAGGTGATGTTTTTCATTGCTGGTGGAGATTATTTTTAAATTTTGCAGTGAGTCGTGTTCGAATCGACTTGACATTTTTGCTGTGGGTCGGATTTGGGTCAGTTTGACCTACATTTTTTCAAATTCGGTTCTGTTCTGGATAAAATTTCACTTCTGAGAGTAGCACTTAGGTTGATTGATTGGTTGGTTGAATGGGGTTTTATGGCGCAAAGTTACATCAGGATATGCTGCGCAAAGAACAAGGTGGGGATTCGAGTTAATTAGAAAGTTTGGTTAGGGATTTTTTTTTCTTTTTTTTGAGTTTGTTTTTTGTAGTAGGCCGGATAGATTTATACTTTTTTGCTACGGACCAAGTTTGAGCTGGCTGACTTAGGAATAGGTTTTGCACTAGAGAGC
Source organism: Maratus speculifer (assembly GCA_964019185.1). NCBI lineage: Eukaryota > Metazoa > Arthropoda > Arachnida > Araneae > Salticidae > Maratus > Maratus speculifer. The sequence goes on from OZ025293.1 coordinate 94,774,473, forward strand.
AAATACTAGATTTTTTTCTCTATAAATTATAACATTCAAGTTGAAGATGTAAAACATATTTTTTAATTCTATTAAAATACATGAACTCATTTTCTTTCATTTCAGTTTCAGGTGTTCGGGTAAGGGCTCGATTTGACATAATTTGTAATTTTTGGGTTCGGATTGATATATTATGGGTCGAGTTGACTTTAAACGTTTCGGATTCGGGACATTTCTTCTTTTGGATTTTGACAAATTCGGATCTAGTTCTTGGGATACCTTTCCCAATTTCCTTCAAATATTAGATTGGTTTTGTTTCATTTTGGATTTGTTGATCTGTTTTGTATCAGGCTATTCGGTACTGAATCAGATTTTTCTCTTTTATTTATTTTTTATTTATTTTTTAGCGAGCTTGGGTTGGGTTAAAATTGAATTGCTTTTTGAGCCTGGGCATGGAAATTTAGGTTCGGGCAGACCTCTAAAAGAACGAAGTCCATGCCAGGCCCTAAGTGGAAGAAAAAATATAGTGTGGTCAAGTTTTGCAGAAAAAAAGTAAGATCCGAACTCGGAATGATTTCCGAAAGAGTGAAGACTTGACTAGAGGTCTGGACGGGCTGGATTCTCCAGTCTCGCCCCGGCCCGGACCGAATGAATGTTATTTTAGCCCGGCCCGGTATAAAACAAAATATTCAGCCAGAGCCTGGCCCGCTCGTTTACACTTTTACATTTCTAGGCCAGGCCCGGCCCGTACAGAAATCAGTGAAAATAGTCCAGGCCGAAATCGGCCTGCATCTTTATTTCGAAACAAAATCAGATTTTTATCATACAATTAAGATTTTTTAAAGATTACTGCATTCATATTTATTAGATGATTTCATAGAAAATTTTTACTGACAATACACAATAAGAACATTAAAGATTACTTAGGTTCTTAGACTTTCAACATTCAAATAAAGATGCACTGAAAAAATAATATGGTTTAGAATAAAAGAAAAAAAAAAGGAAGTTAAAATTATCATAACTTTTGAAGCTGTGTAATAAAAAGTACATTTATGAAAATACTTCTTTATCACTTTATCAAAGATTTTCTCAAATTTAGAGGAGCTATTTTTTATGCATTTCTGATTTCATTTCTTTTTGGAAACACATGAGTTTAACAGGTGTTTTTATTCAGAAACAATGTAATGGAATGGCATTGTCCATTTTTTGATACAAGCAAATACAATGCGCAACACACTATATAAAACGCTAATTTTCATCATATTTATGAAAATATTGTGAAAATTAGCGTTTTGAATCGAATTTTCCGAAGCGACAACATGCAAAAGGAGAAAAATCTGAAACCACGTGACAAGAATCTCTTATACCTCGACAAGTATAAACAAATATCTTATTTAGCAAAAATGAAATATGCTGTTCGATTCCAAATCCCTTCAATAGTCAGGCTTGTCAATTTTGTGCCTTTATAGTTAAAAATTAGTCAGAAAATTTGTCAAACTTTCGTGTTGTTCAGAAATGAATTTAAGAAACACCAAGGAGTATATTTCCAAAAAATACGTTAACAGTACGTTAATAGTTTTTATCCCTTTTACAAATAATGTTGTCTGCCCTACACGTCTTACGAATAATTAAGTCTAGTTCTGACCCCGACTATATGTAGAAAAACAGTGCAAACCTGATCTTGGCCCGGCTCCAGTTTGCCAAAAAATTATTAAACCCGTATAGACACAAAGCAACTGTCCGATTCTGATTTCTACGCTGTACACGTTACATTTATGTATTGATGTGTTTAAACTAGTATCTACTCGTGACGCACATTTATACTTATGGTCGTTAAACCCATATTCATTGAAAATAGATCTCATTTTAGCGTTTTTGCTGAAATCTTTATAACACGCCGGCAGGCCCGTTAAACTTTTTTATCGAACTGGCCCATACGGCCTGTTTATTTTTTTGCCAGTCTGATACAGGGCGATGCAGATCTCTAGACCTAACCAAGCCCTAGTCTCATGAGTTAAAACTGGCCCGGCCCAACCCGGGCAGTGACAGCTTCGTCGAGTCCGATCAGGTCGCACCGTTCTCAATCTTAAACACGATTCATTTATCCTGCTGACATCTAATATCATTTTGCAGACCCTTCATTGGGCTCAAAGGGGGAGGGGGCGATCACTCCATCGCTTCTGGTATTCATCATATTGAAATCTTGCTATTGAATCGCATCTTTTTATATGTCGACAGATGGTTCGTGGGAATTATTACATTGTTCTGCAATGAATAATAAATTTTGAAAGAAAACTTAATTGTAAAACACTGTAACATTAATAAAGCTAGACTGAATGTGCAGTATCTTCCTTAAGAAAAGAAAAGAAAAAAAACGAATAGTGAAAAAGAAGAGACTTTAAATGATACAAAAAGCAAGGACGGCGGGAAACAGATGACCAATTTCAACAGGTTTAATTTGATTATATATATAAGTGCAATGTTTTTATGGAAATTCTTTTTAACAGAGAGTATACACGAAACAGCATTTCATTGCATTTCATGTTCAAAGTAGTGAACATAATTTAAATACGCTAGGAACAGTTTTTCTCCGAAGAGCTTTTTACAACCGAATTCTTTTGTGTAACTCTGTTATTGAATGGCAAATGTTTTTCGCCAAATATTATACCGCAAGCATTTCTTAAGTCCATTTTAGAAGTTCGTATAAATTTCATTGTTTTTAAAAGAGTAACACTATTACAACAACACATCGCGAAAGATTTTTAGACCATAATATAATAAATTACTATGGAGATCCTCTGTGTGTATACTGTAAGTGCTATACATGACATATTTTTTTATAATTGTCTTCCAGAGTACCTCAGTAATGTATATGAATTTCATTACTTTTAAATTAGTATGGCGCTCCTTGAAACACCGCAAATGATTTATCTACGTAGACCATAATGTAACGGAATAATTTTAAGTGATCCTACACATTTCTTATGTTTCTTCAATTTTTTAAAAAGTGTTTAATTTTTTAAAAGTAATTTTTGCTCCTTAAAAAAACTTTGTTAGAGTTATGCAGAATTTGCAAAAAGTCCTTAAAAATATTTAAGTTTTTTGTTATTTATTAATTGGAGGTGAAAATCTAAGTTCTCTGAAATTCTGATTTAGAAAAATAATTTTTATCACACTTGCCTCCCCCCCCTTGTATCAAAATTTCGTTCCCGCCTTTTGCTCTCATCACAGCCTTCAATATTATCCCTTCCAGAAGTATCACTTCGCTGTTTTGCTGTCTATCTCACTGTATCCATGTTTACACAATATAGCCACTTTGTTGTAACAATAAAAAATCTATCACAAAAACTCCTCCCCGCTAACTAAAAATGAGATTTTTCCCTCTCATCCTATTAGTAAATGCCTAGAATTTATTCATTGAAACTTTCCCCACATTTTATTATTTTTTAAGCCCATTTGTTAATGTTTTATAAGGCAAATAAAAGTAAGTCATTTAAAAAACTTCTCCATCCCACATACACACCAAAATAAATAATTAATAAATTGTTTCTCCCCCCTCCCCAGCTCACAAATTTTAAACTTTTAAAGTCATCGATTTTTCTAAAACTTTTATTGTAATAATAAATAATCAATCATAGTTTTACTCTTAACCCCACAAAAATTGATGTTTTCCCCCTATTTCTCCTTACCAAGTATATAAAATTTAGTCTTTAAATCTCTTTATTTTGTGTTTAGCCATATTTGTTAATCTTTAGTCATATAAAGTAAGTCATCTAACAAATTCCCTTCATCCCCCTCCAAAATAAATATATAAATACTTTTCATTTTTTCCTTCTCAGAGATCTCCAACAATTATATAAATGAAATTTTAAACCAATTATTTATATGATTTACGATATTCGAACGAAATGTGGTAATTCAGCATAAAAATCTTTTTCTAAATTTAAAGGGGGGGTTAGCTACCCTTTCTCCCCCCTATACTTATTCAATGAATTCTTAAAACTAATCGCCCCCAGGAGGATACCTTCTTTAAATATTCACGGGCTTCCTAACCCAAGGCACCTGAATGATCTTTCTCTTTTCTTTTTCCTCTGATTTCTATTGTTTTCCTTTTTTTCTTTGTTTCACTCTCGTTGTGGTTTTTTTTCCCGGAGGTGAGGGCAATTTGTATGAGCCGATATCACTCTGTATATCGATGGAGAATTGTAAACCACCCACGTGTTTGCTGTATGTAACGTCACGTGTTTGTAGGAAACAGTAGAAGTTAACCGGATTCAAACGCAACCCACAACAAAAAGTAAAAAAATAAACCCGACCAGCAGCAAAAAAATAGAAGCGAACCGGACAACAAATTTTGTAAAATAATCACGGAGAAAACACGAATATCTTCAAAATATCGTGAAACAGAAGCACATTTTGTACAAAAATTGCAAAAAAGAACGAACATTTTACCAAAGAATTCACCCCAATAAATTCGGATCAATCCAAACCTTTCTCGATAAAGTAACAAGTATGAAAAATCATGCGTTAAGCATTGATTATGAAGCACTTTCCAACACTTAATGAAATCTTTAACAAAACTTTGTTATTTAGGGAAATAATGGTGTATAGCCAAATATGTATTCCAGTACTTTTGAACAGCTCTGTATTTCATATGTCACATGATATAATGGGAAAGTTTAGTTTAGCAAGAAAATACCCAGTAGCTTGAAATTTATTTTTCAGCATTTCATACTATCAGATGGAAACATACGTGAATACTTTTGTTCAGCCCTGTAGTTTACATTGTACCTTTAATACACGTCAGCATTAGGCTAAAATTTATTGTAAACTAAAACACTTTTAAAACAACTGAAATCACATTCTCATAAATTATCATTCATAGGCGTCCATGTACCGAATTCTTTGCGTGGTCCTGTATATCCTTTTATCTATATTCTGCAAACATTTCTCAGTAAATTGAATGAAGCTCAGCGTAAAAATGCATAGCTTATTTAAGAACCACGTTTAAATAATTTATACACATATTCAGTAACGTTGGTGAGCTCTTTTGGGTAGCCCTGTATATCAACTATAACATTTATACACACCATATAATGTGCATATTTTTAGCGAAATATAAACGCGCATATCATAATTAAAATGCATTTCATCCCTCTATCAGCCATCATCGGACACATATACGGTACTTCGGAAAGAATATACTATTTGAAATCTTTTGTATGGCCCTGTAAATGCTATGTACTTCGTATTATGCAAGACAGTAGCGTATAATTTATATTAAGCTTCAGTGACATACATCAATTTTATTATACATGAAACAGCTTAATATATTTAAAATATGCCACACTCAATTCCCCCCCTTTTACCATTATCTTTTGGAATTCTTTGGTGTGGCCATGTAAATGAATAATAGCTATATTTTCACCTTATATTTTATAGAATGCGTATTTTAATATGTTTGACAGGGTATAACATCTTTAAAATTCCTTTGAAATCATGGTAAAAACTTCATTTTCAATAGGGTACGTGATAGGGTAAACGTCAGTAACGTCCTAAAATTTCATGGCAATCCGAGTATATTAACGATTTTTCCCCATAGGCCGTAATGTAATGGGAAACTTTGATTCGCCCTGTAGATAAACTAATCATGGTAGAAACTTCATTTTCGATAGAACTTGCGCTAGGGTAAATGTCAATAACGTCCTAAAATTTCATGGCAATCCGAGTATATAAACGATTTTTCCCCATAGGCCGTAATGTAATGGAAAACTTTTGATTCGCCCTGTAGATAAACTAATCATGGTAGAAACTTCATTTTCAATAGCGTTCGTGCTAGGGTAAACGTCAATAACGTCCTAAAATTTCATGGCAATCCGAGTATATTAACGATTTTCCCCATACGCCGTAATGTAATGGGAAACTTTTGATTGTTTCTGTAGATAAACTGATCATGGTAGATACTTCATTTTTAATAGGTGTCGTGATAAGGTAAACATCAATAACGTATAAAAATTTCATAGCAATCCGAGTATATTTACGGGAGTTCGAGCGCGGACAGACGGACAGACAAACCGAATGCATAAGCACTTTTCAACTTTGTTGGAAAGTGCTAAAAACCAAATCCTAAAGTGTCCCAAATGCGCTAAGCACTGCTAAAAAGTAAAAGTCATCCAGATTAAAAACAAAATGTAGCAGTCAACAAGACCCAAATCTGACAAAAAAAAAAATCAGAAATTAACTTGAACAGCAGCAAAGAGTCGAAGTCAACCCGACCCAATCTCGACCCATAGGTTTATACATATTTTATTCTAAAAATAAATAATTAATCGTAAACAACCCATAAATATCGTTGTATACCCCCCTCCTCGTTCTTTTGAGGTACACAAAATTAAAAATCTTTAAAACACTTTTAAGTTACATTTTTCATCCTATTAATAAATATTCAAGAAGGTAAATAAGCTGTCATCTATAAAACTGTCCTACTATCTCTCCCCCCCCCCCCAAAAAAAAAATCCGTTTTTTCCCTCTACTCCCCCCCCCCCTTCTCAACTTACAAAATTAAATTCTTTCTTTTTTCTCTCCGTATTTTAATTAAAAAAAAAAATTAAAACCTGAAATCCTCCTTCTGCACAAATAATTAAGTCTTTAAATATGTTTAATTTTTTTTTAAATGCTAATTATAAATCTCTGCTAACTATAATATTAAAAAAATCTTTTTAACTATGTAGGAAAGTGTTAAAAATAAAGCGATAGATATGCATTAAATTCTACACAAAACACATGTTTACATTTTTTGCGTATTGTGTTTGTGCATTTCTTACAGTAAAATATCTTTAGAGAGATATTTAAATAAAATATTGTGATTTTCCATTAATGTGCAAGTAAATTTTCACAACGTTTCGCAATTATTTCCTTTCTATTAGCTCAGAATTGAACCACTAAACATAAATACCAAAATTACCCGAGTTTTCGGCTGAGTTGAGTAAATCCATAAAAAAAAATGAACCTGTACAATATATCGGATCAAAACAAAAACCATTCTTAACTGACTGTATCATTTAAAAAACAGTTTTCAGAACCCCCCTCCTCCCTCCTATAGACTTTACTGCTATGTCAGTGCTCAAAATTAAAAATTGTTAGAGCTTCTTGCGGTATTTATATAATGCTTGTAAAAATCATCAAGAATCTAAATTTTCTTCCACCTGAAATATTGGCAAAATATTTTCTTTATTGACTTAACATCACACAAAGTTTTTAAAATTTGCTACACTTTTTCTGTCACATTTGTCACTACAAACAATAATAAATTATGTATTATGTCTATAAACGACTAGGCTGGGATTAACACCTATTTCTCCTTTCTTAAAAATTTCCATTTCCTTTTCGCCCTTGCTTACTTGCCTCTCCGCAAAAAATAAACAATGTTTAAATATTTAAATTTGTCTAAATATTTTTCTCATAATTTTATGAAGTATTTATGACTTTAACCTTCAGTGCTATTTATCTTGATAAGTTTCGTATTCTAAAAAGAATCCCTCCCCCTTACCCCCCCCCCAAAATAGTTATTTAAACTACTTGTACCTGATATCCCCCCCCCTCATTCAATATTAATTTTTTATTTATTTATTTATTTATTTATTTATTTATTTGTGATTGCGTTAAATAAATAAAATAGTTTTTATTTTATAGTAATCTATCTAAATTAATTATTCGTTTATTTTCTGAAAATCAAACCATTTTAATTTTGGAACGCTAATCATAAAGAGATGGAAATTCTTTTGAAGCTCGACATCATTGCATTTACCCAAAGTAATGGGAAATCAGTTGAAAAAAATCCTTTAAACATGAAATCGGCTAGAATTGCGCACCTTTGAAGAGAAAAATCGTCGCAGATAATTGGTTAAGAGCATTCTATTTCCTAATTGGATGATTGCATGTCAATCAAAGTAATTTTAGCCCATCCTTCGAATCCGCTGAAAAATCGAGCCGCCATCTTGAATTGTCTATGCTTGTGACTAGCGTGTCCTCTTAATTTATCATAATGCAATGTTCACAATGACTTTGAAATTGAGTCTCCAGATGAGAGGTCACACGAGAGCCTCAATGAAACGGCATTGTAAAGTCACCTGGTGACTCGCCACAAGGCCGCAGTCATAATGACCTATCAGTGGAGTCACATACAGTAGTCACTTGAAACTCGTAAAAGAAACGTATGGAATTTCCTTTTTTTTGTTTGCCGTAGAGACTTGACTTTTGTTACCATGTGTGGCCTGAATGAGATGTTATATGGACTAGTTGATATGCAGGGATAGTAATTATTCGAATTATATTACTTCCTTTTGAATATTCGCGTGAAAATTATCGCTTGAAAATCCCTTGAAAATTGGCATTTTGGGACTCGTCCTTAAATTTTGCACACCAGTGTATATATATATATACATATGACATTTGGCATGCTGTATCTCTCGTATTTATGAAATGATTTGAATTGCTGCGTACATAGTACTTACAAATGTCTCGACCGAGTTCGTTGGCCAGCTTCATCCGCCATCTTCTTTCAAAATGGAGGCCATTTAATTTTTTTTTAATTTTAAAATTTAAAATGATGTGCAAAAAAATTCGAAATTGAAAAATATTTTTCTTTTGTGTGTTTCACCTTGGTACAAAGATTCCAGAGCATTTTTTCTTTCATCTATATCTTAAGAAAAGGGCTGCGTTATAGAACTTTGAATTTCTAGTGTATTTGACATTTTGAAACGATCACATTTTTGTCACATGATAACGCGCGTATTTATGAGCCTAATCGGATGTAAGTTAGTGGGTACATAGTATATACAAATGTCTCGGCCTAGTTCCTTGGCCAGTTTCATCCGCTATCTTGTTTAAAAATCGCGGCCATTTAATTTTTTTAAATTAAATTGAAAATGAGGTACAAAAAATTAGGAATTGAAAAGGAATTTTATTTTGTGTGTTTGATTTTCATACAAAGACTCCGGAACATTTTTTGCTTCGTCTATATCTTTAAAAACTGCTAAGTTATAGAACTTTGAATTTCTAGTGTAGTTGACATTTTGAAACTGTCACATTTTTGTCATGTGAAAACGGTCGTATTTATGAATCGATTTGGATGTAACTTATTGCGTACAAAGTACATACAAATGTCCCGACCGAGTTCATTGGCCAGTTTTATCTGCCATCTTGTCTCAAAATGGCGGACGTTTAATTTTTTTAATTAAAATTTAAAATGAGGTACAAGAAAATTTGAAATTGAAAATTATATTTCTTTTTTGTATTTGAACTTGATACGAAGATTTCGGAGCATTTTTTGTCTCATATATATCTTTAAAAATAACTGAGTTATAGAACTTTGAATTTCTAGTGAAGTTGACATTTTGAAACGACCTGATATTTGGCGCTCGATGACATGCATATTTATGAACAGATTTGTATATAGCTTGGTATGTATATAGTACAAATCAATGTCTTGCCCAAATTCGTTGATCAACTTCATTTACCATCTTGATGCAAAATAAACGGTCATTTAATTAAAAAAAAATTTTAAACTAAACTACAACAAAATTAAAAATTGAAAAAGAATTTTCTCTTATTTGGTTGACCTTTATATACTCAGTACCGGATATATGGTCCCCCGCTTATAAGGTCACCCTGCTTATAAAGGCCATTTTTCGTAAGTCCGTAATGACAGAATAGGTATCGTGTTAAATTACACCGCCTATATGGTCAGTTTCTAATGGCTTCTATCGGATATATGGTCACCTTTTCTCTCGCATTTTATTGGTAATTATCCTATAATTTTATGATTTTACCTTTTAGGTAGCTTTCATTACAAAAACTAAAAAGCTACCTATTGCAGCGGTACGGACGAAAGCACTTCCAGAAAATTTTGGTATATTTTCACCTGTCATGACCCCCCAGACCCCAAAACCATCCTCCGTTCAAATGTTGACATATTATATATATATATATATATATACATATATATATATATATATATATATAACCATCTTTATATATAAATCTTCTGTGCTTGTGTTTGTCACTGAACTCCTCCTAAACGACTGAATGAAATATTGTGAGTGTGTTCCAGTGGATTCGAGAATGGTTTAGATTCACATTTCATAGAAATTGATTAAGTACTTTTTTAGTAATTAGGCAAAAACTAATAAGTGATTTTTCGCAAATTAAAAGTGTTGAATAAGTTCGCTGACTACAGTGCGGACGGAATAGCCAAGCGATCTAATGCGCAATCTTTAAGCTTTGGTTCTTAAGGAAAGAGTTCGTGTGTTCGAACCCCATTTCTGACATACGTGTATGATTTGCAATAATTTTTTCAAACTTCAGAAAATCGTTAATTTTTAACTAAAAAGAGAAAAATAAAATTTTCTATCAAAAATTGAACCGACTTCAAAAACTACTGGAAAGTGAAAAATAATTTCCTTATATAATAGTAATAAGAAATTAAATTAAGAGCGTAGTATTTATCGTACGTATTATTATATTTATGTACATTTATTTGATTTTTTGGAGTCAGTGCCAGCCAAAATAATTTCAAAATTAAAATTAAGTATCCAATGCAAATCTTTATATATATAAATCTTCTGTGCGTGTGTTTGTCACTGAACTCCTCCTAAACGACTGGACCGATTTTAATGAAATTTTGTGTGTATGTTCCAGTGGATTCGAGAATGGTTTAGATTCATATTTCATCGAAATTTATGCAGTACTGTTTTAGTAACTAGGCAAAAACTAATAGTTAGTGATTTTTTGCTAATTAAAAGTGTTGAATAAGTTCGATGAATAGAGTGCGGACGAAATATTCGAGCGGTCTAGGGCGTCAGATTTAAGTTCTGCTTCTTGAAGGAAGAGATCGCGTGTTCGAACCCCCCTCCTGACAAAAGTGTATGCTTTACAATAATATTTCCTGTATAACACTTTTGATTAAATGACTTCAGAAAATCGTTAACTTTTAATTAAAAAGAGAAAAATAAACTTTTCTATCAAAAATTGAACCGACTTCAAAAAATACTGAAGAGTGAAAAATAATTTTTTTACATAACTGTAATAAGAAATTAAATTAAGAGCGTAGTGTTTATTGTACGTATTGCTATATTTACGTAAATTTATTTCATTTTCTGGAGTCGGTGCCAGGTAGGACAACTTCTGTCGGTCACAGGACAACGTCTGCCGGGTCCGCTAATATATATATATATATCTGATTTTTGTCATGCGATAACTATCGTATTTATGAACCGATTTGAATGAAACTTGGTATGTACATAGTACATACAAATGTCTCGACCGAGATCGTTAGACAGCATCATCCGCCGGCTTGTTTCAAAATGGCAGCCATTTAAAAAAAATTAAATTTAAAATTTAAAATTAAATGAGAAGAAATTAAAAGTTGAAAAATATTTTTCTTTTATATTTTAGAACGTAAAACAAAGATTCCAGAACACTTTTTATTTTGTTTATATCTTTAAAAAAGATTAAGTTATAGTACTTTGAATTTGTCTTATGGCTGATATTTTGAAACAATCTGATTTTTGTCATGCTGTAACTAACATATTTATGGACCGATTTGAACTAAACTTGGTATGTACATGGTACATACAAATGTCTCCATCGAGTTCGTTAGCCAGCATCATCCGCCATCTTGTTTCAGAATGGCGGCCATTTAAAAAAAAATTTAAAATTTAAAATTTAAAATTAAATGCGAAAAAATTAAAAGACGAAAAATGTTTTTCTTTTATGTGTTAGAACTTAACGATTCCAGAACACTTGTTACTTTGTCTATATCTTAAAAAATGATTGAGTCATAGTACTTTGAATTTTTCTTATAGCTGACATTTTGAAACGATCTGATTTTTGTCAAGTGATAACACTCGTTTTTATAAATCGATTTGGATGTAATTTGGTATGTACATAGTACATAATAAAGCCTGGACCGAGTTCGTTAACCAGTGCCATCCGCCATCTTATTTCACAATGGCGGCCATTTAATTTTTTTTAATTATAAAATTTGCAATTAAGTATAAAAAAGTTGAGAAATTGAAAAACATTTTTCTTTTATGCATTTGACCTTGATACAAAGATTCCAAAGCATTTTTTGTTTCGTCTGTATCTTAAAAAATATTTGCGTTATAGTACTTTTAATTTCTAGTGTTGCTCATATTTTGAAATCATCTGGTTTTCGTCACGTGATAACACGCGTTCGTTGGCCAGTTCGTTGGACCGAGTTCGTTGGCCAGTTCCAATCGCCGTCTTGTTTCAAAATGGCGAAATATAATTTTTTTTAATTTAAATTTTAAAATTAGGTGAAAAAAAGTGAGAAATTGAAAAGGATTTTTCTTTTGTGTCTTGACCTTGATACAAATATTCCAGAACATTTTTTGTTTCATCTATATCTTGAAAAATGTCTGAGTTTTAGCACTTTCAATTTCCAGTGGGATTGACATTTTGAAACGGTCTGAAATTTGTCACGCGTTAATACGCATAAACTGATTTCGATATAATTCCGTGTGTTCATGGTACATACCAATGTCTTGACAGAGTTCACGGGACAACTTTATCCGCCATCTTGTTTCAAAATGGTGGCCATTTAAATTTGTCAAAAATCTTTTAAATGTATAATGATGCAAGAACAAAAAATTAGAAATTGAAAAAAGGTTCTTTCTGAACTATTTATCGTAATAATGTATTCCGGAGTATTTTTTGCTTTGTCTTTACCTTAAAATAGTCCTTCCCGCAATGCCGGCAGGAAGAGGTAGCTTTCATATACTTATTTATTTATTTTATATTAAGTTATATAAATCAAATATACGAAGCTCAAAATAGTGAAACACGATTATGTAAGATTGAATACTAGTTTTTGTCAATACTGAATATTAATAGGAATTTTTAGAAATTAGTCATCTTTTATTTAACCTGGTTTTATTTTAAGCGATTTGTAGGGTCGCCAAATTCCACGATATCCATTTTAGAGCAACACGATGGATAAAAAAACTCAATGAGCTTGATCGAAATCTTAATTCATGTGAACAAGCACACTCACATTGAAATCCATTAATATATACGAGTGCTGTCGCGGGCAAATTGACTTAAAAAAAAAAAAAGTCACCCACATTAGAAATTCAAACTGCTATATCCCAGGCGTTTTTCAAGGTAAAGACAAAGCAAAAAAGACTCCGGAATTCATTATTAAGATAAATAGTTTAGAAAGAACCTTTTTTCAAATTCCAATTCTTTGCATCATTATACATTTAAAAGATTTTTGACAAATTTAAGTGGAAGCCATTTTGAAACAAGATGGCGAATAAAGTTGGCCGTGAACTCGGTCAAGACATTGGTATGTACAATGAACACACGGAGTTATATAGAAATCAGTTTATAACTATGCGTATTAACGCGTGACAAATTTCAGACCGTTTCAAAATGTCAATATCACTGGAAATTGAAAGGGCTAAAACTCAGCCATTTTTCAAGATATTGATGAAACAAAAAATGCTCTGGAACCTTTGTATCAAGGTCAAAATACACAAAAAAAATCTTTTTCAATTTCTTACTTTTTTTGCACCTAATTTTAAAATTTAAATTAAAAAAATAATAATATTCCGCCATTTTGAAACAAGACGGCGGTTGGAACTGGCCAACGAACTCGGTCCAGGCATAAGTATGTCCTATCTACGCACTAAGTTTCATCCAAATCAGTGTATAAATAAATACTCGTGTTATCACTTGACGAAAACCAGATCATTTCAAAATGTGAGCAACACTAGAACTTAAAAGTACTATAACTCAGACATTTTTAAGATACAGACGAAACAAAAAGTGCTTTAAAATCTTTGTATCAAGGTCAAATGCATAAAAGAAAAATCTTATTCAATTTCTCAGTTTTTTGTACCTAATTTCAAAATTTAAATTTCTTTTTAAAAAATTTAAATGGCCGCCATCTTTAAACAAGATGGCGGATGGAACTCGTTAACAAACTCGGTCCAGGCTTTATTAAGTACTATGTACACACCAAGTTACATCCAAATCGATTTATAAATACGAGTGTTATCACGTGACAAAATCAGATCGTTTCAAAATGTCAGCCATAAGAAAAATTCAAAGTGCTATAACTCAATCATTTTTTAAGATACAGACAAAGTAAAAAGTGTTCTGTATATGGAGTTTTAAGATCTAACACATAAAATAAAATATTTTTCAACTTTTAATAATTTCGCATTTAATTTTAAATTTTAATTTTTTTTTAAAAATTTAAATGGCCGCCATTTTGAAACAAGATGACGGCTGATGCTGGCTAACGAACTCGGTCGAGATATTTGAATTGAAATGCGCGCTATTAAATTGAAATGCGCGCTATTAAATTGAAATGCGCGCAATTTAAAAAACAATGTGACATTAACAGTTCTAGAAAACGCGTAAAAAATCTATTTCTTAAGTTAGAATTTTGATTTTTTTTTTTTTTTTTTTTTTTTGTGGTGGTTAGCCTTATAATTTGCTAAGAAAATGTTATTCTAAAATTTCTCATACAATTTATAAAAGTTTCATGCGATTAGTACTGGTTTAAACGGGACAATCAAAAATCGATATAACTTGTAACATTGTTTATCGGATTTCAATTTCTTTCCATTTAATTAAAGATGAAAATCTGATTTTAGTTTTGTTCCAAGGTTTTTTTATATTAATTTTAAAACTATTAAAAATGTTTATTAGTAGGGGGAAAATGGGCCTCCGGCCTCAGGAGGAGGAGCGAGGAGCGATGGTGGTGGTAAGCTCCTCCTCCTCACTCCTCCTCCTCATTCCTCCTCCTCCTCAATCCTCCTTCTCCTCCTGACATCGTCTTATAAGATAAGGGTGTTGATAAGATTTTTTCGAATTTTAAGACGGAATTTCAGGGAGTTAGAATTTTTAAACCATACTATAGTATGGGGGTGTTTTTTAATTTTAAGTGGGGACTTTAAAAATTTTTGGCGTGTTACAGTACGTGCGGTATGTTTTTCAATTGAATTTTGCTGTTGTTTAATTAAAAAGGTAATTAAAAAGTAATTAAAAATAAGGAATGAAGCGACTTTTTTTTTCACTTTGTTTTAGATGAGAGGTTAAGCGGGTATTTCAAGGACATAGAATTTTTTGTTGATCTATAGTATAAGGGTTTTTTAATTTTAATGTGGCGACTTAAAAATTTTCAGTTTGGTGTAATTTAAGGATTTATTTTTTGATTTTAAGCGGAAATTTTGGGTAGATTGATTTTTTTTTCCACTGTGCTCTTACATGATGAGTTAAGCGGGTATTTTGGGGGAAATTATTATTTTAGACTAATCATACACGAAGGATATTTTTTTTTCGGGGGTTGATATTTTAATGAAGAACTAATTAAGAGAGGGGCATTCATGGTGAATTAATGAATTATTTTTAAGGAGTAATTTTGTTAAGATTGAATTATTTTTTTCATTTTTTGGAGTTTTAAGCGGATATAAATGTTTAATAGGGGGATTTTAACTTTTTTTGCAATGAGATTGACGCGCGCTCGTCGACCTAACCGTACAGGGTTTGTAATTTTCTTCGAATCACATGTGAATACTGGCTTAGAATATCTTAGAAAGACTTCCACCACCTTTGTCTCTATCCACCATCATAAATAACACATGCTTATAATGGGAATTCGGGAATAACAATTTTGAATATTTATTTAATGAAGGAACTTTAAAATTATTTCGAGTGTTATTTTTAGTCAACTATGTTATACACTTGATATTTTAAAATAATTAAAAAATAACTTTAAAATTTGAATGAAAAAATATGTTTTAAACTGGAATTTTTCGTATTAACATTTATTCGCGCTCGTCGACCTAAATGTTCGGAGTATATGGTTTTCTTTATGCTGTGGAAAAATTTAATTGAATTGATTATTATTATTATTTTGTGTGTGTTATATGTGTGTGTGTATGTATATGTGTGTGTTGTATGCATGTATGTGTGTGTGAATGTATGTATGTATGTATGTGTTGTATGTATGTGTGTATGTATGTACGTGTGTTGTATGTATGCATGTATGTGTTGTATGTATGTGTTGTATGCATGTGCGTGTGTTGTATATATGTATGTATGAAATAACACATGCTTGTAATGGGAATTTGGGAATAATAATTTTAAATATTAATTTAATAAGGGAACTTTAGAATTATTTCGAGTACTATTTTTAGTGAACTATGTTGTACACTTGATATTTTAGAATAGTTAAAAAATAACTTTAAAATTTGAATGAAAAATATGTTTCAAAATTGAATTTTTCATACTATTATTTATTTACGCTCGTCGACCTAACTGTTCAGAGGCCTTGATTATCTTGGAGCAATGGAAAATTTAATTTTATTAATTTATTTATTAGTTAGATTATTTTTTGATGATCCTGGTTTGAGGATGTTATTTTTGGATAATGAATAAATTTTAATGGTGGTATTTTATATTTAAGGGGTGTCCTATGAAGCGACTTAGATTGTTTTCGAGTGGAAAATTTAGTCACATTAAATTTAAGAAATGATTAATTAAAGGAAAAAAGACAATTCAATTCAATTGGGTTCCTTTTTCGATAGATAAAAATAGGAATTGAAAATTTTATGAGAAATTTATTAATGAGGGCAATTGAAACTTATTATGAATGTGACTCTATTTAAATAAAGGTTAGAAGAAAGTTTAAAAAATGGCACTAAAAAATAAATATATTCATAACACATATATATACATAGAATTAACTAGCAGAATTTTTAAACTAGAATAACAAACTGAACAATTTTCGTGAATATTATGAAAAAATAAATGCGCTTTAGAGAACGAAACTTTACTATTTGATTGTCATTTAATATTATAAAAATATTTAAATCTAAGCATTTCGTTTTAGGTAACAAACTTATTTTATTAGGTTATTCCATATTATTTTCATCGTATAGTATTCAAATCACCTGTGTTCATGCAATTAATCTTATTAGAAATAATAATTAATTCCTTGTTTGTAGAAACAATAATTATTTTAATAAGATTAATTAATTTAATTAATGAATTAATTGAAAATTATTTTAATACTTAATAATTAATTAATAAGATTAATTAATTAACAAAGCACCGGTCATGTGATATACATCACGTGACCAGTTGATGTCATATGTTCTATGACGTCACATATCTTAAGATAAGATTATCTGATAACATTTTCTGATAAGGACTTTGAATCTTTCATTTCTTCCTAAACCCTAGAGTGTGTTGGACGTGTATTTGTGAAAGTGTTGGATTAGGTGAGTATACAACGTTAAATGTGTCTTTATTATTAAACTATTTCAATTTAATTATGCATGGAAATTAAATGTTTTTTTCCTAATTTTAGTACAACTTGAAAACAATAATTTGAAATAATAAAATGTGAAAATTAGAATTAAAAGTTTTGCATGCACATTTCATAACACTGCGATAAACTGACATCAGTAATAATTTTATTTAAAAATGTTTTTTAATAAACAATAGAATTTTTTAAATAATAGAAGTGAAAATAATCATCCATAAAAGACTAACTGAATTATTCGCATATTTTTATACATTGATATTAAAGGTTTTTAGATAAATTTTATAAAGATATGCTGAGACATAACCAAATAGGTTGAATATCATATAAAACTTATGAATATTACTAAGCTGAAACATTGAAAACCTGCTTTGACAAGTTATTTTTTCAAGTTAGTTAAGTTATGTTATTTGCATGTGAGACTTTTTTATAAAACCATACTGGGAAATAACAAAACAGGTTGATTATCATATGAAACTTATGATTATTACTAAGCTGGAATAATCAAAACCTGCTTTGACAAGTTAATTTTTTCAAGTTAGGTCAGTAACGTCACTTACAAATGAGAATTTTTATTAAAATAATTATTTAAAACTTTGTTGATTTCTTAAGATATTTGGTAAAATGTTAGTAAAATACTAAAAGAAGTGTGAATACCTTGTCCGTTGACTTTAAATTTGTGTATTAAATGAATTTTCCAAGTTTTACCATACACATGCAAAGGTTTCATTTAAGTAAGGAAAAATTATTACATATGTCATTGTTTTTTCGATTAAAAATGACAAGTCTTGCATCTTAAAAATTTTGTTCATGTGTCAATAAAAGCTTTTTGGTTACTAGGGTATGCAAATAGCTGGTTGCTAGGATAAATAAATAGTTGATTACGAAAAAAGTTGGGTGGTTGGTTGTTGAAAACTTATCAATAAGATGTAAATGAAGGGGGGGATGTAATAGCTTAACAATTAAAACTGAAAACCTAACTCACATAATAGTTGATTGTGAAAACAGTTGAATGGTTGGTTGGTTGATTAAAACATATCAATGAGATGTACTTGAAGGGGGAATCTAATAACTTCAGTTAAAACAGAAAACCTAAGTCACATAAATGATTATGAACATTAAAATTTGTCGATTACTAAATATTAGTGAAACATTTTTAAATAATTTAAAAAGTTTTGTAAAATTATTTTAATAATTTGTTCAAACCTTTAATGTTGTATTTTTTAAAATTAATTATTAACGTTTGATTTTTTTAATTTTTTTTAATGACACTAAAATTATTAATAAGTAATCACACTATCACTGATAAACTAAAATATAATGCATTTCATATAAGCAAGTGTTTGAAAATTTAAGCATAAGTAGTGATTCATAAGAAGTGGATATGTCTATTGAACTGATGAGGTGAGTCATAAAATCTTAAAGTAATCCAAAACATATGTGATTTTTTTTCTTCGTTATTTTTACATGTTCAGTCACAATAAAAATTAGTTTTGCATGTGTGTGAAGTAACCACTTTCGATGATTTCTCTTACTTTTTAGTTGTTAAATTACGGGCCTCTCGTGACCCAATGGTTAATGTGAGGAGTTAAAAATTGATTGGATGACTGTGGGTTCGAAACCTGCGAGCAGGGACGTAGCTTTAGGGGGGGAGCCTCCCCTCCCAATATGTTTAAGTAGTAGGGCGCCAAAGAAGGTTTGAGGGCGCCGTTAGGCGCCCGGAAAAAAGGCTTTGTTAATAGTAACAAGTAATTATAAAATAACTTAATTTTAAATGTAAAATTACAAAGTAAGTTATTATTCACTTACAAAACATGAAAAAGGCACTTAATTTTAGATTTGTTACTACCTCTATTCCCCTATTCCTATCCCGAAGAAAATCTATGCACCCGAAATAAAAAAAAATTCAAAAACAGACTTTTAATGAATTTCAGGATAGATATACAATTATTTCCTTCTTATAGTAGATGTTGGTCACTCTTAGAAATAGATAGAAAGGGAAAAGAAGTGTGGAAACGACTGTAGTGCGTTTGAATGGTTCTATAATATGTTTTAGTAGTAGGGCGCCACAGAAGCTTTAGAGGCTCAGTCAGACACATAAAAAAGGGGGTTTCAAAAAGGGCGCCATGGAAGGTTTAAAGGCGCCGTTAGGAACCTAAAATTTTTATTATTAATGTGGCATTCTTAGATTATTTTTTACACACACACACACAAAAAAGAAAAATAATGAAATAACAGTAACGTGATTTGGAATTAATATTATTGTAAATTTATAAGAAAATAAATTATGGTTTCAAAAAAATGTAGGAGATTCATTACATTTGAGACATTTTAAGATTACTACCAGGCGCTATCCCCAGTGCAAAAACAAGAACACATTCCGGAAATGGACATTGTTTGATCACTACATGTAATATGATCTTTCGGAGAAAAGCTCTCCCCTTATTCCAATCCAAGGTTGGT
This sequence comes from Maratus speculifer, assembly GCA_964019185.1. Taxonomy (NCBI): domain Eukaryota; kingdom Metazoa; phylum Arthropoda; class Arachnida; order Araneae; family Salticidae; genus Maratus; species Maratus speculifer. Next base: position 94,794,277 of record OZ025293.1, read on the forward strand.
GGCCCTCGACAGGGTCATCTGACCTTAACTATTTTAACTCCCCTCTTATGTCCTCCCTTGTGTGAAGTTTGATAATTTCCGATCATCACCTACATACATCTTTGTTGTCCACTATCTAGTGTTGTCAGATTGCACTGAAACTAATAAGGCGACTTTTCAAAACTAGCGATTTTTTCGTTCAATTTTTAAAATAAAAATAAAAAGCTGTCTTTCGTAGTCGTCCAGAGAGAAGAAATTCAGTCGTGAGTGATGACTGAAATAAAACATAAAACAACAAAAAACTAGGATCTTACTACAGAGAACAAAAACAAAAAGAAGTTATGAAGCGGAGAAATGATGGAAATTTATGAAAAAGTGGATGAAAAAACGATGATGCAGTCGAAGGTAAAAAATGTACATATTTACCTTTAGTTAAGCATGTTCTTAAAGTACAATGTTTATATTTCTGACGCAATTGTGAGTTCATTTATTATCATTGCTATTATTAGTGGAAAAAAATCGAATAGCATTCTCAGTTTTCCGGTAAATTTAAGTTTTAATAATTTTTATTATTTTTTTCCTAAACAGATAGCTATTTTTTCATTAATGGTGATTTCTAGAGACTGTTACATTATTAATAATCGACCTAGTTTTAATCCAGGACTGGGCAGGAATGAAGCTTCCCCCAAAATTAAAAGAAATATATATTTAAGGGTGTACTCGAAAACATGCTTTTCCACCTTCAACACCTCGAAGTTTTCCGATAGAATTTCACACTCATTTTTAAAAATAGAAACATGAAACTTGCTGGAGTGATTTTCGAAGAGATGTAAAGGTGCCGTATGATCTTATTTTTCGCTCCATTTATTAGAATTTGATTGATAAACAATCATTGCTTCAGTATGGCCCCTTTTTTCGTCTCCAGCTCTTCCGCTTGTGAAAATTCTGTTCACAATGCCCACTTTGACAGCATTTTCACACTATTTTCTGCCTTTATCAAAATATCGAGCTTTACGGCACCTTGTATAGTTTCTGAATAAGAGATTCTGTCTGTCTGATGCATTTGAGAGCAAAAATGTATTCAAAATTAAATGCGAAAATAAGCAGTTTGGATCGGAATACACCTTTACTTGCAAATGTTTTTTGAAAAAGCAATTAAAAATAGTAAGATGCAATCGAATGGACCAAACAAATATTCAGTTTTATATTATTATTATTTTTTTAATATAGGTTTTTGGTATCCACATATTGCATTTTCACAGATTTTATTGTATAAAATACTGTATTTAAAATTGTAACATTAGAATTAAAAATGCATTGTTACTGATCAAGTGACACTGATTCCATTCTTGCAAGGGTTACTGATCAAGTGGTAAAAAAAAATGTTTTTCAAAAATGTTTTCAACTGAGCGGTAGATTTTTTTTTTTTGGCTCTATTTTTGTTTTATAATATAATTCCTAAATGTAATAATTGTTTTATCAATTGTACATATACAATTCAAGTTATTTTCACTCTTCTGATGGGTCTTTTTTCTGCCTTGCGGTGGACATTACAGCTTAAATTTGATTTATCTGAAAAATAACAATTTTCAATTAACTTTATAAACATCACGATGTACCGACGTGCAAAGTGAACTTTTCTATCTGAATTTCCAAAATATATGTATATATGTCTTTATTTTAAATCGAGATTGAAATGTTCTATGCATCTGAGTTTTTTGCGTCACTAATTGCTATTGATAAATTACTTTTGATGAAATTTAACGATATCCGGTATTCAGCATACTATTGCTGAATTGAACATGTTGCTTAAGGGGTTAAATAAGTTTTTATTCTAGTGATTGTATAAAGGGATTTGGAAACAATTGATTTTTGCTTTTAAAGTAGCCATTGTCAAAAGAGAAAATTAAATTTACTTTGAACGACTGTCTTTTAATGTTAAAAAGTGACAGGAAAAAAAAGTATTCGTTAATGTATTGTATAATTAATAGAATAATCGTGAGAAAAAAAATAACAACTACTTTAAAGTTTTGTGTTATAATTGCAGTACGATACAGATTATTTTTTACTTATATGTATTTACTGGGAAACTAAGATAATAAAAGGGAAAACATGTTATTCCATTTTACAGAAATTGGAATATTCAGTATACAGTAGAACCGCACTAATTCGGACCGCGTTAATCCGGAACTCCGGATCGGTTTGGTCATTTTTTTTTTAAATTTGAGAAGAAATTGGCTAATTTCCATAACATTAACTTGTTCCAGCGTCGTATTCTGAATTTAAAAAAAAAATTCTGAAATCTGTTCGGAAGAATTAAGCAAAGTAAACATTTTTACTGTCTGTAAATATTCAATGAGTTTAACATAATGGTGATTTTGTGTAAGTATGTTTTATTTTATTTCATTATTTTCTAATTCTCCGGATAATCCGGATTTTCGATAATCTGGATTCGGTCCGGTCCCAATTAATCCGAATTATCGAGGTTTTACTGTATTTGGTATATAGACCACTGTTACTTCCTTGAAAAGGGGTCGAATGTTCATCGAGAGATTTAACATTCCTTTTTTATATTGGCAAGAGTGATAGTAGTGGGCCCGATCTCGGAGGATCTCACCAAAAAAAATTGAAGGCTAAATTCAATTATAATGACCAGGAAGTTTCGGGCGGGAGCTGCGTACTTTGAAACCACTATAACTCTCTTATAATTAACTTTGTGTTCTATATTTTTATTTTTCTTTCAAATACAATTGTTCTTATCATGCTAGGAAAATGAATTTAAGGATCCAGGTTTTGGATTTTCTTCAAACATTCTACATTGGCTTTTTAGACCTTGAAAAAACAAGAGCTGGGAGAGATTTTTATCAGCACATGTGCATGCACGCTTAAAATGGAAATTTAACCTGGCTGCATCACTTATATCACCTAAATAGATGCCATTGCCATGAATAAATAACTAAAGGTAAAAAGTAGCACAACTAACCCCCTCTCCTAAAAAATGTGCAAATAATTCAAGGACGGCAAAGCATTAAAAGGCGCCAAATTTTGGTCTCCCCCCCCCCTCCCCCAATAAAAATTCCAAGCTACGCCCCTGCCTGCGAGTAAAATTATCAAGGGCATAAGCTTATCTTATTCGGTGTTAACGTGTGCAGACGGTGTGTATCATAATTTTTCAAACTGTCGAAAAACTTCGGTTAAAATATTGTGTTAATGAAAATTCAAATTATATACAACATAAACAGCTTCTCTATACTCTCCAGTGATATATGATTGTGAGAAGATGAGTGTTTTCCTCCTAAGGTTTGATTACAAATATTTTAACTTTATGCTGCTTGAAAGGCTTTTTCTTATTTTTATGAAAGATTTAAAATATTTAATAACTTTCCCCCACATATATCCTTTTCTCACACCATTTCAGTTAAAAACCGTTCAACATAATCTTTACATCAATATATTAAGTAATGATTGTTCAGAATAAACAGCTATTTGATAAACACTAGTATATAAAACATTGAAAATAAGAAGTTTGAATTGTATTGTGATTGATTAATTTAATGAAATCGTGTGGTATGCATTATATATTTCTCGATAAAGTTATGAAGAGAAAGCTAAATATTCAACTGTGATAGTCTTTCATTGTAATAAATTTAAGAAGACATGTTTAAAAATCATTAAATTTGGTTACTAAGTGCATTGTAAGATGTGAGTGTAAAAAGTGTATGTCCATTATTTGATATTTAATAGCTAATTATAGCTTAATATTCTTCATTCATTCTTGCTACTTGTCCAGCCAGTTGTTAGGCTGCTCTCTTCTCATTGGTTGCTTTCCTTTAGGCGGGATCGTTTCCGTAGCAGGTATATAAGCCTGCGTCTCTCTGTCTCTTAGCTCAGTTTTGCTTTTTCTAGCTCGCTGAGTTTTGCACTGATGAAGAATCTCCATAGTAGATTCGAAACGGCTGTTTGCTATCTTTTCTCACTTTATTTGTGCATTTATAATCGTTGGTTTTTATCTTTAAAAATGAAGAAGTATTCCTTTTTATTATTGTGTGATTCATATATTTTTATTTATTCATATCTTAATTACAAGTTTGTTGTTGTTGTTTAATATATTTAATTGGTGGTTTTAATTTTTACTTAGTATAAATTTTATTTTGTTCAGTAATTTTAATAAAATTATGCGTATTATGAATAAATGTTAGTACAATATATAAATAAGTTTTAAAATGTTAAAGTAAAATCGCTTTGCGTTTGAATATATTTCCGTCAAGTAGTAAAGTTAACTTGTTTAAAATGAGTAAATTGCATCGAGTCATATTCTTAAGAGTTAGTTTTTAAATTTAATATTTCAGAATAAAATATGTTTTTCTTAAAATATTCATGCTAAAAAGCAATTAAAATTTTTTTTAATGTTTTTAACTAATTAAAAAAATTAAATATCTATTATTTCTAAAACATCGCAAGAAATTGTATCACGTAATGTGATAATAAATATATGAAAACTAGCATAGGATTCGTTAGTTGAAATTTGTATGAATTAAACTAACAGAATTAATACAACACAAATGTTAGTATAAAACTGATAATCATAAACGATATAAATTACATTTACGTGATTAAGTAATGGGAGCAATGATTAGTGTGGTTTTTAAATAATGAGAAGTTTGGTAATTAATTAAGATAATTCCAAGTCAGTGCTTATCTTATCAGCAGATAATGAGGGTCACGTGATCTCTAGCGTCACTTATCACGTGGTTCAGTAGATAAGCAGGCATGTTATCAATCAGTCCTTGCGAGACCGACATACAAGGAGGTTGAATTTTCCTAGCCAGGTAAGATTTTCTTATGAATAAGTTTTTAATATTTAGAAGAACTAATTAAGAAAATTAATTAATACGTTAAAAACATCTTTTAATGACCTTATGACTCATCAAATCATGTCTAAAGTTGTTAGGGATTAATTATAAAAAATAATTTCTGTTTTAAATTATTAAAGAACAGCTTTATGTCAAAAGTTTAAATTTATTTTCGTAAAGCAGGTATTCATAAACTACCTAATCATACTCCGTTTTTTCAAATACATGTCGTCAAATTGGGTTTTTTGAACCGCATTTCTCAACCAAAGTAGTACAACAAAGAGAGAAAAAGTATGATAGAAAAGAAAGGGGGGGGGGGTGTTTCAATACATGCACTTGCTAAAATTTGATGTTATATGAAATGTTACTATATACAGGGTGTATCTAAACTACTGGGCAAAACTTTAAGAGGTGATAGTACACATCAAGACAAATAATATTAAATGGGAAACTAAGGGTCCCAAACGTCTTCCGAAGGAGATAGGTGCCATCAAAGTTTAAGGTCCAAAATTTGAAATGATTATAAAAAACGGAAAAATTGGTCGATTGGTTTGCGGTTTTCACGAAAACTATTCTTTATGTCAGTATTTTCTAGAAAATAAACTATAAAGATAAATTTCAAAAAACTCCGATAGAGGGCGCTTTAGTTTTTGGAGTAACGAACAACTATTTTTTACCGTTATTTTCTGCATCTCATTAAATTTTTTTTGAAGTTTAGACATAAACTTAAATTTTGAGCCCAAAATCTGTGGTTAAATAGCGAAAACTGAACTGTGTTCAATGGGAGTGGGTAGGTTCAAATTTCAAATGATTATAAAAAAGAGAAAAATTGGTAAATTGATTTGCGGTTTTCACTAAAATTATTCTTTATGTCAGTATTGTCTTGAAAATAAATTATAAACATAAATTTCAAAAAATATCGATAGAGGGCGCTTTAGACTCTGGAGTAACGAACAACTATTTTTTACCGTTATTTTTTGCATCTCATTAAATTTTTTTGAAGCTTAGACATAACTTAAATTTTGTATTGAAAATCTGAATCGTTGAAAGTGGTTAAGTAGCGCTAACTGAACTGTGTTCAATGGAGATGGGAAGGTTCAAATTTCAAATGATTATACAAAACGGAAAAATTGGTGGATTCGTTTGAGGTTTTCTCTAAAGCCATTCTTTATGTCAATATTTCCTTGAAAATAAATTTTAAACATAAATTTCAAAAAATTCCGTTAGAGGGCGCCTTTAACTTTAGAGTAACCAACAAAAATTTTTAACTGTTATTTTTTGTATCTAATTAAATTCTAAATGCAAATGCTTTTATTAAATTAAATGCAAATGCTTAGACGTACATTTTGAGCTCAAATTCTGAAACGTTCGGAGGGGTTAAGAAGCGCAAACTGAACTGTGTTCAGGAGTTAAAATGTTACCCTGCCCACCCTACGAACAGTTTAATTTTTTGTTACTTAATTACTCACAACGACTCAGATTTTGAGCTCAAATTTTAAGTCTAAACTTTTAAAACATTTATTTAGATTAAAAAAAAAATAACACTTAAAAATAGTTGTTAGTTATTCTAAAGTTTAAGGCGCCCTCTAACGGGAAATTTCTTTTCAAGAAAATACTGACATAAAGAATGGTTTTAGACTAAACCGCAAACGAATCGACCAATTTTTCCGTTTTTTAAAATCATTTGAAATTTGAACTTCCCCACCCCCATTGAACACAGTTCAGTTTACGCTACTTAGCCACTCTCAACGATTCAGATTTTCGGCTCAAAATTTAAGTTTATGTTTAAGCTTCTAAAAAAAATAATGAGATGCAAAAAATAACGATAAAAAATAATTGTACGTTACTCCAAAATCTAAAGTGCCCTCTATCGACATTTTTTGAAATTTATGTTTATAATTTATTTTCAAGACAATACTGACATAAAGAATGGTTTTAGTGAAAACCGCAAATCAATTGACCAATTATTCTGTTTTTTATAATCATTTGAAATTTGAACCTACCCACTCCCATTGAATACAGTTCAGTTTGCGCTACTTAACCACAGATTTTGAGCTCAAAATTTAAATTTATGTCTAAACTTCTAAAAAAATCAAATGAGATGCAAAAATTAACGGTAAAAAATAGTTGTTCGTTACTCCAAAGTCTAAAGCGCCCTCTATCGGCATTTTTTGAAACTTATCTTTATAATTTATTTTCAAGACAATACTGACATAAAGAATAGTTTTCGTGAAAACCGCAAACGAATCGACCAATTTTTCCGTTTTTTATAATCATTTCAAATTTTGGACCCTAAACATAGATGGCGCCTATCTCCTTCGGAAGACGTTTGGGACCCTTTGTTTCCCATTTAATATTATTTGTCTTTACGTGTACTATCACCCCTTAAAGTTTTGCCCAGTAGTTTAGATACACCCTGTATATACCTTAGTATATATTTATGAAAACCTTTCGTTAGAAATGTTCACTGGTTCTTGTTTCTGAGTGTACACTTAGTTATTCGTGATAAGTCATCTAAGAAATATTCCCCAAGTAAATTATCCCCAAGTATGAGTAAATTTTAAAATGAACCCTTCGTTTATATTTTTAAACACTTAATTTTATAATAGTTTTGATTATGTGATCGTTTAAATAAAAGGTTAGTTTAAATTTTCAAATAGTTAAATCCTAAATGAATGTGATAGATTCATTATTTTACTAATAAAGTAAATGAATATATAAATATTTAAGTTTAAATTTTTTGAATATATAAATTTTATTTAAAGTTAATCTGTGAGAAAAGAAAAAAAGCCTCCAATTTGATATTAATTTAAAATCTGAATTAATAAAATCATTATTGCGACGTAATTGGTATCTTCATTGGTTAATCATAATTAAAATATAACGTCGATCGAATTGAAGACTCTGGGGTAAAACCTTATCTAAGATAAGAATGAATCATGCTTACTCATTCACATGCGATAAGTAGGTAAACCCGTATTGCATGAACACAGGTGATTTGAATACTATACGATGAAAATAATATGGAATAACCTAATAAAATAAGTTTGTTACCTAAAACGAAATGCTTAGATTTAAATATTTTTATAATATTAAATGACAATCATATAGTAAAGTTTCGTTCTCTAAAGCGCATTTATTTTTTCATAATATTCACGAAAATTGTTCAGTTTGTTATTCTAGTTTAAAAATTCTGCTAGTTAATTCTATGTATATATATGTGTTATGAATATATTTATTTTTTAGTGCCATTTTTTAAACTTTCTTCTAACCTTTACTTAAAATAGAGTCACACTCATAATAAGTTTCAATTACCCTCATTAATAAATTTCTCATAAAATTTTTAATTCCTATATTTATCTATCGAAAAAGGAACCCAATTAAATTGAATTGTCTTTTTTCCTTTAATTAATCATTTCTTAAATTAAATGTGACTAAATTTTCCACTCGAAATCAATCTAAGTCGCTTCATAGGACCCACCTTAAAAATAAAGTACCACCATTAAAATTTATTCATTACCCAAAAATAACATCCTCAAACTAGGATCATCAAAAAATAATCTAACTAAATAAATAAATTAATAAAATTAAATTTTCCATTGCTCGAAGATAATCAAGGCCTCTGAACAGTTAGGTCGACGAGCGTAAATAAATGTTAGTATGAAAAATTCCATTTTGAAACATATTTTTCATTCAAATTTTAAAGTTATTTTTTAACTATTCTAAAATATCAAGTGTACAACATAGTTCACTAAAAATAGTACTCGAAATAATTCTAAAGTTCCCTTATTAAATTAATATTTAAAATTATTATTCCCAAATTCCCATTACAAGCATGTGTTATTTCATACATACATATATACAACACACGCACATGCATACAACACATACATACAACACACACACATACATACAACACACGTACATACATACAACACATACATACATACACACACATACATGCAACACATACATACATACATTCACACACACATACATGCATACAACACACACATATGCATACACACACACGTATAACACACACAAAATAATAATAATAATAATCAATTCAATTAAATTTTTCCACAGCATAAAGAAAACTACATATTCCGAACAGTTAGGTCGACGAGCGTGAATAAATGTTAATACGAAAAATTCCATCTTAAAACATATTTTTTCATTCAAATTTTAAAGTTATTTTTTAATTATTTTAAAATATCAAGTGTATAACATAGTTCACTAAAAATAACACTCGAAATAATTTTAAAGTTCCTTCATTAAATAAATATTCAAAATTGTTATTCCCGAATTCCCATTACAAGCATGTGTTATTTATGATGGTGAATAGAGCCAAAGGTGGTGGAAGTCTTTCTAAGATATTCTAAGCCAGTATTCACATGTGATTCGAAGAAAATTACAAACCCTGTACGGTTAGGTCAAAAAAAGTTAAAATCCCCCTATTAAACATTTATATACGCTTAAAACTCCAAAAAATGAAAAAAATAATTCAATCTTAACAAAATTACTCCTTAAAAAATAATTCATTAATTCACCATGAATGCTCCCCTCTTAATTAGTTCTTCATTAAAATATCAACCCCCGAAAAAAAAAAAAATATCCTTCGTGTATGATTAAAATAATAATTTCCCCCAAAATACCCGTTTAACTCATCATGTAAGAGCACAGTGGAATAAAAAATCAATCTACCCAAAATTTCCGCTTAAAATCAAAAAATAAATCCTTAAACTAAAGTTCACCGAAAAATTTTAAAGTCCCCACATTAAAATTAAAAACCACTCGTACAATAGTACAGAAAAAAACATTCTGTGTCCCCAAATACCAGCTTAACCTCTCATCTAAAGCACGGTGAAAAAAAAAAATCAATCTCCCCAAAATTCCCGCTTAAAATCAAAAAATAAACTCTTAAATTACACCAAACTGAAAATTTTTAAGTCGCCACATTAAAATTAAAAAACCCTTATACTATAGATCAACAAAAAATTCTATGTCCTTGAAATACCCGCTTAACCCCTCATCTAAAACAAGGTGAAAAAAAAAGTCGCTTCATTCCTTATTTTTAATTACCTTTTTTAAATAAACAACAGCGAAATTCAATTGAAAAACATACCCCACGTACTGTAACACGCCGAAAAATTTTAAAGTCCTCACTTAAAATTAAAAAACACCCCCATACTATAGTATGGTTTAAAAATTCTAACTCCCTGAAATTCCGGCTTAAAATTCGAAAAAAACTTCTTATCAACACCCTTATCTTATAAGACGATGTCAGGAGGAGGAGGAGGAGGATTGAGGAGGAATGAGGAGGAGGAGTGAGGAGGAGGAGCCCACTACCACCACCGCTCCTCGCTCCTCCTCCTGAGGCCGGAGCCCCATTTCCCCCTACTTTTATTGAAAAAATAATATAACTTTTAAAAAAATCATATTTTCAAAAGCAAACATTTTTTCAAAAATAAACATTTTTTTAAATTTGCCGAAACAAAACTAATGTAAAAAATTAAAAATGATGTGTTTCAAGTTATTTTTTCTTTTAAAAATTCTTAACATTTAATAATTTAAAGACAAGAAATAGTGGATAAAAATTCATTATGAAGAAAAACGAAGTGTATTGTTTAAATGACCGTCAGTTATTTTAAAAAATGCTTTTACTAAGATGCAGATTAAGTCTTTTTTTTCTTTTTAAATTTACCTCTGACAACTTCAGGCTTTTTATCGTCCTCCAGAGGATGTTAAAAAATCTGTATTCTGGGCTCAGGTAGGTCCAGGACCGAGATGTTACTTTTTGCTGAACACCCGCCAGGCCGGGACTAGCGTACTTTTCATAAAGGAGGGGACTACTTCCTTCAACTTAGGTGCACGCTGGATGAAATTTTTAAACCCGGTCTCGACAAAACCCGTATTAAAATCACTGTCTCTGACTGACTTAATACGTGCATAAAATAAATAAAATTCGGCTCAATCGAATTTTTTACAAAAAACATAGATTTTAAAGTCTTTATTTTACAAAAAAAAAAAAAAAAAAAAAAAAACCTTTAAAATTTATATTTTTAAATAGGTTATTCAAAGGCTAAAAAAATTAAATACAATAAAACCAATGAAAAAAATCTGCCTATGACGGAATTCTGTCTTAAACGGAAAATATGTTGATACATGCAAAATAAATGTAATAGTACCTGAAAAGAAAATAAGCTCCAATTACATCTTCTAGAGAGAGCATCTGTTTATAACGTACTTTTTCTTTCCTATGTGATTTCGTCTTAAAAAGTTTTATTGTATAACATTTTTCAGAGTCGCCAACGCATGGGATATGGATTAACGATATTAAATATAAGTGGAAAATTTACATATAAATAGAGATTCATTGATAAATTAAATATATTACAGCCTTTGGCGCTTCTTTAATAATAAAAAGTACAAGTATAAAAAACGAAAAGCTATAAAAGAATTTTTTGGTCAGAACTCCTCCATATGAAACATTTTTTTCCCAGCCGAATTAAAAAACTATGTAGAAATTTGCGACTGAACCGGGCTATGATTTGAACTATTTTCCAGACCGGTCCTGGTTATGATGTTGACATTTTTTCAGGCCACGCCGAACTTTTCCCCCTATGAGTCGGTTTGGGACCTGACTATTTTGACCCGGGCAGACGTCTGGTATACCAATTTAGCGTAAAAACTATACGCTGCAATTTTATGTCCAAAGAAAAAGCGCTATCTTAAACCGATTTTTATTAAATTGCAATTTGTGAATGTTCCCTAACAAGCGTTGAAGTTGAGTTCAGAAATCACAGTTTAGAGGCAGGGGAAAGTGGTGTAAGTCAGGAATTTTTGAGGATTTTGGGATTTAAAATCTCTGTGGGATTTTTAGATACGGAGATGAAATTTGTTTTGCTCAATTTAGGAATGAATAAGGAATAATTTCCTAACTGATAATTTTGCCTTACGGGGGCCGTATAAAAATTTAATTTTCGTATTTTTTCAAATAGACACCCCCCCCCCCCCCATGGAGTTGCAACTTATCTTATCAGAAATTTCACCTTTTTTTATGAATTTTTGCAATTGGAAGTATGGGTCTAGGGGCAATATTTGAGGAAATAGCCTATTGTTTCGATATTTATGACTCACCCTGTATTTGCGGTAGGATTAATTCACTAAAACAATTTGCAAGGAAAAAAATCAGAAAATTTTACTGTAGATAAAATTATTACTAATTTCAGAAAAAAAATACTTTTTCGATAATTTTATTTTAATTTTATGATTCATGGATGTATGTTGTTAATTAAGATGATGGTGATTTATTTATTTATTTATTGTAAGTGAACTTGTAAACGATTTTTTACTAAACTATATAAATTAAAATAAATTAAATAAATGTCACTTATTTTTGCAGTATATCCAATGTTAACTGCAGCACTGAACAAAACTGGACGACCTATAGTCTTTTCTTGCAGCTGGCCTGCCTATCAAGTTGAATTAAAAATGGAAGTTCGTATGAAAATTTGTAATAATAATGTTTTCTTGTTTAAGTATAATATAAATGCAGGTAAAAATAACGTTCTCAGTAATAGCAATAAATAAATAATTTTAAAACCTGTTATCTATTAATAAAGCAAAAAACAGAAAATTGAAGATAACTTACAACAATTTTAGAAAAACTCTGAGATCATACCAGATGTAATTCTGTATCTAAGAAAATGCTACAAGTGTAAATTTAACATAAAGCTTCTTGTTTTTATTTTGTCCATAATAAAGGAAGAATTCTAAAATATGTCTATCAAGATTAAATTCGTAAAATTCCTTGGGAGAATGGTAATCTTGAAATTCCAAAATTCCAAGCTGTCAGTGATGTTATCTACCAGTTACTGGCTGCTCAATGAATTCACAATCATTTTTTAAATCTCATAAGATTTAATGAAACTTCATATAAAATGCAGCCAATGTAAAAGTTATTCTTACAAAGTAGCACCTTTTTTAGGTAGATTTCGTAAGAAATACTACCTATTGCAATCGCACCAGTTTATATACACTGGTTTCCAAAAATTAAGGAAAAATCACAAAAATAGCGATAATTCAAAATATTACATATAGATTTTAATGAAACTCAACCACAATATACAACGCATAGTAAGGTATAAAACAACATGAAAAGAAATTACCAGACACTTATGGTGATTCAAAAAATAGCATAATTATAAAATTAACAAAATCAATTTGCCAGTTTGGTATAGGAAAAGTACCTTTAATATGCCGTATGATCATCCCTAGTAGCAATACAGCACATACAGCGATGTGTCATACTGTCAGTTATGCGGTCGATGAGTTCACTGGGAAGTATGAGCCATTGCTCTTCCGAAGCAGTTGTAAGCGTGGCAAGGGTCAGAGGGGGGGGGGGGGGATTGAGAGCAGCGACACGTCTCCCTAAAGCTTCCCAAACATGCTCGATGGCATTCAAGTCCGGTGATCGAGCTGGCCATTCCATGTACTGAATTGTCTGGTGCTGAATGTAATCTTCCACGATGCGAGCCCTGTGCGGTCTAGCGTTGTTGTCCTGTAACAGGAAATCATTGCCTATTGCACCGGCATAAGGTCGTACATAAGCATCAAGAATGTCATCTCTAGAGACGTGAGCATTCACGGTTCCATGTGGAATGACATGGAGGTATGTGCGTCTACCCAAAGAGATACCAGCCCAAACGCAGACACATCCTCCTCAGTATGAATCCTCTTTCACGAATGTTTGATGGATGAGAGTTCCCTGTTCTCTCCAAATCAAACAACGTCTACTATCGCTTCGGAGGCTAAACCGGGACTCATTCGTGAAGAGAACACGCCTCCATTGATCAACCGTCCAGTGGACATGTTGACGTGCCCACATCAGACGTTCCCTCCGGTGAAGTGAGGTGAGCGGCACACAAATTGCTGGTCGCCTCGCGTAAAGTCCACCTTCGTGAAGCCTTCTACGCACAGTAGAGATTGACAACAACCTTCCAGTGGCTGCAACAAGGCAGGATCTAAGGTGAGATGGGGTTGCGGTTCTAATCCTTCGTACACATAACCGCAAATATCGGTCATCGGCGCTGGTCCAAACCCTTGGCCGTCCTTGGCTGAACCTTCTTGAACACGAACCAGTGGTTTGGAATTGTTACCAAAGCTTATGAACCACCGAAGGCCTCACATTTAGCCACCTAGCCACCTCTGCCTGACTTTGTCCTGCCTCCAATCTCCCAATAACTCTAAATCTCAGTTCTGCTGGCAAATGATGCCACGAGGTCATTGTAATGAATTGGCTATCCTAGATTTATAATATCACTATCACAGCGACAACTGCAGCCTTACTCTCTAATGTGCATTTTTATGTGCCTCACGGATGACGCAATGCGATTGCAGCGCCACTAATTTGCATTTGGTATTTTTATTCAGCATCTTTTATTTAACAATATATCCAAATTTCATACGGATTGCTTTCTTTTTGAACGAGTTATCGCTATTTATGTGATTTTTCCTTAATTTTTGGAAACCAGTGTATATATCTATCTATCTATCTATCTATCTATCTATATATATATATATATATATATATATCACTTTTTTATGGACACGATAACTTCTATAATTCTTCAGCAATCTCCACCAAACTTGTACATAAAATCAAAGGGGATAAAATCTTGGCTAAGTTCGTTAATGGGCAAAATCGGACCAAGGGGTCGGAATAGGGGGCGTTTTTGTGAAAACCGAAAAAACGCCATAACTTCTTAATTAAAGTAGATATCGAATCGGTTTAAAGTTTATATTACTTCTTAAAAATGGGCCAAAAGTATATGCATGACAGATTTTTGATAAATTTAGAAGTGGGCTATAGAAGTGGGTACAGGACTCATACAGTCATGTGCTACAGACGCGGATCATTTTGAGATTTTTTTTTCATACAAAGTGATTGTACAAATTATTCATTTTAGTCAACTCATGCAATTAAATATTTATTGAAAAATACGCGGAAAACAGGTTTTATACATCCTCGAAGGTCAAGAATAATTCATTAGATTAATTTTAAACACGATTATTCAATCGGTAAATTAATTATAACAGGTGTAATTTTTTTTTTGGAAAAATTTTAAAAAATGGAAAAATGGAAAAATTTACATATGTTACAAGAATAGTGCATCACATATTTTTCTGTACTTTCGATAACCTCTCCAAACTCGAATGTGCCTAGGTATTTTAGACCAGAAAGTGTATCTTTTATTACTCCATTAAAGAAAATAGGACATTGTGATATATTCCAGGTTGTCTTTATAAAGACAATCAAAGATAGAAACCAATCACAAGTTCTACAAGCGAGGCGGCAAGTCACGAAAAGAAATATCTCTCTGACTTGATATGAGAGTTCTTGACATACAGTGGGCAGAAAAATGTCACATTCGATTGGAAATGTCATTTTCTAAAAACAGTCAGAGATTTTGTATTTTCAATTGTCAAAAAGTACACCCCCCTCGGAGAAAATTGTCTAAATTCAAAACTGACTTCTATAACTAAGATATATAAAAATTACAACTTACGACTTTTGCAAAAATTTGTTTCTGGACAACGACCTATAATTTACATTGCCTCCCCCTTCCCCCCCCCAAAAAAATAGTTAAGATAAAAATTTGTTTTAATTCTATATGTATTAATTGCATAGATATAAAAAGTTATGAATTATTAAATTATTCAAAGATTAAGTCTAGTTTTTACTAGACGCGAGATTAAAATTTACTCCAGAAAATTTCATTAATATTTTTAATTTTTAAAAATCTTACGTTTTTTTTTTTTTTTTTTTTTTTTGGGGGGGGGGGGTAGATAATCCACAATATTCAATGTTTCTAAGTGGCCTGCCTTTTGACTTTTGTCTGAAAGATCTAATATTTTAAAAGTCTTAAAAATGTAATCGAAACGCCAAGTACTTTTAAAAAATATGTATGTCGTCCAGAAAACTTCAATTAAGTGGATTTCTACTTGTACGACTTTTTAAAAATTCAGATTTTTCATGTATCTTTTTTTTAATCTCCATTATTTCCATTCTTTTATTTTCTTTTTCAAACCTTTTAAAGATCAAAATTGTTTTATAGGGTGGATGCTCCAGTTTTGGCGACACTGGATTGGTTTACCCTCTATTTAGGCTGTAAATTGATTTTAATAAATTATATGCATTCTTACTCCTTAATCTAACACTCTTTTATCATCTCCAATCCCATTTGTTTATTTTTTGATAAAAAAAAGAAAAAAAAAATGTGTGTGACTTTATAGTGTGCGCTCACATGTATTAAGGTTTTTGATAAGGTAACAAGTTTTCATAATCTTTCAATATTAGGCATTTATCGAACTTCATTTGTTCTGAAACAAATTGCTATGAAGCTCTATGAAGTAAGCTTTCTCTTTGCTGCAATTTCATATTTAAATTAATTATTTTTACAGCTTATAGGGGGGTAGCCAAAACTGGTACTTTAAATTTGCTATGTGTACCAGTTATGGCCATGGAGTGGCCAAAAAGGATACAACATTATGCTCCACTTTTGGCCACAAGACTAATTATAGTGAAAATTTTAGCAATATATTTAGAAATGTTTTCTGACTTATAAATTTAAAAGTTCAATAAAATTACAGCATGATTTAGTGGTTTCTTGTATTTTTTCAAAACAAAATGAAGAAGTTGCATAACTTTTGCAAAATTTCAAGCACATGAATTTAGGAATAACAAATAATGGGAAAATCTTTACACTATAAATAGGATTCATTTTAACAAGTTTAAAAAAGACAATTCTGTACTCTTAAAAAATGGTCTAGATTGAACACTGTTATAAGATAGGAAATAAAATTAAGTCGTTTCAAAATTCATTGTCAGCTTTTCAAGATGGCTAAGTTTTGTAGTACCTTGTTCTACCTTGCGACACAAGTTTACAGAATGGAGACCCTTTTTTACTATTCTTGAATCTCAAGTAATAGGGTTGTGCTGTTTATGATGGCCAATTATCTACATGAGAGATATGGGCCGAAGAGAAGGGGGAGATCTTTCTGTGAAGATCTTTCTAAGATCCTAGCCCATATTTACACAAGGAAATCTAAGGTTTGAAGAAAACTAACTCCAAATGATTAGGCTGACAGACAGCTATGTACTAGGAATTAAAGTTAAAAATCAATTGAAAAAAATGGATTTTAGTGATTGTCAAAATACTATTTCATGTAAAAATGGAATAATTTCAAGATTCTAGTCATATAACTGTAAATATTGGTATAGTATAATATATGATATATATAAATGAAAATATTCAAAATGTTAAAATAAGCTTCTTATGTCTTATAAGTTTCTGTGATGTAACACATATTCTATTATATATATTTCTATTATTTTTTCAAATGTTAGTTCCCCCCCCCCCTTCTTTTAAAATTTAATTTTAAAAGAAAAGCATTTTTAATAGTTATGGTTATTGTGTATTCGTCTCCAATTGCATATAAAATAATAATAATAAATAAATAAAAAACAAATAATAAATTAGTTTTAAAATATCATTCCATTTCTAGATTTTTCTTTCTTGTTCTTCAGTTGATTAAATATCAAACGACTGTTTTAAATAACTGCTATTTTTATTTCCCAATCATTTCATTTTGTCTTGTATAAAGAACTTAATTTGTTACCGGTTGTGTAATTTCGTTTAGGGTTTCCGGGTGTTGCACGTTCTCGCCACGCGCAATAAATGCTGTATTCTTGACAACACTCATTTTTAAAATTTCCCCTTTGCTTATCATGTAACGGTCCTTTTTACCTGTACATTTTTTGCTCGGATTGGGAATCTATTCTATGCCAAAAGACTTTTTTTGGCGTTTGTGAAATGTGAAATTTTTGTCAGTTTTACGTTTTGTCTTGGTGAAGAAAACACGCTCGCTCGCTGTTGTCAAACTGACAAATATTTTCATTATTATGTTCTATGCGTGCTGCACTAGTGCACATTTGAGTGAATATGCTATAAGCTATATTACTGATGTTTGATATGCTCATATTTCAAGTGTTCTTCAAAAATAAAGACGATTTAATCAAGTTGATTGTGAACTGAGTTTTCTTCATCAGAAAATGCGTTCCTTGAAACTTCATTCCAGACAAAAAGTAAAACATGAACCTGGGGCTCTCTACTATATTGCAATACGATCCGGCCAATCTCAAAAATGTGTCTTTATTCTTATATTTTCCCATCACAGTCTCTTTTATGAATTAAATATATTTTTTGTTTTTAAATTTAAATTTTCACTTAAAATCAATTTAAGTATATTTTATTTGATATTTTTATGATTTCATTTAAAAAAAATGCAAATCTTTTTTATACAGCAAACAAATATGTGTGTGGTAAAATAACACAAAAATGCTTTACTTTTATTTATTATCAGTTAAAATGTTTGCTATATTACAAGATATAGGGGTGGCCAAAACTGGTGCAAATTGAAAGAAATTATTTAACGAGTTATTACTCACAATCTAAAATATTTCATACAAAGTTATTATAATTAACAGAAAGACAACTAAATTTACTAAAGAATACTGTTATTGCGATTTAATATGCTTTATTCAGTCAAAAACTATAAAATTTCCATTTCAACTTTTCTCTTAATGTGGCCAAAACTGGAGCATCCACCCTATATTTAAAATGTTATTTTAAAAAAACCATTATTTATATTAAAATGCATTGTTATTTATAAAACGCTGCAGCTGCAGATCGAATTCACATAATCTAAACCATAAAAAAATTGTAAAATTAGAAACCTATTTTGGGAGAGGGGGAGGGGGAGTTAATTCATCTTAATTTTTTCCTGGATTTGTTACTGAATGTTTTTACACCTTCATGAAACAAATTCCAAAATTCCATATTCAATGCGAAAAAATGCTATTCATGATTTTTTTTTATTATTCATTAATTTACTGCCACCTTATATGAAATTTTACATTTTAGCATACAATATTAGATTTCTGATGCAAGTAAATCAATTTCGCCACACAATTAAATTTCATTTTTTTTTTTTCATTTTATAGATGATAATAATAAAATTTTGATTTTTTTTTCTGGAAAAAGTTAGGATGTTTGAATAGATGTTATTCATAAAAAGTGCAAAAATGGGGAAAAAATGTAGTTTATTGTGTGTATAAAAATATTTTGTAGCAAATGTATTCCTTCAAAAAACCATAAAGAAATGGTCAAAGGTTTAGTAATAATTTCCCTTATATTGTTTTTTATGCATTGTGACAAAAGAGATTATTTTGTTTTGTTTTATCAATATTTAAAGTCTTCACAGATTTAAATTTCTTATCCCACCCTTTTGCTTTTGGTTTGCTAATATGAAATATTAGCTTTTTTAGACTCTAAATAATAATTCATTTATAGCCACAATAGTAAATATGCAGCTTTAAAAGCTTAAAAATAAAATCCAGCTAAAATTTTATAATGAATTTTGATTTTTTTTGTGAGAGGGGGAGGGGGATTTTCGGCAAAATTAATTTTAAAATTACCAAATATGGGAAATCTTAAATATATAATTGTTTGAAATGTATAAATGAATAAATATAATCAATAATATTTATTAATATTATTTAAATAAAAAATAATTTACAATATTACAAACATTTATTTATGTAAAATAAATTTATCGTATTAATAAATAAAGTATGAAAAGCTTATAAATAATAATTATAATTAATAATAATATAAAAATAGTAACATATATATAATTCACTTAATTATACATAATCTACATTGAAAAATACGGTATCAAATTATCATAAAATAAATTTGTATTGGAAGAATTTATTTAATAAATGAAAAGAAATATTCAATATAGGGTAACATCCCCAGTAATTGGCATGCACCAGTGATTGGCACATCATGCAAACATGTCCTAAAATAAGATTTATATCCAGTCTTTTAAAAATGCAAGACCATATACCAGTTATATGCTCATTTACTTTAAAGATAATAACTTTGATTAATGCTACTAAATGACAATAGTGCCTTAGGAAAGAGAAAGAATTATGGCTTGTATCAAATTATCCATTTTTGTTGCAAATGCTTCTTGTTTGGCTTAAGGAAGGCATGCTTTTCAATTCATTATTATCTGATTTATAATATATTTTAAATTTTAATTGACAACAGTTTTGTTTAGTTAAAAAGGGTTACTTTAACTGTGTAAAAGTATTTTCGACACAGATATTTGGATTTCTGAATTAATGATAGATGCCATTTAATGGTGCTTCAATTTTGCTAGTTCCGAATAATTGGCACCTATTCCAATTAAAAGGAATTCGCAAGGAATTTGAGATTAAACCACTTATTTTGGAAGTACTTTTAAAGTTATAGATTAATTTTGTTTATCATTTGTTTTTATTTGAAAATATGAAATATTATCAGTAATTGAAATCCATTAAAGCTTCATATGACAATTACTGGAGACAGCATGACAATTACTGGGTATTAATATAAGTATAGTGTATTGTTTTAAACTGTTCACATTTCAGACTAATATGCTGATTTCTTACTCTCAAAAACCTGAAATATGGCATCTTCATCTACAGTAAATTCATTTAAAGCGATTAAACCCAATGCAAAATGTAAAGTTTTTTTTAAATATAAACTTGTGCCAATTACTGGATCACAAGGTGTCATACATTGGTGCTCTAGGTGCCAATTACTGGTGATTTCAGCAACTTTTCATAAATATATTTTTATAAAAATACTTTTTCAAAATTTTTTGCTTTTAGTGGGCAAAATAGATGCACAGATATGCATTCTTTGATTTAAAAATATTTTCAAGTAAATATCTTATTTCTTTGTAATGAAAATTGAAGTAACTTTAAAGACAAATTCTTAATGTGCCAATTACTGGGGATGTTACCCTATTTAGTTATAGAAAATATATATAACGTTTAAAAATATTAATAAAAAAAAAAACAATTGAAGGTTACTGTTACACAAGAAAACCAGTACAAAACTTTCGTACTACAACTTTTGAGTTTTTTTAAATTTATTTTAATTAATTAAATGCAATTATATTTTTAATGAAACAACTTATTTAATCGAATATGAATATATTTGAAATATGGGTTTTAAAAGAGCATGAAATTCATTAAAACTGTAAATTCATTAAAATAAATACTTTCTACTACTAAAATTCCAACTGGGAGTCTACAGAAATGGAAAACAATGACACACTATTTAACTATTACTCACTTATCTCCAAACAGCCTAAAACAAAATTGTACCACTCATCACCACTTCCAAGACATTAAAAAACAGTATGGTATTGATATCTGAATCAGCCGAGCCAATTAAAACAGCTTTGAAGTATGCTGCTAGAACAGAAGTCTAATGGAATAAGAAATGTAGCCCAAGCCTTGGCATAGCAATAAATGAGGCCAATCTCATACCTTTATATCGATATGATACATTTAATTTCAAAGTGTTCTATGTTTGTTATATGTTATTTATTGTGCTGGCAAATAAATTATGGCTAAACAGAACAATTAAAATTATGATACCTGTAAGTTAAAAAGATTTATATGAATAAACTCTGTTTTCTACTGCTAATTATCATCGGAATGCATACAGGTTGATGCAAAGTAGTGACCACTTTCAAACTATTATAAATTTTTTATTTTTATGTCATTTTTGATATGACCACCCTGAGCCTTAAGAACGCCATTAATAATTTTTTGCACTTCTTTGATTGCTTTTTAAAGCTCGTACAGATATATATATATATATTTTTTTTTTTAATCGACAGATATGAACAAGATTTCTTTAACAATTTCAAATCTTTTTTTTTCCCACTAAAGAATTTTACACTTTAAAAAAAAGAAGCTATCCATGTTGAGTTATCAAAGTTAAGATTTATTGAAATTTGATGAATATGTTTTACTGAAATCACACGGATATAGTAAATTTTTGTATTATTAATATGAGAATAGGCTAAGGAAGAATTTTTGAAGACATTTGAAAATGTTGTGTTACAACTGGAGAAAAAGCACATAACTTTCAAATATTTTTTTTTTTTTAAGTTTTATCATTAAATTATCTTTTCAGAAAAATAACTTTTATTTCAAATGTAAGGAATAAAATATATGTTTGAGATAAAAGAACCACTAATGGTATAAAAAGACATTAGCGGATTTTACTTTCATATGACTAAATGCTGAAACATAAATGGAATTTTAATAATAAATGTATAAACTGAGGAGCTTGCATGCTCACAACCATAGTAGACCAAGTACATTTTGAAAGTGCATAAAATCTGTTTTATCCACTCATGCAGTGAACTACAGTGGCGTAGCCAAGGGGGGGGTCTAGGGGGTCCGGACCCCCCCCCCCCCCCGAAACTCGAACAAAGACCTGGTTTATTGAACCATGGATACAACAGTAAAAATGAATAAGACGGACACACAAAAGACTTATGAAAAATTCCGCTTTAGACAGGTGTTTACCTTAGAAGATATAGAAATTGTTTTTCGCCTGGACAATAAACTTTTCCGTTTTAGACAGGTTTTTATTATAAAAATTTTCCGTTTTCTAAACAAACATTAGCTATACGCACGCTAAAACGTGCTTACTCTATAGTACACCTGTGAAGACTATTACATTAATGAATTACTATAAATCTGTGAAAATGACTTATCTCAAAGGAGAACAATCAAGATTAGGCGGAAACAGCACTATATATTTATGCTTGCTAACGTTTGAAATCAGTTTAAAATGGAAATTATTCCAATTGTGACACATACTTGAATGTTTTTCTGTGAAAACAGTACCCTCTTGTAAACGAAAATATTTTAATCTTCCGAGACGGAAGGATAACTACGGGTGTATACCCGCTTAGAGATCTGCACAGGCCGGGCCGTGTTCGGGCCGATTTCCATTAACGGCATTCGGACAGGGCCGGGCTCGGGCCTTGCTTCTGAAAACTCGGGCCGGGCCAGACGGGCCTAGTCACTAATCTTTTCGGGCCGGACCGGGCCTTAATTTTATTCCTGGAGTATAGGGCCGAGACTAACTTATTTTTTCCGTACGAACCCGAGACTGATTTCATTCTTCTTAGTCTTCATGGACCAAAATAATCAGTTCCTCTTGAATAGTCCCATATGAAAATCCTTTTCTCGACGTGGAAAATTTTTTCATAAATCAGTAAAGTTTGACTTGGTCCAAAATTTTTTGCAAAATAGGCATATACTTTAGAGTCGTCATTATCTACAATTAAACATTAGAATTTATTCTTTTTAAAGAATCGTAGATCACTAGGCGTCTTAAAATAGAATTAAACACATAAAAAAAACCATGATTAGGACAGAATTTTCGGTTAAACTAAAAACTGCAAATTTATTTTATACTGTTCATTCATGCAAAGTGAATACAATAATACGCGAGAAAAAAACATATTAAACATTTACGTCTGCTAAGAAGGAAACGTATTATTTTCTTTTCAATGTCTTAGAAGAATTTACTTTTACCATATACCATTTTTTAGAATTTTTTTTTATGTATTGATAAGACTAATGATAACTGAAACATTTACATACAACAAACAAAGGTTCATTAAAAGCGTAAATATCACAGCCTATGGCACTTCTGCATAAATAGAGATTATAAACATGAAAGTAAAAAAAAAAAGACTAAGATAAATTTTTTTGGTCTGAACTCTTCCGTTAGAGTAAAGATCAATGTTCTGTAGAAATTCACCAGGGCCAGGCCGAGCTCGGGCCGAAATTTTAACTTTCGGCCCGGGTCGGGTTAGGCCAGTATTTTTTTCGTTCGGGCCAGACTGGGCCAATATTTCTTTTGTTCGGGCCGGGCCAGGGTAGGGCCTGGAAATTTCGGCCCGTGCAGGCCTCTATACCGGCTATTCCGTTTACATAAATGCACTGAAACCAGATTAAACGTAAAGCTTTATTAGCTTGGACTTCGACGGTACCAGTTGATGCCAACACTTAAGAGAAAAGACGAGTTTATATTAATAGCAATAATGGCACATTGATGAATTTGGAACTCTAATTTTTGTTGGTTTTTAAGGAGGAATATTATTAAACACTTTAAATATGCTTCTTGCAATTATAAAAGTAACTTTATTTTTGGACTCTTTATTTGTTACCCACTTTGTTACCACCAAAGAACACTGGTTAAAGGAACAACTATAAAAAAGAGCTAGTTGTTAGTTCTATGTTCTATTATGGGTAATTCCTTAAAAGGTGACTGGTTACTAATTCTTTGTCAATGTTATCATGTAGTCTAATTGGATTAACCGTCGCCACAATTTTTTCAAGCCTTTCAGGCATAAAAAGGACAGCACGGGGCGGGATTTGAAATCTAATTTCAAGGATTGTACATGAGGTTAGGAAAATATTTTGTTTGTAGTAGGTGGAATGTGTCGTCAAGAACACATATGATAGACTGTGAAAAATGAAGTGCGATTGGGAGAATGGAAGCAGGACAGGCATTCTCAAGAGCCCGTAAAGACTTAACAATAGCTAAAAGCGTCATGTCAAAAATCTGGCATCATTTTGAACGACCGTACTGACCAACATGTTTTTATCGGTGCAACTGGGAATACCTATACATACAGAAATGAGGTAATTGATTCACTTTTCAAGTTGTTTAAGGTTTTAATCATAAGATTTGGAATTTTGTTTATTAATGATCTAGAAGTGCTACTAACCCATAACGGGTCTCCAAAGTGTCTCTTCCAAAGTTTCAGAAATCTCACCCAGAAAAAAGTCTGTTTTCAACATTATTTTTCACACCAATTACCGTAATTTCCGGCGTATAAGCTGCAGAGCAAACAACTCTTTTTGGACCCTGAAATTTTATTTAGGAACTGTAAACACGTATTTATCGCAGGGCCGTAACCAGCGAATCATGTCAGGGGGGGCTCCGAAATTTTTTTGTGGGGCTGACATCTTTTAGTATTTCATACAATACGGAAGCAAACACAATACAGTAAAAACTGATAAAATGTCTATAAATGTCTATAAATGAATCCGACTAAAGCGTAATATCTATGACGAAACCTTCTGGAATGGAAAATACTTCGTGATCATCAGGAAATGAATATGAAACAATTAGGGGCTGTGTGAATCTCTGAACTCTTTATGTCCCAAATCCTGAATACATGAAAATTTCATATTATAAAGTATTTTTTGTGAATTTTTGATTCTACATTAGAAGATTCACACTAGAGATCTGCACCGGCCGAAATTTACAGGCCCGATCCATAGAATAAAAAAAATTTCTGCTCGGTCCGTTATTAAAGTTAAAATTTCGGCCCGGCCCCGTAGAGAAGATTTAGCAGCCCGATATAATAGCTAAAAACAGGAACCGAGATCGGCCCAACCCGAGTGAATTTCTACACAACTTTGATCTTTATTCTTACGGAAAAGTTCAAACACACACAAAAAAAAAAAAAAAAAAAAAAAAAAAAAGAAAAGAAAAAAAAAAGAAAAAAAAACCTTATTCTTTTTTTTTCCTATGTTTGTAATCTTCATTTATGCTGAACTGCCATAGGCTGCTACATTTATGCTTTTAATGAACCTTAGTTTGTTGTATGTAAATGTTTCAGTTATCATTAGCATTATTAATCCATACTCCATGTAATGGAGTGTTTAACTCTATTTTAATAAGCCTAGTAATCTGCAATTCTTTAAAAAGAATAAATTCTAATGTTTAATTGCAGAATAATGACGACTTAAAAGTATAAACCTCTTTTGCAAAAAATTTGGACCAAGCCAAATTTTACCGATATATGAACAGACTTGGCCATGTCGAGAAAAGAATTTTCATAGGGGATGATTTAACAGTAACTGATTATTTCGGTCCGTGAAGACTAGGAAGAATGAAATCAATCTCGGCTTCATACAGAAAAAATAAGTTAGGTCCAGCATGACCCGATACTCCAGGGAAAAAATTAAGGTCCGGCAAGGACCGAAAATATTAGTGATTATAAGGCCCGGCCCGAATGCCGTTAATGAAAATCGGTTCGTACAGATCTCTAATTCACCCATTTATTTAAGAGGCTTTTTCAGTCAAGCGAAAAAACCTGTTCGCTAATGCTAATCCTAGGGAAGAGATTTTAAAAAGTACCTCGTTTGAATTTACACATTTTTAAATGATTCTTTTTCATTGAATAGTTCAGATCGATCTATACAAAGGTCGTTTTTCTCTTTTTTGATTTCGTTTACAGGTATTTTTTGTGAAGACACTTTTATTTTCGGAACCGGTCGGGAAAATAAAAACATCCTCATAAAAAAAAAAGAAAATCTATAAAGACTTTTTTGCTAATTTAGTAGAGGTTTGAAATTTTTTTAGTTTTTTTCTATGGGATACTCCATATTTTTTTGCTATGGATTTAACATTGAAGTTTAAAGTTACTTTAAAAAAATATTTAAATTGAGGGCTTATTGAATTTCCTTCTTTTTTGATATACACGAGAGAAAAAAAATCATATTAAAGATAAAGTCCCATACATCTAAAAATTCATACACAGTTTTATGTATAGTATATTCCAATGAATAAGAAAAAAAATTAAAGTCAAAATATTCATATTTATAAATGTATTAGGGATTTTTAAAAAGTTTAATTTCTAAATTTAATTTTAGTAAAATAGGTTGCTTTAAAAATTATAATAATAATAATAATGTCATTTAATATTTAGTATTAAGTATTGTGCCATCAGATATATTACAATACAATATTATTCAAAATTGAAGATATGTTTTTAAAGGTACTGTGCCCCCTTAACATAGATTACTTCGCATACGTTTTACATGTTTTTCCTGAAGTTGGTCCAAACTCAACTCATTTCAGAAGAAAAAAAAAAAAAAACCCATGGGCATGAACTTTCATTTTCGAAACAAGTGAACAGTTTTCATTAAATGACGGCAACAATTTATTGTTACGTGTTTCCCCTGTTTCTAAAGGTCTTAAAAATGTTTTTTTTTTTTTTTCTTTTTTTCATCCAGTGATGAATTTTTATGATGCATGCAAGAATTTTCTTCCCATTTAGCTAAAAACATCAGCTTCTCACCTTTATGTGCTTAAAAATTAAATGCTGTTTCCCATTTTTTTATATATAAATGCCATATATGATAAGTTATATAATCATTAACTACTCTGTGACTAGCATTCTATCGTTAAATTCCAGAAAAACCAGCCTACAGCGTCAAATTTGTCGTTATTTTTTCACCAGATTATTTTTTTGTATTCTGTTATAGGAAAACATAAAACGCTGCTCAATCTTGTAGTGTCTGAATAATTGCAAATTTCTTAAAAAAATGAAAATAATCAGAAAATAATTTGTTTAAAAAGGCAAACAGTCTTATAAAACACAAAACTCAGTTGTGAAGTTTAATTCTTTGAGTCTGAAAAATCCATATCTGTAAATTTTATGCCTTTATTAATAAAATTTTTTTCGCAAATGTGTCAGAAAGTAGCGGATTTAAGCTTGAAAATAGATTTAAATGCAACATATAACAAATATTTGAAGATATTTTAATATAAGATATTTTATCTTAAAATAAAATTAGCTTTAATCATGCTTTTTTGCTTAGTTTTTTTTTATTGTTATATGTCAAATAAAAAAAAAATGGTTTGCAAATTTAAGAAACACAAAAAAAGTAACTTTTTTATTATTATTATTTTGATTTTCTAATATACACCCAGCATGAAACAATTACCAGTATTCAAGCAATTATTTTTCTTATCTCATTTGTATATAAATTAACATATTTTTATCCTTTTAATTCCCTTCAACATTCTGTTTTACAAGTGATATTTCATCATTAACTAAATCTACTGCTAAATATTTATTGCCAGTGCATGTCATGACGTCAATGCAAGGGGTCTATAGTCAAATCATTAAAATTTAGAAACACGTGTTTTTAGTTATCTACGTTTAGTGAAGAGGTTACCCCATTGCTTTGGTAGTTGCCGATCAGCTTGACCAAGATGCCTGTTTTCATTCATCACATGTAAGATTATTGCTTTTAAATTATCACAAAACGACCGACAAAACATGTGGTAACTAGTTTGCGCATCTGGATTTAATTTTTGAGGAGAAAGAAATGTTCCGACCCAGAACGCGTTTTCAGAACTGTACCACAAATTTTTCTGCCGCAAACAAGATAACGTAAAATAACTGAAAGGAAAATGTTTGGCATATGTCATTGCATTCAAGGCAGTTGAAAATTTAAAAGTGAAGTTCATTTTCTATCTCCCTTTCTTTTTTTTTTTTTCTTTTGGAAAGTTAAAATATATATTTCGTAAAAAATATTGAAAACATTAGAGGGGGCTCTGGAGGAAGCTAGGGGGGGCTCAGCCCCCTTCGCCCCCATCTGGTTACGGGCCTGATTTATCGCGATCTGAATTGTTGCATTTTATTTTAAAAATTTTCTGGGTCGAAAAATGATTGTTTGATCCACGGATTATGCGCCGAAAATTACCGTACAACTTGTTGAACACCCATTTTAACGTTGTTTCAAAAATTTCAGGGTAGCAATAAGAATGTTGAGTATGGAGAAGGTCGCGGGCTACATTTTGTCTTTGACAATGAGAAATCGAAAGTATAAATTGAAGTTAATTCACGGACCAGAGCCCGGACCTTAGTGCAGAACTTGGAGAATGCTTTAAAACTGCTTTGAACCATTTAAAATTGATTGAGAAGTACAGTAACAGGAACCACCATAATTATTTTTTACGCAACATACTTCCAAAAAAGTGCTAATCAATCACAAATAAATTTATTGGAAAAATTTAACTTTCTTAATTTGATCAGATGTCGGAAGCAACTATTAGATCGAATATATGATATCAAAAATGGCGAGAGGCAAGACATGAAATACTGAAACCCAAAAGCAGAGATGTATAATAAAGACGCATGCATGTATGCTGTGCGCAGAAAATTTTATGAAATTTGAAGAAAATTTTAGGAAAAAAAAAATCTTTACTTTTGTAACTTTTTTTTAGTACCAAAAAATTAAAAATATTCTCTCAAATCTATATGCAAATTATTTACTATTAGCGCACAATTAAAAGCAGGGCCGATTTTCGAATTTTTCGAAAATTTAAGACATTTGATGTCGAAAACTTTAAAAATTCATCAGTCAAAAATTTCGGACACCAAAAATAGCGAATTTTGACAAACGGTTGTCGTAAAAATCCACTTCGTCGATCGTTCGCAGAAATAAAAATCTCCAATTTCGTCAAATTATTAGGGAAAAACACGAATTTAGTCAAAGTTCCGTGGCAAAAGCACGAAATAGCGTCGAAGGATCAAGAAAAACATAAATTTCGTTAAAGAATAGCGAAAAACCCCCACAAATTTCGTCAAAGGATTTCGAAAAAAATCGCGAATTTCAGCAAAGAATCGCGTAAAAAACACGCTTTTCAATAAAAGTCCGCGTAAAAAATTCTTATTTCGACAAAGGATTGCGAGAAAAAAGCAAATTTCGATTAAGGATCAGACGGAAATCGCGAATTTTGACAAAGGACCGCCCAAAAAACGCGAATTTTTTCCAAAGACCGCACAAAAAATGCGAATGCCATCAATGAATCCCTCAAAAAACACGAATATCGTCCATGAAATCTGCAAAAACTGTGTATTTCGTCCAAGAATCCTGTAAATCTGCGAATTTCGTCCATGAATCGCGTAAAAAACGCAAATTTCGTCTATGAAATACTTAAAAAACATTAATTACGGATTATAGATATTCGGTTAGATAGTTACTATTTTATCAGATTCTACTATTCATATAACATAAACAAGTATTTTTACATAAATACACAAACTTGAAACCTGCGTATTACAGAATTCTTCATTAAACAGAAATGTTCCATAAAGCTTTCAAAAAAAGAATACTATACCATTACACTTGCTAACAGGAAAACCTGTGTAAAACGGAATATGTAATCAATATTCGCCATTTTATGCTGACAGGTTTTACTACATATATATGGGTGATTCTCAAAATAGGGGACAATTTATGTCTTTCGGCATACAAAAAAAATTGAGAGGTTTTCTGTCATGTTTTTATTTTTAGATATGTTTGTTTTAATATTATTCATTATTTTCACTCAAGAATTACTTACTTTTTAGTTAAAAACACCTTAAAATAACAGAATAAATGTTCAAAATGTCATTAGCATGGATGTCCACAGCAGCTGTGCCTTGCAGGGGTGCCCAGAGAGGGGTTTGGTGACGCAAGATGCGTCATAAAATTTTGTTTTGGGGGGGAATTTGAGAAAAAGTTCATTTTTGGGGGATTTTAAATTCTTAATATTTCCTTTTTTCTTAATGAAAAAAAAAATTGATTTTTTTAATATCATTTTTAATGTTTTTCAACATTTAATTTCCAGGAAAGTTCTTGTGTTTTCTTTTTCTAAATTCTAGATAAGGGCAATAAGAACACATTCTGCTAACTCGCTATCTTTTGTAAATCTTGATTCTTTTATATCACTTTTAAATTTTTTCAACATTGAATTTTCAGAAATGTTCCTGTGTTTTCTTTCTCTAAATTCTAGATAAGGGCAGTATGA
This sequence comes from Maratus speculifer, assembly GCA_964019185.1. Lineage (NCBI taxonomy): Eukaryota > Metazoa > Arthropoda > Arachnida > Araneae > Salticidae > Maratus > Maratus speculifer. The sequence goes on from OZ025293.1 coordinate 94,824,710, forward strand.
ACTCATTCTGCTATGCTCAAATCGCTATCTTTTGAATGTGCAGTAGATTATAAGTAGAATATATTTTACAATTGATATTTTGTTTAGGAGGGGTCAATGTTAAAGTATGATTTTTTTTTTTTGGGGGGGGGGGGATTTGCGTCATTGGGCTTGGGGGGATGGTCACCACTGGTGCCTTGTATATACTAGCTTTTTCTAGAGTTAATATCATGTTTATAAAATAAGACAAATGTTATTATTTCTTTAAATTAATCAAGGAGAGGATTTATCCAATAAATTTCTAATAATAATTTTCACGTTTATTTTATAATTAAAATTTTTATTTTACTTATTTGCATAGGACTTTTGTGTTTTAAAAAGCCCCAGAAAGGACTATTGCATTGTGATTATATTATGGCTCATAATATTATTTAAATTAAAATTTGTCATTAGCATGGACAAATATCAGTGTCATTAGCATGGTTTTTCTGTCCATGCTAAAGACTCCTATGTGCATAAATGTAACCATTGCTTATATTGTATCTTTTATAAAGTTTAATTTTACATATAAATTTAGGTATTACATTTATTATCCCTAAAATATGCATTAAATCTGTCAGAAAATCACTAAGACAGCTTCTTACATTGTTAGTGTCAGAATGTTGCTCATGTAAACAGAGTTTGCTGTTTGATAGTGTTTTTATTCTCCTTATATGTATATATGTAAAAATGGAAACCATTTGCTGAAAAGGAAGGCTAATAAATATAGAAAAAATATTTAAACAGGAAGAAAATAAAAATTTCTTAATATATTTATTCCATGCAATTTGTTTTGTCATTAGCATGGCTCAAAAAATACTAATTATTGTTTTTAAAGTTAATTTTTAAATATTTAGCTCTGCTGACTACATGTAAAGTATACTATATTAACAACATCTATTTTTTTTCAGAAATTTTGCTAACAGTAATTTTTTTAAGATTTCACTTTTGAAATTGTCCCCTATTTTGAGAATCACCCATATAAGTGGAAAGAAAAATTTTGGATCCCCTCCGAAACGAAATCCTGGCTACGCCACTGGTGAACTAAGTTTGTTTTCACATACTTTCTCATTTGTGTCACCAGTTTACAGACTTGGTTTACTGTGAGAGTGGATAAATAGATTTTATGCAACTTCAAAATAGACTTTTTTTATTGAACTTGGCCTATCCTGGCCGTGAGTCCCTCAATTATCATTACTACATGCATATAACAACTAAAGTAGTTGTTAAAAAAAAACAGTTAATGTAATGTTATGTCTTATTAATATGGTGGCAGACCCGAAAGGGTAAAAACTAATGTCATGGCATATAAAAGACATTCAATTAGATAGGTTACAGACTACTGTACTTGATAGATAATCCATTATACATAAAAATAATAGCAATTTGCTCAAAATTTTGAGTGAAAAATGTGTAAGCAATTAATAATTTCATTAGAAATTTTTCGCTGATAAGTTTTTATTATACCAATATCCTCAAATGAATTTAATACTTCTTAAGAAAACTAATAATTTTTTTTTTTTTACCATTTTCTTATTTCCAAATTAGCCTAATTATAAAGATATAGCTGAGCATTGTAACTTATGGAGAAATTTTAATGATATTGAAGATTCTTGGGAAAGTGTTAAATCAATCATAAAATTCTATGCAGAAGATCAAGATAATCTCGTTGCTGCTGCTGGTCCTGGAAATTGGAATGATCCTGATATGGTAACTACATATATATATTTACACATACACATGTATCTATATTAATTTGAATTTTTTCTGGGTTTATGTGTATTGGTAATTGGTAGCCCCATATTCATATTATATTGCTTTTTCATAGTTAATACAAAGATGAAACCACACACTTTGTTTGTAGTTCCAAACTATTTGTGGGCCTGATGAATCTACTTTAGATCTACAAATTTCAATTGTACTCCTTTTTATTAATTTTTTCTATGTTTTTATATGGTAACTTGTATTCATTTAAAGGTTATATATAACTCTATCATTGAAAAATAACGTTGAAAAAGAGTCATTCAACAGAATAAATTAATTTTTGACACACCATTTCTTATTTTTCCCATACTTTACCAGTGGAAACCTATCCAAGTTTAAATCCATCTGCATAGAAAACTAAATATTATTTGAATCTTAATCTTTTTAGTAGGAGGGAGTTGAAATATCTGGTTATACAGTTTAAAGGTTTTATTGGGTATCTCTTAAAATAATAGAGATAATCAAAAAATATCGAATCTACTTTTTTTATCTACATATAATCGATTAGAATGTGTAACTGTTGAGTATTTTTCTGTATTTTTATTTAATAGAATATTTTTAAAATATGCTTAAATACTGGTGAAAATACCAGTTTTTGAAAATATATATTGCATGAGGGGAAGAGGTAACAGTATGCATTATTTATATGTAATTACTATTTCTATATATATATAGCCAGAAAAAAGGCACATCTGTTATTTATTGTCATTTTTCTCTTGAATTCAAAAATATTATTACAATTTAAAATTTCAAAAATGAGCATTTTTGACAGCTTATAATTAAAAAAGTGGGTGTGGTATTTACATGCAATTTATAAAGAAAAGATCCTTGTACTGTGTTTATCACCCAGGGGTCTGTTCAGACTTTTCTCACAGGGTCCTGTTTTTGTGAAATTGTAATTTTTTTTTTATATATTTGTGAAAATTCTAGTCAGAATTTTGTGAATTTATATTATCGATGTCTCCAGGTTCTATATTTCATACATAAAAAGCTAAGTAATATGCTCGTTAAAGAATTCAATTGCTTATTTACAAGCCAGATTTTATTATTAAATGATTAAATTTGTGAAAAGTTCAATTTGAAGGTGAAAAAATTCTATGAAAAGTCTATTTAAGAGACAAATAATTTTGTGAAGAGTCCTGTTTTGGGATAAAATGTTTTGTGAAGGGTCCTGTTTGGGGATAAAATACTGTGAAGAGTCCTTTAAAGGGCCTAAAATTTTCCTAAACATATCCCTGTCATTTGTAAGTCATTTTCTGTCATTCTCAGAGATCCATTAGATACAGTGTTGAAATTGAAAAAAAATGATTGCCCTAAAGAAAAAGAAGATTTGAACACAACATTTCATTAAATAAATTTTCTGGATTTATTAAGAGAAATAATCTTAAAATTCTCTGTACTTTTCAACTACAATTAAGGTTCAAGAGGCATAAGAATTTCTTGGCAGCAGATTGGATTTCTGTATTTGAATACTGAATTCTCAAAGTTACCTAACCCTATTTTCATACCCTGAAAATTCATGAAATCTTCATTACATGAATGTAAAAATCACCAAAGAAAACATTTTATTTCATAGATTCTTATGGTATGAACATAGAAATTTAACTGTAGTAAATTCAGTGCTCTAATAAGGTAATCTAATTTAATCTTGAACCATTATTTATAACACAAAATAAGAGCGAATTGCGGTGATGTTTCTCAAAATAAACACAGAAAATTTATTCCACAAGTTGTTTCTTTTTTCTAATTGTCCTTTTTATTCATGGTTAACTGCTATTTCTTCAATTTCAAGACTATGTGATACAGCAGTTGGAATAACATAAAATGACTGTCATTTTAAGACAGTATATAAAAGAAGTCCTTCCATGCTAAATCACACATGAGTAGCACTTCCCAATTCAGTGTTACAAACTGCCAATTTCTGAAAATTTTCAGATTCTAACTTGATCTTCAGAAGAAAAAGAGCAAGCAACCTGCTTTTTATCTGGACATTTTTGTAAGTAGAAATAATTCATATAAAAATGAATACTATTATTCATTTCCCTTTAAGAAATGCAAATTTTCAAACATTTGACTAATATTTCAGTATTTTAAAGTACTCAAACAACCCAAAAATAAATAAATAAATAAAATACAAAAGATCAATAAATGACATTATATGATTTAAAACAAAAAAAGTGTTTAGGTTTCAAATCTTTCTGAATTTTTTATTTATCTCAATTTTAAAAAAACATCACAGCTTTTAACAGTTTCTTTGATGAGAAAGATTTTAAAGATTTTTTTTTTTTAAATAATGAATTTGAACTTCATTCACCACATACAAAATATATGTAAAATCAAAAATGGTGTGGTAATCCCTGTTTGCTGAAATTCTGTGGAATGTCCCTTACCACTCAATTTCATAAACATACGAAATTTTAAAAGCTGTCACATTTTTATGTAACATACTTTAGTTTTTTTTTTTTTTTTTTTTTATGAAATTTTTTATCAATACAAATTTAAATTCTTACATTTTTATTTTTTATTGATGCATTAATTCTTTTTGGAAAAACCCCAGAACAAATTTATTCCAAGAAAGAAAAAAGAAGTATCAAAATTGAAACATTTGTTCCAAATCTACTCGTTGTCATTTATTAAATAACTATTTTTATGATATTTGACTAGCCCTTTTTTTTTAGATGAATTGCTCCATAGAGTTAACTACACTGCTCAAAACAATTAAAGGATATTTGAAGTTTTATAAAAAATAAAGATATAAACGAAATTTTTTTTGCCGAAAATAGAAGAAGAGAATCACAAATGCAAATTTTTCTGGTTTTCAAACTGTAGAGTATGCAAATTTTGAGTTCGAAGTCAAAAACGTCACTTCAGTGGCAGCGAATGAAATTTGACTTTCAACTGGATAAAAGAGAATGAAGACAAGGATGATCGGCATTCAGTGATTGCTTTGTTTCGATGAGTATGATGTCTCAGACAAGTCATTTGACAGATTCAGAAGCTTGGAGAATTGTTGGTAGGTTAGAAGGGGGCCAAACTCAAGCTGAAGTAGCGCAAGCCATTGGAGTGTCACATAGTGTCATTTCCAGGATCTGGAACCGTTTTTGGAGTGTGGATGTGCAGGCCGAAGACCAGGGCAAGGTCGTAGATGGGCAACAACGCCCAATGAAGATCGGTATTTAGCATTAACAGCTCGGAGACACCGAAACATGAACGTTACTCTTCTCCAACAACACCTTCGCTCGGCTACAGGCACCACGATTCCAACTCAGACTGTCCGAAACCGGCTCCATGCTGTAGGTCTGTATGCTCGCCGACCGATGGTATGTGTTAGATTAACATCAAGGCATCGTCGCGACCGCAGGGAGTGGGCAACCGAGCATGTCAACTGGAGGAGAAATGAAAGGAGCAATATTCTGTTTTCTGATGAGTCCCGTTTTTCTGTGCATCCGGATAATAGGAGTATTTTCATCTGGAGGGACCGTGGCAGTAGGAATAATCCTCCGTTCGTGCACGAAAGTGTCAGATTTGGCGGTGGAGGAGTGTTGGTGTATAGTGGCATCTCCATTGATGGGCGCACTGGCCTCTACATCATTCGAGATGGAGCTCTGACTGATCGCCAATATAGAGATGATATCCTCAGACCTATTGTAGTCCCTTACGCTGCAGCAATCGGAGATAACTTCATTTTAATGGACGATAATTGCAGGCCACATCTTGCAAACCTGGTGGAGGATTTCCTTTTCGAGGAAGGAATCGTTCGAATGGAATGGCCAGCGTGTTCTCCAGACATGAATCCAATTGAGCACGTTTGGGAGGCTCTAGGAAGACAAGTTTCTGGCCGCCAACAACCCCCACAAACTCTCCAAGAACTGGAAAGAGCTCTTCTGGAAGAGTGGGGCAGGATACCCCAACTCGTCATTAATAGCCTCATTGAGTCCATGCCTCAAAGGTGTTCAACGTTGCTGGCCGCCCATGGAAACCATACCCCCTACTGAAAATGATTTTCTTTGAAGAAAACACCTTTTCTTATTCTTTTTTTCTCATATGCACAAATTGTGTTTTTTGCCTTTTGTACACAAATGTGCAATAAAATGCATTTTTTTTTCTGCCAAACATGTGTAATTTATTCTCATATAACCTACTATGTCTGTCGACCATGTATCAATCAGCTAAAAAGTTTCCCTGATATAAAATCCACCTAAAACTGCAATATCCTTTAATTGTTTTGAGCAGTGCATAAGATCATGGGGGAAAAAAATGTTATCACTTATGCTTGCACAGACAATTTTTTTTATACAACTGCTCATATTTCATCAAATACTTAACATATTTACATTCTAATTGCACTATATTGTTTCTTCTACATTTTGCCAAATTTTCATGAACTTACAAAAAAAATAGGTTGAAAACCCTGAATGATTATTTTATACTTTTCTAAGAAATCAGAATATCTCCATGAATATACATGTTATTCTTACACAAATATGCACACATATTTATATACAACATCTACATAGTTGTATGCTACAGTGATATTGTTTCGTGCATTTTATTTTACAGGGTGATCCCAAATATTATTTGATTATTTGTTGCCTCTCCTCCCTCCAACTGTTCCCCTTATCAAATCGGTATTGATAAATATGAGGTCAAAGATATTCTTTATAATTCTGAAGTTCCAGAAGAATCTGATCTTTCAGTACTTCACAAAATATCTAAAATTGAAAGTGTCCAGTGATGAATGGCTATATATAGTCTAAATACAGATGTCATATATTATTTCTTTCACTGTGTCAATCATTTTAGTTTTCAGACTGGGTGCCACAGTTGTAAAAATAATTTCAATTTAATTAATATGTGAGCAAATTTAATGGATTAGAGAAACAAAAACATATCTTCCTCATATGTCATAGATAGAAGAAAACATTAACAATTGTTTGATAATCAGAAATGAGATATGGTGTAAATGTCATCAGAACACCATTGTACTATAATGACAAATAGACATGAATAATTATGAGCCAGAAAAAATTGTATAAATAGCAAATTTTGAGCTTTGGGGATGATTTTTCTTATACATAATTGGTAAAACTTATTGTTAGGCTGTAATGAATTAAAACACTTTAGCATAAAAAATTACAACTTCTAAGTGAAGGTATAAAAGGTAGCTATAAATAGTGAGGCAAATTTAATATGATTGAAAATAGTGGTAGGAAAAAAGCATAATAGTTGGGAGTTATGGTATAATATTATTTTTAGAAAGCAACACAATAAATAATCTAATTCAAATGTATCATTTTCAGATAATTGGAGGAAATTTTGGTCTTAGTTATGATGAAGCTAAAGCTCAATTAGCATTGTGGGCTATTATGGCTAGTCCACTATTAATGTCTAATGATCTTCGACAAATTAAACCAGAATTCTTAGCACTGCTGAAAAATGAAGAAGTAATTAAAGTTAACCAGGATTCCTTAGGAATAATGGGAAAAAGAATATATTCTGTAAGTATATATCAAAAACATTTTTTAAATATATTTTTACTAATATTTTGGAACATATGTACTTTATATATACCTAACTCTTAGTGTTCACACTAAAAATAAAAAGGGCATGGTGCTATTCACTAAAAAGGGCACTACTGCAGCAGAAAAGGTCACTTTTGCAAGAAAAAAATTATTATTGCATTTAGAAGGGGTAAGGAAAAAAAAAGCAGGAAAATACATAATTTTTAAATATGATAAATCAAGTAACATTAATTTTGAATGTTTTTATGATATAAAAATTAAAAATACAATTAAAACATGATTGCATAGTTTCATGTTCTTTTTCTGAAAGAAATGAAACAGATTCTATCATTTATGAGCACACAAATTTAGAAAACTACAGAATAAAAAATTATTTATTAAGTAAAAATCTCTGGGTAAAACCAGTGGTGCATTTTACTACTTTTAAAAAAGGCAAGATGCATTTTGTAAATTTGAAAAAGGGCAGGGTACTGCACCCTTAAAAAATTGTATAGAATGAACACTGTAACTCTATACTCCTCTACAAATATTTATATGATTTTTTAAAAATAAGGTGTTACCTCAAGAATTAAAAAAAAAAAAAAGTTTGGCTACTTTTATCACTTAATCTACTACTGTTCAAACTGTCTTGTAGCTAATCTTGTGGTGTCCCTTGATGTTCTTGAAAAATAAAAAATCATACACGACACATAAATTATGAAATGCTGTCCAACATTATCAGAATATTGTAACAGAACTTCCTTTTTTCATACAATGAAAGAGATATATATACAATTTAGAAAAGGCATAACACAGTAGAGTAAATAAACCTGTTAACTGTAATTACTGTTGATAAGAGATAATGGAGGTAAATACTTTTGACCAACCCTATACATGTTTTATAGATTTTTAGGTAAACACATAGCGAAAATTAAAATTTAATTTAGCTAAAGAAGTAAAAACGTTTTTCTGGCAACTATCATTCAATCTTTTTTTTTAAACATTAAAATGCAGTGAGTTGATAGTTAGAAATTTTTGTTTTAATAAATAAAATTGTTGAAAAGGCAAACTGTCCCCTTAATAATCACATGTCTGATAGCTTAGTGAAGTCAATTTTCACTGCTCCAGGAGTGAATCAATTGACAATAATGGGCTTCTGGCCCATTACTGGTTCTGATGAACAAATAACTAAATAAATTACATGCAAAAGCTTAGAACCTCGAAAAATACTTAATTTAAATAAATCAAACATAAAAATTGTCATATGCTCTAACAGTGGCCCCCATGCTCACTATTGGTACAGTTAAAGAAAGTGACTCAGAAGTGAATCTTCTCTCAAAATTAATGCTCAATTTTCAATTTTTTGGACAAATTAACAAATTGTTGACAGTGTAATAGAATATATCAACAGCAATTTAATAATTTAATATAACACATACTATTAAAGAATTACTATTTTAAATAAAAACTTGTTTCTTGTCTTAAAAAAATTCTTTAAAATTTCCCCCCCCCAAAAAAAAAATTGAGACACTCTAGAAAATAAATTTATGCACCAACACACACACACAAAAGAAAACACACACACAAAAAAACATTCATTTCAGTTTATGGACAGTTAACATTTAAGGATATTATTCAATCAGATTTCTTTCCCTCATTTTTCAAAAATGCATTGTCTTGTTTTAAACTTGAAAAATAAGTGGCATTAAGTACATTTACTTTAATAACATTTCATGCCTTACCAAAAGTCAAAACAAAGTATGCATGATTAAAATGTATTTAAGAAAGTTCCACTAGATCTCAGTTTAGAAAATAAAAATGTAAAATGCATAATATTTATTGAAATTTGCATATGATCTTTACATTTGCTTTTGAAAGAGGAAAGTTTTTTTTGTGTGAATTTATGTAGATTTATAAAATTTTACACATCTTGATAAAGCTATAGCAAAACAGTTTTTACTAAAAGCATTTTGTTTCAATTTGAAAATTTACTGGATTACATTTTGTGATCAATCAATTACATTATTATCACAGTGTATAGGGGTAAATATGTGTTCTACAAAAAATTGTAATTAAAAGGATTTCCAGTTGCTTTATATTAGTAAATTTAATGAGAATTATAAGTTTTATATATAAAATAAAATTATTAATAAAAAAATTATGAAATTTTGTTTCAATTATGTTTCTTTTGTTTCAATTTGAAAATTTACTGGATATATTTTTGTGATCAATCAATCACATTATCATCACTGTTTAAAGGGCTATATATGTGTTCAATAAAAAATTTTAGTTAAAAAGGACCTCAAATTGCTTTACAATAATAAATTTAATGAGAATTATATGTTTTATATATTTAAAATAGAATTAATAAAATTTAAAAAAATTATGAAATTTTCTATATTAATTTAAATGCTGCTTTATACTAGTAAATTTAATGAGAATTATATGTTTTGTAGTTAAAATAAAATTATTAATAAAAAAAATGAAATTTTGTTTCAATTAGAAAATTTACTGGATAGTATCAATTATATACATCTTTCATTTTTATGCATTTTTTCAATGTCCCGACATGAAGAATGAGTAAATAATAATTTAAACTTCTGAAATAAGATGTTTTTCAACTGCAATTGTGCATTTTAATGAATTTGAAAATGTTGTATAAACAGAGTATAAGAAAATAAATAACATTAATAACTCATAAAAATAAATTAACATACTCTTTTGTACAATGAGTTATGCTTCTTCAAGGTAAATATATCAATATAATAGTAATAAATAAATAAAACATTTAGACAGCTATAAATTATACTTATGAGATTTACTATAAGTAATTTTGTGTTTTAAAAATAGAATATTCATTAATTTAAAAACTTTATATAAAACAAATGTATTGAATAAATTAAGACGAATCTTCCATTTAGAAATCTTTCTTAATTATATACTTTTTAAATAAGTCCCATGAAGCTTGCCTAAATTAGAGGTCTCACTGGATTAAAATTAGTATAAAACATAAGTCATTAAATATCTTCAAATACATTTTCATACTAAAATCATACATAAAAATCATAAACATATAAATATATTTTTAATTTCTACTTAAGGGATAATTTTCTATGCCCATGCCCCTTAAAGAATGAAAGGATAATTATACTCTAAAAGCATCATTTTTTATTTATTTTTTTTTTTTTTTTAATCAAATAAAAAACTAAGTATTAAAGCAGTTTGAACACATGTAAAGTTTTTACTGAACAGAAAACAGCACAACAAATTCTGGTAATTATTAATTTTTTGGAGGATTAAATAGATAAATCAGATTGCCAGTATTTTTTAAATCAAAATTTTTTCAATTTAAACCAACAGATAAAATGTATTTCTAATGTTAGCTTCAAGTCGATATTTTGTAATGAATCAATTTGAAGCTAAATTTCAATGCATATATTAATATGTTACAATTTTTGTATGAGAGAATTTTCATATTGCTATACGGACTAATATTTGAGGACCAATTCAAGCCAGAAAAACTTGTTTTGGTCAAGCACTATTGCACAAAAAATTTCACAATAATGTATTTGCATTTAATGATAAAAACAGTCTCAATTAGTATAAACCTTTTAAAACTCCGGTTTTCTACTAATTAAGACTCCGGGAATGAAAGGAAGAAAGATTTTGCATTTAAAATATAACTAATCTTTTTTTTTCTTCTTTTCTTTTTATAGAATAACAGTATTGAAATATGGAAAAGACCAATAAGCCCAATGAGCTCTGGTGGCAAATATTCTTTTGCTTTAGTATTCTTCAACCTTAGGACATTAGGAGGACCAGTCGTTGTAACAACAGAATTTAACTCTTTAGGGCTTGAAAAAGCTAGTACTTATGACATTTATGATGCATTTGATGAAAAGGACATTAAAATAGATCTTGAAAAGAATGAAATTACATTAAAAGTAAATCCTTCTGGTGTCAGGATGGTTATAGCCAAAATCATACAGTGAAATGTATTAACATGCATTGCATTTTGTAAATGTGTCATAATTGTAAAAACACAACACAATGTTTAATATGTAGTGTTCTTAAATTTCAAAACAAATCTAGTTTTTTTTATTTTTATTTTTTTGAATAATGTATAGTTAAAATCATATACTGTTGCTACTTCTTTTAATCTGGTAAATAAATAAATGGAAACAATTTTTTCTCATTTTTAATGCTTTAAAGTAATTGTATTGTAATTAGCATAGAAGAAATCTTACTATCTAAAGCATGGGTGAAAACAGAATTTGGAGAAAATTATTTCTTTAGTTACAATGATGTTAACTAAAAATACTATTCAAAATGTATTTTTGAGATCAAATGAATGTTTAGTTTGGTACTTATCTGTTGTACTACTTTCTTGCCTTAGCAAGATAGAGAAATTTTTAAACATTTTCTGGCAACCTATTCACTGTTTCATAAGCATGAGCAATTTTTTGAATATTTATACAAATTATTAATTGTAGAGAAGCTATTTACTTCTCAATAGATACATATAGAAGTTATTTATTTAAAACATGTAATAAGATGCAATTTTTTTGTATATACATAAGCAAGTGTTTCTCAGTTCATAAGCTTCTGTTTTCATAGCTGTTTATATTGTTTGGCTACAAATCTCACTTATTTTAGCCTAAATTGAACAAAACTTTTTATAAAAGCATTAAGGCCCTTATAACAAAGAAGTATCTATATTTTAATAACATTGACTAATTAAAGAATAAAGTTATTCATTTTTTTAAAGATGGTTCTTCTCTTTCAATTATTGATCCATATTTCCCTTTTTTTACTTGAATTTATTTAAAACACATTCAAGATCTTTCATCTAATTATGTAACGTTAAGGGACCACTTCACTGAAACTCCTGATCATGAAATGAAATGTAAACCAAAGGGAAAACTTAGAAGAGCTATTGCTTATTACTTAATATAATTAATAAAATATAGTTTTCTCCATCAAAAAATAGAGGTTAGATGATGATAATGTATGTTTAAAAAAATAATAATCATTTATTATCATTTATTAAATCACTTCAATAAAATTTACCAAGAAATTTTTTTTTAAATGCACATCATTGACATCTTATGCCTACTTTCTGATAGAAAAACTACATTTTAATAATTATATTAGGTAATGTGTAATGGCACTGTGTAATAGCACTCGTAAGTTTTTAACATTAATTTTTTTATCACGCAGTTTCAGTGAAGTGGTCCCTTAAACAAATTATTCTGACCATGTAGGAAATGTTTATAAGCTATGAATTTTGTTTTGATACTTTTCATTTATTATCTTAGAAAATTTCAAAATTCCTTTCTTGCATTGTGCACTCATAAATATGAAAATGTAAGATACAGTACAATTAATAAAGGTTTCATACTTAAATGCTCTACATTTGCAAAGAAAAAATAAAACAAAATTAATAGTAAATCTTTAAGTGGCCAATTATCTGAAATTCCGTGATCGTGAATACAGACTATCTAATATAATTATAAAAATACAGTTATTATAAAAAAGTAGACATGATGTCAACAATAGGCATCTTTAAAAATTGTCCCAGTAAATTTTAAGTAATTTAAAAAAGACAAAATTTCTTCAAGTAGAAATTTCAAACATGGAATTAAAATAAAGTTTTTAATACTTAAAATTTTGAGACAATTAAAAAAAAACACACATCATCCACATATCACATCTACTTTTTGATGGTGGAAAGTGTATTTTAATAGTTATATTAGGTAATGAGTAATTGCACTTGAACACTTTAAGTTTTACTAACGGTTAACATGGGATTTTGAAATTGAGAAGTTACAGTGTATTAGCCTCTTAAGATTAATCTTTTATATTTTGCTTATTATATTATATTAAGTGAAAATTATAAAGTGTCTTTAAAATCATTTATGTTTCTTTGCAATTAAAGAGAAAATACAAAATTTTCTTTTAAGTGTTTGTCAGTAGAATTATATGTATACTTCTGAATTATGCATATAATTCAGAAATTCTGAATTCTTCACTATTATCTGGATATATTTTATAACAATAGGTCAAATCTGTCACCCCTTAGTAGACATAATGGGCCTTAGCAAGACTTTGTTTTGCACCCTATACAGATGTACAATATTAATTATTTTTGAATTTGTCTCTATTAATGATGTCTTAATTAAAACAAAGAGATATAATTTAAGAGCACTTTTAACAATAAACTTGATCTTATTAAACCAATGATCAAAATATAAGAAATTGTAAAACATTTTTAATCGTATTTCATTTACTTAGAAGAAAATAAATACTGTTAAATTTTTTTAATTAAATATGCATTTCACATAGACTTGATATCCCACTTTCACATTCAACATTAAGTATTCTGTTATTCTTAAAAATTCTGGATGTTGTCAGATTTTAAATGTATTTGATTTAACATTTTAAAGAAAATCAAACAGTGACACCAGACAGCTTTTCTTTGTCCATCTTAAGATGCCTTACAAATATATAGAGGACAAACACTAAAATAACTGTAACAGTTTATTCAGCATACATGTATAAAGTTAAATAGTATACTTTGGTACAAACAACAATAGCAAATTGCTTATCATTTGAAAATTTGATTTTATAAAGTAATAAAATAAAGCATATATTTGGCACTACAAATTTCACTCCAAAACTGTTTTAAGAGATCACACAGGAGTTTCAACTACCCAGATATATTATTAACTATTCTATTCTTTTCTCTTTTTTTGCATATAAAAAATGAGCAAAAATCACTGACTGAAAAAAATTTCTTTAAACTGCTATTTTAAATTAAAGGGTTACATAACTTTAAAAATAATACCTTAGGGAAAAAGCTTTTGTAATAAGGCACATAAGCTTCCAATTATTAATGATATGTTAAAAACAAGATTTTTTTTTTTTTTAGTTACAATGACAGCATAGACATTTTCAATAAAATACAATTTCATTTGAATATCACACAGCTGCTTCTACCTTTTTTTTTCTTTTTTTTTTACAAACAATGCATACATATTTTTCATTTTTGCTGCTTGCTACACAACCATTAAAAGAAAAATGATCACCAAATAAAAAATAAATTATAGTACAGACAAAAATCTATATGTGCATTCAAGAAATCTCAAACCTTAATCTGTGTAATCAGAGCCATAACAAATATTACTAAGTCAAGGCAAAATAATGCACTTTGATTAAAAGCACTTTGACTATAATGCACTTAGACAAAAGAACAATCATAAGACATAATATAACAATGTCATTTGAAACTAAATACACAACAAAACTTAAAACAATCATAAATATACATTAAACAGTGCCTGGATAAATTGGATTAAAAAAAAAAAAAATAAGGAAACATTAAAAAGAATTATTTGCAAACATAAGAGATAATAAACAACAGTTTAGTTTGTCTTTAAAAAATATCACAAGTTTCTAACATGATTTAATATAATTAATAAATATAGAAGTTTTAGGCAAGGGATTTTATAAATAATCTCAATAGTAAAACAACAAATTTTGATACATCAGACTGTTACCAAGACATAATTGTTTTCAGACTCTTTTTTTTTTTTAAATCTTTATAGCAGAAAGAAAAATAAATTTAATATATCTGTCGCAAAAAACAAAAAGAAGGCATAAATAAAATATAAAAAAATTCTGGCAAGACAGCTGACATAACATAATTGTAGCTTAATACTTAATATGACATTAAAAATAAGAATAAAGTAACTTCATGCTAATATATGTTTTCATTTTTATTTATGATGAGATAAATGCAATTATATAGATGTTGAAAACAAATATGAAGTATGTTATTGATGAAATTGTTATGTTAAACCAAGATATATTTTTACAGAACTAAGTAAATTAATAAACTATTTTCTATTTCCAATTAAGAAGATTATTTTATCTGTGCCAAATTAAATGCATATAGGTTGGCAGGATGTTATTTCAAGAAGTAGTCATTTAGATATTAAAAATTTTACAAATGAACAGAAAATAATACTGTTAGTGCAACTTAAAAGATATTAACATGAACTTTATAGATAAAATAAAACATTCTTGAATGGTAACAAAAATGGTTTATGAGGTAGTTTAAACCATGCATCTAAAATCTACATGGATTCAACAATAGTTCTGAAAAAAAGAAAAATTCTAAAATTGTATGATTTAATAATAGCAAAATTTGAATCAAATGAAACCAAAAGTTTAAAAAACTGCAGGACATAACTAAATAATTTAAACTATTCAATGTTAGAATAAACATTTAAAATTACTGTAGACACCTTGAAATATTTATTGATAGCCAATCTATTTTACATTTCAGGTAAATTTATTTTGGACATAAAAGTGATTTGGACTAAAATATTGAAACAATGGTCAGCTTATAATAAAACTCCCAAATTTTAATAAGTTGAATGAAAAAGTGTGCATTTTTTATTTTATACACATATATATTATATAATAAAAGTATTGTGAACTTATTGCATTAGTTTAAATGTGAAAGATAAAAATACAGATCATGCATACAAAATTTTATGTAACAGAAGAGCTGCATCATCATTATATAATAGTGCTGAGAAAAGGGGGGGGGGGTACTTTTTTATAATAAAAGATTCAACTTCTGAAAAATCTTGGTACTAAAATACAATAACCTAACAGTTTTATAACTTATCTCTAGAAAATAGACTAAATGGCTTATTTGGAAATAGTGTCTGTCACTAAGTACACCAATCTGTTTTCTGACACACTGAATTCTGAGTATGTCATGATGTTGTTTTCTCCTAGAACATTATTTGTTTACAGCAACCAGATGTATGATTTAGTTCAATGAGATTTTATATAGAACTTTTATTTGCATTATGTATTGCAGAAACAGAAATGATCCATAAAAATGAATGAATATTCAATGATGAAATCTTTTGTTCCAAGAGACTCAATACCTCAAAAACTTTGAAAATGAGAAATCTCTGCTTTATATTTTTTAAGCTAAAACAATTCTAAAGTACATTTCTACAAAATTTCAGTGGCCTATCTTTAATAATAGAAAACTACAGCTATTTATCTAATACATGTTTTCTGTCGTGAATTAAGAGAACAGTTTACCTTTTCAACTTTTTTTTTACTTTAAGAAATATGGTTCAAATGGTGAACTAAATGACTGCCTTTCAATGTTCAATTAAAAGTACATTTTGAAAAAAATAATATATTTTTAACTGCATAATAAATTAAAATTTTTGATTTTTTTTTTTTTTTTTTTTTTTTTTTTTTTAAATAATGAAAAGCTTGAAGGCTAATTCCACATGTAGATTTATCTCATATATTAAAAAACATGTACAAAAAAGTTTAAATATCTATCTCAAATATAAAAAAGCCTTAGAATTTTTAAAACAAGAAAGTGGAGAAAATATGAAAACGAAGAAAAAGATATTTAAAGTTTTAATGTGTGTGGGCAGTTGCACTGGATGTATTAACAAAATTTATAATATTCTATGATATAATAATTGTCGTATGGGTAAAAATGAGGTGTCAAAATATTCACAATTAAACATATATTTAATATTTAAAACAAAAAATTATTTTTTAATAAAATTTCAGGTAAACTGCTCCCTTATATATTATGTACTTATCTCAGTTATTATTATTTTTATTTCAAAAATTTATTATTTTTAAACTTGCTAAAGTTTTGAGAAATGTGTGGTATTGTTTGATTTGTGATGGGATTGGTTTCATACATAAATCATTTCCATTTGAAATTTTTTATTCATATAGCTCTTTTAAAGCATAAACTCTTTTTTTCCACAAAAATAGGCAATACAGTTTAAATTTTATCTAAATTATCCCATTTTGTGAAAATTGTGATCTCAAACACTGCCTTTTATTTAAGGCAGTTTCAAATCTAAACTGGCTATTTTCTGACATAAGCCTGAATTTATATTTATTAGTAACTGGAAAAAAATACTCAGAGTATTTTATTCAGAAATTATGAAATCAAATGACATTTTGTTGTTTTCAATAAAGACAAGGTACATTTCAGAAAATTACCTTAAAGTTGACGTATTGAAAGCCTTGTCTGCCAGGCTGAGACAGGAAAAGCTCTTCTCTGCCAGAATTTAATAGAAACTTTGTAGTAAAGTATTCATTTGGTAACAGGTTTCATAACAATAATAGTATTATTTATTCTATTACATTAAAAATCAACAATCCCTATTGGATAATAATGCCTTTCAGTAAAGAAAAATTTATCTACCCTGCACTGAAACTCCCCGATTGTAGAACTCCATATCAGATTATGAGAAACTTTGAAGAGTGATGATTCATTACCTAACATAATTATTAAAATACTCTGTTAACCATCAGAAAGTAGTTATTAGATTCTGATAATGTGCATTTTCAAAAATTATCTCCATAAATTTTAAGTACATAAAAAATCCCTATAAACTTTGAAATTTATCATCTTCTTAGAAAAACATAAAATTTAAGGAGAC
Source organism: Maratus speculifer (assembly GCA_964019185.1). Lineage (NCBI taxonomy): Eukaryota > Metazoa > Arthropoda > Arachnida > Araneae > Salticidae > Maratus > Maratus speculifer. Next base: position 94,842,504 of record OZ025293.1, read on the forward strand.
AATTATTAAAGTTGCACATTATCAACATCTGACGTCTACTTTCTGCTAATGAAAATGACAGTTTAATAATTATTTTAGGTAATAAGTAATTGCCCTTAAAATTTCCTCCCATAGGTTAACATGGTATTTTGCGATTGAGAAATTTCAGTGCAGCAGCCCCCTTAAATGAAATGATGTGTTAAATAAAAGCAATAGTAATGATGTATAATATAATTTGCTACAAGGAGAAAATATTCACAATCAAGACAGACATGCTACAGGCTCAAAAAAAAAAAAAAAAAAAAAAAAAAGCTGAACTTTCACAAACTCACGGATTTTTGACAAAATTTGCATTTTTTTGCACAGTTTTGATAAAATATGTGTTTTTCTGCATTCCTTTAATGAAATTTGCATTCTCCATGACCATTTGATGAAAATCACACTTTTCTCCCCTGTCTTTTTAATGAAATTTGCATTTATCCATGATTCTTCAGCGAAATTTGGGGGGGGGGGTTCTCACCTTTTTTATCAACAGGATTTGCATATTTTCCACAATTTTTCATCAAAATTTGCATATTTTTCGCGTAATTTCCACGATCTTTCAGCAAAATTCACATATTTTCTGCGATTTTTCAACAAAATTTGTGTGTTTTCTGTGATTTTTTAACAAAATTAGCAATTTTTCTCTGATCTTTCCACTAAATTCACATATATTCTGTGATCTTTCTACAAAATCAACATTTTTTGCTTGATCTTTCCTGAAAATTCTTGCATTTTTTTGCAATCTTTCAACAAAATTTGCATATTTCCCTTGATCTTTCGACAAAATTCACATATTTCCGCCAATCTTTCAACTAAATTTGCATATTTTCCCTGATTTTTTTACAAAATTCGCATATTTTTTGCACAATCTTTCAACAAAATTAGATTATCTTTTACAATTGTTTGACGAAATTCCAGTATTTTTCAGCAACTTCTTCACGAAAATCACGTTTTCCCCACAATCCTTTGATGATAATTGTGTCTTTTCCCAATCATTAGATGGAAATCTCATTAACTCCCCCGATCCTGTGAAGAAAGAAATATTTTTGACAAATTTATACTTTTTTTTTTATCCTTAGGAAAAATTTTCGTTTTTCTGCAATCCTTGAAGAAATTTGCTCAATTTGGTGAGGTTTGTATTGGCGTTTTTGTTGCATTCCATCGGTTACCCCCCCCCCTTCCTCCAATAAAAATGTCAAAAATTTTTAATGCATATTTGCATCGATCCCAGGGATAGTAAAATTCATCGCCAAAAAAGCAGAATTCCGCATTTTTGCGGAAAAGTAACATGTCTGCAAGAGAAATGTTAAATGAAAAGAATACTTTCAACATAGTGCTGAAACTGATCAGGCTCATTATGAAATCAAAATCACAAGGGGGGAGGGGAGGGGACTGATGATTTGGGTGAACATTACAAAGCAAAGATGCTTTCTAAGTTGGGCTTTTTCAAAACACAAAGTAAAAAGACTCAATAATTAGGATTACACAGTGCAGCCAATTAATGAAGAAGACAAACTGGTAAACCTAACACTAGTTCTAATGAATTAAAAACATTTATTTCTAAACAGGCATTATATATAAAATATTTTTTAATCAATATCTATTTAGAAACAGTCTATTAGAATACATTGAAATAAGATAACTTTGTGTAAAACTGGAAAAAAAAAAGCGACTGACAAAGAGATTTAAAAAAAGGAGATGTTGAAAATTAATACAGTTAAAGATACTAATAAAAACTAGTATAAAATTTAAACTATGACAATGTAATAATAATAAAAAAAACTTAGATGCTTTGAAGAACAATGGGAACAAGAAATGTTTTATGTACAGAATTTGTAGAACTGGTAAATATGGCACAGTATACAAAGAATTCTGAATAGTTTATTGATGACAAAATATAATTTATAAACAATAAAATGTAAAAAAGAGGTATAGGTTGAAAAACTATGTAAATTCTTCAAGTGAAAAATATCAGATAAAAATATTTTTAAATCAATCAATAACAAACCAGAAGTCTATGGTACAAACAAAATTTTAAACATTGATAAAGAATAATACTGTTCTACATCACAATTGGAATATTGACACACTAGGACAAATCACTTGGATGGCACAGTCTGAAATGATAATGAATCACATTTAAAAAGCTAAATGCATGAAGATGTGTGATGAAGACTGGGAACAAAGTATGAAATATGTTCTAAACAAAAGTTGATGCAATACTTTCTAAAGTTTCTCTTATTTCTTTAAAATGGGGCCGTCTATCAGGATTATAATCCCATGTTCTAATCATCAATTCATAAATATATTCTGGTGTATTTGGGGGTGACTCCAATCTGTAACCTGTAATAAAAATGATACATAATTAATATCACATTTATATTTTAGGCCAACCAAGAGGTTAAAAATTGACACAAAAAGCAATTACAATCTGATGGCCAGTTGCAGTTAAAGGTATAGCTGTCTTTGTGCTATGATTCCTTGCAGATATCATACATGGTATGATCCAAAATTTCAAGAAATTCATTAGTATACTTTATAGATTAAATACGCTTGTTTTAAACAAAAAATTTTATTTAGTAAATGATGTGAAATATATACCTCAAAGAAAATGTTTTATTACATAGAATTTCTAGTTTCTAAATAGATATATATATATTTATATCTATTCCTTTTATTTTGACTTTATCATATGTATTACTTTTAAATCCAATTCTTAGAACACAAATTTTCACATCTTAGACAGACAAATGAGCTTGGGTTATCATTTTTAAATTTCAATTATTTTTCAGGTGCTTTCTTTTTTAGACTTTATATTTTTCTCACTTGCCTTTTCCACTATTTTCACAGTTTATTCTGCTTACCTTTTTCTAATCCCCTAAGAATATGCAGCAAATGCATACATTTTTTTCCTCTTAAAAATGTTTGACATTATCACAAATAGATGCTAGCAAACAGAAAAGTACTAAACACTTCATGTTGCTGCCAATGGAACAGCCTTTAATTAGATGCAGGTGTCAACAATATTTCTGCAATTCATCTCTTATAAAGACTTAAGTTATATAGGCTTAGTATCCAGAAAAGTAAGAAAAGTGTATTTTGAAAACTAAGATGAGCAGATTGATGACAATATGGTGTCAGAAGAAGAGCCTATTTAAGACTATAATAATATGGTATCATCAACTATTGTAAATACAATAATATGTAACAAGATAAATCCTTTACACTGCTTCTATCAGTATGAATTTTCCACCCATATTATTTACTCTGATTATGATGTGCAAAAGCATCCTTTCTTGGTCATGATAGATATATAATTTGAAGCTGTCTAATTCTAATTTCTATTCAACAAATTATTATATTCCATATTGTTTCCTTTTTATTTTTAATATTTATTCACCACAAATAATCTTAAAAACAAAAATTAATAAATCAAATTTAGTAATCATTATTTTTCTCATTTCTACATGAAGTAAATAAAGTCTCCAATAAGATTGGCCAGGTTCAGGAAAACCTGATCATCCATCACAAATGTTATCTTTTACACAAATTGGTCATACTGTGATTTCACAAAGAAGTTATTGTGTGATGTCATAAAATGGCTTAAAAATGGCTATAATGACTTCACACCCACATTATGCGATATGCAATCAGTTTAATTTTATTATTTATATTGTTCAACAAATGAGCATTTCAAATACAAATGGAATTAAATACAGTCACTGTTGGTACTTTATACACCTTAACACTATGTTAAAGCAATCAAATACCAATAAAATATAAAAGATTCTATGTTTACACAGCATTTTGAAAAGATATTTTAAATGAATGTACATTTTTTTTTTTTTTTTTTTTTTGAAATAGACACATACATCGCTGGCCTCCAAAAGTTACGGTGCAATATGCTTTTCGAAACTCACCATTAAAAAAAATGACAGCAACAATAAACTTCATGGTTTATAATAATAATAATAAACTTTTGCTGGATTTTTTTAAGGTGACAGGTAGTCAGATGAATGAAAATGGGGGCTTTTACAGGCTGATGCTGCTAGTTGTCTCAATGTGTCTCAAAGTATGGTCCAATGATTTTGGGACCAAAATCAATCTAAAGACTCTGTTTCCAAAAGACTGTGTCTAGAACACATGTTCCAAGCCGACTACAAGTTATAATACTGCAGAAGTCCCTTTTCTAGCTCTTTTAACCTGAAGAAGAAGATACACTACTGTGTTGGAGCCTGTTGCAAATTACTTAGTAGCACAAGGAAGAATTTCTACTACTACGGTGAGAAAGCATTTTCCAATGCAGATCTTTATGCAAGATAACCAGTTGTGTGTACTCCCCCCCCCCCTCAACAGACAACAGAGAAGGGCACACTTATGCTGAGAAGAGAACACTTTTCTTGGACTAGACAGCAATGGGCTACTGTAGTCTTCACAGACAAATCTCGTTTCACACTGGCGAGCAATTCTAGATGTTTGCTTATCTGGAGGGAACATTGCTGAAATACATAGGTACAGAGGTGGTGAAATCAAGGTCTGGGCAGGGATCTCACTTGGTGGTCAACCTGACCTGCATGTGTTCCATGGAGGAAGCATGATTTATGCGAGATATCAGAATCAGATTCTTGATCCTCATGTCCACCCATTCCAGTGTTTTTGGTAATGATTTCATTCTGATGGATGATAATGCATGACTTCACTAAGTTGTGGTTATTGAGGATTATCTTCAGGCTCATGGTTTGGAGAGAATGCAATAGCCAGCTCACTCTCCAGACCTGAATTCAGTAGGACATCTTTGGGGCTATCTTGGCAGACAAGTTGCTGCTTTAAGTCATTTTCCAAGGACAGAGAGACCTTTTCCATACATTAGCTGGAACAAAGCTTACTCTATGCCTGGTCCTCGTTTCCCATTTCTGTGTTTGACAACGTAATTGACAGCATAGAAAGGCCATACTGCAAATGCATTCAAGTCAGGAGTGGATACTTCCTTTATTAGAACTCATGTTTGTAATGATTTTATAACATTTTACCACATAATACTGTGAGGTAATGTTTTCTCCAAAAATCGACTTTTCTCCAAGATTGCTTTTATTATTATTATTATAAATCCTTTTTGTGTTTATCTTATGTAAATTTCTATGTCACATTCAATAGATAACTGTTTAGTGCACATTTTTACAAAATTTGTTGTTTCTATAATTATTCATTTCAACATTAAACACAACAAACCGGTTGTACTTAACTTTTTGAAGCCAGCGTATAAAACAAGAAAAAAATTCTATAAACTCTGTGTACCGATTTTTAAATGAATATATGTATACTCCCAGCATTATACTAAGGTAATAAAACACACACAAAAAAATTATATCTATAAAAGATTCTGTATTGCTACAGAATTTTGTAGAGATATTGCAAATAAATGTACATTTTTTTATTATTTTGGAAACAGACACCATGTACAGTAAGAAAAAAATACCTATAAACTATGCATACAAACTTTTAAATGAATGTATATTAATTCATTCTAAACTTGTTCATAATGTACATGAAAATGACAACAAAATGTCTAAAACTAAGATTATCTCTATTATAAAATTAATAATAAACTGTTTATAATGGCAAAGAATTAAATATTCATATATTCAACACTTAGAAAATACTCGCATGCATTTTTCTAAAATCCAAAAACTATTGAAATGAATCAACACTATCAAACTGAAACCATTATTAAACATGAAACTCCTTTGAAAAACTTAAAGATACATAGTAGTGCAACGCTTCTAATATTTATTTATATAAGTTTAAACAAACAGAATTTTAATTTAATGCTACAGTTTCTACCAATTAAAACTATGAAGTTTGTATGCTATAAAATTAAATTAAACATTGTCTGTTGTTACAGAAATTGCTTTGAAAATCTATAACAAACGATAAATGAAAGATGAAATTTGTAACAGAATTTTAAATCAAGTCTTCCCCCCCCCCCTTACCTGGAACTTAGTTTAAAACAGCCCTTGCAACAGTTCTGAACAAGAATGTTTTACGTTTATTTCAAAGAAAAAATGTTTCAGAGGTAATTTTTCAAGCTTCATCAAACAAAATTGCATCAATTTGATTTTCTGGAAAGTTTGAACTTTCAGAGATCTTTGAGAGTCTTTTACAGCCCACTTCAAAATTCACCATTTAAATGATCGTGAATGAATGAAGATTTACCTGAATCAATCATTTCTCTTGCTTTGCTATTTGACCACCCAGCATATGGGGTACTTCCCAAGGAAAAAATTTCCCACATAAGAACACCATAGCTCCAGACATCACAAAGACTAGTGTACCTGCCTATAAATACATATTTATGAATAAGTTCATCACAAATAAATAATATGATAAAGTAATAATATCCTAAGACAAAGCAATTTTCAATCAAAATTTATAAAAACAATCTTCCACAACATTACATAATCTTCTGTTTATACATTAGTACCCTTTTTTTTCATTCTTTCTAGAGCAACACATCCTCTCATTTTTTATATTGCATTATTTGGGATCACAAGATAGGACAATTTTTGTTCGTGATACATATCATTTCACACATTGTTGAACTTACTTTTTAAACATGGTCCAAATATGTTTGGATCAAATCACATTGCTCAATTTTTTTAGTAGTAATAATAGCAGTTTTTTTTCATTAAAATTCTATTCATAAAAAAAAAAAAAAAATAAAATGTATCAATTTTATAGTAATATAGTTCAAATCACTCTGCCTTTCCTAATAATAATAGTAATTAAAAAATCTAGTATGAATTTTTATTTGGGTATTGTTATACAGTAGACTCCCTTAAATACTTAATTAATTGAAATTTTCAGTTCTGATATGAGGACAAAATTTGACTTTTTCATTCTTATACCAACGCCATATACTTTTTAGTCTGTAATTTCGTTAATATTATTGAATATATTATTTCTCATGAAGGAAGAATAAATTTATTTCTGAAAAAATTCAATATATTGTTGATATCACTGGTAATCATAATCTTTTTATCAAATATATTTATGCATTAATCAAGCATTTTTGGTTATTAAGAGAGCTTAAACATGAAATAAAACTCTGTTATTTTATGATTTTGATGAGAATTAGTAGTGTATCTTTATGAAGCAAGTTTCATTAAATAATTTAAGAAAAATGCATTTCATCTTTATAATGAATATTTTAGTATACATTACTGATTATTTATTTGACCTTTGCTTTTAATATTTTAAATCATTTTGAAAATAATTTTTATTTTATTACTTTATTTAATTATTTTAATATTTTATTATATTGTACACATTCATTACAATTTCCATTGCATTATTAATTGCATTCAAATTACTGTTTGAAAAATGTAAACAAAGCAATGATCAGAAATCCGCAAAATTCTAAAATTTGCACAACTTCTGGTCCCAAGCTGTGAGGATTTGAGGGAATCTGCTGTATGTGGTCATTTGCTCATAATAGATAAATAATCTGTTGAATTAATACATAACATATATATATATATATATATATTAATAATGTACTTGCTAAGATTGAAAAAAGTTATTCTTGTTTCAAAGAGACACTTTTTCAACATTTTCACACTACATTGGAAATGTTTTTGACATGCTTCTAAAATTATTAAAAAAGTTCTTTAAAAAAATTTCTTATTATTTATCTGCACTTGAAATACAGAAAAAAAATTTAAAAACCTTATCTCTTATTTTTTTTTCTGTTGGAAATTCTTTTAGAATAATCTACACTTGCGATAATAACAATAAAAAATCCTGGTCTCTCATTTATTTTTGTCGGGATGCTACTCCCAAGATATTTTAATTGAACCTGTAATAAATAAATAAACTTATCATGTTATTTACTTTTATTCTACTTAATTTTGCTAGCTAGATCAAATAATTGTTTAAAAAAAATCTTATACAGGCATGTCACTCAGAAAATAACAAAAAAGAAGAAATTACACAAAAGTAAAATTTGTAACATTTTCTATTATTTATGCATGAATTTTATAAACCATATTGTTTATAAACTAAACAAATTATAAAAAATGAAATTTGTAACAAGTTATTTTTTAACTATCTTTAAAAAAATAAAAGAAAACCCTTTTTTTATTGTACAGCTTTTACACTTGCATATTTCTAAATGCACATTGCCTAAACAGCTTGAACTATGTCGTTAATTCATTGTGTATAAAAACTTACATGAATAAATAAACATAATGCTTTAGTTCACAGTATTTTATATCAATTGAGGTACCGAAGCAACAAAACAATGAGCTTAGGAAATAATTTTTTATTGCTCCATTTTAAATCAGATTCAATCAACCAGTGATAAATTTTGCTGTTATACCGACAAAAAATGCCTATAAAAATCAAAATCATAAATGCAAGATGCCTAAATGCATAAATGCAAGTCTTTAGGTCTGATATCTTTTAGGTTTCAAATTTCAATAATCTAACAATTTCTGTTATTCATACTGTGAAAAGAGCAAAATAGAACATTATAAGTCTTGTGGAAATTTTTGTGGGCACTAAATGATTAAAAATATTTAAAGATTTCTATGTAGAAAATAATTTGTAAATTTTGGGAACAACTTGAGATTTTTTTTTTTCCCCCAACTGATTGATGAAATTTGTTTGATGATTTTTTCTGCAACCAAGAGACAAAATTCACATTTTTTTCCCCTCGAATGATTACTAAAATATGTAAATTTTTTAGTCACTGACTGACGAAATTCACAGTTTTTCTTCGATTGATGATGAACTTCACAGTTTTATTCCATGAGTGAGTAGCAAAATTTTGCAGGTTTTTTTCATGATCGTGTAATGAAAATTGCACTTTTATTTTGGATACATTAGATAAAAATTGCAATTTTATTTTGTGATTGTTTGGTGGAAATTGTAGCTTGATATCACAGTCATTTGGCAAAAATCTATGTTTAATATCATGATCAGTTGGCTATAATCATTATTTGATATTGTGATTGTTTAATGAAAATTGTCGTTTCATATTGCAATCACTTGCTAAAAACTGCAGTTACATTTCATGATCATTTGATGAAAATTGCTGTTTTATTTTGGGACAGTTTGATGAAAATCATGGTTTGATTTCATAATCATTTGATGAAGATCAATGTTTGATTTCACAATCATTTGGAGAAACTTGAGGGTTTTATTGCATGAATTTTTGATGAAAATCACAGTTTCTCCAGTGATCATTTGACGAAAATCCCAGATTATTAATAATTTAATAAAAACAGCAGACATCCACCATTTAGTAGAAAAGTGACCTCCCTGCTTATGCACTTCTTAAAAAATTATATATTTTTTAAATAAAATAAACTTACTGCAATACAAAATTTTGAATGAACAAATCATCAAATCAATATGGTGATTCAAAATTTACTTGTAAAGTTTGTTTATTTAAAAATGAAATCTGATAAGTAAGTGTGATTATATTTGTTAACTTAAGGTTTCTCATCTGGAAGTTGAACTGCAAATTAAATGTTGGTGATGAATAGACTGGAAAAACAAGTCAAGGCTGTTCTCAAATTCACTGCTCAACAAACTTGAAACCTTTTTACATGCATGCGCATTTTTAAACATAAAAGTATAAAACTGGCAGATCTGACCATGGAAACGAATTAGAATCAAAGGGTCATTCCATGCTATATCAACCAGTGACTCAACCTGACCCTTTCTGATTTCAATGAAACTGCTAGGGATCATTCTCTATGATGATATAAATTAGAGCATATCATATTTTTTGTTTATTGCTTGTAAATTTTTATACAATTTTTATTCAATTTTGAATTTCTCAAGTTCTATCAAACATAGAAAATTTTATGACCACTCATTTCAAAGAGGAGTTTATAAGGTTTAATTTGATATGCAAGTCAACTATGTATAGTTAAAATAAATAAAATTTAAAATTTTTTAAAATTTAAAATTTGAAAACTTTATAGATAGTCATTTTTAAAAATGTTGAAATATTTTTATGTTTGTTGTAATATTATAAGCTTTAAATTCTGAGATTTTTAGAGTGGGATCTCAATGGGATCAGGAGTTATTAAATAAAAACAAATATTACCATTAAAATAGCTGTCAGCCTACTCATACCCTTAACACTCTATAAGCATATATACATGTTGTAATAATATAGCATGACTTACTGGTTTTTACTTTATTCCAATTTTATCTTATCTTTATCTTATTTCCAATCCCTTTATCTTGTTTTTCCTTATTCCATGGCATATTCTATTTCTTAGTCGGTTACTTATTTGTTTACTTTCGATTTGAACATTTTACATGTGCGTTCATGATCGTTTTCTTCCGTCTGATCGCGATTTGCGATCTTCGCAAATCGCAACTTACGAATAGCCGTATCTCCATATCGCAAGACAGGACCGCTTTCGCTCAACTTCGGCAGACGCAAAGGGGGCGTTGCTTTCTGGCGATGTCTGGAATCGCGAGGGGTATTTAAAGCAGTCGGTTTGTTTTGACTGCCGGTGGTCTGACGATGTTTTGGTCTAGCAAAGGCCGTACGTTATTTTAAATTTCAGTTATGGAAGTTTACGTTTGTAGTTTGTTTTAGTTTTGAAAGATGATGTTGTTTTAAAGGTGAATCCAGTTAATAGATAGTGAAAATATTTTGCTGAACATTTGTTGTGATGAATTGTTATGACATCCAAGGTTTTTTTTCTTTTGAACTTTTCCCGGACATTACTTTTCCGTCATCATCTGTTTTGAGAAATCTGTTTTCTTCCAGTTATGCTACAGTGAGTAGTTTGTTTTGCAGCCTGTACAGGTCATTTTTTTTTTCTTTACCTTACGTCATGCCGTTTAATTAATTAAGTATTTTTATTGTGTTAAAGTATAACTTTAATTTTATAGATAATATAATTTCAGAAATTACTTTTTTGGTTGATTTTACCAGATATAGTTTATGATTGTTTATTATTTTATATATACATATATTTTTATTTTGAATATGTTTTTCTTGAAAATAAATGTTAGATTATCTTTTAATTAAATGCTTCTTTACTGACTCTATGACACTACCACAGATTGCCAATATTTATTTCAGGTCACCAATTTTAATTTTTCTATCTCTGCTTTAGTTTTATATAATTTTAGAACGGTTCTGGCTTCAGAACCGATCACGGGTTATGGGCCGAAAGCTACTACGCTTTTTAACCTGTTATGGTGGCCATAACCTTCATTGGCAATATCATAAACTAGTGGTAGCATGCGGCCATTAGACCTCCAAGTGTTTTCTAGTGGGGGGGGGGGGCGCAATAGCATTTTTTTGATAAACACTTTTAATTTCTCTGGCTTGAAATAGAAATGTTTTTTTGGTATAATTTTTTTTGTCGTACTATCTGACAGTTTTAGAGTACGTTTTTTTTTTGAAAAAAAATTCTTTTCCTTTCTGTTTAATTTTAATTAAGTCTAGTTAAGAGCATGGCAATGACCAATGTACAGGTTAGCATAAACAAACTAAATTCTCACAACTATGCAACCTGGGCAGCGGACGTAAAATACCTGCTGCTCGATAAAAATGCTTGGGGCATCGTGAATGGTACTGAAGAGGCTCCGAATACCAGTGATGCAGTAGCCACAAAAGAATATCAGGCACGGCTCAGATCGGCACTGTCCATAGTATATCTGAACGTCGAAAATGAGTTCCGGAGAATCATAGAAAACATCGATGATCCTCATGAAGCATGGACAAAGCTGAAAACTCATTTTCAACCTGACAACCGTGCTCGCCATATGCAGCTCTTCGGCGAGATCCTATCCTGCAGAATACAGCCTGATGAGCTGGTCGACATGTTTGCTGCACGTCTACAAAGACTAGCCAATCAATTGGCTGCCATGAATGAGCCGATAAAGGAAATTTATCTGACATTCCAGTTGCTGCGATGGCTCCCTAAGAAATTTGATAATCTCGTCCAGGGAATTTTGCGATGGCCCGAACGGCAGTTCAAGTTTAAAGATGTCCTGACCGAGTTGGTAGCTGAAGAGTCCCGCATCAAATTACGAGAAGAGGACAGAGGTAACCTGGTCCAGTCCCATTTTTCCCGAGCTCGCACACCCAAGAGGTCCGCCTATCAGCCTAAGTTTAAGGGAAGATGCCACAGGTGTGGACCATGGAACTATTAAATAGGGGGAACTGACATATCCTTAAAATAGTGAAGCTTCAACTGTAACCGTTTTCGTAGAGGGTTCATTACTATGATAGCAAACTCCTACCAGTAAATTTATACAGAGAATTTCTCTTTATCTAAAAGCTTCATTAATGGAAAATTTCGATAAAAAATAATGGCAAAAGTCGATATTCAATTTTACTTGTAAATGTTTAATGTCGCAGCAATAATTCCGCCATATTTTGACAACCAAGAAAACATTTTGTCAGTGTCAGTAAAACGATTATAATACATGGGCAAACTGATACCAGTAAAAATAAACAGAATCTTTTTAAACATATTTGTGAGAAAAATTTCAATCAATAAGGCTCCAAAATAAGATGAACGTTTCTATTTAAGCTTTCTAATGGAAGTTTTCAATGCGGTAATGAGAAACTTTGGATCCGATTAAGAAAAATCAGCAGCCATCTTATGATAACCACCTCCGTTACTTCACTCACAATTGATAGACAATGCACTATATGTCTCCTCCTTTTATTCGTAACTCCATTGTGTGGACAAGCCGGCCATGTGCTTCGACAGTGCAAATTGCCTCAACAAGCCTCTAGTCCCGAATCCTGCCTCCATACTACTTCGAGAGACTCCTCAGACTCCTCATTCCAGAACTCCTCAGTATCCAGAGGTTCATCTGTGTCCAGTCCAGTTCGAGTCCAACCCAGTAATCCCAGACCTAGCAGAGATGCGTCTCGCAATAGAAACAGAACCAGACGTCAATGTAAGCCAACAAGCCAGGTAAATTACCTCATTCAATCTAATCTTAGTAACATTAAGTGTGGTGGAGACACCTGGGTCTTTGACACAGGTGCCTCGCACCACTTTTGCAAAGATAAAAATCTATATGTAAAATTTAAGCCTTTGCACAATGAGGAGTTGGCTGTTGCCGTTGACGGAGCGACTGTTCCTATTGAAGGGACCGGACTAGTGGACTTAAAAATAAATGGGGAGATGGTTCGTTTCGGCGATGTTATGTATTGCCCAAGTTTAAGGCACAATTTGATATCTGGCCCTAGGCTTGATAAAACTGGTGCCAAGTTCAGAGGAGGTGAGGGTAGGGTTAAAGCATATCGTGACAGTGGTACCCTATTTCGAGCTTTTCTTAAAGATGGCATTTACTGCCTGTACCCAGATCCTAACCCTAAAAATAAAACAAACTCAAAATAGTCAAAGTCCTAAAAAGGTGCATTTTCAAGCCTCTACTGTCCAGAAGGACGACTTTAAGTTATGGCATAGACGTTTTGGACACATTAGTTCCACTTTAATCGAACATACCGTAAAATGTAATGGTCTAAGGGGCTTACCACCTATTAAAAGTAAAGATTTTGAATGTGAGACATGTAGAATTAACAAACAGGCGAACTTCCTTCCGTCCTATAAATCAAATAAGATCAAAACGACCCCTTGAATTATTTCATACTGACTTGTGGGGACCGACACAAATAACAGGTAGAAACGGCAAGAAGTACTTTCTAACTATAACTGACGACTTCTCACGAAAAGTATCAGTCTATCCCTTATGTAATAAATCACAGGTATTCAAGGTATTCACTAATCATGTAAAAAGAGCTGAAAGATTTTTAGGCACTAAGGTAAAAGAGGTCCGTAGCGACAATGTTCGGGAGTTTGACAACGAAGCATTTACAAGATACTTTGAAGAGAACGGGATACATCATGAGTTTACCAACGTGTATTCTCCGGAACAGAATGGGGTCTCGGAGCATTTAAATCAGACTATAATGGACGGGGGCCCGCTCAATACTTAATGAAAGCAAACTCAGTCTAAAATTCTGGCCAGAAGCAGTTCTATACATCGCGTACACACTAAACAGGATATGTCATAAAACACAGAAAAAGACACCCTTTGAGTATTACTGTGGTAACAAACCCTCAATATGACATCTACGCCCTTTTGGTACTGTGGCATACGTGGGGGTGCCCAAACAGTTAAGAAACTCAAAGTTTGATCCTAAGGCCAAAAAGGGGGTTTTAGTGGGTTACGCGATGTCAACGAAAGGCTACAGGGTATGGATCCCCGATACAAATAAAATAATAGAAACCATAAATGTTAGATTTGGGGATGAATCTGTACCGAGAAATGTTCACAGACATAGCGAGCAAGGCCCAAGTTATACAATAGGCACAAACCCTTTTACAACTTCAGAGCAGCACAACGGAAGCGACCTGGGACCCACATACATTTTAAGTTCAGAACAACCAGAAATTGACCCTTTGACCGACCTTCAACCTGACAGATTCCCTTTAGAAAGATCACCATCTCCATCACCTAAGCCAGACACCTCAGAATCCGTTGAACCCGCCTCCGTTCACTCATCTGAGGATGAAAGTGACGAGGAGGGCGAGGAATTCTCGAGAACACTGAGGGATGCTGTATAGTTCCGTAAGGCCATAACTGGGCCTGATAAGTCGAGAACCGACATCTATTATTATGAGATGGGTGAAACGTAACGTTTAAGATCACTCAGAGGAGTGCGGGAATACTGTCAGTCTAATGGTATAAAATTTGATCCAACCATGTTCAGTTTCAAAGGGGGAGAATAAATACCAGGGTATTGTAAAATCTACTTCCAGTGCTAGTTCAAGTCCTAGTTACACACCTCTACATTCATCTTTATCAGAAACACGTAAAACCAATATATGACTAGAAGACTCCATACCAAACACATATAAGCAAGCCTTAAAATCCCCTCAGTGGGAACTCTGGAGACAGGCAATGCAGGAGGAAATGAACGTAATAAATTAAAGACATGTATGGGAATTAACATCATTACCACCCAACACTGAACCTCTAGGCTGCAGATGGGTCTTCACCATCAAACGAGACGATAAAGGGCATGTGGCAAGATACAAAGCGAGACCAGTAGCCCAAGGCTACAAACAGGTCAGAGGTGAAACTTATGACGAGACATTTTCACCAGTTGTAAATTTTAGTCTAATCCACTTTTTCTTTGCCGCCCTAGTCTCATGTCTCGGATGGATTCACACGCAATGCGATGTGAAAGGAGCCTATCTGTACGCCCCTCTTTCAGATAACATTTACATGAAACAGCCTCCAGGTTTTGAAATAAAAGGGAAAGAGCATCTGGTCTGTAAACTCCAGAGGGCATTGTATGGCCTCCATCAGAGTGGCCGGGTGTGGTTTTATGAATTACATAAAATTTTAATTTCTCTTGGTTTTAACAAATTGGATTGGTGTAATTGCATTTACACATTCTCTAATTACGTTGTTTTATTATTATACGTTGATGACTTCGTTGTTTTAAGTAACCATCAGAAACACATAAATGAAATTTTAAAATTACTAACTGAACATTTTGACATCAAAATCCTGGGGAAAACACGTAAGCTTCTTGGGGTTGAGTTTGAGGAAGATAGGGAAGGTGTAGTGTCAATTCATCAAATGCAATATATTGATGATATCTGTGCACGGTTTAAGGAATTTAACTTTCCCATCACTTCACTTCCCATAAGTAAAGGAGTAGAGTACTCCAAAGCACAGTGCCCTCAAACAGATACTGAAACCCAGGAGATGTCAAAATATCCATACAGAAGTGTTTTTGGGATGCTTATCTTTTCTTACAAGCAGGACTCGCCCTGACATATCCTATGCTGTAAACATCTTCAGTCAATTCCAGAGTAATCCTAGTATCATCCACTGGAATGGTCTCTTAAAATTACTAGGATATGTACAAAGCACCAAACACTACAAACTGAGGCTACCTTGTCATCACATAAATCTAATAACATACACTGATGCTGATTTCGCCGCCAATCGCGATGACAGGACGTCAATGGGGGGACAACTTTTAATGCTAGACAAATCTCCTATCATGTGGAGGGCTTTCAAACAAAAATCTGTCTGCTTGTCTACCATGGAATCAGAGTTTGTGGCTTTAACAGAAGCAACTAAAGAGCTTCTTTGGTTCAGTAGAATCATAACTGAATGCTATGATAAACACATTTTTACAGGCCCACAAACTAAACCAACCCTGTTAGTAGACAATATGGCCTCCATTGATTTCCTTAAGTCTCCCATAGAAAACTATAGAACAAAACACATTGACGTTAAATTATTTTTTGTTAGAGACCTGTTAAACCAAGAGATATTTAATGTAAAACACGTAACTAGTAAAGCTAATCTCTCAGACATCTTTACAAAACCCTTAATGAAGTTTGATCTTAAAAGGTTCATTGAAGCGATCTTTAGTTATAAGTAATATATAACGTTTTAAATAAGTATTTTTAGTGGTGTTTGTGTATTATTGAATAATTAACGCGTTTAAAACAACCACATAGACATTTAATAATACATTTCACAAGACTCACAAAAAATAATGCATCAAGAAAAAGAATAATGAAAAGGTAAAGATAACATCGTTTGTTGCTATGCAGTTGTTGTTGCCATGCGGCTGGTATAAATTCTTTTCTTTCAAAATAGCGTTTCCTTCATCAATGGAGTGATAATTAGAAACGAAACACGCGCGCGAGAATAAATTAGAGAAATACTACATGAGTATTCCCCCAGTGACAAAGGAACGATACAACAAAAAACAATGTGAAGTATAATACATATATAAATAATACAATATATTTATGAAGGAAAGTCAATTATATGAAATATAGTTTATTTCGGTTATTAGTCTTTTAGGAAATCTTACTTGTCTACCTGATTTGGTAGTTAGTGGTCCTGATTTTATTGGCTGGCTATCTGCTGGAACACTTTTAGTTTCAAAATTATCTGCGTTATTTGGTAAATCATTGAACAAAAATGCAAGTTTAACTCTGTCAAGTGAGACAACTTTTCTTTCCATTTACAATGATGGTTATGTTTTTATCATTTCTTGATATAACTTCATGAGGGCCAGAATAAGGTTGAGATAAAGATGGAAGGATTTTATCTAATCGGAGAAACACATGCGTGCAATCCTTCAATTTAGGATGAACAAAAATTTTTGAATGCCCGTGAGTAGATGTAAATGTAGGTTTTAAACTATTCATTCTTTCTTTCAATTGTTGAATGAAATTATTGTCACAGGATACCAAAGATGGGATTTCTGAGCACATTTCAGCCGGTAGTGTGAGTGGAATTCCATAAACTAATTCAGCACTTGAAACTTTTATATCAGGTTTTACAGCAGCTCTTATCCCAAGTAGAACTGCAGGCAAACTCTCGGTCCACTTATTATGTTCGTGAGCTTTTAAGGCACTCTTTAATACTCAGTGAAACCGCTCAACTAAACCATTTGCTTGAGGATGAAATGATGTCGTTCGTATGCGATTTGTACCCAAAAATTTTGTCATTTCTTTGAACAGATTTGATTCAAATTGTCTACCTTGGTCGGTTGTAATTATGAGTGGACAACCGAATCTAGATATCCATCCATCAAAAATGGCACGACAAACTGATTCTGCAGTTATATCTTTTAAAGGTACCACTTCTGGCCATCTTGTAAATCGATCTATCATTGTTAAACAGTACACATTTCCATCTGATGGAGGTAATGGACCTATCAAATCTATGTGAATGTGTGAAAATCTAGCATCGGGTAATGCGAAAGTACCTAGAGGCGTTTTGGTGTGTCTGTGTATTTTTGATCGTTGGCAGGCACTACAACTTTTGACCCATTCTTTTACATTTTGCTGCATATTGGGCCATACATATCGTGATGCAATAAGATTTAAGGATGCTGTAACTCCTGGATGAGCTAAATTATGGAAATGTTCAAATACCGTTCTTCGAAAAGTAGCTGGTACGAATGGCCTCGGTGAACCTGTTGATACATCACAAATCAATTCTGTGGCAGATATTAGAGATGGCATGCTTTTAAATACAAGAGAAGATTTGCTATCATTTTGCAAGTTGCGTAGATCTATATCATCTTCTTGAGCTTTTGCAAACTCTTCAAAGTCTAAAAATGAGCTGGAGATTTGATCTACTTCAATTCGAGATAGTGCATCAGCAACCGTGTTGTCGTTGCTGCTTACGTGACGTATATCTGTACTAAACTGAGAAATGTAATCTAAATGTCGCCATTGGCGAGGATTACATTTATCTGGATTTTGCTTGAAGGCGTATATGAGAGGCTTTTGATCTGTGTATATGATAAAGCACCTTCCTTCGAGCATGTGTCGAAAGTGCTTTACTGATGCATATATTGCCAGTAGCTCTCTGTCATATGTAGACCATTTTTGCTGACTTTTTGAAAGCTTGACTGATAAAAAGGCAATGGGTTCCCAATGCTTTTCATTAAGCTGCATAAGAGAACCGCCAACGGCTTTGTCGCTTGCATCAACTCAAAGACTTAACTTTGCTCCAGGAATAGGATGTCGTAGGAGAGTTGAATTAGCTAAAGCTTGTTTGGCGTCATTAAAAGCATATTCAGCCTCCTCTGTCCATTGAATTGAGTCATGTGAATTGTTTTCAGAGCGTCTTTTAGACTTTTTAGAATTTTTTATTCCTTCCAAAAATTTATTTAATGGAGCCAATATTGTGAGCAGCTTTTGGGATACATCGACGGTAATAATTAAATAACCCTAAGAAACGTCTTAATTGTGTAAGGGTAGTAGGTTGGGGAAATTTTAAAATGCAATCTACATGATCTGGTAGGGGCTCAGTGCCAAATTCAGATACCTTAAAACCTAGAAATTCTATAGATGATACGCCGAAAGTGCATTTTGAAGGTTTTAAGCTTAATCCATATTCTTGTAAACGTTGAAATATTATTCTAAGATGCTCAAGATGTTCTTTTTCTGTACAAGATGCTATCAGGATGTCATCAAGAAATACATAAACAAATGGAAGATTTCGTGTAATTTGATCCATGAATCGTTGAAATGTAGCAGCTGCATTGCAAAGTCCAAATTGCATTCTGGTACTTTCAAATAAACTGAAGGGTGTGATAATGGCACTTTTATGTACATCATCTGGATGAATTGGTATTTGATGATAAGCCTTTATGAGATCAAGATGGGAATATATTTTGGTACCGTGAAGATTTGAAGTAAAATCCAAAATATTTGGAATAGTATAATTATCTTTTATTGTTTGTGCATTAAGTGCTCTGTAATCACTGACAGGTCTCCAATCAGTAGTATCTTTTTTTTTGAACCATATGAAGTGGTGAGGCATAATTACTTTTCGATGGCTGCATGTGACCAAGATCAAGCATTTGTTGAAATTCAGATTCGGCTATTTTTAATCTATCTGGAGCTAATCTTCTTGGTTTGGCATGTACAGGAGATCCGGTAGTTTCTATGTGGTGGTATACAGAATGCTTTATTGGTTGATCAGCACGAGGAGGTTTGGTTATATCAGGGAATTGAAGTAGTAATTTATGATAAATACTGTTTCCCGAAACCGTTTTGATGGAATGAACAGATGCTGTATATAGATGACCTGGAGTGGCTAAATTTGTAACATTATCCACCAGCTTTTTATTTCGAAGATCTGGAATTGGATTAAAATGATATAGGAAATCTGCACCAATAATTGGAGTGCTGACGTCACCTATTAAAAAAGGGAAGCGAAAAGTTTTTCGTAGATTAAAATCAAGCGTCAGAAGCTTTTCTCCATATACATTGATTTTTGAAGTATTCGCTGCAGAAAGAGTCATAAAAGGGTTTTTTTTCTTCTGGGCAAATGATGCTGGAATAATGCTTATGTCCGAACCTGTGTCGCATAAATAATTTATGTTTGTCTTTTTATCTTTTAAAAAGAGGCGACGAGATATTTTATGCAAGGTGGTTGTCGCCGTTACACCTCGACGTCTGTGTTTTTTGAAAATGAACAATGTTCAGAGCATTTCTTGGCATTTTTGCCAAATTTTTCGTGGTACCAACATTGTCCTTTGGAATCTTTTGAAACGCTACGTTTTCTTCCAAATAAACGTCGACGAAAAGGGCTGCGTGACCTGCGTAACTCTAGCTGATTAATTCGATCATTAAGCTTTTTAATTTCATTTAAAATTTTAGAATTATTATTTGGTTCTATTGAAACAGCATTTACTGCAGTGGGATTATATTCTAATATTCGATCCGCAACTT
This sequence comes from Maratus speculifer, assembly GCA_964019185.1. Lineage (NCBI taxonomy): Eukaryota > Metazoa > Arthropoda > Arachnida > Araneae > Salticidae > Maratus > Maratus speculifer. The sequence continues at coordinate 94,862,819 of OZ025293.1, forward strand.
CGGATGCTTTATCAAGTGTCAATGGTGAAATAGCGGCTAAAATGCTTTGTACATATGACGGTAAATGCGAAAGAAATAATTCCAACATCAATTCGTCAGATACATTGTGGGATTCTGCTCTTCTTTGCATAACTCTTAAAAGATCACTAGGTTTACGATCACCAAGTTGTTCCCCCAACAATAATTTTCATATTTCAGATTGTGAAGAATCGTTTGTTTGTTTAATTAATTCAGTTTTTAAATCCTCATATGGAGTAGTATCTGATGGTTTGATAATTAAATCTCGTAAAATAGATGCGGCATCTGGAGGTAAATTAGCCGAAATATAATTAAATTTTGTGCGACTTTCTGTTATTGGCTTAGGATTCGCTAATTCAAATGAATGTTCACACATGGCGAACCACAAACTAACATCGTTAAAGTTATATGGTGGTATACGAACTGCGTTAACATCTGACTTTTTTTTAAAAATAAAATGAAATATTACTCACTCATTACGGGATTCTTTTAATTTGCGTTAGTCCATAGGTCACCATTTTAGTGGTGTTTGCGTATTATTGAATAATTAACGCGTTTAAAACAACCACATAAACATTTAATAATACATTTCACAAGACTCACAAAAAATAATGCATCAAGAAAAAGAATAATGAAAAGGTAAAGATAACATCGTTTGTTGCTATGCAGTTGTTGTTGCCATGCGGCTGGTATAAATTCTTTTCTTTCAAAATAGCGTTTCCTTCATCAATGGAGTGATAATTAGAAACGAAACACGCGCGCGAGAATAAATTAGAGAAATACTACATATTATTTAAAAGTAAAAATTAAATAAATAAATGTATATAAAAAAAAAAAAATAACTCCCCCTCCTCTGAACTTGTGTCAAGCATTAAGATGCTTGTTTAATTTTTTTTATGTTAAACCCTGAAGTTTAACACGTTTCATTTTTCAAATCTGAAATTTTGTATATTTCAGTGTTTTCTTTATATAAATGTTTGAATATGTGATTATACACTTGTTTTTCTTGTTATTTCATATTTTTGTCTCATATGCATATGTTCTAATGTCATAAATAAGTTTTTCAATACCCTCATTTCCAACATTGCGGACAATTTAACTCCCACTGGAATGTGATCAGACCTCAGGATGGTTCATCCTCCGGGATCCGAGCAGCCCCAGGAAGCGGCTCGCAGGGGTGCAATTGTAAATAGCCAGAGTGGCCTGCAGGGGGTAGTGGCCTTCTTGAGTGTTCTGATCACAGGAAGGCCTGTCGCGGGCATCGTTTCTTTTAAGTTTGTAAGTCCCTATTTTTGAAAAATGGAAATGTCACATAGGTCCCGTCCGTGGTGTTGAAAATTGAGCTGTATTTTTTTTTTTTTGCATATATAAATATGAAAAGGGTTGTTTTACATTTAAGAAATTGCATAACAAGTGTTTTTCACATTTTAAATCTTTGTTAAAACATTTGCAAATGTGTATTATTTCAAAAGTTTAAGCATGCATGTTGTTGTTGTTGTTTGTTTTTATGTGAGCGCTCACCGTCCTAATCATTATCATAATAAGTCATGATCATGATCATTAGTGTTATTATCATTGAATGTGTCTATTTTGCATATCATGAATTTCCCATACATTATCAGTGTTTTTGCATTGTAATTCATGTTTTTGCTATTCTTTATATTCGTAATGTTTATGAATCTGTCGTATGATAATCATTTACTCTAGTGTAATTATGCAAATGTATGTAAATATAATCGTGTATTGTCAAGGCCAAGATAAAGTAAATCGACATACTAAAGAATGTTGTGGTATGTACTGGTAATAGTAGTCACTTGCACGTGACGAGGTAAAACGGTAACAAATTTTCATGATTTTTTTTGAAATGTTCCCTTAACTAAAAGACTTTCAAATTTTTTTTTAAGTTACTATGGTAACTAAAGACTCTTGTGCTATGAAAAGATTGTTATTCTTGGTGTTGTAGTTATCAAATTGTTATTCATATTGTATGGTTATTAACATTGTTAAAAAGTTGTTCATTTTTGTAAATTAACCTTGTTATATGATATTGTGAATTTGTTGCATTTATGCACGATAATGTTGAGGTGTTCTTCACTAGTAACTGTCAAAGTATGATAGTAGATATACTGATATCCTATGTTGTTCAATATGACCTTTGATATTATTTATATTATTTGGTAATACTTGGTAATTAGTTTCTTTGGAGTACGAGTGTTAAGGGGGGGGGGGCGATTGTCAGCCTACTCATACCCTTAACACTCTATAAGCATATATACATGTTGTAATAATATAGCATGACTTACTGGTTTTTACTTTATTCCAATTTTATCTTATCTTTATCTTATTTCCAATCCCTTTATCTTGTTTTTCCTTATTCCATGGCATATTCTATTTCTTAGTCGGTTACTTATTTGTTTACTTTCAATTTGAACATTTTACATGTGCGTTCATGATCGTTTTCTTCCGTCTGATCGCGATTTGCGATCTTCGCAAATCGCAACTTACGAATAGCCGTATCTCCATATCGCAAGACAGGACCGCTTTCGCTCAACTTCGGCAGACGCAAAGGGGGCGTTGCTTTCTGGCGATGTCTGGAATCGCGAGGGGTATTTAAAGCAGTCGGTTTGTTTTGACTGCCGGTGGTCTGACGATGTTTTGGTCTAGCAAAGGCCGTACGTTATTTTAAATTTCAGTTATGGAAGTTTACGTTTGTAGTTTGTTTTAGTTTTGAAAGATGATGTTGTTTTAAAGGTGAATCCAGTTAATAGATAGTGAAAATATTTTGCTGAACATTTGTTGTGATGAATTGTTATGACATCCAAGGTTTTTTTTTCTTTTGAATTTTTCCCGGACATTACTTTTCCGTCATCATCTGTTTTGAGAAATCTGTTTTCTTCCAGTTATGCTACAGTGAGTAGTTTGTTTTGCAGCCTGTACAGGTCATTTTTTTTTCTTTACCTTACGTCATGCCGTTTAATTAATTAAGTATTTTTATTGTGTTAAAGTATAACTTTAATTTTATAGATAATATAATTTCAGAAATTACTTTTTTGGTTGATTTTACCAGATATAGTTTATGATTGTTTATTATTTTATATATACATATATTTTTATTTTGAATATGTTTTTCTTGAAAATAAATGTTAGATTATCTTTTAATTAAATGCTTCTTTACTGACTCTATGACACTACCACAGATTGCCAATATTTATTTCAGGTCACCAATTTTAATTTTTCTATCTCTGCTTTAGCTTTATATAATTTTAGAACGGTTCTGGCTTCAGAACCGATCAATAGCAATTTAATTCTGTCTATTTTGTTATTTATTTATAATTTTTATGGTAATTTTCAGCTTTTATTTCATAACTCCTGATCCCATTGAGATCCCACTGTAAAAATTTCAGAATTTAAAGCTTATAATATTACAACAAACATACAATTTTTTCAAAATTTTTAAAAAAGACTATCTAAATAATTTTCAAATTTAAAATTTTATTTATTTTAACTGTAGGGTAACATCCCCAGTAATTGGCACATTAAGAATTTGTCGTTAAACTTATTTAAATTTTCATTACAAAGAAACAAGCTATTTACTTGGAAATATTTTTAAATCAAAGAATGCATATCTGTGCATCTATTTTCCCCACTAAAAGCAAAAAAAAAAAAAAAAAAAAAAATGAAAAAGTATTTTTATAAAAATATATTTATAAAAAGTTGCTGAAATTACCAGTAATTGGCACCTAGAGCACCAATGTATGACACCTTGTGATCCAGTAATTGGCATATGTTTATATTTAAAAAAACTTTACATTTTGCATTGGGTTTAATCGCTTTAAATTAATTTACTGTAGATGAAGATACCATATTTCAGGTTTTTGAGAGTAAGAAATCAGCATATTAGTCTGAAATGTGAACATTTAAAAACAATACAATATACTTACATTAATACTCAGTAATTGCCATGCTGACCCCAGTAATTGTCATATGAAGCTTTAACGGATTCCAATTACTGATAAAATTTATATTTTCAAATAAACACAAATGATAAACAAAATTAGTCTATAATTTTAAAAGTACTTCCAAAATAAATGGTTTAATCTCAAATTCCTTGCGAATTCCTTGTAATTGGAATAGGTGCCAATTACTTGGAACTAGCAAAATATAAGCACCATTAATTGGCAACTACCATTAATTCAGAAATCCAAATATTTGTGTCAAAAATACTTTTACACAATTAAAGTAACCCTTTTTAACTAAACAAAACTGTTGTCAATTAAAATTTAAAATATATTATAAATCAGATAATAATGAATTGAAAAGCATGCTTTCCTTAATCTAAAGCAAAAGAATTTGCAACAAAATGGCTAATTTGATACAAGCTATACTTGTTTATCTTTCCTAGGCTCTATTGTCATCTTGTAAAATAAATCAAAGTTATAATCTTTAACGTAAATGAACATATAACTGATATATAGTCTTGAATTTTTAAAAGACTGGATATAAATCTTTTTTTAGGACATGTTTGTAAAATGTGCTATTCACTGGTGCATGCCAATTACTGGGGGTGTTACCCTACTTAGTCGATCTTGCATATCAAATTAAACCTTATAAACTCCTCTTTGAAATGAGTGGTCATAACATTTTCTATGTTTGATAGAACTTGAGAAATTCAAAATTGAAAATGTTTATGCAAGTCAAAAAATGATGATTTTTCAAAATTTAAATAATTAATTGTGTAAAAATTTAAAGCAATAAACAAAAAATAAAAATATGCTCTTATTTATATCATCATAAAGAATGATCCCTAGCAGTTTCACTAAAATCGGAAATGGTCAGGTTGAATATTGAATTTTTTTGGTTGATTTGACATGGAATGACCCCAAAATGACTTTTCCATTTCTCATAAATAAATTACCTATCGAGTTATAAGCATTTTTGATCACATGAAGAAGTATTTTTCTCCCTTCATTGACTGTTTTTTGGCTTTTGTCCAGAAATTCAGTTCAAAATGCCAACTTTGACAATATTTCTAAAAGATCTATTGTGTTTACAAGAAACCATAAAATGCCTTTTGATTATACGATTTCTGAACAACAACATCTAATAGTTTCATGTATCTCTGAACAAAAATGAATTAAAACTATGTCATAAAATTGCCTCTTTGGGTTTGAGAACAGCCTTGAGCATAATTTGAAAAAGAATTCCTAATAAAATTTTATACCATAATTCAATGCTTCTGGTGCAGTCCACTTTATTGGAATTTGTTTCATTCCATCAGAGACAGTATATTCTTCCTCTTCTCTTGACATTCCAAAATCAGATATTTTTACAATATTTTTGTGTCCAACAAGACAATTTCTGGCAGCAAGATCTCTAAAATGTATTGAAATTAATAACATTAAAATTAAAACTATACATACACAATCACCTCTCATTTATACACGTTTGAAGAAATTGATTCAAAATCACACAAAAGTGAGAGCTACATATAACTGAGAGGATGTTATGTGTAGTAATTCTTTAAGCACTTTATACACATTATTGAAATATAAGAATTATGATTAATAACATTTTATAAAATAAAGGGGGTGTAATTTTAGTTTAGTATTCTTTTTAAAAAAATCTTTACATTTTCAATGCAAAATTTAATTTTAAAAAATACAATAAATGTAAAATTTCATTTTACATAGAAGAGGATATACAGGGTGAGCAAAAAGTCCGTAAAAACTTTAAAAATTCATAAAAACTGAAAAAATAACCGAAATGAAAAACGGTTTGCAGGGTTAGTATCTATAGGTCACAGGGATTTTTTTAAGACATGAAAAAAAAATAATTCAAAAAACAGCCAATAGATGGCGCTGACGTACCCAAATCAAAGAAAAGATACCCAAATAAAGAACAGAATGTTTCCTCAAACCGCCGAACAAGCTTTATGAGGCCTGCCGCTGTTAAAACCCCCTTTCCCGTGCTCAAATCCTTTTGAAATCGGAATTTATGCAAAGCAATAGTCGCTGATTCCTTGTTCATGTAAAATAACTTCACCAACAAAGCTTTGTCCTTCGCAGTGAGCATCCTTGATCAAGTTCACGGCTCACAACGGTGAACTAGTTGTGGATTAGGAGCGCAAGCTCTTATAACCGGTTCATTTGCATATTTCCGCGGAAATCGCAAGTACCAGCGCCATCTGTCGGCTGTTTTTTGAATTATTTTTTATTTCTGTCTTAAAAAAATCCCGTGACCTATGGATGCTAACCCTGCAAACCGTCTTTCATTTCGGTTATTTTTTCGGTTTTTATGAATTTTTAAAGTTTTTACGGACTTTTTGATCTCCCTGTACTTACACAGAAAATAAATGCTAATTACTCCTCTTTTAAAAGTTTGTTTTTCGCTTACCCAGCATTTGTACAATGACCTTTCCCATTGCTTTAAAATGCATTGTATTTGATGCTTCATCAGAATTTTTAAATTTAACATCTCAAAATGTCCAGAGCTTCTAAAGCAGTAACATAAGATGGTACACAATTACAGTACCAGTTTCATAATTATCACCATCATCTATTTTTTCAGCTGTCACATTATCAAAAACAGTTTCAATATTTCTTTCACATATCGTTCTTTTCAGCCATTGATTTTAAATTTTCTTCAACACAGATAAAAATTGAAAAGAAAAAGAACCTTAGTTTACGCTGTTCCATTACTCTTTGTCTATGATCGATGTTTTAAATTGTTGTTACTTTCTTTTTTCTAAAAAAGAATAACTTTAGCATCATTTCAATGAACAAAATCCCCTTTTCTAAAGTAGTAAGAAATTCTTGTGCCTGTTACGTTATTTTAAGAGGCAACCAACATATGCATATCATTCAGAATCCAAATTTTGATGAATTATTTTTCTTGCTCTAGTGCTATAAACTTTTTCACACCAAATCTTTTCTATACTGTGCTTTAACTGACACTATAATACTGAGATCTAATATAGCTGGAGTCTGGAAGTAGAATATTCAGGGGAAAATATAATAATAATATTTATTGAAATGCACACTACAGATGAATCCATTTACAGTGTAGCAAGAACATCATCATAAGATCATATTATGCAATCCCACGAAACAGAATTTTATCCATTACATATTTTTGTATATTATACAATCTAACCAGTGAGAATTGTATCCATTACACATTTTTATAAATACAAGATACATTTACAGTTACACCTATGTCTTACACAGGATTCAAACCCGAACCCCTCAGAGTGGCAGTAGCTGCTGCTACTGATCCATTGGGGTGACATAATTCTTATACAGGTCAGCAATGGGAGACCTGAAGAATGGCAGGACATTAAATAATAAAATTAGCAGAACTTTTTTTAGCCACCTTTAGATTGAATTCCTTCAAAAAGTCTAAAAAAATTATTGTCACCCATGTTTTGGTGCTATTTGCACAAGAACATGGCAATTTCTTCCCATTTTTAAAAGAGTGTAGTTTCTCGAATTTATCAATAACTATTAGCAATAACTTTTCTTCTTGCAACATAAGAGCACAATCACTCTGTCTTTGCTGTTTTTGGCACCATGACATGTTTCTCCCACAAAATCTGGCATTTTGTTTGGCAAAAGACGATAAAATAAACCTGTTTCATCATAGTTTAAAATGGTCTTAACATCAAAGTTTTTAATTACATTTGGAAGGTCTTCAATCCAGCCATTTGTGATTGAATAAGGAATGGCTGTGCTTTCCTTAGGGCTGTGAGGGTGATTTGTTTAACTGTGTTTTTCTTAAGTTTTTCTAGCTATCTCCCAACAGCTGAAAAATTTTGATTTCCCATTTTCAATGACAAAAGAAATACCTTTTTTTTTTTTTTTTTTTTTTTTTGAGTAACTCACCGATAATGGCTAAAGTAGGAGTTAGCATTTTTTCTGAACCACTAAATTACAATGGTTTTTAAAATATCAAATTTTCCATTCTGAATTCTTGATCATTTCTTCACTTTTGTAGAGTGAATTACATTATTATTTCCAAATATAATTGAGAGGGACAATTCAAAGTGGCGCTTATAAGTGAGACAATTATAGCATTATTTTTCTAATCCTTGTAGGGAACTTTATGAAATTTGGATACAACTGGGAAGCCCATAAGTGAGAGGTGACTATATATTTTTTTTTTTTTTTAATATTTAACATTTTACATTGTGGCATTAAGAATTTTCACAACAGACTTATGGAACAAATCTTTATGTTTTTAATAAACATAAACAATTTCAAGCAAACTGAAATTCATAACTAAATGAATAAGATAAACATATGAATAGGCAGCTGAAATAAATGAGAAAGGAGGAGAAGCTTTTCTAAGAGTATCATATATAAGAGTGCTTCGCAAACTTTTTTTTCATTTACCCCCTATCCCCTTTCCTTCTCCACAAAACTAGATGAAGCAAAAACTAGATGTAGCCCCCCCCCCCCCCAAGAAGTATGAGGAAAGGGTAGTTTCTTTAATTTATCAATCACTATTGGCGGTAACTTTTCTCATCTTACTGCATTGCAACATAAAGCACAGTCACTCTATCTTTGCTGCTTTTGCCACAATAACATGTTTCTCTCATAAAAACTGGCATTTTGTTAAGCAGATTCAGCCAGGTGGGGAGGCCTACCAAATGGTTTTAGCCTATTTTGTTAAGCAAAAGGCAATACAATAAATCTGTTTCATCATAGTTTAAAATGTTGACATTAAAGCCTCTAATTACATTTGAAAAGGCCTGCCATCCAGCCATTAACGACTGAATGCGGAACAGTGGCACTTTCACTACCTACAAAGTGATTTGCTAAACCGTGTTTTTCCTATAGTTTTTCTAATCATCTCCAAGTAGCTGAAAAATTTTCAATTCTCATTTTTTATAACAAAGGAAGTACCTTTTCTTTGAGTAACTCACAGATAATGAGTAAAGAAGAAGCGCTCATTTTTCTGAACAACTAAATTAGAGTGATTTCTAAGATATCAAATTTTTCATTCTGAATTTTTGATCATTTTTTCACTTTTGTAGAGTGAATTATGTTATTATTTCTGCATATAATTGAGAGAGACAATTCAAAGTGGCGCTTATAACTGAGACATCTATAGCATTATTTTTTTTAATCTTTGTGAGGAGACCTTACAAAATTTGCATGTAACCTCCACAGTCTTATGTACCCCTGAGGCAACACTAAAAAACACACTTTAAATTAACTTAAACGCTTCTAAAATTATTAAAACTAAATCTCGACTTTTTAAATAAATCTATGTATATTAGAAGCATCAATATATAGACTGATGCACTTTGGAGATGTTTTATAATAATTTTAAATTGGTTTTTGTAGTGCCATGTAATATTCTAATACCTAATATCTACCTAATACAATACAATCAATACAATTCGATACAATTTTTGTGAATTCTTCCATTACCAGTATTATTTTCATATACCCTTAACAGGCCTGTCATTTATCTCTCTCCACTCCCTGGAGTACACAGACCCCAGATAGGGAACTGCTTATATATAACAATTTATATGATGGGGAGTCAGAAAATAAGTTTTCCCTGGTTTCTGTAGACAACATGAAAAGCAAAGAACATAATGAAGACATGAAAGGTATGACAAAACTTTATTTGTCAACATAAATACAAAGCATGTTGAGACATTTGTCATACCACTTGATAAGCTGCAAAAAGTCCTCCAGGAAAACATCAGCGCTTTGTATGCGGATAGACCGTTAAACGCCTCTTCTGTATGCAAAGTCCTGAGTTTTTTCTGGAGGGCTTTTTGAAGCTCATCAAGTGATATGATAAATGTCTCAATGTAATTGATAATTATGTGGAAAAATAAAAATATACCTTATCTTTAATGTCTCATTCTATTTTTTGACTTCCATACACAACTCTGCCATATTCAACCGGGAAAAATTATTTTCCAACTCCCCTTCATATTAATACAGATGTTAAATTGAAAAATTCTAATTTGTTTATTATTTATTACCTATGTATGCAGTTGTTGCTTTCTAAATATTCCATTCCTCTAGCCGTTTCCAAACACATTGTTAACAAATCAGTAAGTGTTAAAGTATGCTTATGATTTCTTAAAAAGCTCAGAAGGGAACCACCTAGAAAAATTAAAGCACACTCAGTCAATTACCACTAAGTAAATTCCAGCAATACTAAAAAAAGAATAGAGAAAAATCTAACCAGGTACTAGTTCCATTACTATCATAATTGGCTGCTTTTGAACACATATTCCAATAAGCTTAACAATATTTGGATGATCATACTGCTTGAGAATACGCCCTTCTTGTAAAAATCGCTTCTTCTGTTCATCAGGAAGATTCATACGGCATGTTTTTACAGCTACTTCAGTTCCACTGGCACGCAAAACAGCTCTATAAACATCCCCAAAATTGCCCTAAAATAAAAAATTTAAATATTTCATATAGAAAAACCAAAACAAATGAAACATGATATCTTGCACCATATGACTACTATAACAAAACATACTGTTTGTGTTAATAAAATTGACTTGTGAAATAAATTTTCACAAAAGTAGTAGTTAAATGGAATTTAGTAGCACAATGTACAGGCGCGTAGCCAGGGCCAAGGGGTGCCCTGCGGCATACCCCTCCCGCCCGCACAGACCCAAGCTTGATTATTTTAAAAAATTGAAATTTATAAAAGAAAAAAGAAGAAAATTGAAAGCTAAGTTAGTTCAATTAGTTACGCAAAACTAACAGTCTATGTTTTGAAATGTAATAAAAGAAAAGACCCACATTCTTTTTTTTTTTTTTTTATCTTTTTTAAAATTAGAACATTTACTAGAATCTGTATTAGTCACAGTAAATGAAAAAGTTGTTTTTTTAATCCCAATTTAATGTCTTTTGTTTATGGAAATTTTTTTAATGGCGTTCTTTCTCATGCATGTTTTTGCAATTCTTTAAGAAATAAGCACAAATTCTCGACAAGGATAGAAACTATTTATATCTTTGCTTTTGTAATCTAAAATCTAGATAGGAACAAAAAAAAAAAAAAAAAAAGGAAATACATATGTGAAATGATAATTCCACAGAGTGATTAGCCTGGGGAACGGAGGGGGTCTCACAAATCTGCTTCCTTTGAAAATCAGAAATAATGATACACAAAATTCAAATTAATATGGGGACTAGAGATAAGATGGGCTCAGTCTGGGCCTGATACGGTCTCGGGCTCAATTTTTATTCTAATCTTTGGGCTTGGGCTCATTTTTTTCTGAAACCAAAAAATTATATTTATTCATGCACAAAAAAGATAGAAAATTTTTTTTCCATTTAAAACTTATTCCTTTTCAAATAAGTCATTTAGATCAAAATGATGGGGAACTGAAGTAGTGTTTATTTATTTTAGCATTTCCTTGCTATTTCAAAGGAAAATTTGTGATGATTACAGATTTATGTCTATTTATTTCTGATGACAACCTACTGAATGGCGCCAATCAAAATAAACACAGATATGAATTTGCTTTTTGTTGACTTTTCGTTAGCATATATTTTTTAATAGGATCGTTTATTTATTTATTTATTATTTAGTTACATAACGTGAAGATAGTACTTTCTTCTGTTATTAATAGATGAAAATTAGCTGGAGGTTTGCAAATTGTTTAATCTTCTATTGCGCATGAGTCATAGTCGTTTTTCATATGAAAATTAGTGGTTCTTCTATCTATTTGCCAACATGAAGTCTGTTCATGCTGAGGACAATATACATTTTCGAAGTCAACTTTCCTGCATTAGTAAAAATAATTATTATGTTATTCTGATATAAAGCAATTGTTCAATGTTTCCACTTTTCCTATAAAAGCATCGGACCTTTAAGATAATAAAATCATTTTTTAAATTTTACGTTGATTTTCAGGCACCTATCAATCACGGAAGATTGTTATGAGAAAGGAATAGGTTATAATTAAAGTTGTACATTTTTTACAGAAAATTGAAAAACGTTGTTCGATTCGCCAGATTACAAATAGTAATTTCTGCAAATTTCATGCATTTATTCATTAAGTCACAAACATGTACATGAAATTTACTTTTTAAATTAGGGAAAAATTTGAGATTAATTTTAAGAGTCAACTGTATTTTTATTTGATACGGATTTTGATAAGATTGTATTTAAATTTTCATTTAACAATTTTATCTGTGTAAGAAATTTTTAATATTATAATAATAAATTTATAATACAATAATAATAAACAAAAATAAATAATTAACATAATAATAAATTTTTAATATCATAAATACCATACAATTTTGTTTTGTATATTTTTGGTATCGGGCTCAAGGTCTGGTAACAAAAAATCTTTCAGGCTCGGATTTAAAACCGTCGATCTCGGGCGGACCCGGGCATGAACTTATAATGGGGAATGGTCTGTTGGTTGGTTAAGTTTCGTTTTTTGCAGCCATATTTTGACATTTTTATAAAGAACATGTTATAGAGAAGAGACGGGCTCTTTCTTTTTTCTTTTTTTTTTTTTAATTGGAAAAATTTATTTATTCATGTGTAGAAAGATTGAAACTCTTTTCTACTTTAAATTGTGTACTTATTCCCTTTACAAGTTACTCTATTGCTACTTTGATCAAAATGACAGGAGAAATAAAGCTGTGTTTATTTATTTTAGTATTTCATTGCTGTTTGAAATGAAAATTTGTGATACTTACAGATTTCTGTTTACGAATATCTTTGTTTTATATCTACCATGTTTTATCTGTGTTTATATATCTCTTTCTTATGCATTAGATTTACTTTTGAGCAACTTCTCATCCTTTTTTGTTCAATGAAAAATTGCGTTGGGGCCCGTTTTAAAAAGAGTACCCTATACAATTATACCTTCAGCAAATAAAAACCTGTCTAAAACAGAAACTTGATAGCTTTTAAGGGGTTCCGTTTTATTAGGTTTTATTACATAAGATATTGTTTGTACCCAACATGTTCAGGTTAAAAATTTGGGCACCCCCCCGTTCAAAAGGCTGGCTATGCCTATGATGTAACAACACATCATCGAACATAGTGTAGGAAAGAGTAAGTGCCCAGGTCTGAATTTCAAGTAAATTCTTTCTAAAAGATTTTATTAAATTATTTCTTTTAATCAGCTTCAGTTAGCGCTATAGATTGTTGTTCTGCTTTAATAAATTTAAATTTCTCTATTTACATCTTTTACACCAGTTTCACCTGTTTATTCAGTAACTTTTTTTCTTTTTGAATAGCTACACTTCTTTCAGTTTGAAGGGTTGATTGCAAGAAATTTGATTAAAACTGTGAATATTAAATGATTTCAATGAGATATATAGATGTGAAAATTAATAACATTTAATGGTCTTAAAGTGGAATTTAAGTCTATATACCTCTCTCATTCAAACCTTTTATTGCATATTTGAACCTTTTATTTAATTTTAGGCATGATCATTTAAATATAGTTACAGGTGCTGGGAAAACCTCCTTAGATGGTAACAGTAGAGCTAACATTGTACATGAAAAAGATAATTTTAAGTTAAAAATTCAAGCATTGGTTTAAATAAAATCTCAGATAGATAAATAAGTAAATAATACATTTCTACAAAAACTAAAATTGTATAAAAAACAAAACAAAAAACTTTGCATTTTTGAAACCCTTATTTTATTATCTAAAGGAGTAATACTCACTAAAATTTCTGTAAGAGGCAAAATCTTGAAGAGAAGAGAATTCAAGGGCAGCACTTATGTTTTTGCAGTCATATGTCTATATATTGTGTTTCATAAACTAATTACTAGGGTAGGTAACATCCCCAGTAATTGGCAAGCACCAATGATTGGCACATCCTACAAACATGTCCTAAAATAAGATTTATATCCAGTCTTTTAAAAATGCAAGACCATATACCAGTTATATACTCATTTACTTTAAAGATTATAACTTTGATTTATGCTACTAGATGACAATAGTGCCTAGGAAAGAGAAACAATTATGGTTTGTATCAAATTAGTCATTTTTGTTTCAAATGCTTCTTCTCTGGCTTAAGAAATGCATGCTTTTCAATTCATTATTGTCTGATTTATAATATATTTTAAATTTTAATTGATAACAGTTTTGTTTAGTTGAAAAGGGTTACTTTAATTGTGTAAAAGTATTTTTGACACAAATATTTGGATTTCTGAATCAATGATAGATGCCAATTAATGGTGTTCCAGTTTTGCAAGTTCCAAGTGATTGGCACTTATTCCATTTACTATGGAATCACACGATTTGAGATTAAACCACTTATTTTGGCAGTTCTTGTAAAGTTATAGACTAATTTTGTTTATCAGTTGCTTTTATTTGAAAATATGAAATATTATCAGTAATTAGAATCCATTAAAGCTTCATATGACAACTACTGGGTATTAATATAAATACATTGTATTGTTTTAAAGTGTTCACATTTCAGACTAATATGCTGATTTCTTACTCTCAAAAACCTGAAATATGGCATCTTCATGTACATTAAATTCATTTAAAGCAATTAAACCCAATACAAAATATAAAGTTTTTATTTTTTGTATAAACATGTGCCAATTACTGGATCACAAGGTGTCATACATTGGTGCTCTAGGTACCAATTACTAGTGACTACAGCAACTTTTTATATATTTTTTAATGAAAATACTTTTTCAAAAATTTTTGCTTTTAGTGAGCAAAATAGATGCACTGATATGCATTCTTTGATTTAAAAATATTTGCAAGTAAATATTTTATTTCTTGGTAATGAAAATTGAAGTAAGTTTAAAGATAAATTCTTAATGTGCCAATTACTGGGAATGTTACCCTATTATATACTAACTATTAATGCATAAATATTAATTTTAATCAATGTTAACAATTTAACATTAACTGTCTGGTGGAAATAAAATTTTTAGAAGAATTATGTTTATTTTTATTATATAAGGTTATAAAAACACTCACAAGATCTTTAAAAAATAAATTTTACAATATATGTATACATGCATATATTTTTTTAATTATGTGCTCAAATTACTGTGTCATGATGAATTCTGCAAGGTGAGTATCAGTGACCTAAAAAGACTCACTTTAAGTCAATTTTGTCAATATTATGTGTTTTACATTATAGAAAGTACAGAAACAGAACCAATGCAAAAGATGTTTACATGCAGCTAACCAATATTTTGCAGCAGAAAATTAAGATTCCAATCATGCAATTTTATAATACTTGCATAGGACTTATAAAAAAATTTTCCCCATAATTTAACTGATAGAAAATGCTTAAATTTTTTGTACTGACCCGACCAATCTTCTCAACAAGCTCTACATCATCATTGTTTAATTCCCATCTTTCTCTCAGCACAGGTGACTTTAAAATAGCTCCAGACCGACTAGTAACAGGTTGACCGGAATGAAACTGGTACAAAATCAGTTCTTGAACAGATGGAAATGAAGGACCTTCAAATCTAAATTTACCCTAAAATAATATTTAACAGCATATGTGTTCTATTTTATAATATGTATTTTTTTACAAGTACAAAAAATAAAAAAAATAAATAATAAAATTAAATTAAAATAATACAGAAAATACGTGTGGCACTCGGGAACTGCCGCGGTAAAGCTATTGCATAGCATTTTTTATAAACTTATGCAATTATAAATATTTATTTTTTATTTATGCAGTTTTTTTTTTTTTGTCTTTGATATTAATTTAAGTTACACTTTTTGAGTGTGATGACCAATAACAAAATTTTTTTTTCTTTTATTGAATAAATGAGAAGTTAATATCGTTTAAAATATTTTTATTATTTTACAATACATGCAGGTTAATCAGGAATTTTTATCATTGAAACTATACGTTTATGGTAGCTCAAATAAAAAACATAAGTTTGAGACTTGATATTCTCAAAATATATGAAAAATACTGCATCAATGTCTGCCGAAGTCTACCGAAGGATACCGAGCCGAAATCTGCCAAACTGAAGCGACATTAGCTGGAGTGTTAGGTTTTTTTTCCCGTTACGGAATTGCTAGATTCGTTCGCCGCGCTCAAAGCCCGCGATAAAAGCTATGCATTACCTTAATAAATTACCAAACAAAATTAGGCCGCACTACGAAAATTAGATCACGAGTTATAGGCATTTTAAATTTTCTGACCCTCACTGTGGGGTCTCCTGTCACCAAAAATTAACACTGTCTCATAATAAATAACCAAACAAAAGTTGGCCGTGCAACGTAAATTGATCGCAAGTTATAAACATTTTAAATTTTTCGACCCTCACCGTGGGGGTTCTCCTGTCACCAAAAATTAACACTCTCTCATAATAAATTACAAAACAACATTTGGCTGCAATACGAAAATTAGATTGCGAGTTATAAGCATTTTAAATTTTTCGACCCTGACCGTGGGGGGGTCTCCTGTCACCAAAAATTAACACTGTTTCATTATAAATCACCAAACAAAATTTGGCCGCACTACGAAAATTAGATTGCGAGTTATAAGCATTTTAAATTTTTCGATCCTCAATGTGGGGGGTCACCTGTCACCAAAAATTAACACCGTCTCATAATAAATTACCAAACAAAATTTGGCTGCGCTACAAAAATTAGATCGCGAGTTATAAGCATTTTAAATTTTTCAACCCTCACCGTGGGGGGGGGGTCTCCTGTCATCAAAAGTAACACTGTCTCATAATAAATTACCAAACAAAATTTGGCCACACTATGAAAATTGGATAGCGAGTTATAAGCATTTTAACTTTTCGACCCTCAACGTGGGGGGTCTCCTGTCACCAAAAATTAACACTGTTTCATAATAAATCACCAAACAAAATTTGGCTGCACTATGAAAATTAGATCGTGAGTTATAAGCATTTTAAATTTTTCAACCCTCACCGTGGGGGAGTCTCTTGTCACCAAAAATTAACACTATCTCATAATAAATTACAAAACAAAATTTGGCTGCGATACGAAAATTAGATTGCGAGTTATAAGCATTTTAAATTTTTCGACCCTCACTGTGGGGGGTCTCCTGTCACCAAAAATTAACACTGTTTCATTATAAATCACCAAACAAAATTTGGCAGTGCTACGAAAATTAGATCGCAAGTTATAAGCATTTTAAATTTTTCGATCCTCAACGTAAAATTTAAATATGTAATTTTTGTTTAATTATTGGTTTTCATTACTTGTTATTATAATTACAATTAAGTTGGTAGTTTTTCATGATTTAAAAATTAGTTTTTTTTAGATGATTTTGACATTAATGGTTATTTTCTTTAGGCATCTGATTTCCTTCGTTTTGAATGTAGTTGCAGATGTCGGTTGAGTGAATGACCGGTGTAATGTTAATTGATGAAAGTTTGGGAAGTGGTATCGGATGCAGATGGTTTATTTTTGATAAGTTATAAGTTATTGAGAGTCCAGTTTTTGATTAGTTTAAGCCTTATTTTCAGAATTTGATCATTGAAATGTCTTGGGGTGTTTGACTATATTTTTGAATTGACTTTGTGTAATAAGCCTTGGTAATTGTCCGGCTATGTCAATTGGGTTAGTAGTTAACCAGGTAGTTGGATACCCGTATGGGCATTAATGTTTTAGGGATGTTCTTTTGTATTAAAGTTAAAAATAGTTTTGAATACTGTTTTCCAGTTTTTGGGTCAGGCATATTAATTGATTTATAAAAGTAAAGATAGTTTAAATTCTAAGAAATATATTGATTTTTTTTGTAATAAATTAGATTTTTTTTTTAATTTTTTTTTTGTAAATGTATGATTTTTAAGATTTTAATTTTTATATTGCATGTCATTTTGGGTAATTCTTTATATAGGCCTTTTGAGAGTTAATTTTTTTTTTTAAACTCTTAGTGTGTGATCTTTAATATTTAAAGAGGTGTCATGTTTGAAAAGGTTAATTCAAGATCACTGAAGGTTATCATATATTATTGGATTTTAAATATCCATATAAGTTTGTGCCCTGGAGAATGACTACGCAAATATTGATTGTAATAAAATTGACTTAATTTATATTCTTGTTGAACTTTTATATGTATTTTTTAAAGGAAATATTATTTTGTTATAAAATGTTAATAAAATATTTTTATTAAGATAAATATAAAGGAAATAAATGGCATTTAATGATAATTTAAGAGGGAATGCTACTGGGGTTCAAGTTTATCGGAGTCTATCTCTAAAATTTTTTTTGAGTAATGCACTGCTAATTGCCATGTAAAATGGACTATTTTTAGGCAGATGTTATGCTCAATTTGCTTTTATGGTTGTACCTGTAATTATTTGGGTTTTTGAAGCATGTGTTTTAGAGGACTCTTGGGGCTTGAACTTGGCGGTGTTTCTTTTGAATGATATTTAAGATATTCAAATTTGTGTATATTGCTCATAAAGTGTAGAAGAATGTATATTGATAGAGTTTGACTGTTTTATTAAGGACTCTTAAGATTTATGAATGTGTTATCTAAATATATACTTATAATAGGGTTAACAGAAAGTTAAATTTTTTTTTGATGAGCAATACATGAGAATTATCTTTGATACGTATATATAACGTTATGGATAATTATTTAAATGAAATCTTTAAATATGTTGGGAGTTGTTTTTAAGTTGCATGTCCTTTTGTAATAGCTAATTTAGTGTGGAAGAATTTTTAAAAATAGAGGTTTTTAGATGTGTAAATTTTTGGGCAGGACCTGCAAGATTTGTTTTAGACTTGATGCAGAAATTAGGATCTTGAAGTTTTAAAAGTTTTTGTAAGTGGACTGGAGATTGTAGGAATAGGAATTTTTAGATGGGAATTGGATGAGACAGCTATTAGTTTTTCAATTGGTTTGGAATTGGACTTAGTAAAAAAAAATGCGTATTGAATAATTTTACTGTTTGATTTGTAAGGTGAATGTTTGTAATTGTTTTGGTAATTAAGTAGATGTGGCTGAAGAGGGAAGGTGTGGAGAAATACTGGTATAACTGTTTTTAGATTAACATATTAGAAAGGAGCTCCTCATGAAAGAATGCTAGGTGTTTTCACTTGTTCCTTTTGCCTGGATCTACTGATTCCTTTAGTCAGAGTCCCCATGTGAATGCTCGGAAGGTATGGTGTAAAAGTAGTGTTCCGGTTGCCATTGCCTAGAGCAGACAGAGATAGGGGGGCAATATTGAGTAAGGTTTGCTGTTTTTCCCATAGTTTTCTCCAATTTAGTATAGAATTTATTTTTAGAAATACTTGGATATTTAGGTCAGAGGCATCAATGTGATAGTAGATATTTTTGGAAGACTGTTTGAGAGTTAAGTTTCTTTTGGATCAAGTTTATTTCTCTCTGGGTATCATCACTTCGTGGGGGGGATTGTCATTCAGATGTTTGCTTTCTCCCCATGGGGTGTTGGAATCATTTGAGCACATTTTTTTTTGGTCCATTTGAATTTTTGGGCAGTCCCATGAAAGAGTTGTACCATTAAGTAATGTGTATGGAGCCTATGAATGAACTGAGGAGGCTATTGGCTAGTGTTGTGAAAGGACATCTTGTGTAGTGCTCTAAATTTTTTTTGAGGTGATAGTTATGCTATCATGAATTCCTTTTAAATTTAATTTTGTTATTGATGCCTAAGTTAATTCTCATTTCTGACAGTAGCCGTTTTCTGCATATGTCCTATTTAGTATGAATGAGAATGAAAAATCGTCAGGCCTGGCGTAAATGAGTAGTAGTTTTGAATGTTTAAAGAATGGAAGGTTTACTCAATTTTTGGTTGAGCAGTATGTGTGAGGAGTCCCCTTTAGATGTTTTTGTGGTTAATCTAGATTCTTAGGTAGGATGGCAAATCTGGTTTTGATTTTTTTTTAGTTATGAAATGGCATAATTTATAACGGTTGTTTTTGAAGGAATATTGAGGAGAGAAGTTTTTGGAGATGGAGCACAGTTGATGTTTCTTTTCGCATATGTGGAGTAAGGTCTACATGAATTTCTAGCCTGATTTTAAGCCATGTAACAGTGTCATTTTGGGTTCTAAGTCACATGATTTTTGATGATTGTAATGTCTTGGTTTATTTATGATGCTGTCTAACAGGAAAATTATGTGTTATTAGATCTTTAGTGGTGGATATGTCTTTTAGATGGGTTATATACATAAGTGATAATTATTTTTAAATCTCAAATTTTTAATGTTTTATGAGATGTTATGCAGTGCAGAAAGGGTTATTATAGACTTTTATGTAATTTTTTTTTAACTACAAGATTTTTAATTAAACCAGATTGGTAATGATTTTTTATATTAAATGTTGTGTATGAAAATGTGTATTTATTATTGTGATATTTATTTTTTTTATGTATAATTTTTTTTGATGTTGTATAGTTTTATTTTTGATATGTTAATATGAGAATATAATTTTTTTTTAAATGTTCCGGAGCTGGTTGTCATGCCTTCCATTTCTAACTAAATTTTTAGGAGGATATCTGAAGGAGTTTTTTTTCTAAGATTTTTTTTTTTTTGATAAAGTTTTAGAATTGCGAGTTTACTTTTGGGGTAGGTTTATGTTGTTTAAGATTGAAGGTGCAGTGAGGTTTTTAGCGGTTGTGAAATTCCATTGGTATGTCATCGGATTCTAGATTTGTCTAGATGTGATGCCTTCTTTGGATGTTGTCTTTCATGGTGTACAGGTGTCAAGTGGGGGGGGGCATTGTTAGGAATATGCACTCCTATGTACTTGCCACTGTACACATATTTTTACTTTACCTGCCTCATGGATTAATATTTAAACTCACTTACCTTTATTACATATATTTATTCCTCTTTTTATTTTTATAATAGTTGATATTAATTTCATTAATCATCCCCTAAAATATCTTTTTCCACCGGTAGTATTTTTTTTCATTTCACGATGAACGTCACTGATGTTTACATCTTTCACGGTCTTTCCAGTCTGATTTCTACGTAGTTTCTTTTTACGCCACGAGATGGCGGCAGCTGTGTACGGGGAAGATTTGTGTATACAACTCTACTCTACCATTTCGGTACATTCCAGAAGCAAGCTGACGTAACCAGTAGGGGGCGTACTGTGAAGAATGCGTAGAAGACTGTTTCTTGACTAGACTTGACCTATATATGAGACAAGGATTTTGTCGTTCAGTGTTCTTTCACTTATTTCCTCAGATGGCTATGTTTGTATAAAGAAGCGTTTTCCCTAGAAGTTATTTTTCTTTTTTTTTTGTGATGTCGTTTATGTAATGTTGTTTTTTTATCTACATTGGTTTGTCAAATACTGAAGTACAATGGAGCAGTTTTTAATACGATGTGAATAAAGTTAAACTCGGGAAAGTAATAAAGCGGTATGATGGAACGAACGGCAGTTCGTGCTTTTAAAGTTTTAGAGCTGCGTTTCCCTAAGGAAGTTAACTTGACATCGGTTGTTCTTTTGGTGTTATTGAGCTGACATTTAGACGACGTGTGTGGACAATCACTTTCGAGACGGAATGATTTGGTTCCAATTGATGTTCTACAACTTGTTTGATCCCTGGACATTTTGCTTTAACTATAGTGCCTTTTGTTTCGGTTCGTCACGGCTGTAATCTTTTAATCGTTTACCAAGGACTGTATGAGTTTGGGTCAAATTGAAAAGTTTTTCTTTTGGACAATCAGCAAAAGGTCATTTATGTATTGAAATATTGATTTTGACTTTAAACTATTCATATATTTTGGTAAAAGTAAAATAGTATTTTTTATTATAAACGTCATGCAAGCTATAAGGTATGTGTTCTTGTTTTTGTTACGTTTGTTCTAAATATGAATTGAAGATAATCTGTGATTAATTTATTTGTTTTTAATATTTTTAAATAAATATGTGTTTGTCTTAAATAGTTGTTATCACTTAATTTGACTCGGTTCATAAATGGGGTTTAAGCCGGTCAACGCTGCATCACTGCCATAATTAACTCTGCTAATTTTTTACTCAACCCCTGGGAGATAAATTTGTGTCTCCCAACAATAAGCATTTTAAATTTTTTGATCCTCAACGTGGGGGGTCACCTGTCACCAAAAATTAACACCGTCTCATAACAAATTACCAAACAAAATTTGCCCGTGCTCTGAAAATTAGATCGCGAGTTATAAACAGTTTAAATTGTTTGACCTTCACGATGGGGGATCTCCTGTCACCAAAAATTAACACTGTCTCATAATAAATTATCAAACAAAATTTGGCCACGCTACGAAAATTAAATCGCGAGTTATAAGCATTTTAATTTTTTCGATCCTCACCATTAGGCAGGTCTCCAATCACCAAAAGCTACATTATCCTACCTTGTTTTATCTTAAGACAGTTCTTTTCTATACACATTCTATCAGGAATTTTTATCATTGAAACTATAGATTTATGGTAACTGAAATAATAAACATAAATTTGAGACTTGATATCCTCTAAATATCTGAAAAATACTGCGTTAATGTCTGCCGAAATCTACCGAAGGATACCATGCTGAAGTCTGCCGAACTGAAATGGCGTTAGCCGAGTGTTAGGTTTTTCTCGTTACGGAATTTCTACATTCGGTCGCTGCGCTCAAAGCCCACGATAAAAGCTATGCAATAGCTTAAAAATTTTTCTCAAAACGTATAAATGCAGAAAACACAGTAAATTACAGCTACAATATTGTTATGAAAGATAGTTGTGAATCAGCTATTATTATTATCATAATCTAAATAAACATTTTAAGCAATTTAATGCAATTTCAGGCTATATAAAATATTTGAATAGTTAAAACTTCAGATATCTTCCTTAACAAAGGGGTGAGACGTTATTTTCAGTCACAATTTTTCCATATTACTGAAAAAATAAAAATTAGCATTCCACTTTACTAAAAATGTCTGAATACAGAGTTACGTTGATGCAGAATTATAGCTGTTTATGAATTAACTGTCAAAGCAATTAATATTAGTTTTTAATGTCATAAAATGACATATTTTGAATGAATGATCAACCCCTTGTATTAAAAGTAACAGGTTCTGATCAATCATATAAACTAACATACATCAGGGTAACATTTTTAGCATTATAGCCCTCGAGAAGACGTGGTAAATTCATTTTCTACTCTTTTATTTTTTTCTTCTGGTACATTTACAGCTTCACTGCTCACTCTTTTAAAAGCTAGATCATTTTGGTTCTTGAATTGCATCAGCCATCTCTCACTTGTGCTGAAGGAATTGATATTCAGGAATTTGGCCATTTCTAATTCCTTTGCTTCAAGAGGTAGATCATTAATTGCAATGTTCTCAGAATGCATTTGCTTAAATCATTTCAACAATCCAGTTTCCACTTCTGGGTGGCCTGATCCTTGAATTTTCTTTCAAGAATTCATGATATCCCTCAGTTTAAAAGTATCAATTATTGCATTACATTTTAGCCTTACTGAGTTCACAGTTGAATGTTTTAGTTGAAGCTCTTTCACCACATAAATTTGTTTATATCGCTTTTCAAGTTTTTAGATGATTTTTATTTTATCTAATAAAGTTAATGTTATTTTCTTATGCAAAGCTGCAGCCATTACAAAAAACAGAAAGAAAATGCCATAGTACTGATTTATTTAAAGCAAAGAATAAAGTGTGAAAGTAGAAAATTTTTCCTAATGTATTGTTGTATTGTTAGGAGATGCTCAATCAGGTTCATTGTAACTCATTTTGAAATGTCTAATTAGTAATGTCCCCAATACAAAAGAAAACTGGTCAAATTGATGACTCACAATCCAGCCCAGTTGTTTGTTTTCTTTCAGGGAATCCCCTCCCCCACTCATTCTTCCCACAGTAAATGCTGAACAAAAGAGAAACCTTCTAGCTGTTTCTAATGTCACATGCTAAAACATGAAAATTATGACAGCTCCTTATCTTTTTGCTTTATTTTGGGAATAATGGATTTATATTTTATTTTATCAACAATAATTATCAGAATTTTTAAGCAATGTTTTTGAGACTTCCACAAAAGTTGCTCTATATATTTAATTAACATAATAAGGCAATTGAAATTTTAATAGTGTTGACGCATGCACAATAAAAAATTATTTCGTAAACCTGCTCGATTTTCATACAATTTTTAACCGACTTCAAGGAAGGAAAGGAGATTATCAAATCGACGCATATGTATTTTTTTTTTTTTAATGTATGTTCACCGATTACTCTGGAACTGTGCAACTGATTTCTGTTATTTTTGTTTTAAATGAAAGAGAATGCTTTCGAATTGGTACCATTTCCATTTCATCAAAATTGGTTCAGTACTATTTTAGTAATTAGGCAAAAACTAATAAAATTAGGGATTTTTCGCTAATTAAAACTGTTCAATAAGTTCACTGAATGTAGTGCATGGCCGAGTTGTCTAAGGCGCCAGATTTAAGCTCTGGTTCTCGAAAGAAATGGTTGGTTTGAACCCCACTCCTGATGTACATGTATAAAATAAACTTTTTCTTATTATAATTTTTACATATATATTTTACAAATTAAATACTAATTATGCTATTAAAAATATTTTGTATTTAACCATTAGCACAGAGTATCAGAGATATTTTATCAGTGAAAAGCACTAAAATAATAGACTTGTGAAAAGTAACATGACGTCGAATAAGTTCACCGAATAGATTACAGTCAGGATAGCCGAGAGGTCTAAGGCATCAGATTTAAACTCAAATTCTCGAAAGAGATCTTGGGTTCAAACCCCACTACTGACATGCGTGTATAATATACAGCATTTTTTTCGTATTATATATTTTTTAACCAACATAAAAAAAAGGGAGAAGAGGTTATCATCAATTCGACGCATATGTATTTTTTTCTTATGTATGTTCACCGATTATACCGAAACTATCCAACCAATTAAACTAGTATTTGTGTTAGATGAAAGAGGTTACTCTTGAATTGGTATCACTCGAATTGGTTAAACACTTTTTTAGTAATTAGGCAAAAACTAATAAAATTAATGATTTCTCGCAAATTAAAAGTAACATGGACGTTTGTCAGCCATACTCATTCCCTTAACACTTCATAAACTTATATACATATTGTAATAGAGTAATATAGCATGACTTACATGTTTTATTTTATTCCAATCTTTGTTTTTCTTATTTGCCGGCTTTTTCCATTTTCCGATCCCTTTGTTTTTGATCAAAGTTCCAGTCACATTCAGTTATTTATTCGTTTACTTTCGATTCGATTGTTCGACCGATTACGAACGTCCCCATGTGCGTTCACGGTCGTTTTTCCTCTTCGTCTGATCGCGATTTGCAATCATCGCAAATCGCAATTTGCTAGTGGTCATATTCCCTTTTCGCAAGACAGGATCGCCTTCACTCAACTCTGGCGGACGCAAAGGGGCGTTGCATTTTTTTCAGATGTCTAGCGGATGTATTTAGAGGGCTTGTTATTGTTTTGACGTGTGGTTTGAAGATGTTTTGTCTGGAAGACATCGTATTTGTTTTAGTTATGAAAGATGGTTTTATTTTAAGTAATGAATCTTGCTAGTTGATTGTGGAAATGTTTTTTTAGTATTTTGTTGTGATGAATCATCATAGTGACATGGAACTTTTATCTTCTTTTGAAATTTTTGACAGTGTCCATTGGTTCATCAGTTGAATTAGGAGGTCGGCCATTTCCCAGTAATGTTACTGTGAGTAATTTTCTTTTGCAACCTGTACTGGTCGTTATTTATTTTTTTATGTCATGCTAATTAATAAAATGTATTATTGTGTTAACGACTGACTTTAATTTTGAAGGTAATATAATATATGAAATTACGTTTTTGGTTAATTTCACCAGATATAATTTATCATTGTTTATCATTTGTCCAAATATATATATTTTTATTTAAATATGCTTTCATTTTTTTTCCAAATAAACGTTAGACTTATTTAAACTAATTAAATGTTTCTTTACTGACTATTAGACATAACACTACCACATATTGCCAACATTTATTTCAGGACCACCAAACTTTTACCTCTGCTTTAATTTCAGATCATTTTAGAACGGTTCTGGCTTCAGAACCGATCACGGGTTATGGGCCAAAGCTACTATGCTTTTTAACCTGTTATGGTGGCTGTAACCTTCGTTGGCAATATTGTAAACTAGCGACAGTTAATGGTAGCATGCGGCCATTGGACCTCCAAGTGATTTCTAGTGGGGGGGGGGGGGGGGGGGCACAATAGTATATATTTTTTATAAACACAATTAATTTTTCTTCCGGCATGAAATAGAAAGGTTTTTTTAGGGATAAATAATAAATTTTTTTTCCTTTCTCTTATTTAAATTGATAAATTAAAAATTAAAAGCATGGCAATGACCAATGTACAGTGGATGTTAAATACCTGCTGCTAGACAAAAATGCCTGGGGCATTGTGAACAGAACCGAAAAACCTCCTGAAACGAGTGACGCTGTGGCAACTAAAGAATACCAGGCACGTTTAAGATCAGCACTGTCCATAGTCTATTTAAACGTCGAAAATGAATTTAGATGAATCATTGAAAACATCGACGACCCACATGAAGCATGGACGAAATTGAAAAAAACACTTCCAGCCTGATAACCCAGCTCGTCATATGCAACTTTTTGGCGAGGTCCTATCCTGTAGAATACAGCCTGATGAGCCGGTGGATATGTTTGCCGCCCATCTACAAAGAATAGCTGACCAACTTGCTGCCATGAACGAGCCAATAAAAGAGATATACCTGACATTCCAATTGCTTCGATGGCTTCCAAAGAAATTTGACAATCTAGTCCAAGGAATCTTGCGTTGGCCAGACCAACAATTCAAATTTAGTCCTGACCGAATTGATTGCAGAAGAGTCCCGCATCAAACTACGAGAGGAGGACAGAGGTAATTTGGTCCAGTCCCACTTTTCCAGAGCTCGTACATCCAAAAGATCTGCCTATAAGCCAAAGTTCAAAGGACGATGCCATAGATGTGGACATGCTGGCCATATGCAACGACAGTGTAAGATGCCTCAAGCCTCCAGCCACGAATCTTGCCTTCATACTACTTCGAGAGATTCCTCAGTATCCCGAGACTCTTCAGTATCCAGAGGTTCATCAGTGTCCAGCCCAGTTCAAGTCCAGTCCAGTGATCCTAGATCCAGCAGAGATGTGTCTTGCAATAGAACCGGAAACCGATGTCAACATAAGCCAACAAGCCAGGTAAATTACCTCATACAATCTAATCTTAGTAATATTAAGTGTGGTGGAGACACCTGGGTCTTTGACACAGGTGCCTCGCACCACTTTTGCAAAGATAAAAATCTGTACATTAAGTTTAAACCTTTGCACAATGAGGAATTGGCTGTTGCTGTTGATGGTGTGACTTTTCCTATTGAAGGAACTGGACTAGTTGACTTAAAAATAAATGGGGAGATGGTTCGCTTCGGCGATGTTATGTACTGCCCAAGTTTAAGGCACAATTTAATATCTGGCCCTAGGCTTGATAAAACTGGTGCCAAGTTCAACAGAGGTGAGGGTAGGGTTAAAGCATATCGTGACAGTGGTACGTTATTTCGTGCTTTTCTTAAAGATGACATTTACTGCCTGTACCCAAATCCTAACCCTAAAACTAGTAAAACTAAAAATAACCAAAACCCTAAAAAGGTGCGTTTTCAAGCCTCTAGTGTCCAGAAGGACGACTTTAAATTATGGCATAGATGTCTTGGGCACATTAGTTCCACCTTAATTGAACATGCAGTAAAATGTAATGGTGTAAGGGGCTTACCACCTATTAAAAGTAAAGACTTTGAATGTGAGACATGTAAAATCAACAAACACAGGCGAACTTCCTTCCGTCCTATAAATCAAATACGATCAAAACGACCCCTTGAATTACTACATACTGACTTGTGGGGACCGACACAAATAACAGGTAGAAATGGCGAGAAGTACTTTTTAACTATAACTGACGACTTCTCACGAAAAGTATCAGTCTATCCCTTATGTAACAAAACACAAGTATTCAAGGTTTTCACTAATCATGTAAAAAGGGCTGAAAGATTTTTAGGCACTAAAGTAAAAGAGGTCCGTAGCAACAATGGGCGGGAGTTTGACAATGAAGCTTTTACAAAATACTTTGAAGAGAGCAGAATACACCATGAATTTACCAACGTATATTCACCGGAACAAAATGGGGTCTCTGAATGTTTAAATCAGACTATAATGATGGGGCCCGCTTAATACTTAACGAAACCAAACTTAGTCTAAAATTCTGGCCGGAAGCAGTTCTATACATCGCATACACACTAAACAGAATATGCTATAAATCTCAGAAAAAAACACCTTTCGAGTATTACTGTGGGAACAAACCTTCAATACGACATTTACGCCCTTTTGGTACTGTGGCATACGTGGGGGTGCCCAAACAGTTAAGAAATTCGAAGTTTGATCCTAAAGCCAAAAAGGGGGTTTTAGTGGGATACGCGATGTCAACCAAAGGCTACAGGATATGGATCCCCGATACCAATAAAATAATAGAAACCATAAACGTTAGATTTGGGGATGAATCTGTACCAAGAAATGTTCACAAACATAGCGAGCTAGGCCCAAGTTATTCCATAGGCACAAATCCTTTTACTACTTCAGAGCAGCACAACGGAAGCGACCTGGGACCCTCTTACATCCTAAGTTCAGAACCACCTGAGATTGACCCTTTGACTGACCTTCAACCTGATAGATTCCCTTCAGAGAAATCACCCTCTCCATCTACTAAGCCAGGCACCTCATAATCTGTTGAACCTGCCTCTGTTCACTCATCTGAGGATGAAAGTGACGAGGATGGTGAGGAATTCACGAGAACACTGAGGGATGCTGTTTGGTTCCGTAAGGCTATAACTAGGCCTGATAAATCGAGAACCGACATTTACTATTATGAGATGGGTGAAACACAGCGTTTAAGATCACTTAGAAAAGTGTGGAAATACTGTCAGTCTAATGGTATCAAATTTGATCCAACTATGTTCAGCTTCAAAGGGGACAATAAATATCAGGGTATTGTAAAATCTACCTCCAGTGCTGGTTCATGTTCTAGTTACACACCTCCACATACATCCTTATCAGAGACACATAAAACCAATATATGACTAGAAGACTCCATCCCAAATACATATAAACAAGCCTTAAAATCCCCTCAATGGGAACTCTGGAGACAGGCAATGCAGGAAGAAATGGATGTCATAAACAAAAGACAAGTATGGGTATTAACATCTCTATCACCCAACACTGAACCTCTAGGCTGCAGATGGGTCTTCACCATCAAACGAGACGATAAAGGGCATGTGGCAAGATACAAAGCAAGACTAGTAGCCCAGGGCTATAAACAGGTCAGGGGTGAAACTTATGATGAGACCTTTTTACCAGTAGTAAACTTCAGTCTAATCCGCTTTTTCTTTGCCACCTTAGTTTCATGTCTCGGATGGATTCACACACAGTGCGATGTGAAAGGAGCCTATCTGTACGCACCTCTCTCAGATAATGTATACATGAAACAACCTCCAGGTTTTGAAATAAAGGGGAAAGAGCATTTAGTCTGTAAACTCCAGAGGGCTTTATATGGCCTCCATCAAAGTGGCCGGGTGTGGTTTTATGAATTACATAAAATTTTAATTTCTCTTGGTTTTAACAAATTGGATTGGTGTAACTGTGTCTATACATTTTCTAATTACGTTGTTTTATTATTATACGTTAATGACTTCATTATTTTAAGTAACCATCAGAAACACATAAACAAAATTTTAACATTACTAACTGAGCATTTTGACATCAAAATCCTGGGTAAAATACGTAAGCTTCTAGGGGTTGAGTTTGAGAAAGATAGGGAAGGTGTAGTTTCAATTCATCAAATGCAATACATTGATGATATCTGTGCACGTTTTAAAGAATTTAACTTTCCCATCACTTCACTTCCCATAAGTAAAGGAGTAGTGTACTCCAAGTCACAATGCCCTCAAACAGACGCAGAAACCCAGGAGATGTTAAAATATCCATATAGAAGTGTTTTGGGATGCTTATCATTTCTTACAAGCAGGACCCGTCCCGACATATCCTATGCTGTAAACATCTTTAGCCAATTCCAGAGTAATCCTGGTATTGCACACTGGAATGGTCTCTTAAAATTACTAGGGTATGTCCAAAACACCAAACACTACAAACTGAGGTTACCCTGTCATCATATAAATTTAATAACATACACAGATGCTGACTTCGCCGCCAATTGTGATGACAGAACGTCAATGGGGGACAACTATTAATGCTCGACAGATCTCCTATCATGTGGAGGGCTTTCAAACAAAAATCTGTCTGCTTGTCTACCATGGAATCGGAGTTTGTGGCTTTAACAGAAGCAAATAAAGAGCTTTTTTGGTTTAGTAGAATCATAACTGAATGTTATGACAAACACATTTTTACAGGCCCACAAACTAAACCAACCCTGTTAGTAGACAACATGGCCTCCATTGATTTCCTTAAATCTCCCATAGAAAATTATAGAACAAAACACATTGATGTTAAATTATTTTTTGTTAGAGACATTTTAAACCAAGAGATATTTAATGCAAAACATGTAACTAGCAAAGCTAATCTCTCAGATATTTTTACAAAACCCTTAACGAAGTTTGACCTTAAAAGATTCATTGAAGTAATCTTTAGTTATAAGTAAAATATAATGTTTAAAATAAGTATTATTTATATTCATAAAAAGGAAAAAAACTCCCCCTCCTTTGAACTTGTGTCAAGCATTAAGATGCTTGTTTAATTTTTTTTATGTTAAACCCTGAAGTTCAACACTTTTCATTTTTTTCAAATCTGAAATTTTGTATATTTCAGTATTTTCTTTTATAATGTTTGAATATGTGATTATACACTTGTTTTCTTGTTATTTCATATTTTTGTCTCATATGCATATGTTCTAATATCATACATAAGTTTTCCAATGCCTTCATTTCCAACATCGCAGACAATTTAACTCCCGCTGGAATGTGATCGGGCCTCAGGATGGTTCATCTTCCAGGGTCCGAGCAGCCCCAAGAAGCATCTCGCAGGGGTGACATTGTAAATAGCCAGAGTGGTTTGCAGGGGGTAGCGGCCTTCTTGAGTGTTCTGATCACAGGAAGGCCTGTCGCGGGCATCGTTTCTTTTAAGTTCGTAAGTCCCTGTTTTGGAAAATTGAAATGTCACATAGGTCCTGTCCATGGTGTTGAAAATTGAGCTGTATTTTTTTGCATATATAAATATGGAAAGAAAAAAAAAGGTTTTTTTTTTTTTTAAGAAGTTGTATAACAAGTGTTTTTCACATTTAAATTTTTTAAATCATTTGCAAATGTATATTGTTTCAAAAGCTTAAGCATGCATGTTGTTGGTTTTCATGTGAGCGCTCACTACCACTATCATTATCACTATCACAGCCGTGATCATTAGTGTTGTCATTGAATGTGTCTCATTTGCATATCGTGAATTTTTCATACATTATCAAAGTGTTTTTGCATTGTAATTCATGTTTTGTTATTCTTCACATTTGTAATGTTTATGAATCTGTTTTATGATAATCATTTATTCTAGTGTAATTATGCAAATGTACGTAAGTGTAATTGTGTATTGTCAAAGCCAAGATCAAGAAAATCGACATACCAAAAGAATATTGTTGTATGTAATGGTAATCGTAATCACTTGTATGTGATGAGGTAACATGGTAAAAACTTTCATGAACTTTTTTTTGAACAGACTTTTGCTTGAAATACTTTAATATTTTTAAGAGTTACTATGGTAACTAAAGATTCTTGTATTGTGAAAAAATTGGTTATTCTTGTTGTTGTATAGTTGTTAAAATAGTTATTCATATTGTCATCTATATTGTCATATGATTGTTAACATTGTTACTCATAGAAATTTGTCACATGGTTACGTATGCATGGAGGTGGTTATTAACATTGTTAAAAAGTTGTTCATTTTTGGGACTAACCTTGTTATATGATATATAAAGATGTGAATTTGTTGCATTTATGCACGTTAATGTTATTCTTCACTGATAGCTGTCAAAGTATGATAGTTGAAATACTGTTATTTTATGTTGTTCATTGTAATTTTTTTTATATTATTTATATTATTTGGTGATTACTTAGTTTCTTTTGAGTATGAGTGTTAAGGGGGGGGGAGGCGTTTGTCAGCCATACTCATTCCCTTAACACTTCATAAACTTATATACATATTGAAAAAGAGTAATATAGCATGACTTACATGTTTTATTTTATTCCAATCTTTGTTTTTCTTATTTGCCGGCTTTTTCCATTTTCTGATCCCTTTGTTTTTAATCAAAGTTCGAGTCACATTCAGTTACATATTCGTTTACTTTCGATTCGATTGTTCAACCGATTACGAACGTCCCCATGTGCATTCACGGTCGTTTTTCCTCTTCGTCTGATCGTGATTTGCAATCATCGCAAATCGCAACTTGCTAGTGGTCGTATTCCTTTTCGCAAGACAGGATCGCCTTCACTCAACTCCAGTGGACGCAAAGGGGCATTGCATTTTTTTCAGATGGCTAGCGGGTGTATTTAGAGGGCTTGTTATTGTTTTGACATGTGGTTTGAAGATGTTTTGTCTGGAAGACATCGTATTTGTTTTAGTTATGAAAGATGGTTTTATTTTAAGTAATGAATCTTGCTAGTTGATTGTGGAAATGTTTTCTTAGTATTTTGTTATGATGAATCATCATAGTGACATGGAACTTTTATCTTCTTTTGAAATTTTTGACAGTGTCCATTGGTTCATCAGTTGAATTAGGAGGTCGGCCATTTCCCAGTAATGTCATCGTGAGTAATTTTCTTTTGCAACCTGTACTGGTCGTTATTTATTTTTTTATGTCATGCTAATTAATTAAATGTATTATTGTGTTAATGACTGACTTTAATTTTGAAGGTAATATAATATATGAAATTACGTTTTTGGTTAATTTCACCAGATATAATTTATCATTGTTTATCATTTGTCCATATACATATATTTTTATTTAAATATGCTTTCATTTTTTTCCAAATAAATGTTAGACTTATTTAAACTAATTAAATGTTTCTTTACTGACTATTAGACATAACACTACCACATATTTCCAACATTTATTTCAGAACCACCAAACTTTTACCTCTGCTTTAATTTCAGATCATTTTAGAATGGTTCTGGCTTCAGAACCGATCAACGTTGAATAAGTTTGACAAACAGAATACAGTCAGGATGGCCAAGCGGTCTAAGGCGCCTGATTTAAACTCTGGTTCTCAAATGAAACCATGGGTTCGAACCACACTCCTGACATATGTGTGTACAATAATTTTTTCCGTATTATAATTTTTATACATATATTTTACAAATTAAATACTAATAATTATTAACAGACTTCGAAAAATGAGGAGGTTAACAATTTAATGCGTATGTATTTTTTTAATATATGTTCACCGAGATTACTCCAAAACTATCCATCCGATTTATATGGATTTTGATTTATTGAAAGAGGTTGCTCTCGAATTGGTACCAATTCCATTTCATCAAAATTGGTTCAGTACTTTTTTAGTAACTAAGCAAAAATTAATAAAATTAATGATTTCTCGCAAATTGATATTGATTGTTGTAGCATTTTTCTCAATCATAAGCTAATATAAAAAAAACTAAAAAGTGAAAAATAAACTTTTTTACCAAAAATAGAACCGACTTCTAAAACTACTGCAAAGTAAAAAATAATTTTTTTACAGAATAGTTAATAAGAAATTAAGCAAAGAGCATGGTATTTACCATGTGTTTTGTTTGATTTATGTACATTAAATTGATTTTTTAGAACCGGTGCCAGCCAACCCAAGTTAAATGCAATTATTCAATATTTGAAACTTAGCTTTAATTTTGAACTTGGCTTGGCTGGCACCAACTCAAAAAAATCAATTTAATGTACCAGGGTTGTTTGGTTTAAACCAAGTTGGTTTAAACTGTGGTTTAAACCAATGTTTTTTTTTCTTTTAAACCATGCTGGTTTTTTTTTCATCTGGTTTTTTGTTTTATTTTACACATTGAAAAATGCAAAATCCAAATTATGCAGAAACTACAAACTAAGTTGTAGAAAAATGATGAATTGATAAATTTCTAAAATGACAAATATTTTTAATCAACCCAGCTTTTCATATAAACTATAAGTCTACATGGCAGAATAACCAATTTTTTAAAAATTAGCTTGTTAGAAAAAAATTAGTTTTATTTCTACCTTTTTTTTAAAAGTTAAAATTTATATATATACAGTAGACTCCCTCAAATCTGCAAACCAGAAATCCGCAACTCTCTAAAATCCGCACATATTTTATGAATGTAAACAATGAAATTTTCAGTTTGGAAATTGGGACAAAATTTGCTTTTTTTTAATTTTGTATCGATTCCATATATTTTTTAATTTGTAATTTTCTTAATAATACTCTATTCATGTTTTCTTCATGAAGGAAGAACACATTTCTTTGGAAAAAATTCAAGATATTGCTGATATCACTGGTAATTACAATCTTCTAACCAAATATATTTATGTATTAGTCAAGATTTTTTAGTTATTAAGCCTGGCTAAACTTGAAAAAAAAAATCCTTATTTCATGATTTGGATGTGAATTAGTAATGCACTTCTATGAGGCAAGTTGTGTTGAATAATTTTGGAAAAATACATTTAATCTTTATAATGAATATTTAATCATACACTATTGATTATTAACTTGACCTTTGCTGTTAATACTTTAATCATTTAAAAAACTATCTAAATTTTTATTATTTTAGTTTATTACTTATTTTAATATTTTATTATATTGTAAGCATTCATTATAGTTCTGATTGCACTGTTAATTGCACTCAAATTACTGTTTAAAAAATGTAAACAAAGCAATGACCAGAAATCCGCAAAATTCTAAAATCCGCACAACCTCTGGTCCCAAGCAGTGCGGATTTGAGGGAGTCTACTGTATATATATATATATATATATATATATATATATATATATATATATATAGCATTAATTGTAAAACATTCATAGCCAGAAGGGCAAACTGGAGTTAAACATGCACTTTTATTATTTAAATTGCTTGATTAGTTAAGATTTACTAAGGATTTGATCATTCCTCAAATCCTCGAATATAACGTAAGTAATTTTCTCCATTAATTTCTTTTTGTTATGTATGCTAATAAATAATTGGCAGATTTTTTTTTCTGTGTTTATTGGGTTAAGCCTTTGTTTTTCGTGCATTCTTACATCGGGAATGGGGATTTTGCATTATGATTTTATTCTGTTACTAATTGGGTTGGCGTAATTTAAACCAATTGGTTTTTTAGAACAAATTTATATAATATTTTCTCATTTTTGTAATTTAAGTGTACTAAATTATTGCATGCAAATAATTTCTAAGTCTTATCTCATCAGTGTCACCATGAGACATAGTAAGTCTAGTCTAGGCCATGTTAGTATACATGTAGAATGCAAATTTCATGCAATGATGAACATATCTGAATCTAGAAAGAAAACAAATTATGTTATGTTGGAAAAGACAAAATGGATTAAAATTATGTAATATTTAGAAAGAAAAAAAAAATGTTTTCCTTTGAGAAACGCAGATTTACAGTTAATAACATAAAATGACCTTTAAGATTTCAATCAAACTCTAAAAGAAAATTTTCTTGATTGGGGGGATTATCTTTAAGAATAATAATAATAAAAAAAAAAAGCTCAAGATATAAAGTCAAATAAGAAGACATTGGAAAATTTAGTGCTGGGGAAGTACATTTAATTAAAATATGCAATAAGATATATTTAAATCTTTTGTTGCATAACTAACTTAGATCAGCTGAGAAAATTGGGGAGAAAGGGACAAGGCAAGGTTTGCTTGAGACGTAATAGAAAAAGTCTCATAGAAATGCCTAAAAAGAAGTAATTTTTTGCTTTGACATTTAAAAGTACTAAGCGTTAAAATATAGTGTGTAGTCTGATGGCTATTTAAATGCTTTATGGAAGACAGTATTTATAAACTGCTTTATATTTTAAGATCAATGTTTTCAATAGTCTAAAAAGCTATTAAATAGGTATTTTTGTTTATTTAAAAATTTTGTTTGTCGTAATTCAAATCATTCCGAAAATTCTTTATAAAAAGCTTTATTTTCAATAAGAGATAATTCATGTAGTCTTCTAACAGAAAAATCAGACATTTCATATAACAAGTATTTCAAAGAAATTATTGTGAAAGTAATAGATATGAAACTGCATCATATTTATATTCTTCATCATTTATAGTGCTAATAATTAAAAAATTGCATATTAGGATTTTCAAGGTGTCAGTGTTTCATTATGTAAAACATTTTATTTAAGAAAAAAAAAAAAAAAAGACATAGATTTTTCTAAAAATGTTTAATATTTAAATGATTTCCATTTTCTACATTCATAACTAAATGTATATTAAATTATTACATTGATTAGAATTACTTTTAAATCAAGTTATTACTTATATATTCAAAAATATTTATTTTTATTGATAAATATGCATGTATATGTAATAGGAAATCATATTTTTAAAAAACCCAGTTTAAACCAAAAAAAACCCGGTTTTTTACCAACCCTGTAATGTACATAATCTAACAAAACGCATGGTAAATACAATGCTCTTTGTTTAATTTCTTATTAACTATTCTGTAAAAAAAATATTTTTTACTTTGCAGTAGTTTTAGAAGTCAGTTCTATTTTTGGTAAAAAAGTTTATAATTATTTTTTAATCCTGATTACAGGGTATTATGTACAAAATTAATTGTTATATTTTCTGAAAAGAACATTGTGTTTTATGAAGAACTCTGAAAAATTATAAGCAAAAAACTTGGAAAAATCTAGGAGCATTTTCATAAAAACCTTAATTTCTTTACAAGTTTACATGCTATATTCATAAAAATGAACATAGTTTATTATAATAAACCACCTAATTATAATCTTCAGTTTAAACTCTTTTGCTTCATTAGCTATGACAGGGTTATCCAAAAGTTCTTTTTCAATTTGTTGACGGTCCTTTGGTTGATTTTGGGGAAAACTTTTCACAAAAATATATGATGTGTACTATTTTGTTTACACACCTGGAGTTTCAGAATAATTCCTTATGTATATTTCTAGATATTTATCTAGAAACATCTAAAATCGCAAGTGTCAAGATTTTTTTTTTTTGCCGAGACTGTAAGCATAAGATTAACAGGTCCAACTAAGACAAATCTATCCTTGATAAATGAAAAATGGATAATAAAAGAGAAGTCTCCTCAACTTTTTGCTTTGTGGGGGATAAATAGGAAATTTCTGACAATTTCGTATTTACTTGTTTCCAAGAACATGAAAAAGCATTTGGTTTTTATAAAATAATAAGCAGGGCCGGGCACAATATTGCAC
Source organism: Maratus speculifer (assembly GCA_964019185.1). NCBI lineage: Eukaryota > Metazoa > Arthropoda > Arachnida > Araneae > Salticidae > Maratus > Maratus speculifer. The sequence continues at coordinate 94,900,256 of OZ025293.1, forward strand.
AGGGCCCTGGAAAAGTAGTTAATCAGATCTGATGTGTACTGAAATACTGATCTAATAAAATTTACTTTTAAATTGTATACATCATTGAAAATATATGAGAACGTGAGTTTTAAAATTCACCTTATCAAGAAGATCAAATCTGGCGAAATTGTAAAAAACAGATTAAGAGAGTTGTGAGCTTTAAATTAAATTTTCTTGGTATGAATCTTTTGCCTTTCCTAATTCAGCACTTCTCTACATTTAAAATGCTCTATTTTATGGGAGCAGCATGCCAAGGTCTGTCTTTGAGGACAGGTCAAGCAATAGCTTAATATAGCAACTTTTGTGCTCTGCAATTTTTAATGAGATTTCTTAAAATTTGTGTGTATTCTGTGATGATTTTTAAAAATATTTTTGTGAAAGAATTCCAGTTACAATGCTTTAGCTCACTTTAATAAATAAATCACTTTAATAATTTCTTAACTTTAACTGTAAAATAAACATGCATTGTTTACAAAAAGCAAGGAAAATATAAATATTTTTTTTAATATAGAATTTATTTATAAGTCTTAAATTTTAGTCTTTGAAATAAATCATTTTCTAAATGGTTGTTGCAATTTATTAAATTATAAATAATTTTTTACATTTTATTTTAATAATGCAGTTTTATAAAACTTATATTTTTTCATTAAAAGATTAAACATACTTTTAATGTACAAATCAGAAAAGAACAGAAAAATTAAGACATTAAGTGAAGCATTTTGAAGCACAGTAGTTGCTACATATGTGTACACCAGGTAAATCCTATCACTGGTAAATCTAATCACAGCTAAAAGTTTTTATGAATCAAATTATGGAGAGTAAACTAAAAATCAGTTTTAATTTATGCTATGTATTAGGTTGAATTTCTTTACTAATTTTTTTTTCATTTACACAATTTATATAATCAGTTGCTTTAAAAGAATCCCATTGGTATTAATAAATGCAAATAATTGTACACAGTACACAATATACAATTAAAAACAAAGTACAATAATATTATGCTATGTTATATAATAATAATATGCTATAATATTAAAGTGCAGAAATCAGATATACAAAAATAAATAAATAAATAAATAAAATAAAAATAAAAAATACATACATCAGCTGTTGTTTGAATTATGAAATGTTTATGTCCTTCCCAACATACTGACAAGACAATCTGCTTACTGTCATTACGATATGTCTCTCGTACAAGATAATCACCTTCATTAACAAGCAATCTAACAACCTCTTCACGAGGAAGAACACCATGAAACCAATCTTCATCCTGAAGACTAGTATATGATGGATTTAAAATTGTCTGTAAAGATAATGAATAATAATAATAAAAAAAAAATTGTGACTTGCGAAATACAATGAATTGACAAAATGATTTAGCACAAACACACTCACATGCAACTGTCTAAAGAAATATTAAAAAAATAAATAACAGTAACATTTTAAATATTTTACTTTCTGAATACAGTGCAAGAAAAGTATTGCAATCATGATTTGTGTGGATGAGTGAACATGATAACACCCAAACAGTACTTCCAACTGACCTTCTAATTGACAAATATAATATAAATCTTTGTCACAATAAATTTTCATAAAAATTGGCCAATAAATTAGGTATTTAATTCATTAAAACCACTTTTAAACATTTTGCAACTGATTCTACAGAAAATTACCAAGAAAAAATAATAAAGTATAAGCAATAAAATTTGCAATGATGTAATCAAGCATGTATGCTGCAATGGTAAAGTCTCCAGTTTCAAAACAGGAAGTTCAGCATACAAATACAATTGAATTCATTACATCAAAAATTTATATGCATATATTGTATACATTTTGGATATGTCTACCAGTGTTTAGAAAGTTGAGCTAAGTCAATCCACTTTTAAATAATAACCATCTCTATAGGAATGTTTTAATTAAAAAAAAAAAAAAAAAAAAGTCAAATTTTATTCAAAAATTTGACTTTTGGACCAAAAGCACAGACTTAAGCCATTTTTTTAATGGAAAAATTCATGCAATTGATGCACTGGTATAAAAGCAACTTCTGGCATCTAGCCATTTTGATTTAAAAAAAAATAATAATTTTTTTCACTCCACCCTAATGCACACTCGTTCTGATATTTCAAAGAGTTCATGTCGCACACAGGTACGTTATTTTGTTTAAGGGTTAATATGAGACATATTTCACCTGAAAACATACAATAAAGGCAATGTGACCTTTTTTTAAAAATTGTGAATAAAAGAGAAAGTGAGAATTTTGGGCAGCGTGATTGGGTGTGGAGTATAAAAGTTACTGAAATACATAAAATGCTATTGGATGTCTAAGCATTAATGCCACCTTTAGTTGGAAATGCTTTCCAAATCTACCCTAAAATTGCAACATGGATCCAAGCGACTTTCACTTCATATAACTTGTTTGTAATGAAAATATAGCCCCTAGTAGCATAGGACAACCTTTTCTTCTGATTAAACATCATGTAGGTACTTATAATTTTGTTACATTATATAGGAGCATTTCATATTAATGTAACAGATGTTCTACAATGATTATTATACATATGTATTTATATTTTTCAAAAATTTATATTACTGATCCATAAAATTTAATGTTGTAAATTTAGCAAGATTTGAAAAGCTCAGGACCCATTTCATTAAAGTATTCTGATTTTTGAAAATTGAAGATGTAAAATTTATTAAAATTCATTGCACAGTGATAGCTAAGTATAATGATGTATGTTTTTCAAAATAGCAAGTTTACAAGTGAAAGAAGGGAATTCATATATAATATTAGATCAGGTATTTACAAAATTTAACATTGCAAATTTAACAAGATTTAAAAAGCTCAGGACCCATTTTATTAAAGTACTCTGATTTTTGAAAATTGAAGATGTAAAATTTATTAAAATTCATTGTACAGTAGGAATTACCAGATATCCGGCTGATTTTTCAATACTGAAATATCATCAGATATCTGGATCACAATCACTGGATATCCGACTTCTATATTGGATATCCGGCAGAATGCAGCAAAGCAAATATAGACGAATAACAGTAGAATGTACATTCATATCTTTTAGAAAATTGTATCCTTACTTTCAAATTGTAAAACAAAATTTGAAGTCAAAATAGCAAATAAAGCCTTTTTATAAAAATGTATAAAGATAGAAAACCAACATTTAGAAATACTCAAATAATGCATGAAAAAGTAGCAAACAGCCATTTCGAATCTATTATCAAGATTCTTCATCAATACAAGACGCAGCATGCAGTAAAAGCTAAGCTGAGCAAAGCGACGGAGAAGCGCAGGCTTATATACCAATTACAGGAGCGAATGCTAGTAGATTCAAAACGGCTGTTTGCTAAATTTACATGCATTATTTATGCATTTCTAAATATTGGTTTTCTGTCTTTAGTCTTTTTAAAATTTGAAATTGTTTAATAAACTTTGATTTTATTAATTTTTCTTTCTTTCGCTTAATTTAAATAATGGGTTAATTGGTTTTTAAGTTAAACAACTAAACAAACAATTTTTAATTTTTTTCTATCATTGATAGAAGAAAGTAATATAATAAATTTTTTTTCAACGAATTTATATGTTTTAGGGATCCAATATCCCAAAAAGCATATTTATTAAAAACCTGTCTGTCCCAGTGTCGCCATCATATCATCAAAAAGTGTAAGAAGTTATACATAGAATGAACCAAATATTTATGCATGTTTCTGGCTGTATATTGAGGTCCATCTTCAATATGGAAACATTTCGCTGTAAGGCAATGCTGTAATCACAATTTTTATGCCATTTACATTATTCTACCTCAAATATTGTATGAAGTTATGCATAGAATTGAACCAAATTTCTTTGTATACATTTCTGGGAATGGCTGTCAGGTCTTCCTTCAATTTGAAAATATTTTGCCACAAGATTGGTACTATAATAATGATTTTTAATTCACAGGCTATCGAAGCCTGAGAGCTTATACATCTGCCCATTCTGTATGTATGTACATGTGTAACGCCATAACTCCTGATGAAAATATGCAATTCACTTGAAATTATGAGTACAGGTATATTCTGATAAGGCACTTCCCTGATTAGTTTTGAAAGTTCAATTGATAAGTATAAGCAAGGGAATGGGGGCTAATACTCTTCCCCTTAATTTATATCAATGTGTTTTTCATACAGAATTATCAGTTTTCGCTCAAAATTTAGACATAGTATCATTCTGATGAGGTGCCTCTGCGATTAGTATTAGGTGCTCATTGGATAATTATAAAGAGGCGAAACGGGGGGTTAAATTCCCCACCCGACCCTTACCTTCGATAATTGGGTTTTTCATGCAGATTTATCAGATTTCATTCATATTTTCGATATAGGATCATTCTGATGAGCGAACCGCCATAATTAGTTTTGGTAGTTCATTGGATAAGTATAATAAGGGCCAAGGGGGCTAATTCCCCAGCCTTAATTTTGATAAATGGGTTTTTCATGCAGATTTATCAGATTTCATTCAAATTTTAGATATTGGATCATTCTGATGAGGACACCGCCATAATTAGTTTTGGGAGTTCATTGGATATGTATAAAGAGGAGGAACAGGGGCTAATCCCCCCGCCTTTAATTTAGATAAATGGATTTTTCATGATGCAAAATTATCAGATTTCATTCAAGTTTTAGACATAGGATCAATCTGATGAGGACACCTCCATAATCAGTTTTGCGAGTTCATTGGATAAGTCTAAGAGGGAGGAAATGGGAGTTAACCCCCCCCCCCTTTAATTTAGTTTAATGGGTTTTATATACAGAATTTACCGATTTGCTTCAAAATTTGAATATAGGTCCATTCTGATAAGGCACTTCCCTGATTGGGAGTTCATTTGATAAGTATAAATAGGGGATCAGTGGGACTACCCCTCTTAATTTAGGTAAGTGATTTTTCTTGCAGAATTAACCGATTTGCTTTAATATTTGGATACAGGTTCATAGTGATAAGATGTTTTCCTAATTAGCTGTGGGGTTCTTTTGTTAAGCATAAGAGGGATACGGGCAATTTCCTCAAACTCCCTTAAATTTAATAAATGAGTTTTTATGCAGAATTATCCTATTTGCTTTAAATTTTGGATGTACATTCTTTTGATAAGGCGAATCTCTGAGTAGTTTTGGAAGTTTAATGGTTAAGTATAAAGAAGGGGGATAACTCCTCTTAAATTATATAAATGGGTTTTTATGAAGAATTATTCGATTTGGTATGAATTTTGGATATAGGTTATTTTATGTGATAAAGCATATCCTTGATTAGTTTAAGGGATTCAATGATTAAGTATAAAAAGGGGAAATGGGGGGGAGCTATTTCCTCTCTTAATTTGTTTTTCGAACGCATTTGACTTGGCAGTTCATGCAGCAACGCGAATTTCGTATCTTGCTAAAACTGGCTATTCGCAAACAGCTGATGTATAGCGGAATAACAAAAAATATTGATTTTAATAAATATCATGATCAAAATTTACTCATTCTTAATTGAATTAATTGACTGCAGCAAAAATTCTAGATATAATCAAAGTTGGTATGATATTAAACTAACAATATTGATGTAGTATTAATATTTTAAAATATTTTTTGAAACATTGAGATCTATGAAATAGAAGAGTCTTGGGATTGGTGCAGCCAACTAGTTTTTTTTGTGACTTCATTATAAATATTTAAGATTAAAAGTAACTTTTTTATATAAATTTCAAAGTGATTTAACTTAAAATAAAATGAAATGTAGCTTAAGGTAAAACAGTATTGAATAATTAAAACCTGAAAAAAAAATCATCAATTAAGGGAGACCCAAACTGCATTTTTGGCCCAAAATCATCAAAAGTTCAAAAAAAAAATTTTTTTCTCAGAAAACGATAAAATACATATTTGTGAATATCCATGCAAAATTTCAGAACTCGGGGACACTTGGAACAGGTAGAAAATGAGCTTTTTAAATTATACTCACTATAGAGTTTAAAGGACTAGCGGCCATTTAAAACATGTTTTCCTGAAAATGACTTTTTCATATTTTGCCTAAGTTCAAAGTACTAAGGCTCAGTGGTAAAATGATTTAGAAACCAAGTGTTTATGTTTTTAGAATCTTTAAAAAATTTGCAACAAAAGTAAGGAGAGCTATTTTTTTTTGTTTCTGAAAATTTTACATAAATTGGTAAACAAGAAAATTATAATGAATTTAAGGAAATTTACCATGTGTATTTGTATTTTATTTTTTTGGCCGATTAAAATGGAAAATTAAAAATATCTCTCCTTAGTTCTTTTCTATATACTATAACACTATTTAAGAAATTTTAGTAATACCAAAATATTGAAAATTGAATGAGGAGTAGTAATTTTAAAAAGTGTATTTTTCGACAAAAAAATCATAAAAATCCCCATAAAAAATATACTTTTTAATAAAAAGTGAAATTTTTTGCTAATTATTCCTTACAAAAAGATTCTTAAATAGTGCACCAAAATTCATTACTTTAAAATCAATAATAAAAATTTTGGGTTTTTTCTTACGGGTCTCCCATAAACCTATGTTTGGAGATAACTCTTCAACCATTGGTATATTAGTTAGACTTTCATGTTTATATTATAAAAGTATGCTAAGTATTTCTTTGTGAAAAATGCTTTACAATTATAGACAAATTAATTAACATGTAAAATTTTCTCTAAAAATTATCAGCATTTGATTATACACATTATTAGCAATTTTCAGCAGTTCTTTGACAAATAATCAGAGTATTTAAATGTTAGAATTGCATTTTTTATTCAATCTTATTATTATACTTAAACAGAGTTTGAATTTTGGGATGGGATGGCAGGATTCATGCACTAAAGAATTTTGTGTCATTTTTGTTTCCCAAAAAAATCACTTTTCAAAATTATTTTCTTTGTGAAGTGACGATCAAGTCTCAGGACCGACTGACAATTTTTTTAATATTTTCCTCTATCGATTGACAAACCTCACAGTTTTCTCTTACGAAATTATACAAAATTCATGATTGTTTTTCTGGGTTTGACTGAAAAGTTTTGTAAGTTTTCTCACAAAATTTTCCTGCTGGCTCCTCTTACAATTTTTTTTTTTTTTTTCTGGAGACCATCTGGCATATTTCACAAATTTATTCTTCTCAACAAATTTAGCTATTTTATTCTGCGGCTGATTGGCAAATTTCCCTTTTTGTTTTTGTGCCATTTTGATGAAATTAAAAATTATTTTCCTGTGTCCAGATGAAAAATTTGTGTATTGTCTTTGTTATTAGCTGACGAATTTCATAATATTTCCTGTGACAGATTAATAAATTTTACGATATTTTACTGTAAATGATTGACGAATTTCGCTATATTTTCCCACTGCCCAAGTTCTCTCAAAGTTCAAATTTTTTCAGACCGGTCAACAATTTTTACAAATTTAGTTTTGCCATGATGGACAAAATCAGCGATATTTTTTCTATGACCGATTTATATATTTTGTGAAATTTTCCTGTGCCGAAGCAAGAATAACTAAAAGAGCAGTAATGGTCACTAGAGTCTGGAATTAGCACTAAACAAAATGAGATTAAATCCTGTGTTGCACATTGGGGAAAAAAGAACAATACGAAAACATTTTTTTTTAAATGTAACAATTAGTGGTTCAACATTAGACTTTTTAATTTTTCAAAATCATCGCACATTTCATCATCAATGGGCTCAATAATTGCACCTCTTTTTTTGATTTAAAAGACTATCTTTCATACAATGTTTCTGTTTGGATTCGTTTTTTTTCCATATCTGATAATTTGCACTTGCCCATTTTGTAACTTTTCTATTCTCTTCTTTATTAACATTGACATTCTGATTTCCTATTCAAATAAATATTCTTCTAAGTTTAAAGAATTTCGTAAAATAAATAAATAAAATGCGGACATCCATTGCCTAAAGCAAGATGTTTAAATATTTCACATTGAGTTACTGAAAATCAGCAAAAACATCATTTTTATGATGATCAAAACATGATTTATGTAATAAGAGTCATATATTATGTATGTCATGGATTAAACATTAATATTCCTGGACGAATCATAAAAAAAATAAAATGCGTACACTACAAGGTGCATTCTTGACCAATAACAACAACCGTTTTCCAAATGATTAAAAAAAAAAAAAAATTATGAACTTCAAGGAAACATATTTAGAAACAATAAATAGTTTACAGTAGTTTAACAATAAATAGTTTCACAACAAACAATAAATAGTTTCACAGAAATTAGGACATGACTTTTTTAAATAAACCATTTCTTATGTAATAGAAGAAACCTACTCACTATGTCCTTTTCAGAATTTCATACGGATTTAAAATTCCAATGCATAGTAGAACATAATTCAATTACCATATTTACTCGTGTATACCACCCACCCCGTACTTTACAAGTAAAAATGGCGATTTTTTAAAATCTCGTATATAACGCGCACCATAAATTTGATATGTTAATGAAGAATGACCAAATGAATTTTAGTAAAGATAGTCAAAATAAACATTACATGAGGCCAGAAAACAAGACAAAAATGCATTTTTAGACTTTGGATAGTAAGTGAATGGGGGAAGTAAGATTGAGTGACGGTAATGGAAATTGCTAATTAGCGTTTAAATAATGTTAGTAGCTCTGTAGTATAAAAAAAACTGCAAGGAGTGAAACAGGGTTCATACTATCTTTCTGTGATAAAATTCAAGCACTTAACCCAAATTTCAAGCACCTTTCCAGAAATGAAAATTTTAATGTTTTAAAATATTATATTACAAAAATATCACAAAAAGAAATATTATTCATTTTCACATATTTTCAGGCGAATGCTAAACATAGAGTAGCAAAGTTTTAAATGTGAAATGTTATGAGAAAGGCTCTGAAAAATAAAGAAAATCTTTTTGCATTCTACTTTGAATATTTGGGCTAACACTAGACAAAAATAGACACTTGACAATTGTGTACTATGATAATATTTATACACAATTTTAAATAAAAAAAAAATAAAAATAAAAATAAAAAAACTATACAAATTTTTTTCATAGCTTGCTTTAATTCATTAAAACATTTTACAAAAAAGTATATTACACACATATAAAAGAAAAATTTGCATATTTAACATGAAGAATTTATTGCATTTTAAATAAAACTCAGCCACTTTCCAGCATTTAAGCTTTTTAACTGCAACTTTATCTAAAATTTTTAACTTCAGCCTTTCTCTTTTTTCTTTAACATTTTTTCAGAGGCCTCTAGGATTGAAAGCAGAATGTCTTTTTTTTTTTTTTTTTTTGTAGACTATGTTAGTAGTCTATGTGTGTAGTTATGCTAGATTTCATTTGCGAAATGCAGCTTTCTTTGTCCCACACAATTTTACCAAGATTTAAAAAAAAAAAAAAAATGAACTGCACTCAATACTATACTTTATTGGAATTTTTTATTTATTGATAATTTTTTTCATCATTACACAAATGAAGTCTCTTAATTCTCATTTCAGAGGAATAACACCACTTTCTTTTACAGATTGTTGTTTCATTGGATTCTTAAACAATTTATCCCCAGTGAACAAAAACACTATTTTAGCAAGAAAATTCAACATACAGTCGAGTCTCTATATAACGAAATCCATCGTTCCAGTAAAAAATTCGTTATATAGAGAAATTCAATGTAGAGAGAATGATGTTAAAAATCTTATTTAATGTGTAAATTTTGAGCAAATATTATTTTTGATCTTTTTAATTAAGAATTTGAAATGTTTAAAAATATATATTAATCTAACATTTTATTTCTTAATAATTTAAACAGTTTCAAAAGAGAGAACAGACATTTATTTGAAAGCTTGATGAAAACCAAATAAGGAAGATGCATTAATTTCAGAAGAAGAAATCTGTAATTTTTTGTTGTTTTCATTTTAAAATTGTTACGCTCTCAAAAAAACCCTTAAATTTTAGCAAAGAATGAAAAATTGTAGTTAACATTTTCCTCCATTTGAAGGCCTTTCTTATGTGCCTCTCATTGATTCCTCTCTTATATGTGTAACAATCCAATTGACTCTGTTTTGAGAAGGATGCTGCAAGGTGTGTGGGAGGTGGGATGAACTCGTCTGATTTAAAGAACAAAGAGAGAAATAATAGTCATAAAAAAAAAAAAATAAAAAAAAAACTCAGCACTGAACAATAAACTAAAAATAAGTGATGGAAAATTGATTCCATATGATTTCGAAGCTTTTTTAAAACTGAATAAATCAAGACCAATTTATGAAAAAATTTGTTATATGGAGGTAGATATTTCGCTATATAGAGACTGCTTTTAATGTTATCATGCGAAAAGGGGACTGTTCTTATTAAAAATTCGTTATATAGAGAAATTCGATGTATGGAGTTTCATTATAGAGAGACTCGACTGTATGTGAAACTTGTCCTGTTTAATATACGATCCCGCTTAAGAGACGAATGATCTGCAGTACCTTGAAAAGGATACCTATGTAAAATTACCCATATAAGATACGATCCCACTTGAGATATGAAATTTCCTTGGTTCCTTAATTCGTATCTTAAACAAGTTTTACTGTATAAGCTTTGAATTAAAGACAAGGAAGTTTAGAAACTGTTACATGTTTTATTTTACATCCTTAAGTATCTAGTTTTCTAATTAGCACGACTGAATCAACTTTGTTAAATCAGTTGCAAAAAACGTCAGCATTGGTTTTTCAGTTTGAAATTTTGCCATGAAAGGCTGCACCAAAAATACAACTGATGAAGGAAAATGCAACTTAAGAATAAATATATCTTTAAAAAGATACAATAGAATTATACTTGTAATTATTGGGATTTTTCTTCTTCTTTTGAACACAAGAAATGAATGACTATAAATATTCCAAGACTTCAATCGCTCTTTTTATAGCTGGTAGTCTGTCAAGCTACCTATAAAGCTTAAAGGCACTATTGCCAGTTGAAGATAGTTCATAATAATCTTGAAGCCTTGCTTGACATTTTTTGAAAACTATGTACTGTTTTAATAACTATTTTATTCCACCTGATCCTAGTAATAGATTCATTGATAAATTTAATTACTCATTTATTATAGCAAAAAACACAATCATATATATATATATATATATATATATATATATATATATATATATATATATATATATTTTAAATAACAAAGGTTAATACATAAGATCAAATTTGAAGAAGAATTTCAGGTTTAACATCCTATTTTTTTCTTTCATAAATCACTTTATTTTGGCTACCATCATTTTTTTGAAAGAAAATACTTAATATAAAATCAAATATTTAAAAAAAAATTAATATTAAAAGCTTATGTTTGCACACAATTTTATTTTTCATAAATTAAAAAAAAAAATAAATAAAATAAAACAACTCCTATTAATTATTAACAGCAATAAGGTTCTTTTTGAAAGATATTTCTTTAAAAATTTAAAATCATGCAAATTCGATTAAAGCCCAAGCTATTTGGGGAGAATGCATGGAAATATGCTGCTGAAGTCAGTGGGGCCATCTATCATAAGTTTATTTTGAATGATTTACATTTAAAAACAAATTACACATTCAATCAGGATACAGGTAACACCTGGTGGGGTAGTTAGTATGCAATAAAAATAATAATCAATTCATTACATGGGCAGCATCAAAGGTAATTTTAAGTATGGGATACTTGTTCTTTCTTTTTGGTGGAAGGGAGTTCAATTGTTATGTTATTAATAAATATTAATTTGATTAATCAAAAACAAAATCATTTGAGAAAAATTAAATTTAATTATTTAAAATCAAAATTGAAGAAATCTAAATAACTTAAATTGTCTAATTTAAAAATTTTTAAATCTTACAAGGGTCATAACCTTTTCCTGCTCCTCTTTGTTGGTAGCCATGATTCACGACACATAAATAACAATGATATTGCCTCCAGTCATCCTACATTTTGCAATATCGGATCTATCTATATATATATATATATATATATAATATAAATTATTATTATGGAAAATAGCTCTTATATGAATTTTTAATGCAGATTTTCCCTTATTCTCTAATTTCCAAGTAATACAGTATAGCTTACATGCAAAACTGATATGCAATTTGATACTGCTTCGAACTAACTTTTGCATCTTTCTTGTTCCATCCACAGTTTATTGAAAGTTCACTTTCTTGTTCTTGTTATAGTACATATCTCAAAGAATAATTAACTACTAAAGATCAATGGAAGACAGAGGAAAAACTATTTGTTGCAAAGACCTGAGTATGTGCATGTGCACATGTATCAATTGATCAAGTTCAGTATATAGAACATAGCAAAATACAAATGCCCGTACTCTGATCTCCAGAAAGGAAAACTATTTCAGAATAAATATTTTTGCCTGATTAATTAATCTTTTTCAACACTTGGAACTTTAATTTTGAACATCTGAATAAGAAGAATTAAGCACCTATAAACACAAATAACAAAAATCAAGCACCTTCATTAAAATTTAAATAAATTCAAGCACTTTCAAGGACCTTTTCTCTCTCCTAAAAATTCAAGGACTTTCAAGTACTTTCAAGCTCAGTATGAACCCTGGTGAAATAAAGATGCAGTAATATTTCAATTAAGTAATGTTTTCAGTTTTAACGTCTTCTGTGAATAATTTCTTGTTTCATATGTATATCATGTGATTGCATTTGACAGTAAAAAATTATTCCATGCATAACACGCACCTAGGAGTTTTGCCCTAATTTTTTGAAAAAAAAGAAGTGCACGTTATACACGAGTAAATTTGGTAGCTAAAATGTCAGGGATTACAGTATTGACGATAATTCCTCTAAGTGATATATAATCACTGAAGGATATTGACAATACAACCACCTATATGCATTATTCTTGAAAGCAAATTAAAATTGAATGCACATCAGATTCTATGACATTAAGAAAAAAAAAAGATGAAAAAGCATAACCAAGTATTTTGATAATTTAATGTGTTAGAAAAGTTGCTCTGTTTTGTTTGTCAAAGGTGTAACATATAAAAGATTCTAAACCACACAAAATCGAATAAAATCTAAATTAAAAAACTCATTTAGCAACTCAGTTATTAATTGCCCATAACATTGAGTGAAAATTGAATATGATATATATAAGGCTTGATTATTTTCCTTTGCTTTAATTAAAATAAACATTTTGGATAATTATCTTGAGTTGTTGATTTAAATTATTTCAGTGGAATTTTGTCCTGTCTGTATAAATTGTAAATATTTAAGTGACATGTAAAAAATAATAGGGTTTTAAAAATATTTTTTCCCCTCTCATATAGTTTAACTCCCCTGCATTTACAAATGTTATGAAGGAAACTCTCACCTCCTGGAAAACCTGAATTTCAAGCCCTGATAGTCAAAGATATATGGTTTTTGTAAAATATATTGCAATATGTTTAAAATGTTATAATGGTGTGTGAAACATGTTTGCAATTCATTATATGAGATGGCATTGTATAATCACATTCACCATAACTAAAAACATATTTAGTACCAGATATCCGATCAGATATCCAAATCTGGCAGGCAAATCGGATACCGGATATCCGGTATCTGATATCCGGCAAAGTCAGTATCCAGTGGATCCCTATTGTACAGTAATAGCTAAGTATAATGATGTATGTTTTTCAAAATAGCAAGTTTACAAGTGAAAGAAGGGAGTTCATATATAATATTAGATCAAGTATTTACAAAATTTAACATTGTAAATTTAACAAGATTTGAAAAGCTCAAGACCCATTTTATTAAAGTATTCTGATTTTTGAAAATTGGAGATGTAAAATTTATTAAAATTCATTGTACAGTGATAGCTAAGTACAGTCAAAGATCTATAACCCGCACAAGTTGGGGACAAAGGTTGTGTGGATTATGGAATATTGCAGATTATAGAGAATAATGAATTATGCTTCATTTTATTGTTCTTAGACAGCATTTTAATTCTTTAATCAGTATAATATGGAAAGATAAATATGAAATCTAGTAATTAATTTAATAAGTAATTTCATAAAATGCATATTTAAAGTTATTTTATTTAAAAAAATTATATATATGTGCTTCTATCTACATGTCGTTTTCTCATTTAAACATTATCCTGCACATTTTTTAATGATTTGAAGCTAAAATTTAGACCGCTTCAGTCAAACATATACTTCTCTTTTAACTCTCCACAAACTTAAAGTTTGTACTAAAGCAAGCCGATTTTTCATTAAAAGACTTAAAAAAACATAAGCAAGGCAAACTCAAACAGAAGCCGGCAGTGGCAACCGCGTTCATGTGGGACTGTTTACAAACATTAGCAGTGAAAAAAGCGCCACCTTTCTTTCATTACAAATGCAAATTACTACGCATTACGTTATTCATTTTGCATCATGCATATGCATATACTAGATAACATGTGAGTTGAAATGCATTAACATCAATTCATCAACTGAGCTTGTTGCCAAATTAAGAACGTAAATAGAATGAAAAAAAGAGCTCCCCGGCTAAAGCTTAGTTTCCCGAAAGATCGAATCTTGAGAAATCAATCAGAAGTTGCCTGTAGTTGAAGGTTCCCATTTGCCTTTCGTGACGTTAGCAAAGCCTCTGCAATCGATCAGTATGATTGGTTACATTGATTCGACCTTCCGAACCTATAATATCTAGTTCTCAGATGGTGCTGTGTTACTGCTAGGACGCGCGACACACACAAAATAGTGTGTTTTCATTGGTTATTTACTCTCCTGAACTTACACAAACTGAAATAGCTATGAATGAACAGTCGTCATTTCGAACGACCAATAAGCTTAGGTGTGTTCCGTAATGCAGTTTACTTTTTTTACTGTCAATAAAATAAAAGAGTAAATTTTTAAAAAATACATGTTTTATTATGATTTTTATTAAATTGTTTATTATTTGTTTTAAAAAAATCATTTTTGGATCACGGATTTGTAAATTTTCTTAACTGTTTATTTCATTGTTTACATTTATAAAGTAACGTGGATTATGGGAAATTGCGGATTATAGATCCTCGACTGTATAATGATCTATGTTTTTCAAAATAGCAAGTTTACAAGTGAAAGAAGGGAATTCATACATAATATTAGATCAGGTATTTACCTCTTTTTATCCACTTTGTGTAATAATATGACATGTTTCTCAACAATGGTAACAACTAGATCAAAAATAAAATAAATGAGTACACCACTTGGCCTTTTTTTTGTGTGTGTGTATGGGGAAGGTACATGCTGAAATTTTCAATTGAAAACAGAAATTACTTTCTTAACAATGAATAAAAGTATGTACTAATAAATAAATCTAAAAAAATCAAATAAGCTTTAGATTTCAAAAGCATTGCTAAATTTCATCATATGAGCATTCATTTTTGTTAAAAATATACATAACAGTTTCCAATAATTATTACAAAATGATCAATAACAGTACATATACTTACATTGTCATGTCCAGGGCTTGTTAATGAATAACTTTGACTAATGTTTTGAGAAGTGAAAGACTCATCAAAGGGATGCTAAAAAAGATGCACAAGTATTTATCTAAAAGAAATTAGAAGCCTATAAAAGAAGGCAGCATGCAAATACAATATTGTTTTTTATACAAATAGTCAAATACAGCTACAATTTTTTCTAGGGAGTAAGCAATAAACAAGGTATATGTATTTCAAGTTTGAAATCTGACATAGGGAAAATAAAGGTAGAGTTTAAAAAAATCAAATTTTATTTTTCAAAAATTCATGCATCCTCTTATTAAAAAATGTGAAAATACACTTAAAAGGTAATCAGATAAAATTACTTAGTCAAAACAGCCATATTTAGTGCAGATTTTTAAAAATTACTTTTACTATTTTAGGAATATTATAACAACTTACACCAGTCATGGGTTAGTTGTCACAATGCACAGAGCTGGTTGTCACATGGAATATCTATGACTTTTCGCTGAAAATTTTTAATAATATAGAGTAATGTTTGGTAACATTGTTTCTAAGTTGAAAATGGACTTTTGTAAGGTACTGCATATCTTTTTCAGAGAAGTTCTTTCAATCTTTACTTTTGTAAACTCTTTACTATCACTATTTCTGAATGCTAATTGTAGCTTTAATTTTTCATTAAATAATCAAAAAGTTTAGCAAATGGAACTAATCTAAGGTAAAATACTTGCAGTAAAAACTCTGATAAAAAAAAGCATGTTGTTTTTATTATTCTTGAGTTATGGTTAGAGTTAATGAATAAATTCCTTGTGAAAGCTTGAATAGGGTGAACCAAGTTGAAAAAAATTTTAGAACATAGTCTATTTTTATTTTATTTTATTTTATTTATTTATTTATTTTACAATAGAGGGAGTCGTTTTTGTTTACATCTCATTGTGATGTATCATCTGTATAGACTGCAAAATGATTTGTATTTAAATTTTTATTATGCTTATGATGGTTCTTATCAGATTAGATCAAAAATATGTGAATGTTATTTGTTTATAATTTTTTGTAACAGCTACCTCTCTCAAGTAATATAAAATTTTTAGAAAAAAAAAATATATATACATATATATATACACTGGTGTCCAAAAGTTAAGCATAATTGGTAATTAAGTAAGTAATGAAAGAAATATAAATCGAAATGTGGTGAAACTCCAGGTGTATAAACAAAATAGTACGCGTCATATATTTTCGCGAAGAGTTTTCCCCGAAATCGAACAGGGGACCGTCAACAAATTGAAAAAGAACGAAGATCTTTTGGATAACCCTGTCAAAACTAATGTAGCAAAAGCGTTCAAACTGCACATTATGATTAAGTGGCTTATTGTAGTGTACTGTGTTTATTTTTATAAGGATAGCATGTATACGCGTAGAGAAATTAAGGTTTTTATAAAAACAGTTCTAAGTATTTTGCTTATAATTTGCAGAGTTCTTATTATAAAATAATGTTCTTTTCTGAAAATATGACAAACATCATGGTACACAATACCCTGTCATAAGAATTTAAAAATAATAAAAATTGTATGACAAATGAGCAGGTTTACTAAATATTTTTTTACTGCGCATGCGTGAACACTATTAAGATTTCATTTGCATATTATGTTAGTTAAATGTGTAGAGCAACTTTTGTGAAAGTCTCAAAAACATAGATTAAAAATTCTGAAAATTATCGTTGATAGAATGAGATAAAAATATTTTATTTCTTAATGAAGCAAAAAGATGAGGGGCTGTATTCATATTCCATTGTTTCGTGCCTAGACAATATTGCATGTACAACTGTATTTGGATAAAACCCCTGATATTTTGCTTCCTTTTAGGAATAACGGATTTTGAGTTGATTCTATAGATGATAATTTTCAGAATTTTCAAGCTATGTTTTTGAAACTTTTACAGAAGTTGCTCTATCTATACATTTAGCTAACACATTATGCAAATGAAATTTTGATATTGTTGACGCATGCACAATGAAAAATTATTTACTAAACCTACTCATTTTTCATACAATTTTTATTATTTTTAAATTCTGATGACAGGGTATTGTGTACAATGATGTTTGTCATATTTTCAGAAAAGAACATTAATTTATATTAAGAACTCTGCAAATTATAAGCAAAAAACTTAAGACTGTTTTTATATAAACCTTAATTTCTCTACGAGTATGAATGCTATCCTTATAAAAATAAACACAGTACATTACAACAAGCCACTTAATCATAATGTGCAGTTTGAATGCTTTTGCTACATTAGTTTTGATTTTTATCCAGGAGTGATTCTGGATGAAATTTTTTTTTCGGAAATTCACATCGCATTTTCGGAAATCGGCGAGGGGGGGGGGGGTCGTGAGTTCCTCCCCCCCCCTCCAGCGATCTTCAGACAAAATAGGCGTTTTCCCGCTATCTTCAGACGAAACAGCAATATTTCAGCAACATCGGCGATTTATTGCAATCTTTTGCCAAAATCGGCGGTTTTTCCGCGATATTTTGACGAAATCGGCGTTTTTCCATGTTTTTAAAAGTGAAATCGGCGTTTTTTCGACTATTTTTAGACAATTTTTTTTTTGCGCGATTTTTTTCTCGAAAACGGAGTTTTATTCCCGCGATATTTTGACGAAATCGGCGTTTTTTCCGTGATCTTTTGATGAAATCGGCGTATTTTTTCAAATATTCTTTTGACAAAATATTTTTAAGCGATCTTTTATCGAAAACGGCGTTTTTTCCCGCGATCTTTTAACGAAATCGGCGTTATATTCGCAACCTTTAGACGAAATCGGCGTTTTCCCGTTGTCTTCAGAAGAAATCAGCCTTTTATCTGCGATATTTGGTGAAATTGCCGTTTTTTTCGCGATCCGCACAGGAAATTCGCGTTTTTCATCGATCTTTTGACAAAGTTCGTTTATAAAAACATTGACGAAATCGTCGTTTTTCCACGAAATATTGACAAAATGTATGCTATTTCGGCGATCCTATCATGAAATTTGCATTTCTACGCAATTGTTTTTTCCGCGAGCAAACCGTACAAGTTGGCAACTATACGGAACTGATAACCCAATTTCAAATTTTTGGAAGAGGATGCCTTAAATTTTCGGAAATTTCGGACGAGAATCACCCCTGGTTTTATCCAAAAGATCTTCGTTCTTTTTTAATTTGTTGACGGTCCCCTGTTCGATTTCGGGGAAACTCTTCGCGAAAATATATGACGCGTACTATTTTGTTTACACACCTGGAGTTTCACCACATTTCGATTTATATTTCTTTCATCACTTACTTAACTACCAATTACGCTTAACTTTTGGACACCAGTGTATATATAATATATCTGCATCTCTGTCATGAGCTGTTTTTAAATATAAAAACTCAATTTGATATTTAAATATATATATATAAGAACCTAAATGCATTATTTTTCTCACATCACACAACAAAAGTAGGCATGCAATAGTACAAGATTTATATATATGTATATGAAAGGTTAACAATAATATTGAAATTAAATCATTCACAGCTGAAAAATCATATTTTGTTAGATATCCAGTTTTGAAGTATAACTATTTAAGGGTGTATTCGAAAAAATGCTTTTCCACCTTCAACAGCTCTAAATTTTCTGATACAATTTCAGACACATTTTTAAAAGTAGAAACATGAAACTTGCTGAGAGGACTTTTGAAGAGACATACAAGGTGCCGTGTGATGTCATTTTACGCTCCATTCATTAGAATTTGATTTATAAGCAATTATCTTCTCAGTATGACCCTTTTTTTCGTTCACTGATCTCCCACTTCGGAAAAATCTGTGCAAAAAGCTGTTTTTGATTGCTTTTTTTGCAATATTTTCTGCATTTATGAAAGAATCGATGATTACGGCACCTTGAGTACTTTCTGAATAAGACAATTTGCCAGTTTGATGCATATGAGAGCAAAAATGAATTTAAAAATAAATCTGAAAATAAGCAGTTTGAATCGAAATACACCCTTAAATGCTTTACCTACTTCAGATGCCAACTTTTTTCAATCCTTTGAACTTAAACCAAAATTAATGTGTGACACTTGCAGGAAATAAATAACCGTACTTTGGGAATAAGCGCCGTGGTGCATACAAGTTAAAAAGTTAAAAATATGTTTAGTGCGGCACTTCTTCTAGGGTGGCAGTACGGATTTTTTTTTTTCTTTTGCCCTTGAAGCAATATGTATTACAGAGGTAATTTTGTTCCAAAAATTGTGAAAAGTCAGTAGTACAAAAATTTGAAATATAAAAAAATATTGCAAATTTTGACAAATAGTCGCAAAAAAAAAAAAAAAAAAAAAAAAAAAAAAAAAAAATGGTCAATCATTTGCAGAAAAAATAACTAGCTTCACAGGAAAAGTATGAATTTTACCAAAGGATGAGAGGAGGAAAATGCAAGTTTTATCAAATGGTTGCAATAAAATAGCAAATTTTGTGAAAAGACTGTGGGGAAAAATGCAAATTTCATTAAAGAACTGTTGAAAAAAATGCAAATTTTCTGAATGAATCACAGAAAAAACATGAAATTCATTAAAGGATCATATGAAAAAAAAGTATCTCATCTGAAAATCGAGGAAAAAACTGAGTATTTCAGCAAAGGATCGTGAAAAAACAAATGCAAATTTTGTCAAAAGTTTGGAAGTAAAAACAGGAATTTTTTCCCAAAGGTCCATAGGAAAAATGCATATTTCATTAAAGAATCATGGGGGGAAATATGGTAATTTCTATGTAGAATTTTCCAATTTTGTTTACAGGGTTTTTATTATTATTAGTATGTGGATACTTTTACATTCAAAGCAGTTTTGGAAATAAAAGTATCCTTGTTAAAAAAAAAAAAAAAAACCTTTAAAAAAATCTAAAAAGTAGAAAGTAGTCTTGGTAAAGATTGATCTCCACTAGCTAATGCAAAAATAAATAAATAAATAAAAAATATTGAAGTGCCAGCTAGATATTTTAAAAAATATCTTCCATTATATTAACATTAGCAAGCAGGTGTTCTCATATAAATAACTGATACTGATTGCATTTTCAACTTAAAAATCAGCCAAGAACAATACGTGTATTTCACTCTTAAAAGTTATGCTTTCATTACAATGCAAACAAACATTAAAAGATGATATTAATGAAAAATGAAATAATAAATTTTTTTAAATAAATACTCTTTTCCTCCCATTTTGCTTCATGAAATATTTTTGGTTTAAACTAAATAAACAAGCATGTCATGATAATGAGACTTTTTTATACAGTGGAGATTTTTATGGGTATCTATAGTTTTCTTAAAGCTTATTATATTCTTATAAAAAGTTTAGTATGTAGTCTAATTTACTATTATTGTCAGTTTCAGAAAACTCAAACAAAATCAGTCAATTAATAATGAAAATATCATTTTTTTTATACAGTAAGGAAGGAAGAGTTTGTTTTAGGTTCATTATTTCTGTTTGCTGCTCAAACGTATATTTTTTTTCAACAATGCTAAACTTATTCATGGGGCCTTTTTTTACACTTAAAGGAATAAAATTCGCATGAGTACTCATTCGGAATAAAAAAAGTGTGTTCCTTTTTTTCAATAAATATCTTGAATTTTAAATATTAGTGAATCACAATAAAAACTTTAAAAATTGCGAATCTCTAAAAATTAAAAAATAAGTGTAAAATATTAAAAATCACAGAGGAACAAAATGTTAGGTTAAAAAATTTAAATTTGATTCATTTTTCAAATATCAAAAATTAAAACACATACAAGATCACTGATGAATGTGATTAAACTTTATTGAAAAGAGGGCAAACTTTGCTACATTGAAATAAGATTTTAACACTAGTTATAGTAATAATCATTTTTATTATTAATATATTTTATAAATATCAAAAAATCACCATGAATTGTAAAATAAAATTGAATAAATTTTTTTTTTCTTGTGTGTGTGTGTGTGGGGGGGGGGGTTAAAACATGATAAAAAAACAAGTAAAAAACCCAGAAAATTCCAGGGAACATAATTACTGTACTAGAATAATATTTTAATCAGGATTTGTGTTTCAAATTTCAAAAAATCTCCATAAAACTGAAAAAAAAAAAAAACCCTATGAAAATCATAACTTTTTTTTTTTTACAAAAATTTAAATTGCTGCAAAAATTCAGATTAAATTTTATCATAAAAAAGGTCAAAATATTATATTGTATTAACAGCTTAAAATTGGATTTCTTTTACAAATGTAAAAAAATTGCAATAACGTAATTTTTAACATTTTGATGTATTTTCCGAAATGCGGCACTTATCGTGGTGTGGCACTTCTGACAAATATTTGTTTTATTTTAATGTATTTTCAGAAGTGTGGTGCATATTCTTGAAAATATAGTACATGGTTTTACTCTAGCTGAAAATATGTGTTAGTTTTTCGCATATTCTATATGTATTTGATAATATATCAGTATTTCCATCTATCTTTGTTTTACCATGTGCTGCATATATATTTTAACTAACATGTAATAATTGATGTTACAATCACTGGCTGCTTGGCAAATAGAAAGATGTGCAGTTTTTAACCTAACTGATACAGTACAATATCAGGCAGATTTCCCTGTGAATAATACTGTCTTTAAATTCTTTACTATCTTAAGGAAGGACTGAATTTGCTTCCTGAAATTAAATACAATTAACTGTGATCGTCGTTGTGTCCTAGTTATGCTGACACAATCAACCCTGTTTAAAAAAATGTATTTTTTTATGTCATCCAATGTTTGTTTTTTAAATTATAATGCAGCATAAAAATGCAAACTAATAGAGCATAGTTAATGATATGAAATAAATACTCACACAGAACAAAAATAACCATCATTAAAAACAAATGCCAATTCAATTTCCAATATACAAATTTTTTAAGACAGAAATCAAATTAACTAAATACATATTAGCATAAATCATATCTAGTGAACCAGTCATTAAACATGTTTTGAATTTATGAGTCAGCACAGCTTGCACAAGGGAAAAAATAGCTTTGTAGAAACTAACCCCTATGACAACCAGCCCCAGTCTTCCCTACATTTAAAGTTTTCACACACATTTAAGATTAACAAATGTACAAGTAAAGTTAAATAGAGCAAGACCACCACTCAAAAGGACTAGGGGTGATTACATTTAAAATAACTGCAGTAATTATTTCACCAAAAATATAATATATTGTGAATTTTAAATAGACAATTTCCAAATAAGCTATATGTAAGGTGCAGTTTAACTTCAAAAGTCTGGCATCATTTGGGACTGAAACTGAACAAACTGGATTTTTGAAAATTCCAAATTTCTGAAAGAAGTTCAAAAGCATTTTTGATATTCATAATGGTGTCTTTATTCACAATTTCATTCATAGGCAAGTGATATTTATGAGAAGAAAAAAGAACAAAGTTAAATATTTCAAAATACTTTCTGCATATTTTCTGCATTATACAAAAAATTATAATAAACAGTAAAGTCATTTATTCTCATGCAATTTCCAAAACATTGATGTCAAATTCATATGCTTTAATTCTTTCCAACCTTACTTCAACAAGTTTTTCTTCAATTATATACAAAGGAAGAATATTAATTTTAAAAATATAAGTCTTGTCTCTCAAGGCAGATATTGATTTTTCAAATCAAATTTATGCATTTCCCCAGTGACATTTTTTCTTCTACTTGTTTTTTTTTTTTTTTTTTTTTTTCATTCCTCTGAGCTCCTACCACTGTTATTAGAGGTTCTATATAGTATAATCATCAGCGATGTTCCTGTACACTAATACATCAGTTTAGATCTTAAAGTTTTTAACTCATAAATAATTGTTATTTTCCATTTTCCCTCAAGTTAAAAGTGTAAATTAGCCAGATGTGACTACCCAAAAACTTACTTCTATCTTATGAATGTTAATACTTCCTGAAAAATGCAGCATAGCCGTGGCATCAGTTAGGTGGTTTAAACCAAAATCTAGTCAACAACAACTTAAGTCAACTTATTACTGAATCTGAAGTTTGATAAAAATCCTTGGATTAGTTTTTAGATAGAACTATTGGAAAATCTAAAACCTGCATAACAGTGCAACATGCAGCATAATGTACACCAAAAACTTATCAGTATCAATTTTTCAGCAGGTACTAATTGAATCTGAAGTTTGATGAAAATTTTGCATGCATTAGTTTTTGAGATACATTTTTTGGAAAACTGTAAAAAAATCAGTATAGCAGTGACATCTGTAAGGTGATTTACACCAAAAACAAAACAACACTAATGTATATCAAGGACTAACTGAATCTGAAGCTTAGAAAAATTCATGCATTAGTTCTTGAGATAGAGCTATTGCAATAATAAAGAATAATGCAACATGACAGTGCCATCTGTTGAGCGATTTGCACCAAAACATATTTTAATGAGCACTAGGTTATATCAAGGACTAACTAAATCTAAAGTTTTATGAAAATCCATGCACTAGTCCTTGAGATATGGCTATTATAAAAATTGTGAATAATGCAGCATAGCAGTGCCACCTTTTGAGTAATATGCAACAAAAACTAACAGATCTAGTTTATATCAAGATCTAACAGAATCTAAAGTTTTATAAAATTCTGTACATTAGTTCTTGAGAATCCACAGAATTCCACAGAATTTTTGCCAAAGACAGACTGGCCGACCTTCAGACAGACATTTTGTAAAAACATGTTTTTCGGGTTCCCTGACCCCTAAAATGTATAAATCCATTGAAAAGTGGATTTTGAAAATTTTTACAAATCCAATGCCTTCTTTTTGTAAAGATAGAAGAAAGTAAAAGAAAGGGGGTGATGATTTTTATGCCAGATTTTTGAACTTACACTGTATTCACTAGTGAATTTTCAGTTTCTGTTTTAGATTAAATTAAAAACTATTTACAAAAAGCATCAAATAAATCTTACATTAGTTTTTTTATGGAAAGCATGAAAAGGCTGCTTCAGTTTAGAAATAATAATTCTTGCAGAACGTCTACCAAGAGCATTTAGGCTAGATGTATCCTCATCTTTCTAAAAAAGTTTAAAACTTCATTTAAGTATGAATAACATAAATAACAATTTCACATAAAATATTTTAATAAAGGTAATCTTACAACTTCATTTGTTGAAACATTGGGAAGTTCTAATCCAAGAGGGAGACCCTTTGCTTCTGCATTGTTAATCCAACTAGATATTAGATTATATAACTCTTGATATCTTTGTTCTTGAGATTTGGTTTCAATGAGCTCTTTACGCAGAATACCAACAGCTCGATGTTTTACTAAAAGCCTACAAGAAAAAAATACTTTATGATTGAAATTAATATATAATAATGAGCCACTGGATTATAAGCACCAGTATGAAGAAACAAATCAAGAAATGATGCCATTCCATAAAGCTATATATATCCATAAATTGTATTACAATAAATGAACCATTTGAATTTAACAGAATATGTATAAATAGAATGAATATATATATATATATATATATATATGTATGAGGGTGTGAGTTTCAAAACTCACCTTATCCAGAAAATCAAATTTTGGTTATTTGAAATAAACCACAAGTTGAGTGCATTGCTTTCAATTATAAACCAAGATTTTACAAAGATAGAAGAACCGGATTATTTTTTTTTCCAGACAGTTGTGTTTTTTCATTGCAGGTCTACCAACATAAACAGACTGTTACAGAAAACAGTTTTTTAAATTTAGGGTAAAGTGAGTTTTGTAACTCCCATCCACATATAGATATATACATGCACACATGTGTACGTGTTTAAAACAAGCATGTCTAAAAGCAGCTCTCACATAGAGAAGTATTTAAAATTAATAGAGGATTATCAGCTGATTTATCGAAAAGTTAAGTTTTTATGCAAGTACCAGTTCCGACTGTGATGCCAAATTAAGGCCATCAGATAACCTTTCTATTTAACATTGGATTATCCAGCATGAATTTGGCTCTAAATTCCTTAGCTACAAAGCTGAACTGACATGAAGAATAAACATGGTTGAAGAAATTATGAAGTCACACTTGCAGATTTCCCTTTTATTTGTTTACAAGAAGCAATTAAGATTAAAAAAAAAAAAAAAAAACTATCGAAATTGTATCATCTGTAACCTTTTTATGCCACCCCCCCCCCCCTCTCAAAAAAAAAAGCTGAAATTACCAACATTTATAGTGAAAACAAGATCAAAGTGCTCTGCTTCTGAGTTACTTCAGACAAATCAGCCAGCAACTTTTCACTATGACTTTCAACTTTTCAGCATGATAGATTAATGTTGATGTCCAATAGACAACATGAAACATACAATCTGCCCATGCAGTATTAATAAACTTTACAACATTAACACAATAAAAGTAACCAAATTAAATTTCATGCTAGCTTTTTATTCATGCTTTATTAGTTCTTGTCTGCATTTCTAGTTTTGCTTACTCCTCTTTCTTTTCCTCCTTTTTCTTTTTGTTTGACAAAATTTTACTTTTAAAAAAATTTCTCCTAATAAAATAATTGGCCAAACTTGGCTTTTTATTGCTAATTTTTAGATTTATTCACATTTGAAGAAATTATGATTGTTTAGCATAGACACTGATATTTAAAAGCTTACACTTTATATCAGGGCTTGAATTTCAGGGCGGGATGGCGGGATTCGCGCCCAAAATTTTGAAATCCCGCCCAAAAGAATAAAGTGGACGGGAGGCTCCCGCCCAAAAAATTTTGCATTTTGAAACTATGATCAACTGCCACGACTGTTTTGTGAATTTTATGATATTTTCGTGCGAGTAATCGACACGTTTTGCGAGTTTTTTTTACAGCGAAAAATCATTGAAAATCACATTTTTTCCGCAACTGATTGACAAATTTTGCAATTTTTTTCCTGCAATGATTTGACGAGTTTCATTGTATTTTCCGTGGCGAATAGAGGTGATACTGTTCGGAGTTTCCACTCCCCCCCTCCCCCACAAAAAAAAGAACGCATTCAATTCCAAAAATTATGAAACGGTGATGCCGCGGACGCGCTATTGCGTGTAAATTACTCAAAAGATCGGAGATGACACACAAAAGAAACAGCTCTTACACGTTTCACAAGATGCATGATTTCGTAAAAGTTTGCTAAAAAACGGCAAATATTGTTAAAAGATCGCGAAAAAACAACTAATTTCCGGCACATTTCGTCAAAAGATTCACAAAAGAATGCTTAATTTCATCACAGAATTCTGTAAAAAGGCAGTTTTTGTCATAAAGGTTGCTAAAAAAACGTCAAATTTCGTCCAAAAATCGGGAAAAACGACAAATTTCGACAAAAAATTCACTATAAATGACAAATTTCCCCAAAATATCACGAAAAACGGCAATTTTCGTAAAAAAAATCGCGATAAAACATAAGATTTCATCAAAAGATCGCGAAAAAACGGCAAATTTCTCAGAAAATTCACGAAAAAACATCAAATTTCTTTCAAAAATCGCATAAAACGACAAATTTCGACAAAAGATTCACTATAAACAACAAATTTCCCGAAAATATTGCGAAAAACGTCAATTTTCGTAAAAAAAATCGCGATAAAACATCAGATTTCATCCAAAGATCGCGAAAAATCGGCAATTTTTCTCAGAAAATTCACGAAAAAACGTCAATTTTCGTCAAAAAATCCCGAAAAAACGGCAGATTTCGTGAAAAGATCATAAAAAAAAGACAGATTTCATCAAAAGATAGCGAAAAAATGCAACTTTCGTCAAAGGGAACCTCTCCCTCCTGCCTCCCCCCCCCCCCCAAAATAATTTTCCTGCTTCAATATATATTTTTTTTCTTTGCTACTCTAAAATCAGTTTCTGGCAGCTCCAAATCTTTCTGAGTGAGCGCAATTCCTGAAACCAGCCATATATTAAACAAAAAGTATCCCTTTATTCAACAAAGTATTCATTTTTTAAGAAAATCTTTTTCAATGAATTTGACTTGCCCCCTTTTTAAAGAAATGCAAACAATAGTGCCACTTCTTATCTTCTACACTCAAATAAGTATTATTTTATGATTAAATTTGTATCTTGCACATTTAAAATACAGAAAAATAACATTATTAATTATAATTATTAATCATTAATTATAAATATAAATTTATTAAATTAATTAGAAGTTTTATTAATTATTATTGAAATAATAATTAGACCTGTGACCAAAATAATTAGCACTGGGAGGGAATTTACCACCAGTAAAAACTAAACAGTATAAAAGTTTTTTTTACACATTTCGCATAATTATTCTGAATTGTTGATAAAAATTGCTTCAGTGATATTTTTTTATGTCTGTATTCTGGTAATTCTTTAAATAGCACATAAAATAATGGCGGATTTTAAACATTTTTTTCTCCCTCCCAAACAGCCAAACTCCCCTCCATTTATAAATGTTGGTAGGGAGACTCCCCTCCTTCAAAAAATTGAATTTCAAGCCCTGTTATATTGTCACCAAAGAAAGAAATACTAAAAATACTTTATGTAAAAAAATTTATATCTAAATTTGATCATATTATTTAAAAGTTTAAAAAACATTAATAGCAGCATAATTATTAAAAGAGTAAAGTTAATATTGAAATTGGTATCAACAAAGGTAAATGTATATGTACAAATAGCACTCACATATTTTCTGTTTCAGCAGTTTTTCGGAGAGACTTTAACTCATTTTCACACTGTCCAACCTCAAGTTCTTTTTCTTTGATCAGTGTTTGACATTGACCAAGTTTTTCACCCAAACTTTTCATTCTAAAATAACATAAATACACATTTATTTATTTTTTGTAATAAAAAGTTTTAAGAATAAAATATGTTTTCTGTGAATTGAATATATATATATAAACATGTATTAATAAACATTACTACAAATTACTCTTATTTGTTCTAATAATTTATAACATATTAACATTTTAACAATTATTACCACTAACTCATAATTATGATACCAGGATTCACAATGGTAAACAAAGTTTTTTGAAAAAAAAAAAAAAAAAAAAAAAAAAAAGAATGCAAATAACTGCAAAAAAAATGGAAATCAATCTTGAAATTTAGCATAATTTAATTAAATTATTCAGACATCATGTTCTTATAAAACATTTTATTATCAAATATTTTATTATTCAGGCATGAATGTGCAATTTGGCCAAAAAAAAAAGGAAATTCACATGATCCAAAATTTTCAGAATATGAAGGTGGATGCGATGCATAATGCATGTAAGACATAAGTTATTAATTACAATTATTTTAAGAGATTAATGCATGCATATGAAACATAAAGTTAAAAAAATATAGCTTATACACATTCCTTTCAATAATTTTTATCTTATCAGCATTTTAATTCTAAACCAGGGGTGATTCTGGATGAAATTTTTTTTCGGAAATTCGCATCGCATTTTCGGAAATCGGTGCCGGGGGGGGGGGGTCGTGAGCCCCCCTCTCTCTAGCGATCTTCGGACAAAATCGGCGTTTTCCCGCTATCTTCAGACGAAATCAGCAATATTTTAGCAAAATCAGCAATATTTTAGCAAAATCGGCGATTTATTGCGATATTTTGCCGAAATCGGCGTTTTTTCCGCGATCTTTTGACGAAATCGGCGTTTTCCCATGTTTTATTTTAAAGTGAAATCATTTTTTTAGACGATTTTTAGACAAAATTTGCATCTTTACGCGATTTTTTCTCGAAAACGGCGTTTTATTCCCGCGATCTTTTGACGAAATTGGCGTATTTTTTCAAATATTCTATTGACAAAATATTTTAAGCGATCTTGTATCGAAAACGGCGTTTTTTCCCGCGATCTTTTAACGAAATCGGTGTTGTATCCGCAATCTTTAGACGAAATCGGCGTTTTCCCGCGGTCTTCAGAAGAAATCAGCGTTTTATCTGCGATATTTGTTGAAATTGACGTTTTTTCCGCTATCCGCACAGGAAATTCGTGTTCTTTATCGATGTTTTGACAAAGTTCGTTTACAAAAAAATTGACGAAATCGTCGTTTTTCCACGAAATATTGACGAAATGTATGCTATTTCGGCGATCCTTTCACGAAATTTGTATTTCTACGTAATTGTTTTTTCCGCGCGCAAAACCGTACAAGTTGGCAACTATGCGGAATTGATAACCCAATTTCAAATTTTCGGAAAAGGATGCCTTAAATTTTCGGAAATTTCGGAATTTTCGGACGAGAATCACCCCTGTTCTAAACAGTCTTCTGAAGTTTCTTCTACTGTTTTAGCAAAAAAATAAGCTAATTTATGAAAATAAATTTGCAAAATTCTCAAAATAGAAAGAATGACATTAAAACAAGCATGGTCTGATACAAAAACATTAAAAATAAAATATTGTATTGTTTTTAAAAAAAGATTATGCATTAAAAGTTTTCATACCTCCCTTTAGGTAATTACATACTGGAGCATGCAAATATCATCACATTTAAAAAATAATTGCTTGTCTTTCATTTTTCAAAAGTCTGTATTTGATAGTTGCAAAACAGATAATTCTCATTGCTCATGCAGCCACATCCCAATATAATATAAAAATCATTGCACTAAAAGCACTTTATAACTAAGTCAAATTTGTGAATGGCACATATGACAGAATCTTACAAAATGAGCTTAATGATCTAAACTTTTTTGGTGTTACTGCTAATAACTTTTAATTATTTAAATTTTTATTGAACACTGATAAAGCAACAACAAAATGAGAATGCTTTGTATTTTAGAAAGTTATTTTTGGCCAAACAGCAAAAAAGTTGTGACTGATCACTTAGCACCAATAACCTTGTGCAGAGTTACTGCATAACAACTTTTCATAGATATTATTGGGTTATTCAGAAAAAAAGAAAAATGATATTCCGTTTAAATTGTTAGTTTCCGTTTTAAAGTATTCATGCAGTGTAAAGTAGTGCCATGTAGTGTAACACTTGATCTTAACACATTTTCCATAATTTATCTGTACACAGTTTGCCTCTCCCTTTTCCGGTAATATTGTTTTTTCTATAGAATCACATACTGTTACAAATTCTTCACCGTTTTTCCTTTTCATCTTAATGATCTCATCAAAACCACAGGAATCTAAATTTATTTTTTTCTTAACCACCTATTTCATGGGATATGTGTTCATTTTTATTAATTATATTTATTCAAAAACATAAAGAAAAGAAAAAAATAGCAGAGCATAATTTAATAAAATTAAAAAGTATAAGACATCACATGAACATCATACACATGTACAGCAAACTATGAATTAGATACAGCCAAAGCTGATCTTGTAAAAAAAACAGGATAGTGAAAGAGAAAGTGAAGTTATATTTTGTTAGCGGTCATTCACTGTTATAAAATATCATGAGTCTATAAACTGTGATAACAAACAGTATTGGCACAATCCAAAAAAGTCTTTCATATACTTAAAGACGAAGGACCTTGCTTTGCTTGTATCATGAGAATAAGAATAGCTCTACTTCCAGTTGAAACTTGATGAACGTATGCAGAGGAATCACAAGCCATGGCTTACAGGAAATTATTGCCATAAGTTGCGAGTGAAAGAGAATTTGGTATCGGCATTATCCCCCCCCCCTCCCCCTAAAATTTCCGGTGCCAATTTCTTGACAGATTTGCATAGACTTCAGAAACAGGCAGAAATGCTTAAAAGAAGAAGAAAAAATGGATTTCCATGTTTCCACAGAGCGCTTTCATATCTGATTATTAACATTATGCAGAGCAAATTTCAGTCTGCCAAACATAATAAAAAAAAATCCCTGTCGGCTTGGCCTATAGGCGGAGGTAGATTTCGAAGAGTTCTCATTTCAACAATAATAAAAAAATAATACCTGTGGCACTCGGGGACTGCCGCGGTAAAGCTATTGCATAGCATTTTTTATCAACTTATGCAATTATAGTTATTTATTTATTTTTTATTTATGCAGTTTTTTTTGTCTTTGATATTAATTCAAGTTACAATTTTTGAGCGTGATGACCGATAACAATTTTTTTTCTTTTATTGAATAAATGAGAAGTTAATATCGTTTAAAATATTTTTATTATCTTACAAAACATGTAGGTTAATCAGGAATTTTTATCATTGAAACTATACGTTTATGGTAGCTCAAATAAAAAACATAAGTTTGAAACTTGATATTCTCAAAATATCTGAAAAATACCGCGTCAGTGTCTGCCGAAGTCTACCGAAGGACACCGTGCCGAAGTCTGCGAAACTGAAGCGAGGTTAGCCGGAGTGTTAGATTTTTTCTCGTTACGGAATTTCTAGATTCTTTCGCCGCGCTCAAAGTCCGCGCTCAAAGTCCGCGATAAAAGCTATGCAATACCTTAATAAATTACCAAACAAAATTTGGGCGCGCTACGAAATTTAGATCGCGAGTTATAAGCATTTTACCCTTTTCGACCCTCACCGTGGAGGTCTCCTGTCACCAAAAATTAACACTGCCTCATAATAAATTACCAAACAAAATTTAACCGCGCTACGAAAATTAGATCGCGAGTTATAAGCATTTTAACTTTTTCGACCTTCATCGTGGGGAGGGGGGTCTCCTGTCACCAAAAATTAACACTGTTTCATAATAAAACACCAAACAAAATTTGACCGCGCTACGAATTTTAGATCGCGAGTTATAAGCATTTTAAATTTTTCGACCCTCACCTGGGGCGGCGGGGTCTCCTGTCACCAAAAATTAAACTGTCTCATAATAAATTACCAAACAAAATATGGCCGCGCTACGAAATTTAGATCGCGAGTTATAAGCATTTTAAATTTTTCGACCCTCACCGTGGGGGTCTCCTGTCACCAAAAATTAACACTGTCTCATAATAAATCACCAAACAAAATTTTGCCGCGCTACGAAAATTAGATCGCGAGTTATAAGCATTTTAACTTTTTCGACTATCACCGGGGGGGGGGGGGGGGGGGGGGGCTTCTGTCACCAAAAATTAACACTGTCTCATAATAAATTACCAAACAAAATTTGGTCGCGCTACGAAAATTAGATCGCGAGTTATAAGCACATTAAATTTTTCGACCCTCACCATGGGGAATCTCCTGTCACCAAAAATCAACACTGTCTCTAATAAATTACCAAACAAAATTTGACCACGCTACGAAAATTAGATCGCGTGTTACAAGCACTTTAAATTTTTTGACCCTCACCATGGGGGGGGGGGTCTCCTGTCACCAAAAATTAACACTGTCTCATAATAAATTACCAAACAAAATTTGGCCGCGCTACGAAAATTAGATCGCGAGTTATAAGCATTTTAACTTTTTTCGACACTCACCGTTGGGGGGGGGGGGGGGGGCTCCTGTCACCAAAAATTAACACTGTTTCATAATAAATCACCAAACAAAATTTGGCCGCGCTACGAGAATTAGACCGCGAGTTATAAACATTTTAACTTTTTCGACCCTCAACGTGGGGGTCTCCTGTCACCAAAAATTAACACTGTCTCATAATAAATTACCAAACAAAATTTGGCCGCGCTACGAAAATTAGATCGCGAGTTATCAGCATTTTAAATTTTTCAACTCTCACCGTGGGGGGGGGGGGCTCCTGTCACCAAAAATTAACACTGTCTCACAATAAATTACCAAACAAAATTTGGCCGCGCTACGAAAATTAGACCGCAAGTTATAAGCATTTTATCTTTTTCGACTCTCACCGTGGGGGGGGGGGGGATTCCTGTCACCAAAAATTAAAACTGTCTCTCAATAAATTACCAAAACAAAATTTGGCCGCGCTACAAAAATCAGACCGCGAGTTATAAGCATTTTAAATTTTTCGACCCTCACCGTGGGGGTATCCTGTCCCTAAAAATTAACACTGTCTCATAATAAATTACCAAACAAAATTTGGCCGCGCTACGAAAATTAGACCACGAGTTATAAGCATTTTATCTTTTTCGACCCTCACCGTGGGGGGTCTCCTGTCACCAAAAATTAACACTGTCTCATAATAAATTACCAAACAAAATTTGGCCACGCTACGAAAATGAGATCTCGAGTTATAAGCATTTTAAATTTTTCGACCCTCACCATGGGGGGTGGGTCTCCTGTCATCAAAAATTAACACTGTCTCATAATAAATTACGAAACAAAATTTGGCCACGCTACGAAAATTAGATCTCGAGTTATAAGCATTTTAAATTTTTCGACCCTCACCATGGGGGGAGGGGTCTCCTGTCACCAAAAATTAACACTGTCTCATAATAAATTACCAAACAAAATTTGGCCGCGCTACGAAATTTAGATCGCGAGTTATAAGCATTTTAAATTTTTCGATCCTCACCATTGGGCGGATCTGCAATCACCAAAAGCTACATTATCCTACCTTGTTTTATCTTAAGACGATTCTTTTCTATACACATTCTATCAGGAATTTTTATTATTGAAACTATAGATTTATAGTAACTGAAATAAGAAATATAAGTTTGAGACTTGATATCGTCTAAATATCTGAAAAATACCGCGTCAATGTCTGCCGAAGTCTACCGAAGGATACCATGCCGAAGTCTGCCGAACTGAAACGATGGTTAGCCGAGTGTTAGGTTTTTTTTCGTTATGGAATTTCTAAATTTTTCTCGTTACGGAATTTCTACATTCGGTCGCCGCGCTCAAAGCCCGCGATAAAATCTATGCAATAGCTTAAAAAGAAATTGGATTATAGATGAACCCAGTTTATCAACTTTATTTGGATGCTTTGGACGCTTTTTTTTTAATTTCATTTTTCTGTAAGAAATGATTTTAACAGAATCAATCACCTTAAGCTAAATTAGGCTCAAATGTCCAGATTGACAACATATTTTGAAATATATTTTGACTTTATTAAAAAAATCGCCCAATACGGCACATTATATAATTCCTAAATAAAAACAACAACAAAAAAAAAAAAAAAAAAAAACCTGTCAACTGAATGCGTTTTAGAGCACAATTGAATTTTAATAACCAATTTGTTATTTGAATACATCTACAATTCTTTAGTCAAGATCGCTTTGGGAAATTTTGTGCGAAGTACCCACTTTGACGCTTTTTTTTAAATATGTATTTAGCCTTTATATAAAAAAATTTTATCAATACGGCTCATTACACAGTTCCAAAATAACAAATAATTGTCAATTGAATGCGTTTGAGAGAAAAATTGAATTTAAAAATGAGTCATAAAATAACCAATTTGTTATTTGAATACGTCCTCAATTCTTTAATCATGAGCGGTTTGAGAAATTTTGTGCGAAGTGCCCATTTTGGCAGCCTTTTTAAAAATATATTCTGCCTTTATCAAAAAACTGGCCAATCCGTCCCACTATATAGTTCCTAAATAAGAGGACCTGAAAATTGGATGCGTTTGAGAACAAAAATGGATTTAAAAAATGATTCAGAAAGAACGCAATTTGTTATACTTCCTCAATTTTTCATTCACTATTACTTCGGGAAATTCTGTTCAAAATACCCTTTTTGGCAGCCTTTTTTGAAATATATTCTGCCTTTAGCAAAACACTGGCCAATACGTCACATTATATAGTTCCTAAATAAGAGAATCTGCCATTTGGATGCGTTTAAAATCAAAAATGAATTTGAAAATGAGTCAGAATATAAGCAGTTTGGATTTGAGGTTTTTTTCGTCCAACTCCTATTTTTGGTTAATTTATTTTTGCCATAAGAATTCGTCTTATGAAAAACTTGTTAATATAAAAGTTGTAGATATTATTGAGAAGATGTGAAATAACTTTAATTAGATTTAATTGCTTAAGAATTGAGTAAGTTATGGATTTTTTTCTTTTTCCTCCCCCCCCCCTTTTCTTTTCATTTTTAATTTTTTTCATCGGTAAAACTTGATCCTATCAAAAACTTGTAAATACAAAAGTTTTAGATAATGTTAGGGGCATTTATTAAAAATTTAGTTGGGTTTGATATCTTGAGAATTGATGAAGTTATGAATTTTTTTCTGCCAAAAACCCTGTTTTTTACTCCCCTTGAGCCCATTTTTTACTTTATCAAAAATCTTTCATGCCTAAACTTTTAGCCCATGTTTTAGAAGTAATATAAACTTTAAACTGATTCGATATCTATTTTAATTAAGAAGTTATCGCGTTTTTTCGGTTTTCACAAAAACCCTCCCTATTTCCACCCCCTTCGTCCGATATTGCCCATTAACGAACTCGACCGATATTTTATGCCTCTTGATTTTATGTGAAAGTTTGAAGACGATCTGAGCATAATTATGGAAGTTATCGTGTCCAGAAGAAAGTGATATACACCGATAGATAGATAGATAGATATATAAACTTTTTTACTGATGGTAGTTTTAGAGCCCAGGAGTCATGATCGGTGTAGATCTGCAAAATTTTTTCAGAAATTCCAACATGGAAGAGAATGCAATAGGTAGTATTTCATACGAAATCTACCTAAAAAGAGGGGTGAACAATAAAATAAAAAAAAATCCCTTTCGGCATGGCCTATAGGCGGAGGTAGTTTCATTTAAAAAGTTTTCATTAAAAAAAAAAAAAAAAAAGCCTATCTCTATTCAAATGCCCATTTTGGCAATATATTTTGAATTATATTCTTACTTTATTTAAAAAAATTACCAATATGCTCATTATATAGTTCCTAAATAACAAAAATTTTTTAATTAAATTCGTTTGACAGCAAAATTGAATTTAAAAATGAGTCATAAAATAACCAATTTATTATTTTAATACATCCACAATTCTTTAATCAAGATCGCTTTGAGAAATTTTGTGCGAAGCGCCCACTTTGACAGATTTTTTTAAATATGTATTTAGCCTTTATCA
Source organism: Maratus speculifer (assembly GCA_964019185.1). Classification (NCBI taxonomy): domain Eukaryota; kingdom Metazoa; phylum Arthropoda; class Arachnida; order Araneae; family Salticidae; genus Maratus; species Maratus speculifer. The sequence goes on from OZ025293.1 coordinate 94,936,570, forward strand.
AAAATCTGACCGATACGGCACATTACACAGTTCCTAAATAACAAATAACTGTCAATTGAATGCGTTTGAGAGCAAAATTGAATTTAAAAATGAGTCATAAAATAAACAATTTGTTATTTGAATACAACCTCAATTATTTTATCATGATCGCTTTGGGAAATTTTTTTGCGAAGTGCTTACTTTGACAGCTTTTAAAATATATATATTTACCCTTTATCAAAAAATTGACGAATACGCACATTATATAGTTCCTAAGTAATAAAAAACTGTCAATTGAATGCGTGTCAGAGCAAAATTGGATTTAAAAATGAGTCATAAAATAACCAATTTGTTATTTGAATACCCACAGTTCATTAATCATCTCGCTTTGGGAAATTTTGTGCGAAGTGCCCATTTTGGCAGCCTTTTTTGAAATATATTCTGCCTTTATCAAAAAACTGGCCACTCCGTCACATTATATAGTTCCTAAATAAGAGAACCTGTAAATTGGATGCGTTTGAGAACAAAAAAAGATTTAAAAATGACTCGGTAAAAACGCAATTTCTTAAATTTCCTCAAATTTTAATCACGATAACTTCGTGAAATTCTGTTCAAAATACCCTTTTTGGCAGCTTTTTAAAAAATATATTTTGCCTTTATCAAAAAACTGGCCAATACGTCAAGTTGTATAGTTTCTAAATAATAGGACCTGTAAATTGGATGGGTTTGAGAACAAAAATGAATTTAAAAATGACTCATAAAAAACGCAATTTGTTATACTTAATGAATTTTTTAATGATGAAAACTTCGGGAAATCTGTTCAAAATACCTTTTTTGGCAGCCTTTTTAAAAATATATTCTGCCTTTATCAAAAAATTGGCCAATACGTCGCATTATATAGTTGCTAAATAAGAGGATCTGTCATTTGGATGCGTTTAAAATCAAAAATGAATTTTAAAATGAGTCAGAATATAAGCAGTTTGGATTTGAGGTTTTTTCTCCAATTCCTATTTTTGTTTAATTTATTTTTGCTATAAGAATTGGTTCTATGAAAAACTTGTCAGTATAAAAGTTGTAGATATTATTGTGAAGATGTAAAATAAATTTAATTAGATTTAATTGCTTAAGAATAGAGTAAGTTATGGGTTTTTTTCTTTTTCCTCCCCCCTTTTTCTTTTCGTTTTTAATTTTTTTCATCGGTAAAAATTGGTCCTATCAAAAACCTGTAAATACAAAAGTTTTAGATAATATTGAGTACATTTATATAAAATTTAGTTGGATTTGATATCTTGAGAATTGACGAAATTATGAATTTTTTTCTCCCAAAAACCATGTTTTTTTCGCCCCTTGAGCCCATTTTTAACTTTATCAAAAATCTATCACGCATAAACTTTTTCCTCATTTTTTAGAAGTAATATAAACTTTAAACTGATTCGATATCTATTTTAATTAAAAAGTTATCGCGTTTTTTCTGTTTTCACAAAAACCCTCCTAACTTCCACCCCCTTGGTCCGATTTTGCCCATTAACGAACTTAACCGAGATTTTATGCCCCTTGATTTTATGTAAAAGTTTGATGAAGATCTGAGCATAATTGTGGAAGTTATCGTGTCTAGAAGAAAGTGATATACACCGATAGATAGATAGATAGATAGATAGATAGATAGATATATATATATATAAACTTTTTTACTGATGGTAGTTTTGGGGTCTAGGAGTCATGATTCGTGTAGATCCGCAAAAATTTTTCAGAAATTCCAACATGGGAGACAATGCAATAGGTAGTATTTCATACGAAATCTACCTAATATGAAGAAGAAATTCTGTAAAAGCACAATATTGCTTAAAGTATTTAACCCATAGCATAGTTTTGGAATCATCCGACATCCAACTACAAAATTTTAGAATTCATAAAAAGATTAAAATGATTGAACAAATTGTTTTAAATTAATGCCATTATTATTTAAAGTAATGTTCAGAAAAATCCCCTTCAAAAATATTTTGATTACTAAGTTTGCTTTTTAAATATGAATGCACAAAAAGGTTTACATATATCACATTTTTAGAAACATGAAAAACAAAGTTTAACCTCTTCAGCTAACCCATTCTTCTTGAAAAGTAAATTATATAACAATTTATTAAAAATATGAAAAATAAAATAATAATTTACTTTTCTCTCAAAGCTTCATAGGTCATGTCATCCAAAGCTAACTGATTAGGTTTCAAAGGACCACTGTAGTCATACAGAAGAGACTCATCAAATTTGAAATCAACAGGCTGAGGAGGACTAGACCTAAAAAGGAAAAAATAAATTTAATTAACACATGCATTTTTTTAAATTTATTTCTATATATATATATATATAGAACTACCAAAGAGGAAATAATTTAACTCACTTATTCTTATCAGTGAAATCTTTATATTCATCTTCTCCAGCTACAGATTCAATACTTTTTCTAATTTTAATATTGAGAGATCGAAATGTATCATTTGAAAAATCAGTATATAGTGAAAACTGCAACATTAACAATTTCCTATATGAAAGAAAAAAATAATAATAATAATTTAAGTTTCTTACGCAGCCTAAAATTTAATTTGCATTCAAATTACACAATAAAAATATTTTTGAAAGTATCAACTTTTCTACCTTAATTATTTACAGGTCACTATTCTTATTTGAGAAAATCAAACAGAAAAATCATTTAAAAGTTAATGAACTGTTGTAACTGAAAGATGACATGGTTTTGTAAACTAGAAATTATGTTTGACATAAATGGATAATATGTTTAAAAAAAAAAAAAATAAATAAACTTTTTGACATTTTTCATAGAACATGATACAAAAATTTAAAAATGTTCCAAGGTTTTAACAATTTGAATTACACTGTAATTTAGGGATGAAATGCCGCACTGTCAAAAATTGAAATCGTTTTGAAACAAATTGGTATAATCGGCACACGCATCATAAATGCTGCAATCAAAAGGAATAATTTTGCCCTATTAAGGAAGCCCTAAAAAGGAAACCCTAACAAACCCAAAATATTGCATAAATACAGCTAGAAAACTGAATTATTAAACTAATTAAATTATTAAAATAACTAATTGTCTAAAAATATGTAGGATTAAAATACTTATAGTTTAATACTGATTTTCTGAAATTTCCAATTCCAAATTTTCTTCCTTAAACTTTTTGATACATTATTTTTTACATTAAATAAATACCGTAAAATCCCAAAAATATCACCACTACCAATTTTGAGCAAATTTCATTTTTCAAAAATGAAAAATCCATTTGTAAGTCCTCCAATAAAAAACTTTTTTCTTTAACAATAACAATAAAAACCATGCAATGCATGCTGTGTAACCAAAAATGTTGATGATCTAATTTCGATAACACTTACTTTCAAGTTAGAAAATGTTAAAAAGGGACACTGGGCTCATAAAAGAAATAAAAAGGGCTATTGGGCTCTGCACCCTGCTAAAAATGCTTTGAGTCAACACAAAGAAAGTGAAACATTAAATAAATATTAATGATTTACAAAGCTGTTTATAACTGGGCAAAAATGGAAATAAGGACTTTATTATTTATTGAATGTTTTCATTTCATAAGCTATTCTCCATTCTTGGGTGGAAATAATATAATATAAATACTTCTTAGATATTGTGAGTTACTCAAAAATGAAAACATTCAATAAAGTGTAAGATGCATGTTTCAATTAAAAATTTAAGAATGAGGGGGGAAAATCGCTGTTTTTTGACGTGATTTTTATAAGAAGGTGAAACATTAAATAAATATTACTGATTTGCAAATTTCTTTATATCCATGAAATTTTAATAACATTGATCGAAAATGCCCTCCAAAAACAAAATAAAAAACAATGTGATTTTCAGCCAGGTTTTTTATACATATTTAATATAAATTTGAAAATTCCAATTCAGAAAATGCTTAATCGGCCAAGAACAGAAATAAAAACTTTAATCATTAACTATTGAATGTTTCAATTTCATATAAAACTCTCAAAAAACAGAAAAATTTGCTTCTTTGAATTAGGCATAAGCTTGCTGGCTATATGCTTGGCACTCATGTTTAACATGAAAAAAGAATACAATTGGAAATAAATTAACTTAGGTAAAGTGTTAATTGGTGTAATTAAAATTAACAAAGTTTTTTTCAAAAACATGTAGATCGTTATAAATCAACCAAGAAAAATAAAATTATCAAAAGCGGGATAGCATAACATTCAACCATGATAATGCAGTCCCTAAACCCCATATTTACCGCTTGCTCTTATTGACTGGCTTTCTTGGGTTTCTGCGCATGCGGCGTTATGTAATCGAAAAGCAGAAAAACAAAAGAGATTGCGTTTTGCAAAGTAAGTGAAGACTTGATTGCACATGTGTAGATGCTGCTTTTTGAGGGGTTGATCTTAAAATCTTAGCTTACTGTTTTAATATATACTAGATGGCACCTGTCAAAATTTGACGATAAACATGTTAAAAGATTATTTAGAATAATGTTTGATTTTCTTAGTTACCTGTAAATAAAGTTTTGAAAACTTGATTTATTTGTTATTGATGCGATTCCAACAGATTCAAAGCGTTTCATGGTTATGTCAGCCTAAATGACTCAAGTAATCGTGTAAAAGAATTTTAAGCAGAATTTTAAGAATTTTAATTGGGCTCGTTTTTTAGCAAAAGGATAACTAAAATTAATTGAACTGATATTTATTTTGGTGAATTTTCTCAGTTTTTTGAAAAAATAACAATGTTTAATTTAGTATTTCCTAACTTTTAAAATTATATTGAAAAGTTAATTTTATTTTTATCAGTCTCATTTTAAATCCCTAAACTTAAAATTTCATGCTATTTATAATATATTGGAATTATTTGAATTTTTCATAACATTTTAATACATTAATTATTAAACCACGAGTATCATAAAGTAGTTCAATTATAATTCTTACATGACTATTTTTCTTTCACCCTATTTTCTCTTTTTTATTTAAATTTTTTCCCCCAGAAAATAATTAATACTTTTCCTTATATGCACACAAACATAAATCTTTCTTGTGATGCTCATACAAAATGTAACAAAAATTGTAGATTAATTTAATATATTAAAAAAATAATTAAATGAAAAATACTTTAGCTTAAACATTTTCAGTGAAAACTGTTAAACTATTTCTAAAATAGTTTAGCCGACTTCACAATTTTAAAGATTCAGACATTACTTCAAAACGGCACTCAGGGATTCAGTTAAAAATGATTTAATATATAGTCTAAATGGTGTATAAAATTTATTTATTTATATAATTCATGTATATTACAGTTTGCAAATGGATTACTTTTTCTAAGCTTCCACACATTTGACAGGAAAGTGGGAAATTGCTGCTACTACCTACCGACAAAATAATGTTTAAATATTTACTTCTTTTAGAAAATTAGAATAAATTTTTTTTTAAATATTGCTAAATGTTAAATTTTACGACATTTTTACAATTTTTATTTGTGTGTGTTGTATTTATTGTTGTTTATTTATTTATTATTTTTTTAAAGAATGCGATTTGTAACGGTTTTCAATAATTTTATTCTTACAAATATATCTCTACCGCCCTGAACAGGAAATTGGCTTTTTATTATATCTAATAATTACTATGTTTTAATTGAAATATTTTAAAAATAAAATTGTTACTTTTTTATTTAACTATAAAGCATCAAAATAATAATGATAACAAAAGATTAAAAATGATAATAACTTTCCCTCGTAGTAAAATGTATCATTATTCAAATAAATTATTTTGCCGAGCGGTGGGATCGTACCGTAGTCCTCGACAAAAGCTCAGAGCTCTAAATTCGTGCCTTAAACCACTAAGCTAGCCAGACTTGCTTTGACTTTCCTCTAACTGGAGGGGATAATAAATTCAACTTTATGCATGCGCAAATGCCTGAATTTGAGTTCATCTTAAAGAATTAACCTACTGTTTTCATATAATATGATGATTTTATTTATTATAATAAAAGTGTACTACAAAATGAAGATAGCCTGTTTAAAATACTTCTCTTTGCTTTTAAAGATTCTTGAAATTCTTATTTTTGTCACACTGTGACTTTATAATATAGTGGATTTTTTTGGCAGATACATTATGTGACATACTTTACATGTAGGGTTATTACAGTGACATCACAAAATTTTTTAAATATCCAGATTTTTTCTTTTTTTTTTTTCAGGCACTGCTTACATACAGGGATTGGACTGTGGGGGTATGGCTTTGCCACTTTGTTACATTACATCGAAAATAAAACAAAGAATAAACACATATTTTTAAATTATCTTTCTGGGAAAAAAAGCATTAGAAACATTTTATTTTTATTACTAAAAGAGATAAAATCTAGGCATTTATAGATATCAATTAAGTACAATGCACATTTTAAAATATTACATTTAATATATTAAAATCAACAAAAAACACAAACCATCTGTCAACTGTTTCTTGAAGTACAGTCTGATGATATTCTAATAGTGATGGCAACAATGTATTTCTTAAATGCTTTTCATATTCTTTCCCTTCATGGACTAAAATAACATAATCATTATGTAACCTATGCAATTTGTTTGTAATTTTTTGGTATCTATCTTTGGCTTCCTCCAATTTTTTGCTAGATTTACCTAAGTAAAAAAAAAAAAAAAAAGTTAAGCAATGAATACATTCAAGATTTTATTTAAAAAAAAAGACTTTCAATTTAATAGATATAGCAGATATAATCATTTCACACTAGAGTGTGGCTGTTCTCAAATTCCCATCTCAACAATGTGAAACTTTCAGACATATTTTCAGAATTCATTTTTAAATATAAAGGCATAAATTCGGTACAGCTGATTATTGAAATTGAACTGGGATCAAAATGAGTTTTTCATTTTTTAATAAGTAAATTACTTATAAGAGATTTTGGATCACATGCTAAGTGTTTTTTCTCTTTTCTCAATTTGAAGATTCAGAAATTCAGTTCAAAATGCCAACTTTGACAGTTTTTACTGATTTTTTTTTTTTTTTTTTTTTTTTTTTGTTAACTAAAAAATGAAAAAAGCCTTTTGTTAACATAGCTTCCTAATAATAACATTTGATAATTTCATGCATTTCTGAACAAAAATGAATTGAAGAATGGATCAGAAATGAAACTCTTTGGACTTGAGAACAGCCATAATTGGAAAATGCAATAATACAATTAAAATAATAATATCAAACAGTCAAAAATGGGATATGGTGAAAATATGTAAGTGATGTTCAATAATCATGTAAATTTGAATATATTTTCAAAGCAATTAAATAAAAACAAAATAAACTGCACTGACCAGAGTTGAATTTAAAATGTAACAGGATTCCTACTTAGTCAACTGGTAATACAGCACATTTTTATACTATTGGGGATCCTTAGTGTGCAACAAAAATAATTTAAATAATAATTGCACAGTTGCATTTATTCTCAAGATGAATTTTAAATACTGCAATTAAAAAAAATAGTTATTTCACAATAAAAGTCATATTTGTGTAATATGAGCTTTCCTGCTATGGAAACAAAAATAAAGCAAGCAAATGAAACAAAATCATGGCTGCACTCTTTAAGATAAATTTTAAAAATATGTATTACAAAATTTGTCCAAGTTTGTAGAGTTTAAAGAAGAAACAAGACAGTAGAAAAAATTGGGTTAAAAAAAAACTATATATATGTATATGTACATATACAGGGCAAGTCATAAATATCAAAATAACAGGCTATCTCCTTAAATATTGCTCCTAGGCACACACTTCCAACTGTAAAGTTTCATAAAAAGTGTAAAATTTTGATGAGATATGTTGCAACTCCATAGTGGGTATATTTGAGAAAGTACAAAAATTTAAATTTTTATATGGCTTTTGTATGATAAAATTTAAAATATAGTCCTGAATTAAACAACAACAATAAATCATCTCAATATCTACAAATCCCACAGAGATATTAAAATCCAAAATTCATAACTTACACCACTTTTTTCAGCCTCTGAGTAGTGAGTTTTGACACAATTTCAATGCAAGATAGGGATCATTCACAAACTGCACTTTAATAAAAATCGATTTAAGATAGTGCTTCTACTTAGGACATAAAATAACAGCATATAGATTTTATGTTAAAATTGCTTTGAAAATATGCTGGTGGCATCTACACAAGAGGTCTGCACAGGTAAAAAATAAGATATAGCAAAATTTTTTCTCTCAAAATTTTTATACTATGTTTAACCCTCTCACTGACAAGCCCATGTTAATATGTTCACCATGCTCCAGGTTTCACTGCAATATAAGCAATATTTAACCCTTTCGTGTTATAAGCGCATATACGCGCCCAGAATACCACTTAATTTGAATTACGAAATGCCATACTGACACCGGAATTTTTAAATGAAAATTTTAATTTTACAAAGAACGTAAAAAAAAAACATTTATATGTTATGGAATAAAATTGTTTTCATTCAATCGGTGTCATTCAATCATTTTAGTATTTTATGAATAGAAGTGCTTTAACCGTCAAAGGGTTAAAGTAATATAAATCTAATAATTTAATAGATTTTTAATGCATTCTACGATGATTAATACTAAGAAGGTTTACATTCATATTCGTAATCAGATTTTTTTTTTATATTATGTTAAACAAATTAACTATTTAAGCTTTTAAAATTAAATGCAGTGAAAACAACACTACAAATTTTTCCTTTTGCCAGATCGTCAGAGGGTTAAAACTTCTCCTTTCACAGTGCCCCCCCCCCCTTTTTTGGTCTTTTCTAAAATTAACCCAATTCCAATTTTCAGTTCAATGAAGTAAATTTTAGCAAAATTTGTGATTATTTAATGATATTCACATTTTTTCCCCCACAATCATAATTTGCATTTTTCTATCATGATTCTTTTTTTAAATTTGCCCTTTTTACTTTAAACGTTTGCCAAAATTTGCATTTTTTACAACAATCCTTTGAAAAATTTTGCGCTTTTTACTTGATCCTATGGTGAAATTCTTTCCATGATATTTCGATGAATTTCAAGTTACTTTACTGATCTTTCAATGAAAATTAAGGTGTTTTACTGATATTTTATTAATTTTAAGGGTTTTTTTACTGACTTTTTGGTGAAATTTATGTTTTATTTACAGTCTTTTGATAAAATTTGCTTTTTCTTTCAGCAATATTTTGACAAAATTCTCAGTTTTACCATGATTCTTCAATGAAATTGATTTTTTATGTAGTCATTTGTCGAAATTTGCAATAGTTTTTTGTGATAGATCAATGTTTTTTTGTGACCAATTAACTTAATGTCTTTTTGTGATCAATTAACAAAATTCGTTTCATGATTTATTAGGGCAAATTTTGATAAAATTTGCAATTTCTTTCTGATCTCTTAGCAAAATTAGTAATTTTATTCAATGAACAATTGAAGATAATCACTACTTATTTCTGAGATTTTGGGCGAAATACTCAATATTTTCCTGCGATCGTTTGAATTCTCATTTTTTTTCACAATCGATTTAGAAAATTTCCATAAAAGAAAAAAAAATTGCAGCCTTTTAAAATTTGCCTGGAAGAATCATAGGTCTATGAAAGAATATGCAGGGAGAAGTACTGCAGAGCATTTTTCTTTATGCAGGACTTTCCTTTTCTCAGTACAAATCGTGCAATACTGCACAATATTTCAAACTCTGCCCTCAAGAAACTCCTAAAATGGTGCCTTTGTTGCTAAAGAAAGGAATTTCTTTAGAAACAGGAATTTCACAGAAGCACGATTCACTTGTGGTAATATCTATTAAGAGGCTGTTACATTAAGTTGATTGTTTTGCAGCCCAGGTTTTTTTTTTTTTTTCTTTAAGGTTTTTCAATGTCCAAAATTTTGGACTAATGACCAATTTTTTAAAACGTTTGAAACTAAATGCATTAAAATTTTGGAACAGAATCACTCTTGAAAAATATACTGCATGGACTAAAAATCCCAACTGGAAAAAACAGACATGAAAGTGGAAACTGAGAAAAAAGGAGGAACTTTTTTTTCATCTATACAATGGCTCCAAACTCTTATACCATATTTACTCATCTATAATGTGCACATTTATTTGAAAAAATTAAGTTAAAACTCGCAAGTGCGTGTTATACACTGAATAATTTTTACTACTTGAAGTAATCACACAATAATATGCATATGAATCAAAAAAGTATTGCAGCATCTTTATTTCACTCCTTGCACTTTTTTTTTATACAAAAATGCTAGTAAAATTATTTAAACACTAACTAGCAATTACCATTTCTGTTACTCACATTGACCCCCCCTCCCCCCCCCCTGTCATTTACTCCCTACCAGAATTCTAAAAATTTAATTTTGCCTTGATTTCTGGCAAAATGCAATGTTTGTTTCGTCTTTCTTTACTTAAATTCCTTTGACCATTCACTTACTTGCATTTTAAATTTATGGTGCGCATTATATACATGATTTTAAAAAATCTTAATTTTTCTTGTAAAGTAAGGGGTGCACGTTATACATGCGTGCTATACACGAGTAAATACTGAAATTTAAGTGACATTTTAACAGTTATTTATAGAATAAAATTAAATGTAAATGAAGATATGATTGCTATCCCTTTTTTTTTAAGTATTAATAATGCTAAAGTTGTAAAACCAAATATATCTGATCACATTATGTGAAGTACAGTCATTATTTTTCCAAAATAAGTATTATTCTGAATAGTTTAGCTGTTAAAATCCCCCGCCCCCTTTTTTTTCAAAATAAAATAATCTCCCTGCTACTCTACTAAATTGTACTTTGCTTCAGAAATACACCACAAAAAAGATATTACAGAAATTATCCAAAAGTGTTGTACATATAGCACAAAATACTCTATTCCAAAAAGAAACTTGATTTCACATTGAAGTTTTAAAGTCTAAAAAAGATTTCATTCTTGAAAGAAATTTAGAACAACTCCATTTGCATAACTTTCAGATGCTTATATGCAGAAGTTTACCTTTCACTTTATGCCTCTTTTGTGCAACAATTCAAGAACAAACTCCAACGGTTTGAGTAGACAAAATGTCCATTTGTTAAATTCCCCCCCCCCCCTCTCCCCAAATATCTTTCTAAAATTTTCTTTGCATTTTTGTATCAATCCAGAGAATGATCAAAATTGCTTTGAAAAAGGTGGAATTCCTCCTTTAGGAGGGACTCTTTCATGCCTGAAAAAATATGTTTGTAATTTTTTTTTTTCAAAAAATTGTACGAGACTTATTTTCAGAGCATCCTAGTTTAAAGGTATGAATTGTAGCAACTATGATTTTTTTGTAGTAGTTGAAAGATCTGGGTATAATCCAAAACAGCAATTCAACAGCAAAAAATAATTAATTTTATAGATCTAAAATTACATATAATTGGTTTAGCTTCACTTAAAACTGACAAACAAAATAAGCTGGAGTCAGAGTCAGAATTGTCTTTTGTGACTGACTCGTTTGCTCAAAAATGGGCCTAATGTTGCAGCCCTAGATTTTTTCCATTCTATATTGTAACCCTTTAGAACTGTGCTGATTTAACACAGAATTCCAATGATTAAATAGGTAAAAATTATTACTAGGAAAAGTGGTGTTCAAATATCAAAAGAAGCATATGGGACTCCTGTCACAAAGTAGTTAACAAATTTACATAACACATGAATTAGAAAATATATATGCATATATTAAACTTCTATAACTTACCAGGAGCTCTGAAGAGCTGCATGAAAATAAAGTAATATTTATAACAAAAAATGCTGTAAGACCTTGCAAATGAACATAATGATACAAATAATATATAAATAAATATTTTAAACAGGAATTAATAGAAATACAACATTTTTAATACATATATTTTTTATTATAATCCCATATTGATGTAAAGATTTATTCTTCTTTAAAATGGAAAAGGCTAAATACACAGCTGTAACAATATAATATTGTTACAAAATTTCAGGTTCATGTACATAAAAGCCAAACGAAAACAGTCCTTTTGATGCACACTTATTTATTTTATGAATATTCTAGAAGAATGAGAAAATTTATAAGAATAAAATGTCTCAAATATAAAACTATGTACTCATATGCAGTCATGAACACTTGAAAATCAGCTGGTTTAAAATAATTCAATATAACAGAAATTTCAGGTAATAACAGAAATTAACTCCCAATACTGAGACTTCAACATGTCACAAAATATAGCGGAGTAATATGTGGAAAAAAATAACACACAGTTACGGAAATTACAATATTCAAAAGTAGACTCAAGTTTCAATTGATCATATCCCATTCATATAAACTCAATTATTTCTATTACACTAGTTTACAAAATTAAACTTTTTGTCTGTTGCCGCGAATTCTGTGGTTGATAATGTTCAATTATGACTTGTTTTTGTCAAATCTAACCAGAAGTTTTTTTGAGCAGCTCGAGTTACATTGTTTTTGATTTCTATCTTTTATGCATATATATTAATCAATAACAGGTGTATTTTACTGTGTTAAGATTAATTTCTTAAGTTTTTGCATCATGAGTATTCAAGGAGACGTTGTTTAAACAATCCAGATGATTTTTGCTATATATGCGGAGAATATGTGTTTAACAATTGTAGAAAAGTTATATCAGAGTTGGTGAAAAATACCTGTTTTGAGTATTTTGGGGTGCTCTTTGATAAAAATGAGAAGTCTTGGGCTCCCAATTGTGTTTGTAAATCGTGTGTGGAATATTTAAGATTATGGAAAAGTGGTAAAAGAAGTGCCTTTAAATTTGGAACACTGACTATTTGGCGAGAACCACAAAATCATCTCGAAGACTTATTTTTGTAGCGTGAAAGTAAACGGTTTAAACACTAAAAATCGAGCTGGCAGTACCCAAGTACTAATTGTGTTCAACGTCCAGTGCAGCGTTCACCTGACTCTTCAGAGCTTAAAAATATATCTGAACCATTAGAACAAGACATTGAAGGTAGAAGCTTATCACAAAATGATGCTGATCTTTAAGGTATGTCAAATGAGCCAAAATGCTTTTCCTAAAATGAGTTAGATGATCTTGTAAAAGATTTAAATGTTTCTAAATAAGCTTCAGAATTGTTAGTATCAAGACTAAAAGAAAAAAATTGCTTTCCTCAGATACTAAAATAAGTTTTTATCATGAAAGAGATACAGAATTACGGCGTTAAATCTGAAAATTATATTGAACTTGTGGAAGACCTTCTGCTACAATTAAAAACTATGGAGTGCAATAGGAGCATAAAACTCCATTTCCTCCATAGTCACCTGGACATGTTTCCGGAAAATTTAGGAGATATGAGCGAAGAGCAGGTGAGCGTATGCATCGGGGTTTCTGGGATATGAATATGAACTCTTGATGTTGGTCTCTTATACGTCATTTTCCAAAGTCTACACATCGGAGAAGAGCTTTAAAACAAAGTTTTTAGAACTCAATGATTAATTTTTTTTTTTAGTAAAGTTTTTCTTAGTAAAAGCATGTTTTTTTCTGTTTACCTACATAGCTGAAACTCAGAAACTAGAGCTATTAAAATATTCTAATTATATTTTTGAAAATAGCATATCATATGTAGTCAGCAATAGCTAAAATTTTTTTGGCAACAGATGTACTGTAAACTAGTGTTATTACTCTTGCCTTATTCAAATCTCTTGTTTATACTCTCGACTAATCAATGGACACAATTTCTTTACAAAATTCTAGGCCTGTATGTCCACTTCTGCCAATCAGACTGAAAAAAATTCCATATCTGTGGAGGTCTAAATATACCTTACAGATCTCAAATGAACATCTGTCAAAATTTAACTTTACCTACCAATGAGACTAAAAAGCATGGTGGTTCAAGTGAAACATTCAAATTTTTTAACTATACTTTAGATTTCAGCAGATCTTCAGTCAACATAGATAAAATACTGAATTAAAAAAATTAAATAAAAAATAATAGATTTAAACAAAAAAATATTAAAAAAAAATCACAATTGATGAATAACTGATTTCTCTAAAGATCAAATAGATAAAAAAATGCCGAATATAAAATTTTTTAAATTAAAGTTTTTTAATCAAGTTACTGCATTAAAATTAATCTATGAAAAGCAAAAATTTTTCATCAAGTAGATGGATGAGTGTTAGAAAACCATATTTGTCAGACAGAATCCTTTTATGTATATACATCACTAACTAGTTTCAATTTTTATTAATCAATGCTGATCTTTACCTTCATTTAATTTTTTATAAATATTTTTCTTTTTTTATTTAAATTTATTTTCAAAACTTCTTTATTTTGCAAGAACACACTGTTTGTGATCCTTGATAGTTAATTGAAAATCTGAAGCTCTCTTCCAAATATCATCCTTCATTTTTACCTGTATCAACCTACAGTTACTTTAACAATGAATTGTATAAATATATTCTGTAACACTGATTTAAAAAAGAAACCCCAAAATATTGCTACTAGATATATGCTAGGCTTTTAAATGTAAATATACAGGTTGAGACGAGGGTAACTCTGCAGTAAAGGCACTGTTATTAATTTAAAAGAATTTTAATATTTTCAGATATGTTTTACACCTTTAAAAAATCCTGTATTAATTTTATTCACAAAAATTTATTTCTACAAACATACATGAAAGAAGAACAACTGCAATCCATAAGCTGCATCATGAATTTTCTTTAGATTATGAAGTACAGTAGACTCCCTTAAATCTGCACAGCTTGGAACCAGAGGTTGGGCAGATTTTAGAATTTTGTGGATTTCTGGTCATTGATTTCTTTATATTTTTAAAAAAGTAATTTGAATGTAATTAATAATGAAATCAAAAGTATAATGAATGCTTAAAATATACTAAAATATTAAAATAAGTAATAAACTAAAACAATAAATATTTAGATAATTTTTAAAATGATAAAAATACTAAAAGCAAAGGTCTAGCTAATAATCAATAATGTACAATTAAATATTCATTATAAAGATGAAATGTGTTTTTCCTAAGTTATTCAATGAAACTTGTCTCATAAAGATACATTATAAATTCACATCAGGATCATAAAATAACGAAGCTTTATTTCAGGTTTAGCCAGATTTAATAACTAAACAAGTAAGAAAAATCATGAGTTAAGCATAGATTATGAAGCACTTTTGAACTCTTCATGAAATCTTTAACAAAACTTCGTTATTAGGCAAATAAGGTTATAAAGCCCAATATAGCCAAATATGTATTCCAGTACTATTGAACAGCCCTGTATTTGATCTGTCAGCTAATATACATACTATATAATGGAAAAATTTAGCTTAGCAAAAAATGCCTAATAGCTTGAAATTTTTCTTTCAGCAATTTATACTAATAGATGGAAACATATTTGAATACTTTGTTCAGCCTTGTAGTTTGCCTGGTATCTTTATTGCACATCAGTGTTAAGATAAAATTTATTTTAAACTAAAACACTCTTAAAACAACTGAAATCACTTTCTCATAAATTATCATTCATAGGCTCCATGTACCCAATTCTTTGCGTGGACCTGTATATCATTTTATCTATATTCTGCAAATATTTCTTAGTAAATTTAATGCAGTTCAGCATAAAAACACATAATTTATTTAAGAATCACATTTTAGTAATTTATGCTCATATTCAATAACGTTGGCGAGCCCTTTTGGATAGCCCTGTATATTAACTATAGCATTTATACACACCATATATTGTGCATATCATAAAATGCATTTCATCAATCCATCAGCTATCATCGGATACATATACAGTACTTCAGAAAGAATGTACTATTTGAAATCTTTTATGCGTCCTGTAAATACTATGTACTTTATATTAGGGAAGGCAGTATCGTATAATTTATACTAAGCCTCATTGACATATATCAATTTTATTATGCATGAAACAGTTTAATATATTTAAAATATGTCACACACAATTCCCCTTCTTACCATTATCTAATGGAATTCTTTTGTGTGGCCCTGTAAATAAATAATAGCTAGATTTTCACCTTATATTTTACAGAATGCATATTTTAATGCACCTTGTAAAAGCATATAAATTTTAATATGTTTGACAGGGTATAACATCTTTAAAATTCCTTTGAAATGATTTTCCTCATAGGCCGTAATGTAATTTGAAACTTTTGATTCTCCCTGTAGATAATCTAATCATGGTAAAAACTTCATTTTCAATAGGGTTTGTGTTAGGGTAAACATCAATAATGTCCTAAAATTTCATGGCAATCCGAGTATATTTACGTGAGTTAGAGCACGGTCGGACGGCTAGACAAACCGAATGCATAAGCATTTTTCAACTTTGTTGGAAAGTGCTAAAAGGCTTAATTAATACATATATTTGGTAAGATTGTGATTACCAAGGATATCAGCAATATCTTGATTTTTTCAGAAATAAATTATTCTTTCTTCACGAAAAAACATCAATTCAATAACCTTAACAAAAATTAAAAATTAAAAAATGTATGGAATATATATAAAACTAAAAAAGTCAAATTTTGCACCTACATCTGAACTGAATGTTTCATTGTTTACATCCATAAATTATGTGTGGACTTCAGAGAGCTGTGGATTTTAGGAATGTGGATTTGAGGGAGTCTACTTTATATGAAAAAAAGTCCTAGTACATAATGACAGGGATTATGGATTAAAAGCATTCTTTGCTGATCATATTCACTAACAACCTTTCAAATTTTAGAACAAACCACAATATGAAGTAAAAATCAGGCATTTTGCCCCTTTCAATAGCATTCTTCATATAAAAAACATTGAGTGAAGAAAATTGTATTATAAAGTTTAAGATGAAATAACTATTGAACCATGAAAATATAAAAATGCTGCAGAATAGAAATGATAAAATAATTTTTTCTTCTTCATGTTAATTAAGTTATGAAAAAAGATTCTAATTACTTTTTTTTTTTTTTTTTTTTTTTTTTTGGCAAAAGAAAGTTTGACAGTTCTTTTCTCTTTATATTTGAAATTAAAATTGGTTCTAAAAATAGAACTTGAGTAGTAAATAAATTACATAATATGTCCATTAAGTTATGAGACAGAATTTTTTGTGTCAAGCACAAGGCCAAAGGGATGGAGTTTGCAAGCAATATGTGTGATGGGGCCTGTCAACTACAGATTCTAGTAGAAATCAAAAGGTTTAGTTTTTGCAGTGCGTGAATCACCCATGAAACAGACACATGCTTCAACATGGCATTAGGTTTTTCAGAATGAAGCAAACTGTTAAGCAGTGATATGCCATAAAATTTTGTGTAAAGCTAAATAATTTGGTTTACTGAGATACTTCCCATGTTACAAGAAGACTACGGGAAGAGATCTTTGTCCAAGTCTTAAATGTTCACAAAGCATTCTAAGAGGCAAGAGAGGACATCGTTGATGAACAACACACTGTATGCCCATGAAGTTCTTTGACTTCAGACAATGTGTTTGAAATGTAAGCAATTTTCTTCTCTGATTATCAGATGAGTGTTTGAATGAATGGGAGGGCATTTGGAATTAAAAAATCGATTGTGCATCAAATTATAATGGAAGAACTTTGAAAACAGAAAATTTGTGACAAGCTGGTTCTTCAAACTGACCCAATTCCTGACAAAACACAGTCATAATTCACAAGCCACCGTACAGCTTCAATCTGTCAATGCCTGTGCTTTTTCTATTCTTTTGGTTAAAATCAAGCTTTAAAAGATTGTTGTTTTAACAATTTGGAGAGTAAGCAGAAAAATGTAACGAGCAGTCTGAACAGCATTCCAGTTTAACATTTCTAGCAGGTCATAAATGGATGGCAGAGTTCTTCACAACAATGTATTAATACTGAAGGAAGCGATTTTCAAGAATAATAAGTGTTTGTAATATTACCTTCAAATAAATGAATTTTATGGAATTAGTCATTACTTAATGGTTAGACCATGTATTATGAATCAATCTAAATGTCTTTAATATTTATTTTCATTATAATTAACAAAATGTAAAATAATCTCATCCTGCATGAATATGACTTCATAATTTACAAAAACATTTGTGCAACTTACAAAGAATTTAATACTGGTTAGCCTCCAGTCTTCTGCTACAAATCCATCATTCAACTCAATCCATAATTTGTGCATAATTATTGTACAAAAATGTGCACAAATTTAAATATTTTTATAATTGTGAAAATTTGCTTAATACAATTCAGATAATTTATATTATTTAGTGACTCACATATAAAGATTTAAACATCTTAATTTAGGTTGCTAAGACAATGACGACTTAAAAATTGAATATCATTTAGAAATGTACTTCATTGAAACAATATGCAAAAGTCTCAGCACTACAGTATAGCTCAATATTTTGATGTTATTTATGAAAACACATACTTAAGATATCCAATTTAAAAAAAAAAACAAAAAAAAAACATTAAGACAAATTTCAAATGAATTAACTAAAATTCCAATGTAAAATAGAACTTTGGGCTCTAGATTCTATAATCTTACACACTAATGGGATAAAAGTAATAACAGTGAGAAAAGTTAAGTTAAAAAAGACATTTGTTTGAAAATTTAAAAATCTAATGAGCAGAACATAAAGTAAGAAATTAGAAATGAGACCTCTTTATATATTTAGATCATCATATTTTTTAACTATACAGTCAGTCTAACAAGAACCCTTATGCATGTAAATCTCCAAATTTTTGCAGAAAAAAAAAATGGAATGGGCCATTTGACTATAATCTGTTTCCTTTAAATTTATGTAACAAAAAATTGTGAAAAACATTTTATTGAAATATTACCAAACTCAGAATTTTTTAATATGCATACCTAATTTTAACATATTTGACTCTTTTATACAGTTTTACTATAGGACACCAAATTGGGAAGTCATTCAGTTAAATAGTTTTTAGAAATTATGAAAGTTTACAATTTGGAACGTCTAATGCTAAATCCATTGGTAGTCTTTGCAAAACTAACTGCACTGTGTGTAGTTTATTATAATATACTTGAATGTCAACTCTCCAGAAAAAGCTATAATTTTGAATTCACATACATGAGTCTTTTAAAAATTTATTTCTGTTAAAAAAAATAAATAAATAAAAATAAAGATTGCAATTTATGTATTTTTCTGAAATTAATTTTATAAAATATACTTTGAAAACAAATATGAATTGTAATCTATATATTTTTTTAAAACAGAAATCGATTTTTTGAAGCTAAAAAAAATGCTTTCATCTTATTCAATAAAAGAACTTTAGAATTATGGTTAACCTTTACGGAGGGGCTGTGACAGCATCTGTCCGGGCTTTACATGTATTCTCAGGTAGACACTGAGCGAGCCCCTGCGTAAAGGTTAAAAAACTACCTGTTTTGCAATGATTACAAATCACTTTAACATAAGTAATTCCATAATATATGCCTTCATAATTTCTAAACATTTTGACCAAATGAATTCCTGCTAATAGTCAAAAGACTATTTCCATTTTTGTTTATTATTATTTTTTTTTTAAATAGGACAATTTGTTGATTAAGAGCTTTAAACCACTGCATGTATTTCTTTACCATATTTGATATGCAAAGCACAAAATACTAAAAGTTGAAATGCAACCACAGTACCTAAGTATAAAAAAGAGAATTTACAATAAGCTTTATAAAACAATAAATATCCAATGGATTTAAATTTGTTTAACTTTCAAACATTATTTATAAAAGACACAAGCAAAACTTTAAATAAAATACATATCAATGAATCTGATAAGGAATTTATGACCATAACATAAAAAAGACTACATTAAATGCATGATAGATAGAAATTTCAAGACCTTTTACATAAAGATCTTCATATCTTGCCTTGGAGACTCTCCAGAGTTCTAAATATTTTTCATACAAATTCCTAGTTTTATTTACAGCATCTTGAAGCTAAAATAAAATTTGCACATTTTAAAACATTAATAAAATTTCTATATTTTTATATTTAACACTAGAATAAATAAAGAAATATTTGTCAAAAGTTATCTATGTTCAGAATTCAAAATGTCATAAAAATGTAACTTCTAAATCATCAAACTAAACAAAAATAATCTAAATACTCTATTCAACAAGTAAATTTTATTTATATATTATTAACTTTGAAATTCAACATTTCTTATTTTCCCATTTAACAAATAAGATGTTCAGAAATACATATTTTACAGTTTTGATAATCAAATTCAATATTTTTATATGTAATTTCACAACTGAAGTTACCTCAAAAATACTATTAAAAAATATACAGATCTTTTTTAGTCTGTTCTTAGCACAATAACTCTTCTGTACTACTAATCATCTGACAAAGGAAGTTGACTAATTAATCCAAAAATTAGAATTATATTTTTACTCATCACCTGAAGAGAAAACATATTCTTCAGTATTTCTTCATCTTTAGTTAATATTTATCAGTTTTAGAAATGTCAGACTTTCCTTTGATTTCAATGAAGCATAAATGTCTAACCCCTTTAAATTACATTGTTAAAGTAATACATAACACTATATTGTTAACTTCATAATGAAAACCACTCAGATTCAAGATTAGTAATTAAATAACATAGAATAAAGTGTAATTACATTTAAGCCCATAGGACATTTTAAAAATATCTAACTATTGAAAAATTGCTCAATATATGCGTATATTTTAATTAAAACATGGTGCTTTCTTATTTTTGAATAGTAATTTGTTGTGAAGAATAGCCAGCAGAAATATTAAAGTACTCAATTAAAAATAAATAAATAAATAAATAAAAAATATATATAACAATAATAATATAATAAAATAAATGTTCTGATAGCAAGAATATAAACATGAAAATTGCTACCTACACGTAAAAGTTCACCATGAATTCTGTTATGCTCATCAACATACAGTTTTCGAAGCGCTCGTTTTTCTAAAATCAAAGCATTCATATCGTCAATCGTATGAGCACCTAGGAAGTCAGCATTCTGCTTTACAAGCCTGCTCATGGCTTCAGTTTCTTCAGAAATTACACTCCATGCCTGAAAAAAAAAATTTCGTTGCAATTTATTTATAAAAAAGCTAATTATTTTATCTGCTTTGTTAAGAGCAATTTTCAGATTTATAATTGTGTCACACCTGTAAATTTTTAGATCACCCGTACTTGTAATTTTGTAACTTCACCTTTGGTGATGGAACACTACCCTTGCATCTATGCCTATTGGCAATCGTATGTGCATCTCTGCTCAAGGGTTTTTTGTGATGCAGTAAAGAAACTATCTCTAAGTTGGAAACAAGCTGAAATTCTTTTCTATCATTAAACTTTTTAATTAAGGCCCTACTTCAGTAACACTCCAAGATAGAACGGCTAATGTTATTTCAATGGAAGAAATTTATAGCTTTCATTCCTTTGCATTTTGCTCAAATTTGATAATTTTTGTGGTTTTGAAAACTTGTACATTTAAACTATGCATGTCATTTTCAAATCTATTTTAAGGCGATATGAGTGTGTTATTTTATAGTCTTTAAAATTAACCTTTAGTGTCTTATTACGAAAAATCTGTTTGACATTTTAAAATTTGGTAAAATGGCAAGCATAGTTTAATTATTTAGATTTCAGAAAAATGTTTATTTTTATTTTTTAAAAAAATGTAATCTAGGCTACGTATATAAAAAGTTGAAACACTGATTTAAAATAGTGGAAAATGCTGTTTAACTCGGCCTTTCAAAAGAGAGACACCTTAAAACACATTAAGGTGTAGGACAATATGAGTTTACTCTGCAGGGAGTCTTACAGAGATGTAGGTGAGATTTCTTGCCTCTAGCTATTAGTAAAATGTTGTTTGCTGCTTGTAGGATATAAAACAAAAAATTCCTTTCCTGAGTTCACGATATTTCACGCAGGAAGCTTCATTAGAAATGAGTTCCAGAAATGATGTAAATAGATGTTGATTTCAAAAAGTTTGTTTAACTAGGCATGTAATCTAAAATATACTTAAAAAGCACTACTGATTTTGAATAAAAACACATTTACCATTATTATTACTTTTCTTTCTTATTTTTTAAGTTTAATTTCCAAAAAGATTTTTTAATTGCATACAACATCAAAATGAAAAAATTGTTGATTCACAAAACATAACATAATTATCTTTTTGTCATCTGCACTCAAACAAAGGGGGTGGGGGGAGGGAGCGGGCAGAAAGAAAATAACAATGATTATGCCAATAAAAATGAATAGATATATACGGGAATAAATACATTTGTATTCAATTTTTCTACAGACAATTTTTAATGAATTAGTTTAAATGTTTTTTTTTCATAAATATTTCTATTTTAATCAATAAAAGTTTGTGGTATATCCACTCTAAAATATAAGATAATTATTATGCAATTCATTTTTAAGTTGGATAACACTAATTTAAAAAATAGAAATGTATTTATTTTGACAACTTTACTAAAAATTATAACTAATTTACAATTCTTTAGCAAATATATTCCATTGCGGTAAAATTCACATCCATAAATGATATATTTATGCTTTATTGTATATAAGTTGTCTTTCAGTTCTTTTCCCCTTCCAGAAAGATAATCGAATAATTTTTTAAAGTTCTTATACTATTTTGACTAAAGAATAAGCATATATTCCAAAGCCTGTCCTAGCCTAAGTGATCTAAATTTTAGAATAATGGTTGCTTCAGTCACACGAAAAAACCCCTCAATTATACTAATCCTATAGAAGATTTTTATAAAAATACCATACTTTAATTTTTTATTTTTATTTATTTTTTTTTTATTTATTTATTTATTTTTTTTTTTTTGCATAGTATAGCTGACGATGATTTGTATAAAGGCCACTTTTTAATTTTTTTAATACTGACTGCAGATTTTAAATATGAGGATAATATTACTTTGGACAATGGTTCCGAAAATGAAAGTGTCCTGTAAACAAAATCAAAAAAGGTAGGAAAAGACCTTTGAAGAGATCACTCTCAGCTATTAAATGAAAAAAAAATATGCATAGTTCCATTACAGGGCAATCCAAAATATTCCCATACATTACGGTCGTCGATGGGGGAAAATTTTTCAAGTGCATTTTAATGATGTTACACTCTTTCGAACATAATAAAATTGATATGTATCTATAAAGTATATACTATAATACACATTCTGTACAATCTATAGTACAAAAAATATTTGTTATTGTTTACAGGGCGACACAAAAGTATTTCATTATATAATTGTATAGGGAGAACATTGTTTGGTGCACATTTTAATTGTATTAAACTATTTAACATTTTATAAAATTGATGTATTACATTGCTGAGGATTACTACATGTTATTTCCTGCATAATAGAGAGCAGATATACACTGGTGTGCAAAAATTAAGGACAAAGGGATTTTCAAGCGATAATTTTCATGTGAATATTTAACAGGAAGTAATATAATTCAAATAATTACTATCGCTGCATAACAGCTAGTCCATATAACATCTCATTCAGGTCACACATGGTCACAAGAGTCACAGTCACTTTGGCAAAACAAAAAATAGGAAATTCCATGCGTCTCTTTTATGAGTCTCAAATGACTACTACCGTATTTTCGGGCGTAAGCGCCGCGGCGCATACGAGTTTAAAAGTTAAAATTATGCTTACTGCGGCGCTTCTGCCGGGGCGGTGGATACGATGTATTTTTTTTCCCTTGCAGCGACCCACTATAAAAAAATCGCTGAAAAAAACAGCTAATTTCGCCAAAGAATTACGAAAAAACCCCTGCAAATTTATTGAAAGGATCGCAAAAAAATCATGACTTTCGCCGAAGTATCGCTAAAAAACCGTTATTTCGACGAAAGATTGCAGTAAAAATGCAAAATATGTCAAAAAATCGCTAAAAAACACAAATTATGTCAAAAGATTAAATTTCTCAAAGGATCGGCAAAAAGAATTGTCAAAAAATTGTTAGAAAAGATGCAAATATGTCATATCTATAAATAAACGGTAAAAAAACGAAAAGAAACGTAAATTTAGGCGAAAAAACGCAGAAAAAAGGAAAAATTTGAAAGAAAAAGCATGGAATCTATTAAAAAATCTCGAAAAAACGAACATTTCATCAATGATTCATGATTCATTCATTTCATCATGATTCATACCGTTCTCATGTCCGCTCTCATTCAAGGAGAATGACAGTGGGGTGAATCATGATGAAATGAATGGATCATGAATCTTTGATGAAATGTATGTTTTTTCAAGATTTTTTAATAGATTTCATTCTTTTTATGTTTTTTTTTACAAATTTCTCCTTTTTTCTGCACTTTTTCGACAGAAGTTACTTTTTTTTAAAAAAAAACGCAATTTTTTTCAAGTATTGCTTCAAGTATCAAATTTCATTCAATTCATCCCCATAAAAAACGCAAATTTTTTCAATTAGTGTGAAAAAACTCTGCAAATTCGTCAAATAACGCGATAAAACCCTGCAAATTTAGACAACTACGGCGATAAAACCCTGCAAACCTCGTTACAAACTATGAAAAACGTATTAAAAATCGCGAAATAAAGGCTGCACGAATTCAAATATAATTTTATCATAAAAAATATACAAAATATACTAAATTTAAAATTGGATTTTTATTACAAATGTTAAAAAAAACGCGAAAAAACACTGAATATAACGCAATTTTTAACATTTTGATGTATTTTTGTACTTGCGGCGCATACGGCGGTGCGGCGCTTCTGATGAATATTTGTTTTATTTTAATGCATTTTCGGAAGTGCGGCGCATACGCCCGAAAATACGGTATATGTGACTCCACTGTCAGGTCACTGCGACTACTGCTTTGTGACGAGTCACCAGGTGACTTTACAGTGCCGTTTTATTGAGACTCTTATGTAACTGTCATTTGGAGACTCAATCTCAAAGTCATTGTACATGTTGCATTATTATAAATAACCAAATATTGACACATTAAAGTCACATGGTGACTCTCTGTCACCAGACTTTGTCAAATGGTAACAGAGACCCTACTGTGAAGTAACCACTGTGAAAAGTGGTGAAAACTCACCATATGACTTTAATGGGACATTGTTTGGTGATTTATCATAACGCAACATTTACAATGACTTTGAAATTGAGCCTCCAAATGACAGTCACATGAGAGTTTCAATAAAATGACACTGTAAAGTCACAAAGCAGCAGTCGCAGTGACCTGACAGTGGAGTCACATACAGTAGTGATTTGAGACTGATAAAAGAGACGTATGAAATTTCCTATTTTTTTGTTTCACCATAGTGACTGTGACTCTTGTGACCATGTGTGACCTGAATGAGATGTTATATGAACTAGCTGTTATGCAGGGATAGTAATTATTCGAGTTATATTACTTTCTTTTGGATATTTGCATGAAAATTATTACTTGAAATCCCTTGAAAATTGGCATTTTGGGACTTGTCCTTAAATTTTGCACACCAGTGTATTTAGAAGGGCATACAAAAGATTTCGGTTACTATACTGTATTTGAAATACTGTATACTATTACACCAAGATCTGAATATTTTTAGGTGCATTCGTGATTATAAATACATAGCACTTATAGTCATCATTCAGTCTGTCTGTCCATCTGTCTGTCTGCCCGTAAATAACAGAGCAAAAATTACCCAACCAAAACATTTGTGATTTAAAATATATAATTGTTGCATAATTTTGTCGAGTCATTTCAAATTTTATGAAATTCAGATGTATAGTTTAATTACAGGGACAATCAAAAATATTCCATCACTTTACAGTCAATAGGAGAAAAATAGCTTTAAGTGCATTTTAATGATGCTACATTCTTTCAAATATTAGACGTGACATGAATCTATGTAGTATATATTAAAATAAACATTCTGACAATCTATGATGCAAGGAATGTTTATTAGTAATTTACAGGCCACACAAATGTATTCCACTGCATAATGGTATACAGGGAAACATTTTTGTGTTGTGTTTAAATTATATTAAACTATTTCACATTTTATGAAATTGATATGCATTGCAGAGGTTTAATGCAAGTTATTTGCAGGATAACAGAAAGCAGTTAGAATTTACAGGAACACACCAAAGATTTTGATCACTATACTGTATCTGAAGTACTGTATAATATAGCAGCAAGATCTGAATATTTTAAAAACTTCGTTGTAGTACGAATGCACCTTATTTGCTAAACTTTACGTGTAATTTCCAACTTGATAAGATTGTATCTGACAAATAATAAGCAACGGCAACGGGTTACGAGATATTTAAAATTATTAATTAAAGTCCCAAAATTTTATAGCCTTACTAAATTTTGCCTAACTAAATTTTGTTGGAAAACTTGGTTTTTCCATGCTGGCTTCAGTATAAACAAATAAAGAAAACTGTTCCCACTAAAAATAGCTATAAACAAAATCGAAATAGCAGAAAATGCCCTCTGTACAGATCGATGTTAGCTGTCCAATGAAAAATAAACTATTTAAAAATATTGAAATGCAACTGAGAAGAGGCTTCTTTAATCAAACGTCAGTCAAAGTCATATAAAGATATCTTGGTAGCACTTAGTTTTTTTTTAACGTCCTTTTTTTTTTTTTTCATTGAATAGTTAAAATTCATTTGCAGACAGGCTGCTTTTTATCTTTTTGATTTCAATTGCAGTTTTTTTTTGGTAGGAGGGGGGGGGGGGGAATTGCTTTTATTTTTTAAACTAATCTGAAAAATGAAAGTGTCTTCACTTAAAATATCTCTAAATAAAATCAAAAGAACAAAAAATGTCCTTTGTATTGATTGACCTCAACTAAAAAAAAAAAAAAAAAAAAAAAAAAAAAAATTGAATATTAAAATGCAGATGAAATATATTTATAAATTTCTATCATAAGAATACCATTAGCAAGAGGGTTGTTTTGCTTCATTGAAGAAGCCTGTTTAAAATAGCTGTAAACAAAATCGAAAAAGTATAAAACAGCCTTTGTACAGATCAACCTCAGCATCAACTATTCAATGCAAATTAAATATATGAATAAAAATAAATAAAAATATTTTAAAATACATTTAAAAATATTAAAATGCAGAAGAGATATCTTTATAAATTTCTACCATAAGATCAACATTAATGAACGTTTTGTTTAATTTGACTGAAGCCTCTTTAAATAGTCTAAGATCCGGTAATACAAATATATACCCTCATTTGTTATTTAATCGAATTACACAGCAAATAAAAGCTTATTTTATTCCCAATCCAACCGTACTAGGTTGCCTTCTCTCAAGTGGTGCCAACCATAGGGTTGCTAGGTTTAAATAGGTAAGTAACTGGAGTCAATATACCCTCATTTGTTATTTAATCGAGTTACACATCAAATAAAAGCTTATTTTATTTCCAATCCAACCGTATTAGGTTGCCTGCTCTCAAGTGATGCCAACCATGGGGTTGCCAGGTTTAAACTGGTAAGTAACTGGAGTTAATATACCATCATAAGTTATTTAATCGAGTTACACATCAAACAAAAGCTTATTTTATTTCCAATCCAACCATATTAGGTTATCTTATCAAAAAGTGTGCTGAATCCATGGTTTCCTAGATTTAAGATGTTCAATTTTCTGCTCAACTGTTGAGAGTGACAGAGAAGCGTTGCGTGCGCGATTCCATTTGACAGACAAAGATGCAGCGAGTGCTTTTTAAAGATTACTTTGATTGGGTTAATATTAACAAAGATTTCAATTTTTTTATTCACTCATACATTCATTTATATACATAATTATGAAAATATGACAATATAGCAAAACATAATTATGAAATAAGTTTTCCGTTGAAAATGTGGCTCTTCAAAAGGAGATTTTTCCGAGATTTTAAGCACGGATTAAATACTGGTAAAGATCAAATAAAATATCACATAATAATGTAAATATTTTTTTATTAATACATAAATTTATCAATAGTAAAATACAAAATTTTTATATAAAACACTTATTGCGATTCAGAGTCGTCAGAAGTGCCAATATCACAATCTAATTAGGAATCTTCATCTTTTTCTATGATTTTCGATTCACTTAATATGTCGTTAACTTGTAAGGATGTCGGGTCCTCTTTAAACCACTTAGGCTTCAAATTACCATCCAATAACCATCCACAATGACAATCTTCAGGATTGACTTTAAGGCAACATGCATCGGTTGCATAAATCCACATAAAATTAACATATATTGTGCGCAAAATTTTCTTCAATGAGATCCAGTACGGTTGCATCATATTGGAGTCGATGCCGTTAATCTTCCTAATGAAATGCTCTTTGTCTTTGTTCATTGAATATGTTTTTTGGAATGGCTGATATCAGGGATGAAAGTGCACTTAAGCCATTTTGTAGCAGCAATAATCGAATTTTGGAGCAGTAAATATCGGATTTTGTAGCAGCAAAAATATAATTTTGTAGCAATAAAAGCTGTTTTAGGAGCAGATTGAAATATTCTAATGCTAATAAACTCTTAACAGTTACAATAATTGCTATCTTGAAAAATATTTTTACATTTGAAAGAATAAATACTCAGATTAAATATCTCCACACATTTCAGACCTTTTGGTGAAATTTGTGGTTTTTCGCGATCATTTAACATAATTCACGCTTTTTCTCAATCTTTTGACCCTGTTTGTTCGTTTTTTAAATAGATTTGCGGGTTTTTTTACGACCTTTAGATGAAATTTGCACATTTTCTGAGATCTTTTGATGAAATTTACGATCCTTTTGATAAAATTTTCGTTTTTTTTTTTTTTTTTTTTTACATGATCTTAAAAATAATTAACTTTTTTTCTTCACGATCTTTTGACCGTATTTTGTTCTTTTTATGACGAACTTAGATATTTTTTGACAAAATTCGCAGGTTTTTTGTGATTTTTGGACGAAATACGCTTGTTTTTCAGAATCCTTTACAGAAATTTGCAATTTTTTTTCACCATCTTTTACAGAAATGAACGTTTTTTCACGATCTTTTGACTGTGTTTTACGGAAGTGAACGTTTTTTCACTATCTTTTGACTGTGTTTTATTCTTTTTTTTATAATATTAACGATTCTTTAGCAAAACTCACGTTTTTCTCGCGATCTTTTGATAAAATTTGAGTATTTTTTGTGATTTTTTGATAAAATTTGCGTGTTTTTCGTGATCTGTTGAGAAAATTTGAGTGTTTTACGCTATATATTGACGAAATTCAAGTACTCTTCGCGATCTTTCAATTAAAATTTGCGTGTTTATCGCTTTTTTTTTTTTTGACAAAAATCGCGGGGTTTTTTTGTGATTTTTTGACGAAATACGCTTGTTTTTCGGGATACTTTAAAGAAATTTGCGTTTTTTTCGCGATCTTTTCTAGAAATTAATGTTTTGTTCACTCTTTTTTTTATGATATAACGATTCTTTAGCGAAACTCACGTTTTTCTCGGGATCCTTTGATGAAACAGGAGTGATTCTGGGTAAAAATTTTTCTTTTGGCTATTCACATCGCATTTTCGGAAATCGGGGGAGGGGGGGGGATTCCGCGAGTTATCCCCTACCCCCGATCTTCAGACGAAATCGGCCTTTTTCCGCGATTTTCAGGCGAAATCTGCGATTTATCAGCAATATTTTAGCGAAATCGGCGATTTATTGCAATCTTTTGACGAAAACGGCGTTTTCCCCTTTTTATGAAATCGGCGTTTTTTCGACGATCTTTAGACAAAATTTACATTTTTACGCTATTTTTTGTCAAAAACGACGTTTTATCCCCGCGAACTTTTGACGGCGTTTTTTTTCTTTCAATGATCTTTTGACAAAATATTTTTAAGCGATCTTTTATCGAAAACGACGGTTTTTCCGCGATCTTTTAACGAAATCGGCGTTTTCCCGAGGTCTTCATACGAAATCAGCGTTTTATCTGCGATGTTTGGTGAAATTGCCGTTTTTTTCCGCGATCCGCACAGGAAATTCGCTTTTTTCAGCGATCTTTTGACAAAGTTCGTTGACAAGAACATAGATGAAATCTTCATTTTTTCCACGAAATATTGACAAAATGTGTGCTCTTTTCGGCGATCAACCGAATTTTAAATTTTCGGAAATTTCGGACGAGAATTACCACTGCGATGAAATTCGAGTGTTTTTCGTGATTTTTAGATAAAATGTGCATGTTTTTCGCGATTTATAGACAAAATTTTCATGATCTATTAATGAAATTCCAGTGTTTTCACGATCTATTGGTGAAATTTGAGTAACGAAATCAGCGAACCTTTGACAAAATTCTTGTTTTATTTTTTCGAGATCCTTTGACAAAATTCGCGTATGTTTTTTGAAATGCTTAGACAAAATTCGTGTGTTTTTTTTTTTTGCCGAAATTCGAGCATTTTTTCGAGATTTACTGTTTTTTCTTTTTGTGTTGAATTCAGGTGGTGGCCCGGGGGGGGGGACATCCCCCGGAACAAGGAACCTCCCACCCGGAAATTTTGGGTTTTCGATGGTCAGAAAGTGCAATTTCCTCCTCTATTATGCCCCCCCCCGGAGCTACAGAAGTCCCTGCCGGAGAAAAGTGTCTGAATTCAATACTGTTTTGACTGCATTTTGTTCATTTTTTAACGAAATAGCAATTTTTGACAAAATTGTATTTTTTTTATTTTGTAATTGTTTGACAAACCTGTAGCGGATCTTCGTACGCGCTTTCATTCTGCTTTCGGTTTTGCCGTCTATCAGCAGAATGCGCCGAGGAGAGAAATAATTCACCGCCGACACGGGAAAGACACAGAACAAGAAGATACTTAATTTACAGAAAATATGTACAATATATAAGAGGCCAACCCCCATTGGTTGGGAATTGTCAGCCATTTTTCCTTCCTTAACACTCTAAAATACATAATTCTAATTATATATATCGTAATATTGTAAAATGTCATGGCTTACTATCTTATATTTTGTTCCAACTTCCATTTTTCTTCTTTGCCGGCATTTTCCAATCTTCCGATCTTTTGTTTACATGTTCAAATCAATCGCTTATCTTTTGTTTTTCCGATCGTCGCTGATGGGTGTGTTCATCCTGGTTTGATCATTCCGTTCGATCGCAATCCGCAAGCATCGCGGATCGCAACTCGTAAGTGGCTGTCTTGCATTTCTCCCATCGCAAGTCAGGAGCTCGCTTGCTCAACTCGGAGGGGCGTATCCAGTTTCGAATTGCCGCTGCTATTTAAACCGGCTGAGATATGTTGTGCTGGGGATTTTGAAGCGATGCTATGAGCTAGCAATATTGAAGTCAATATGATATAGTTTCAGAAATGTTTTTTTTAGATTCATCCAGTTTTTAAAGTTAACAAACTTGTGTTTAATTACGCCAAATCCGTTGCTGGACATTTAATTGTGAAAATGGTTTTTCAACTTCGCCCGTTTGTCATTTTACCAGCAGTCATAATCCATTTGTGTTTTTAATTAAGTCTTCATATTCATTTGTGGACATTATTATCTTCAGTTAAAAAACTCTACATGTTTTTAAGACTTTTCATCGAAACAGTTGGTGTGCCGTATCATTGGAATTTTTCCAGTACGTCGATAGCTGTCATCCATAAGTGAGTCCGTTTTGGTTTTCAGTGCTATCCTAATATTGTTATATGCCATGCCATGCCATTTAATAAGTAATATTATGTCATTATATAGAATAGTTTTAATTTAAATACGGAATTGAACTTATTTTCTGTTTACATTTTACCAGTTATATTTTTCATCTAAGTTTATACATATTTTATTTAAACTTGAATATTATTTCATGACATAGAATAACTTTAATATAAATCTGGAACTGAACTTGTTTCTGTTTACGTTATGCCTGTTATATTTTTCACCTGGATTTATACATGTTTTTATTTAAACTTGCATTTATTTTTTCGTTAATAAACGTTAGTCACTGAAAAACAGTTTCTTTAATGAATGTCTTACACTACACTGTCACAATGTCACCAATACTTGCTCTCTTAGGTCACCGAAGTTGCACTATTATAAACTGCTAAATTTTATTTTGTTTTAGACGGTTCTTGTTCCAGAACCGATCAGGAATGAACATATTACAGCAGCTCTCGTTTGTCAGCCCAACGCGCGCGTTGTACGTCATATGACGTCCTGCTCCGAACTCTGCGATCGGCTGCGATGAAAATGAACTTAGGTTGACTCGAGGAAAAAACAACTTGCGTCGATCCACGATAAAACTCTGCAAAACATCGCGTGTTTTTAGGGACCGAATTCGCATGTTTTTCGAAATTTTTCGGCGAAATTTGCGCATTTTTCGAGATTTTTATCAATGTTTCTTTGTTTTTTGACGAAATTAACAGCCTAAAAAATGTTACTTGTTGTTGTTTCCTGGATCGATGAAATCGCACTAAACTTCATTTTGGCACTAAGTGCCTTTTGGCACAGGTTTGGCGCAAAATTGAAAAAAAAATAGCTGTTTTGTAGCAGTTTGGCGCAGAAAAGCCGTTTCGGCGCAGCCTGGCGCAGGTCTTACATCCCTGTGATATCTATCGTCATTGATATTATCATAAAAAGAGCAGTAAATTCCTGAACAGGTTGAATTTTATCTTCTAGGGCTGCATCGTCTGGATCTGTCAATGATGTGAATATTTCCTGGAAATCCGTTCATCTTAAAAATATTTTAAAAGGCTTGATTTTCCCTTTATTATAAAAAGCCGCTGTGTAATCACAACCAGTAAAAGCATGGAAAGCCGGCAGACTTAGGGATAAAATATGTCCTAATTTCATTGCAAGCTCAGTACGTACAGTTAATATAATCAAGATCTTTCTTACTGCTTTTCTTTGTTGATGAATCCACCGACTAAATTTGAGTTTGCAGAATTTTGTGGATAGTGGCCAGTAAAATTACCAAGACATTGGTATCATTTACTTTGACCAATATTTTCGAACTAGGTGGCGTTTTTGATATATGAAACATTATCTGCATATCTGCCTCTTCATGTTGACATACGTAGTCTTCTTCACATTTCACGACATGATCTGCAACAGTATGGTAAGAAAAACAGCTTTCTCCCAACTGTTATAAAAATTTTCTTGTTTTGGATTATTGAAACTATCTGCCAAATGGAATCGCGCGCGCAACGCTTCTCTGTCGCGATTGTCAGCCTACTCATACCCTTAACACCCTATAAGCATATATACATATTGTAATAGAATAATATAGCATGACTTACTGGTTTTATTTTATTCCAATCTTATCTTATCAAATTTTATCTTATTTCCAATCCCTTTATTTTGTTTTTCCTTATTCCATGGCATATTCTATTTCTTAGTCGGTTACTTATTTGTTTACTTTCGATTTGAACATTTTACATGTGCGTTCATGATCGTTTTCTTCCGTCTGATTGCGATTTGCGATCTTCGCAAATCGCAACTTACGAATAGCCGTATCTCCATATCGCAAGGCAGGATCGCATTCGCTCAACTTCTGCAGACGCAAAGGGGGCGTTGCTTTCTGGCGATGTCTGGAATTGCGAGGGGTATTTAAGGTAGTCGGTTTGTTTTGACTGCCCGTGTTGTGACAATGTTTAGGCTGGCAAATGCGGTTAGTTGTCTTAAATGTTGGTTATGAAAAGTTCTGTTTTACAGTTTGTTTTGCTGGTGAAAGATGCAGTTTGTAGTTTACTTTAGTTGTGAAAGATGGTGTTGTCTTATGAACTGAAACCTGTTAGTCGATAGCGGAAATATCGTGATGAATACTTTGTTGTCATGAATTGTTATGACATCCAAGGCTTCTATTTCTTTTGGACATTATTTTTTCGTCATCATCCGACTTGAAAAATCTGTTTTCTTCCAGTTATGCTATGGTGAGTAGTTCGTTTTGCAACCTGTACAGGTCATTTAAACTTTACCTTACGTCATTCTGTTTAATTAATTAAGTGTTTTTATTATGTTAAAGTATGGCTTTAATTTTATAGATAACATAATTTCAGAAATTACATTTTTTTGGTTGATTTTACCAGATACAATTTCTCTTTGTTTATTATTTTATATATACATATATTTTTATTTTGAATATGTTTTTCTTGAAAATAAACGTTAGATTATCTTTTAATTAAATGCTTCTTTACTGACTTTATTACACTACCACAGATTGCCAATATTTATTTCAGGTCACCATTTTTAATTTTTCTATCTCTGCTTTAGTTTTATATAATTTTAGAACGGTTCTGGCTTCAGAACCGATCACGGGTTATGGGCCGAAGCTACTACGCTTTTTAACCTGTTATGGTGGCCATAACCTTTGTTGGCAATATCGTAAACTAGTGGTAGCATGCGGCCATTAGACCTCCAAGTGATTTCTAGTGGGGGGGGGGCCGCAATAGCATTTTTTATTGATAAACACATTTAATTATTCTGGTATGAAATAGAAAGGTTTTTTTTTTGGTAAATTTTTTTTTTATCGTACTATCTGACTGTTTTAGAGTACGTTTTTTTTTTTGAAAAAAAATTCTTTTCCTTTCTGTTTAAATTTTAATAAAGTCTAGTTAAGAGCATGGCAATGACCAATGTACAGGTTAGCATAAACAAACTAAATTCTCACAACTATGCAATCTGGGCAGCGGACGTAAAATACCTGCTGCTGGATAAAAATGCTTGGGACATAGTGAATGGTACTGAAGAGGCTCCGAATACCAGTGATGCAGTAGCCACAAAAGAATATCAGGCACGGCTCAGGTCAGCACTGTCCATAGTGTACTTGAATGTCAAAAATGAGTTCCGGAGAATCATAGAAAACATGGACGACCCTCATGAAGCATGGACAAAGCTGAAGACCCACTTTCAACCTGACAACCGTGCACGCCACATGCAGCTCTTCGGCGAGATCCTATCCTGCAGAATACAGCCTGATGAGCCGGTCGACATGTTTGCCGCACGCCTACAGAGATTAGCTGATCAACTGGCTGCCATGAATGAGCCGATAAAGGAAATTTATCTGACGTTCCAGTTGCTCCGATGGCTCCCAAAGAAATTTGATAACCTTGTCCAGGGGATTTTGCGATGGCCCGAACAGCAGTTCAAGTTTAAAGATGTCCTGACCGAGTTAGTAGCTGAAGAGTCCCGCATCAAATTACGAGAAGAGGACAGAGGTAACCTGGTCCAGTCCCATTTTTCCCGAGCTCGCACACCCAAGAGGTCCGCCTATAAGCCTAAGTTTAAGGGAAGATGCCACAGGTGTGGACAAGCCGGCCATGTGCTTCGACAGTGCAAATTGCCTCAACAAGCCTCCAGTCCCGAATCCTGCCTCCATACTACTTCGAGAGACTCCTCAGACTCCTCATTCCAGAACTCCTCAGTGTCCAGAGGATCATCGGTGTCCAGTCCAGTTCGAGTCCAACCCAGTAATTCCAGACCTAGCAGAGATGTGCCTCGCAATAGAACCAGAAACCAACGTCAACGTAAGCCAACAAGCCAGGTAAATTACCTCATTCAATCTAATCTTAGTAACATTAAGTGTGGTGGAGACGCCTGGGTCTTTGACACAGGTGCCTCGCACCACTTTTGCAAAGATAAAAATCTATATGTAAAATTTAAGCCTTTGCATAATGAGGAGTTGGCTGTTGCCGTTGATGGAGCGACTTTTCCTATTGAAGGGACCGGACTAGTGGACTTAAAAATAAATGGGGAGATGGTTCGTTTTGGCGATGTTATGTATTGCCCAAGTTTAAGGCACAATTTGATATCTGGCCCTAGGCTTGATAAAACTGGTGCCAAGTTCAGAGGAGGTGAGGGTAGGGTTAAAGCATATCATGACAATGGTACCCTATTTCGTGCTTTTCTTAAAGATGGCATTTACTGCCTGTACCCAGATCCTAACCCTAAAATAAAAAATAAAACTCAAAATAGTCAAAGTCCTAAAAAGGTGCGTTTTCAAGCCTCTACTGTCCAGAAGGACGACTTTAAGTTATGGCATAGATGTTTCGGACACATTAGCTCCACTTTAATTGAACACACTGTAAAATGTAATGGTGTAAGGGGCTTACCACCTATTAAAAGTAAAGACTTTGAATGTGAGACATGTAAAATTAACAAACACAGGCGAACTTCCTTCCGTCCTATAAATCAAATATGATCGAAACGACCCCTTGAATTACTTCATACTGACTTGTGGGGACCGACACAAATAACAGGTAGAAACGGTGAGAAGTACTTTTTAACTATAACTGACGACTTCTCACGAAAAGTATCAGTCTATCCCTTATGTAATAAATCACAAGTATTCAAGGTATTCACTAATCATGTAAAAAGAGCTGAAAGATTTTTAGGCACTAAGGTAAAAGAGGTCCGTAGCGACAATGGGCGGGAGTTTGACAATGAAGCCTTTACAAAATACTTTGAAGAGAACGGGATACACTATGAGTTTACCAACGTGTACTCTCCGGAACAGAATGGGGTCTCGGAACGTTTAAATCAGACTATAATGGACGGGGCACGTTCAATACTTAACGAAAGCAAACTCAGTTTAAAATTCTGGCCAGAAGCAGTTTTATACATCGCGTACACACTAAACAGGATATGTCATAAAACACAGAAAAAGACACCCTTCGAGTATTACTGTGGCAACAAACCCTCAATAAGACATTTACGCCCTTTTGGTACTGTGGCATACGTAGGGGTGCCCAAACAATTAAAAAACTCAAAGTTTGATCCTAAAGCCAAAAAGGGGTTTTAGTGGGATACGCGATGTCAACCAAAGGCTACAGGGTATGGATCCCCGATACAAATAAAATAATAGAAACCATAAATGTTAGGTTTGGGGATGAATCTGTACCGAGAAATGTTCATAGACATAGCGAGCAAGGCCCAAGTTATTCAATAGGCACAAACCCTTTTACAACTTCAGAGCAGCACAACGGAAGCGACCTGGGACCCACATACATTTTAAGTTCAGAACAACCAGAAATTGACCCTTTGACCGACCTTCAACCTGACAGATTTCCTTTAGAAAGATCACCATCTCCATCACCTAAGCCAGGCACCTCAAAAACTGTTAAACCCGCCTCCGTTCACTCATCTGAAGATGAAAGTGACGAGGAGGGCGAGGAATTCTCGAGAACACTGAGGGATGCTGTATGGTTCCGTAAGGCCATAACTAGGCCTGATAAGTCGAGAACCGACATCTATTACTATGAGATGGGTGAAACGCAACGTTTAAGATCACTCAGAGAAGTGCGGGAATACTGTCAGTCTAATGGTATCAAATTTGATCCAACCATGTTTAGTTTCAAAGGGGAAAATAAATACCAGGGTATTGTAAAATCTACTTCCAGTGCTAGTTCAAGTCCAAGTTACACACCTCCACACACATCTTTATCAGAAACACGTAAAAACAATATATGACTAGAAGACTCCATACCAAACACATATAAGCAAGCCTTAAAATCCCCTCAGTGGGAACTCTGGAGACAGGCAATGCAGGAGGAAATGGACGTAATAAATAAAAGACATGTATGGGAATTAACATCACTACCTCCCAACACTGAACCTCTAGGCTGCAGATGGGTCTTCACCATCAAACGAGACAATAAAGGGCATGTGGCAAGATACAAAGCGAGACTAGTAGCCCAAGGCTACAAACAGGTCAGGGGTGAAACTTATGACGAGACATTTTCACCAGTTGTAAATTTTAGTCTAATCCGCTTTTTCTTTGCCGCCCTAGTCTCATGTCTCGGATGGATTCACACGCAATGCGATGTGAAAGGAGCCTATCTGTACGCCCCTCTCTCAGATAACATTTACATGAAACAGCCTCCGGGTTTTGAAATAAAAGGGAAAGAGCATTTGGTCTGTAAACTCCAGAGGGCATTGTATGGCCTCCATCAGAGTGGCCGGGTGTGGTTTTATGAATTACATAAAATTTTAATTTCTCTTGGTTTTAACAAATTGGATTGGTGTAATTGCGTCTATACATTTTCTAATTACATTGTTTTATTATTATACGTTGATGACTTTGTTGTTTTAAGTAACCATCAGAAACACATAAATGAAATTTTAAAATTATTAGCTGAACATTTTGACATCAAAATCCTGGGGAAAACACGTAAACTTCTTGGGGTTGAGTTTGAGGAAGATAGGGAAGGTGTAGTGTCAATTCATCGATGATATCTGTGCACGTTTTAAGGAATTTAACTTTCCCATCACTTCACTTCCCATAAGTAAAGGAGTAGTGTACTCCAAAGCACAGTGCCCTCAAACAGACACAGAAACCCAGGAGATGTCAAAATATCCATACAGAAGTGTTTTGGGATGCTTATCTTTTCTTACAAGCAGGACTCGCCCTGACATATCCTATGCTGTAAACATCTTCAGTCAATTCCAGAGTAATCCTAGTATCATCCACTGGAATGGTCTCTTAAAATTACTAGGATATGTACAAAGCACCAAACACTACAAACTGAGGCTACCTTGTCATCACATAAATCTAATAACATACACTGATGCTGATTTCGCCGCCAATCGCGATGACAGGACGTCAATGGGGGGACAACTTTTAATGCTAGACAAATCTCCTATCATGTGGAGGGCTTTCAAACAAAAATCTGTCTGCTTGTCTACCATGGAATCAGAGTTTGTGGCTTTAACAGAGGCAACTAAAGAGCTTCTTTGGTTCAGTAGAATCATAAATGAATGTTATGATAAACACATTTTTACAAGCCCACAAACTAAGCCAACTTTGTTAGTAGACAATATGGCCTCCATTGATTTCCTTAAGTCTCCCATAGAAAACTATAGAACAAAACACATTGACGTTAAATTATTTTTTGTTAGACACCTTTTAAACCAAGAGATATTTAATGTAAAACATGTAACTAGTAAAGCTAATCTCTCAGACATCTTTACAAAACCCTTAACGAAGTTTGATCTTAAAAGATTCATTGAAGTAATCTTTAGTTATAAATAATGTATAATGTTTTATTTAAAAGTGAAATGTATAAAGGAAAAAAACTCCCCCTCCGTTGGACTTGGGTCAATTATTAAAATATTTGTTTAGTTTTTTTTAAGTTAAACCTTGAAGTTTAACACGTTTCATTTTTCAAATCTGAAATTTTGTATATTTCAGTGTTATTTTTATAATGTTTGAATATGTGACTATACACTTGCTTTTCTTGTTATTTCATATTTTTGTCTCATATGCATATGTTCTAATGTCATAAATAAGTTTTCATTACCCTCATTTCCAACATTGCGGACAATTTAACTCCCGCTGGAATGTGATCAGATCTCAGGATGGTTCATCCTCCGGGGTCCGAGCAGCCCCAGGAAGCGGCTCGCAGGGGTGCAATTGTAAATAGCCAGAGTGGCCTGCAGGGGGTAGTGGCCTTCTTGAGTGTTCTGATCACAGGAAGGCCTGTCGCGGGCACTGTTTCTTTTAAGTTTGTAAGTCCTTATTTTTGAAAATGGAAATGTCACATAGGACCCGTCCGTGGTGTTGAAAATTGAGCTGTATTTTTTTTGCATATATAAATATGAAAAGGGGTTGTTTTACTTTTAAGAAATTGCATAACAAGTGTTTTTCATTTTTTAAATCTTTGTTAAAACATTTGCAAATGTGTATTATTTCAAAAGCTTAAGCATGCATGTTGTTGTTTGTTTTTGTGTGAGCGCTCACCGTCCCTATCATTATCATAATCAGTCATTATCAAGATCATGATCATTAGTGTTATTATCATTGAATGTGTCTATTTTGCATATCATGAATTTCCCATACATTATCAAAGTGTTTTTGCATTGTAATTCATGTTTTGCTATTCTTCATATTCGTAATGCTTATGAATCTGTCATATGATAATCATTTACTCTAGTGTAATTATGCAAATGTATGTAAATATAATCGTGTATTGTCAAAACCAAGATTAAGAAAATCGACATACTAAAGAATGTTGTGGTATGTAACTTGTAATCGTAGTCACTTGCACGTGACGAGGTAAAACGGTAACAAATTTTCATGAACTCTTTTGAAATGTTTGTGTACCTGAAAGACTTTGAAATTTTTAAGTTACTATGGTAACTAAAGACTCTTGTGTTATGAAAGAAAGTTGTTATTCTTGTTGTTGTATAGTTATTAAATTGTTATTCATATTGTGTGGTTATTAACATTGTTAAAAAGTTGTTCATTTTGGAAATTAACCTTGTTATAAGATATTGTGAATTGTTGCATTTATGCACGATAATGTTAAGTTATTCTTCACTAGTAACTGTCAAAGTATGATAGTAGATATACTGATATCTTATGTTGTTCAATACGATCTTTGATATTGTTTATATTGTTTGATAATACTTAGTAATTAGTTTCTTTGGAGTACGAGTGTTAAGGGGGGGGGGGCTATTGTCAGCCTACTCATACCCTTAACACCCTATAAGCATATATACATATTGTAATAGAATAATATAGCATGACTTACTGGTTTTATTTTATTCCAATCTTATCTTATCAAATTTTATCTTATTTCCAATCCCTTTATTTTGTTTTTCCTTATTCCATGGCATATTCTATTTCTTAGTCGGTTACTTATTTGTTTACTTTCGATTTGAACATTTTACATGTGCGTTCATGATCGTTTTCTTCCGTCTGATTGCGATTTGCGATCTTTGCAAATCGCAACTTACGAATAGCCGTATCTCCATATCGCAAGGCAGGATCGCATTCGCTCAACTTCTGCAGACGCAAAGGGGGCGTTGCTTTCTGGCGATGTCTGGAATTGCGAGGGGTATTTAAGGTAGTCGGTTTGTTTTGACTGCCGGTTTGTGACAATGTTTAGGCTGGCAAATGCGGTTAGTTGTCTTAAATGTTGGTTATGAAAAGTTCTGTTTTACAGTTTGTTTTGCTGGTGAAAGATGCAGTTTGTAGTTTACTTTAGTTGTGAAAGATGGTGTTGTCTTATGAACTGAAACCTGTTAGTCGATAGCGGAAATATCGTGATGAATACTTTGTTGTCATGAATTGTTATGACATCCAAGGCTTCTATTTCTTTTGGACATTTGCTGGACATTATTTTTTCGTCATCATCCGACTTGAAAAATCTGTTTTCTTCCAGTTATGCTATGGTGAGTAGTTCATTTTGCAACCTGTACAGGTCATTTAAACTTTACCTTACGTCATGCTGTTTAATTAATTAAGTGTTTTTATTATGTTAAAGTATGGCTTTAATTTTATAGATAACATAATTTCAGAAATTACATTTTTTTGGTTGATTTTACCAGATACAATTTCTCTTTGTTTATTATTTTATATATACATATATTTTTATTTTGAATATGTTTTTCTTGAAAATAAACGTTAGATTATCTTTT
Source organism: Maratus speculifer (assembly GCA_964019185.1). Lineage (NCBI taxonomy): Eukaryota > Metazoa > Arthropoda > Arachnida > Araneae > Salticidae > Maratus > Maratus speculifer. The sequence goes on from OZ025293.1 coordinate 94,977,887, forward strand.
AATTAAATGCTTCTTTACTGACTTTATTACACTACCACAGATTGCCAATATTTATTTCAGGTCACCATTTTTAATTTTTCTATCTCTGCTTTAGTTTTATATAATTTTAGAACGGTTCTGGCTTCAGAACCGATCAACTCTCAACAGTCGCACAGAAAATTGAACATCTTAAATCTAGGCAATCATGAATTCATCACACTTTTTGATAAGACAAACTAGTACGGTTGGATTGGGAATAAAATAAGCTTTTATTTGATGTGTAACTCGATTAAATAACTTATGGGGGTATATTAACAATGGTTACTTGCCTGTTTATACCTGACAACCCCTGGTTGGCACCACTGTAGAGCAGGCAACCTAATACGGTTGGATTGGGAATAAAATATGCTTTTATTTGATATGTAGCTCGATTAAATAACTTATGAGGGTATATTAACTCCAGTTACTTACCTACTTAAACCTAGCAACCCCATGGTTGGCACCACTAGAGACCAGGCAACCTAGTACAGTTGGATTGGGAATAAAATAAGCTTTTATTTGATGTGTAACTCGATTAAACAACAAATGAGGGTATATTAACTCCAGTTACTTACCTGTTTAAACCCGGCAACCCCAAGGTTTGCACCACTTGAGTGCAGGCAACCTAGTATGGTTGGATTGGGAATAAAATAAGCTTTTATTTGATGTGTAACTCGATTAAATAACAAATGAGGGTATATATTTGTATTACCGGATCTCGTACTAAAAATACCTGTAAACAAAACTGAAAGTATAGAAACGTGCTTTGTACATATTGACTGCAGCTATCTAATCCAAAAATAACATTTAAAAATATTAAAATGCAGTTGAGATATCTTAATAAATTTCTTCCATAGGATTATGATTAACAAGTGGATTGTTTCACTTAACTGAAAAAGCCTGTTTAAAATACATGTAAACAAAATCGAAAAATAGAAAACAGCTTTTATACAGATTGACTTCAGTTAACCAATGCAAATACAGCACATGTAAAAACTATAAGGAAAGCAAAAAATATTTTTTTTTTATATAAATTTTAAAATAAGTGAACTTTTTTCCTTATAATATGTAGCGTCAGGCTGAAAAGCTAATAAAAATGTCAACAAAATTCAACTGCGAGTATTTTATACGAAAATAAAGTAATTATACAAAAAATCACTGTTTTTGCCTGTGTGGAAATTATAAGAACAGCAAAATAAATTTAATATAGTAACCAAAGAAACAAATATTTAATGTGTTACACAACCATTTATGAGTTTAACCCTCTGGATCCCAAACCGCCCGAGACTGCCCGAAATATTTTAAATCGAATAATTCAGTTCCCATCAGAAAATTAAAACAACAATATTTGCTTTAATCAATAACAGAACATTCCGTATTTAAATAAAACGAAATTAGCCATTGAATTTTTCTGGTGTGAAATGAATTACAGAATTTCTAGAACGTGTTCTAGCATGGGAACTAAAGGGTTAATGATACCAAATATTCCATCATTTTTTGATATCATTAATTTTTGGCACAGTTTGGGATTGCTTTTGTGCTATTCATCTTCGATTGTAGTCCTGAATTCATATGCTGAGGAAAAATGCCTTCCATTTTTATAAATGTGTCTTGCTAGATCTCCTCATAAGTTTTCAATAGGATTTAAATCAGGATTCCTAAACAGCCATTGCAAAACTTCAATATTTTTCTTATAAAACTAAAGTTTTTTCTAACGACTTGTGTGGATAGGTGCTTTATCTCACTGTTGTATTTTTTTTTTTTTTTTTTTTTTTTTGCCAGGAATGTTGCAACAAAAGAAAGATGGTCAGAAAGAGTTTGTATGTGTGTCTGTGAATTAAATTTTCTTGAAAGATGTACAAGCAATATTACGTCGTTGAATGAAAATTAGCCCTTATTGCAATGAATCTGCCACTTAACTGGTGTTTCAATAAAATCTCTTTTTCTTTTCTTAAATCATCCCAGTAGTATTTCTCCGATGAAAAGAAGTGAAACTTAAATGGTCCTGATAACTAGAAATATTATTAGGATGATTATATACTTGTAATATATGAAAAATTTTCTTGCCAAAATAATTACATTAAATACAGTAGACTCCCTCAAATCCGCACTCCTAAAATCCGCACATATTTTATGAATGTAAACAATGAAACAGTCAGTTCAGATGCAGGTGCAAAAATTGATTTTTTCAGTTTTATATCAATTCCATACATTTTTTAATTTATAATTTTTGTTAAGGTTATTGAATTCCTGTTTTTTCATGAAGAAAAAATAATTTTTTTCTGAAAAAATAAAAATATTGCTAATATCATTGGTAATCACAAATTTACCAAATATATTTATGAATTAATCAAGCTTTTTTAGTTATGAAGTCTGGCTAAACCTGAAATAAAGTTTCATTATTTTATGATCCTGATGTGATTTAGTAATGTACCTTTATGAGGCAAGTTTCATTGAATAATTTAGGAAAAACACATTTCCTCTTTTATAATGAATATTTAATTGTACATTATTGATTATTAACTTTACCTTTTCTTTTAGTATTTTAATCATTTTAAAAAATATCTAAATTTTTATTATTTTAGTTTATTACTTTTTTTAATATTTTAGTACATTGTATGCATTCATTATACTTTTGATTTCATTATTAATTACATTCAAATTATTTTTTCTTTTAAATGTAAAGAAAGCAATGACCTGAAATCCGCAAAATTCTAAAATCTGCAAAACCTCTGGTCCCAAGCTGTGCGGATTTGAGGGAGTCTACTGTATTACCATTTGTCAGTGACAGGTAGTGCTTTAGAGTTGTTACTGGTCACTTTTAGCCATCATGTGACAGGAATAAAAAGCTGTACACAGTCTTGTGATGGTCACTTTTATTAATGACCCGCTGGGTTACTGACCCGCCCGGCGTTGCCCGGGTCCGTATTAACAATATTAAACGAACTTGAAATTTGTATGATTTTATCATTAACTGGAAGCATGCAGAAATGCATTGTTTGAAATACGTCACAGCTTACTTTGTGAAAAATCGGTTTTAAAAACAACAACTAATATTAAGCTCTAAAAATACTTAAAATGAGCAATGAGAAACACGGGGAGGAACATGTATCCAACGATTGCGTTATTTTCGTGTTAAATTGTTGATATTTACCCATAAAAATCACTGTTAAATCACGTAACTAATTATTCTTTTCGCATAGAAATCCCAAGTGAAATGTTTTGAATTTCAAACTAATTACAGTCGAGTCTCTCTATAACGAAACTCCATACATCAAATTTCTCTATATAACGAATTTTTAGTAGGAACGGTTCCCTTTTCGCATGATTACATTAAAAACAGTCTCTATGTAGCGAAATAGCTATCTCCATATAACAAATTTTTTCATAAATTGCTCTTAATTTACTCAGTTTTAAAAGGCTATCATATGGAATCAATTTTCCATCACTTATTTTTGATTTATCGTCAGTGCTGAGTTTTTTTTTTTTTTTTTTTTTTAATATTACTTCTCTCATTGTTCTTCAAATCCATCGAATTCATCCCATTTCCCACACACCTTTCCACATCTTTCTCAAAACAGAGTCAATTGGATTGATGCACATGTAAGAGAAAAATCAATGAGAGTCACATAAGAGAGGTTTTCAAATGGAGGAAAATGTTAACTACAATATTTCATTCCTTGCTAAAATTGAGCTTTTTTTTTTTTAGAGCGTAACAATTTTAAAATCAAAACAACAAAAAATCACAGATTTCTTCGTCTGAAATTAATGGAATAATAATTCTTCCTTATTTGATTTTCATTAAGCTTTCAATTAAATGTCTGTTCTCTCTTTTGAAACAGCTTAAATAATTAAGAAATAAAATATTAGGTTAACATTTACCTTTAAACATTTCAAAATATTAATTCAAAAGATCAAAAATAATATTTGTTCAAATTTCACACATTAAATACGATTTATAACGTCATTCTCTATACAAATTTCTCTATATAACGAATTTTTTACTGGAACAGTGGATTTCGTTATATAGAGACTTGACTGCATATCACTCTTAAATCCGACTATACCATGAATGAAATTGATATGCGATGATAAAAGATTGGTATATAGTATTATAATTTCAGAGCCATTTAACAAAAGTGTATATTTTTAATCAAAGCATGCGTAAGGTTGACTCTGTGGACAAATTCCTAACTGTAAACTTTTGTATCGTAACCGTAATCTGTCTGTAACCTAACTGCAACTTAACAGTATCCTACCGTAACTTAAATATAACATAAATGTAACTTAGCCGTCACTTTATTGTAACCTATTCTTATTCTAACCATCACATAAATGCAATTTAACTTTAACCTAACTTTAAATTAACCGTGATCTAACTGTAACCTAACGTGAAATTAAATAAAATCAAAGACTTACCGTAATGTAATTGCAACCTAATCGCAACCCAAATGTTACCTAACCATTTATTGAGTTCATGTCCATGGAAATTATTTTGTCTTGTTCGGATCTGGTTATGATTCATTAGAATATTTTCGCCGGGTTCAGATTTGGTTCGATTCAGGTTTCAGGTATTTTTCGAAATTCGATTTAAATGTTCGGGTCGGATTCATGTTTATAGAAATTATTTTGCCTTGCTCGGATCCAGTTATGTTTCTGTGAAATATTTTTGTCGGGAACAGATTTGGTTCAATTCAGATTTCGGCGTTATCTTCAAATGGAATTTTTTGGGTTCAGGTCTTCCTGCGTGTCCACGAAATTATTCTGTCTAATTCGAATAAAGACATGCTTCACTGGAATATTTTTGTCAAGTTCAGACTTGATTTAATTCAGATTTCGGTTTTTTCTTCAAATGTAATTTTTGGATTTGTGTTTTCTTGCGTGTTCAAGGACATTATTCTGCCTTGTTCGAATAAATACATGCTTCTCACTGGAATATTTTTATCAGGTTCATTTCACATTTCGAGATTTTTTCAAAGAAATTTTTTAGGTTCAGATTCGGTTCATGTGCATGGAAATTTTGTCTTATTCGAATCCTGTTACGGTTCTTTGAAATATTTTTTTCAGGTTCAGATTTGGTTCGATTCAAATTTCAGGTATTTTTTCAAATAGAATTTTTAGGTTCGAATCTCGTTCATGTCCACGAAAATTATTTTATCATACTCGAGTCCGGTTATGATTCTTCCTAATATTTTGATCAGATTCTGATGTACTTTGAGTCAAATTTCAGGTTTTTTCAAATCGGATTTTTTAGGTTCGAGTTGGGTTTATGTCCATGGAAATTATTTCGTCTTGCTCGGATCGGGCTATAGCTCTTTGGAATACTTTTATCGGGTTCAGATTTGGTTCAATTCAGATTTCGGGTTTTTTTTCAAATGGAACTTTTGGGTTCGGGTCTTCTTCCGTGTTCACGAAAATTATTCTGTATTGTTCGAATAAGGAGATGCTTCACTGGAATATTTTTGCTTAGTTAAAAAATGTAACCCTAAAATCCACTTCATTAAGTCCAAATAAGCACCAACAAAACCATGTGATTTGACACACCAATCAATTCAAACTGGTTTAAACCCGTACTTCTTTGTTTATTACCTTTTAAACTATTATTGAATAGATGACTAAAATTTCATTTAAAAAATAACGTTTTGTGCCATTATTGACTGTAATACACGATCGGAATGCATAAAAGATACAAATATATCAATCATAGGCAAGAATTATGTGATTATTTTTATCATATGACTTTGAAATATCAATATAGAAGCATCATTTAAGATTTTGCTTGAAAAGTTAACATTCTTTCATTAATATTTTAAAATCGTCTGCACTCTGAAATCTAGATTTTAGAGTAATATTTGTTATTTAAGTTTTCACACATGATTTTAAAAGAATGTTTTTATAAATATTTTTTATATATTGGCATAGAATTATTAATATGTTGTTAAATCATAAAATTTTTTCATCTACGTTATAAAGTATTAAAAAGTTCTGAAAAAAAGAAAACAATTTTAATAATACAATTTTTAGTTCAAATCAAATGTTTTCAATATTTTATTTTATTTTATTTTGACATTTAATTATTTCGAATTTATCAATTTCAATTATTTTAAAAGCAAACATTTTTTTTAAATAAATAATATAATAGGAAAAAGACCATTTTAAAAAATTACTTTTTATTCATAAAATATGCTTCCGCTGTAATTCTTTTCTTTCAATTCGTCTTATTAATACAAAATCCCTTCCACATGCTTTTGTTTGGAACATTAAAACTTGAGCGATAAATGGTTTAATATTGCAACCCTTTTTTCGGTTTACTTCACCACCACCTATCTTTTTCCTCCATGGTTTACAACCGCTGTGATAAAAAATCATCATTTAAACTAACAGTTTGCCAGTCTATGAATTTTAAAGGTCTGTTCCAGCTTTTTTAATTATTTCAGCGAAAATTTTATGCAACCAACCAACCATAACTAAATGAAGGGAAAAAAAAGAAGAAAAAAGGCGATTTTTTATGAGAGTGATCTTTGGAATTTAATTAATTACTCAGTTAATAAATAGAATTTCGAAATTCTGAAGCTCAGGTGCATCAGGAGAGATTTGGGGCTACTCTCAAAAAAATTTTGAGCCTTGTACATGCTGTAGATTTTGCTAGCCATCGCAGACACACACACACGCAGACAGAGCGTTTTGTTCTTTTATTAATATAGATAGCCATTCCACTTTTCTAAATATTTTAAATCCTATTTGTCAGTGACAGGCAGTGCTTTAGAATTGTTACTGGTCACTTTTAGCCATCATGTGACAGGAATAAAAAGCTGTACACAGTCTTGTGATGGTCACTTTTATTAATGATAGCCATTCCACTTTTCTAAATATTTTAAATCCTATTTGTCAGTGACAGGTAGTGCTTTAGAGTTGTTACTGGTCACTTTTAGCCATCATGTGACAGGAATAAAAAGCTGTACACAGTCTTGTGATGGTCACTTTTATTAATCATAGCCATTCCACTTTTCTAAATATTTTAAATCCTATCTAAGTTGTGAATACTGTAGCATAAACTTCTGACTCAACTGAAGTTCCACTAGTTTGTGACAAATGCAACTGGCTCAACAGTAAATTTAACTTATTAAAAGCATTCAATGATTTTTTATGCATTTTTGTGTAATCAATATCAAACTATTAGTCATAAATTTTTAATTACTGATAATTTTTTTAATACTTTTGAAATGTGTGGTATTTACTGTAAATTATCATACTAAAATAAGAAATGAATGAAACATATTGATATGTTTGCATATTATATTCTTGAAAGATGATGATTATTTATAGGTATAAAATACTGCAGTGATTGAAAGTTACAGAGACAATGAGCAGACCAAAAGAGAGAAGGATATAAATTACTCCATGACAGTCTGAAGAAAAGTGTTTCAATTTGAAAGATGGATTTTCTAAATGTAGAATATATGATAAAAAATATTCTGAGAATAAGACCATATATAGACAGGACATATGCTGAAACAAATTTAAAGTGCAGATACCAAGGCTGGGTTTTTGCCAGCAGAAACAAGTGGCAGAAAGTAGTTTAAACCAGCAGAAACTGGCATAAATTCATTTCAAGACATAATCTGAGACTTTTTAGTAGTATTCAATTGCTTATACATTTTATTTTATGATAAATAACAAATAATAATTTGGATTAAACATAAAGTAAAAAACATGATTATTCTATTGCAGCTGCTCATAAAATTTACTTAGCTTTATTTAATGATGGAAATATCATTTAAACTCATAAATGCAAGATTCAAATCACATTTAATGCAATGTTAGCTTTTATGCTAGCTTATTTTTTAACTAAATTCTTTATACATTAAATACAAGTGTGAATTATGAATCATTGCAAGTTAAAGTTCTTATTAGTATTACTTCTTAGTTTCTGCCAGTTTTTGCCACTTACTGGCAGAAACTTGCCAGCCCTGGCAGATACTAAATCTTATAACAGGCATACATCTACATTAACTCAGAGAGCAAACATAAAAGATATGATACACCCTTTTTACAATTATTGAATTATTTAATCTCAGAATTTGCAACATTTATCCACAATTAAATAAGATGATTATTTGAAAGTACTGCTACGGGAAAAAAAAAAAAAAAAAAAAAAAAAAAAAAAAAAAAAAATGTATTCTGGATGTGTATTCATATGTATGTTCTTTGGTTAATCAGATGAAGAAATATTTCTGTGTGTGATGACCATGCACAGGATTCAGAATTTAATGAGAATGAAATTTATAATGTCATACTTTTTTATAAAGAAATCAAAGAGATGATATAAAGTATTTCAAATAAAATTAAAGTAGAAATTTGAAATAAAAGAAAAATATAGTAAAAACATATGAAATTAATACTCACACGTGCAACCATACTTCCTTTTAGTTCAGTCTGATCAATTTTTAGTGTCTGAATACATACAGAATTAAGAGCAATAGCATATTCCCTGTCACATTTCACTCTTAGAGAAATACATCTTTTCATATTTTCTAAAAGTCTTAACTCTGCATCTTGTAATGACATCAGAGCTTCATGAGATGATTTTCCTTGAAGATCAGTAGCAAACCCCATGATGAAGTTTTCTATTAAAAACAACATACACATTAGCAATATGGAAACAACATATACTAGCATCCACAGAACACAATGGAATGCTACTTTAGAATAGAATAATTTGTTATGTTTGAAAATGTGATTTTATTGTCAACATATAAAAATTAATGTGGAACTTTATGTCACTTAATGAAATGATTTTGAAACTGTGTAAATATGCATCATAAATTGTAAAAAAAATTACACATAAGTTAAATGAATATTCAGCACCAAGATTTTATTTGAGTTTTGGATTTGATAATGATACACAGTTTTTCTTGTTATTCTACAGAGCAGATAATTATATTAAAATGCCTTTGATGTATTATTTATGATTTGAATTTTTGAAATAATATATATTTACAAAGTTTTATAGCATCATGATCTTGATTTTATTTTATTGCGCATTACAGCTGCCAACATGGATAATACAAAATAATAGTGATTTAGTGTTTACATTATTGAACCTGGTAAATAGCACTTAGTGCAGACTTCTAAAGCTAAGAGGTTTTCTGATTTAACTTTGATTTTTAACCTTCTCACTGTCGCAAAATAATATATCCGTTCACTAAGTTGCAGCTTTCACTACAATAGAAACATTATTTAAAGTAATATAATTCTACAGATATATTTCATTTTTAAGAAAGTAAGATATGATTAATGGTACGAGGTTTACATGCCTATACACAATATAATATATATATATATATGCTGGATAAAACATCTTTTTTTAGCTTTAAAAAATTACAGGGAAAACAATTACAAATTTGGCCTTTTGCTCTGCAGTCAGGGGGTTTTAAACATGACTGGCCTTAAAAGACTGAAGAAAATGGAACTGTAATAAGAAGTTCTATTACAAAGTTAATAAATAATATAGTTACTATACTAAAAATTTACATAGTAGATATACATTATCTTCAAAAAAAAAATTATCAGTTAAAAATTAAAGCATCTAATTTAGATGAAGTAAATCACAAAACAGAACAATTATTAAGGGGACAAGGAACCTTGAAATCCTTAAAAATAATTTTTTTTTATTTTTTGTAAATTTCACCTAAATATTATTCAAGGGTACATTATATGCATTAAAACATGCATTTATCACTAAAAAAATGCAAAAAAAAATTATTTTTGACAAAAAAAATGGCATTTTACGCAGCGTCTTCGAAATCTTCGAAATGCCCCCTGCGCATTCCATATCAATGAAAATCCCCAATATTTTTTATGAAAGTTTGTTTTATATATATAAACAAAATTGTGCATCGAATTTTGAATATTTGAATTTAAAGGTAAAAAAAAAAAAAAATTGAAATTTTGAAATTTTTTCGAAATTTTTTTCAAAATTTTCAAATTTTTGCAATTTTTTTTTTATTTTTTGTAAATTTCATCTTAAATATTATTCAAGGGTGCATTATATGCATTATGGCATGCATTTGTCACAAAAAAATTAAAAAAAAAAAACATTATTTTTGAGAAAAAAATGGATTTTTTGAATTTTTTTGAATTTTAAGATGTAAAAAAAAAAAAATTGAAAATTTTGAAAAAATTTTCGAAAAAATTTCAAAATTTCAATTTTTATTTTTTTTTTACCTTTAAATTCAAATATTCAAAATTCGATGCACAATTTTGTTTATATATATAAAACAAACTTTCATAAAAAATATTGGGGATTTTCATTGATATGGAATGCGCAGGGGGCATTTCGAAGATTTCGAAGACGCTGCGTAAAATGCCATTTTTTTTGTCAAAAAAAAATTTTTTTTTGCATTTTTTTGTGATAAATGCATGTTATAATGCATATAATGTACCCTTGAATAATATTTAGGTAAAATTTACAAAAAATAAAAAAAAATATTTTTAAGGATTTCAAGGTCCCTTGTCCCCTTAAATTTAGATGAATATAAAGCTGAAATGATCGCAACTTATGAATATGCTCATAAAATATCTTTAATGAATTTTTGCACTGAAAAGAAACATAAAAAAAAAGAAAAGAAAAATTGTTTCTTTGAATAATAATTCAGTTAATGATTCTCTTTCTAACAATGAAAATAAATTTCTGAAACTTCCCAAATTGAATATGCAGAATTTCTATCGGGACTGTACACAATTTAAATTATTGGAACACTTTTAAAGTTTCGACACACGGTAATAATTTACTTACAAAAACAGAAATGCATAATTATTTACAAAATTACTTAGGTTAATCTGCTTTAAACACCATAAAAGGATAAAAAAGTTTCAAAGTTAAACTCTGATACAGCACAAAAAATTCTTGAAAGTAGCATTGCTAATAAAGGAATGATAATTGATTACCTCATGAATAAATTGTTAAATTTATCTCCTGTAAACTAATAATATTTGAAAATTACAGAAATTTCATGATGATATCAAGGTAAGGCCTTTGAACAACATCAGGACTTGAACCACAGGCTTACAGCTCCATGCTTTTATCTGCAGTTTTGAAATTGCTGTCTTCAGATTTAAATTTAGAATATGATAAACAAAACATTAAGTCATCATGTAATCCTGATATAAAAAAAAAAACTTCTGAATTTCTTGCAAACCAAAATTAAAAGTAAAGAATTGGCTTTTTCATTTAAAAAATGAAATAAATTATATGTAAGTAAACAAAAATTTATAAAATATTTGAAACGAGAATTAAACTTTTCACCCATACATGAATTAATAACTGCAGTCTCAGACTCCCCCCTCCCCCCCAAAAAAAGAAGAAAAAAAAGAGAAACAAAATTGCATTTTTTGTAAAAGTAATCATTTTTCAGAAATATGAAATGTGTTTCATGCTCAAAAGAAGAAAAATATTTTGAAATCACACGGTAGATGCTATTTACGACTGATGACATTGAAACTTGAAAAAGACACTGATTTTTTAAATATGTTGTACATATGGGGGCAGACATTGCTGAACTATTTGGGTCATTCCACGTCAAATCAACAACAACAACAAAAAAAAAATATATATATATATTCAATTTGACCTTTTCAGATTTCAATGAAATTGCCAGGGATCATTCTCTATAATGATATAAATATGAGCATTTTTTTTATTTTTTATTTATTTTCATAAAATAATTATTTAAATTTTGAAAAAATATCATTTTTTGACTTGCATAAATATTTTCAACTTTGAATTTCTCAAGTTTTTTCAAAATTAGAAAATTTTATAACCACTCATTTTAAAGTGGAGTTTATAAGGTTTAATTTGATATGCAAGTTGACTATTCATAATTTAAGAAATATATATATATATATATATATATATTTTTAAGTTTAAAATTTTTTAGATAGTCATTTGTAAAAATTTTGAAGAAAATGTATGTTTGTTGTAATATTATAAGCTTAAAATTCTGAAATTTTTAGAGTGGGATCTCAATCAGATCAGGAGTTATGAAATAAAAGCTGAAAATTACCGTAAGTATTATAAAACTAAATTACAAAATAGATAGAATTAAATTGTTATTTTAATGGTAATTTTTAGCTTTTATTTAATAAAATTACCATAAGTATTATAAAATTAAATTACAAAATAGATAAAATTAAATTGTTATTTAAGGGTAATTTTTAGCTTTTATTTCATAACTCCTGAATCTATTGAGATCCCATTCTAAAAATTTTAGAATTTTAAGCTTATAATATTACAACAAACATACAATTTTTTAAAATGACTATTTAAAAAAATTTTAAGTTTAAAATTAAAAAAAATTAAATTCTATTTTTTTAACTATGGATAGTCAACTTGCATATAAACCTTATAAACTTTTCCTTAAAATGAGTGATCATAAAACTTTCTATGTTTGATAGAACTTGAGAAATTCAAAATTAAAAACATACAAGCAAGCCAAAAAATTATAATTTTTCAAAATTTAAATAATTAATAGTATGAAAATTTAAAACAATAAATAAATAAAAAGCAAAAATATGCTCAAATTTATACCATCAGGCTTAACGATTCCTGAGAGTTTCATCGAAATCTGAAAGAGTCAGGTTGAATCACTAGTTGTGGCATGGAATGACCCATTTGTAAACAATCTAATTTATCAAATAATAAAAATTATTCATAAAGAAAATTGGAAGCAGAGAATGCACAAAATAAAACAAGTAGCAAAATTATTTTGGCTATCTTGTGGAATGGAAAAAATGGAATTTTTTTACATACTTGCTGTGCAAAAGTAAAAAATAGAGAACTCGTCAATCAGTTATTATTGGATACTGCTGCAATGTGAACCCTTTTTGTTCAGGAAATCGCCGAAAAATTACAACTTAAAAATACTAAGAAAGGAAAAATCACCAGTGATATATATATATATATATATAAATCTGACTATATATATGAGTACTGTCCCAGGCAAACAGATTTTTAAAAATGCCACCCACATTAGAAATTCAAGCTGCTATATCTCAGCCATCTTTTAAGATAAAGACAAATCAAATTAGTTGGATGTGCTAATCCCAAAACTTTCTTCTATCTCATACATACATTTAATATTTCAAAACGTAGCTAACATATTAATACTTTAATATTAATAATTCAATACTATACCAACTTTGATTTTCATTTTAAATTTCTGCTTCAGTTAATTAATCAGAGTAAAAAGGAGTTAATACAGATCATTATATTTATTAAAATCAATAGTTTTTCCTTATTCTGTTGTTATCAGCTGTTTGCAAACAGCCGGATTAGCAGGATGCAAGCTCCAGTCTCTGCAAGTGTCAATGAACAATAAAACAACAAAAAATTGAGAAAATGATACAAACTTCGGAATCAAAGCACTCCTTTCCCTCAGAATACTTTCATATTTTATGAAGATCTGAAGGCCATAAAGGCAAAAACATGTACAATAAATTTGATTCAATTCTGTACATAACTTTATGCACTTTTCGATGATATAATGATGAAAATAGCATGGAAATTGTTTTTACAAATCCCCCTTCTGGAATACTTTTTTTCAAATTCAGGGAGGACCTGCTTGCCATGCCCAAAAATAATCATACACAAAAAATTTAGTTCAGTTCTATGCATAATTTTATACACTTTTTGATGGCAAATTAATGAAAATGAAACAGATTGCAATTATAGCACTCCTTTCCGGCGATTTTTTTTTCAAATTCACGGAGGGTCTACTGACCATAGCCAAACATTTACACAAAAAATTTGGTTCTATTCTATGCATAACTTCATACACTTTCAAGTGGTACAATATTGAAAATGGCACAAAAAACACTATTGCAGCTAGAGGTCTGCACGGGCCGCAATTTCCAGGCTCGGGCCCGGCCCGAGCCCGGCCTGGCCCGAAAATTACAACTTCGGCCCGAGCTCGGCCCGGTCCACAAAAAAGTTTAAAATTCGGCCCGAACCCGGCCCGGCTCGAGTGAATTTCTACAGAACATTGATCTTTAATCTTATGGAAGAGTTCTGACCAAAAAAATTATATTAGTCTTTTTTTTTCATGTTTATAATCTCCATTTATGCAGAAGTGCCATAGGCTGCGATATTTATGCTTTTAAATGAATCTTTGTTTGTTGTATGCAAATGTTTCAATTATCACTAGTATTATTAATCCATATTCCCTGTAATGGAGACATAAAATCAAAAAAGCGGTATATGGTAAAATTTCCAAAGACAAAATCGCTTTGGAACGAAAAAAAAAAAAAAAAATGCATTCCCTTCTTAACAGATGTAAATGTTTAATACATTTTTTTTTCCCGTATTGTTGCATTCATTTTGCATGGATGAACATTTTAAAAGAAACTTTCAGTTTTCAGTTTTAAAAAAATTCCATCATAATCATGTTTTTCTTTTTCTTTTCTTTTTTTTTTTTTTTTGTATGTGTGTGTGTAATTCTATTTTAAAACGCCTAGTAATCTACGATTCTTTAAAAGGAATAAATTCTAATGTTTAATTGTAGAATAATGACGGCTTAAAAGTATATGCTTTTTTTGCAGAAATTTTTGGACAAAGTCAGATATTACTGATTTATAAAAAGTTGAGAAAAGGATTTTCATATAGGAAGATTCAATAGGAACTGATTATTTTGGTCCATGAAAACTAGGAAGAATGGAATCAGTCTCGGCTTCGTACGGAAAAAAAAAGTTAGGCCCGGCCCGATACTCCAGCAAAAAAAATAAGGCTGGAGCCCAGCCCGGCCCGAAAAGATTAGTGACTAGGCCCGGCCTGAAAGGATTAGTGACTAGGCCCGGCCCGAGTCTTCAGAAGTAAGGCCCGAGCCCAGCCCGGCCTGAATGCCATTATTGGAAATCGGCCCGAGCCCGGCCCGCGGGCCGGCATGCAGACCTCTAATTGCAGCACCCCCCTTCTGGCAGAGTATTTCAAAATTGAATACCCTGCTTGCCACATTCAAAAAATTTGGTTTAATTCTTTGCATATCTTAATACATTTTTTGATGGTAGAATGGTGACATACGGAGACACATGCGGACAGACAGACATTTTGTAAAAAATGTTTTTTGGAATCTCTGACCCCTAAAATATGTAAATCCATCAAAAACCGTGAATCAAAAAATTCAATTACTACTTTCTTTTATTGAAGATAGCAGATTTTTTTTTGTAAAAATTGTCCGGAATCCTTGTATTAAGATCAAACATTCAGAAAGAACCCTTTTTCAATTTCTATTTTTTTTTTTTTTTTTTTTTTTTTTTTGTAATCATTATAAATTTAAAAGTTTTTTGACAATTATATATTAGGGTGGGCTGAAAAAAACTTTTTTTCGATTTTTTATAATGGTGGGTGCGGAAAAGTGGTCACTAGTGGCACTCAGTTCACACAAAAAATTTGAGATTTTTTGGACATTTCCTTACCCTGCCGCAAATGGCTTCAAATTTTGCAAAAATGTTGATTTTTGAACCTTTTTTAGCAAAAAATTGTAAAGTGTTAATTTAAGTTTATTTTGGTTGTATTTAGTTAAAAAGTAATGTTTAATGTGTCAAATGTCTAAATAACCTTTAATTATGCATTATTTTAGTCCTATGTTCCTTAAAAACAAACAGCTTTCAGCTTGTTTTGCATTCAGTACCAACGTGAAATATCCCAGAACTCATCACGAGAGGTAATTGCACGATGAGTTTTATCGTCCTTGTATCCACTGAATGTTTTATTCAAAATGTATACCTTTTTACGCTACAAAGTCCTTCTTAGAAATGAATTTTAGTATCTTTCCATGCTTGCAGTTCTTCATCTCTTTCTTCCTTTCGTATACCTTTGATGCATCTTCTGTCACAATTTTAACGACTCTTTCTACAGACTAAGAGTGACTTGGAAAGCAGACTAATAAGTAATCCATCATGGATTCTGTAATTGCGTTTTTGCCAATTTCTTCTAGTGAAAAGGTTTTTATTATAGGAGGTTCACTAATTTCGGTGGCAATTCAGCCGATATACACAGTGTTCATTGCTTTAAAGTTTAGCTTTGGAACTTTTGCACAATGTTGGTTTTTATCTTTTTTAAATTGCGGCATATTTTTATCCCTTCCCATGTCATTCTTCTAATATGTCGTCTAACATCGGTTGCCATTGATGTCAGTAAATTCTCGGGATAGCCATAGTATTCATTTGTTTGAATGACTGAATGCATTACCTCCTTTAGGTCATCTGGTAAAAACATTGAAGGTTTAACTATCTGTCACATATGTTTAGGTCAGTAAGCGCAACCTGGCGTTTTGCTTCCAGAAAACCACACGGGTGTATAAACTCGTATCACATACTAAGCTAGCTATATTTTAACGCTTTATCAGCATTTGAACAAATAACGTATAAGAGTAAAATTCTGTAAGCAGTTATGATCCATCTTGATATCACAATTGTTCCTGGTTTTCTATTTTCTATTTCTCGAGGACATACTGATACTCCGGTTGAAACTGCTTCACAAACATCAAATAAGTACTTTTGATCGGTATTCAGATCTTCAGTAATTTCCATCTCTGATGTCCATAAAACAGCAATAGGTTCGAACAAAGTGATATGTAGATTTTCATATTGCGTTAGCCTAGCACCGATTGAACCGGCAAAGGTCTTAGGTCCCGTAGTTCCACCATCAAATTTAGAGAGTAGATGCCGGAGTGGGAGCTTGTTCGTATGAAGAATACATATCAAATGTTTCAACTCTCTTCTTAGTTTTTTTTTTTTTTTTCCCAAGGCAGGCAATTACACCATTGCATTTTCCTGTATCAACAGCGGTGCCATCGCACCCAAACGCTGTCTGTTCAGAAAAGTCGAACTTGTATTAACTTAGAATATTATATAATGATTTTGCTATTTGTTTTTCATGACCGGAATGAGGTGTCAAGTGACCCAACTATTCCGAACCAGGTTCATACAGCACGGTGATATATTCTTCGCCTTTTTCTCGACGGTGGCCCTTGTTCTTTTTTCCTATATGAAGATAGTTTTATTATTTCTACGTAAAAAATATGCTTTTAATTTTCTTTCCTTCAGGAACTTCTTCCGCCTGTATCTTCTTTCCAAGTTTATATTTCTCTCTTCTGACCTTGTTTCTATCAATGACGAGATTCTTATCCTCTGCTGTCACAACTCATGCATGTTGAAGCAACCAGTAGTAGTGGCACATAATATCAGGATAACTTGGCAATAGCAAATTTTTCAAAATGCACGGTGTCCCAAAACGGCTAATTTTCAAACTATCGCATGTCTTTACATTGCTATGGCCCTTCATACTAGCCATTTCTAAGCCCGTCGTAATAAAATGCACAAAACACTCAAATGGTATGTTAAAAGATCCAAAAAGCACTGTATCTCACAAGGAAAAGGTTTCACGTTCACACTGAACAAATGTCGCAGGCAACTGAGCATGGATAAACAATAAGAATCCTTTATCTGATTTTGGCTCTCATCTATTTCGTCCTTCACTACCTCAGTATTACGACAAGTCATTGCGCTCGCTTAGAGTCCTGCTTCAACCTCTTCTCGCCTTCCAAATTTGTTTTTGAAGTATACTGCTGTCCGTTGCCCAAATATATGACCTTTGACACATAGAAAAAATATAAAGAAGTCCAAGAGACATAAATAAAACAGAAACTAATGATCGATTCAAATAAATACAACTTTTGCCTATTATACACAAAAAAGCTATAAAAAAAGGGTAAGTTATATTGCACATAGATATTAAATAATGCATGATCAGATCTTATTTAAACATTTGGTGCATTAAATATGCCTTTTCAAGTAAATAAAACCAAAATAAATTTAATTTAACATTTTTAAATTTTT
This sequence comes from Maratus speculifer, assembly GCA_964019185.1. Classification (NCBI taxonomy): domain Eukaryota; kingdom Metazoa; phylum Arthropoda; class Arachnida; order Araneae; family Salticidae; genus Maratus; species Maratus speculifer. The sequence continues at coordinate 94,995,800 of OZ025293.1, forward strand.
TCGAAAAAAGTTTGAAAATGAGCATTTTTACAAAACTTCAAGCTGTTTGAGGCAGGGTAAGGAAATGTCCAAAAAATCTCAAATTTTTTATATGAACTGAGTGCCACCAGTGACCACTTTTCCGCACCCGCCATTATCAGAAATCGAAAAGAAGTTTTTTCAGCCCACCCTATTATATATGGATGGCACAAGATGGCGGATGAAGTTGGTCAACAAACTCAGTTGAGACATTAGTATGTACTATATACATACCAAGTTACACCCAAATTGGTTCATAAATAAGATAAAGAGAAACCAAATAAAGAAATATTGCCCAGTTAAACTGATGGCATTAAGCTCACAGGCTACGCATACTAATTGTACATCACAGTCTTATATTTTCAAGGGTTAATGCTGTTTGAAAAACAAATTAAGGCAGAAAAAAGCTCCCCTTTTTCCAATTTTTATACTTAATCATTGAACACCCTAAACTAATCAGGAATATGCTTTATCATATAAAAAATCTATACCCAATGTTAAGAACAAATTGGATAATTCTTAGTAAAAAACCATTTATATAATTTAAGAGGAGTTATCACCCTCCTTTATACTTAACCATTAAGCTTCTAAAACTATTCAGACTCACCTCATCAGAAAGAATCTACATCCAAAATTTAAAGCAAATCGGATAATTCTGCATAAAAACCCATTTATCAAATTTAAGGGGGGGGGGGGGTAATTGCCCGTACCCCCTTTAGACTTAACAAAAGAGCCCCACAGCTAATTAGGGAAGCATCTTATCACTATGAAACTGCATTCAAAAATTGAACCAAATCGGTTAAATCTGAAAGAAAAAAAAATTACCTAAATTAAAAGGGGTCCGATCCCCTATTTATACTTATCCAATGAATTCCCAAAGCAGATCAGGGAAGCACCTTATCAGAATGAACCTATGTCTAAAATTTGAAGCAAATCATTAAATTATGCATGAAAAATCCATTAACCTAAATTAAGGGGGGGTGGGGCTCCATTTCCTCCCTCTTAGACTAAACAAATGAACTCACAAAACTAATCATGGTGCTGTCCTCAACAGAATAATACTATGTCTAAAATTTGAATGAAATCTGATAAATCTGCATGAAAAATATATTTATATAAATTAAGGGGAGGGGTATTATCCCCAGTGTTCTTGCTGTCGCTCGTCAATGCGCCAAATTGCGACTAAATTCTTCATTTGGCGAGTAAACAAGAGATTAGATTCGCCAAATTGCTACTGCTCAATTTTTTCTTTTTTTTTCTTTTTTGTTTTTTATACATATGCATATATATATATATATATATATATATATATGACCACAAGTAAGATGGAGTGACGGAATTAGAAAAGTGGCTGGTGTAAATTGGATGACAAAAGCACTAGACAGAAAACATTGGAAAAATCTGGGGGAGACCTACATCCAGCAGTGGATCGAAAACGGTTGTTGTTGATGATGATATATATATATATTTATTGTATACATATTTTTTATATTTGTAGCAATAGTTGAAATTAGATTAATAACAATCGCTGTCACAGGTATAAAAACTTAGGTTCTTTTAAAACATATTGAGAAACAGGAAGTATATTAAAGGATTGAAGATACTTTTTTGTGTACAAGGCGAATCTATTTTGCTAATACTTTTTTCATTTGATGAATGTTTTTTATTTTTAATTAGCCAAATTACTAACATTGGTCAAATGTCAGCGAGAACACTGATTATCTCCCATTCCCCCCTCTCTATGCCTATCCAATCAACGGCCTGGAAAAAAGTTTAAATCATAGCCCGGCTCAGCCATGAATTTCTACATAGTTTTTTTTTTACTTTGATACGGTTAAAAATTGTATTGTATGGAGGAGTTCTGACCAAAAATAATTATTATAGCTTTTCGTTCTTCATATTTATACTTTATTATTATTAAATAAGCGCCAAACGCTGTGATATATTTATTTTATCAATAAATCTGTATTTATATGCAACTGTTTCACTTATATTTTAATATCGTTAATCTATTTTTAATGCCTTGGAGACTTTGAAAAACATTATACAGTAAAATCTTTTAAGATGGAATCACATAGAAAAGAAAATATATGTTATACATAAATCCCCTTTTATAAGGTGTAAATAGAGTTTATTTTTTCTCATATTTTTATTTTTATGGATCAATACATTTTCCGTTTAAAACAGGATTCCGTCATAGGCAGATTTTTTTTCAGTGGTTTTATTGTATTTAATTTTTTAGCCTTTGAATATACTATTCATTAAAAAAAATGAATTTTAAGGATTTTTTTTTTTTTTTTTAAATAAAGGCGATTTTATAATCTATGTGTTTTTCATAAAAATTTTGATTGAACCAAATTTTACTTATTTTATGCACATATTAGGTCAGTCAGAGACAGTGATTTTAATTAGGGATGGGATGAATATTCGGCCACTATTCAGTATTCGGCCCTTTTGCCGAATATTCGGTTGGCCGAATATTGAAGGCTTGTTGACCGAATACTTCGGCCGAATACCTGTAGCCGAATATTTAGAGATATCTTGCCGAATATTGCTAAAATCTTGCCGAATAGTGAAAGATATCTTGCCAAATAAATTTCGGATTTAAAGAATTTCATTCTTTCAAATTTTTTTCCCCTCTAATCCAAATTGGCTACTTCATTTATGAAGTCATTCTCACTCTTACTTACAAAATATAGAGTTATTCAGATACTAAAAAATATACAGCCTTTCTGTATTTCCTATAAAAGTTAGATATTCTAGAAAATGCTGCCGAAGTTGGAGATGTCATCGTTAGAGAATGATATATTACAATTCAAAATATAAAAATACTGCCTTATTCTAAAATGCTCGAATATTTATTAATGTCTGCAAATTCCATGCACATATAAAAAAGGCTCTTATGAAATTCATAACTTATTTTCTATAAAGTAAGAAATGAAAAAATTTATTCACTTGGTGTGTTAATGAAGATTCATTTTCAAAATTAAATATAATATATCACCATTCCAAATACAACGGTACATCTGGAAGCAGAACTGGTGTCAAACTCGATACATATTAGATGACACAACTTGCTTTATGAAGATGGTTTTATAAATATTTTAATATAAATTCTAAATACTCAACAAAATAATTTTTTCATTCTATAGTTTTCATTTTTAAATAATTATTTGCATAATTACTGACTTAAATATGTAACATTATTATGTATATATTTTTAATTTAATCTTTCTTCCTTCATGTTGTTATCAATTTCTGTTTATCCTTTTAATACTTGTTGAATAAGTGGAATATTGAAGTTGAATATTGTATGTGCCGATTCAAATGTCAAAGATTTTGTTAACATATGCATTCTACTTTAAGCGTAACCTTTTGCTTTAACGTAATTTGCAATTTAAAGCTTGGCATCTGATTTCAGAACAGTCTCATTCTTACAAATTTGCTTATCACTAGGGACACAAACTCTAAATGATCAAATTTACTTCATTAAAAGTTATTTCAGAAAATATGTCCTTGTGAGTTCTGAGAGAGAGAGAGATTAAGAATATTATTGATTTTGGATACAAGAAGTATCAATTGATAGTAAAAGTGAAGTACATTCTTCATATTTTAATGGAAATATTTTCCCATCTTGACTTACTGAAAATCAATTTGATGTACATTAGAATAAAAGATATAATGCAATTTCATAATTTTTTTGTGTTAAAATAAGTTTTTCAAATTTAAAAATACATTTAAAAGCACATTTAAGAGTAATAATTAATAATGAGCTCCTATTTTTTAAATTATATATAATAAAAATTAATTTTCTTTATTGGAAAAAAAATTTTACTATTCGGCCGGCCGAATATTCGGTATTCGGCCTAAAATTTGGCCGAATATTCGGTATTCGGCTATTCGGCCAAATCACTATTCGTCCCACCCCTAATTTTAATATGGGTTGTGTCGAGACAGGGGTTGAAAATTTCGTCCAGTGTACACCTAGGAAAAAGGAATCAGTCCCCTCTGTTATGAAAAATATCTTAGGCCCGGCCAAGCGAGTACAAAAATAACGTCAGGAAAAAGTAACATCTTTATCCTGGCCTGACCTGGGTCCAGAATACAGATTTTTTAATAGCCTCTAAAATGACAATAAAAAGCTTGAAGTAAGAGCTAAATTTATAAAAAAGACTTAATCTGCATCTTAGAAAAAGCATTGTTTAAAATAACTGACGGACATTTAAATAGTGCAGAAAGGAGATGGAAATGAGAAAAGTTAAACTAAATCAGAAATTTGAACGAGAAAAAAAAAAAAAAAAGTTATTTTACACTTTTCATTCTTTAAAAAGCATTTAAACATTTTTTAGGTGCCAAACTTTACATAACCTCTTCAGTTCTGATGTCGCCTGGAGGAGACACTAAACAGTACTTATAAAACCTTTTACCTCATTCAAAATTTCTATTTCAGACTTACAAAAATTGGTTCCCATTGTTGGTAATAGATGGCAGCATATTTTGACATAAATTGAATTTAATTTGGGGTCCATTAATTTTTAGAAACCTTGAGAATGTAGAATTTAAAAATTGATTATAATTTTAAGGTAAAACATAAAAAGCAATTATCTAAAAACTCTATTTTATATTAAATTATGTTTTTATTGTAAAAATTTATACAGTTTATTACAGATTTATTTATAACAATGTTTAATAATATGTATATATGTTTATGTGTACATTTATGTGTGTCTCTGTAAATATATACACAAGCATTACAGTATGCACATTAAAAAAATACAAAAGATAAAATTTAAATCATAAAATTATTCATGCTTAATTCTATGCATTTTAGTAACAGATTTCAAATTTTATAAATAAATAAATACACAAATATATACTTTTTTCAGATAATCCTAATTTTAAGAGGTGGTTTGGAGAAATTTGGAACGATGAGACATCAGATCTGGATATCTTGGATGACGAAGATGATGCAATAGATCTTCTATTTTGTCCTGTAAATGAACAATTTGAATCTTCATCTGACAAAGAATTTGAAGAAGCTGCAAACGGGTCCACAGAATTTCCAAAGCTTCAAAAATCAATTGAGACAGCTTCATTAAGCACTCGAAGGAAAAAAAAAACAGTCCAAGGAAACTTATACCAGTCTCCTCGATCTCCCCTTCAATAATTCATACAGCTTCCTCTGCGTCTAAATGCTCAGATGATTCCAGAAGAACATATTGGAAAAGTGTAAATGATGAATTTAATCCTCTACCCCCTTCTCCACCCTATGTAGAAAGTAACAAGAACAGTGTATATTTATCCCCCAAGAACTATTTTCATAAGTATATATGGATCATTCTCATTGAATAGGAAAAAACAAAGTCCCACTTGATTCTATAATTTTTTTGAACTATTTTACCAAAAACATTTATTTTTACTAAAAGCTGTACTTTTTTGTCATCTACTACTCATATTCTTTACTTAAAAAATAATTCTAAACAATATATATATATATATATATATATAAATGTATGTAAAATATCATTCCCCTGGCTGTCCCCAACCCCAGAATTAGACTTTGAATCCACCAAATATTTATTAAATATTGATTTTAAAAAACTGTAATTATTAATATAGTATCACAATTTGTTCCTCTATATGAGGAGTACATATGTAAAGGTATACTGTAATGCAACTCTGTGAAAAAACACAATGAAGTATGTCCATCAATTTGGGCATCATTCCCCTGCACTTACAAAAATAGTTCTAAAAACACCAATAGATGCCGCTGGTTTCAAATTTGGCATTGATCCAATTTTAAATACTTGCTTGGAAGAGACACCTTAAAAGTTTGGAGTCTGTAGCCATTTTGTTTGTGAGTGCAGATGTTGAAAAGTGGAGTTTCAAAACGAATATTTTTATTAGCCATCATTACCCTGGATCAATTTTTTGTGGATAAATTAAAGGTAAGCTTTTTTTATTTTGTTTTACATTTTTAATACATGTTTTTTAATATGTGTAATCATTTTAAATTTTTTTTTGTTCCTCCATATGGTCCTAAGGTAGATATTACTAACAAATCATCATTCCCCTGCCTGTTCTTAAAGTAGGGGAATGATGAAATTTTACAAATGTTATAGATATTGGGTAAAAACCCTATTAATACATTAATAAAGAAAGTAAATGTTGTTAAATTTAAAAATATTCAAAAATTCTTAATATTGATAACTATAAATGATTTTTTATATGAAAATTGAAATACTTTAGTTTTAGGTAATCTTTAAATATAGACGCTACTTTTTTTACATATTAGTTTGTTACAACTTAGGAAATTTAAAAAAGAACGAAAAATGTTTAATTTAGTTAATATTACTACTCAATTATTTCATAAAATTTGACAATATTTTGCATTAATTTGAAACAGTATGTAATCATTTATTGCTATTGTTACTTAATTTCAATCAAAAACTTTTTTTATTAATTGTTTTTTAAGGAGAATTCAATGTAACTTATCTGAAATCTGTATTTTTCAATTTTCATCAGTACTGAATCCAGGGGATGGCCTGGGGAAAATTTAAGATTTTGGGTTTTCAATGGTCAAAATGTGCATCCCCCCCAGAAATCTATAATATCCCCCCCGGGGAAAAAAGTCTGAATTCAACACTGATTTTCATAATTAAAAAAGAAATTAATGTTTGTTTAAGAATCTTATTTTAAATGTATGATTAAATTTAGACACTTCATTAAATTTGAATGTGTCTCATTTTTATTTTTAATTTAAATATTTTTAAGTACCACTTTAAATTAAAGCTTGTCTATACCTAGAAAATAAAAAAAGATCAGCTTTTACTTTACCAGCATCCTGTTTTATATAAATGGTTAATATGGAAAAAAAATAATTCTTTTCATTAAGATTAATGCTAAAATTTAATACAAATAAACAAAATTAAACTGATAACACAATGATTTTTTTATAAAAATTCTGTTTGTTTTCAGGAAGATGCCACAAGTAAAAGAAAAACTGACTAGAGAGGAGAAAATAAAAAAATAAAATAGAACCACAGCGCAAATGCTATCAAAAGATAAAAAAATGACCCAGCTACATATAAAATACAAAAAGAAAAGAAGCGACAGAAATACTAAAAAAAAAGATGAAGGGTGCAATAAAGACTACTACAGAGATGACTGCCCGCGAGAAAAGAAGCAAGTAGAAACAATGGAAAAATAATTCCAGAAATTACCGAAAACGATCAAGTCTCACTAAACATCAAGCTTTGACTGTTGATGAAGCGTCAACAAATGATAATTATGAAGAGTTAAACACAAGCTCAATGTCAAATTTACTCAACGCTCCTTTATTTAATTCAAAATCGAGTAACGCTTTAATTGAGAAACGGAAATTATCTGAAAGAAATGCGCAACAGGAGTGCACTTCATAGAAATTATGTAAAAATAGAAAATCAAATAAAATGTCTAAGTAGAAAATTAGAAAAGTATAAAAATTGTAACCAAAGATTGAAATTCAAAATTAACAGCAAACCAGAAGATACGAGTCCCAGGTCAAAAGCAGATTATTTTCTAAAGCAAAAAGAAAAGTTTTCTTCAGTTGTTAGAAAGAAACATATATATATATATTCATTATTGGGAAAACTATGTACAGTAATTTAAATAATTATGTATATTACTTTATTTGATTAAAAATGTTCAGTGATATGAATTTTTCTATCATTAATAGTTTACTGCAGTGCTTTATAGATTATTGAATCATTCCCCTGTTCACTACCATCATTCCCCTGGAAGTTGTTTTTTTTTATTATAAATTAAATATTAAATTTTAGGAGTTATGAACGATGGGTGATAATTCTAATACAAAATCACTTTTTAAAGCTATATATAAAGAAAAAAGTTATTTATTTCATAGTTTATAAATTTGTATTTTACAACTTCCAAATTACCATGTTTATGCAGAATCACCCATATACCAAATGAGCTAATAAATATTACGACTGAATTTACAAATCGCAGGTATTTAGTGGACACTGGAAAAAGCCTTTTCCTTACAGAATCTGAGATGAAAAAATTTATTGCTATTTCAATTATAATGTCCTGTCTAAAATATCCTAGAATACGGATGTACTGGTCAAAAGAAACCCGCGTTCCAGTCATAGCAGATAACATGTCGCGTGATAGATACTTTTTAATACGAAACAATTTAAAACTAAGAGATGATCTCACAGTAACCGATGAAGAAAAGGCTGAAGATAAATTTTGGAAAGTTAGACCTATTGTCCAAACTGTTTTATCAGGATGCTTGTTGAATAAAAAAATCCTCAGCCGTAGCTATAGATGAACAAATTATTCCTTTTTATGGTCATGCACCAGGAAGACAATTCATAAAAGGAAAACCAAATCCCTGTGGATTGAAGGTCTTTATAGCCGCAGCTCCAGATGGTCTTCCATTAGACTTTTTTATACAGTAGACTCCCTCAAATCCGCAACTCTCTAAAATCAGTGCATATTTTACAGATGTAAACAATGAAACAGTCAGTTCAGATGTAGGTGCAAAATTTCACTTTTTTAGTTTTATATCAATTCCAAAAAAATTTTTAATTTGTAATTTTTGTTAAGGTTATTGAATTGATGTTTTTTCATGAAGAAAGAATAATTTATTTCTGAAAAAATAAAGATATTGCTGATATCATTGGTAATCACAATCTTACCACATATACTTACGTATTATAATCAAGCTTTTTTAGTTATTAAGTCTGGCTAACCCTGAAAAAAAGCTTCATTATTTTATGATCCTGATGTGAATTAGTAATGTACTTTTATGAGGCAAGTTTCATTGAATAATTTAGGAAAAACACATTTCATATTTATAATGAATAGTTAATTGTACATTAATGATTATTAACTTGACCTTTGCTTTTAGTATTTTAATCATTTTAAAAATTATCTAAATTTTTATTAGTTTATTACTTATTTTAATATTTTAGTATATTGTAAGCATTTATTATACTTTTGATTGCACTATTAATTACATTCAAATTACTGTTTAAAAATTGTAAACAAAGCAATGACCAGAAATCTGCAAAATTCTAAAATCCGCAAAACCTCTGGTCCCAAGTTGTGCGGATTTGAGGGAGTCTACTGTATATCAAGGTTTGGGAGACAAAATAAATTCAGATATATCTGAGTATGATGGAAAATATTTAGATACTAGTGGAAAAGTAGTGCTTAAACTTACAAAGAATTTACCTCCAGGCTGTACCTTGTATATATGGACAGATATTTCACATCAATTCCTTTATTAGAAATCCTCCATTATAAAGCTGAATGTCAGGGAACAGGTACTTTACGAAAGAGTAACATACCCCCAAATGTAAATTTTAAATCCGACTCTGAGAAGAAAAAGCTTGGACGGGGTTCAGTCGACCAAAGAATTCGTAATGATGGACAAATTTGTATCCTCAAATGGTTTGATAACAAACCAGTTATACTTGCCTCATCAGCTGACGGTAAGCATCCTGAAGATATATGTAAGCGATGGTTGAAAAGGGATAGAGAATGCGTGTCAGTGAATCATCCATCAATTGTAAAAAAATATAATGAATTTATGGGAAGCGTTGATTTCTTTGACCGAGTTCTAAGCTATTATAGAATACATGCAAAGACAAAAAAATGGACCATAAGATTCATTATGCATTTTTTTGATTTTGCCATAGCTGCCAGTTGGATAGAATACAGAGGTCACCAGGCGCTGCTCAATAGAGCAAAGAAAGAAATATTAGACTATCTTGTGTTCAGAGTTCATCTACAGGAATATCTTTTCTATGGCATAGACGAATGTAGTGGCTCAGAGTATACTCCTAGTGAACCATCAACACCACAGAAAAACAGATATAACCAAAGAATGTCCTAGCCATCCACTCCTTTGCAAAAAAGAAAGGTTTCACATCTTCCTGAGATACCCAAACCATTCACAAAAAAACGATGTAGGATGCCTGGTTGTAAATCCAATTCTGCAAGGATTCGATGCACTGCATGTAAAGTTTTTTTATGTCTGCAAGAAGACAGACAATGTTTCAAATTATTTCACAAAAAATAATATTTTAAAAAATGATTTAAAAACACTTACTGATATTTAGGAAAGTATTTGCAATGATTGTATAAATATATTTTTTAATTTAAGTTTCAGTAAGTTCTAAAAGATTGGATAATTACAATTTAATTTTCAAACTATTATAAATGTTGTTTCTATATGATGAATTAACTATTTAATCTTAAAAATATGTTCTGTATTATTATAAATGTGTAAATATAACATTAAAATGCTATTTGATCGTAAAATAAATATAAATGTATGCATAAATTTATACTTCGTATTTAACATATCGTACTTGATTATGACCGGATGTCGCCTGTAGGAGACCCTAATTTTCTAATTAAAAAAAATAATTAAAAAATTTTCAGCATTTTTCCATTGTTTTTCAAAGTATTTAAAACCCATTTAACAAGAAATTTTTAAAATTTAAGACTCAAAGTTGGTCTCAGGACTGAGGAGGATAAACTTTCAATTGGTTTTTCTGCATGATGAGTTTTTTTCCCACTATTTATCATCTTTAAATTATTGAAAGTCAAGAATTGTTAAAGAAAAAAAATGCAAACTTGAAACATGTCATTTTTGATTATTTTACAATAGTTTTGTTTCAGCAAATTTGAAAAAATATTTACTTTTGAAAATGTGATTATTTTTAACTTATATCATTTTTAAATAAGTATTTTTAATAGTTTTAAAATTAATATTGAAAGAAAAAACCCTGAAACAAAACTAAAATCCGATAAATAATGTTTCGAGTTAGAACTGTTTTAAATTATCCAATTTAAACTAGTATGAATCATTTGAAATTTTGAGAAATTTTAGGATGTGATTTTCTTAGCAAATTATATAGCTAACCATCACAAAAAAGAAGAAAAAAAATCATAAATTCTAACTCAAAAGTTAGTTTTTTTTACACGTTTCATAAAACTGTTGAAGTAACATTGTTTCTTGAATTGCTCCATTTCAATTTGTGTCTAATCTCTTAAATCCTGATGAATTATTTAAATGGCTATAACTCTGCGAGTTTTGAAGATATAAAGATGCAATTTTTTGTATCTAATTCAGGACTTAATAAGGAAAGTTTTCCTAATTGGAATTTTTATCCTACGGGGGCTGTATAAAAATTTAATTTTCATAATTTTTCAAATAGACCCCCGCATAAAGTTACAATCTATCTTATCAAAAAGTTAATCTTTTTTCATGAATTTTTGCAATTGGAAGTATAGATCTAGGGGCAATATTTAAGGAGATAACCTATTGTTTCGATATTTATGACTCACCCTGTATACATATATATATGAATACACATATATATCAACATTTCAACATTGGGTGGTTTTTATGGTTTGAGTATCCTGATTGATGAAAATATACCAAAATTTTATGGAAGTGCTTTCCTCCAGACAGCTGCAACAGGTAGCTTTTTACTTTTGTAATGAAAGCTATATAATACCAGCCACACTAAAAATTCAAAGTGCTATAAATCAGCCATTTTTTTTTTTTTTTTTTTTTTTTTTCAGGTTCACACAGAGAAGATCCAAATTAATAATTCCAAAACTTAGACAATCAGCAGGACCGTAATTACCGCCTCCCACCCCCCATCACCATTTAGGGAGGCATAGAATTAAGCTATTGCAGATTTTAGAGTCGGATAATAAGAATTTTAAATTTTAAAATGATTGTCACTTATGGTTGTCACATACACAAAAATTTTGACAAATTTGAGAGACATAACTCAACTAATAACAACACTGAGTAACTTGGCATTAAACCGAGGATAAAGAGTGCCAAGAGCGTGTAACTAGGATGGGGAACAAGGAGTATAGACAAAAAAAAACTTTTTTTTTTTAATGCCAACCAAATGTTACAAGACATAGTTTGGAAAAACAAAAAATATGCCCCATTCCCAAGGGGGCAGGTAAACCCCACTCTTGACGGAAGGGCAACCATAGGCCAAATGTATCTTTTGTCGAAGTTTCAAAATGAGGATTTACAATAAAATAGAACGAGAATTGGACATTTTAAAAATTGCATGCATACTTTGAACGGCCCATTTAGTAAAGATTGGCGAGGAAGGAAGGGGGGGGGCGGACAAGGGATTAGAACGGACGAACTTGAAAAAAAAAAACATAATTAACTAATAACCCAAATAACTGAGCTCCTAAACAGAAATATAGTGTTTAACTTAGTGTTGAATTCATGGGGTGGCCTGCGGGGAACATGCACTCTTTGAAACTATAAAAAGTGCCAAGAGCATGTAACTAGGTGGAGAGAGGGGTAGTAACAGAAAATAAAAAGAATATTGCCCAGTTAAACTGATGGCACTGAGCTCACAGGCTACGCATACTAATTGTACATTACAGCCTTGTATTTTCGTTAATTTCGTTCGAAAAAAAATTAAGAAGAGGAAACAGCTCTCCCCTTTCTCCTTTTTTACACTTAATCATTGAACCTCCTAAACTATCAAGTACGTGCTTTATCATATTAAAAAAACTATATCCAAAATTCAGTGCAAATCAGATAATTCTTAATAAAAACCCATTTAGCATTTATATAATTTAAGAGGAGTTATTCCCCTCTTTTATACTTAACCATTAAACTTCCAAAACTATTCAGAGATTTGAACGAAATCTGACAATTCTGATTGAAAAATCCATTTATACAAGTTAAGGGGAGGGGCATTAGAACCACCGTTCCCCCTGTTTATACTTGTTCAATGAACACCTAATAACAACCATGGACTCTCCTCATCAGAATGATCCTATAGCTAAATTTTGAACGAAAACTGTTAATTCTGCATGAAAATCCCGTTTATATCAATTAAGGGGAGGGGCATGAGCCCCCCGTTCCCCCTGTTTACATTTATTCAATGAACAACTAATAACAGCCACAGTATCGCCTCATCAGAATGATCCTATATCTAAATTTTGAACGAAAAGTGTTAATTTTGCATGAAAATCCCATTTATATCAATTAAGGGGAGGGGCATGAGCCCCCCGTTCCCCCTGTTTATACTTATTCAATGAACACCCAATAACAGTCACGGAATCGCCTCATCAGAATGATCCTATATCTAAATTTTGAACGAAAACTGTTAATTCTGCATGAAAATCTCGTTTATATCAATTAAGGGGAGGGGCATGAGCCCCCCGTTCCCCCCTCTTATACATATCGAATGAACTCCAAAAACTAACCAGGGAAGCGCCTTATCAGGATATACCTATATACAAAATTTCAAGTAGATCCGATATTTTTATCATGAGTTATCACATTACGCACGAACGCATGTACATACAGAACGGACGGGCAAATAAGCTCTCACTCTATGATAGCCTGTGAGCTAAAAACGAGGAGATAAAAGCTTTATAACGATATGTTACATGAGATGGTGTGGAAGAAACAAAAAATATGCCCCCCACCCAGGGGGACAAGGTAAATCCCAAACGGACAGAAGGGCGACCCCGGCCCAAATGTATCTTTTGTTGAGGTTTCAAAATATGGATTTATTACAAAATAGAACAAGAATTAGACTTTTTTAAAATAGCAGTCATAATTTGAACAAACCTGTAAGCTAAGATTGGTGAGGAAGGGGGGGGGGGCGGTAGGAAGGGCGAACATGAAAAAAAAAATTGTGGCACTCTGAGAGTGCCGATAGAAGTGAAACCCTGAACAATTATGTGTGTATTTTTTGAATCGTTAGGATATATAATTTTGAATCATCAGGAAATACTTTTAAATGAATAAAAAAAGTTTCTATAATATTAAAGAATATATTAATCACTATAAAAAAAAACAGCACGATACCATATGTCCAGCTATTGTAGTTAACTCACTATAACTATTTCTTACATTTTAAAACGCGATAAATACACCAACCAAAATTAGACCATACTATCGATACCTTAATCCTTATCCAAATAAATCATTTTGTATTAATGCCTGTTACAATATCTGTAGATTACTTTTTGAATTATTCAAATCGGACATTCCATTCAAAAGATATTATGAATTTAAAGGTGACAATCTAAAGAAATAATAGCGCTGCTGAGTACTCGGTGGCCAATAAGCTTAGGGATTACGTGTGCAATCAAACGATTGCGGGTTCGAATCCCAATTTTGCTAATATGTATCAATGTTTTTTTTTGTTTTTTTTTCCGAAGAAGCTTGAAAAATTAAAATTTTAACACATTATAGGTCCGTAACGTGACCTGTAATGATGGGAGAAAATTTCTTATGCTAGATTTGTAATGTATGAAATATCAATCAAGCTTTCAATAGACATATTGTATCAAGAAATGAGAAAAAAACCCCTCTGACCCCTCCCCTAAAAAAAGGGTCCCATAGGGGAAACCGGGAAACTGGAATAGCAAAAAGAACGGCGAGAAATGGTTAGCTATACTAGAATTTTTCTCATCACTGTAACTCCTATAGAAGCAAAGTTATAACCTTTAGAAGATTGAAATGAAATGAAGAAATAAGCAAAATTAGGTGAGTGATCGACAGGGAAGGGAGGGGTGCACAGCTCTGGGGGTGCCATGTAGCTTAAACTTTTAAGTTAAAAATGGTAGAGAATTAAATGAGCGAAATTTTAAGGTGTATATTGGGGGAGGGTGCAAGCCCCCCCTCCCTCAAAATTTTTTTTGTTTCTTTTGAAGAAACAAAAAAATATGGCCCCCCGGCAGGGCCCAGATAAACCCCAAACGGGCGGAAGGGCGACCCTTTATTTATCTTTTGTCAAGGATTTAAAATGTGGATCTAAAATAAAATAGACCGAGAATTGGACATTTTAAAAACTGTATGCATATTTCCAACGGCCCTGTAAGTTAAAACTGACGTGGAAGGGGGGGATTAGAAGAGACGAGCGTGAAAAATAAAACATAATAAACTAATACTTCAAATAACTGGATTTCTAAACAAAAACTAGTCGCTGGGGGCCACCGTAATACTTACCCATCATGGATATGTATATGAAAATAAAACATGTGAAAACTATTTATACAATGCATTGCAATTCATAAACAAAATTTAAATATTGTTAATATACATAGTAATGCTTTATTAAAGAACTGCTGATGTACCAATTTCGACAAATTATATAAAACGCCAAACTACTCAAGTAGTACACCGAACTGCGTAAAAGAAACATCCTTATAACTCTAAAAATAATAATTCTATTAACTAACAATTAACTGCGTCAGATTAAGCGTCTCATTTCCAATTAAAATATACCTCTGAATTGAAATTTGAATGAAATGCAGGGTAATGAAAAATCGAAGAATGTGGAAAACAGGATCACAAATATCTCGGCAACTAATAATCCGATCGACTTCGTTCTATATGCAAAATGTGTGTTATTTTATTGCCTTTTACGTCCATTCCTTAAAACAAAAAAAATCAAAATTTATGTACCTTTCATCAGAACGATTTTTTCGAGGGTCCGAAAAAAATAGTTCCGGATAATCGAGGTTGCTGATATTAAATAGACTTCGTCCCATTCTTACATACTAACTACATACAAAATTTCAAGTCTCTATCTCAATTTGTTCGGGATATAGAGCGTTTACAGACAGACAGACAGACGGCAAATTTTTTTTTCTAAAAATATGTTTTTCGGAATCTTCCTATCTAAAACGTGTAAATCCGTCAAAAATTTTTTTTCGATTTTCAAAACGATTGCAAGACTTACCCTATACTACGTATGATGAGTAAGTAATATAACGATTTAACCTAGTGTCGAATTAATGGGGTGGCCCGCGGGGGATTACCCCCCCCCCCCCAGACATTATGAGATTTTATGCTTTTTAACGCACAAATTGCAATTCCCCCTCTCTTACAGAGCTGTAAAACATGATGCCTTTCTCCGGAGTCGCAGAAAAATACCTGCATTCAACACTGATTTAGCCTAGAAAAAGAAAAAAAAATCGAAATCGAATCTAAAGATAGGAATCGAATCTGAAGATCGAAATCGAATCTAGAGATCGACATTGAATCTGAAGATCGACATCGAATCTAAAGATCGAAATCGAATCTAAAGATCGAAATCGAATCTAAAGATCGATCTTACGAGCAGAATCGATTTTACCAGGGGTGCAAAATTTTCTTCAAAATCTAGGAGCCAGCTCAAAATTCTAGGAGCCAGTTACTATCGATAACCCCGGTAGCAGAAAGTTTGAGATGGGAGACAGATGTCGCAGATTTTCATTTCTCTTTTGCAGATTATTTTTCCATTGAACCTTTATTTTGCTTTATATTATGTTTAGCTCTTTATTACTTAATACAAAAACTTCAGATTATTAATAAAAATACTAGAGATAAGTTCTTTGATTAATTAATGCTTTAATTGTAAAATACTTTATCTGCAGATTATTTTATGCCCCTGAAGTATCTGTCGCAGACACTTGCAAAACTTTCTGCTACTGGATCGATAACAAATTTATAAAACAAAATTCGGTATAAGTTACTAATGGTAAACACAAATTACTCCTTTTAATTAAATTTATTTGACAGATAAAAAATTTTCTTGAATAAAATTGTAAAATTATACAAAATACAGATATAAAAAAATTGGAAATGCTGATAAAAAAAACTGGAATATAATAATTATCACTAATAATAAAAAATAATTTAAAATGACATTTCCTAAGAGTGTCAATTACTGGCACATCTAACCTATAAATCAATGTGATATAGCTTATTGTTTGTCCTCATTTGCAGCTAAATTTTTATTAGATTTATGGCCGCTCAGATGCCTTGTTGTTTTCGATGAAAAGTACCAGCGTTCAACCGCTTTTGTTGGGTCAAATGCTTCTACAGAAGGCCCATTTAAATTTATTAATAGTAAATCATTTAAATTTTCAGACGTTAATGTAGAGCGAAACTTATTCTTGATGAAATTCATAGTACTAAATCCTCGCTCACAGGATGCAGTTGCCACAGGTATGACAGACACAATTTGCATTAATTTTGATAAATGTGGAAATCTTGAATCATTTTTCATAGACTTGGTCAAAAGTTCACTAAATTTCATATCTTTGCACAGTACCTTAAATTCGTACCATTCATCAAGAACAAGACTTTCAGCTGTTTCCAAATCAATATTCGATGAGATAAAATATTTTTGGAAATGATTTATTAATAATTTAATTTCTTTTGTTCCAAAATTTTGAAGTTCTTTTCCACTGGGCCAGGAAAATGTATCGAATATTTTGGTGCACATTTCTATACTATTTTCATCAATAGTGAACCTCTGGTTGATATATTTTGAGGCATCATCAATAAGCTTCTTTTTAGTATTTTCTATCTGAACTTTAGTTGACTCACAAAATCCAGATAGTTCTATTTCTTTAAATTTGCCTTCAAGAGATGTATTTTTGACAAATATGTCTTCATAATGTCCAGGTACGGTTGATAATATACTTAAATCTTCAACAGTTTTCTTAACAAATGACTGAACGCTGGAAATGACAATGTCTTCTTTCTGGAAAATGAGAGACAATTTTTTTACAATTATCAAAAGATCTAACAAAAAATGTGTTATTTGGATAAATTTAAAACATTTCAAGTGCTTTAACAGACCTTTAGCTTCTGCAGAAGCATTGCCCTTTTCATTAGCAGCAATTGTTTCCAGGTGAATTATGATTGATTTCCAATCCCTGACAAGAGCAGTTAAAGCACCTACTTTGCTGGCAACCCATCTAACATTATGGAGATATTGAAGTTTCAAAATCTCCTCCTCTAAAACTGTTGAAATCTTTTTCAGTTCTCTCATTCGTTTACTTGACGAATTATAAAATTTATATAGTTTTTTTAGCACACAATTGATTACATCAATACTTTTTACGTCTTTTACGACATCCAGAATACTTAAATGCAACCTATGTGCAACACAATGAATCCCAATTAAATGGTTAAGATTTCGTCTAACTTTTTGGACAAATCCATTTTCAACTCCAATCATAGTTGCAGCTCCATCTGTTCCAATTCCGATAAGCTGATTGTTATACAGTAGTTCTGCAATACCAAGATTATTTAATTCATCTTTGACAGTTTCAAAGTATCCATCAGCAGTTGCTGAATCTAGAGGAATGATAGGTAAAAATCTGTCTTGCACTGCATAATTTTTAACGTATCGAAGATACAACAAAATATTTTCAACGCTATCTTTGTCAGTTGAGGCATCTAGCAAAAGGCTAATATATTTCTTATTTTTTATTTCAAAAATAATTTCTTTTCGAATAACTTCTGCAATGTGGGAAACAAATAATGCACATTGTGTTCGATTATTATACTCTGTTCTCATTTCCACACCCAATTTTTTTACCAATTCTAGGATGCTTTCAATGTCTGAAAACGGCTTATTATTTTTGGCAATATAATATGCACAGATGAAAATGTTTTTCAGGTGGTTTAGCATATTTTCATCATACTTCTTTAAACATGTTGCAAAAGGTGTCGTTTCTGGCGAATTTAAAGCTTTTTCAGCATCTGCGCATTTTTTATGTTGGAACGATTTATCGTGTTTCTTGAAAGTTTCCAATTTGAAGGGAACACTACATCCACTTACAACTTTTGAATTGCAATCGGCGATATCGGGAAATAAATTACAAGTTCTGCATTTAGCTATACCAGTATTCGCATCATACTCCAGCCAAGGTAGTATGTTGCACCATTCTTCTTTAAACTTTCGTTTCTGCACATTCTTTTCAAGTGATACATCCACATTTTTCAATGAAATTGGAAAATTTTCCAAATTTTTTGTCGGCACTTCATTTTTTTGCAGCGTATCGCTATTTTCCGATATTACCTTTTCTGGAACAGAATAAGTTTGTTTATCAAATCTACCACTTGAAAAAAAATTGGTTAAACGCATTTGTTTAACAATTTTAGCTGCATTACTTGTTGATTCTCCTTGACGCTTCATTTTCTTTCAATAATACAAAACATGCAGCACATGGTTTTATCGCTACTAAGCATCCAAAATCCAAACATGCCTGTATTCCGGAGAACAGCGCCCGACCGAATACAATTGCGCATGCGCATTACTACGTTCAACATATGAACAGCGCACAGCTTCAACTTATTTCCCCGGCAAAACTATCGGCAGAGCGAAGCAAGCCTCCATCTGACCAATCATGGTGGAAGCCATGTTGTTGCGTTGTTGGTAAATAATGTTATGCAATCCTCCCGATAGCGATTTGCACTGTCTTAATTTTCCCAACATTTCTGTAAATATGGGTCCGACTCAGTAAAAGAGAACTTCGTTTTTTATTCCTTTCCACATGGGGAAAAAAAAACATAACTATCTAAGATTATAAATACGATTTTTTTTTTTGTTAGAAATATCTAGGCGCCAGTGTCGAAAATTTAGTCGCCCGGGCGACCTGGCTCCCGGTATTTTTGCACCCTTGGATTTTACATTTTTAGTTTCTTTTGTAACTTTACAAGAAGAGAGTATTAGATTCGTGAAAAATTTTGACTTCCCGTTTTCGATGGATTTATATTTTTTAGAAGGTCTTTAACATGATTTCATGGTTTTTAAGAAATATCTGTGTGTGTGTGTGTGTGTGCGTCTGGCATTCTGTGAGTCTGTATACGACAAAAATTTCTGATTGTTCTATCTCAAGAACAAATGCATGGAATTCCACAAAACTTTTGATTTAGTTTGACCTTGATATAAACTGAATCTAATTAATTTTTGGTGTATATAGTGACAGGAAATGTCACCCTGTTCTTGCCACTTTCCGGCCATATCTCCATTTCTATAGTCAATCTATCTTTATTTACTTTAACCTAATTACATTCATCCTATTTTAAAGTTTACTCATTTATTATAACCTTTACAGTCTATTATTTACCTTTTATTAAAATACCATTTTTACCTTTTCATTTAACAGGTTTTCCCTTTATTAAATCTGGTTAACTTTATTAATATCTCTTTATTAAAGTTCTCATTCATATAAACAATAGTTATTTAACTTACCTTATATTTATTTTCAACATTTTTTACCTTTCAAAACTCCCGGCTTGTTATTGTTTTCCCATCGTATTCGTATGCAGTCGGAAGCTGTAATGACGTGTTTCTTGACCGTCACAAGGTGACGTATTTGTCTACCGCTCACTTCCGGTATGACGTTTCGTCACGATGGTTTCTCATTTGACCATCGCCTCATCTGCCCTTTTGCATGCGTAATAAGTTTCTTTTCGTTTCTCTTCTAGTATAAATACTTTGACAATAGCTTAGATCCTTGTCTTAATGTTTCAGTATGTGATTACGTTCGTCTTGTTTAGTTTGAGAGTTATGATTTGACTTTTAGTTTTCGTTTCAACTTACGTGTCTGTACTGTGCCGTTTTATTAGTTTTTGTTAAGTGTTTAGTAAAACTAACTTTACTTGAGACCAAGAAGCAGAGGTGTGATGTTATCTCCTTGATGTTTTCTCCATTTTACTGTGAGCGATGTTAAGGGCTGAAGTCCGTGAAAAAGGGCCGCCGTATTCGAGCCGAGTTTTGAAAGCTTCTCCGTGTTTACGTATGAAGGCTGACAGCTGGTGAAGTGGGAGAAAGTTTTATGATGATAACATTTATTTAGTCAGTAGTTTTACTCAAGTGCACTACTGCTCTTTTTGAATCGACATTATGGCTACAGATCGTCAAGCAATCAGATGTAACATACCTTGTTTACCGAAGTATAATTTTTGCCTGCCATGAAGTCAGTTTATTTTGTTTCCTGTTTTAATTGTTTAATATATTTAAATACCTTTGTTAATTATATTGTTTTTATCTTTATTTTTTTTTAAATAAACGTTAATTTTGTTTTTAACTTATTTGTATTTATTTATTTCAACATACAGTATTTTAGTTATTTAATTTTCTAGACTTTAACTTTTTACAGGTTTAGTGACTAAAAGCAAAAGTTTCCATTGTGCTAATTAATTTTAATCTCTGCTAATCTTTAATATTCGAAATTTATATCCGTCATATAGCCTAACAGGTGGCGCTGCTATGCTGCATTTTTTGCGATTTGCGCAACAGCTATATCTGAATAAAGAATGAACGGATTTTCATCACATTTTAGATCTAGTTAGTCCTTGACATGAATTGATGTTTTTTGCATTTTGATGTATATAGCTTCCTAGATGGCGCTGCTATACTGAATTTTTCACAATTTCCACTCAGCGCCATGTGAAAGGTGTTAGGAAAATATATTTATATTTTCCCCCTATTCTTATCACTCCACTCAAACTCTGTCCCATTCCATTCTTCCCCATTTCATCCAACTTACCTTCTATAGACTTGTTTATTCTTTATACTTATCAGTAAATAATTTCTGGCTAAATCACTTTAAGTTTTAATAGTGTTAGTCTAATTTAAATACTTCCATTATCTTTATTTTAGCATTTAAATATAATTTTATTCTAAACATAACTTAATGTATGGTCACTTCTGTTTAACTTACGTTCATCCTTCACTTGCTGACTTGTATCACGGTAAACATATTTCCATCCTGTCATCACGAACAGCGGCGAACATCGTCACGGCAAATCGTAATCTGTAAGGTTACGGCAGTTTTAGGTAGATGGCGTTACCTGTCCGAGTGCACGTGCCTACCTGTCGTGGATGATCGCTATTGGTTCTTCTGCTCAGGTATGTTCTAGAGGCCGTAGGTGGCGTTTGGATGTCTTCATAGGAAATGACGTAAGTGGGCGGTGACTGAGGATGGGAGAGCTATTTATAGCTCAGTGGAAAGGCCGTGAGTACGCATGTTGCTTACTAACATACCTTGTTTACCGAAGTATAATTTTTGCCTGCCATGAAGTCAGTTTATTTTGTTTCCTGTTTTAATTGTTTAATATATTTAAATACCTTTGTTAATTATATTGTTTTTATCTTTATTTTTTTTTAAATAAACGTTAATTTTGTTTTTAACTTATTTGTATTTATTTATTTCAACATACAGTATTTTAGTTATTTAATTTTCTAAACTTTAACTTTTTACAGGTTTAGTGACTAAAAGCAAAAGTTTCCATTGTGCTAATTAATTTTAATCTCTGCTAATCTTTAATATTCAAAATTTATATCCGTCAAGGTTATGGGCCAGTCCCTAACCTGATTTTCTTTTATTAATTTAATATATTGATGAGTTATAATTTTTTTTTAAAAATAGAAATTAATTTGTAATAGTCAAATGTAATTTAAATCTAGCGTTTTTCTTTCATTTTATAAAAAATTTTTTTAATAGATATTTGTTTCTTAAACTTTAGTTTATGTTTGTATTTGCCATTTTTTAAACCTTAACGGTCCGGCGATATCGTAGTAAATGCTGCTTCCATCGACATTTAGCGATGCTTTGCGATGGGGGGGCAGTTAATTTATTATATTTTGTTCAGTTTTTAAATAAATTTCATAGTTAAAAATTACTTTTATTTGGTTTTTAAATAAATTGCATAAGCTTTATTTAAATTTAACAAATATTTATAAGCGATATAGCAATTTTTTTTAACTTAAGTGAAAAATTTGACTGACTTTCTATTACTGTAAATTTTTTTTGTTAATCTAATGTAATTTTTGAAAATTTTTAAGGAATTTTATTTAAATTTAAAGAAAACTTGGTGAATTTTTGATAGATATATATAATTTTTTTTTTTGCAACTTAGAAATTTTTTTGTAATTTTGAGGTAAATTTAAAATTTTTCTGACTTCATGGCATATACTTCTTACTTCTCCTTGCCTGATGGAGATGTTGGCCTTCAATTTCCTGATGCCTGGTGCAGTTTCGATGAAGGAGATTCAAGATCTTTGTGTCAGCCAAAAAGTTATAATTGTGATGAAAAACGACATTTATTCAAGAATTCAAGTCATTTTTGGCGATTGTGGGCCTCGAGTTCCTGGTACAGTTACACAGATGGAGGTTCAAGATTTTGGAGTATGCCGTGTTGGTTGTGATAAAAGATGATATTCGTAAGAATTTTTAAGTCATCTTTGAAAGAATCATGCCAGTTGAAGGTGGTTTTTGGCAGTGGTCCGCGTACTGGGCCATTGCATTTTGATATTCTTGTTGGTACATTGCAGTGATAACATTGCAGTTTGATATTCTTGAAACAAGATTTAACTTTTTCTTGGTGTGACTTCAGTCTGGAACTTTTGTGTGATAGTAAGCCTGGACTCGTCTTCAACTATTGCCGGTGTTTTTGAGTGGCTTGACTTATCTAAATCTCCAAAAGTGGATTTTTGTACTGTCATTGTGAATGCAGTTTTTTTTTTGACTGATGCCAAGAACTTGCCACCTGAGGTCAATGACATGCTTGCTGAGGACTTGAGTTTTTCTGCTTTTGGTGGTCTCTACTGGAAATGACTTTTCAGCCCTGCGTCGTGATATCAATGCTGTAAAATTTTCAAGCAGCTTTTGAAGAGTTTAGTGTGCTCCATGAAGTGTAGCTGCAGTCAGAACTTTGTATCTTTTTCAGTATATATATTTGTTGTGTAAATTTTAAAATATATATACATTGTTATGCAATTTTTTTTTTAAATATGAAATTTTTGGTCTATCCTGTTTGGAGTTTATCTTGTATTTTGATCTTTTGAATCATTAATGAATGAAGTTTAATGAGGCTTAATTTAAATTTTTACTGTGACTTTTTGAGCAATTTTGAATATTTTTAAACTTTAATAAATAAGTATTTAAACTTAACTTTAAAAAATAAACTTAACTTTAAAATGAGGGCGAAATCACAATCTTTTAAAGCATTTTCTGTATTTTTGAATAGTTAATTTTTGTCAGGTTTGGAACGTATGTTCCGGGGTATTAAAGTTTGCCCAATTTTTGCCTGACATGGATAACTTGGTTTTATTAAGTTCTATTATTTTCATTTACAGTTAATTTCTTAAATGCTATATCCTGACCCTTAAATTTTATAAATATGGCTTAACTTTTATAATATGTTCGTCTAGATAATATATATATATTTTTTTTTAACTGATTTTCTTTACAGTTCAATGTATTTACTATCAGCTATTTCTGAAGTTTGTGGGGTTTTACCGTGCTTTACCCTCAATTACCTGAATCTTGATAGTTTATAGTTTATATAAAAAGTTCAGCTCTGGTCATATTTCATAAATTTGCTTACAAATTAGTTTAAAGGTTTTAAATAGGGGTCAAGATTTTCAATTAAAAGCTTATAATATACTGTTTTATTTTGAAATATTGCTGAATTTATTTTTTTTTTTGAATAATCAACTGTACTCATTTAAATAGTCTTGTATGAGGCTATATGGAGGATTAGTTGATTTGAGAAATTTATTGTTCAATAATATATTGTGTTTTCTATTTTTTTTTTTTTTTTTTTTTGATTTCAATATTAAAGATATTGTTTTGCAATAAAATATTGAATTTTTGCCCTGATAATCTATTTTGAATATGTAATAAAGTTGTTCATATTTTTGCTAAGTAATTGCTTCTAAAGGATCTTTAATGAATTTGAGCTGTTCTTCATAAGCTCATGATAAAGTATCGTGCCATTTTCTTCAAATACTTGAAAGTATAGCCATTATTTTTAGATCTTGTTATACATTTTTGATTTACAGTTAATTTCTTTTGAATGTTATATTGAAAAAGATTATTTGAAATTTTTTTTGATTTTAAAACATGTTTAATTTTTGCCTAAATTTTTAAGAGGTTTATTTTAAAATCTTTTGAATATTATGTGCAAGGTATAAATCTTCACATGTCATTTTTATCCCTATGTAATTAGAGTGGGATTTAATTAGACCTCATTATGGCATTTTTCAAATTCATTTTTATGTAATGTTATATAATTTGAAAATAGTTTAAACTTAATTTTGTTTTATATTTTAAAGTAGTTTAAACTTAATTTTTGATGTTATATAATTTTGAATTAGTTTGAGCTTAATTTGAAATGCTAACCATTCTTTATATCCTCTGTTAAATTGTTTTCATGCATTTGGATCTGGGGTTATAAGACTCAATTTGATTCCAATATTGCTGGAAATGGAAATTTTTGAGGAGGAGAATTTTTGGTTTGGCATTAAAATTACATTTTATAAAGTTAAACATAAAATATTTTCTTTATAAAAGTTATTTTGAAATATTTTTTTTATGGCTGTTTGTACTTTCAAGTTAAGAGACATGAAGAATGGGCCATTAAACTTCGTATGTGGATGGATTTTTGTTAAAGTTTTGAAATTTTGAAGAAATAGATTTTAATTGTTAAATTATTTTAATTTTGTTATACCCTGGAAACGTTTAAGCCAAGTTTTTAGCTGACCTTTTTCTGACCATTCTCTGGTGAAGATAGAAATTTTTTTGCCAGTTCAATTTTTAAGAGTTTGGATCAAAGTTTAATATTTTTAAGATTCAAATTCATTTGAATTATTTTTGGCAAGTGGTTCCTGTATTGGGAAAATGTAAAGAATAGGATATTTTTAAAGTTTGGTCCTTTTGGGTCAGTTTAGAGAGGTCAGGATACATGTAATAAGTTCTGAGTTGCTGATGAGAGTAGGTGTTAAAAGAATTTGAAATTGAGAAGTTTGACTTTAAAGTCATTCAGGGGTTTAAAAGTTTTTGTCGTGGTAGCTGTTGTTAGAATCATTGGCAGTCTTTTAGAGAGATGAATTGCTTTTCGCTGAAAGTTAGAATGCTAAATTTTTCTTTTAAAATCAAGTTAATTTTTTTTGGGGGGTCGGTTCATGTAACTGTAAGAGCCGGATACCTATCTTTGCTTGATATTGTGATGCTCTCTCATTTTGAATAGATCTGATAATCTCCCCCTGAAATTAAAAATTTAACTTTGTAGCTAAATAGAATTTTTTTTATACTGATTTTAATTGTGTTAGATGAGAATTTTTTTTGAGAATGGTTTTTAGTTCTGTCCTCAAGAGTTGCCTCGAATCCGGTATATCTGGGTGTATATGTAGAATGTGTGAGGTATGTATGAAGTCCTATGGCCATAGGCAGGTCCCGGAGCCTTGAGTATGTGCGTGCCTCGGCATTGGTGCTGCTTGGGCTGGGATCCTTGGATTGACTGTTTGGTACTCATTCGATTCAGGGATTTCAGCAAGTTTGTAAGGTTTTTTTTGAAAGAGGTCAAACTTCAACAGCTTATTATTCTTTTGTTGCTCGTTTATATTATAAGTTTTCTGGATCGCTGGATATATTGAGGATTGGAGATTTACTTCTTGAGGAAATTTTTTTTTGTATTTGGACAGTATACTACAGTAATTTATTTTTGAATTTTATTAATTTGTGTGGGTAGGTTTTGATAAAGGGCCCTATTGGAATCTACCATTTTGTTTTTCTTGTTTGCCTAGTATTTTCTTGGGGAATAGATCAGAATGGAAAAGGATGAGTTACTGTTATCTTTAATATGTACGTACTGCTTAGGATTTTTTTTTTTTTTTTTTTTTTGAGGCTGCCACATAGATAAACGTTAGCAAAATTGTACAAAATTTATTTTAAATTTTTCAAATGGATTTTTTTTGCAAAGATTGTATTCAAATTTTCCAAATATTCATTTTTATCTGTGGCTTAAAGATTATTTTTTTTGATGGATGCTTACACTAGCAGTTCTATTTTTAATGTTAGGAACTGTAAGATTTTCTAGCTTCAATTTTTTTTAAAAGTTTTTAATGTTGATCATTGAATTGATATTTTTGATATAATGAATTGCAGCATGTATAGGGTATTAAACAATCAACTTTTGGGGGGCTGAAAAATGAAATTTTTACTAATATTTATTTGTAATCTATGTGTTTATATGTAATTTGTGTATTATATGTATTTTTATGTTTATGATTTATAATGTTAAAGCAATATCTGACTTGGCGATCTGGAGTATATTTTCTATTTTAGAGGTTTTTCTGCTTAAAGTTTCAGTAAATTTTTGTTATAGGTCAAGAATTTTTTTTTTGATAGGTTGTGGAGATGGTGGATGCATATTTAGTTTAGGCTGTTGTAGAACCTGTGTCTATGGTTGTAAGATCATGTTTTTCGGTGGTTCTGTGAGCATTTGCTCTTTTCAGGCCGTTCAAGTGTCAAGAGGGGGGGCTTTTGACAGGAAATGTCACCCTGTTCTTGCCACTTTCCGGCCATATCTCCATTTCTATAGTCAATCTATCTTTATTTACTTTAACCTAATTACATTCATCCTATTTTAAAGTTTACTCATTTATTATAACCTTTACAGTCTATTATTTACCTTTTATTAAAATACCATTTTTACCTTTTCATTTAACAGGTTTTCCCTTTATTAAATCTGGTTAACTTTATTAATATCTCTTTATTAAAGTTCTCATTCATATAAACAATAGTTATTTAACTTACCTTATATTTATTTTCAACACTTTTTACCTTTTAAAACTCCCGGCTTGTTATTGTTTTCCCGTCGTATTCGTATGCAGTCGGAAGCTGTAATGACGTGTTTCTTGACCGTCACAAGGTGACGTCATTTGTCTACCGCTCACTTCCGGTATGACGTTTCGTCACGATGGTTTCTCATTTGACCATCGCCTCATCTGCCCTTTTGCATGCGTAATAAGTTTCTTTTCGTTTCTCTTCTAGTATAAATACTTTGACAATAGCTTAGATCCTTGTCTTAATGTTTCAGTATGTGATTACGTTCGTCTTGTTTAGTTTGAGAGTTATGATTTGACTTTTAGTTTTCGTTTCAACTTACGTGTCTGTACTGTGCCGTTTTATTAGTTTTTGTTAAGTGTTTAGTAAAACTAACTTTACTTGAGACCAAGAAGCAGAGGTGTGATGTTATCTCTTTGATGTTTTCTCCATTTTACTGTGAGCGATGTTAAGGGCTGAAGTCCGTGAAAAAGGGCCGCCGTATTCGAGCCGAGTTTTGAAAGCTTCTCCGTGTTTACGTATGAAGGCTGACAGCTGGTGAAGTGGGGGAAAGTTTTATGATGATAACATTTATTTAGTCAGTAGTTTTACTCAAGTGCACTACTGCTCTTTTTGAATCGACATTATGGCTACAGATCGTCAAGCAATCAGATGTAACATACCTTGTTTACCGAAGTATAATTTTTGCCTGCCATGAAGTCAGTTTATTTTGTTTCCTGTTTTAATTGTTTAATATATTTAAATACCTTTGTTAATTATATTGTTTTTATCTTTATTTTTTTTTAAATAAACGTTAATTTTGTTTTTAACTTATTTGTATTTATTTATTTCAACATACAGTATTTTAGTTATTTAATTTTCTAGACTTTAACTTTTTACAGGTTTAGTGACTAAAAGCAAAAGTTTCCATTGTGCTAATTAATTTTAATCTCTGCTAATCTTTAATATTCAAAATTTATATCCGTCATATAGCCTAACAGGTGGCGCTGCTATGCTGCGTTTTTTGCGATTTGCGCAACAGCTATATCTGAATAAAGAATGAACGGATTTTCATCACATTTTAGATCTAGTTAGTCCTTGACATGAATTGATGTTTTTTGCATTTTGATGTATATAGCTTCCTAGATGGCGCTGCTATACTGAATTTTTCACAATTTCCACTCAGCGCCATGTGAAAGGTGTTAGGAAAATATATTTATATTTTCCCCCTATTCTTATCACTCCAC
This sequence comes from Maratus speculifer, assembly GCA_964019185.1. Classification (NCBI taxonomy): domain Eukaryota; kingdom Metazoa; phylum Arthropoda; class Arachnida; order Araneae; family Salticidae; genus Maratus; species Maratus speculifer. The sequence continues at coordinate 95,024,491 of OZ025293.1, forward strand.
TCAAACTCTGTCCCATTCCATTCTTCCCCATTTCATCCAACTTACCTTCTATAGACTTGTTTATTCTTTATACTTATCAGTAAATAATTTCTGGCTAAATCACTTTAAGTTTTAATAGTGTAAGTCTAATTTAAATACTTCCATTATCTTTATTTTAGCATTTAAATATAATTTTATTCTAAACATAACTTAATGTATGGTCACTTCTGTTTAACTTACGTTCATCCTTCACTTGCTGACTTGTATCACGGTAAACATATTTCCATCCTGTCATCACGAACAGCGGCGAACATCGTCACGGCAAATCGTAATCTGTAAGGTTACGGCAGTTTTAGGTAGATGGCGTTACCTGTCTGAGTGCACGTGCCTACCTGTCGTGGATGATCGCTATTGGTTCTTCTGCTCAGGTATGTTCTAGAGGCCGTAGGTGGCGTTTGGATGTCGTCATAGGAAATGACGTAAGTGGGCGGTGACTGAGGATGGGAGAGCTATTTATAGCTCAGTGGAAAGGCCGTGAGTACGCATGTTGCTTTTGCCTGCATGTCTGTTATAGTTTTTGTTTTGTCATCGTGTTGTCTAGTCATGTTTGTTTATAGTGAAGTTCTAGACCGTTACCGATGTGTGTTATTTAAGAAATTTTTGTGGAAAGTCTTCTTGAGTTAATGAAAGATTAACTTTGTTTCTTTTTGCTCGGCACATGAATTATAAAGATGAAGTTGATGCCTTGAATGATATATCGTGAGGTTATCAAGTCTGGGATTTTAGTTTTTCAAGAATAGGCGAAGACAGCCACGTCACCAGCGACATTTTTTTTTTATTAGTCGGTATTTTATTTTTATATTTCTTTTAAATTGGAAATAGTTTATTTGTAAAGTTTCTTTTTCTCTTTCCCTTAAGGTAACTTCTTTCTTTCTTAAATGGTTTTCCCGTATTGCAGTAATGTGACCAGGCCTAAAGGGATCCAGGTCAATTTCTTTTTAAGACTCTATAGACGGATTTCGCTGCTGAGTCTTTGTTAAGATTTTGGTTTGCTGCAGTATGGGGAATCTTTAGATTTTTCTTTCTCGCCCTCCAAGTATAGTCTCATGTGGCAGAACGGGATTTCTTGGAGTACACCGCTAGTGGCAATGGCTGGTGTTGTGGATAGTATTCTTAGTGGCAGTAAGAATTAGCTATATAGAAAGTTTTGGTAATTCAGTATGGTTAGTAGAATCTTTCGGGAGGGGAAAATATTAATGTAATTTATTTTTATTTTTAATTGAAAGTTTAATATGGGTTAAATTGGAAATTGAAGTTTAATTTAAAGATGAATTTAAGTTAATTATTATTGACAGTTTTATGATAGAATTTTGAAATACAATAGTTTGCTTTTGGTGCTCCAGTTCATTGTTTTAATTAAGCATATGATATAATTTGATTATTTATTTGACTTTTATATAATTTGGTTTTAATTTGATTTTATATGTTTTAATTACGAATTAAATAAAAGTTGTTTGTTGTTTATAAATCTGTTTGGTTATTTTTCCTCATTACATTTCTCTTAAACTCTACGGGCAAGTTCCACAGCAAAGTTTCACACTGCGTATCGTATCTGCTAGTGTAATGTCATTTTAAGACTTGTCCTTGATTTTTCAAGGACAACAAAAGGGGGGGGGGGCAAAAGGAAGCGGTCGTTCTGAGCACGGAAATTTAGGGGGTGCCAAATTTTTACTACTAACATCACTTCTAGCCTATCACAAGAAAAAGTTACTAGGGGGGGGCTAAATTGGAACTTTGAACCAGGCGCAGTTCTCTTTTCGCATGCCCCTGTTTCCATTTTAGCTTTATCTCAAGAGCTACTGCACGGACTTTCATAAAAATTTAGATTCAATTAGTCCTTGATATTATTTGATGCTAATTACTTTCTGGTGGAAATCGCTTAAGAGATGGCGCTGCTATACTGCATTATTCATCATTAACGCAATAGCGCTATCTCAAGAAGGAATTTTCATCAAAATTGAGATTCAGTAAATCTCTGACATAGATTAGTGTTATTTAGTTCTGGGTGTAAATTGCCCTACAGGTGGCGCTGATATGCTGCATTTTTTATGATTTTGCAATAGCTGTATCTTGCGCTTTCATGGATTTTCATCAAAATTCAGATTCAGCTGGTACCTAATAAAAATTGATCCTGATCAATTTTTGGTGTACATCACTCAACAAAAAACTCTATTTTGCAGGGTTCTGAGGTTTCTTTAATTCTTCTATCTTAGAAACTAATACACTGAAATTTTGGAAATGGCACATGCGTCTATTTTATCTTCGACTTTTGGAGGAAAATGAAAATTATATTACCTTCAGAGAAATCGGTTAAAAATTTTAAAGTATCGATTAAATCGATTTAAAAAATCGAAATCGCCCATCACTAGGACAAACACATAAAAATCTTTTTCAATTTCAAGTTTTTTTTATCTAATTTTAAATTAATTTTTTTTTAATTTAATTGATCACCATTTTGAAACATGATGGCAGATGACACTGGTCAACAAACTTAGTCCAGACATTGGTATCACGGAATGCAGTGATGATAGGATTGAGTGACCAGAATGCAGTGATGATAAAATTTCACAGAATGATGTTAATTTTAGAAGCGAAATAAACGTTATTAATTAGATTTTGGTTAAATTTTTGACCCCCCCCCCAAAAAAAAAAAGAAGATTCAGTTTGTTGATTTAGTAATCGGAAAAAATGATTATTCTGTTTTTGTGAGATTCATGTGCTGAAAATCAAACCAAAATGCATTCATATTTTCCAATATTGTTGATGAATCTCTTGCAAATGTTTTCAATATTGTAATGATTCTTCCAGATTCTAATGTTTCACTAGAAAGCAGCAGGCTTTCAGTGATGCAAATACCTTTTGATGTATCAATTTCTAACTTTAATAATCATTAATTTTACATTATACCTATGAAGTTGAGACATGAGTAAACAAATTTGATATATTTTATGCTTCTTATTATTAAAAAATGTACCATACTTATATATTTTTTCAGAATTACATGTAGTCAATAGAGCCCCATGCTGTGGACCATTGTACCCTGGCCATGGGGTACAATCAGCGTTCGAAATCCTTGGTGGTCCACTGGTCCGAGACCACCGATAATTCAATCGGACCACTAATTTGAAAAATTCAGTGGTCTGTGGGACCAGTGCCTTTTTCTAGGTCCTGAGAAAACGGCAACCGATCGCACATAAGATTTTTTTTATTATTCAGCGATGCCGCAGACACACTATAGTGCATAAATTATGCAAAAAGAGAAAAAAAAATAGCTTTTACGCGTCCCACAGAGCATGTAATTTTGTTAAAAAATCGCAAAAAAACAACAAAATTCGTTAAAAATCGCGAAATAACGACTAATTTTGTCAAACAATTCGCGAAAAAATGGCTAATTTCATCCCAAAAACCCCCAAAAAAGGCAGATTTCTTCAAAAGATCGCAAAAAAACGTCAAATATTGTCCGAAAATCACAATAAAGTGGCAAATTTTGTCAAAAAAAATTGTGAAAAACGGCAGATTTCTTCAAAAAATCACGAAAAAATAACAGATTTCTTCAAAAAATTGCGAAAAAATGACAGATTTCTTTAAAAAATTGCGAAATAATGGCAGATTTCTTCAAAAAATCGGGAAAAATGACAAATTTCTTCCGAAAATCGCAATAAAACAGCGAAAATTGTAAAAAAAATCGCGAAAAATGGCAAGTTTCCTCAAAAAATTGCAAAAAAAGGCAAATTTAGTTTTAAAAAATCGCGAAATAACGACTAATTTCGGCAAATATCGTCAAAAAATTCGCGAAAAAAACGGCTAATTTAATCGCAAAACCCCAAAAAGGCAGAATTCTTCAAAAGATCGCGAAAAAACTGCAAATTTCATCCAAAAATCGCGACAAAACGGCATATTTTGCCCAAAAAATCACGAAAAATGGTATATCTTGTCAACAAATCCTGAAAAAACAGCAAATTTTGTCAAAAATCACAAAAAACGGAAATTTTAACAAAAAAGCACACACACACACAAAAAAGGTGAATGCCAGGAGAGAATTTTTCTGTTTCAAAACTAATTTTCTTGCTTCAAAATTGTTTTTTTATAATTTTGGGAAACAAGAACTTAAAGTTCTTGTTTCAGAGTATGAGGTAGAACTAAAAAATTTTAATATTGAAACAGAAAATTTGACTTTTGAGTGGGCACTTTTAGTAAGATCTATTTATGCCAGTACAAAAGAACCCAAGAAAATGATATGGGAAACTGTTAATTCGGAATTTCATATTGGGCATGAAAATATTTTGTCTGTTATTGATGTATTGCATTCCACTCCTTCAACATCCATTGAAGCAGAAAGAGAATTTCGAATCTTAAATGAAATAAAAATGACTGGAGAAACCAGTTAAATAATGAAACAGTTTCGGATTTAATGAGAGTTTATCTGGACACACCAGATATTGAAAAAATTGATCCGATTCCACTAATAACACTCTGGCAACAATCTGGAGAAAAATCGAAAAAAATTTGCATTAAACCTTACAGTCAGTTGAAATAAGTAATGGCAAATAAAATATCTAATAAATAATTTGATAGTTTTTCTTTATGCACTGTTTATTTAATTTTTAGCAAATTATAATTTTAGATTTTATTATGCTGAAAATTTTCGTGAAATGCAAAGTAAGATTGGTTTATTTTACAGGGACGGGGGAGGGGAGAGGCCACTCAAAGTGTTAAAATTATTTAATAGAATTTTATGTAGCGGACCAGTAAATTCTCGTGCTTACTGGTCCTTGGGACCAGTGACTTTTTTTTGGGATTTCTAATGCTGTACAATGGTATATTTATCACTTGCTATTTAAAAATATATATTAAAAAACGTATACAAAATTGGTATTTTTGAGCAGATGTAATCTAAAATATAATGTATGGATAACATGCATACAAGTGAGTTTAAAAAAAAAAATGAATATTTTAAGAGCAAACAATCAAAATTAACAAAAGTAGTCCATTGTACCCCGGTCTCCCCTGTCAGTAACACTGACTTTTGGGTATGTGCAGATATGCAATGTGGTAAAACAAAGAATTAAAAGTTTAACAGCACTTATACCAGTATAGCATTTAATACAGTAAATGGTTTGGTTTGGTTAATTTTATGGCGGCCGATTATCAACACGTGGGATATAGGCCCAAAAAAGGTGGGTGTGATAATACAGTGTAATGTAAATTTACAAATGGAAATATATATAAGTAACACAATAAAAGATTAAGAAACATATAAATTAAAAAATATACTTACATATAAAAAAATCAAATAAGGAATTCCAGAGAAAGTGTTTAAAAATGAATTACATTCTAATAATTCATAGCTTAGAAATGCAATTTTCCTAACATAAAACCTACAAAAATAAACAATTTTCCAATTAATATAAAACTGCAAATACAGTATGGAACCATTTATCCGGAAACCAGTTAACCGGAAAACCAGTTATCCAGAATGATATTTCTAATCTATGATGATGGAATCTTTGCAGAAAAAAGTGTCATACACATCTAATTTTACATAAACATTGCTTGAAACAATTGTATAATTTGATGATTGCATCTAGTATTTGAGATGGAAATGTATTTAGTTATACTTTAGATGTTTTCTATTTTCATGCAGAGGAAACAAGAATTTTTGTTTCTAAAGCATTCCCATAAATTACATTCTATCAAATTTTATTTTTTAATCTTACTTGAATCTTATTCTTAATTCAAGTAATCTAATAATTAATTTAAGATTAGAAGTAATACCACAACCACATATATTCCATAAAACTTATCAAATGGATGCTGCTTTAATGCCCAACCAGTTAACCGGAAAAACCAGTTATTCGGAATGCATCTGACCCTAACCATTCTGGATAAATGGTTCTGTACTGTAACAGTTTAACATATAATGCAGTTTCAAAAAATACCATAAATAAATAAATGTATATATATATTATAAACAATTTATGGCTAGGTTTCTGGTATCAAAACAACTTCTAAGGTGACAAAAAACAAAACAAACAATCAAAAAAAAGTAGAAGGGCATTTATCTATGAAAGACTTACTTATTTTTTCTCTTTTCCTTTTGTATCTGTATCCTATTTATAAATGGGTAAAGAAAATTTTGATTATCCTTGTATTGTTACTCTATTAACTCATGTATAATGCACATCCTCTTTTGCATTGCGCAAGTTCTAACTGAATCTGAAATTTGATGAAAATCTGTGTATTAGTATTTGAGATAGAATTATTGCAGAATTTATAAAAAACTAGTGAACCTACAACCTTCCATAAAAGTAGCAACATGATGGCAATAAATTCTGATTGGTCAAAATCTGTTTTCAACCACCGCAGGCGATCGACTGCAGAGCTATCATAGATAGACTTTACATGGGATGAAATTAGAGGATTTTAAAATCCTTATTATTCATAATATTGTCATGCTTTTTTCGATTTATAACCTCAATTTTCAGGTTCAGAAATGTTTATATTATGGATATAAATACAATTTTGTCTACGAATTTCACAATTTTCATGAAAAAATATTTTCTTTCTTCCATAAGTTTCATTTTCATTCTGCCAGCACGAGCAATATCCCATCATTTTCTCATTATATTTTAATATATATACATATAATTTGAATTATTTTTATTTGTATGACTAAATTGTATATATATCCTTACTTTGTTTTGATGGAAAAACATCACAAGTATTTTTTTCCCCTTTTTCCATCATAAGTAATCAAAATAGGTTTGGCGAGTAATAAAAAAATGCCAAATCCTTTTATGAACTTGTATTGAGAGTAAAACCGTCGTTTCGCTAAAAGTTCAGCAGATGGGAAAGGGTAATGGTTAGCATACAATTCTCGTAAACCCAAGATCCTGGGTTCAAAACCCAATGTTTCAATTTTTTTTTTTTTTTTTTATTGATTTATTATAAGTTTGATTTTTTTTTTAATCTATTCTTTCCGGAAAACTATGTTTTAATGTTTAATTTAATTAATTTATTTTTTAATAATATAGTATCAGCTAATAAAATATTATATTTTTTTAGATAGATTTTTCTTAATGAAATTAAGTTTTAATATTAAATATCATTCAAAGGCTATATTTTGATAATTAAAAAGAAATATAAATCTTAATGTATTAACATCGAATAAAATTACATTTTAATATTTTTATGTTGGAATTTAATAATATAAAAATATCTAATTACTAGAGAACTTATTACATATTCATTTTTATGAAATTAACCTTACACTGCAGAATTTTTTCTATTTTTATGATTTTAATTTTTTTTTTAAATCTATATATTGGAATTATAATGGGAAACATAGAAAAAATAATTAAATTTAAAATTTTCAGCTAAAATTTGATATTTTATGGTGTGTTCTATATGTACACATTTAGGGTTTTTAAATATTGTATTGCTATATTTTGCTACAAAATAAACTTATTTCAGATTTTTTTTTTTTTTTTTTTTTTTTTTTTTTTTTTAATAATTGATTTTTTCCAAATAACTATGTTTTAATATTTAACATAATCCAAAGGCTATATTTTAATAATTAAAGAGAAACCTAGATTTTAATTTAGTAATAACATCAAATAAAGTTACGTTTAAAATATTTTTATGTCTTAATTTAACATAATTTAATAACATAAAAATATCTAACTACTAGAAATAATTTACTACAGTGTTCATTTTTATAAAATTAACACTCTACTGCATGATTGTTTCTATTTTTATGTTTTTTTTTTTTTTTTTTAATTATCTGTTTAATAATGGGAAAAATAGTAAATTTAATTTATAGTTATCTGTATTAATATTGATATTTTTTAGTATTCAGTAAACAAAAAATAAAAGTAGCTCCTTATTGATTTTTTTTAGCCAAATTCATGTACATAATAAAAATCATAATTTTTTAGGTAAGTGCCAGATATGGCACGTGTTATAGTGAAGGGTCAAGTATGATGCTTCATATACCAAATACGCATATAAATAATAATAATAAATAAATAATGGGAGGTTGGGGATGTAAATAGTAAGTTAAAAGTAGAAAAAAAAATTACACAGAGGACGAGGGATGTCAAAAGGGATTATAGGTGAAAACTTTGTGAAAAGCTATTTAGAAGATCGTTTTTTTTTCCTTACTGCACAATACTGAATTGAGCAATAAAAAAGAAGTTGTAGTTAAAAGAATTAACTGAATTAGCTATTTCCGTTTGACAAATGAATCTCCTCCACCAGCCATCATTGTGGAGCGGTCGATTACAATTTAAAATGCAATATATTTGTTGAAAATCTAAAAACACTATTCGATTCTAAAAAACTGGAATATAAAATTTCATGCATGACGATCTGCAAATTTCATACACTGAAGATGCGCAATGAGATCTTAAATATGTGGCTTCATGATATATATTTATATAATTAGTTTTTAATTTCTTAGGAATCTTAAACATAAATTACGCATGGAAATAAGCAATATACACATACGTTAGAAACACATTATCACATATGTTTTTTTATTATTATTTTGTTTTCTATGCATTTCAAGGCTGTAGGAATTTTTTTTTTTTTTAAATCTAATGTCGAATGAAGTAAATGCTTAAATTTGTCTCAAATGAATGTATAAGCTCAGTTTAAATCCTAACCTCAAATTCTCCCCCCCCCCCCTCCCACACCTAAAGGAAAAATGTATCAATATTTATGGCCGATAATTAACATAGTTTTAAAAATTAACACTAAAAATCTCCTGAAAATATGAAAAGTTTTTTTTTAAATAAAGTGTAAAACATTAAAATATTTTATCTAAGCACAAGGCATATTAAAAAAAAATTAAAATGTGTATAAATGTAGGATTAATTTTTATTACATTTTTCATTTCGAAATTCACTGTAAATTTAATTGAGTAGAAGCCCCATGTATTATATTTAAACCGAAAGATATTTTTTAAGTGCTTTAGAAAAAAAGAAATTCCGCTTTTTTGTACATTTAGACGAAATTTAAATTATTTTTACTAAACAATTTCATGTAAGCAATCATTATTTACAATCAATTTTAAAAGATTCTTCAATAAAAATGCATCTTTCCACAGCTTTATAAGCACAAGCAATGTCAGAAAATTGCTTCATAAGCAAAGTTATATTCTGCTATTGCAAAAATTATTAGTTTTTTTTTTTTTTTTTTTGTTAAACTGATACTACTTGTCCAAACTTGTGTAATTTCAATAGGTAATTTTAAGTATTTTATTTTCTGTGAATTATTCGTCTCACAATTTGTCATGCTTAAGACTGTTCTTAAATACAAACCAACTATTTTCTGACACATTTTTAAATTTATTTTTGTTCAGAAACATATCAAATTAATGTGCTCTTTTATTTAGAAACCATATAATAGAATGTTTCCCCCTTTTAACATAAAAAAAGAAGCTTTTCGGCAAATGCTGTCAAAAGTTGATGCATTCACCTAATTTCTGAAGGTGACACCACAGAATTTCTTTTTATAATATTTTAACATACTATTTACTGAGGGGGGGGGATCGTTGAGATTTTTTTTTTTTTTGCAATTTTTTGATGAAATTTATGATTTTATTGAAATCTTTTTTTATGAAATTTGCAGTTTTATCGTGACTTTTTAAACGAAATCTGAGGGGCTTTTTGCAATTAGTAGAAATATGCGTTTTCTTATGATCTTTAATGGAAATTTTTAATTTTTCAATGAAATTTCAGGCTTTTGGGATTTTTTATTAGCATTTTTTAGTTTTCTGATGAAATTTGTGGTTTTATAGATCTTCTTTGGTAAAATTTGTAGTTTAATCGCAATCCTTTGCAGAAATTTGTACTTTTTCACAATCTTTTGATGAAATCTTTCAGTTTTGTGATGATCTTTTAACAAAATTTGTGGGTTTTTTCATGATTCTTTGGTGAATTTTGTGATTTTATTGTGATGTTTTGATAAATTTTGCTGTCTTTGTGTGATCTTTTTTTGTAGAATTTGACATTTTTTTGCAATTTCTTGATGAAATTTTCTGACAAATTTTTCGGTTACTTTGTGATTTTATGACAAGATTTCAGTTTTTTTGTGATTTTTCAATGACACTATAGTTTTTTTACAATCCTTTGTAGAAATTTGCCTGTTTTTGTGATCTTTTGATAAATTTTTCTTTTCTTTCTATTTTTTTAACGATATTCACAACTTATTATGATCAATCGTTTTTTTCAACTTACTTTGTTTAATCATTTGACGGTGTTTGCAAATTATTTTTTTTTATCATTTGATGGTGTTTGCAAGTTATTTTGGTTGATCATTTGATGATGTTTGTAACTTATTTTAGTTGATTGTTTGACAATATTCGCGACTTATTTTGGTACTGCTTATTCAGCCATGGATTGACGAAATTATCTATTTCCACAAACTTTTGATATCATGATAATTTTTCAAATTTTCGATTTTGACTAATTTTGATTGGCACCAAAAATAAGCACCTTGTAAGGACTTTACAAACTTTTTTCAAATGTAAGCACCTATAAGTTCTTGTAAGCATCCTGATTAAGGGATATCCATTACTGGCACATCTACCCTATGTTCTTTTCATAATGATAAATTGTTTAAAAAGCAGAAATAATATGTAAATTTTGTAAAATGTTCCTCTGTTCCTCAGCAATAAATCCTGTTTTCAATAGGCAAAAACTAGCATGAATTAAAAATTTAACAGTCTTAAGCCAAATTAAAGAATATATATAGAGGAGAGTCAAGTGGCCTACAGTGGATCTAACAAGGAAGGTCTCCATACGGGGAATAGTCCAAAAAATCTGAAAAAATTACAGAATGCTCTTCTCATGAGGATATATACGTTTATAAAAAAAATTTCGGCGGAACCTCCATTCCCTGTCTGTAAAAAAATAATGAAAATTTCATTATTTGGTGATTTATGTTTGGTTGGCAATGAAAAGCAATTTCAAAAAATGTTTGGTTTTTTTAAATGTCAAATGCATTTTAAAGGAAAAAAGTTTCATGTTCAAGGTCTTTAGATAAATTAAGTATGTTTGTTTTTGTCAGTTTAAATTTGTTTTTAGTATAATTTTGTTATATTGATATGTATTTAATTCAAATTTAACCATCAAAATTTGATATTTGAAATGAAATTCAAATTTAAATAAATTAAAATTGTTTCAAGTTCAAAGTCCAGTTGAACATTGTCACTTGGATTCTGTTGCTATGGAAACATCTACATTTTATTTTTGAATACGCTTAAATGTATGAAAATAATTTTATTGAATAAGAATTTTTTATACATGAAAATATTTTTTCCAGAGGTAAATTAAATAACTACATCAAGAAATAATATATACATATGCAATTTATCAGACTCTAAAGTATATTTATTCACCTCCCAAAAGAACTGCATTAAAAATAAATAAAGCATTTAAGAATCTCTGTAAATGTAATAATAATTTTAAAGGTAAAAGATTTTTACTCGTACTATCATACGTATGTAATAAAAATATGTAATGTGTTACTTCTTTCAATTCACTTTAAATAATACCAAAAAAATTTTAAATAAAATTTAAACAGGACATACATAAATAGTCTGACTTTATGGTAGTTTTAATAAATTTCAATTAAAAAAAATATTTCATGACTATTCAGGTAAAAATTTATATCCAAAAATATAGCTGCTGGAATGGTCTATGTCTATAATATTAATATATATTTGCACTAAAGTTCACAAATAAAAACTATGGTTATATAAATATAAAAATTATTATTACATTCTCATTTTTCTTAAATGTTGTTTTCTATTCGTTAAATTTTAAATCTAAGAACTTTAAATTGAAAAGTGGATCTTAGAGATTTGTATCAAAACTTTATCAATATAAAAATTTTAAAAGTCTGCTTATTGAATTGAAAATAAAAGTCACCGTTTAATGGCATTTATAAAATGCATAAGATAAGCATTTTGAAATATTATATTGAATAATATTCAAATTTATTCAATAACCAGTCTTTGGCATCCACTGTCATACCATATAACAGCAATTTTGCATCTCTATAATGATTTTAATGTATTTTTTTAAATTAAAAATGCATATTGAATGTTATTTAATAATTATAACCTGTTATTATCATTTAATATTAATATTCATTGCAGTCAGTAGAACCATATTAATGAAGGTTATGATAAATATTGTTCTTTCCTTTCATTCTTGTATTTTTAAATTTTTTTAATTTAGGAAAACCTTTCAAATAAATTTTACAAATGTAATTAAAAATAATATTAATAACAAGAACAACAAGGAAAAATCAATTTAGAAATAAATTGTATGCTGCACTTACATTATAAATCGGAGAAAAATAAAAAATGATAGGTTTTTGACGGAATAAACCGGTAAAAACACGGTTTTTACTACTGTCATGTCGAAAACCAGTTTTTGACGTCAAAAACCCAACCCTGCTGAAAACTGTATGAACGACGTTTGAGCAATGACAGGAATTTCAATCGCAACAAATACAATTGCTATTAATAAATATAAATTACATACAATTTAGCTTTGCATAAATAAAAAAGGAATTATTAACATGAAATAGGCAGAAAGTATTTGATTACAATAATGAAAATTTATTTTACAAATACCACGGGTGATTGTGACTCAGAATGAAAAATCCTGAAAATTAAATGATACAAAGTAGAAAACCCTGAAAATTATCAAATGCAAAACATACCAATTTCAAAGGTCCCATTCAATCAAAAAGATTTGGAATAGAAAAAAAATGTGACAACAAAATTAGTTTTTAAAGCAGCAAAAAAGTTTTTGGAACAGAAAATTCCAATCCAGCAATAACCTTTTTTTTTTTTTTGCAATCTTTTGACAGAATTTGTGGCTTTTCCGTGATTTTTTGACAAAATCTGTCATTTTTTTTGCAATCTTTTTACGAAATTGGCCGTTTTTCGCACTTATTTGACGAAAGTTACTGTTTTTACACGATTTTTTTAAATGAAATTTGGAATTTGCTGCTTTTCCGCGCTTTTATGACGATATTTGCAGTTTATTCGCGTTTATTTGATGAAATTGGTCGTTTTATCGTGATTTTTTGACGAAATAGATAGCTTTTTCATGATTTTTTGATGAAACTGATCGTTTTTTTTCGCGATTTTTTGACAAAATTGATTGTTCTTTCATGATTTCTTTTAGAGAAAATTGATCGTTTTTTCACGATTTTTTAAGACAAAATTGATCATTTTTTCACGATATTTTTAAACAAAATTAATCATTTTTCCGAGATTTTTGCGACAAAAATTGATCGTTTTTCAGCAATTTATTCACTAATTTGATCGTTTTTCGACGAAATTCATCATTTTTCACAATTTTTTGAGGAAATTTAAATCTTTTTATTACGAAATTTGCATTTTTACCCCGCGATTCTATAAAGAAATTAGTTTTTTGTGCGATTCTTTAATTAAATTTGCAGTATTTTTTTGCGTGATCCATTAACAAATTTACGTTTTTCCATGACTCTTTGATGATATTTTCGTTTTACTTGTGATCTTGTGTCAAAATATCAGTTTTTCGTCCATTTTTGGACAAAAAACACATTTAACATTTAAAGAATTTTTTTTCCACGATCTTTTGTGAAATGTCCACTTTTTTTTCGCAATCATCCAAGGAAATTGTCAGTTTCTTTCTGTGAACAATCGTCAAATAGATTTTTTTCGGCGACCATGTGTCGAAATTCATTATATTTTAAAATTCGAATTTTCCACTAAATATAATAATCTCATAAACTCGGAAAAATTGATCGAAAAATCCGGAAGTCTGAGGTACACACGGAACACAATCCCCCATGTTGAAGTCTTCTGTTTTAAGGCTGCGAGCGAACAGCACTAGTTTTTATTACACTAAAAGAGCAATCAATCAATCTTTGTTTTCATACGGAACAAAGGTAAAATCTCTTTAAATGATTTTTGAGGGACTGACCCTACCAAATTGACAAAGGAAGGGGAACTTTTATCTACCCAATCTTCAGTCATAAAGCTGTCAACTGATTTCGAGTCCGATTTCTCTCTTGAAGTTCAAAAAAATTCACTGAAAAAGCACTTTATACATCAAAGCGCTGACACGAAAGATAAAAAATAGCGAGGCCTGACAGCAAGAAGTTAGTGCTATGTGCGTGGACCTTAAGACAATGCCGTTATGTTTTTCAATGAGCGTTCAGTGATCGCAATGAAATAAGATAACCACTGCATGTGATAAAGGACCTCTCGTATTTGAAGTGTTGAAATAGAGGCATATTTTGATGTGGATTAAAATTATTTTACAATTCTTTTTTTATTTAAACGAATAAAAAACGGAAGTCTGCACGAAATAAATACTTGAAAACTGAGAAAGTAAAAATTTAAAAAAAAAGGTAAAAAAGCAAAAATTAAAAATCAGAAAATTTGAAAAAAGCGGAAATTAAAAAATGACAATAAGGCTGAAAACCGCAGATCCGCGGAAGAATCTCATCCCTGAAATTAAAATGCCAATTTTTTTTTTAACGTGAATACAGATGTGAAATATACATTTGTAAATTTTGATATGGTGAAAATGATGCCAGGTTTAGATTTCACGGGAAAAAAATTCTATGATTAAGTCAAAGTTGAATAAATTTTGCTTTTTATCATTTTGGAATACTAGCATAAGAACCTTAATTGATAACTTTATCATAATAACATATCTTTATTATTTTTTATTGCTTACATATACGATTCAAGTTTAATTTTAACAATTTCTACAACTGCATTTTGTAGAAATAGTATTTTGTTAATTTGACGATAAAAATCGTTTGTTTGAGTTAGACCTATCAATATGCAGTAGGCTCCCTCAAATCCGCAAATCAGAAATCTGCAGCTCTCTAAAATCCACACATATTTTATGGATGTAAACAATGAAACTTTCAGTTCAGATATTGACAAAAAATTTTATTTTTTTAGTTTTGCATCAATTCTATATATTTTATTTTGTAATTTTCTTAATAATACTCTATTCATGTTTTTTTCATGAAGAAAGAATAATTTTTTTTGGAAAAAATTCAAGATGTTGCTGATATCACTGGTAATCACAATCTTCTTATCAAATATATTTATGCATTAATCAAGATTTTTTGGTTATTAAGGCCTGCTAAACTTGGTGGAAAAAAATCTTTATTTTATGATTTTGATGTGAATAAGTAATGTACTTTTATGAGGCAAATTTTGTTGAATAATTTTGGAAAAAAAATCTAATCTTTATAATGAATATTTAATCATACACTATTTATTATTATCATTTTAAAAACTATCTAAATTTTTATTATTTTAGTTTATTACTTATTTTAATATTTTATTACATTGTAAGCACTCATTATAGTTCCAATTGCACTATTAATTGCCCTCAAATTATTGTTTAAAAAATATAAACAAAACAATGACCAGAAATCCGCAAAATTCTAAAATCTGCACAACCTCTAGTCCCAAGCTGTGTGGATTTGAGGGAGTCTACAGTAAAATAAATTTTTTACTATAATTTTGTAGGTTTATTATAAGTTAATGAAACAGTTTCTTCTTAAACATTTTCTTTCATCAAAATTTGACGGGTTCTACATGGTATGTATAAAATATATCAAACTCTCTCATTGTTTATGTTTAAATTCATCAAACACCATTTACGCGGATTCTAAAAATCCAAAAGTTTTCATTTCAGTTGCATTAAAATCATTTGCTTTTGGCGGGGAAAAGTGCTGCTCGCCAAATTGTGTGACACTTTTGTATTTTCACACCAAATATTCGAAAATATTTTATTTTTTTTACATGTTTTCTTCTGTAATTCCGCCGCTAATTTTCACTGATCCTTTATTACATACATGAGTAGCTTAATTAGTATTTTTTTCAAAAAAATCTGAGTATGCCCAATATGGAGATCTTCCTTGTAAGTACACAATGGACCACCCCTTTTATCTTATTTAAAGTTTTTCTTTTAGACTAATTGATTACAGAACTGAATTGATTGCTTATAGCCTTTAAAACACATTGTTAGCTCAGAATGATTCATTTTATCCTGACTGGTTGTTTTAAGCTTCTAAAAGTAAAATTTTTCATCATCATACTTTTCTTTATTATTGATTAAAGATAAATTTTAAAAAAAAACAGCTTTTTTATAACAGGTTTTTATTTAATATTAAAGTTAATACTATAAATACTATAATACTAATAAATGTAACCAGTTATTATTAAAACAATTTCAGGCAGGTTCTGAAATTTCATTAATCATTTAAAGTGTAACATAATTTGGAATCAAAACTTTATGCTTACTATTTTGTTGTTTGTGTCGCTGTTATCATAAAATCACCCACAGACCCAGAATTATTTCAGGTTCATAAGTATTTTTGAGTTATATTTTCAAACTTTCATGACGATGACTTTAATTTACTTAATAACTTCACCTTATTTTCAATTGTTTCTTTATCAATCTATTGTTAATTAAAAAATATAATAATCAAATAAGATTTAAATTAATAGAAAATAAATTTATACTTATTTTAAATAATGTTTAATAGTAGATTACTGTGCCCAGTGAATGGACCAGAGTACTCTGTTCCTGGGACACACTGGTCCACTTTATGAACGTGGACAAATATATATATTTTTAAAAATGCATTTGAAACTATGTTCTGAAAAAATTCTGAGGCACGCAAAACTGCTTAAGGAACATTCAAGAATATTTTTAGGCAGATTAGACTTTCCATTAAAGATTTTTAAAAATGTAAACTGCAAAAGTGGTCCACTATGTACCAGTCTGCCCTATATATATAAAGGTTAGAGTATGGAACCATTTATCTGGAAACCAGTTAACCAGAATGATATTTCTAATAGACTGATGGGTGCGAATGTACTTTACTCTCCTTCTTGGCACGATTTTTAAAAATCGCCAAATTGGCGCGTTTTTGCGTCTTGTCTCCAGGAGCGTCTTTCTCCAAGGCCCGCCACACACTACAGAGACATACGTCAAAAATCGTGCAATATGACGCAATCAAACCGGTTTTTTCTCTCTTATCACTGTGAAATTGTCCATGTCGTACGTTTTTTCGTTCAATGTTTGGCCTGCCACAGACCTGTCATACATTGAGCGAAAAAACATGACACACTGTTAAAAATTTGAAACTTTTGCTGCATCGTCACTGATTAAAAAAAAATTTCACAATAAATATATAAAACCATTGACTTTCTAATATACTAATAATAAATAATATACTAATAAATCTAATTTCTAATAATAAAACTTTATATGCACCAGTTTCTAAAACAAACAAAATACAATAGCCATAAAAAAAATTCACTTACCTTTACTTATTTACATTACGGAATCCTACAAAGAGGATACTTTATTTTATTTATAATTTATCCAAGAAAATACATCACGCGTTCCAAATTAAAAATCTATCCAACAAACTAAAAGAATTATTTCTGCTTCCAGATATCGTTTCATGCGGCAGACGATTCAGTAATTACAAAATTTGATGCAATGTTTTCATCTAATGTCCGGTATTCAGGCACATTTTGCGAATACAGAGATAACAAAACGAGATTGAACAATCAGAAAACAGCATTCAAAGTTTTTGCTTTTTTAAGTGAGCGAATTTTCTGATTAATCAATTTCGTTTCGCTAACAGCACAAAATCTATCCAGATTTCTGCTATGAAAAATACTTTTGTTCCTTAAAAAACTCAGCGTAAAAAACTATTTAAGCACTCTAAAAATTAAAAGAAATGAATTTTAAAAAGACACTGCGTACATTCAAGCGAATTATTTTAAATTGGGGAATTTCTTATTTGTGTATTTTACAGATATTATTTATATCAATAAACATTCACAAAAATGATTGTGTACTTATCAGCGCCGTGCAAAAGGGGGGGGGGGGGGCGAAGATGGCAGTTTTACGGGCGCAGAAATTTATACTACCAACGTCATTTTTAGCTTGTCACAAGAAAAAGTTCGGGGAGGGGGCGCCAAATTGAGACTTTGACCCAGTCAAAGTTTCCTCTTCGTACGCTTCGTTCCATACCTAAAAATTCAGGAAAAACAACTACTTACTAGAGATAAAAATTACAGAAAAGGAATTTTAAAATTTTGCTGCGTAAATTTGCACAAAGTTATAGAAATTTTAAAACTTACGTTCGTGAATTTTACAAATATTTTATTTCTAAAATTTAGTAAGGATATTTATCAAATAATATAATTTCTATATCATATAATTTCTATAATTTTAAACTGAAACATTATGACTGCATTAAAACAACAACAAAAAAAATCAGTGGATCCACAAAACTCGCTGTGCAGGAATCAGTAAAATGCATGAAACTTGTCGACGCCGCAATAACTAACGTGTGTATGAGCGCTTCGCGCCCATTAAAACTAAAAAAACATCAGTGGATCCACGAAACTCGCTGTGCAGGAATCACTAAAATGTACGAAACTCGTCAACGCCGCAGTCACAAACGTGTGTATGAGCGCTTCGCGCCCATTAAAACTAAAAAAAACATCAGTGCATCCACGAAACTCGCTGTGTAGGAATCACTAAAATGCACGAAACTCGTCAACTCCGCAGTCACAGACGTATGTATGAGCGCTTCGCGCCCATTAAAACTAAAAAAAATATCAGTGGATCCACGAAACTCGCTGTGTAGGAATCACTAAAATGCACGAAACTCGTCAACTCCGCAGTCACAGGCGTGTGTATGAGAGCTTTGCGCCCATTAAAACTAAAAAAAAAATCAGTGGATCCACGAAACTCGCTGTGTAGGAATCACTAAAATGCACGAAACTCGTCAACTCTGCAGTCACAAATGTGTGTATGAGCGCTTTGCGCCCATTAAAACTAAAAAAACATCAGTGGATCCACGAAACTCGCTGTGTAGGAATCACTAAAATGCACGAAACTCGTCAACTCCGCAGTCACAGACGTGTGTATGAGCGCTTCGCGCCCATTAAAACTAAAAAAAACATCAGTGGATCTACGAAACTCGCTGTGTAGGAATCACTAAAATGCACGAAACTTGTCAACACCGCAGTCACAGACGTGTGTATGAGCGCTTCGCGCCCATTAAAACTAAAAAAACATCAGTGGATCCACGAAACTTGCTGTGTAGGAATCACTAAAATGCACGAAACTCGTCAACACCGCAGTCACAGACGTGTGTATGAGCGCTTCGCGCCCATTAAAACTAAAAAAACATCAGTGGATCCACGAAACTCGCTGTGCAGGAATCACTAAAATGCACGAAATTCGTCAACACCGCAGTCACAGACGTGTGTATGAGCGCTTCGCGCCCATTAAAACTAAAAAAACATCAGTGAATCCACGAAACTCGCTGTGCAGGAATCACAAAAATGTACGAAACTCGTCGACGCTGCAGTCACAGACGTGTGTATAAGAGCTTCTTGCCCATTAAATCTAAAAAAACATCAGTGAATCCACGAAACTCGCTGTGCGGGAATCACTAAAATGCACGAAACTCGTCAACGCCGCAATTAGTAACGCATGCATGAATGCTGCGCGTCCATTAAAAGAAAACAAAAAAATCGCTGGTTTCACGAAACTCGCTAAGTTAGAATTCCTAAAATGCACAAAACTGCGTTAACTAACGACACTATATAACCGAAAAATTATTCTCTGGATGCTCAAAAGTCGCATTGAAGAAATTTCTAAAATGAGCAAATTTGCGGTTATTAATGCAGATATCCAACTATTAAAATCTTTGTAAATTTGTATGAAAATACGGGATAAAATTTTGAAATATATATTTTTTTTATGTATTTATGGTACATATATATTGCGCGAATTTTTAAATAAAAAAGAAAGTTTTTCTGAAATAGGAATTCACTTTCAGTAAAATTAACACATCATCTCAATTTTTTAAATGAAATTGATAAATCATAACTTAAATCATTGAATATTTATTTCGAGAAATTTATTTCGTACCGCATACTTGTCTCCAAATGTATGTTATTATTTATTAAAATAAGAAATATCTTTAAAATAAAACGAAAAAAAGGCAGGGAAAATATAGTCATACATGTATAATGCAATCTCCTTTTTTAATTCAAACAATAATAGACGGATGTAACAATGAGATTTCATAAAAGCCAATCAAACAAAAGATAAGAAACCGTGCAATCCGGTTAAACCGATCAAAATTCCTGAACTAACAACTGTAGGCGTGGAAAGAATTCAGAAAACGATCCGGTAACAAGAAAAAGCCATCAGAAGTGTCCAATCAGAAACGGCTTAGAAATCAGTACTTTACGTACACCGAAGCACTCCTTAGGGTTGCCATATTGAAGATCCGAGTGAAGAAAATGAAAATGCACGGTTGCCATGTCGAAACATTTATCGCTAAAAAAAAAAAGTCGCCTTGGCGAAGGAGAGTAAAGTACATTTCACCCGACTGATGTTAGAATCTTTGTAGAAAAAAGTGCCACACACTGCCAGTTTGACATATAAATTGCTTGAAACTAGAGATGGGACGAATATTCGGCCCTTTTGCCAAATACTCGGTCAGCCGAATATTGAAGGCTTGTTGGCCGAATGCTTCGGCCGAATATTGTAACATTTCTTATCAAATAAATTCAGAATAAGGATTTTTTTTTTCATTTTTTGCAACTTTTTTTAATTTAATTCATTTACGCTTACTTTCTGACACATTTATGAAATTATTTTCATTCATAATTGCACAAAATATACAATTATTTGGATACTAAAAATGACAGTATTTCTGCGTTTCGTATAAAAGTTAAGAATCTTTTAGAAAATATTATCCAAATTAGAGATTAAACTTACCTTGGAGATTTCAACTGTCAGGGAAATGATTTTGTTAGAGATTATTACATTACAACACAAGATGTATAAACTTTATTGAAAAAATAAAAACACTGCTTCATTCTAAAGTGCCTGAATATTCATTATTGTCTGTAAATTCTGTGCATATATAAAAAGGGCTTTATAAATATGTCAAAAAAATTTATTAAAGAATAAAAAAAAATAAGTTTTTTTTGTACTAAAATAAGTTTCTCAAATTCAAAATAAATTTAAGTAGTACATTTTTAGAATAATAAATGAATTCCTATTTTAGGTAAAATGTTTAGGAATTACTTTTCTGTAATTAAAATTATGCTACTATAATATAGATGTAATAAAAGATGTTTTATTAATAGTATGAAGGTGTTTTAAATATTATAAGAACAAGAAATACATTAAGTTATTAAAGTTTTAAAAAGATTAAAACATAAAATTATTTTTTTTTTCCATTTTAAATAATGTTTGTGTGTGTGTACATTATTATATATATATATATTTATATGTATATATATAGATAGATAGATAGATAGATAAATTAATGTTCTTTTCTTTATTCTGAAAAAATGTTGGTATTCGGCCTAAAATTTGGCCGAATATTCGGTATTTGGCCAAATCACTATTCGTCCCATCCCTACTTGAAACAATTGTATAGTTTGATAACAGCATCTAGTATTTGAAATAGAAGCATATTTAGATGTATTTTGGATGTTTTCATTTTTATGTAGAGGAAACAGAAGAAATTTTTTCTTAAGGGATTCCCATAAATTACCTTCTTTCAAACTCTGATTAACTTTTGATATTTCTTTCATCTGATTCTTAGTTCAAATAATGCAATAATTAATTTAAAATTAGAAGTGATACCACAACCATACCATATGTATTCCATAAAACTTATCCAATTAATGCCCATTCAGTTAACTGGAAAAACCAGTTATACGGAATACATCTGACCCCAGCCATTCCAGATAAATGGTTCTGTACTGTAGACATTAAAACAGCTTTTAATTATTGTTAAAATGATTTTTAATGTTTTCAATAGTCATTTTCAACATGTATTCATTTTAAAGGTACATGAATGAAATAATTGTTCATTGACAGGAAAAATGGAAGTAAATTATGGTTAGGCTGAAAATATTAAATAAAATGAAATATAAATTATCACAAAAACAATTAAAACAAATAAATGAAGCTGAAAAAAAAAATTAGAAACATCCTAAGATTTTTAAATAGAAAATAATTAAAGATTGCAGTCTTTTAAGAGAGAAAAGGGTTATGTTTTGGGTAATTTAATTTAGTCATTATTCCAAATCATAGAATACATATATACAACAATGTGACGTACCCTAATTTTTTTTTATTTCAACATAAAACAGAAAGTAAACAAATATTACCCATACCTGCATTATAAAATAAGCAAGGCTTTAAAACTTTTATATATTTTACACCAAAATTATTTCTTGCTTGAGATCATGTTCAAAAATGTAAATTTATTCCGACATTCACGTAATATTTACAAATCTTAAGAGTAAAACAATACTTAATCTGAAAGTAAAGCCGACATCTACAATATCATTTTACAAGTAATTAATTCCGGTAAGAGATTTTCAATTTACATTTAAATAAAATTATAAATCCAATTTTAAATATATGGAATGTGTTTAAAATCGTAGTTATTTCAGCAGTCTTAGCTAAATTAGGCAAAATGTTTGTAAATGAACAACACGATGGAAGCAAACAAAACAAGACTGAGTTTTTAAACAATTGGAAGCCATGAGGAGTGATTCCTCACAGAAGTTTTCGTTTCTGGTTTCATGATACAGCCTTGACTTTTGACCAATCAGATTCTAGATTGAATCTTGCTTTAGTAGTTGAAATTTTGAAATTCCAAGGGCCATACGTCGCCCATAAGGTGCGTTTTCACAGGCCGTTCTAACGACCTAAAAAACCTTAGCTTACCCAAAACCTAACCTAAGAGCGTTTTCACTGGTTACAGATAAATCCTTATGCCAACCAATCAAAGGCAAGTCTTCACTGTGCAAGCGTCTACTTTAGGGCTTTAACAGTCTACAGACCGATCAGCTGATATAAAATTATAAACAAATAACTTTTGTTTACGTTCATAATGATAATCGTAAATATTTCGTATAAAAAATAATAGAAAGTTTTGACTGTTTTTTCTTACTAAAACAGCTTTAAATAATGCTCCAAAAATCCTTTTTTATCCAAGTTTCAAAATGAAAAATACATAAAAGCACAGTTACTATGATTAATGTATTAAAAACACATAAGTAAATTTTCACTTATGCAAAAGTGATAAGTTACACATTTTGATCAGGTTATTTCTTGTGCGCAAATGACATAAATTTGTCGAAAATTTTGGGAAAATTGTTTAATTTGTACAAATGGCATAATAATGATAACACTAATTAATATATCTCTATCCATAACATGTCAATAAAACACACTGTGTTTGGTATTTCTTTTTAATTAATTTAAAAATTAAACGTTATTACTAAATATGTATAAAAGTTTTAAAAAAAATATTTTTTAAACATTCTTATATAAACTTAAAATATTTATAAATATCATGACCAATTACAAAACGGTAATTCATGATGGATCAAAAAACTTCTCTTCACTATTTGGCATGACTCTAATTATGGAAAAATCACCACTATGACTTGGTAGAAAGCATGAACTGCTGAATTTATTAAAGGAGTTATTTTTTCTTTTTTTTTTTCTGATATGACAACAGAAAAGGTAAATTAAAACTATTTCTTAAACTATGAATTGAGAATTTTTAAACTATTTTTTTAACTTTAACTATAATTTATTTAATGCTAAATTATTAATTGATAAAAACAGATACAAAAATTATTTCTTTATTTTTGTAAATAAAAATTATCTCATTAATTTATTTATGTTTCATTTATTGCCTTCAAATTATTTAAAATAGTTTGTTGTTACAGTTTCACTGCCAGTTGGCATATTTTAATGGCACAGTTTGATGCATAATTTGCTTGTTGTTATTGTAACCTTAAAAAATATTTGGTTCTTTATAACAAGTGATTAACAGAAAAATGTTTTAAAATTCACTTATTACTTTATATTAAATTCCTAAAAAAAAAATATTGCCGAGAGAAGCACACGGGTACAGATATTTTTAGACGTGTTCCTAGAACAGCCAAGACACTTTATTTTGGCGATTTTTTAACATGTATTAAGCACCCACGAGCGGCAACTGAGATTTCAGCAACTCTGAAATTCTTCCCAATCACAATGCACATATTTTGGCTGACAATAGTCCAGTAAAAATAGACATTTAACCTGGGAAAAATTAGTGAAGAGCTGAAAATTTGCAAACACGTTTAGAATATCATTTTAAATGAAATCCCAAAAATCTTAATCAATCTGGCTGGAGCAAAATATTTTATTCAAGGTCAAAGGTCAAAGATACAAAAAATTCGTTTTTTCAGATATCTGTTAAATAGTAAGTTTTATCGTAAACATAGTTATTATATAAATTTAAGGTTATTATTACAAATGAAATTTTTCTACGAAAAAGTCTTAACACTTTTAACAGGCTACTTCATTCAAACGAAAAGACCCATTCTTTAATACTAATCCTATGAAAAAAAAAATTATAAAGATGTCTTGGTTCCATTTTAATATTGTTAAAGGAATTTTTTTTTTTTTTTTTTTTTTTTTTTTTTTTTGGCAATGGATAATTGAAATCTATTTGTATGCAAGCCGTTTTATACATTTTTGATTTTGTTTACAGGTATTTTTTACGAATAGGCTTTAATTTTCGGAACGGTTTAGAAAGCGAAAGCACTCTCCTAAAATATATCTGCAACCAAAATCGGAAAAATAAAAAACGGCCTGTGGATTCAGATACATCTCAGGAATCCAATGAAAAACAAATCATTTAAAAACACTGACATGCAACCGAGATATCTTTATAAATTTCTTCCATAGGATTAGCATCAGCAAACAGATCTTTTAATTTGACTGCAGTAGCCTCTTAATAAATTTATCTTACTTTTTAATTACTCATCTGCGAATTATGTTTCTTGTTTTATTTCCATTTCCTTCTTCCTCTGGCTGCTAAGTTCCTGTCCATTGCTCTGAGAATCACTGATGTCAGAAGCATCATCATTTGTTGTATTTGTGGCAACATTTAAACAAAATTGGCCGTGACAATTGTTATATATTGGTGAACAAAACAAACCAAGTTTTTTTCACCCATAATTTAAATTGCAACCCTTTGTGTAGTAACAAAAAATTGTATGGAACGATATTTACGGTGCAAGCAAGAGTAGAATTTTAATTGGCTCCAAATCGTTATTGTTCAATACCCATCCCCATTTTTCAGGGTCAAGTTTATTACCGAACCATATTTGGACTTGAAAATAAACTCGGTACAAATTTTGGAGAGCAGCACTAGATGTTACTGGAAAAAATGATACCTGAATAACTTCATTGTGCAGTGTACTCTTGGCAAAACTTAGATATCTATTGCTATTTAGAATTAATGTTTTTAGGAGGTCTGTACATCGCAAGTTGTAAACAAATTCCATTAGCAATAATGATATCCGGAGAAGAGTCGATTTTCTTAAATGTTTCAGCATAGCAGATTAAGTCATTACTTTTTTCAAAGAACTTGAATATTTGAATTTTACCTTTTCTGGTCATGTTTTTTGGCGCCCGGGGCCAGCAAGAAATTTTGCGCCCCCACCCCAATATAGATATATAACAATTTCTCTCAATTTGGCGCCCCTAGGCCTCGGCGCCCGGGGCGGACGCCCCCCTTGCCCCCCCTTAGCTACGCCACTGGACGATGTGTCACAACCAGTTATGGCACCTAAAAATAATCTATGATCGCTACACTTTGGATGTAATTCCAAACTTTGCGATGAATACATTTTCGTTTCTATCTAACTTTTCCCGGTTTCAAGAAATAAACTATTTTATCAGTAGGCGTTCGTGCAGTTTATATGATTAACAAATAACATCTTCCACAACAACAATAGTTGTACCTGTACTTGACTGTTCTATAGTTGTTTCAACTATAAGGAAGTCACTCTCGTTATCAACCTGTTTAACAGAAATACCAACAGCATTTAATTTTTTGCATAATATTGAAATAAACTGAATCTTTTTATGAGTATTAGAAAGGAATCGTTTTTGGTTTGTCGGAAGAGCCATAAATCGATCAAAAAGTACATCAGCAGAAGAAGATATTTAGTAGTGATGTTGTTCTGCCGCTTTCATATTTTTTTATAATCATCATAACCAGCAAATATTGTAATAACGTTGTGACCATAATGATTATGTACATATCAAATGTACATAATATCAAATCAATCATTATTTTCTGAACCTGGGGAGATGGATTATTTAAGAAAACCGGGCATCCACTTTTATTTCCAGCGGCAGGCTTCAAGAAAGAACGAAAGCAATCAAGATTAAACTTAGCTTCAACAGCAACTAAATTGTATTAACATCCTATATATACAAGAAAAGTCTTTTCAAAATTATTCGAATGTTTTTTTGCTACCTCAACGATAGTATCTTTAAATGAAATTGTTACAACTCGATATATTACGCGCCGACGATCCTTCGGTTTTTTCTTTTCATTTTCTTCATTCGCTTTATTTCCACAAAATAAACAAAAATTTCTTAAAGCAAAAAGTTGGCTCATCTAATCGCGCCCTAGTCCAAGGTGGGATGGACATAGAAATACATGCTTCTGCTACATCGCGTTCTCCTTCAGTTACTGCAATATTACTCTTTAGAGTGTACACTTTACGACACTGAACATGAACTGTAATAGATTGCTTATTTTCAAAACACATTCTCATCATTTCTCTCTATACTACTATCAATTAATGCCTTCATACCACATTCAATAACAATAATTGGACAATATTTGGAGCTAGTAGTTTATTACAAATGAAGCAAATTTCCGACATTTTAATGAGCGTATACAAACTAATGTTTCGATATTTTTATTTAAACAAAACAGAATAATCTCCACAGAAACGAACTGGAAGGTAAAAATATGCAATTAATCCCGGAAGAAAATTACATTTCCAAAAAGGAACCATTTGACCACGGGACGGCGCGCGCTTCTATTGCTCGGTGGGAGGAGAGGGGGGGGGAGTTGATCACAGCTTACCTCGAGTGTATTGGATAAAGTACGCCTGTACCTCACATTATTCTATTTAATTTTAGTATATGTACTTATATCAATCCCGTTCAACAGTTAACAACATGAATCACTTTCAAGAAAATGTAGATATGCAAAATATGATAATTTTTGAAATTTTTAATTTTTACAATTTTTGAAATTGCAATATCTTACGAAGGAGGTGACGAAGGTATGTGTAAAGACCATTTTTGTATAAAATCCTAAAATATTAAATTTTTATGACAATTATTTTTACGATAAAACTCACCATTTACCAGATAACAGAAAAAAGCTAATTATTTTATCTTTGATCTTTGACCTTGAATAAAATTTTTTGCTCCAGTCAGATTGACTAAGATTTTTGACATTTCATTTAAAATGATGTTCTAAACGTCTACACAAATTTCCAGCTCTTCGCTAATTTTTCCTAGGTTTCCATTATTTTTTGTCTATTTTGACTGGGCTACAATTAGCGATTTGCACAGTTTCAGTGATGACTCCTTTAATAAAATAAACATTTTACAAACAATTTACAACTAGTTAACTTCTTTTACCACAAATTTTCACTATGCAAACATTTTTCTCGATATTTTTCAATCTTTAAAATTTTGCAGCTCCCCATTTTCTGATTTTAAGAATTTTTTTTCATGTTAAATGTACAGAATTTTATATGCACCAGTTTCTAAAACATAGGATGCATTCGTAAAGTCGGAACTTGTTCAACTCATGCAGTTAGTTTTCAAACTAGCCGTTCGTAAAGTCTCTCCGTGCACTCAGTGCATTTCAAAACTGTATTCGTAAACAAAAACCAGTGCATTTAGTTTTTCAACTAAATGCAATTCCTTCTGTAGCGATGGCGGTTTTACTGCGCAAACGCATGCTCATATTTACAAATGTAAACAAAACAAATAGCAGTTTGTCATGTTAATAAGAAATATTTTGTAGAGCCTACCTCAAAGCCCAAATGACAAAACAAATATTTTATTTGAAAAATAATTAACTTTTTTCACCACTTTGTCTTATAAAATGCCTTACAAATCATTTTTTATCTAAGATATGCAGCATAATTAATCAACTATCAGTTATTATTATTGTTTCAAATAATAAAGTAATTCTTTTAATAATGATGATTATGAATCTAATGATTCAGAATTGAATAAAAGCTCATTTAATCGGCATTACATTTCGTAAAATACAGCTACTTTTGACATAAAAAGTATACTTATATGTACATATATATACAGGGTGTCCCAAAAGGTCATGTCCAAACGGAACACATGGTTGTGTCAGGTCATGAGGAAACAGAATTACATAGGAAAGGGGGGTCGGAAACGCGATCTAAACAGTGAAATTGCATCGTAACCGTCACGCAAAGAAAAGATAACAAACGGTGTAAAATATCTTTATTTTACAACAAAACAGTACCAAATAAAAAAGAAAAATGCTACAACTCATAGTAAGTGCTCATCCAAGTGCTCATCAACTGGTTCATCCTTTCTCTGCAACGTCCGCGCTTCGAATGATCCGACTGCCCGCGCTTTCGTCTGACATCGCTTATCGCCCTCTAGCGGATTACAATCGCGTTTCCGACCCCCCTTTCCTATGTAATTCTGTTTCCTAATGACCTGACACAACCATGTGTGCCGTTTGGACATGACCTTTTGGGACACCCTGTATATATATATATATATATATATATTTATCTTTATTTCAGTGTTCTGCTCATTTTATTTGTTGCCTGCACTGTATGGAATTTTTTGTAAATAAAATTAAAATTGCTCTGAAAATGAATGCTCCTAAAT
This sequence comes from Maratus speculifer, assembly GCA_964019185.1. NCBI lineage: Eukaryota > Metazoa > Arthropoda > Arachnida > Araneae > Salticidae > Maratus > Maratus speculifer. Next base: position 95,053,410 of record OZ025293.1, read on the forward strand.
TATTACAATAATTAATTGCAACATGGACTTTATAGTATCACTTAAAATTATTGTGCAGTAATGAATGTAGTGTTTTTCAACTGCAGGCAGTTTCCTAAATTTTTATTGTAAATGTGTTATTCTGAATATTATTGAATTCCATTTTGCAACATCTTTTTTAAGTGGGAGGGGGGAGGGGAGAATGGGCAATGTAGTCATACTCTTGAAATAAAGAAAAGTACTTAACTAACTATGATTTATTTAAAAACATAGTAATTTGTCATTTCTAAGATAAAGAGATGAATGAAATACTTAGCCCAGGTTGTCAATGTATACATATTAAGCTGCTGGAAGGTAGCAGAATTCTGATTAGATATGTGCCGGTTGATTTCCACATTGTTTTAAATTGTACATTATGTTATTACACAAATCCAAATGTGTAATGTCTAACCTGAGTTCATATTTTAATTGATGACTAGCACTATAAATACAATCAGTCATTATAGTGACTGGTAGCATTTTAAACCTAAATAGCTTAAGACAATATTACAATTTGATCAGGGGCGTAAACTACCCAAATCGCGTAGGGGGGTGTCGGCTCAAAATTTTCCGACTCCAAGAAGGGAAATTTCCGAGTACTATAGCCAACATGAAGACTAATATACTACATATATATATATATATATATATATATATATATATATATATCATAATTCGTACGATAATTATGACTTTGTGTATCGAGATAGTCAAATAATCTTATATTATGTTATTATTATTTTCCCCATTATTAGGCGATCTCCTGATGGAATACAATAACCGTTCCACTCGAGAGGGACACGAGTCGTGCATAATACGAATAAGCAGTCAAAGGGCTTTCCAGCAATATATTACATGAAAGGTATCGGCTAAAATTAGAAAAGTGGTTGCCCGTGAGGGCAAAATAGGAATCCAACGATATATCACAAGAGAGATGTATTCCAAATTTAGGAAATTATCCTCCCTCCCAGAATAGACCCTTCCCCTAACTATAAAAATTTCATATATTATAAGTAATATTTATCGGAGGGCCCCCCCCACCCCCCCAAAAAAATCCGGTCTAAAATGATAAAACATTACAATTTCAAATAAGATCGAAAATTGTCCCCAATAGAGGATAAGAGGAGGCGGGGGGAGAGGGAGAAAGATTTATTATATGAAAGAGTGATTTGAGGGTTTTCCTATGATATGGCCAAAAAAGTATGGAATTTTTCCACCCCCATTTAAACTCCTCGGGGGTGGAAATTTAAAATATCGCTGAAACATGTATTTAATTAGCTTTTAAAAAATTTATTTTCTGCTGTTTCACGTTCTTATTTGAAAAGACTGATGAGATGTGCCAAATGTTCTAAATTTTTCGACTCCCCTCTTTTAACCCCTTATGTTGAGATTTCTAAAATCACTGGATTATGTGTTTAATAATTTTTTTAGTAGATTTATTTTCTGGAATTTTACGCCCTACCTTAAATGTTTGCTGAGATATGGCAATTTGTTCCAGAATTTTTTACCTCCCCCGCTTGTCCCTCTTAAGGGGGGTAATTTCAAAATTTCCATCTTAGTGCATGCTTACATCATAAGAAGTACTTTCTCTCCAATTTTCATGGTTCTAGATTCAGTAGTTTGGGATGTGTGTTGATTATCACTCTGTCAGGACAAACTATTTTATATATTTATAGCTCCCTCTACTAGCATTAGATAAAATATATAATTAGATACATCATATAAGTATATTAGATGCAATATATAGATAAATAACAAATAAATTATTAAAGCAGAGTATGTAAATTTTTAGGAGCGAATTCAAAGGGTTTTCAAAATATACTCAAATTTTTCAATAAATAAGGCAATTGTACATAGTTTTTCTGACTCCTTGAGAAAACATGCGCAAAGTACCAAACAAATAAACGAAATGCATAAGCCAAAAGTAAAATTCTGGTTCCTTTTTCATCTACCCCCTCCCGCCCCCACACACGCACACACAGGCACAAAAAATGTACCAGTAAAGTTGAAATGCCTTTTTAAAATTTCAAATTGCAAGGGGTTTAAAGATCCATTTAATCATCAATTAGCTTTAAACAGTCAAAAGTTGCGCTGTTTTATCCTCCACCAAGGCTAAAAGTATTTTCAAGTTTCAAATGATTAAATTTTGATTCTTATCTATACACACACACACAAAAGCATCTATCCATAAAATAATAAACAAAATATTGTTATGCAGGGAGACAAAATTATTTTTACTTGTACTATAACAAAGTTTTAAAAATATAGAATATTTTACATACATTGACATTTGAACTTCAAAAAATAAATGAACTTTCTTAGTTGTTGAACCTTGAGATAATAAAAATGAAAAGCCATGTAGGCAAAAATTTCTTAAAATACTACATTACTCTTAAATAACGATGAAATAAAATTGATAAAATATAAAAAGATCTATAATACAATTTTAACTTCGTGTATAATACTAAATACATTGACTTGCAATTGCAAATTGTAAAATGGTTGGCAAAAAAGAAGGCAAATATATTGAAAGAAAAAAATGTAGTTAAAAATGATAATAATTTCATGAAATTTAAATAACAACTAGCTTGTCATCTCCAGTTTGTAACAAAACTAGCAAATAGTTAGGGAATTGTGATGCTAACTGTTAAAAACATTTATATATATCGAATAACAGTACATTTTTACAAGTTATTAAATAATTTATCTGCCCCCTCAAAAAAAAATAATTAAATAAATAATAAATAAATAAAATAAAATAATTCATTTTTAAATATGAAAACAATTCGGTTATTTACACATTTTACATATCTAAAATTTTCTGTAATAAAATAGCTAGCTTACTTCAAAAGGATTTTTTAGAGCTCCAACAATGCAAAACGGTATATGTATATCAGCTGAAATTTTATCAGCATGCTTTTGTTTATTAAATGTGTTCCTGTAATCACTATCGAAAATACACTATATTGCCATTGATTATTGGACACTTGCGATTTTAGACATTTTACTAAATATCTAGAAACATACATGAGGAATCATCTCGAAACTCTTAGTGTATAAAAATAATAGTATACGCCATACATCGCCGTGAATATTTTTTACCGAAAGTCCATAGGGGATCGTCAACAAATTAAAAAAGAATGAATATCTTTTGAATAACCCTGTCAAAACTAATGTAGCAAAAGCGCACAAACTCTAGATTATGATTGAATTCCTTATTGTAATACACTGTGTTCATTTTTATGCAAATAGCATGCATACTCGCAGAGTAATTAAGGTTTTTATAAAAATGGTCCCAAATTTTTCCAAGTTTTTTCCTTATAATTTTCAGAGTTCTTAATAGAAAATAATATTTTTTTCAGAAAATAGGACAAACAACATTGCAGACAGTACCCTGTAATCAGAATTAAAAAATAATAAAAATTGTATGAAAAATGAGTAGGTTTACTAAATAATTTTTTACTGCACATGTGTCAAAGATATCAAAATTTCATTTGCATATTATGTTAGCTAAATGTATAGAGCAACTTTTGTAAAAGTCTTAAAATCATAGCTTGAAAATTCTGAAAGTAATCGTCTATAGAAAAGGACAAAATCCGTTGTTTTCAAAATGAAGCAAAAAAAATGAGGGATTTTATCCAAATGTAGTAGTACATCCCGTATTGTGTATTCTATATTGACACTAATCAATGAATATATGGATACAACCCCTCTTGCTTTTGCTTCATTTTGAGAATAACGGACTTTCAACTAATTCAATTGACGATTATTTTCAGAATTTTCAAGTTATGATTTTGTAACTTTCACAAAAGTTGCTCTATACATTTAACTAACATAATATGCAAATGAAATTTTGATATTGTTGACGCATGCGCAGTAAAAAATTATTTAGTAAACCTACTCATTTTGTACAAAATTTTCATTATTTTTTAATTCTGATTACAAGGTACTGTGTGCAATGTTGTTTGTCATATTTTCTGAAAAAAATATTATTTTATATTAAGAACTTTGAAAATTATAAGGAAAAAACTTGGAAAAATTTGGGACCATTTTTATAAAAACCTTAATTACTCTGCGAGTATGCATGCTATTTGCATAAAAATGAACAAGGCGTATTACAATAAGGCATTCAATCATAATCTAGAGTTTGAGCGCTTTTGCTACATTAGTTTTGACAGGGTTATTCAAAAGATATTCATTCTTTTTTAATTTGTTGACGGTCCCCTATGGAGTTTCGGTAAAAAATATTCACGGCGATGTATGGCGTATACTATTATATTTATACACTAGGAGTACACCTCATGTATTTTTCTAGATATTTATTAAAATGTCTAAAATCGCAAGTGTCCAATAATCAATGGCAATATAGTGTATAATTACATAACCCACATTGCACTTTTTGTCTCTTACTTTAGGTGGGGGCATAACTGATTAAAAAAAATTGAACTAGTAACTATATACCAAAATATTCTCCCATCAACACTTTTTAATTGAATGATTTCGTACTATGAGCCAGAATACTAATGGTTTAAACAAAGAGTTAACGCAGGCGCAGTTTGTTTTGTAACTGACACATAGGGCGGGAGGTGCAACGTCCAATCATTTAGGTGCCCAAGCTTTACGTTGAAGAGAAAACAATGTTTTATCTTTCTATTTTTTAGCATTCAGTTAAAATCTCTTTAGCTTTTTTTTTTTTTTTTTTTTAAGTAAAATTGAAATCTGTTTGCTTGGGGAATATTTCAGAGACAAAAAATTGTCAAAAATACGGGATTTCTTAATATAAGTTTTAATTCTTTCTAACGACAAACTTAAAAGCAGTGTAACAATTTGGTGTTACAACTCATTTTTCTGACTAAACAAAATGTGATAGTAATAATAAAAATATTAGAAAAATTTAATACAATTGACTGAGGAAAAAGCTAACGAAAGTATTACTTCTGAGAGAAGTCAACTCATATAGGATGTAAAATAACCAGAATATTTCGAGATGAAAATTCAAAGTATTTGGGTATTTTCAATTTTCATTCTGTATCATATAAATTTCTTAAACAATCTTTTAAATAAATCAAAAATTACGTAAAAAAGTAAGTATAAACAATTTCGCCTTTACTATTACTATTTTTTTAATAAAATAAAAAGAAAACACAAATTTAGATAGTAGGAAAAAATGAGACTATAATTATTTTCAATTAAAGGTAAAATTTGAATAGAATGGAAAATATCCAGATTTTGATATGAAAAAATACCAAATATTTGTATTTCTATAAATGAATTTTCATCGTATACCACCTAAATTTCGTGATACATATTTCTAATTAAAGTTTAGATTAAAAAAATAGAAGTTTCTTCACTTCGATCAGTATATCTTAAAATTTCGAGATTAAACTAAAAACTTTCGAACCGTAAAAAAAAATACAAGTAGATTTCGATATATCCATATCCAAGAAGACACAGAAAAAAAATCGGAATATCAAGGTTTTACTCAAATATCACTGTTATAATTAACGGTATAACTTAAACATTACTAGAAAATGTACAAGAATATTTTTTTTTTCGTCATATCGAAGTTTCCGAGAACACAATATTTGACAAATCAACATTTTTCTGAATAGTTTTATCAGAAAAATAAATTCCTATATATTAATAAGTTATATTGATTAATTACTAAATTAAAGTAAATAGTAAATTAGCAATTATTTAAATTAATTAATAATAGTTCCGGCTAAGAATAAATTTGTTTTCTTCATGCTAAATTGTTTTTTTTTTTTTTTTTCTTATCAGAAACTACAAGCGGAAATAAATCCGACTGAGAATAAAATTTTATAGGTTTTCTTCGATCTAACTTAATTAAAAACTACAAAAATATTTCTCCAATTCATAAATATTTATAGATTAATACTCTTTTTTTCTGCTAATTTACTTTTTTCCGATCGAACAAGAATTTTTCCGACTGACTTTTCCGTTTTTCCAATTTATTAATCTTTATAGGTTAATACGTAATATTTTTTCCGACTAAAGATGCCTTTACCGGTGGAAAAGAAAACTTCCGGTTGATATTTTCGTTTTTCCAATTTATAATTTTTTTTATAGATAAATGCCATTTTTTCCGATTTAAAAATTTACAAGTATTTATAGGTTAATACGTAATACTATTTTTTCCGACTAAACATGCCTTTCCGGATTGAAACGGAAAATTTCCCGATGATATTTTCGTTTTTCTAATTTATAAGTTTTTATAGGCTAATACCATTTTTTCCGATCGAACAAGAATTTTTCCGATTGACTTATTCGTTTTTCCAATTTATAAATTTTTATAGGATAATACTATTTTTTCCGACTGAACATGCCTTTACCGATGGAACGGGAAATTTTACGAATGATACTTTCGTTTTTCCAATTCATAAGTTTTTTTAGGTTAATACCATTTTTTTCCGATTAAACAAGAATTCCGACTGATTTTTCCTTTTTCCAATTTGTAAGTTTTTAGGTAATACTATTTTTTCCGACTAAATACGCTTTTTCGGCTCGAACGGGAAAATTTCCGAATGATTTTCCAGTTTACAAGTTTTTATAAGTTAAGAAAATTTTTTCCGATCAAACAAGAATTTTTCCGACTGATTTTTCCTTTTTCCAATTTGTAAGTTTTTATAGGATAATACGTAATACTATTTTTTCCGACTAAACACGCTTTTTCGGATGGAACGGGAAAATTTCCGAATGATTTTCCAGTTTATAAGTTTTTATAAGTTAAGAACATTTTTTCCGATCAAACAAGAATTTTTCCGACTGATTTTTCCTTTTTCCAATTTGTAAATTTTTATAGGATAATACGTAATACTATTGTTCCCGACTAAACACGCTTTTCCGGATGGAACAGGAAAATTTCCGAATGATTTTCCAGTAAATACGTTTTTATAGGTTAAGAACATTTTTTCCGATCAAACAAGAATTTTTCCGACTGATTTTTCTGTTTTTCCAATTTATAAGTTTTTATAGGATAATACGTAATGCTATTTTTTCCAACTAAATACGCCTTTTCCGATGAACGGGAAATTTTCCGAATGCTTTTCCAGTTTATAAGATTTTATTGGTTAATACCATTTTTTCCGACTAAACATACTTTTTCCGATAGATCTGGGAATTTTCCGACAGATTTCTCCTATGGGGGGGGTGTTGCACCCCCCCAAACCCCCCCGGGATTTACGGCCCTGAATTTGATTGATGCCTAGACTACTGACACACACTGAGAACTTGCTTTACCACATTATTGCTACAATGTATTAATATAGTGAATGGGATTTTATTTACTTTTTACCAGCAAAAAGAAAGGTAATCCCAGTAAAATATAAAAATTGTACATTTTACTTTATGATTCCACATCAGGAGTTGGTGTGATTTTATTTTTCCTGTAAATGCTTTATTTATAAAAAAAAAAAAAAAAAAAAGTTTTGTGAAAAAATTTATAATGAAAACCGAAATCCATTTTTTAATCCTATATATATATATAATTTTTTTTTTCAAATTGCTAATATTTATCTATCCTGTGAGTTTGTTTTGTTTTCAAATTAAACAATTTAAATCCTAACAAATTATTTAAAAATATGAAGAATTTGTCTTTGTCAAGAAAAATTTCATAGGATTCCAGTTACTGTGTCCAGTCAACATAAAAGTACCAAAAATATTGCAAGTTTGAACAATTGGATCAAAAATCAGCAAGGTTTATATTACTCAATTTAATTTTTTGGTTAACCAGGCACCAGTATTAAATATATATGTATATGTGAATATATATACATGTGTGTGTTTATGACAGCCAATTATAATTGGCTGTCATAAATTGTGTTGATAATTATCAACATGAGGGATATAGGGTCTAAGGGAGGGGGATGCCCTCCAGGGGAGCCTTTCTAAAGGAACCTAACCCATATTTAATGCAAGGAAATCCAAGACTCGAAACCATGAAAACTTCAAATGATTGGGTTAGAATATAACACCCTCCAGACAACCAGTTTCGAGAGCAGACCTTCTCAGTCATTCGTGGAGCACATGCATGTGCATAAAAATTCTGTTAAAATACATTAACTTGATGTATCCCTGATTATGAAAAATTACATCACAAAAGGCCAGATAATATTAATACTAAACACTTTTCTATTGAAAAATATATTTACAAGTGAATATTAAAATATTAAGAAAATATTAAAACAAATTATCATGTGCAAAAAAATTATTCAGTGGGGGGAAATTAGAAGGTTACTTCAGTCAACTGAACGCAAATGCTAATTCAGTGGAATTTTTTTTTTTTTTTTTTACAGATATCTCATTTGTATTTTAGTATTTTTAAACAATTATTTTTCAGTGACTAGCTGAGATTAATCTGTAGAAAGGGCATTTTTACTTTTTCATCTTGTTTACAGATATTTTTAATTAGGACACTTTCATTTTCAGCAGAGCCGTGTAAAGGGGGCAGCCATCCTGGACGCAAAAATTTAGGGGGCACCAAATTTATGCTACCAACGTCATTTTTGGCCTGTCACTAGAAAAAATTGGGAGTTGGGGGTGCCAAATTGCCCTGGGCGCAGTTTTCCCTTCACACACTCTTGATTTTCAGAACCGGTTTCAAAGGTAAAAGCATCCTCTTGAAAAAAATCTGCAAACACATTCAAAAAAGTAAATAAAGGCAGATGTAGAGATCATTCTCAGCTAGCCATTGCAAAAAATTAAAATGCACACGAGATACCTTAAAAAATATTCTTCATAAGATTAGCATTAATGAGTGAATCTTTCCAGGTGACTGAAGTAGCTCCTTAAGTCATATTTAAACAAATCTTTAAAATGTCATATTTACAAATACTTTCGTTTACATCTAACAGAAAACTTCATTATAAAAGTCCAAGAAGCAGTGACATTTTTTATTTACCTATTTTACACAAGTTGATTTACAAATGTATTTTAGATTTAATTAGTCACAACAACAGCAAATGTTATATTGGAAACCTGAAAATCGCCCAGTCAAATAGAAATGAATAGTAAATACATTACAAAAGAGTGATACTACTACTACTACTAATATTATTTAGTCTTTTATAATTGGGTAATCTCTATAAAGCAAAGCAATTTTATTTCTAATTATTTTAAATATGTTAATAAATTGACAGATAAAAGTAGAAATTGTGAAATTTTTTTAAAAAGACTTTATTAAATATTGGATTCGGCCAAATATTTTGATATTCGGTAACATGGCCAAATACCGAATAGATACTGAATATTCAGTACATCCCTATCTGAAATCTTTATAAACAAATCTTTTGATTACTAATAATAAACATTTGCGTATAGTTTGGTCAATATAATATTATTTTCCACAGTGTTTTGAATAATAAATTTCAAATACTTCCTGGATTTTTTTTTTTTTTTTTTTTTTGAGTGCTAATTTGAAGTCAACATTTTTGGTCATTAAATTCAGCAGACATAAAAAAAAGATTATTATTATTAAAATGCTACAACTAGCACCCAATCTTTGAATGCTCTCTTATTCGACTTTATATTTTGATTTTAATTTTTCAAGATAATCTCCCCAATCAAGAAAAATTTCTGTAATAGCTTGAGCAAAATCTTAAAGATCATCATGTTATGTTATTAATTGCATAAATAATCTGCACTTTAAAAAAAAAATTAAATTATTTTATACTACATATTGAATATTTTTTATCTATTTTACTTTTGAAAAATTCACATGTTTGAAGCTTTTTCTTTAGAGCAATAGATATGTTCACTAATGCATACTGATTTTAATCCTATACATAAAAAAATGACCTAAATCTACTATATCTAATGCTTATTGCTGAAATAAAGTGTTTAAAGTAGAAATTATTTATGTATCCAATAATTTGGAACATGTAAATTATAAAGAAAAAAGAGAAAATGTCATTAGATTTTTTCTAAAAACATCAATTGGTTTTTTGAGAAACAGTTTAAACTATGCTTAAAACCAGTTGGTTCAAACTGTGCCAACTCTGGTTTCATTGAAGAGAAATCAATAAAAAATATCTTATTATATGCAATATACTGTAATACCTACCAAATACCATTTAAGAAAGATAATTATTATTTGATTGGTTTATTTTATGTCGGTTGATTATCTATTCGAAGGATATAGGCCCAGGGAGGGAGTGCCCTTTGTGGGAGTCTTTCTAAGGAAACCTAACCCGTATTTATGCAAGATTCAAAGAAAACCACGAAAACTCCAAACGGTTAGGCCAATGGCTGCGATTGGGTTCGAACCCAGCACCTGCCGTATACCAGTTAAGAGCAGGTCAGAACCTCTCAACCCCTGGTGGGACCAACTTCTATTTGAAATTATTTAATAACAGCTTTTTGTTACAGAATGTATTCAACAGTAATATTGTCTACTTGTAGTTGACCCTTGAAAGGTAAGGAAAAAGCAAAACTCCTTTTGAAAAAAAAAAAAAAAAAAAAAACTTTTTTCTACTAATAGATTAGGAGATGGCAGCACAGATGATCACCTCATCCAGTTCACGGATGAAAATCTAGAATTAATTAAATCTCAATTTCCATATTAAAATGCAATCGGTCTGCCAAGTCATATCTTGGTGGAAAACATCTAAAATCCTGATTTTAGTGGTTGACTCATAAGTTTAATATTATATTTTCCTGCTCCCAATCCTCATGTTTTCATACTTTGGGTACAGGAAAGCACAGTGGTAAACATACAAGACAATTGCTAAAATTGAGTTTTTAGGTTTTTCCCACCAAGATAGGACTTGGTAGACTAATTGTGTTTTAATATGCAAATCAATATTTAACTAATCTTAGATTTTCACTCATGAACTCAACAAGATTGTCTGTGCTGCTGCCTCCCAGTCTATAATAAACACAAGTATAATTTCAAACTTACTTTGTACATAGTTTATCTAACAGTCGATTATATGAGCATATGGCATAACAATAGAAATGCCAAATGTTGGGGTATTCCATGTTTTGGAATGAAATGATTTTATAATCATTTAACAGCTTTAATAACAACTTTGTATTTTCATAAAAACAGGCAAAAGACTGAAAAAATATGACAATTTATCTAGAAAATAGCTTTGAAAAAAAATAGGAAATTTTGATTGAATCAAAATTCTAACAATATCTAAAGATGGACTACTTCTGCCCATTGAGATATCTTACAATATCATGTACTACCTTCCCCACCCCTAAAATGATAACACACATCCCCTTATTCATGTAGCCTTTTATTTTTTTCATGGATAAATATAATGGAGGGAGGGAATTACAAGGAGAGATTTTTTCCCTTTTTTTAATGTTACCTTATCATTTTTGGATCATTTAGATTTTTTTTTTTTTTTTTTTAAACAACTGAAAGTTAGAGCAATTACAATTTATAGAATTACACATAAACAACTATATCTTTGGATCATTTAGAGATTTTTTTTATAAAACAATCGAAAGTTACAGTAATTACAATTTATAGAATTACACAAACAACTATATCTTGTACTTTAATTAATGCAACCCACCCAAAATTTATACAAGTACATATAATCATTGTAAGAGGCAACTTTATCAGTTTTTTACTCAAATTTTATGATAAAGTAAAACATTTAAGCGACATGTAAATTGAGATTTTAATTATTGTAGTCTTTTTTTTTTTCCTCAGGTAAGCAAAATTTGATAATATAATCTAATAAATTTTTCTGAATAGTCTTTTGTTGCCTTATTGAATCTTTGAAAATTTGCGATTAGATAAGACAAAAATTTCTTTCAAATTTACTGCTCTTTAAATTTCTTGCATGATAAAGAGTACACATTTTAATTCTTGAAACCTGTCTAAATCTTTTACGAGTATAAATAACTGATGAAATATCACTGAAAAACTGGTGATAAATCGCAATTAAATATAAAACAAAAGCACATGCAAAAAGTCACAAATGAACATTCAAAAATCATGGTCACAAAGTTCATTTTGATTGTGTCTCATTACAGACATATGTTTACACTGGCTGATGATGGGCTGCTTAAGTTTCCAGCCTGAAACCCATCCTATGTGTGGATTGTTTTATGGTGATTAAAAAGAGGTTTTATTATTTTATGTACAATCATTATCAATGTTCTCACTGACATTTGACCAACGTTCGTAATTTGGCTAATTAAAAATAAACATTCGCCAAATGAAAACAAGTATTAGCAAAATAGATTCGCATGTAGCACAAAAACAGTTATCTTTAATTCTTTAATGTACCCTGTTTTTTTTTTTTCAATGTGTTTAAAACAAAAAAAAAAAAAATGTTAAAAAAACCAAAGTTTTTATAACTGCGACAGCGATTGTTATTAATCTCTACAAATATATTAAAAATATGTATGAAAAACAAAAAAGAAAAGAAAGAAAAAGCAAAAATTGAGCATTAGCAATTTGGCAAATCTAATCGCTTGTTTACTCGCCAAATGAAGAAATTAGTCGCAATTTGGCTCAATGGCGAACAACAGCGAGAACACTGATCATTATAAACAGGGACTTTATTATTTATGGAAGTTTCCTAACTTTTAGCATAAAATTAAAATAGGACCCATCATGTTGAAAATACTTATACATGCAAAAACAAAAATCAGTATTGAAAGTTTTAAATACTATACAAATATGTTCTTAAAAAAATCGACTTGAAGACATAATAATATTATACAGTTAAAAATATATAAATACTTCTGTCATTACCTTTAATATGGCAACTCTAGAATATTAACCATTGATGAAATTCCTGTAATTAAAATGAAAAAAGCAAAAAATAAATAAGAATTACTATAATTAAAAACATTAATCAAAAACTTACCATGAATTAGAATTGAAATAGAATGTAATTTCATTATCTTCTATCCTTCACCATTCTAAACTTAGCAGAAAATTCATCTTTTTTTTTTTTCCATTTCCATAGCTAAAATCTAATATACAGAAGTAGGAGTAATTGAGAAAGTATTGTCAATGGTATGATGTGAATTAACAAACCATACAGCATAGACAATACACATTCAATAAATATGCTGAGACTTGTTGATGATAGTGATGAGCAGAGAATGTCACTAAAATGAAGGAAAAAAAACAAACACATTTTATAAATTTGAAAGAACACAGAAAGAGATTTAATAAAATGTAGGGTTTAGGTATTAAAAATATACTTTATATTTACTTTTAAAAAGACGTTGAAATACCATAAAATTAATTATGTGATTTTTTTCCTTTTTTCTGCATTAACAATTATTGACAAAATAATAAAGACTAAAAAGAAATCGAAAAATCAAAATTTGAAAATTCTTGTTTATAATTTTAAAATCGATGCTTTCTCATTGAAGAAATAAAGTGTAGTATGTTACAAATTCAATGGATTTCAGATTCATTAGTAGGATATATTAAGAGAATACCAAACAATTTTAAAACAAAGTTAGGATATCTTTAATTCTGATAAAAGTTACAGGATTAATGGATAAATTCTAGTGAATTAAAACTTAAGTGCCTATCTTACTGGAATAGCACATGAAAACATTGTTCAATTAGTAACAAACCATGCACGAAAATACATACAAGTTCTTAGAAAAAATCAGATAAAAAGAAGCTATACATATTTAAAATGAAAATTCCATGAGGATTTGCAACTTTGTAGGTTATAAATCTTCATAGAATTTTCAGCATGAATCCAAGAACAAAAAGAATCTGTGGGTGAGATGCAATAGGAAAAAAAGAAAAAATTCTAGAATAGCAGTTTTTTTGGATGACTATGTTCATAAGTAAATCTCTGTAAAGTGACATATTTTGCAATTAAATATTTTTTGGGGATATTTTAGTACTTTTATTCTTTGTACTGTTAACTTTCAATAAAATAGTTTTGAGAACAGTACATTACATCATTATAGCAGCACATTAATCTTTATTATTCGAAACGAAATCCATGAAATACGAACTATATAAGTATTGTTTTAATATTAATAAAATACATCCCAACGATTACCAAAGACAGATAGATATGTACAAGATTTTTACAAAATGAAAAGACATTAATAAAACCTACCATCTTCTTTCAATCCTAAAAAATAGATTCTGCTTGAATCAACAGAGAGCAATTCGAAATAAAAATAACTGTAAAATGAAATTTTATTTTTAATGTTACATTTCTTCACCGCCATTGTTTGGCAAAATACTCTTTTCTGATTGGCTGTGCTTAGGTAATTTCTGCTTAGGTTTCAACACGAATCGAACCTAAAAAATCGCGTTCTAACCTATGGTTCTAACTACCTAAAATCTTGTGCTTAGGTAAAGAGTTGGGAAAGTTAGCGCTTGGGTAACGCACCTATAGAGTATTTACATACAAGATGGGACATTTACACCGACAAGGGACGAAAATTAACAAGCTTTCAGAATTTATCTATGTTAAAGAAATATGTTTACGCTCTATGTTTTGAATATCTATTCTTTGTTAAAACGAAGCGGTGGCAGATTGGGAATTAAAACGGCCTATAGAGGCGCTGCTAGCAGCCTTCGGTACAGGAAAATTGTATCTTTAATTAATGCTAAAGTGCCACTGAAATGAATCTTTATTGTAAATAAGTTTGAAAGCATTATACATTCAAATTATGATAAATATTAATTTTTCATATAACTCAGAACACAAATATGACAAGAAATCAAAAATTGAGCGAAAAGAATAATCATTCTGAATCAGAGGTGTAGTCATAAAAATAACAGAAGATCGAGGATAAACGTTCTAAACAAAGGGTATATCCAATGACCTAAGATACCTAGACACCACATCGGCAATCTTTTCTTAGGCCGACATCTTTGCCTTCCGTCACGTGACGCAGGGCAGATTTAGCGCGCCAAACCGGTTTTTCTCTCGCCGAAACTCATATTGTTATGTTTGTTATAAGGTGACCGCACTTCTGCTTTTCTCTTTGTGAAATCTGAACGATGCCAATAAAGCGATCACCGCCAAAGATGGTGGATTCGAAACCATGCTGTTTTGAAAACAATGGGATGTGGCGTCTACGTATATTAGAAAGTCGATGGGTATATCTTAGAGTGTGTATACAATAGCTTTCTTGAGAAACAGAGGGTATACGGTGTGTTTCTTTAAAAAATCCAAAAGGTGTACGGCGTATATCCTCCTTGACACCCCTCTCGGCACTATCCTCATGGAGATAGAATAGTAGAAGGAGAACAGAGAAGATAGGCTTTTCCCAACAGAACTTAGCCCCAAAATATTGCCCGGTGCGCATATAAGCAACCTTTACATGGATACGGACATGGGAAAAAATATTGTGCTGTGATTGGCTAATATTATGGAACAAAATCATGCGTCACGAGCACGTTATTCGCCGTAGTGCAGGAGAGAGAGAACAACAAACTGGCATGGCTTTATGATGTCCGATATCATAGACTTCTAATCACAAGATATTTATTTATACAAATGTGAATTTTCAAAGACAAAAAAATATAAAGTTTTGGACGAGTATTCATTTTTGTTCATCGAAACATCGCCCGATTAAATGATTCAAAATGAAATCTTTAGAAATTAAACATTAATTAGATGAACATTTAAAATTCTTTATCTGCATATTTACAACGCAGCTGCAACAATATGGAATTATTGTTTTACGAAACTAAGTTTATTCAATTTAAATCTATGTAAAAAAAAAAATATCCAGTTAGAATGTGCTTGAAGGCTGCAATCTGCAAAGTTCGTTTGTCTCCAAGTGCATGCTTACCAGTTCAATGGTTAAAATATCCAATTTTACATAAAAATATACGATTTCACATAAATACAATCATTCTGCTATCTTCAAGAAATATTATGTTATTTTCTTAGGTAAACTAATTTTAATTGTTCTTATTTTTGTATTACTATAATCTTTTGTGATTCGCACATTCGCGTAACCATTGCTTATTTGTGTAAAATTATACTGGATGCATATTTTTTTAGACAGCCACATCTGTGAGCCATAAACTTACGATAAAAAATGAAAAAAAAAATTCATATTTTTGCACAAAATACCTTCTTGCATGAAGTTATACCTTATTTAAACTTTGGAATTTTAAATAAATTGAAACATATCTATTTATCTATAAAAATTGTAAAAAATTAAATAAGAAGAAATTTCACTAAATTATTTCTACGACGTAGTCTTATCTATCACACCGATCCGAAGAACAACTTTTCTACAACAAATATCAACAAAACAAACGCTTTTTCATTTCAGGTTAAAAGGGTGAAAGACAACGCCCATTAAATTTCCGTTAAACAGACGGTAGAACCAACCAGCCAATCACAGAGCAGAATTCTTTCAAATGTCCCTATCAATGTAAAGGTTGCTAATATGCGCCCGGTGCATGGCGTGGCGCTAGTGCACTGACTTTCGATCACATGACCTGTTGTCGGCTAGTCTCTCGACTAGTCTGCTAGCAGGATACAGCATGTAGTAGAAGGAGAACAAAGACAGTGCTTCCATTTTCGCCCCTAGAGTCTTTCCGAGTCTGGCTGGCATTTGCGGCGGTTTGGGAGAAGATGATATCTGGCGCAAAGCGCGTATATAAGAGAGCGAAGACACTCCCCCATTAAGGGATGCCGCCAAGTAACGCCACTAGCGGCCGCGATGTAAACTAGAATTTTCGGCAGTGAGCGGGGCACTCCACGAGTAGTTTTTGGTTTTGCTTTCACGGACTGGAATTTTTACTTATTTCGCATCAATACAAGAGTAGCGAGAAGTTTCGTATCCTGTTATGAAATTCAGATTAAGGAAATATTTATATTTTTAATAATACCCGATTCATTATGTATTTCTTTCTCTTTTTGGTATTTATTTTCTATTTACTTATTTATAATGGCGTGAAGAATATGAATATTTCAGACATCCATTTCTGAAACAGAGGCGATATTACTTAATACGTTCGACAATTTGTTTTAATGGGATACTTAATATATGGGATTAATATTAATAACATAATTTTTTCATTAAAAAAAATATTTAAAGGCCATTTTAAATTATGAGAAGTAAACAGAAAATACTATTAAATGAAATACATAATCTGACCACTTAAAAAAGAAATATATATATTTCAACAAAAATTGAAAGCTGATTGTTGTTACTGTTATACAGCCATGAAATAAATGAAAATATGATCAGTTGGTTTTCTTTAACAGTTACGGCAAGTGTTTATGTTTTTTCAAATAAATGGCATATAAAAAATTTTTTATTACAAAAAAGCAAAAATTCTTTTCTTTTTAAAATATGGATTTTTTTTCATTACTTTCCTGAAAAAACTTATACTCTGATTTTAGTTTTATGAAATTTGTAAAACAAAGATTTTACTGCACACAATTTTTTGAGGGAAAGAAAATAAATAAAAAAATGCTACACAAAAAAGAATTTATTACACAATAAGTGGCATTTAAAGTTGAATTTAGTTTTTTTTTCAAATTTTTAAAGTTTTTTTTAATTTACTTTCTGTTGCAAAAATACTTAATTTCTTAAAATGTTTTTATTAAAAAATAAATGGAATAAATGAAATTTACAACTTTTATTTTATACAAAAATGAAAAGTATAGATTAAAATTAATTTAAATAATATTCTGTAGCATGTTTATCAACACACGAAAATTGATTCTTAAAAAATATTTTATATACATTTAATTGTTGATAAATTTGTTATAAACCTAATATTAAACCTATGGCATGATATCTAACCCCAGCATAGGGGAAATTGATTTATAATGGGCACTATTTCAATTTTGGTTCCAGATGAATTTTATAAAAGGTAGTTTCATTTTGGAAACATGTTTTGATGTTGAAAATATTGTCTAAACGATTGAAATTCAAAAAGAACTAGCCAGAGATTTAACATTAGTTTGTGAACATCTCTGTCTGACTAGAGTTTCCTTAAAAACAAACAGACTAAATATTTTATATTCCTATTTCTGCAAAGAACTAATCCCATAAAGGCTGAATGCTTCTATTAGTAAATTATATATCTAAACGATTATACATATTTTTATTGTAATGTTACAATTTAAGTCTACTGAAATGATTTTAAATATGTATTTTTAATTCTGTTGGTACTGATATCAGAACTGAATATCAAAAAATAAAATACTTTTACGAATTAAAATTAAATCGTTCTCATAACATTAAAAATGCACTATCAACCAATATGTCAAAACACAGAACGATGAAATGCTTTCATGATTACAAAACTTCATAATAGGCTAGGAGAGTATTGCATAGACAACAACCTCATCACAGTAGAAACTCCGGAATTAGTTAAAACTCTTATTAACTTATTAAACATATATGCCGAGTCATATCTTGGTGGTAAACACCTGAAAACTATTTTAGTGGTTGACTCATAGATTTATCATTGTGCTTTTCTGCACCAAAAAGTGTGAAAACAAAGGACTGGGAGCAGAAAAACATAATGGTAAATTTATGAGTCAATGGCTAAAACAAGGTTCTCAACCATGATATGACTTGGCAGACCAATTCCGTTTTATTATGCAAATCAAATTACTAACACAGGAATTTTAGACATGAATCCTACATGGCGATTATGTGTGTTGACTGATCTACTTTTAAACTCACCATCGAGTTGGATTTTTAGAATTTCTTTTTAAAAGAAGGTTTTGCATGGATGGAAAGTCACCTAAAATCTTAGATTTGCCACCTATTTTAATAAAGCAAAAAGACATTGCCACAAAAATTTTGAACTTGAGATATCATGAAATTAAAGTTTAAATAACAATTCCTGAAAAAAAAAAATAAAGTATTGTGATGAAAGTAATTCTGTTAAAAACCTATACCAGCTCCTCCCTCCCAATGCTTTTCCAAGAATTACCATTTCTGTTACTGTCACAATTGATAACCACAACTTATTAACATTATTGATGTGATTAATATCACAAGTTATCAACTATTATAGTGTTATTAACTGAAAACCATTCATTCTTATCTCCTAAAAAGAAAACCATGGAAGTTCTTTAGTAAAACTTTCGCAAATTTTAACCATCATCTTCTTTTGTTATATTCACTTCAAAATAATAGTAATAATACCGACATATGGAGACAGATAATTAAAACAGTATGTTTATGTATTTATTTATTCATCAACATAAACACATATTATATAATATATACACATATATTATATAAAAGTATAAAATAGTATATGAAAATATTTTTTTAAGAATTGGTTTAATGCTAGTTTCCATTATAGACAGGTTCCATTATCTCATCTTTTAGTGGTTTTAGTAAGCAGTGTAAACATGTATTCAGTGTTGCCAATGGGCTACTTTTTTAAAATTCACATTTCTCGATTGGTCCTACTTTTTTGAAACGGTAAATTACCTTTTGTTTTCGTCTTAAATGTCATGTCATTGAATAAGGCACAATTTATCATTTGTAAAAAGTGGTGCCAATCAAGAATCTGGATTTAAAAAAAGTAGCCCATCTGGCAACACTGTATGTATTTAAAATATTCAATTATTATTTTTTTCATCAATGTCCATCTCGGCTTATACACAGAAATATATGATGTGTATATATATATGTATTGTAAAAAGAAATGTTTGTCACTTATTACATGAACAAAAACATTTCATTTTATTATAAAAACACCAACATAAACTATAATTTTAACACATAAGTATTTAATGATAGATTTGGCACTTGTACAGAATTAGATGCATACAATAAGATAAGATAAAGCAAATTGATTACACAGTTAGTATGTTTTTTTCAAAGTGAAAATCAACCATAAAAAATGAGCAATTTAAAAAAATTAAAGGAAACTAATAAATTATTTAAAAATAAATTGAACTAAGACAATGCAAGGAATTAATTTACACCAGTGAATAGCTTTCATCCCTTAAAGCATAAAAATTGCCCTTTTGGGTCCAGTCTTATTAAACAGCTGTTATTATCTCCAGTTCCTTCTCGAATATCAAGTACAATTTCTGGGATAGTCTGTTCTGAAGCATCAAACCCAAAGCCCCCCATTCTGTTACAAAATTTGTCTTCTGTATCATCATCATTAGTCAAAACATCCTTATGCCACATGTGTCAGATGCTTTATGTTTGTGTCAACTTTCATTCAACGTCAGGTAGAATTTAACACCACAAAAAAGGCAAGACGCTTTACTTTTATAAAATGTACGATATGCATTTATTTTGTCATATTCCGTAGAGCGGTGTATGCAGTTTTGAAAGAAACTTTGGAACTGCCTAAGGAAAAAACACTCCGTTTTGTTTCATAAAAATTGTCTTTTACTGGGATAAGTTCAGATTTAATATGTGTACTAAAAAGATTTTATCAGGAAAGTCAGAAAAGGAGAGGTTATTTGCATTGATTTTTGACGAAATGCCTTTGAAACCTCGCTTGGTGTACGATATGAAGAAAGATCATGTTATGGGTTTTGAAGACTTTGCAGAAGGGTTTGTGCACTAATGATGTGGCAAATAATGCTTTTCTGCGTATAATGAGAGCTTTGACAGGGAGAAAAAAGCTCCCCATTACTTTTTATTTTTCAAGCTACACTATAAATGCTGAAAATTTGCAATGCATAGTCATGAAAGCTCTTTTAGAGATATATCAAGCAGGTGCTATCATAAAAGTTTTTGTTTGTGATCAAGATGGGAACAATTTAAAATTTTTCTCTATGCTTAGAGCAGATGCATCAAAACCCTACTTTGAATTTGATATTCATAAAGTATTTTGGCTGTTTGACCCACCTTACCTATTAAAAAATTTAAGAAGTTTGATGAAATATGACCTTTAAATAAATAAAGGTCTTATTCGATTTTAACATAGATTTTTTTGTTGAAGATCAAAATTCCTTTTACAATGCGGCCCCAAGCTAACTGATGCACATGTATATTCAGCTATATACGACTCAATGAAGGTTAGTCTGGCTGCACAGTTATTTAGCCAGTGTTGCTGCTGACATGAATGTATGCTTGGTAGCAAATTTGAATTTAATGCACATAAACCAACTTTTCGACACCCTGAATGGAATGAATAAAAATCCTCAAAAAGGAAACATCAATTTGGTGTTAAAGAAGGATCTGTACATTTAAATTTTTGGAAGGAAATGGTAGAGTTCATAAATTCCTAGAAATTTGTGCATCCTGATGAAAAATCTAATCAAAATTCAAGGGGAAAAAAGAATCCTGGTCCTCTAAATCGAAAAGGTTGGCTACAGACTGTAAACGGCTCGATAAAGCTTTCTGAAGAAATGTTAGAAGACCTAGGCTATTTTATAACCAAAAGATGCAATTAAGATTGTCTAGAAAAATTTTTAGTCGTATCCGGAGATGTAGAGGGAACAGAACAAACCCTTCAACATATGAATTTGAACTTGCATCGATGAATTTGGTTTCAGCAAATAAAATTTCCAACTGTGAGTCATATAAAGACAATTTTACGTTTTATCTTTTGTCTTCATCTCAAAGTGCAGAAGATGAAACAGAGGATAATAAAAATCATAATGAAGATGATTTTGATATTCATCTTATCATTGATTTTTCTAAATGTGATAATGCTACTCTTCAAGATACAAGTTTTGACAGCATAAATTTTTTATCTCAAAATGTTATTGCCTTCTTAAGTGGCTATATATCACGAAGGTTAATGAATGCATTCAAATATCCTTAATTGTTCTTCGAAGTGATCCATACTAAGATGTGCTCTTTTATAAAGCTCAGAAGGAGGGACATCAACAAGCTTTTGATTCTTACTAACTTTAAACCATGCTTTGCATCTGAAAAGAAAAAAGACAAATATTAATTTAGAAAAATAATTTAGTTCAGAAAATATTTGATTTAATTGAAATTTGCATCTGTAATACAATCAGCTGCTTTATTAATTGTGTGGGGTTAGTAAAATTTTCTATATTTTAATTAAAAACTTTTTAATAACTTTTGCTTTGAATATTTTATAGTTTGGCAATTCATAAAACAAATCATAAAGCAGAAAATGTTGTTTAACTCCTTCGGGAAAAGCAACCGGCATAAAAGAGATTGTAAAATGGTACCATCTAAAGAGATGGTAACATTTTTCGCGACCCTCTGACAAAATTCACATTTTTTGAGATTTTCCCCACAAATTTTGCATTTTTAGCAGCTTTTTTGCATAAATTTGTGATTTGTGTCATCAACCCTTTGATAAAATTTACATACTTTGAGACTTTTTGATGAAATTGACATAGTTGTTTTGCAATACTCTCATGAAATTTCTCTCCTTTTTTTTCGATTTTATAACGATTTTATATTTATTAGGTGGCCCAGCAGTGCTTCTGTCCTGAATTTTCAAAAAATTTCAGGTAATCAGTTCCGAAAATTAAAAAAAATTATGTCATCAATCTAAAAGTTCAGATTAAAAAATAGTTTGAACTTCTGCAAATGATAGCCAGAAAAAATCAATTTTGTAAATCGCTCGCAGAAAAATCCAGAATTTTGTCAGAAGATTGCGAGAAAAACTAATTTTGTCAGAGTATCGCTAGAAAAGCGCAAATTTTGTCAGAAGATCGTGGGGGAAAAAAGGCAAATTTCGTCAGATTGAAAAAAAAAATTGTCAGAAAATCATGGAAAAAACACAAATTCAGTCATAGAATAGTGAATGTAATTTCAGTAATGTTTAATGTGCATACAATATTTTCATTTAATTGAAAACTTAATCAAATGTTTTTTAAATTACACTTACCAATATGTAATAATACCAAATCTTTTATAAATAGTCGCTTTTCAATTATTTTAATGTGGTTAATAAAATTTTAATGCTTTTTTTTAATGGATATAAACTCTGCCTTGCATGTTTTATAATCTAACAATCAAGTCAACCCAGGAAGCCAGAAGTATTTTGCAAGGGCAGAGTCAAAGAGGGGCTTATTTTATTGCTCTATGATAAAATAAAAATAAACAGTTTTATTTTGAAATTAATTAATTTTGGTATTTAAAATATCCAACTCAAAATATCATTTCTTTCATATTTTTATTATTAATTACTAAAAGTAATACATCAAGTAGTCTCTGTGTGTTTAATTGTTAAAAATAATAAGACGAAACTATTCACTAATACCCCAAAACAAAATTTATTTCAGTTATCTTTGAAAACCCCTCACTGTCTCAATCATTTGAGAGTAGTAATTGCCTGATATTTAGTATTTTAAACTATCTATCTAAAATAATTAAAATATTGCTTTTCTGATAATTATAATAAATGATTAAAACAATGAATGATTGTACAAATATGTTATTCAATTTAAACATGACGAAAAAGAAGTAATCATAAAACAATTTATTACTAACCTTCTTCTTCTATAGGAAATGTATAGAAATGCATCTGTTTCATTCCATCCATTTTCGTAGTATTATTGCAATCTTTGACTTTGAATATGCAATATCGGTACAGATTCTTCTCAGCTAAGCTGCTTTTGCAACACAGCTGTTCCTTCTTCTCCATAATCAAGAACACAATGAAACAATTAAGTACAGAATAATTTGGATTAAAAAAAAATTAAAGAAAAAACACGAGGTATGTCACACAAAATCGCGTAATCAAGAATCAAAATTGTCGGGCACGCGGAAAACATGCGCGCACAGGTTCTTGGCTAGCGAAGACGATCGTAGTGCTCCTAGCTAGTGTGCTGTAAACTATAATCGTCCTCTTTTTAAAATCAGGAAAGACGAGCGCGGCTTCCCATAGAGGTGTCTTCGCTTTCGGTGTGTTCGCGCTTTGATCTGGCGCTCCCTCCGTCCTGCTAGCAGATTAGTCGAGAGACTAATCAAACAGCTCATGTGATCGAAAGTCAGTCGATCATCACTAGCGCCACGCCATGCACCGGGCAATACTTTGGAGCTAAGTTCTGTTGGGGAAAAGCCTATCTTCTCTGTTCTCCTTCTAACTGTTCTATCTCCACGGGATACAGGTACGCTAGGAAACAGGATGTAGGGGGCGCAGGGCCGTAGCTAAGGGGGCGCTATGGGCGGCTCAGCCCCCCCTAAAATATTTTGAGCCCCCCCCCCCTGGAAAAGATTCCAAGATCACTCAATGAATTTCTGTTCCGAAAATTCAAATGAAATTCTGTTCAAAAATCTAATTTAGTTTTGAGACCCTTTCACAGTTTTTCAGAATTACTAAATTCTATCTAAAATCAGTGTTTCAATACTCACTCATCCTATTTGCACATATAAAACTAACATGATATTTAATTTTGCGCCAGTTATACACTGAAAATTTTCATCATGCTAGTCTTTTCTTAGCATAAAATGAAGTTATTACAACAGTTTAATAAGAAACATAGTGACTATAATGTGAATATGCACTAATTTATCTTTCTGCGTCAAAGAGAGAGAAAAAAAATATGAGCCCCCCCTACATTCGCTTCAGCCCCCCCCGTACTGTTCACTTTTAGCTACGGCCCTGAGGGGGCGCCAGATTTAATCTTCTCCCAAACCGTCGGAAATGCCAGCCAGATTCGGAAAGACTTTAGGGACAAAAGTGGAAGCGCCTTTGTTCTCCTTCTACTGTTTCTATCTTCATGCTATCCTGAAGCAAGTAGTTACATCTTTTCTCAGATAGATGACGTATTCGGGCGCTTAAGGCCTCTGTCCTCGCTCGAGGAAACGCTCGCGAGCTAATGCTATTCCTATGGGGAAGCATTTTTCTAATAACTCTTTCGCATTTTGACATTTTTGAATAATTTTTTTTGCATTGGATAGCTGAGGTGCATGCCGACAGCGCACCTTTTTTACTTTTTCGATTTTGGTTGCAGATATATTTTTTAAAAAGCACTTTCAGTTTCGAAACCGGTTTTGAAAGTGAAACTAACTTTGTAAAAAATATCTGCAACCAAAATCGAAAAAGTAAAAAAGATGCGCTGTCGGCATGCACCTCAGCTATCCAATGCAAAAAAAATTATTCAAAAATGTCAAAATGCGAAAGAGTTATTAGAAAAATGCTTCCCCATAGGAATAGCATTAGCTCGCGAGCGTTTCCTCGAGCGAGGACAGGGGCCTTAAAACGCTTGATTTATCTACACTGTAAAAAAATTGACCCTTTTGCTGCATAGTTACTCCACCGTTTTTATAAGGAAAGGGCATGTTTACAAACAAACACTTTCGTCAACCAATCTACCATTACATTTTTTTCAAAGCAATCATTGCAGGAATCGTCTTGGCAACGTAAGCCAATCGTATCATCGCCTACCACAGAGCTGCCAAATTTAGACCAACCAAATTCCCGGAGCTCATACGTACAGTATCAGTCTTTAAAGAACGGACAGGTTTTTCTGGCTTATCCACAGTAATTCGTCCACAGTGACGTCAGCTGCCCTTTCCTTATAGTAAACGATTACTTCAGCCTATTATGGAGCATTCTCATGGGTTAGTAGAGAGATATTCTATAAAAGCGGGGGAGTGACGATGCAGTAAAAGGGTCAGTTTTTTTACAATGTAGCTTTTTTTATTTGTCTTGTTTACCTTTAAATACAATATGATAATTATTGTAATAATATAAAACACTGTTGAAAATCTGTATCATTTGATCCTCTGCTTTTATTGAATAGCCTTGTTCTGATTAATGAAAATACTGTATAACACAAAGAAGTAGCTTTTCTATAAAAGCAAAGGAGTGACGATGCAGCAAATGGTAGAGATTTTTAAGAATGAAGGAAAACTCTAAAAAAATTCAGTTAAGAACGTTAAGTTTTGAAATTGAATTGTAAAAAATCTAATACAGGTCCCTCTCCTCTCTTTGTCCCAAAGGGAGCACTTTTCTAAGCCGCATTTTTCATCATTTTTATTTATGATTTAAACATACATCTATAAATTATGTTTTAAGGCTCACCCAAGGACTTTACAATTTTTCCCTTCATATTCTGTGATCCATTTTTCTACATCTTAATTCGGGGTCATGGTTTCCTCTCCTGAGCAGTGGATAAAATGTTCAACTTTTTCACTTTTTATCTGATTCTACTAAATCTTTCTAAAGCTTTTTCATTTCTTAAAAGGCTACATTGGCTTTTTCATTCCATTCTCTTTTTTTGCCCTTTATAGGGACATTTTTACCTCTTTTGTTTCCTTCATACTTTTGTATGATACATTTCTGCAGCTCTTGAGGCCTTCTTTTTAGGTGCATTCGTAATTATGTAAATACAAAGCACCTTTAGTTGTCGTTCAGTCCTTCCGTCTGTCCGCAAATAACAACGCAAAAACTACCCAACCGAATAGTTTGAAATTTAAAATAGATAATTATTTCATATTTTTGTCGAGTCATTTCAAATTTTATGAAAATCGGATGCATAGATCAATTATAGAGACAATCAAAAATATTCCGTTATATTACGGTCAATGGGGAAAAAAGTTTCAAATGCATTTTAATCGCTTGAAATTTAAAATTTATAATTATTACATAATTTTGTCGAATCATTTTAAATTTTATGAAAATCGGATTTATAGGTCAATTACTGGGACAATCAAAAATACTCCGTTACATTACGGTCAATGGCGGAAAAAGTTTCAAATTCATTTTAATGGTGTTACACTCATTCGAACATAATGAAATTGATATCCATCTATGAAGTAAATATTATAATATACATTTTGCACAATCTGTGATGCAAAGAATATTTATTATTAAATTACAGGGACACTCAAAGGTATTCCACAACATGATTCTATACGGGGCGTGTTTTAATTATATTAAACTATTTCACATTTTATGAATGTGATATACGTTGCTGAGATGTAATAAAATTTACTTCCTGTATATTTACAGGAACACAAAAAAGATTTCGACCACTATAATGTATCCGAAGTACTGTCTACTATAAGAGCGAGATCTGAGTACTTTTAAAACTTCGTTATCATACGAACGCACCTCATTTGCTACGCTTCACGTGCAATTTCCAACTTATTTTGACATATTTCTATTTCTTTTTTGCCACTCTCTTTTTAATTTTGTCCTTTACAGGAGACCTTTGAATTTAACCGCGATTATTGACACGTGATACCAGACTTTTCTCCTCTACAATGCTATATTGCATCCGTAATTTCGATTTAAAACGGCAACTTTGGCGGTATTTTTTGAAAATTCCTTTGCATTTTTCAAAAAACAAAAAACACCATTCGATTATATTGTTTTTGAATAACAACAACGTTCAATTTTATGCGTTTCTAAACAAAATTGAATTCAGGAAAATTTCAGAAAGTAGCTCTTATGGATTTCAGAATTTTAATAAATTACAGATAATTTTTTAAATAAATATCTACTTTTCTCTAAACAGCTACAAAATTTATGATATTTTAACCCTCTTAACACTTTCCAACAAAGTTGAAAAATGTTAGTGCATTCGGTTTGTGTGTCCTCAGTACGTCTGTCCACGGTGTTACTCGTGTTATTATACTCGGTAAATTTCACAGGAGAGGCAAACGAAAATTTGCATGATTTTACGGTAACTTAAAATTACAGCACTTGGTGCTGCACGCAGGTATAAAAAAATGCGTATAAAACTATTAATAATGAAGACATTTGATAAGGTTTGGTGGGTTGAGTAATTTTACCTCTCCATATAATCTACCCCACTTCTGTGATCACTAATGGTTGTAAAGCACAATAATGTGATTTTCCCTGTAATTACACTTACGAAATATTTTGTATAGCAAGACAAACCTATTAGAATGAAACACAAAAGGATTTTTGAGAGATGTGTTACTTTTCTTGGGGGTGAGCGATATGTATGAACGTTTATGTTGTATTTTCATTGGTCAAAAAACAGATTTCTTTAAGAAAATAGAGAAAATTGACTTAAGGAAGGATTTTCGACAAATGTGATCATCAAAATATAAGGATAACACCAGTTTACATTTACTAAAGCAGGGCTGTCCAACCTTTCAGTACGCTGGGGGCACTGCATCTCTTGGCGCCCTGTAAACTGCGCCATTATTCACATGGTTGAAAAGTATTGTAATATTATTGCACAGTATTAGTATAAACGCACGCCTTAACATAATGCAAATAAACCTGACAGTGATAAAGAAAAGGCCCCTCGATTCTGGACTTACGTGTAAGAAATTTAAAATTGTACATTTTTCTGTGAGAGGTCTATCTCAAAAATATTTGTAGAGTAAGATGCCAGAAATTTTAATTGTGCCTATAATAACAACAATAAAAAATAAATAAAAATAAATATGGAAATCAGAGATATTGCTAGTTTGCTTTTAGGATACGAAAATAAGCTTCGACTTATTTTTAAGCCGTAAATTTAGCATTAAAAAAATACAAAACCAAAGACAAGTATGATAGTGATCAATCCATATGGTTGGCTCCAGAGAGATAGTCTGGGAGTGTTTTCTTAGATGGATATCGTTCTGCACTGTTTTATTAAAAATTTTAAAGTAAAATTGATAAAAATTTTTAAATTTTAAAAATAAAGAATGAAAAATTAATTCCATTTATTTCTTGTATAAAACAGCCATTGGGCTAGTGTGACAACCGCGAAAAGAAAAAACATTGAACTTTCATGAACACGTGTATCTTCAAAAGGGCGATGGAAGGTGAAAAACGTTTAATTTTCTGTTACTTCTTAAGTACTGAAAAGAGCTATATCCAATTACTCCCAAGTTTAACCATCTTAACCACACTTTTTAAACAATATCTATAAATCAGAAAAATGTACGATTAAATTTTTAAAGTATATTTTTGCTTTTAATGCATTTTCACAGATTTTGAAAAGATCTCTGATGCAAATTAAGATTTTGAAGAAAGCATTCTTGATAATGGAATTTTACTTATAAAATATTTAACAGTAGGAAACTTTCAAAAGGGCGCCATGGAAATCTTCAAAGGGTGCCACGGCACCCGCGGCCGCTGCGTTGGACAGCCCTGTACTAGAGTAATTAAGTTATGGCTTAAAGCTGGTGATATCGAGAGAATAGCCCAAACAGGTTAAAAGTAGATACAATATCAGGGTGGCGAGTGGTCAGGGAAAACCGGGAAAAATACAGTATAGAAAAGAGAATACTACCAGTAATTTCTTACAGAAAATACTCCAAATAATATAAAGAGATTACATAAATTGAATTTATCTTTAACAAAATACTGGTATTTATCATCTATATTGACTGTGTTTTTATCTAACCACTCGCCACCCTGAATATATAAACAGATGTGTCTCTGTAATCGTCATGCAAGTACTCTTAATTTAAAAACTGAATTTTAAAATACCTGTGGTGTTGATATAAATACACGAATTGTCCAACGACGGCTTACGTAATGTACATTACGTAAGCCGTCGTTGTCTGCATGCCGTGGTATGTATACTTATAACGCCCCCCAAAAAGCCTTTGCTAATAAAAATAATATGCAGAAGAGACTTGTTTGGGTTCAAAAATCATGCACTCGGTAGGACACGGTAATTATTTCGGAATGAACTATGAATGAGAATGAAAGAGAAAAGTAGATATTTCAATCTTCTTCCTGTGGAAGGTGTTGAATCCGGAGAACGAGTCCCCCTCCCCTCTCTTACGTCCGCCAAAAATTTAATTTTAGAGATATCAGTCCAATCAGAAGTCTCGATTGGAAAAAATGGCTAAATATAGTGGGCACAGGAGGGAGATAGGAACAGTTTCAAGCGACTTCAACTGTCCACGCCTCCCCTTCTTATCTCCTCGTTTCGGAGGAATCTAAACTAAACCTCCATGGATTGGACCAGTATGTTATTAGGAGATAAAAAGTGAAACATGTTATTTAAGAGTGCATTTCGCTGACAGTGAAATTCCTAGTGATCCACATGATCTGAAAAACCACATTTTTTAAAGAAGAATTACTATCCTGTTCCTGTCATACAGAGAAATTAGTAAATAGAATATAGTTTATTCATAAACGATTTTGTTATGTCATTTGCAAATTCTTATCTCCACAAAATAATACATTAACTAGTAAATGTGCAGATCAAGAGCCTCAACGTCAGCTCAGAAATAATTGTCTTTTAATCTCACTTTGCATAAAATTTAACATCCTACAATCTGTATTTTATTTTTTTAATTACATAAATATTTATAAGCATTTAAAATTCATCACAGGTTTCGGAAATTAGAATGATAAGTTATGCATGGTGTGACAGTGATATTCTAAAATTTGGTTGAACGGTTTATTCTAGAATTTTTTCACCCCCCCCCCCATTTTCTCATTAAATTACACTCACTTCTAAAAGTTAAGCACGCGGAGGGAAATATTAATTTTCGGAAGTCAATCTGATTTGGAGACGCTGCAACTCTCTGTGGAGTTAGATTGAAGTACTCAAATATGTTATGGGATAGCAAATCATAGTTTTGAGTCGAGAAATATGCAAAAAGACAGTCTATAAGAATGTTGCATCATGAAGAGTTTCAGGAGTTGAGAGTAAATGCTGATAAAAATTGTTCTATGGCTTGTAGAAGATGGGTGGCAGATTCTGAGCTTTGGCGTTGTGACGTATTGAATAAATCCAGGATGACTTTTGGCAAAGCTTTATTTACAGCAACACACAGCACAGCAAAACAGAAGAAAATTAGAATTGGAAAAAAATATATAGAAGATTCAAATAAGAGCACTCTATGTACTCTGTCCGCAGCTGTTCACAGTTGGGCGTGGGTTTTTGCCTTTTCAGAGTTATAACAATCAGACGATGGCCGTGACGGACTTCACTGTTTTACGGGGCAAAAATGCGCCCCAGCTGGCGAGCTAGGTCGACTCACTTCAGAGTCAAAACCAAAAATCCTCTCTTGAGCCTCTTGGAAATTGCATATATATAAAGCAGTTTTCTTTGATAATCGCCGATCATTAAGAGGGTAAATCAGACAGCTCAAGTAGTGTAGATTTATTATATTCAAACTGTCTAACGTTAAATTCTTGGTCTGAAATACGATTTTTATAACGTCAGTTGGAGAGGTTTCAAGTGGAATTTATTGCTTAGATAATTAGAAAGTTGAAGTTTTATTATACCCAAATGTATCGTACTTGTCAAAGGGTATTTACACGTGCTAACATCTGCCTTTATTGACAGTGTGCTAATGAGGAAATTCAGAACGTTACAGTCCTCCCCTCTTAGCAAGAATTTTTCTTAAGGGAAAAATTCATATATAAAGGGTTAGTCAACAAACAAAAAGATCTTGAGTTAATCTGCATTTGCTGGCAAACAGCCTTAACCCAATTTAAAATTTAACTTTAAATTTTGAGAAAAGAAAAATAACCCTTTAAATATAATGAACACAAGTACCCATAAGGAAAGTTCACAATTAAGTACAATATACACATGTTTTACAATTATATTTTAATATAAACAACCAGAACTTTCTTATGGAAAGATTTTATGCAATTGCAAACCTTTCTAACTTTGCTACTTCAAATATAAAAACACAAACACATATTATAGTTGCATAATTTCTTAAACAATACTGTACAAAATAATAGAATGTCAATATAAAAATGTTCAATATAAAAAGTTTTTTACTCTTTTTTCTCTAGCATTTCTGCTCTACTCAAACCATCCGCATTTTTGTTGTTTTTGCCTGCTCTATGAATTATTTCAAACTCGTAGGGTTGTAAGGCTAAAGCCCATCTCATAAGCCTCGGATTAGAACTAGCATTTGATCTCAACCAGCGTAAGGGATTGTGATCTGTCAATACTTTGAACTTCCTACCGTCCAAATAGTAATGCAATTTCTTTATTGAAAAGATCATACTCAGACATTCGCGTTCAGTAGTACTGTACCGTTTTTCCGCTTCTGAGAACTTTTTGCTTAAATAAAGAACTGGATGTTCTTCACCTGTTCTATCATCCTCTTGACTTAATACAACTCCCATGCCTCGGTTTGAAGCGTCCGTTTGAACTAAAAATTCCTTTTTAAAGTTCGGTGCATGCAAAACCGGCGTATCTGTTAAACTCCTTTTTAACCAGCGGAATGCTTCTTCGCATTCAGCTGTCCAAGTGATTTCGCCCTTTTTTGTTTTCCCTTTTAGCGCGTCCGTTAAAGGCGCAGCTATTACCGAATAGTTTTGGATATACCTGCTATAATATCCGGCTAAACCTAAGAAAGCGCGTATCTGCGTTTTCGTTTTAGGGGTCGGAAAGTTTTTAACACTTTCTACTTTTGCTTCCGCGGGTGATCTTGTACCGGTTCTTACAATATGCCCCAAATACCTGACATGGTTTTGCGCAAACTTGCACTTTGAAAGTTTTATTTTCAAATTTGCCCTTTCAATTCTCTCCAAAACCAACCTTATATGTTGTAAATGGTCTACCCAGGTATTTGAAAATATAGCAACATCGTGTAAGTATGGAACAGCAAATTCCTCGAATTCTCTCAGTAACTCGGACATGAGTTTGCTACAGAAATAGGGAGCATTTTTTAAACCGAAACTCATTCTTAAACATTTAAAAGTATCAAAGGTTGTACAGAAAGCAGCGTACCGTTGGGCTCTTGGACTTAAAGGGATTTGCCAGTACCCCTTAGCTAGATCTAAGACCGTTATAAATTTAGCAGATGATACTTTCTCAACTCTTTCTTCGATATTCGGAAGAGGAAAATATTCGGTTCTAATGATCCTATTTAAGCGACGATAATCAGCGCATGGCCGGGGATCTTTTCCGGGAGTTTCTACCAATATCATCGGAGAAGTGTAGTCTGACTCTCCTACCTCTATAATACCTAACTTTAACATTTTCTGGATTTCATCTTTTAAAATATCAGTCTGTCTTTGAGAAAATCTATACGGTTTTGACCTAATCGGAGTATCGCTATCA
Organism: Maratus speculifer; assembly: GCA_964019185.1. NCBI lineage: Eukaryota > Metazoa > Arthropoda > Arachnida > Araneae > Salticidae > Maratus > Maratus speculifer. The sequence continues at coordinate 95,086,268 of OZ025293.1, forward strand.
AGAATGATATCGTGCTCAACTAAGTCTGTAAGACCAGGGTTGTTAGAAAAGCACTTTGAAAATCTATTTAACACCTCATGCAATTGATTTAGCTGACTTTTGCTCAATAGATTTTCTAAATCACTGCTACGAATTACTTCCTCAAAATCATATACCATAGGACCATTCTCTAGATACGGAATATCTAAGTCTTGGTCTTCCAATGATTTAGGATAAATCTCGAAGTCTAGTAGATTCACATGCTCCGGTCGCGTATAATATGGTTTTAACATATTTACGTGATATATTTGGGTCTTTTCTTTTTTTCCCGGTATTTCGACAACATAGTTCGTTTCCGAAATTTTACTTTTTACTGTCCCAGGACCAATCCATTGAACTGATAATTTATTTGGTCTCGATGTCGCCAAGACTAAAACTAAGTCACCCTCTTTAAATTCTCGTTTGATAGCATTTTTGTCGTACCAATTCTTTCGTTTGACTTGTAAATCTTCCATTCGCGTAACTGCTATCTCACGACATCGCTTTAACCTGTTAATTAAACTGAACACATGTTCCGTAACTAAATCGTTTTCTAAAGGTGGCTCCAGCCATTTTTCCGCAATTAATGTTTCTGGTGTGCGTAAATTTTTTTCCGTACACTAATTCTGATGGAGTGTATCCCGTACTCTCATGTGTTACAGTTCTGAGTGCTAACAGTATCGCTGGCAAATGCTTATCCCAGTCCGCTCCGGACTCTAAACATAACGCTCTCATAAGCCGTTTCATAGTTCTATGAAATCGTTCGACAGGATTACTTTGTGGGTGGTGAACAGAACTATGGCTTACCTTTATGCCGAATTTCTCTAGAAATTCTGTAGTTAATGCTGAGGTAAACGATTTTCCCTGATCACACTGTAACTCAGAAGGAAAACCTGTGCGACAAAAAAATGTCTAATAATGCCTCAGTTACTTTCACGGAACTTAAATCTGTTAAGGGTATTGCCTCAGGATATTTCGATGCCATACACATCGCTGTTAAAATGTAACGGTTCCCATTTGTGCTCAGAGGTAACGGACCGCAAGCGTCAATGTTTAACTTGGAAAACACCTCCTGAATCACTGGTACTAATTGTAAGGGGGCTTTCTTTTTTTCATTTGGCCGCCCTGCTTTCTGACAGAAATCGCAAGAACGTACAAAATCTTCCATCTCCTTATTGCAGTTTGGCCAGAAAAAATATCTATTTAACTTATCCTTGGATTTAGTACAACCCAAATGTGCCGACGTCCCTTCGTGACACAACGATTTTACCGCTTCCCTTAACGGCTTTGGAATTACCAGCAATCTCGTCACATTTCCAAATCGATCCTCGCGATTTTTCACTAGCAAATCATCTTTAATCGAATATATACGATTTGCATTTTCCCCGTTTGGTTTATCCAAACGGCTCCGCAATTCCCTTACTTCCGCGCACTTTCGTTGTGCATCGATAAAACCTTTTTTATCTATCTTCAATAATCCTAACTCTGGCGCTCCGGCCTCTAAAGCGGGCATTTCTATCGGTTCTTCTTCTACCGTTGGAACTAAAATCCCTGCTTCATCCTTCGACTCTCGATTCAACCCTTCTGAAACTTCCGTTTCAAGTTTTTCCTGTCGATCCCTTTCGGCAACTTTCTCCATGCGCTTTGCACGCGCTCTCGTTTGTACGGCATTCACCTGACCCACCGAAAAAAACTCATACCCCGTTTTTTTCTTAATAAATTCTGCCGTTTTATTCCCTAGCAAATATCGATTTTGGTTCAAGTGGTTTCCACACACGGCCGCCTATGTCCGTAATTTACCAAAATCTCCCGATATTTCTACAACTGCTAACGGTAGACAAACTAAATCCAAGCTTAAGGGTTGCTTAATCCATATTTGCTCACCGCAAAAATCATTTGGATTTATGTATTTCCGACAAACTAAATCCAACGTGGCTCCGGAATCTCTTAAAATTTCTATTTTATGTCCATTTACAATTCCCTGAAAAGTATATGTTTCTAACAAATCTTCTCCCTTTTTTTCCTGGAGGTTGTTTACTGACCCTGAAGGTGGTTTTTTCTGCAATTTTGGGCACGAACTTTTTAGATTGTTTTCCGATTTGCGAATAAAACATTTTAATTTAACTCTCCATTCGAATGCCCTGTCTCTATTTATATCCGCCTGTGTGTTAGTAACGCCAAAGGAGGGAGTATATCGGGGTTTACTTCCTCTAAATTTATCATCAATTTGCATACGAGATTTTTCATGCTTATTATCTCTATTCTTCGGCGTCGACGCTCGAATGCTATCAAAACCATCAAGTAGTTCGGTAATTTCGGCCTCCCTTTTAATTAACGGCCACTTATCTAAGAAGTGTTCTCTCATCTCTGGCTTAGCGCGTTTTTTGATTTGGTCTGCGATTAAAAGATCGGCGAGTTGCTCAAACGAATTTATTTCCAAACCTGCAAGCCATTCCTGCAAATAATTTCGTAACTCGAAACCGAAATCCTTCCATGTATCGCTCGGACGTTTGATGTGCTGTAAGAACTTAACTTTAAATGATTCTGCATTTAATTTATAACGTTTTAAAAGAACTGATTTAATGTGATCATAATTCTCCGCTAAATCTTCGGCTTCTCTTGCTATAATCGTTACAATATCAATTGGCAATAAACTAATTAAGTGGGACACCCAGTTTTCTTTATTAATTTTAGCTCTTTTAACTTGTCGTTCAAACAAAACCAAATACAAACTGATATCTGTTTTTTCGGGGTCGAATTCTGGTATTAGTTTTTTCAAATTTAATTCTGAAGGACGCGAATTAATGTCATTTGAATTTGATCCCGATGCGGGGATTCCTTTGTCTAATTTTAATTTTTCTAATTCAAAATTTAATTCTAACTCTTTCTGTCTCAACTCTCGTTCTTGTTCCATTTTTTACACTCACGTTCAGAATTTTCTTTTCTTAATAATTCTTCGCGCTCTAAATTTCTTTGTCTAGCTATTTCATGTTCCTTTCTCTCAGCCGCTTCCTGACTTTCTCTTAAAATATTATCATATATCTCGGATACAAAATCTTCATCGTAATCATCTGAATTCACAATTAAATTCTTTAATTGAGTCCTAGTTTCGGTGCCCAGTCTAGGTATTTCCAGTTCGTCGATTAATTTAATTACATCATCTTTCTTACCTTTGCCTAAGGACGCCATTTTAATAAAATTTTTACCTTATTCTACTTATAATTTTTAACAGAAATTTACATATAAAAATCAAAATGTACACATTTAATGCTGATTCTTTTATCAAAACTTCCAAAAGATATCAAAAAAAATTTTTTTTCTATATCTTTCTATATATTTTTTTGAATATTTATATCTATAGAAATTTTTCTTTTACATATAGACAAATTTTAACTATTAAAATAACTAAAAACAAATTTTAAATTTTACATACATAAAAATCAGAGGAGAAAAAAACCATGATCTTTATGCACATACATATATAAAAAAAATGCTTCCATTATGTGTACTTGTACAATTTTTGAGTTTAAAATTTACAACAAAAAAAATTTCTTCTATAAATATTTTTTACTTTTTATATATATATAAAAATTGTTTACTCAAGAACTTTTTGAAATGAAATGACTTACCCCATTTGAAGCCTTTATACCTCTCCAAATTTTTAATCCAAAAAGAAACCGGAAAATCACAATCTGTAAGCACTCACACAGAATTGCGCACAATCACCAAACACGGCACTAAAAACAACACTATTTCACTATTTTCTTTCCCGAAAGTAGGTCACAACAAAATCGCCCTTCTTCTTTTTTATCAGCTGACAAGGGTCGAGGGTCAGAAAACTGTTTCACCCCACCTGCGAAGAACGACGTAATCCAGGGAAATTTCAATCGTTCGTTTCTCTACCAAAGGATCAGGGAGCCTCCGTTTTCGGAAAGATGATCTGCTTATCTTCTTCCGCTAAGAAAATCCAATCACTATTTCTTCTGATTAAAACTCCATCCAACTGCTGACACCAATTCAACTTGCTGTGACGTATTGAATAAATCCAGGATGACTTTTGGCAAAGCTTTATTTACAGCAACACACAGCACAGCAAAACAGAAGAAAATTAGAATTGGAAAAAATATATAAGCACTCTATGTACTCTGTCCGGAGCTGTTCACAGTTGCGCGTGGGTTTTTGGCCTTTTCAGAGTTATAACAATCAGACGATGGCCGTGACGGACTTCACTGTTTTACGGGGCAAAAATGCGCCCCGGCTGGCGAGCTAGGTCGACTCACTTCAGAGTCAAAACCAAAAATCCTCTCTTGAGCCTCTTGGAAATTGCATATATATAAAGCAGTTTTCTTTGATAATCGCCGATCATTAAGAGGGTAAATCAGACAGCTCAAGTAGTGTAGATTTATTATATTCAAACTGTCTAACGTTAAATTCTTGGTCTGAAATACGATTTTTATAACGTCAGTTGGAGAGGTTTCAAGTGGAATTTATTGCTTAGATAATTGGAAAGTTGAAGTTTTATTATACCCAAATGTATCGTACTTGTCAAAGGGTATTTACACGTGCTAACATCTGCCTTTATTGACAGTGTGCTAATGAAGAAATTCAGAACGTTACAGCGTTCTTTCAAATGCATTGAAGCTGAACAATAAATTACAAATGTTGCTCTTTTTTTTGGCGTTCATGATTGTCGTAATTTCAAGATCATGGAAACAATTCCTAATAAGCCTATAAATTGTCCGAAGACCGTAGACCTGTGGCCAGTTGTGCAAGAGTTGCGACACCCACGGACGAAATCGGAAAACGAGCTCGACCCATGTGACATCTATGGTTGCAGCTTCCATGTGTGCTGAAGACTACATATGTAGTCACAGGGTTCGTACGGATCCTGGAGTTTCAAGACCAGGAAGCAATTTTCAGTACTAAAATTTTCCAATGGGAAATGTCTCTTTAAATGAAACGAAATTTCGAGCGTTTGGACTAGATTATTTTTATATAAAAATGCTGGTATTTGATCTGGAAAACTAACGCTACCCTTACGAATTCTTGAGACACCATGCCTGAGTACTCATTTGCGGATCAGTGAAGTAATGACTCCATAAAGTGAGCATGCGTCAAATGATATCAGTACTAGGTTCAGATCTTGCCTGCACAATGGGTCAAAAAACATTCAAATCTGGCAAAAAATCGAAAAAATGAAATTCTATTTTGAACTACCGGCATACGTCCTTTTAATAGAGCAGATGTCAGTAAACATCTGCGTAGTATTAAAAATTGTGCAAAGTTATCCTGGTCATCATTAAAGGAAGAAGATAACTGCATATCGCACTTTGATAATAAATGAAAATAGTCAATGATTTTTTTTCAACATTCGTTTGCTAATTTCCCTGCAATAATTTAAAAACAATATTCTTTGACTATAGAACCTTTAACTACAGGTACGTAACAAATATCCATTAATTTTCAATTTGTTTTTATTATGATTTTTATAGGTATAGTAACGCTTAAAACATATAGTGGAGAAATCTATATAAAAAAATAACAATGTCTACAAATATTGAAGATGTTAGTTATGAGTTAAAGCGAATTAAGTGTTAACTATATTTTTTTTTACTAGTTTTGAGTTTTAAGAGGTAAATATTTCAGAAAATCTTGCTCCTTTTCTAATGTATGGTCATTTTTATAGTTAAACATCCTCAAATTTTCGTTAGTTTACGGATGTGTGCCAAACATGATTACATATTTTTAGGTAGATTTCGTATGAAATACTACCTATTGCGTTCGCACCAGTGTTGGAATTTCTGAAATTTTTTTGCAGATCTACGCCGATCATGGCCCCTAGACCCCAAAACTACAATTAGTAAAAAAGTTTATCTATCTATATCTATATATCTATATCTATCTATCTATCTATCTATCTATATATATATATATATATATATATATATATATATATATATATATATATATATATATATATATACACTGGTGTCCAAAATTTAAGCATAATTGGTAATTAAGTAATTATTTTTAAGTAATGAAAGAAATATGAATCGGAATGTGCTGAAACTCCAGGTGTGTAAACAAAATAGTACGCGTCACATATTTTCGCGAAGAGTTTTCCCCGAAATCGAACAGGGGACCGTCAACAAATTGAAAAAGAACGAAGATCTTTTGGATAACCCTGTCAAAACTAATGTAGCAAAAGCGTTCAAACTGCACATTATGATTAAGTGGCTTATTGCAATGTACTGTGTTAATTTTTACAAGGATAGCATGTATACTCGTAGAGAAATTAAGGTTTTTATAAAAACAAACCTAAGTTTTTTGCTTATAATTTGCAGAGTTCTTAATATAAAATAGTGTTCTTTTTTGAAAAAATGACAAACATCATTGTACACAATACCCTGTCATCAGAATTAAAAAATAATAAAAATTGTATGACAAATGAGCAGGTTTACTAAATAATTTTTTACTGCGCATGCGTGAACGCTATTAAAATTTCATTTGCATATTATGTTAGTTAAATGTATAGAGCAACTTTTGTGAAAGTCTCAAAAACATAGCTTAAAAATTCTGAAAATTATCGTTGATAGAATGAGATCAAAATCCTTTATTCCCTAAATGAAGCAAAAAGATGAGAGGCTGTATCCATATTCCATTGTTTAGTGCCTACACAATATTGCACGTACAACTATATTTAGGTAAAACCCCTGATTTTTTTGCTTCCTTTAGGAATAACGGATTTTGAGTTGATTCTATAGGCTCCTATTTTCAGAATTTTCAAGCTATGTTATTGAAACTTTTACCGAAGTTGCTCTATACATTTAGCTAACACAATATGCAAACGACATTTTGATATCGTTGACGCATGCGCAATGAAAAATTATTTACTAAACATACTCATTTTTCATACAATTTTTATTATTTTTAAATTCTGATGACAGGGTATTGTGTACAATGATGTTTGTCATATTTTCAGAAAAGAACATTATTTTATAATTAGAACTCTGCAAATTATAAGCAAAAAACTTGGAAAAATTTAGGACTGTTTTTATAAAAACCTTAATTTTTCTACGAGTATACATGCTATCTTTGTAAAAATTAACACAGTACATTACAATAAGCCAATTAATCATAATGTGCAGTTTGAACGCTTTTGCTACGTTAGTTTTGACAGGGTTATCCAAAAGATCTTCGTTTTTTTCAATTTGTTGACGGTCCCCTGTTCGATTTCGGAGAAAACTTCGCGAAAATATGTGACGCGTACTATTTTGTTTACACACCTGGAGTTTCAGCACATTCCGATTCATATTTCTTTCATTACTTAAAAATAATTACTTAATTACCAATTATGCTTAAATTTTGGACACTAGTGTATATATATATATATATATATATATATATATATATATATATATATCACTTTCTTATGGACACGATAACTTCTATAGTTTTGCACCAATCTCTTCCAAACTGATACATAAAATCAAGGGGTATAAAATCTCGGCTAAGTTCGTTAATGGGTAAAATCGGTCCAAGGGGGTGGAAATAGAGAGGGTTTTTGTGAAAATCGAAAAAACGTCATAACTTCTTAATTAAAATAGATATCGAATCGGTTTAAAGTTCATATTACTTCTTAAAAATAGGCCAAAAGTTTATGCATGACAGAGTTTTGATAAATTTGGAAATGGGCTCAAGGAGTGAAAAAAACAGGGTTTTTTGGAGAAAAAAATTCATAATTTCGTCAGTTCTCAAGCTATTAAATCCAACTAATTTTTTTATAAATGTTCTTAAAATTATCTAAAACTTTTGTATTTACAAGTTTTTGATAGGTCCAACTTTTACCGGTGAAAAAAATTAAAAATGAAATAAAAAAGGGAGGGTGAAAAAGGAAAAAAATCCATAACTCCGTCAATTTTTAAGCTATCAAATCTAATTAAATTTATTTTACATCTTCTCAATAATATCTACAACTTTTATACCGATAAGTTTTTCATAGGACCAATTCGTATAGCAAAAATAAATTAAACAAAAATAGGAGTTGGAGAAAAAACCTCAAATTCAAACTGCTTATATTCTGACTCATTTTTAAATTCATTTTTGATTTTAAACGCATTCAAATGGTAGATCCTCTTATTTAGAAACTGTATAAACTGACGCATTGGTCAGTTTTTTGATAAAGACAGAATATATTTTAAAAAAGGCTACCAAAAGGGGTATTTTGAACAGAATTTTCCGAAGTCATTGTGACTGAATATTTAAGGAAGTGTTCAAATAAGAAATTGCGTTTTTTTTTCTGACTCGTTTTTAAATCCATTTTTGCTCTCAAATGCATGCAATTTACAGATCCTCTTATTTAGGAACTATATAATTTGACGCATTGGCCAGTTTTTTGATAAAGATAGAATATATTTTTAAAAATGCTGTCAAAAAGGGTATTTTAAACAAAATTTCAAGAAGTCATCGTGATTGAATATTTGAGGAAGTATTCAAATAACAAACTGCGTTTTTTCTGACTCGTTTTTAAATCCATTTTCGCTCTCAAACGCATCCAATTTACAGATCCTCTTATTTAGGAACTATATAATGTGACGCATTGGCCAGTTTTTTGATAAAGATAGAATATATTTTTAAAAATGCTGTCAAAGTGGGCATTTCGCACAAAATTTTACGAAGCGATCATGATTAAAGTATTAAGGATGTATTTAAATAACAAATCGATTACTTTATGACTCATTTTTAAATTCAGTTTTACTCTCAAACGCATTCAATTAATAGTTTTTTGTTTTTTAGGAATTATATAAATGTACTGTTTTGGTCGATTTTTTAATAAATTCAGAATATATTTTAAAATATGTTGTCAAAAAGGGCGTTTGAGCTGAATTTTGCTTAAGATGATTCTAATAAAACCAGTTCTTGCAGAAAAATGAAATTAAAAAATTTTCATAAGCGGCCAAATGAAGTTATTAAACTCGGTTTACCTCTAATCATACTTTATTTTTTGTTGTTGAAATGAGCACTCTTCGAAATCTACCTCCGCCTATAGGCCAAGCCGACAGGGATTTTTGTTAGTTAAAGACGAATTTATTTTCATTATCTATTACAAATTAATGTATTTAAATGAAACTGACTATCATGAAATATTTTAAATAAAAACTTTTGAAAAGTATTATGATTTTTTGGTATAATAGCTTTACAATCGGAAAAACTATGAACAAGTAGTTCTATAGACTTAAAAAAGAAGCTAGAATGTTTTAAATTTTAATATAAATTCTGATGGGCAAACGCCTGTCGAGACAAGAGAAATGCTTTAGAATTAATAAAGAGTGGCTTGACAAATCGTTTTCATTTTCCCGATTTGAAAAACAAACAGAAGCGTCATTGAAGAGCCCTTATTTTAAAAATCAGACAAAGTGTGATAGTTATATTTTTTGATTTGCTTGATTTTTTTATATGTTGAAGTAGATCTTATTTAATGAATAGTGTGCAATTTTGAAGCCCTGAAAAATTTTTCTCTTTCCTATAGAAAATATCAAAGTTCGAGGCTGTGAATGCCATTTTTATGAAAAATGAAATCCCAATATGTTTGGAGTGGTATATCTCTAGCAAGCAACAACATCCCAAAATTCCTTTGGCATAAACTTATAGTATAACACTACCTGCTTATTAAAATTTATTTGTTTCTATGTGGCATTGTTACTTTACATTGTTTTGTTGCCACAAAGTACAGTCAAAATGACGTTTTTGTCCATTTTCCGCTCTTAATATATCTTATTTAAGCTATGATATTTTTAAAGCACTTTAAAAGCCCTTATTTTGAAAATCAGACAAAGTGTGATAGTTTTATTAATTGATTTGCTTATTTTTTTTTATATGTTGAAGTAGATCATATTTGATGAATAATGTGCAATTTTGAAGCCTTGAAAAAATTTCCTCTTTTCTATAGAAAATTTCAAAGTTCTAGGTTGTGAATGCCATTTTTCGCGAAAAGTGAAATGCTGATATATTTGGAGCCCTATATCTTTCGCAAGCAACAGCATCCCGAAATTTTTTTTGGCATAAACTGTTAATATAGCCCTACCTACTTATTAAAATTTATTTGTTTTTATGTGGCATTGTTACTTTACATTGTTTTGTTGCCACAAAGTACAGTCAAAATGACGTTTTTGTCCATTTTCCGCTTTTAATATCTTATTTAAGCTATGATACCCCAAAGTTTTTCTTATAGAATATGAAAGTGCACTTGTAGGACAAGCTAAATAATATAGTACTGACACGTCAGATATTGTTGCTGTTAGTAGCTATAACCTATTAAATATTCAAAATTTCTAAAATCTGCAATATTTAAAGTAGTTTATTTCAAAAAAGCGCTACAGTTGGATAAAAAAAAAAAAATGTCACGCAATAGTTAAAAACTTGGAAAAGAAAAAGTAGTGGGGCCTGTGATATTTTTTAGTAAAAAAATGACAAAATTTATAAGAAAAGCAATGTCCATCATGACATTTTTTTCCCTAAGAGAAAATGAAACATCCCGTTTCTCTTTCGTCTTTCTAAGGTTTTTCCCTATCAGTAAATGAAATATCTCTTTTTTGTCGCCTCTTCCGAAAGGGAAACGGGATGTTTAAAAGTAATTGGAAAAAGGATAATTGGTTTAAAAGGATGTTTAATAAAGTAACCAGATAATAAAGTCCATATATGGATAAGCATTGGAATCATATCTTTCAAATTTCCCACTTCCCCTTCCCCTAGATATCTGACACTGCATTTCCCCTATTATCATCTTATAAATATTGATATTTTATGAGACAAAATATCAATATCAATCATCAAGTTGAGATCAAATATCAATTTTTCTATTTTTATAAAATCAGATTTTTTTCAAACTACTTTCATGCCATTAACTGAGGTTATATAGGTACTAAAGATGTATAGCTGGCATTTTTGTATAATTTTCTGTTCATAAAAACTATGTGAAATTTTGATAACAAAATTATAAAAATTAAAATTAAATCTTATGGTTATACGAAAATTACCATTTTCTAGTAAAAAAACTCCCCATATGTGCGCTTACCTTATACATAAATGCTGAAAGTGTGCATCGTATGTAACATGTAAATATTTTTCAAAATTATGTGGAGAGGTTCTGACCTCTCCACTGGTGACGGTAGGTGCTGGGTCCGAACACAATCGCGGCCGTCGGCCTAACCGTTCGAAGTTTTCCGTGTTTTCTTCAAACCTTGGATTTACCTGCGGGAATACGGGTTAGTTTCCCTTAGAAAGTCCCCCACGTAGGGCATACCACCCCTTTCGGGCCTATATCCCAAGTGTTGATAATCGGCCGTCATAAAATAAACCAAAACCAAATCAAAATTATGTGTAAAATACATTAAATTCATTTAAAGACGTTATTTGGGACGGAGTTACTAAAATTTAACATCATCCCATACATTCGACATTTTTTATTCTTGTTTGATTAATACTAGTACTAGTATGTACTACTGTAGCTATGGATATATTATTGAGTTAAAACATTGAAAATTGTTTTTCACTGCATTTTTAAGTTTTATATGAGCAATAAACTGTTCTTTTTTTTTTGCTAAATATATTCATAGTTTCCTTCTTTCACTCTGCTTATGCATAATATTTGCTGTAATATCATAAATTATACAAATCTTGTGGTGTTAGGAAATGTAAATTAAGAGTCTTTAAATATCTGATAGTGAATTTTTTGGTTCAAAGTTGTCCTAACTATAATACATTTTTTTTATAATGACTTTATATGATATTTATGATATGGTGCAAAGTTCTGCTACATGAATGGATAACTTTGAACCAGGTTGAAAATTCATTTTTATTCATTTATATCATTATTATTCATTAATTTCTGAAAATCATACAATAATTCAGAAGCATTTCTTCTCTTTTTTGCAACTAGTTGAAACAATATTAGTAAAATAAGTGGAGCATATGAAAATAGAGAAAATGCGGATCAAAGTTACCCTGAAACTTTTTTTGAACTGAAACTTTTGCTCAAACTTTTTTTGAAACCCCCAACAGCCTGAGTGGTAAAAAGCCTAAATATGACCCCATAGAATTCTTCTAATGTGAAAATGACCAGCAGAAAGAAAATTAGATGCATTCCAACCGGAAAAACAAAATTTGGGATAACCCGATCCGATGTTTGACTCTATTCAACGATCGCAAGGTGCTCAGAGATTTTACTATATTTAAATATTAAAGAATATAGATTTGTTTATTTTTTTTTACTTAAAACATAAAAAAGTATTAGAAATGGACTTGAAGATTATTTTTCATAGTGGCATTAAAACATGATTTACTTTCTTTACATTGCGGGTTCGGGTTGAAATATATGGGCTCAGGTCGGGTTGAGTATTGCTAGAAATTATTTTTGCGGATTGGCTTAAAATAGAATCTGCGAGTTCTGTTCGTATACAACCCCACCCTCATAGGGTTTTAATTGTGATCTATTTTACAGTGCAATGGAAATTAGTGTAGTGCCACAGATTGAGTTACAATTTTATTGAATAACGTGTAATATCCTAGAGAAATGATTGAAATTGAGGACAGTGCAATTAAAGTAAGTATATGAAGAGGCATGGAAAAAATACCTTTTCACTCTGAAGAAGATCATTGATGGTATAAGGGTGAAGAAATCTTCTGCAAAATATGTGCCTCAATTCCATTGAATGCACGCTTTTATTGGTCTTTCCCAAACAGGTTTTAAAACTGTCAGCGTCTGCAGATAGCTTGAATAAATAAACAATAAGTCTTTTGATTTATAGAATCTGTTTTCATAATTATTTAGTTTTGATATGTAAAGTTTAGTAACAATTTTTGCATGCACTAATTTACGAAAATAGATTGTTCGAAAATGTTTGCTTTTGTAATTTTTTTTTTCGAAAATGGCATGAGACCCCACTTTTTTTTTCAATGTACTGGTGCTATATGCAACTACTTCATGATATACAGGGTGGTCATAAAAAAACTTTGCCGATATATGGAGCTCTAGCGGTCAGTCCGCTCAACCGATCGAGGTGAAATTTCAGATATAGCGATTCAGAGATATGAGCTCGAGGTTATTATTATTATTAGAGCTTTGAGGAGTAGGTGCTGCAGCAAAGAGCCGGCATAACCTCAAATGATCACATACTGCAAGTCAGGAGAGAGCAACAACAGCAGAAGATGAGCAGATAGCATGAACACCGATAGAGGGATCCCTCTATCCATGTTCATGGAGAACATCACCAGCCAAAAGCTCCAAACACGCAAAGAGATCTCAAACCTCGAAAACTACAACCTCCTAGAGTAAAGAGAAACTATCCAAGATTGCAGGAGCTATACAACACAACACAATCAACAACAAACAAACCGAAGCCAGCAACACCCGCCATCAACAAGAACAAAAGCACCAGACAACAAGAAAAAAGTAACTAAAGGCGCCTGCTCCCAAGGAAAAGACCGAGAAACAGGCGAAAAACTCGACGGTTAGAGCCAACACAATTCCAAAGATCACTCCAATCATCAAGAGAGTCATTACAATCATTAACAGACCTCATAGCATCCCGTAAAAGCACCCTCTCGTCATCAAAAGCACGACATTGGAACACATAATGGAATTCGGTGCCATCCTCCACAGAACAAAAAGAACAGGTAGGGGAATTTCTTAACTTGAAAGTATGCAAACGCTTATCCGTCATAACAGTAAGAGTTCGTAAACGAGCGATAAAGATATCCTCCTTACGTTTATGAGTCCACTTATAAATATTTGGACCAAGATACGGAGACTCCGTGGCATACTTACAATGATCCCACCACCTTTGGAAACTAGCGTGAAGCTTGTCCTTTAAGTGCCTCTTTAAATCTTCGGGCGCCACACCACTATAAGCACTGACCGCGTACGGGCCATTTCTTGCCAGACTGTCTGCACGTTCATTAGGAGAGATGCCAACGTGACCAGGAACCCAGATCAAAGTAATCTTTTCCACCCGACCACGCACCCGGTGCAACGTCTGAAAAAGGTGCAAAATGACAGTTGGAGATTTATAGTGTAAATGCCTTAACGCTACAAGAGCAGATTTACTATCCGATAAAATGATATAGTGATTCCTGCTAATCAAAAAACACTGGAAAGCTAGGTTGAGGGCCAGAACTTCGGCCGTGAAGGTAGAGTTCAGATGATGAACAAGATGAGCCCTAGAAATGTTATCAGTAATATTGACCGCAGCGATAGAAGTTTTGCAGTCCGTTTTCGACGCATCCGTAGCAATGATACAAATGTTGCTACGATACTGGTACTCAGACATATACAAGTTAAAACATTGGCTGATGGTGGTAGGTGGCAGATTCTTAGACTGAAAAGGCAGCTCGTCGACAAAGATCTCACAGTAGTCCATAATATTCCCAGAGGGCCAGAAAGACTGGATCAACATATGAGGGAAAACCTCAGCAAAATCAGTAGACCAGCTAAAATCAGCAGGAAGAATGTTAGCACACGGACAGGCAAAGTTCGCAGCAGGAGAACATCGGATATAAAAAGAGGAAGTAAGGTACCTACGTCTAAAACAGAGAGGCTTTTGGTTCGTTTCACGATAAAGCTTGAAGATAGGAGTGCACTTGGGAAGGCCAGCCGCAAACCGGAGAGCAGCATTGTAAACTATGTCCAGGCTTTTAAGGGAAGAGCTAGCAGCGACACCATATACAGGACAGGCATAATCAATAACACTGCGGATGAGAGAATTAACAAGGGGAATAAGATTGATGGTTTTAGCTCCCCAATGAGGGTTGGCTACAGCTTTAAGCAGATTCAGACGCTTGGTACATTTCTTCCGGATGTAAGCAATATGAGTATTAAAAGACAGATTGTGAGAAAAAATCACGCCCAAAATTTTCATACTATTCAGCCAGGGAATATCCAAGCCATGAAGGTGGAAGTTCTGAGATGGATGATCCTTTTGACACGAAAAATTGATAGCAGTACATTTGTCCGGACGGAGGTCGAGCTGCCAATGGGTACACCAAGCATTGATCCTGTTTAAGATGTCCTGAAGCTTCAACAAGACCTTATCGAGCAAAAAATCTCAAAAATAAAGGATGATATCATCGGCATACACGATGATCTAGACCCCAGAGTCCACCACCTCAAAGAGATCCCACAGAAAGATCATGAACAGGATAGGCGAAAGGACACTGCCCTGCGGCACTCCACGAAAAGACGGCACAGAACGCGAAAAAGCACCACGCCACTTTACCTTAATCTTCCGGACGCTAATCCAATGATGAATCCATAGAGCAGTGTTACCAGCAATTCCAACACTAGCCATCTTGTGGATGAGGCCATCCCTCCATACAGAGTCATACGCAGCGTGTATGTCAAGCTTGAGCGCAATGACATACTTCTTTTCAGCTCTGGCAAGCTTAACATCTGAGTAAAAGAGTTTCAAAGCCTTTATGCAATCGCTTTTCGGGAGGAAGCCAAAGTGTCTAGCATTGAAAAGATGACGAGGCATAACCCAATCCAGAATTCTCTGAAGGAGGACTCGCTCCATAATCTTACAACCGACAGGCGTCAGAGCAATAGGGCGATAACTGCTGAGGCATTCCTTGGGCTTACCAATCTTCCAAATCGGCAAAATTAAGGCAGATCTCCAGCTTTCCGGAACAAACCCAGATAAGAAACTATCATTAAACAGCCGAAGCAATTTATGTTTGTTCTCAATCGATAGGGCTTTGTAGACACGGGCCGGAATGCCGTCTTCACCTGGGGTGGTATTCTTAGTATCCTGGATAGCACGGTTCAACTCTTCAAAAGTGATAGGTTTGTTCCAGTGCTCCTCAGAACTACTGAGATCAGTAGGGATATAGACAACCCTGCAAGTGCTACTGAACTGATCCGCGAAAGCATCAGCTTGCTCGGTGTTATTCAGGATTTCTCTAGCACCCTCCATCAAGAGAAAATTGGAATCGGAACTAGTCCTTTTTGCCAGACTCTTGATAATGCGGTAGATAGTGTCTTTACTAGCCTTTTCACAGAGGTCTCTCCAATACCTACGAGCCTGGTATTTCATGTAGCGTTTAAGTTTGGCAGCATAAGATTTATAAATTTGCCAGAACTCACGCGAAAGATTAGTTTTAGCCAGGCGCAGGAATCTTCGTTTCTGCCCAAGGAGCCAAGCACATCGAGCATCCCACCAAGGCGGGTTATTGCTACGCTGTACTATACGCTTTACAGAATTATGCTGAACTACGTCACGAAAATTCCTATGAAAATGATCCATGGAGATAGGCATAGAACTGTCCAGATATGCCTATTAAAATCATCCTCAACCGAGTCCCAATCTGTAGTGATACGCCAAGATGGAGACACTGAGTAGCTAAAATTATGGATAATTGGAAAATGATCAGAATCAAAGCAATCCGAGTGAACGTAGGTGTCAATATTGCTAAAAATGTCAGCACTAGAGAAAGAAAGATCGATCAAGGAAAGGGAACCGGAATAAGCAACATGAGTGGGCTGAGAAGTGTTCAGGATGCACACATCATTATTAAGAAGCCAGTTGAAAATCTCCTCAGAACCAGGAGTGTTATTCAAGCTGCCCCAAGCAGTATGCTTTTGATTAAAATCGCCAAGAATGAGAAAAGGATGGCACAGAGAATTGGAAAGACGTTGAAGCCAGGATTCACGGACCTTTCCCTCAGGAGCATAAACGTTAATAATAGAGAGCCAACACCTGTTGAGCCAAATTTTAACTCCAAGAGCTTCAACACCCTGGGAACCAAAGGAAGTTAAATCCATTATCGTAGAGGAAAACTTGCTATTCACCGCAGTAACTAGACCACCACCTCTGCTGGCCCTGTCCTGCCTATAAACTACCATATTCGGGCAATAAAAAGGATCACCCTCCTTCAGGAAGGATTCTTGGAAAATAAAAACATCTGCATTCGAAAAAGGAAGACATTTTAACCAATGAAATTTGTTTTTGATGCCTCTAGAGTTCCACTGTAACACGGAAAAAGATTTAGTACACAAAGCCATAATACCCTAATCCAAAAACAGGGAAAAAGTTAAAAAAAAAAACAAAGCAAAATTAGGCACCAATCAAAGAAACAGGGATCAGGAAACAACCAGGGGGAGACAAAACCCAGGGACGGGGGGAGGGACGCTAGGTTTCCTCCATCCCATCCCTGTTCGGCTCATCAACAGTTCGAGGTGCTTGAGCAAGTATTTTCCCACTCGATATGAGTGGGTTTTGAGCAGAAGATATATTTGGCACAGTCAGAGAGTTAGATAGTTTTGGTTTTTTTGGCTTATTTGTCCCATTTACGGGAGAAGTAACAACTTCAGGAGCCGGGGCGGTTTTCAGACTAGTATTGGGACCCGCCATTGTAAGTGAGCTGACTAGGCCCTGCATAGCCTGCAGGAAAATTTGGGTCTGTTGTTGCATTATATTGAGAATGGCTTCTTGAGTACGTTGGAAGAACAATTCCATCGTTTGATCAAGAGCCGATTTAGTGACATACGGGGGATCACTAGCAGGTTTAGCAGCGTCAGCGTAACTCTTGGATTTAGAAACCTTCGAGTAGCGCCTTCTCGCTTCCGTGATCGGCAGGTGGTTATCAGTCTTAAATTTTAAAAAGTCCATTTCGCGGGAGCGGGCCGGACATTGTAAGTCCGAGGCTAAGTGGGCGGCTTGGCAGTTGGAGCATTTCAAGTCAGGATTGGCACAAGAAGCTGCAGCATGAGAACCGCTACATTTCCTGCACACGACATCATTTTTACATTTGGAGGTAGCGTGATCAAATCGCCAGCAGTGTAAACATTGCCTAGGTCTATCATAAAAAGGACGAATCTTTTCCATCATATAGAACAACTTAATTTGTCGAGGAAGGACAGTGCCATAAATAGTGACTAAGACAGTGTTAGATAAATGAACAACAGAGTTGTCTCTTTTTGTGAATCGACGTACTTCTTTAACCTTAATTGAATTTTCATCTTGAATTTCTTGAGCAAGTTCGTCTAATCGAAAACTTGTATCGATATTGTGCAAAACAAAGCGAGATGTGACAGATTCCTGTTGCACGTATGTTTTTATGGGAGTATTTAATAAACTATCAACATCCGCTACAGCCAGCGCACATTTTAAATCATCAGTTTCAACAAGAAGTTTTCCGTTGCGTGTAAACCGAAGTTTTAGAGGGGCATTAGGACCCACTTTACTATCAAATTCAGCTTTGAGAGCTTTTGGATTAGCACGAGGGATATGACCCGCCTGCGGCTCTAAAAATATACACACTTGAGATAATCCGTTAGCAAACGCAAATGAAATTTGCTGTGAGGTAGAGTGAACTTCCTGAACAAAAGTTTCAGAGTCCGATGCACTTGCATCAGTAATATGAAATTCCGAGGCCATTACAGCAAAACACAAACAACTAGACAACACAAAACTACACAAAACACAAATTCAAAACAAAACAACTCACCGACCACAAATACTGCAACAATACAACAGAAAAGACAAAAACAAACTTAATCTACGACCTGAAAGCAACGAAAAAGGGGACACCAAATCTGACAGCACGGAACCAG
The DNA here is from genome assembly GCA_964019185.1 of Maratus speculifer. Lineage (NCBI taxonomy): Eukaryota > Metazoa > Arthropoda > Arachnida > Araneae > Salticidae > Maratus > Maratus speculifer. The sequence continues at coordinate 95,104,893 of OZ025293.1, forward strand.
GCAGCAACCTTGAAAAAAACTTTACCTACATCCAGCTCGAGATTCTGTGAACGACAACAAAATGGCGCTCACGGTTACGGTTATAGTTACAGAAACTCGAAAATTTCCAATAGCAACACCCATTTTTTTTCATCGCAAAATGCTCAGCGCATGCGAAAACCCTAAAGAGCGTTGGAACCGTACGTGTATCACAAGAAACGGACATGTTATGCACGCACAAAAAACCGTTCTGGGAATCCACCCCCCCCCCTTAGAAAAAACTCGATTGGGGCGCAAGGAGGAAATTTGAATATGACGCAGAGTCAGTACACTAATCTCTGATTACAATACAGTTCGGAGAAAACTAAAACTTTTATTTTGATTACACATTTTCCACATGGGTGCCATCATATGCAATTACACGTGATGGCACCCATGTGGAAAATGTGTAATCAAAATAAAAGTTTTAGTTTCTCCGATCTGTATTGTAATCAGAGATTAGTGTACTGACTCTGCGTCATATGCAAATTTCCTCCTTGCGCCCCAATCGAGTTTTTTCTATGGGGGAGAGGATTCCCAGAACGGTTTTTTGTGCGTGCATAACATGTCCGTTTCTTGCGATACATATACGGTTCCAACGCTCTTTAGGGTTTTCGCATGCGCTGATCATTTTGCGATGAAAAAAATGGGTGTTGCCATTGGAAATTTTCGAGTTTCTGTAACTATAACCGTAACCGTGAGCGCCATTTTGTTGTAGTTTACAGAACCTCGAGCTCATACCTCTGAATAGCTATATCTGAAATTTCATTTCGATCGGTTGAGCGGACTGGCCGATAGAGCTCCGTATATCGGCAAAGTTTTGTTTATGACCACCCTGTATTTTGTTTTGTTCTACTCTGATGCTTATTTGAGATAGGCCTAGTTATAAAGTTGCAGATTTTCAACTTCTGAATATATAACAAATTATATCTGCCAACAGCATCAATATCCCAATTAATTTCTACACTATTTTGCTTCCTCAAACAGTAAACTTATGTTTAATAAGGAAAATTTTGCGGTATTGTTGCTTAAATAAGATAAGTGCACAAAACGGGTATAAACATCATTCTGCTTGCATTTTGTGGCAACATAACGATGGAAAGCAATAATGCACCATGGTGACCACCAAACATGGTGTGCATAAATTTTGACGATTTCAAAGTATGCTCTAGGGGTCATACCATTAATTATTCTGACGAAAGGGTTTCTTCAAATGGGCCTTAGTTTTTGAGAAATTGAGGGTCAAAGTTCAACATGTATTTCAATGAGCCATTCGTGGCGCAGTGGTAACGTACGACCTTATAGACCAAGAGGTTATGGGCTCCATTCCACCTTGTTTTATTTCTTTTTTACCTATTTTTATATTTCTTAAACTTTACACATTCTAAGCAGAATTAGGAATTCTTGAGTTTTGAGTTTTTTGATATTTTCTTAATAAATTACAATTTTTCATGAAAATTTATTTTTCTCTGTAATTTTTAAACTAATATTTCTATTGACAAAACTGTAAAATTAATTTGCACCCCGGATTTTTTTTTATTAATTATTATTTACATTTATTATTTTAAACACAATTCTGAAATAATGATTTACTTTTTTCCTATCTTTTTTTCCGGAATTTTAAATGAAAATTTATCCTCTTTTGTATAAATCATACAAAATAATTTTCAGGTGCAATTTCTCATAGGTATTTAGGGTTAAATAATTAAATGCACATCCTCAAAAGAGTGATAAAATATTATTGCAGTAATGCTAAACAAAGTTTTTATCTGTAATCCAAATTTTTAATGCTCTGTAAATACATTTATCTCTAAAGTTTAACCTCAAAATCATTTATCGTTTGCACAAATAAGAAAGGGCTGATTACATATAAATATATGTTTTTATTATCAAATCAAGTACAATTTATATAATTCATAAATATTCAACTGGTTGAAAAAATCGTCTGTTAATGAGATAAAATTTACGATACATATTGTTACGAATTTTGTAAATAGTTAATGTTTTTACTGTAAAATAATGTAAATAATCTTATTAAGCTCCATTTCTTTACTAATATTAGTTTTTGTTACATTGTCTCTGTTATCAAGCAAACTTGTCTATTAATTTCAGTGAATGTCTAAGGCAGCTTGGCGAAATATTAGAGATGTCGCCAAGTTGGCGTCACCTTTGACGACTAATTTTGCTCGCCAAATTTGGCGATATATCGCCAAGTTGGCGACAAACTTAGCGATTGTTGGCGATGTTAACCTTTCCCTCTCTATTGTAACCCCCCTTAGGTGCGCTGATACATTGAATGTTTTTCCTTGGTTTTCTGGATTTTTCGAGAAGCCTGTGGAAATTTCCAGCGCATGCTGCGAGCCTATATAAGGAGAGCAATGCGAGTTGTTGTGGCTATTATTTATCAGTCAGTCATTGAGTGAACCAGTGGCGTAGCTAAGAGGGGGCAAGGGGGGCGACCGCCCCGGGCGCCGACGTCAAGGGGCGCCAAACTTTGAAAGGCTTAAACTGAAATTATCCCACATATTTTGACAATAAATATAAATTGTTGTTTTTTTTCGTGTGTGTTTATTTCTGAATGTTTTTGTGAGTAAATTATTTTGTTATACCCAAATAATGAAAAAAGAAAAAGCTTCTGTAAATGTTTTTAGGCATGTTTCAAGACACTTGGTACCTAAGGTAATTATGTACCTTAACTGAGGTGCAAAATTATTAATTAAAGCGCGCCAAACTGAGAGGAGATTTGTACCGAAATTATGTCAGATATTTTGACAGTTAATAAGAATTGTTCACCTTTTCTTTTATGTGTGTAAATATTTTGATAAAATTCGGTGATGATGGGAGGAATCCAGAGTTCATAATTGTCATCGCTGATGAAACTTTCTGTCTAGCCGCTGTTTATAAATCAAAAGGCCTGTTGGCGATTTGGAGTCCGTTTCTTATACCTAAAATAGTATATAATAAAGAAAATACAGTAAAATCCTGTAAAACAAAACTGCCCTCATAGCATGCATGTTCACAGTGACGTCACAATGACGTCACTGTGAGTCACTTTGGTCACATCACATCTGTGACGAAAATGCCACCACTCAGTGACGTCACAATGTGACTAAGATGTGACTTTCTAAAAAAAATTTCATAGTTCGTCACAATGTTAATGTCAAAGTAGTCACAAATGACACACTTTTCACAAATTGGTCACATTGTGACGTCACAAAGTGGTCACAATGTGACGTCACAAAAAAGCTCTAAAACGGCCATAACGACTTCACATTTTAGTCACTGTGACTTCACATCGACGTCACGTGACGTCACATCGACGATTGATGGTCACAAAGTCACAATGTGACTTCACAACGACGTTGCAGTGACGTCGCCATGTCTTACGGGTGCATTTCTTAGCACGTGTAAATGTATTACATATCTTTTCTTGCGTATTAGTATATTAATTTTGAATGATCAATACGTTTTTTGCTTAAAAAAGGATTCATAGATAGGTTCATTTTCACTCTTTTTACAATATTTTTACTTGACTATATTTTAGTAAATGTTGAAATCTATAATTATTTAAAAAGAAAATAATAATTTTAAATTGTAGAATAATGGCAATTTAAAAATGTATACATTTTTTGCAAAAATGTTTTGGACCAGGTATTATCTTATGGACCTTTAAAGGAACCAAGAACATGCGGATAGAATGATTTTTATACGGACTCTGTCAAAAATGGAAATGAAAAGTTTGAACCATGACGACTACGAATGAAACAAGTCCCAGCTCTGTACAGAAAAAAATAGTTAGGCCCGGCCCGAGAGTCTTGGCCGAAAATAGGTCCGAGCCCGACCCGTGGGCCGGGACGGGCTTCGTGTCTCGGGCCGGTCCGTGCAGATCACTAATTTGTATACTAGCTAACTCGATCGTTCATATTTCCAAATGATCCGCGAATGATTAAAAGCTCTATTCATATTAAAATTTAATAAATAATCGAATCTCACAAAATGGATCTCTGTTGCTGTCGATATTTTCAAATGATTTGGAAAGATTAAATGCTCTATTAATATTAATTAACTATTAATATTAAATGCTCTATTAATATTTTCATGCTTCATTTTTCTTTTAAATATGATGGTTAAAAATCATGCTTTGCGTGCAAATAATTCAGTTACATTTATGATTGCATGTTCTCTTTTAAAATCCAGAGATGAAAAATTGTGATACATTTTACAGGATAAGACGTATATCGCGAACTATGAAATAATGTAGGTTGAAGCTGTATTTAAGCTGTAGAGAAACACATATCGTCAAGCTGAGAGATCCGGAGTCCAAGAACTAACAAACGAATATGAATCATCCGAAAATTATTTAAATTCAATGCTCAATCTGTAAAATCATTGTAATGTTCAATATTTTAGCAGTATGGTGACTAAAGAATATTTTAATTCCTGTTATCTTATTTGCCTTATCTCCGAACCTAATTCCTTTTATAAATGATCCACTAAAAGAGTTCAGAATACACACTTCTGAATAGCCTAAAAGTTGTCCAACGCACAAGATAATACAATAGTGCAAAGGCATCCGCATTGTTTACATCAGTGAGGAAGGACAATCTTGTGAACACCCATGTTGCTTGCCTTGTGAACGCCGTTTGAGGATGTCCAGGTGAAAGCCCACTGTCGTCGGCAGCGTATACCGGAGATGCTACGCATGTATTTTTAACCACTAAAAAATCTTATCTCCAATTTCTCTTTAAAAATTAATCTCCGGCATGGGTCCCCGTGCCTAGGGCCCCTTACAGCAGGCGTGCTGCGTACGCGCTGGAAAATCTTTAAAAAATCATAAGATGAGTAGAAAGAAAAAAAATTGCAGAAATCGGCCCATGAAACCACAGATAAAAACATGGAAGGTGGAAGGTAGAACTAAAAACTGTAAGACAATCGAAAACAAGTTGAATGAGCAAAACCCAGTTGAGATTGTGCCCGAGATAAGAATGCACCCGCTGCGCTGGAAGATGGAGCTGAAACTTCAAGAATATCGTAAGCTAAGATGAATGAATAAATTCCCGTTGAAATATGGCCTATAGAATCCGAGAAAATAATGGTGGTAAAAGAAGTCTATATTTTGCAAAACATTGTTTAAATGTAAATAAAGGGAAGAAATCTTTGTGGACAAACTCTTAACTCATATCATGGAACCCTTGTCACAGAACACACTAATAATCTTTGATAAAATTTCATAAAATGCTTTTAAATAGTGGTTATAGCATTTGGCCTCGTTTAATAATTAAGTCGATTGTCTACATATCATACAATTTCTGTTCCATTGGTTTTCGAAAATTAAAAATTAATCTCCTAGATCTACTCGTATATAGTATGTATCTCTCTCTCATATCTGATCATTTTTATGTGACTGCGATCTTATTTATAAACCAATTTGGAAAAGATTGAACATATGTTAAAAAGAGACGTGAATGGAATTTTTTGAAGAAAAAATTGTTTTATTGACTTGAAAAGTTTTTTGAACCTCCCTGAATTCATCGGTATGCCAGTTTCCACCCCTTATTAGGAATAAACGTAAAAATTTAAAGGAATATATCGACTCGGATGCCACGCCCATTCACATTAATTTTACGCTAACAATTTATATTTATTCCTATTTTTAAATTCTACTCGCATCACTATATTTTAAAAATAAATTTTATAGTCTGCACAAGCATATGTTGCCAAAGTTCCAGTAAATGTCTTTCCCATAAAAAAAGTGTAGCTAACCGAATAAAATTCGTGTAAGAGATGCAAGTCCGGAAGCCACGTGGAAAGTGTCAACCGATAAGAGTTAAAACATTACCTTATTTATTATATGTAATTAAATGTTATCCAAGTGTTTATATGTACTTTAATTCATGTGTTTGATAAAATTATGAGAGAACTTCACACAAGTTAGAAGTGTCCAAGTTTTTTTTCTTTCTTGAAAAATCGTACAGTGTCAAAAATTTGACCAATTTGCTGCAGCGTCACTCTGTCGCTTTTATAGAAAACGGTTACTTTACAGTGTTATGGGGCATTCTCAGTGGTCATAAAAGAGATATTCTATAAAAGTGATGGAGTGAAGCTGATAGTGCAGCAAATTGGTCAAATTTTTTACAGTGTACTTTTCAGGTTAAAATCCCATTAGGTCATAAAGTACTCGAGCGATTCTGATAATACTTTTTTGGTGGTAAAGATCATATACGGCAGACAGTTTATAAAAACTTTACTTAGTTTCAGTAAAAAAATTCTGAAAATTCCACATTGCTCTGAAATGAACTATTTTAGTCGCAGAAAAAACTGCTTGTATAAATTTTGAGCATATTTCAGTATATATGAATTTCAAATTTCACCAAAATCGGTCGGGTAGTTTCCGAGGAAACGGGTTTTAAAGTTGGCATATTTTCTATAGTATTGCACGCCGTGTTGTCTTCCCTTACAGGTTTATAAGAATCTCCACCAAATTCGTTTGACACCTTGATCCGCCATCCTGTCTCAATATAACGGCCGCTGTACGATTTTAAACTTAGAAAAAAAAAAAAATTTTTTTTTGATTTCCCCTCTATCTTAAAAAATGGGATGAGTATAGCAATTTGAAATTCTAAGGTAACTGCCGTTTTGAAACAATTTTTTATTTTTTATTTTTTATTTTCATAATCTATAATCGTTTAAGCAAATGTGGTTTGAATGAAGTGTAGTTGCTATTAACATACGCTTAAAACAACACACATATCCACTAAGTTTTTGAAATTCCCTGAATTTGAATAATTCAGTATTAAGAAAAACTAGACACTTCTAAAATTGGGTTCGGTGTTTTAGTTTTGCGTATTTCAATAAAATTAGCTGCATGCCTGTTTGTAACACTTGATTAAACTCCCTGAAAAAATAAATCTTCATTTTTTTAAATTAGTTACAATAGTATATAAATCATAATCACCGATTAACTTCATAAGTATCCCATGAGGCATTACATAGAATTGCTTTTAACTTTCAAATATTTTATTCTTTTGTAGATTTTACTCCTATAATATTTATAAACTATAAAATCATAAAAAAATGTTACCTTTTTTCACCCCTTGCACATTTATTCCTATCCACCAGAAAAGAATTTTGTTAAAAGATCGCGAAAAAAACAACAAATTTTGTTAAAAGATCGCGAAAAAACGGCAAATTTTAGTAAAAAATCGCGAAAAAACGGCATATTTTGCTAAAAGATCGCGAAAAAACTGCATCATTTGCTAAAAGATGGCGAAAAAACGGCACATTTTGCTAAAAGATCGCGAAAAAACGGCAAATTTTGCTAAAAAAATCGTAAAAAAATGACAAATTTTGTTAAAAAATCATGAAAAACGACAAATTCTTTAAAAAGATCGTAAAAAACAGAAAATTTTGTTAAAAAATCATGAAAAAAAGACAAATTTTGTAAAAAAATTGTTAAAAAAAAAAAACCCAGCAAATTTTGCTAAAAATCATGAAAAACGACAAATTTTATTAAAGGATCGCAAAAAACGACAATTTTTGCAAAAAGATCGTAAAAAAACGGCAAGTTTTGTTAAAAGATCGCAAAAAAACGGTAAATTTCGTCAAACGATCGTAGAAAGACGCAAATTTCAAAATAGGGGCGCAAAAAAAAAAAAAAAAAAAAGCACTTTACTTTGTACCGGGAATGGAATTGCTCCTCCCTTTCTCCCACTTCTGTTGTAACCTTTCAGAAAATTTGCTGTGAATTTCATATTTTTTCACTTCTGTGACTCTATCAGATTTTCCACAAAATCAAGAAAAATTGAGTCAGCCATTTCGGAAATAAAAAAAATCGGTTAAAACTCCGAAAATTCGAATATAAAACGTATCGCAAATTTTGACAAATTATTAGGGGGGAAAAATGCAAATTTTGTTATAGGATCGCATGAAATAAACGAATTCTGACAGAGAATCGTGAAAAAATACGAATTTCGTTCAGGGAATACGATAAAAAAAAAAAAAACCGTGAATTTCGCAGAGTCGCGAAAAAAAAGTTTCTTCCACAGCCCTTTGATATAAAATTTGCATTTTTACGGGGCATTTTGATGAAATTCGCGCTTTTTGTCTCTATACTTAGATAAAATTCGCGTTTCTTCAACGGCCCTTTGAAAAATAGCATTTTGCCCGCGGTCATTTAACAAAATTCGTGTTTTTTCGTGGCTCTTTAACAAAATTTCTATTTTACACCCGATACTCTGACAAAATTGGCATCCTTTCGATGGCTCCTTGACGAACTTCGAAATTTTTTTTCCGATTCTTCAAAATTCACACTTTTGTCTGCTGCATTTTGATGAAATTAACGCTTTTTCGGCGATCCTTTGTCGAAGTTAGCGTTTTTCTCGCAATTCTAAAACGAAATACGCTTTCCCCGACGATTCCTTGATGAAATTCGCGTTTTTTTCTTTCTTTTCGTTTCTCTTTCTTATGTGTGTGAACCATTGACGAAAATTTTCGGCAATCATTTGTTGAAATTCGCGATACTTTTATGCCTCAATTTTCTGATCCATGATATATATATATATATATATATATATATATATAAGAACATAAAGTTGTTTGTTCTTAAAATTTCGGAACAAAATCTTATTAAAAAAAACTGGACCTGTCAAAGACTTGTCTACCGCAATGCACGTTTTGAGAACACGCGGTCTTAAATGTATGAATGAGAAGACAACTAGCAGGCGCGCATTCAGTTCGGACGCAACAGCAGTGGGAAAGAAGGGCGATATTTTTTTGAATTAGCGGCAAGAGGGGCGCTAGATTTTCAATAGGAGAAAGAGGGGCGCTATTTTTTAAACTAAAGGGCGATTTATTACTTTCGAATCAAGCTTCCCACCTACTAACGTCCAGATGAAAGGAAAGCTTCATAGAAAAGTAAAAAAAAAAAAAAAAGCATGCCGATTTGTTGTAATTAACTCCGGAATTTCCGGGGCACCTTTAGTAAAATCCCCGGAATTCCGGGGATTCCCCGGAACACAAACAGGCATGTAGCTGACTCCTTAAAAAGAAGGAAGGGTGCAGCTGTCTTTTCTTGCTGATAGAAGTAAAAAATACTTTTTTTCGTCGTGATTTTTTTTAAGTTGGGGGGGGGGGGGTGAGGGCTCTAAATTTCATCTTGCCCCGGGCGCCAAAAAACGTAGCTACGCCACTGGAGTGAACAACTAGGCGATTGTTAATCAAGTTTGCTTGAGTTTTATTTACGTTGTTTTGAATGTTATTTAGTGTTGAGACGTTGTATAAAGAGTCTCTGGGACCTATATCTGTACTTGTACGATAGATTTGAGCAGTTATTTTTGAATATCTAGTAATATTTGTGAGTTTCGAAGACTCTGTTGTTCTGAAGATCTGTAAATAAATTATTTTCTACTTTTCTAAGAATCAAGAGTTGGAAGTTGTCTAACCATAAGATCAAAAGAACCCTATATACGCTGCAACATTTGGTGTCAGAATTCGGGATCTTATGGCGAAAACAAGAGCAATGGAAGAGCAACTGAGTGAGTTGTTGAAATCTATTAACGGATTATCAGATAAGATGAATAAAGGCCAAGAAGAGTTGACGGATAAAATAAATAAAGGCCAAGAAGAGTTGGCGGATAAAATGAATAAAGGCCAAGAAGAGTTGGAGGATAAAATGAACAAATGCCAAGAAGAGTTGGCGAATAAAATGAATAAAAACGAAGAAAGAATGGAACAGTTAACAAATAAAATTGACAAATGCCAAGAAGAAGTGACTGAAGAATTGAAGAAGGAAGTTAATAAAAGTCAGGAAGAAATGAAGAAAACTTTAGAAGAAAAGTTCTCGTCGGTAGAGAGAAGAATAGATTCGGTAGAAGAGAAAATTGAGAATGAAGTTAGTAAAGTAGAAGAGAAAATTCAGAATGAAGTTGGTAATGTTGAAGAGAAAATGGAAAGGAAAATAATTGAAGTAGATGAAAAGTTAATTAAAAGAGTAGAAGATCTTGAGAAGAAGCTTTCAGCGTCTAGTGGTAATTATGAAGAATTTAGGAATCCGCCTGCTTCTCCTGTGCACGTTAAGCTGTCGACATACGACGGAAAGAGTTCCTGGCAAGTTTACAAGACCCAATTTACCATTGTAGCCGAAGCGAACAAATGGAGTGACGAGGTGAAAGCTTGTCAATTGGCAGCGTCTTTGAGAGGAGAAGCCGCCGACGTGCTGCAAACATTGCCCGATATGACGCAACTCAATTTTGAGACTCTAAGTTGTGCACTTGAAATGAGATTCGGAGAAAAATTCTTTAAAGATTATACGAGAATACAAATGAAGAGCCGCCATCAAAAATCGAGTGAAACCCTTCAAGAGTTTGCCTCAAAAATAGAACGGCTTGCAAATTTAGCATTCATCGACTGCCCAACAAATGTACGGGAAATGCTCTCACTGCAGTACTTTGTAGACGAAATAAAAGATCCAGAAGTGCAGCGAGCGGTACGAATGGCAGATGTGCAGGATTTAAAGGCTGCATTACTATATGCCTTAAAGTTGGAAGCAGCTACACAAGCCAGCCGAAGAGAACGACATTCAGTCCGAGGGGCAACGGTGAATAAAAGCCCAAACACAGAGATAGACGCCTTGAAGGAAATTAGGAAATTAAATCAAGAGCTTGAAGCTTTAAAGTATGGAAGAACAAGCTCAAGACGACAGAATCTCACGTGCTGGTTGTGCAGTGATACAGAACATCTCCGAAGAAACTGCCCCAAAGTCCACGAACGTTAGATGAATTCAAGACCAGAGAATAAAAAGCCCCACCTGAAGATCCTTCAAATATCGAAAATGAGTGGCGGCGATAATGAATTATATGTGATAGGATTTATTAACGAGATTCAATGCCGTATGATTGTGGATACAGGAGCCAATGTAACAATAATAAGAGAAGATTTGGCTCGAAAATTGAAATGTAAACTCATCTGGACTCCACCCTGCGTTACCCTGCAAACTGTTACGGGCGACAAGATAGGCATATATGGAAAGGCCAATTTAACCATCAACTTTGGAGGAACCAAATATTATCATACGGCAGATGTGGCTGACATAACAGATCCTTGCTTAATCGGGCTAGATTTTCTGAAGAAGTTTGGCTGCAAACTTGATTTCAAAAATAACAAAATGCTCTCAAAATTTGAAGAAATAAGTCTTTTTGGATTAAATAACAAAATTGAATGTAAACAAATAGTAATAGCCAAAGAAGACATAAATCTAGATGCAAGAACATAATTTTTAGTTCCTGCTGTAATTAAAAAGGAAGCTTATTATCGATTTGGCCATATAGATTATCCCGAAGACAATAGTACACAAGCAGGAGTATTGGTGGCTTCTTCTGTAGTGAACCTTTCGAAAAGGACCATTCCAGTCAGAATTGCTAACATCAGTGATAAGACGAGGACTATCAAGAAAGGAGAGGTGATAGCGTCATGTGCTCCTGTGATGTGCATAAGTCAAAATTCCAATCGCTCTCAGAAATCTTCAGATAATTTAGTCAAGGATTTGCTGCAAAATACAGACTTAGATCCAAACAAAAGGGATACTGCGGAAAGTTTAATTAGAGAATTCCAAAGTTTATTTTCCCAAACATCTGAAGACTTTGGACGAACTAAAATGGCACAACACCGAATTGACACGGGAGATCACTCTCCTATTAAACAGCACCCTAGACGATTACCTTTTGCCAAGCAAGAAGAGGTGCAGAATTTAATTAAGGATATGGAAGAGAATGACGTCATCGAACCATCGACAAGTCCATGGGCGCCTCCCATTGTATTAGTAAGAAAGAAGGATGGTTCTACAAGATTTTGTGTAGACTACCGCCGACTGAATGATGTCACCAAAAAGGATAGTTACCCTCTGCCAAGGATTGATGACACTCTCGACACACTTGCGGGCAACACTTGGTTCTCGACTCTTGATCTGAAGAGTGGTTACTGGCAGGTAGAGATCCATCCCGACGACCGCGAGAAGACTGCCTTTACAACGGGACAAGGATTATGGCAATTCAAGGTAATGCCTTTTGGTCTATGTAACGCACCTGCAACTTTCGAACGCCTTATGGAAACGGTTCTCCGGGGACTGTCATATGAGGCATGTCTTGTTTATTTAGATGATATCATAATCATAGGAAAATCTTTTGATGAACATCTGAATAACCTCAGGCGGATGCTACAAAAATTAAAGGAAGCTAATTTGAAGTTAAGCCCTTCGAAGTGCAGTTTGTTTCGAAATGAAGTCGCCTACCTTGGACACATCATTTCGGCGGAAGGAGTTAGGACTGATCCGGAGAAGATATCAGCCGTGAAAAATTGGGATCGTCCAGCAGATGTTCACCAGATTCGGAGTTTCTAGGATTATGCACCTATTACAGGAAATTCGTCAAAGGCTTATCGATGATTGCAAGGCCACTTCATAAATTAACAGAAGCCAATCAAAAATTTATGTGGACACAGGAATATGACGCTGCTTTCGAAAAGCTTAAGGAGGCCTTAACATCCACTCCAATTCTGTCATATCCTCAAATCGATAAACAGTTTATACTTGATACGGATGCAAATAACGAAAGCATTGGCGCTGTACTGTCCCAGGAAATCGACAGCCAGGAGCGTGTTATCGCCTATTTCAGCAAGTGCTTGTCAAAAGCAGAGCGAAACTACTGCGTAACAAGAAAAGAGCTTCTTGCTGTAGTGAAAGCCATAGACCATTTCCATCACTATCTTTACGGTCGGAAATTCCTGATCCGAACTGATCATGCTTCTGTAACTTGGCTATTGAATTTTAAGAACCCTGAAGGCTAGATAGCCAGGTGGATACAAAAGCTTCAAGAATACGATATAGAGATATGCCATCAAAAAGGCTCATCTCATGGAAATGCCGATGCTCTCTCAAGAAGACTCTGCTCAGAGAATTGTAGATACTGCGACCGGGTTGAGAAGAAATTTAATGTCAATGGTCCTATAGTGAGACAAGTTACAACTGGGTCGACATCATCGCAAGATCAGTGGAGGGATGAGAGCCTGCTTAAAAATCAAATTGCTGATCCTGAAATTAAGCCAATTCTAGAGCTGAAAGAGGTGTCCAACAGGAAGCCCAGCTGGCAAGACATGGCCCATTACCATCCTACGACTAAACGTTATTGGGCTCTTTGGGGTTCCCTACATTTGAAGAACGGTATCTTGTACCGAAAATGGGAGTCTGACGATGAAAAGACATGTAGATGGCAACTACTACTCCCTAAGTCGAGAATTTCTATGGTCCTTCAAGAACTTCATGGTAGTCCCACAAGAGGTCATTTTGGTGTAATGAAGACCCTGCAGAATGTTCGAGAGCGTTTCTACTGGAATAATGTTCGCAGTGATGTGGAGAAGTGGTGTCGAACTTGTGACACCTGTGTAGCACGTAAAGGTCCAAAGAGGCGCACCCGTGGACGATTGCAGCGTTATAATGTAGGAGCTCCTTTCGAACGAATTGCTCTGGACATCCTGGGTCCTCTTCCTAGAACATCTGATGGCAATAAGTACATCCTCGTTGTCATGGACTACTTCACTAAGTGGCCTGAAGCCTACGCCATTCCTAATCAAGAGGCGGTAACCGTAGCAGACATACTGGTTAAACACTGGGTTCCCAGATACGGAGTTCCTCTTCAAACCCATTCCGGTCAAGGAAGAAACTTTGATTCGGCTGTGTTTAAGGAGATGTGTGTACTACTGGGCATGGACAAAACTCGAACTACACCTCTACATCCTCAGTTGGACGGCATGGTGGAGCGGTTCAATCGCACCATCCTAAATAGCCTCTCCCTCCTGGTGTCTAAAGATCAACTGGACTGGGACAAGAAATTGCCTCTTTTCCTGCTTGCCTATAAGAGTGCTGCTCATGAGGCCACTGGTTATTCCCCTTCTCAAATGCTCTTTGGTCGTGATCTTCGTCTACCTGCGAATCTTTTGTTTGGCCGTCCTCCTGATGCTCCTTTGTCGCCTGAGGAATACGTGGATGAACTCCAGGCATGGATTGAGGAGATTCATCGTCTAGCGAGGAATCGAATCGGACTGGCATTGGAAAAAATGAAGAAACGGTACGACATAAAGGCAACTGGACATGAGTTCAACGAAGGTGACAAAGTTTGGTTGTGGAATCCCATACGTCGTAAAGGACTGTCAACAAAATTACAAAGAAACTGGGATGATCCTTACACAGTCGTCAACAGGCTGAATGACGTCGTCGTACGTATACAAAAGTCGCTACACACCAAGCCCAAAGTCGTACATTATAACCGGCTAGCCCTTTATTTTGGCCAAAGTGATTAGAAACTGGAATTTCAGACCATGGTCATGAAAATCATTTTTTTGTAAATATGTAAATAGTAATTAGTTCTTTATTTATGTAAAATCTTATTGTTTTATTATTATTTATTTATTTTTAAGTGTTTTCCTCTAACTCAAGGATTGCACTGCCCGGGACGTGCAGTCTTTGAGAAGGGAGTAGTGTTACGAATTTAGTTAGTGTTTTTACTGTAAAATAATGTAAATAATCTTATTAAGCTCCATTCCTTTACTAATATTAGTTTTTGTTACATTGTCTCTGTTATCAAGGAAACTTGTCTATTATTTTCAATGAATGTCTATGGCAGCTTGGCGAAATATTAGAGATATCGCCAAGTTGGCGTCACTTTTGACGACTAATTTTGGTCGCCAAATTTGGCGATATATCGCCAAGTTGGTGACAAACTTGGCGATTGTTGGCGATGGTAACCCTTCCCTCTCCATGGTAACCCCCTTAGGTGTGCTGATACATTGAATGTTGTTCCTTGGTTTTCTGGATTTTTCGAGAAGCCTGTGGAAATTTCCAGCGCATGCTGCGAGCCTATATAAGGAGAGCAATGCGAGCTGTTGTGGTTATTATTTATCAGTCAGTCATTGAGTGAACAACTAGGCGATTGTTAAGCAAGTTTGCTTGAGTTTTATCTACGTTGTTCTGAATGTTATTTAGTGTTGAGACGTTGTATAAAGAGTCTCTGGGACCTATATCTGTACTTGTACGATAGATTTGAGCAGTTATTTTTTAATATCTAGTAATATTTGTGAGTTTCGAAGACTCTGTTGTTCTGAAGATCTGTAAATAAATTATTTTCTACATTTCTAAGAGTCAAGAGTTGGAAGTTGTCTAACCATAAGATCAAAAGAACCCTATATACGCTGCAACAATATAAAACAGTTTAATTGTTTGTTTTCCTGTTCTCGGTAATAGCAAAATAAATACAATTTTCTTTTTACTGATCTCGTATAGCTTCTTTTGCAGGCAAATATAAATTTATAGATGTGACAAACATTGTATATATAAGAAAAAATTCGGTTTGAAACTTGAAAGAAGGCTAAAGATTGTTATAGATTGAATGCTAACGATTGTGCTATGGAAGGAACTAGCACCAAAATATGAATGTACATCAAAATTGATATATTAAATGAAAGCCTGCTAAAAATTGTAAATATTTTAATATCCATTTTTATACATATGATAATAGTAAGTTTTGTTAATACACTTAGTTCGATTCCCCGCACAAATGATAACTTTAAAACGTTAAGCGCAACATCAGTCACCGGTGGCTGACCCTGAATTTTTCGTTTAGAACGCATCATTCACCAATCACTGACAGTCTAAAATATGATATAAAACTAAAAATATATACATTGTTTTGAGTAATTATTGAAAATTTATTTAAAATTTACTTAACTTTTATTTATTACAGTGTTATACTTTCTTAAAAATTACTTAAAACACTGCAAATTTTTATGCTTTAGTGTCAGTTACTATTGCATTCAAAGTGTTAAACGGTTTTTTCTCTTTGTTCATATTTTCTCCACTTCCAAGCTTTAAAAACGTTAAAGCCTTTTTTTTTGCATTTGATAAAGAGATTAAAAATATTTTGTACATGTTTCTATTATACATGTGATAAATATGCGCATGGAATTAGCCTTCAGGTGATTATTAATCTTAAATGAAAAGTAATTCTTAAATGAAAAGTATGTAAGAAAAGTATGTAAGTTAGATTTTATTGCTTCACACTACCTATATCAGTAAAAATAATTACATTAAATGTAATATTAGATTACCTAAAACTCCGTGCACAATTTTGTGTAATACAAATTTGAAAATTTAACAAATTATTTAATATCGAAGTCTATGGGAATTTGGTGAAATATAAGAGATTCGTCAAATTTTCGTAACATTTGGTGACTAATTTTGGTCACTAGATTTGGCGATACATCATCAAGTTGTCGCAAACTTTGGCGACGTTTGGTGACAGAACGCCCCCCCCCCTCCCCTGGTAACCTTCCTTATAGGTTTGGAGATGTTATATTAAATGCTGTTCCATGTTTTTAAAGGGGATTTCAGAATATTCTAGCATTAGAAAATCGTGGAATATTCTAGAATATCTTCTCACTTCCCTACATATGGAAGCGGAGCAGAGTTAACAGTCAGGTAGTTAATTAGACGCTGTGATGTCAGACCAACAGAAGTCATCCAATAAAAGAAAAGCTTGGGACATGATGGTCATGACGTAATGTTGTCAAAGAAAAGAAAATGGGCCATTTAAAGCCATCTGAAACATACAATGTTCAAAAGAACACTTATAAGGTATGTCAAAGGTCCTCGGTCAACAGAGGAAACGATTGAAACAAATTTAGGGAGAAGGAATGTACTTCCATCTGATCTTGAAGCTCAGCTAGTAACTTATTGCATCGAATTTGAGAAACATTTTACGGCTTGAGGAGCTGCGATATTAGACGCCTTTCATTCCAACTTAACAATGCAAAATGGGTTGAAGCACCCTTTTTTCAAAGAAAAGCAAGTTTCTGGCAAAAAATGGCTTCGATTATTTATGAAGAAGCATCGTGAGCTGTCAATGAGGATGCAAGAAACTTCACCAATGTCAATGGCTAAAAGTTTTCCCCCCAAAAGCGTCTCTGAATTCTTTGACATTTTCAAGAAAGAAGTGGAGAAATTAAATAATGATCTTCAAAGGTTGTTCAATGTAGATGAGACTGGTATAACGATTGTACAAAGCCACATAAGTAAAGTTATCATTTTAAAAAAGGGAAGAAAAGTGTTTGTACTATAACTTCTGCAGAAAGAGCCAAGTTCATGACTATCATTACTTACATGAATGCTTGTGACATTTATGTCCCTCTTCTATTGATTTTTCCTAGGAAAAATATGTCACTAAACTTGAATGGATGGAACACCAGCTGGATCAGTTTGGACATGTCACCCTTCTGGATGGATTCAAGGAGATATTTTTGCAAAGTGGTTTAAACATTTCATTCGGTTAACAAAGCAAACTGCTTTTAACCCCGTTATAGTTAGATGATACTAATAGAACTACAGTTGCACTCGAAATGTGGATATAATAGTCATGGTGCGTAAAAATCATAGGTATTGTATCATTACCTCATCACTCAACTCACAAAATGCAACCCCTCGACATAGGGTTCATAGCTCCCTTCAAGTGTTACTATGGTCAATAGATTGAGACATTGCTGAGAAACAACCCTGCAAGTGTTGTGACAAACAGTGAGGTTTGGTGACTATTTTGGGAAGGCATAGAATAGAACTGCGACAATTGTTGACTTCAATCGATGCCTTTAAGAAAGCTGGAGTGTTCTCTTGTAACAGACACATTTTCACGGATGTTGATTTCATGCCAAATAGTCCCCAGTGGAATACCTTCTTTAGGTATTCACGGGCTTCAGAACCCCGGACACTTGAATGATTTTTCTCTTTTCCTTTTCCTCTTAATTCCCTGGTCTTCCTTCCCCTTTGTTTCACTCTCGCTGTGGTTTCCTCTTCGGAGGTGAGGGCATTTCTGTATGAGCCGATATCATCCTGTGTACCAACACATGGAGAAATGTAAACCACCCACGTGTTGGCCGTGCGTCGAGACCCATGTTCCTGGAAAGGGGGAATCCTGGCAGTTGAGAGAAACCAACACACTGCTTTGGCCTCTGCTTCAGGTAGACGGGAGGTGCATATAGGTCCCGTATGCATCAATTGGCTGGTCAGCTGACTTTTGTCAATGGGAAAGGGATCGAGCAATTACTAGTCATCTCATTAAGAGTGGAGACTGACATAGGGTTGCCTTGTGACCGTATGGGCTCTGGTTAGCAATGTTGCACGAATGTGCAGTGGATGGTGCGGCGGGCGTCTGAATTATATTTTTAATACCATGGATGGAAATACTGCACTTTTCTATTTCTCTCCCTAGTGGAGAGCAACAAACTGTACGGACTTCCTCATTCACTCACTTTTTTATCATTAAACTTACTGATAGCCACTCTGACAGTTCCTTTAAAAAGACTTCACCATTTCTCACTGCTAAAAAATTCCAGTCTGTCTTTGAAGATGGTCATTCTCTCAAAAAACTACAATCTGGGGATTTACTAGTTGAGGTTTCTGCAGCCAAACAATCACAATTTCGCTCTGATTGTTGTACAATAGGTACATTTCCCGTTTCTGTCCAAGCACATAAAACTGTAAATATAAGTCGTGGTGTAATATCCGAATCTGATATTTATTCTCTACCAGAGATAAATTTTAAGATAATTTAAAAGACCAAAATTTCATAGATGTACACCGTATTACTATCCGACGAAATGGACAAGTCCTGCCGACAAAGTATTAATATAACATTCAATAGCCCTACATTATCAACCAAAATTAAAGCTGGTTATCTAAGCTGTTTAGTCCGCCTCTATATACCAAACCCAATCCGTTATTTTAAATGCCAGCGTTACGGTCCTACTAACACTACGTGTCGTGGATCTATTACTTGCGTACGTTGTGCAGAAGTCGGCCACGACAATAAATCTTGTGAAAAACCCGAACGCTGTGTTAATTGTAAACATGATCATACATCATATTCTTGCACTTGTTCCAATTGGAACCGGGAAAAATTAATTCTTACTGCTAAAATTGATTAGAATTTATCTTACGCCGATGCCCGCAAATTTGTTGAAACCAGAACGCCGTCTGTTGAAATTTCCTACTCCAGCATACTCAAGCAGCAATCAACATCCGTAAGACACATAAGTACCCCAACTGATTTCACATTTCCACCAAGTAAATCAGCCATAACGCAATCAACCAGTACTCCAATTAAAGAAACCCGTGATATCAGTCTTGGTTCTAAATGCTATGGGACACCATTATTAGAGCGTTCGCTACCATCCTCAGAATCTGTTAAAATAATAAACCTAGAAGATCTGTAACAGAAATCTTTAGTTCAATCTAAGAGATCATCAAAACCTTAAAGTGAGACTAAGGCTGTTAACCTCTCAAAAAAATACTTCAAAATCATCTGAACCCTATACTAAGACCAAAGCTGGCACAAATACTAAAATACCACAGAGGTCTGATACAAGTCGAAAACCGAATCTCAAACAAAAATCTAAAGTCTCAACTCCTGTCTCTCCACTGTGGAAAACTGTGGGGAAGAGAAAGAAAAATTCTTCTCTCAGCCCATGTATCAGAAATGTTCAGGACCCGAAGCAGCTGCAGCACTATGTAGAGGAGGCCATGGAATCAGGGTCTTACAGAAACGACTCGAATTCTGATGAAAATACATTGCTAGAAGAATACGTGCCTCGACATAAATCTGTGTTTTAATTATATTAGGCTTTAAATTTATCTTTCGTGTTTTGTCTTATTGCTTTACTCATCGTTTGATTTTAGCTATTTATATTTTCTTTTTTAATCCTAGTGACTGGTTTTAATTGTGTGTTAATTTAATATATCATCACATTGCATTTTCTCTTCATCTCATATCTATGACAGTCTTTTAAAATGAATTTTACATTTTACATTTTTACTTCTCATCTTGTTCTTGGCACAGCATGTCCCTAAAGGGACTTTGCGCCATTAAACCCTATTCAACCAACCAACCATCATGCCAAATAACAATACTGATGAATCTTTAAACAAAAACGATTCTAATGAAGTTTCATACGGTGTTATTCTTCAGGCTTCATCAATTTCTCCTGAAATGTCTTATCAGGAACTTTCTTCCATTGACTGTTTGAATCCTGCTACCACAGAACAACATACTCATAAGTTCGTTTCACCTAACGACATCTCACTTGTAAATTCACGACCTGCTTCCTATTCGTCATCAAGATCAGGGTAAGTCTTGCATGTTACATCATCTCTCTATAAGAGGATGTTAAACCAAAAATGGATGACAAAAGTGCTAAAGAACAAAAGAAGAAAGAGAAAACTGGCAGTAAGTGTTCCCACCAATGAAGAAAAGCCATAGACTTCTAAAACATCAATTTCAGAAAAATCTGTAGCAAAAAATCGTGTTTCAAAGGCTGAGAAGAAAATGACTCGGAAAAGACGTCGAAAAGCTATTCATATTAAATCATCTGATGAGACTCTTGATAATAATGATCTTCCGCTGATCGACACAGAATCTGAGATGGATCTGAAATCGTTCAGTGAAACATAAGATGTTGAGTGTCCCCTTTGCACATCAAAATTCTCCGATGAATGCATGGGAGAAAAGTGGGCTAGATGCGCCCAACGTATTTGGTGGTCTCACGAGGATTGTGGGGAGAAAAAACTTATCTCTAACGAAGACTTATTTCTGATTTATTCTAAGACTTATTTCTGTACACTCCATGTTTTAAACTTTCTTTTAGCTATTTTTTTCGTAATTTTTAAAACTTCTATACCAATTATTTGTTTTCTTTTGTTTATTTTATTTCTTCATAACTACTAATTTGAATATTTTTGATTACCTATATCTTAAGCTAGTTATATTAAGTTAGGAAATTTTTATGCGATTCTTTGCACCAGCTTTATTTTATATTTGAGAAAAATACCTTTTTGTGATTAAATATTCTAATCTAATACATTTATTTTATGGGAAAGATGTGTCGTTTTATTTTAATATCTTGAAATCTTGATTTTCTTTGACGTTTTTGGTTTGAGTGCCAAATATGGCAGTGGGTTGCCATATTAGGAACCCAGTGTATACCATATTAAGAATACCTTTCCATGAAACCTACAAATGACACACCCTACAAATTGTTTTTCTCAATCTGTATTAGTTTTTGAACAAACTTGACCCCAGAATCTTATAGATAGGAAATGATTTACAACTGGTAATTTTTTGGTCAAAAAAGAGCATTTGAAAATAATAGAAAAATTACATTAAAAACAGTGATTCATATTTGGGTACTTTCCTCTAATTTTAGTTGAACACTCAAATGCAATCAATCCCATTTAAACCATATTTTTTAAAATAAGAAAACAAATTCTGAAAAAGTAAATTATCCTCTTACAAAAATATCAAAAAGTTAAAAGATGTAGAATTTCCAATTCTGCTTAAAATGTGCAACATGTAAAAATAAATAAAAATAAGTAAAAAAGAAAGGCACAAGATGTAATCGAACCCTCAGTTTCCTAGTTCGTAAGCTCGCACCGTGCGTCTGCGTCACAAATGTACGAACAGAAGGTATAATAATGGGTATTTGAAATATCCGCCGAAATTTGACTCCCAATTTCTCAAAAACTAAAGCCCATTTGAAGAAACTCATCAGAATAATTTGTGGTATGACCTCTACACTGTAAAAAAAATCTGTAAAGGTACTAAACATTTTCTAGGAAACTGGGATTCCAAGAACTTTTCCTGTAACGGTAACAACAAAAATTCAAGTTTCAGAATCGGTTACATGAATTTTTCCTGTTATCGTTACATGAAAAGTTCTTGGAATCCCAGTTTCCTAGAAAATGTTTAGTACCTTTACAGATTTTTTTTTTACAGTGTAGAACGTACTTTGAAATTATCGAAATATGTGCTCACCATGTTTGGTGTTTCCTTGTAAGTACAAGCCACAAATTTTTGCAGATGTGCAACGGCACCAACAGCATATGCTTTATACATGTGTAGTCATATTAATTTCAGCTTTGTTCCTGATGAAAGACTCTTGTCTTTCAGCCATCTGTTTTGTTTTTATCATTTAGAGAGTAACTAAACTTCTGTGAGATTACTATCCTTGCTTATTTTTATAGGGTTACCTCGTATTTAAATTAGCTTTGTAGATGATACATCAACATTTTGGATATAATTTCGCTACATATATATAATATTAGAGACGAAAGGTTAATTATAAATTATAATATTTAAGAAATGAATCATTATGAAATACTGAGTACAAATTAATAGCAGATTTTAAGTAATTTGCAATTTTAGATATAACGCATACAAACAAGTAAGACGTTTTAAAAATACTTTTCAGACTGATGGATTTCAATGTCATTAGTTTAGTGTTAAAATTTTCTTGCATGCATTAAATTGCAGACTTTCTTTTTCTTGGTCAGTGCGGCTTATAAATATTAAATTTACGGTAGGCACTCGGGAGACATCCCACCCCTGACATTTGAAAAATTAGTATTTTTTGTTCAATTTTTTTTCTCGGATTTCGCTTCCTATTCTTTATAATTCTATTGTTCTTAAACAATTGTAACTTAAACATAAATTTTGTTATTTTATAATGTTGCTCTATTACTACTTTTAAAGCTGTCGTTGGCGGCCACCGTAATATTTATCGATCATCGATATGCGTAGTATAAAATATGAAAATAAAACATATGTAAAATACACTATATAACCATTAATAACCGGACACTTTCAATTTTAGACATTTTGTGGAATATTAGAGCGGAGATACTTGTCGGAGTCTTTTGGAACTTGCGAATTATAGAGATTATGTTTGACTTCATGTTTATCAATGTCAATTTGATAAGGAGGATAATTAAGGAGCCATACAAAAATCAAAGAAATAAAATATTTAGGATAATACTGTACATTAAAAAAAAACCGAAATGGTATTTCGCTGCAGAATACAACTATGCGAGTACTGCACAATATGTCCACTGATTTTTGTAAGAATAGCAGCACGTATATTCATGGAGATCTAGCGATTTTTTTGAAAAGTTAAAAAGTTATATTTATATTATTAATATACATTTTGCCAATTTTTCTGAAACTTAAATTTGGTTGAAAACATTGCATAATATAAGCAAAAAATATGCCGGAATTTTTTTTAACTTTTCAAAAATATCGCTGTATTTTCATGAATATATGTGCCATTCTTACAAAAATGAGTGGACATGTACAGTATACACATACTTGTATTCTGAAACGATAGATCATTTCGTGCATTTTAATGTAGAGTGATACCAAATATTATTATAATTTTTTGATTTTTTTTTGTTGGCCCCTAACTGTCCTCCTTATGAAATGGACGTTGAAAAATATAAGGTCAAATGTAATCATTATAAAACTCCAAGTTCCAGAAGAATCCGACAAATATGTTTTTAAATATTCGACATAAAGTCAAATTGAAAATGTCCAGTCATTAATGTCCATGTAGTATATGTATAAAATGCATTGCAATTCCAAAATAAAATTTAAACGTATATTTAAAAATATTTTTAATACATGTAATGCTCTATTATGAAATTGCGGGTATTACTTGATTACCCCATTGACCAATTTTGACAAATTGTATGAATCGTCACTACTCGTAAATTATATAAATTGGCATAATTTTTATTTTAAATAACGACAAAACAAATAAATTAGTAAAAGATTAATAAAAATGTAAATAATACGTCGAATTAAAAATCACTTGATGACGTAACAAATATGTGTAACGTGCTTAATGTCATGTGAATGTGACGACTATGTTAAATTATTATTGTCATTTAATCTTGTAGTTTGGCATTGTTTTTTTTTTGTTCTATGGCATAATCAAGTACTACGAATTGCGCAAATAAACAACATTCTTTTAAACTCTAAAATGATGAAAACTCCAAAATGATAATCATATTAACTAACAGTTTACTGCGTTGGATTAAGCGTCTCATTTCCAATGAAAATATATATTTGAATTAAAATTTGAATGAAATGTATTGTCACGAAAAATCGAAGATTGTAAAAAAAATCGATTACAAATATCTTGGCAACTAGTAATCAGATCAACTTCATTATTTATGCAAAATTTATGTTTTTTTTTTTTTTTTATCTTTTATATTCACCACTTAAACTAAAAATTTCGAAAATTTTAATATAATTTTCATCAGAATAAATATTTCGAAAATCCGAAAAAATAGTTTCGGATAATCGAGGCTACTGATATTCAATAGGCTTCTTTCCATTATTACATACTAAGTACACACGAACTTTCACGTCTCTATATCTTTTTGCTCAGGAGCGTTTACAGATAAACTGACGGACAGACAGATGGACGACATTTTTCTTTCTAAAGGTGGAATCTCCAGTCTCTGAAACGGGCAAATCCGTCATTTTTTTTTTTCGATTTTCAAAATGATTGCAAGACTTACGTATTATGGGTAATTAAATGTACAAAAACAGCATATTGAAAATGGATGACATATGTCCCTTTTGTGACTAAATGAGTTACACATATTCGCGCGCCTAACGCAGGGTTAATGAATAAACCAACTAACCATTTTCCTAACAAACACTTTGTTTGACTGAATTATTTATTCTCAGTTCATGATACAAATGTAAAATTACAAGAAGAAATGAAATACACAAGGAAGCACAGTTTTCTAAAATGATTTAAAGCGAAAATGTTTCATATCCCTGTAGAAGATGAAAATCATTATTTTCATGCAAAACATTTTCTAAAATGCTTCATAAATGCTTTAAAAAAATCTTGTTCTACAAAGATTATAATATTTTTAGAGGAAAGAAGTACTAAGGCAGCGCGTGATTTATGTCTCTTTATAATTAATCAGTTTTACGTGAATTTCTTTTCGAAAAAGTATATTATGCATATTTTAAAGTAGAATGACTGTAACTGTTTTCAAAGTATAAATCTTTATAATAGTCATAAGTAACTTGACAGACATAAATTGCGGAGGAAATAACACATTTTATCGTATATGTTATATATTCGTAAACAAACGTGAAGCACATTCTGTAAAGTAAGAAAAAAAATCATATCTAATGATACATTTGGTGTGCCTTGCCTTCTTACGAAACAAGAGAAGTCCTGTAATTTAAAAAATTCGCATCTTTCTAAAAGACAAGTCATTTCTCCTTTCAGCAACATTGCTATGTTTCAGTACCTTTTATATTTTAAAGGTACTCGATCTTCAACACCAACTGAAACCATATTTTCAACCTTCCAGTTCCTGAGCTTGGCAACAGCTGTTATCTCTAGGTGTGCGCTTCTAGTTCATTTCAGCTTTATATTTCTTTTTACATGAATTTCTTTTCATAGCATATTCAGGAATCTAGCATCCACATCGGTAAGTTCCTGATGTCAGTTGTTTGTTTTGATTAAGATCAGCTTTTTCCCACTGCAGCCTTTCCATTTCATCAAATTTACTAGCCTAAAAAGTAAAATAATTATCTTTAAGTTACAAGTTGTAAAATTATTCAGTGTAATTTTTACCCTTTAACCTTTTCAGAATCATGTAGTTAAGTTTCTGTAATGTTGAACTCTCAACGGAATTTTAGAAAAAATTTCTTTCAGAATATCGAAAAGCATTATTTCAACTTTTTCCCATCAAAATTATAATAATAAAATTTTAGTTAAAAGTTTCTGGTGAAAATATTAATTAAAATTAGGTGGGATATAATATATCACAATGCCCCTCAAAAGGTTTAACCCTTTCATACATAAATGTTTTTTTATTTTTCATTATTCACAAAAAATCGTTTTTTGTGATAAATGGGAACCCATTATAAAATAATTTTATTATTGTGCAGCATGCTAGCTATTATCCGTCTACAAATCAGATCTCTATAAATAAAGCTGTTTTTTTTAATATATACAGTGAAACCTCCAAATAAGGGACACCTATGGGACCGCAACTTTTGTCCCTTAAATAGAGGTGTCCCTTATTCGGAGTGGCCCTTATTTGGACGTTTCACAGTATTTTTGCTTTATAAGGCAATACTTAACTGTCCTCATATGAAGCCCATATGAATGAAAGAATTAAACTCGAAAGGGGCTTTAAAGTGGGTATTAAATAATTGACAACATTTATTTAAAGTGTCTTTAATAGAGCAGATTTTTTAATTCGTGCAAAATATTTGCTTTTACGATACTTAAAAGATAACCCTGCCAGTTTTACGAAGCCAGATATTTTTTAAAGAGCTATTTTCTCAACTATGTATGGGTTGATTTAAAGCTTTTTAAACATGCGTATTGGAATAACACCAAATAAAGTATTTTACTTGCATTTAAAATAATATATTTACTTTTGATATTTCATAAGGAATGAAAGATTAAAAAAGAAACAATATTTTCAAAATAATATAATTGTTGCAAATATTTTACAAAATTGTCAATAACTACTTAATAAATTAATTTTAATGAACGAATCATTTCTAAATTTCATATTGCATGTTCTCTAGTATAACTTACGATATAAAGAGGGGAAAAATAGAGAGGTGGACATTTTCCTAATTCATAATAATTTGTTATATAAAGGATTAAAAATTATCTGAAAATAATGTGTTAGTCACCAAACTGACCAGCATGAGAACCAGTGTTACTTCTTTAAATTGTTTTGGTGAAAGTGAAATACAATAGAAGTGAGAAACCGTTTTGACTAATCTTTTACAGTGAAACATTGTTGCCGCCACAAAGTTAATTTAGAACACACATGAAAAAAGAAAAAATAATTAGATACCTTAAAATTCCAGTTATAAGACCCTTTTCACAAAATCAGATAAATTTATGGAAGTGCTTATACCCTAGATTAGAAAAAAAATATTTTATCATAAATTCAGAATTAGGGGTAGTTATGATTAGGGGTGATTGGGATCAGAAGCACTTCAGGTGCAAACTCTGAACAGATTAAAAAAAAAATAACCGTGCTAATCATGAAGTCTTCTATAGATTAAATTTTTTTAATAGATGTTCCGGTACAAATAATAAAGTCCTGTGTTTTGCCAGAACACAAAGGAAAACGTTGCTTGTCAAAGTGAGAATTTTTTAGTTAAGAAGGTTTTGCGTAAAAAAAAAAAAATTGTAAGAATATTGAATAAAGCTATGAATTTAAATTTAGAAAAAGGTTATAAAATATTGTTATTCTGCATAACTTTTAAAAAATCCGTTTACGATAACTAAAAAATGAATGAATATCACCGCATTGCACGGGGATGTTGGTGAATGCATTGTCAATAATTGTGTTTTGTCTGGTAGATTTTTTAATGAATGAATTCAGACCAAAAGTTTAAAAATAGTCTGACAGTACATTTCTATTATTGTTTCTGAAGTTGATATTGAAATCATCTGATATTAAATTCTGACATAATGTTCCTTGACTTATGCTTTTAAATATGACACCATTTATACATTCAATAGTGATTTTTAAGCATTTTGTTGTTCAATACAATTCAGCACATTAATAATGTTTTCTTTTTACAGTGTACTTGAAACAAAGATCTTGTTCAAAGTTTAAACTTGGCATTGTGTTAAGTGCGCTTCCAAAGGAGATCGCAAAGTTGTAGTGCCGCGTTAGTGCGGGCCACGTTTTTCCAAATAGGTTTTTAATTAACCTTTGACAGATACGCGTGGCGTATTGAGAGCGCCACTCGATGCGAACTAGTCGCGAATCCCAAATTAATTACGTGATTAATTCTACTTAAATTTATCTGTTTTTAATAATATGACGTTTATTGCTTTTATAACACTTTTGGGCATTACATTACACAAATATATCATTAAAATTTTTCTATGCTTTAAAAGCCAATGGCGTATAGAGTACGACACCTGTGCTTCATGTATGTCCATCCAAACTGTACGGCTCTTAAACCCGTTCGCGACGGCGTGCGCATTCAGAAGTGCGCATCTCAGGACGAAGCGGGAGAATTTGATTTCCTCTTCAGGGCCAAAGGATTTTGAGAAGCTAAGCTTAACTCTTGTAAAGTGTTCTTTAAAAAATTATAAAAAAATCATTTTTCCATATAATCTTTTGAAATTATTATACATGAAATAAATTGTAATTATGTATATTCAAGCAAAAAACTGGGGTATTTTCTCCGATATTTTAGTATAAAATGACCTTTTAAATGTTTATAATGCATATTTTAGCCACTTTTTTAAATTAAAAAATAATATTATATCATTACAAAAGACTTACTAGCCTTTATTTTAGAAACATATGAAGCATTTTGCTCAAATACAGAATAATTTTGTGAAAAAAAATAGCTTTGTTTCTAAATAGTTTTTACTACAATCCTTAAACAAAATAAGTCTTTTAAAAAGCTGATTTGTTCACTAATAAAACAGTTAAATTAAGCTTATAAGCAACTATTGCATGATACTTTTTAATATTAATCATGCAAACATACACAAAAAAATAGTTTGAAAATGTTTAATGTAATTTAAAATATTTTAAAAATTTAAAAAATTTCTTTAAATACATAATCATTGATAAAAACGTTATTCAAATAAAAAGTATTTAATTATAAAAATAAGTAAAATAGAATTGAACTTTAAAATATACATTGTTTAAAAGTTATTAAATGTAAAAAATATTTTTGAAATCAAAATTAAAAAATACATAGCAATGCATAATGTAATAGCAATGTGTAATGTAATAGCAATATATAATGCAATAGCAATGAAAGAAATATCAAATAAAAAGTATTTGATAATAATGAGATCTTGAATGATGACTTAAAATACATTCATCAAAGAATATGTTTATGTTAATACGTCTTTATTTATATCTTATGTAAAAAATAAAAAAAAATCTAAAAAAAAATAATTAATTTATGAAATTAAATGTATTGAATAATAAATAATAATAATTAAGGAAACTTAATAATAATTTAAAATAAACTGATCGCAAATGTCATTGATGTTAAAAGTATTTTTGATAAATTTAACTTTTTCAAAAAAATGTATAACCGACTCCAAAAAAACCCCTAAAAAGAATTAAAAAATTCTAAAAAATTCGCTAATGACAAATCGTTATCCAATAACCACACATTGACTATCATGTACCGGTATAAAACGGTTAAATTTAATATGTAGAATTTAATATCCACCAAACATAGATTTTCCAGAGAATATTTTTTACAAGAGATTAATTTACATATTTTTGATTTAATTTTTGAATATATACATATAAAAAGTAAGGAATTACTTTTTGAAATTGGTGCCAAACAATCATAATCGATAATGATTTCCCCATTTTATTTATGATACTAGACATAATATATCCACAACTTTTACTATACTTAAGCTAGTTTGGCACCAACTTCAAAAAGTAATTCCTTACTTTTTACCAGACGACTGACCGCAGAGTCGGACCTCCTGTTATATGTCGAGCTCAGTGTATTCACATCGAGGAATCCCACATGAACGAAATCTGAAATCATTCTGGTGTCTAATCCGGTAACAAAATCTGAATCTAAAGATAATTTTGTTACACATATCTATGCACTTTATTTTGCATTGATATGTAGAGATAATTTTTTCCTCCGGAGCAAAATATATACTAAAGGATTTTCATCTTTTCAACGACTTAAGGATGTCGATTGGTATTGATGTCTATTTCCGCTTTAGTGATGCGAGAATTGTCCGATTGTCCATTTAAGCTTTAACATTTCGGAAATTTATCGCATCCAGCAAACTTTAAGGCCGCACACTAGGCACAGAAAAAGACCCGGATGATAATATGAAGTCTATGGGGGCGTTCTTTTTAAATATCTCGCTCAAATTTTAATATTTTTACGTGACTTTTTTTTGCATAGGATAGCTGAGGATATTCCACAACCGGCCTAGTTTTTACTTTTTCAATTTTGGTTTCAGATTTTTTTTTAAAAATTATTTTTAATTTCAAAACCGGTTTAAACAGTTCTGTAATTGAAACTATCATTATATAAAACATACATAAGCAAAATCGAAGAAGTAAAAACTAGGCCGGTTGTAGATCATCCTCGGTTATCCTATGCAAAAAAAAATCATGTAAATATATTAAAATTTGAGCGAGATATTTGAAAAGAACACACCCATAGTCTTTACACTAACATCCGGGTCTTTTTCTGAGACTAGTGTAGTGCATTACTAGTGAGATAGACTAGTGAGATATTCTATAAAAGCGGGGTAGTTACGATGCAGCAAAAGGGTCAGATTTGTTACAGTTTAAAGTACGCGTACACAATCAGAGCGCGTCAAGTTGCTTCTATGATTCAATGCATAGCAACGTAATTCTAAATGTTCGTATGTATTAAAATACCCTTTTCAGACATAAAAACTAACTAGTTGGATGTGTCAATCCCAAAACTTTCTTCTATCTCATAAGTACATTTTAATATTAAAAAAAAAAAACGTGGTGACCCCAAAGTTACCCACTATCGAATTTCTTCAGACATTTGACCTAGCCTAATGAGATTCTGGTATCCGAAAAGCCTACAACGCAAAATTTAATTAATATTCTGAGAAAATGAGCTTAGTAGTGCCTCATGTTGGGTAACTTATACTAAAACCTAATAAGCATCTATTTATGTCAAGACCTAACAGAATCTGAAATTTGATGGAATTTCGTCCATTAGTTCTTGAGATATAGCTATAACAAAAAATTTGCAAAACGTAGCACAACAAAACCATATCTTGGACAATTTATGGCAAAACGTAAAAAAGCGTCTAATTATGTTATGGTGTAAAAGAATCTGAAGTTTGATGAAATTCTGTGCATTAGTTATAGCTAGAAATAGCTTGAGATATAGCTAGTTTAAAAAAACCTTGTAAAATATAGCACAGCAGCACCATCAGTTGAAGGATTTATAACAAAACGTAATCATCGTGTAATTATGTTATATGCCATTTTGTAACAAAATCTGAAGTTTGATGAAATTCTGAGCGTTGGTTGTTGAGATATAGCTATCCGAAAAATCGTGCAAAATGCAGCATAGCTGCACCACCTATTGCAAGGTTAATACCAAAATTTAATCAGCGTCTAATTATGTTATATATTCTAGTGTAACAGAATCTAAAATTTGATGAAGTTCGCTGCATTAGTTCTTGAGATATAGCTATCGCAAAAATCGTGCAAAATGTAGCATAGCAGCGCCACCTATAGGGCAGTTCACACCAAAACCTTATCAGCAAATATGTATATCAAGGTATCGCGGAATCTGAAGTTTGGTGAAATTCTGTGCATTAGTTCTTGAGATATAGCAATCATGAAAATCATGAAAAACGTACAATAGCAGCGCCACCTGCTGGCCAATTTACACCAGAACTTAATCAGCGTCTATGTATATCAAGGGGTCACAGAATATGAAGTTTGGTGAAATTCTGTGCATTAGTTCTTGAGATATAGCAATCTTGAAAATCATGAAAAACGTAGTATAGCAGCGCCACCTGCAGGCCAAGTTTCACCAAAAAACAATAGGCACTAATTCATATCAAGGTCTAACAGAATATAAAATTTTATTAAATTTCGAGCATTAGTTCTTGAGATAGAGCGCCCACAAGTTTTTTGTCACATACAGACAGACAGACTCACAGACAGACAGACGAACAGACTCACAGACAGACGGACAGACTCACAGACAGACATTTTCTAAAAATAGTCAAAACGTGTTCAGGACCTTCTAAAACGTATAAATGCGTCGAAAACCGGAAGTCGAAAATTTTCATGAATCCAATACTTTCTTCTTGTAAAGATAGAAGAAAGTAAAAAGGAAGATATCAAAATCACACCATGATTCAACATGCGTTTATATGAAAGTAGCAATATTTGAAGTTAAGAATGATCTTTGATAAACGCGGTTTTCCAAAGTACAGAAAATTTAAGAGTTTTTATTCTAGAACTTGGCGGTAGTCGCCTGAACGAGTTTGTTTTATGGGTGAAAGAAGTTAACTAGCTTAACTTTAATGGTAAGCTTATTAAAATGTTTCGTCATTTATATTTGTCCAAATGTAATAATGTCTAGCATATAGCAATGTACTTTAATCACTTTGTGAATCCGGCATAACAAGCACCCTGATACACAGACACTCTTGCAGGGCGTGTGCACGCTTACGTGTAAGGCTCTTTAGAGATGAATTTTCAGCTTTTCGATATCGAATTCTCATGTCTGGATCGATGTGGATATTTCACTTTGATGGATACGAGAATTGTTCCAGCTAAGATTTCGTACTTTGAAAAAAAAACTAGCATCTCTGCAACAGTGGTTAGGATCCAGAAGGATTTTTCGCTGTTAAGCAAAACAAGATTGGACAGTCATAAGCCTTCATTTTTGGGAACTTTTCATTGCTCGAAGGAGAGATTCTGGAATACATGGAGTGAAAATCTGCTATCGAGACTGTAAAAAATTTGATCCTTTTGCTGCATCGTTACTCCATCGCTTTTATAGAATTTCTTTGTTTTGACCAATGAGAATGCTCCATAATAGAGCGAAGTAATCGTTTCCTATAAAAGCGATGGAGTGATGATGCAGCAAAAGGGTTCAATTTTTTACAATGCAAGCAGTGCTAAAAATTTGTATCCTTTAAATGTGCAACGATGCTACTGAATTCCAAAGTGTCGATCACACCGAAATCTGCGGCATTTTCGTGATACATTATCTAGACTAGCAATAATTCTTGCATTTTTAGAAAATGTCCTGCAGATGTCGCTTCTATCTTTAAATTTCATTAGCATTGTTGCACATTTAAAGAATAGAACATTTTAGCGCCTTTTTTTAAGTGTTACAGAGGGCATGTTCAGCACAACTTATCGGTTACTTACCGACCACTTACCGATTGTAGACAAGTACGAAATGAAAATCACAGCGAAGTGTGACGTCAGCTACAATTCAACAGAATAGTTTTCATTGATGCCACAATTTGCTTTCGTACTTCCCTACAATCGGTCGGTAACATTGGTTACTTTTGTAAGTTGCTCTGAACACGCCCTGAGATAGCCGATTTCCTCACTATTTCCCCTAGATGCTATATTTCCGGTTTCTTGCACAAGAGAACTTGTCCGGAATCCAGGTAGAATTTGCGCTGTTAGCGAAACCAGATTAACGAATCAGAAGCCTGAATTTTAGCAAATTTTTCAATGTTTTAAAAAAATTTTCTTGTTAATAAATCTCGTTTCGCAAACAGCGCAAAATTTATGTGAATCTTGGCCCTCGTCCAGTTAGGATTTTGCACTTTGAACACTGTTAAAAATTTGAAACTTTTACTTTATCGTCAATTCATTGCTTTTATAGAAAATGATTACTTCATTGTATTATAGTGAATTCTCATTGGTCAAAATAGAGATATTCCATAAAAGCGGTGGAGTGACGATGCAGCAAAAACTTCAAACTTTTAACAGTGAAAAGATCGTGTGTCTATGTAAGTGTAACATAAAAGCATGCAAAATGAACACTTCTAATTGGTCGATTGCTTCAAAATGAATTTGAAATTTAAAGTTTTTATTTTTAAAAAAGTTCTAATTATCAGATTTTTATGAAATTCGAATGGGACCACATGGGCCTCATACGCTTTCAAACAAAAAAGAATTATCAAAATTGGTTCATATTTGCAAAAGTTATGCGTGAACAACAAATACATACAGGTCGAAATCATAACCTCCTCTTTGAAGTCGGTTAAAAATGAAAATGTATATGTATGAGTAAATGAATTGAATTAAAACAGGCAAAATTAACAAATAATTCGAAATATTAGCTTTAATGTATGCGCTCATTTATCAAAATAATCAGGGTTAAATTATTATGTTATAATCATTAACACTCAAATTTTTACTTTCTAAAAACTACACATTTTTCACAATCTCCTTTATTTCATTCTTTGTCAAATGTATCGATTTTTTTTTCATTTTAATGAATTACGGTTCATAGATATTGATGATGTAATTTAAAATGGATTAATTTGAAACGAAATATAATGTTGCTGAAGATAAAAATAAAAAAATGAAAACAAAGATAACAAGCAAGTCTTTTAAAACCTTGCTTTGCCGAAACTATTCCGAATGTTTAAAACAATACTATACCACAATCGGTCACTTTTTATATTTTCCTTTTCTTTTCCTTTCTTTTTTTATTTTCTTGTGCCGGAAATAATGTGCCGGAATAAAAGTGTAAAGTATAGAGCGACTTTCATTTTTAATCAGCAAGTTTCAGAGGTCAGCAATGCATACGAATAAGCAATTTTAAACTGAGAGGGAAAAAAGAAAAGAAAGAAAACCTTTGAAATACGCATCCATCAACCAATAAATAAGTTATTTCTATCGAGATAAAAGTAGAACAAAGAAAAAAGGAACAGAAACACGCATTAAGTACGTTAGTTTTAGTCAGAAGCACATGTACAGCAGATATCTTATATTTGCGTTCATCAGCTTATCCACTCCCCCCCCCCCCACCACCACCAAGCGCAATAAATGAAAAATAGACTTCTATTACATGTAAAAGGTTTATGATCGCGAAAAGATCACAACTTAGAAACATAAATAGATGATGAAATAATTTCTTTCTTTTCATTGCAGTATTTTTTTTAAATTAATTAACATTGATTAAAAATACATTTATTCATCGATTTCATTTGTTTTCCTAGTTAAATGAAAGTGTGTTCTTTCCTAATATATATTCAAAAACGACTAACATAATTTTTTCAAACGGTATACATTTAGACGCATAACGTTCCACATACGCGGCACGAATACTAGTCGCTAGTGATCTGAGTGCCAAAAGCGCTGTCGCGTATATTGGTCGCGCGGGATGTGAGTGCCAACGACGCGTATACCGGTCGCTCGTCCCGAAGGGGGTTAAAGTTTAATAACTTGGCTTATTACCGACATTTTTTTCGAAAATCATTGTCATCAATAATTTTATACCTCGATGAAGATAGGTAAGTAGTAGGAAAAGGAGAGTTTAAGGACAGCCGCAGGCGGCACTGCGGCACCACCGCAGCACGCAGCAACCGTCCCACCGTCACCACCATCCCTCCTGGTCCCTCCTGCGGTGCCGCCGCTCGAAATCATACTATAAGATGAAGATTAAATTTATATTTGAATTTTGAACAACCGTAATTTTAATGAGTATTATTAACTAAGCGAAACAATTAAAATCTCAGTTTTTAACCATTTTATTTAGATTTCTTCTACTATAAGATGAGATTATCAATTTAACACAAGAAAGTTAAACATATATTTGAATTTTGCATGATAGACATCTTAATGAGTAGTATTGATTAAGTAAAAACAATAGAAAATATCAATGTTATAGAAAAAGACTGATTTCTTACGATTTTTATCAACTTAAAAGAGAAAACTTAAACGTACATTTCAGTTTCTCAACAGCTATAACCTTAATGAGTATCGTTAATTAAGTAAAAAACAATGGAAAATATCAAGTTTTATAGAAAAAGACTGATTTCTTACGATTTTTATCAACTTAAGGGAGAAAACTTAAACGTACATTTCAGTCTTTCAGCAGCTATAACCTTAATGAGTATTGATAATTAAGTAAAAAACAATAGAAAATATCGAGTTATAAAGAAAAAGAACGATTTCTTACGATTTTTGTCAACTACAAGATGAGATTATCAATTTAACTCAAGAAAGTTAAACATATATTTGAATTTTGCTTGATAGACATCTTAATGCGTATCGATAATTAAGTAAAAAACAATGGAAAATATCAAGTTTTATAGAAAAGACTGATTTCTTACGATTTTTATTAACTCAAACTTCAGAATATCAATTTGAGATAAAGAAATTTAAACGTACATTTAGGTTTTTAAGTGGTTATCACTTTAATGAGTATCGTCAATTAAGTAAAAAACAATGGAAAATATCAAGTTTTATAGAAAAGAAAGATTTCTTACATCTTTTCAACTCAAACTTCAGAATATCAATTTGAGATAAAGAAATTTAAACGTGCATTTCAGTTTTTAAGTGGCTATCACTTTAATATCGTCTTAATGAGTTTTGTTAATTAAGCAAAACAACGGAAAATACCGATTTTTAAAGAAAGAAAACCAATTTCATCATACTTTTATACACCAACTAAGTAGAATTTTAATACATAAACGAATCATTTAAAGAAATATATCAACACACACGCACATTTGAACCTACGGAGCATTCCTTATTACGTCATATCCAAACTAAAACTTTTTTCTGCAACCCCTGCACCCATGCATTCCAAGTAGGGGAAACACACAATAGAGTTCTGACGTCACAACTTACAAAGGTATACAACAAAATGTTTACATTCAAGAAAAAGTATCACATACAGAGAAAAAAGAAGAGATTTAAACTATTTATCCATTCTAGTTTTATAACAGTTACCACAATATCTCAAAATTAAAATTTGGAAGACATAATGAGTGTAATTAACTAAACAAAATAATAGAAATATTAATTTTTCAGAGGGGAAAAGATGAATTTAAACAAATTTTACTAGTTTTACACTAGTTTAATAATAATTTTAAGAGGAAAAAGACGAATTTAAACAAATTTTATTAGTTTTACACTATTTTTTCTCATCTTCAACACGGATATATCAATTTTAACAGAAGAATTAAACGTATATTTTAGGTTTTAACAACAGAAAAGTAATAAGTATCATTAATTAAACAAAAATAAATATCGATTTTCAAGAAAAGACAATTTTTTACACAAATTTTCTACTTTGAAATACATTTGTTTACATATATTATTACAATATATTGCCAAACTAACTATTTTTAAAAGTTTGAATGTCATTATAAAATGTTCATATTTATATTTTTCACGTCTTGACTACATTCGACATCTTTCAACAAATAGTATGCATTTTTTTATTCTAGAAACTGAAAAAGTCACTTCTTACTGTTTCAGACACTTGACATGTGAAAACTTCTCTGAGTTATTCGGTTCACATTTTTAATCAAATTGGCATGTTTCACCTCACCTTTTTGAAATTTCCATATTATCAAACATCAAGTTATTTAAAATATAAATACTGTGCTTAGTGTTTAGATAGTATATATGACTGATTCTACTTATTCTGTTCGTATTATTAATCAAATTAGCAATTTATTATAAAACTTATTTGTACGCATGCGCGAGTTGTCACATGACATAAGCGATTAACAGTAATATAAATTTTCGAATAGCAATGCAACATTCCTCATTTCTGCAGTTAGACTTGTGTGGGAAGGTAATTCGAAAAGCAGCGCAGCATTTTGCATTCCCACTGTTAGACTTGAGAGGGAAGATGACAGACACACAACTCTGATTAATTTCCAGATTTTAATACAAGTGAAAACCGTTTTCTTCGTCAACGAATAAAGTAAGTTTTATTATATCATTGCAATATATATGTATCAATAAAAATAAATTAAATGAAATTTTAAAAAAGATTTTTTATATATTAAGCATTTATTAAGTATATAAATGTACTTCTCTTATTACACAGATGTTTCAGCAAGAGGAATCACAACAGCAGCAAATTTCCGAAATGTATGATCCGACTGATTCGTCCTTAACACATACAAAGTTAAAGAATAATACATATGTAAGTTACATATATGTTAAATACTAGAATTCATACACTATATATAATTAGGTTAAATTTACATTAAAATATTTTGTCCTATATTCAATAAGAAGTATTTTTATTTGTAATATTAGAGTGATGTCTAACTGTTTACATTAATTTCTCTTACAGAATTGCTCTTTTTGTGATAAAAACTTTTCATCTAAATGGAATTTTAAAGAACATATACAGATCCATACCAATGAAAAGCCATTTACTTGTGAGGACTGCAAAAAATTGTTTTCAAGAAAGCGCGAATTAAAAAAGCATATGATGATGTATGATATTCTATCACCTGTTATATGTGAAATTTGCAAATTATCTTTTACTAGGAAATGTGCTCTAATAACTCATATGAAAACACATTCAAACAGAAAATTGTTTAAGTGTGAAAAGTGTGAGAAATCCTTCAACTATCGTTATAGATTAAATAAACACAAGATTATTCACAACAGACCACAATTACAATGTTATGAATGTGGGAAATCGTTTTCAAGTGAAAATAAGCTGAATCACCATTTAAAAATTCATCAAGTCCAACATCGTCCACTGTTTAAGTGTGAAAAGTGTGAGAAGATCTTCAGCTATCGTTATAGATTAAATCAGCATATGCATATTCACAATAGACCACAATTACAATGTTATGAATGTGGTAAATCGTTTTCAAGTGAAAATAAGCTGAATCAACATTTAAAAATCCATCAAGTCCAACACAATCGACCTCAATTCAATTGTAATGAATGCAAGGAAATATTTTCAAATGAAAATAAGCTAAATCGTCATTTGAAAGTGTACCAAAACCTACAGTATACATGTGATCAGTGTAAACAAAAATTTAGTAATAAATTAAATTTAAATCAACATTTACATACACACCATACTAAAAAACGTCTT
The DNA here is from genome assembly GCA_964019185.1 of Maratus speculifer. NCBI lineage: Eukaryota > Metazoa > Arthropoda > Arachnida > Araneae > Salticidae > Maratus > Maratus speculifer. The sequence goes on from OZ025293.1 coordinate 95,143,421, forward strand.
GTTCCTGTTAACAGTGAAATGCCTTTGCCCATTGTAGAGTTTAAAAGAATAAAACATCAAATATCAGCTTTCGAAGTGTTTAAAACTCTAACTTTTCATCCTGAGAAAAATGAAGAAGGTTGCTTAGTTACATTCCAAACTAATTTGAAACCTGAGTTACAATACAATCTTCAAAACGAGATAAGAGAAAAAAAGGCAATTAAATGGTTTATGATTAGCAAAATTTTGTTCGAACGTGAAAGAGGTGAAGGCGATATTGAAACAATCACAACTTATTTTAAAAGTGACTGTTATATTGATCTTGAAGAAAATAGCATTATAAATCATATTGATGAGGGATATTCAAAAATTAACCAATCATTTGAAGAATTTAACAGTCAAGGATCAGATTGGAGACTTCGAAAAATTGAATGTTTAGAACTGAATATTTCAAAGTATAGCCCCTTATCTAGAAATTGATTTTACATCATGTAAATATATATTCTTTTTAAATACTGAATTAAATTATGTAATTATGAAATTTATGTATTTAGGATAGTTACTTAATCTAATTACGCAAGAGTTCAATTTATCACAAGATAATCAAAAAAGGAAATTTGGGAAACATGCATATTGTTGTAAGAATTTTTTTTAGACAACCATAGATTTTGTCACCATGATTTTATAATTGATAAGAATGTATATTACTAACAGTGTATTGTATAAATAGCAGTAATAAATAAATAAATAAATAAACATAGTCTTGAGTTAGTCCTTTCATATTATTAATCAAATTATGTTTCGTACTACATTTCAACGCTTTCTGAATTATCGTCCATCAAGTTGCTTAAAATATAAATATTATCTATACAGTTTTAATGATACATAGTATACATAACTAATCTTTAGTTAGTCCTTCCATATTAATCAAATTATATGTTTCCTCTTGCACTTCTGTTTACAGTTTTAATGATACATAGTGTACATGACTAATCTTTAGTTGCCCCCTCCACAGTATTTTATCATTTCATAACATTTCATTGAATTTTAACATTTCATATTTCAAATAACCTATTTTTGAAACCAAACTGTGTGAATTTTACCATAGTGCTTATCATCATACAAAGATTTGTGTTTCATACTTTGAATTTCTATCATTAGAATAAATGAAAAAATTAATTTATATTAAACGTGCACGAAATTTGATTGCAATATACATGTATTTTATAAAAATAAATAAGCGATTATTTATACATTAAACCTTTACTAAATATATATTTCTTGCATTATACAGATGTTTCAACAAGATGAACCAAAACAGCAGCAAACTTCAGAAATTAATGATCTGAATGATTCATTCCTAACACATGTAGCGTTAATGAATAATATATATGTAAGTACTTATATGAAAAATACTAGAATTCGTATATGAATTGTAATTAGAGTAAATATAAAATGATTTGTCTTACTGCCTACACTTTAACAAATGCCTTTTTACCTATATTGTTGAAGAGAATTCTAATTGTTTGCATTTATTTCTATTACAGATGTGTTCTATTTGCTACAAACACTTCTTAAGTAAATGGAATTTAACAGAACATACAAAAATCCATACAGCTGAAAAACCTTACACTTGGGAAGATTGCCAAATGCTGTTTTCAAGAAGACGTGAACCAAAAATGCACACATCATGATGATGTGTGCATTTTTGGTTCACGTCTTCTTAATTCGCGCTTTCTTGAAAACAATTTTTTGCAGTCCTCACAAGTAAATGGCTTTTCATTGGTATGGATCTGTATATGTTCTTTAAAATTCCATTTAGATGAAAAGTTTTTATCACAAAAAGAGCAATTCTGTAAGAGAAATTAATGTAAACAGTTAGACATCACTCTAATATTACAAATAAAAATACTTCTTATTGAATATAGGACAAAATATTTTAATGTAAATTTAACCTAATTATATATAGTGTATGAATTCTAGTATTTAACATACATGTAACTTACATATGTATTATTCTTTAACTTTGTATGTGTTAAGGACGAATGAGTCGGATCATACATTTCGGAAATTTGCTGCTGTTGTGATTCCTCTTGCTGAAACATCTGTGTAATAAGAGAAGTACATTTATATACTTAATAAATGCTTAATATATAAAAAATCTTTTTTAAAATTTCATTTAATTTATTTTTATTGATACATATATATTGCAATGATATAATAAAACTCACTTTATTCGTTAACGAAGAAAACGGTTTTCACTTGTATTAAAATCTGGAAATTAATCAGAGTTGTGTGTCTGTCATCTTCCCTCTCAAGTCTAACAGTGGGAATGCAAAATGCTGCGCTGCTTTTCGAATTACCTTCCCACACAAGTCTAACTGCAGAAATGAGGAATGTTGCATTGCTATTCGAAAATTTATATTACTGTTAATCGCTTATGTCATGTGACAACTCGCGCATGCGTACAAATAAGTTTTATAATAAATTGCTAATTTGATTAATAATACGAACAGAATAAGTAGAATCAGTCATATATACTATCTAAACACTAAGCACAGTATTTATATTTTAAATAACTTGATGTTTGATAATATGGAAATTTCAAAAAGGTGAGGTGAAACATGCCAATTTGATTTAAAATGTGAACCGAATAACTCAGAGAAGTTTTCACATGTCAAGTGTCTGAAACAGTAAGAAGTGACTTTTTCAGTTTCTAGAATAAAAAAATGCATACTATTTGTTGAAAGATGTCGAATGTAGTCAAGACGTGAAAAATATAAATATGAACATTTTATAATGACATTCAAACTTTTAAAAATAGTTAGTTTGGCAATATATTGTAATAATATATGTAAACAAATGTATTTCAAAGTAGAAAATTTGTGTAAAAAATTGTCTTTTCTTGAAAATCGATATTTATTTTTGTTTAATTAATGATACTTATTACTTTTCTGTTGTTAAAACCTAAAATATACGTTTAATTCTTCTGTTAAAATTGATATATCCGTGTTGAAGATGAGAAAAAATAGTGTAAAACTAATAAAATTTGTTTAAATTCGTCTTTTTCCTCTTAAAATTATTATTAAACTAGTGTAAAACTAGTAAAATTTGTTTAAATTCATCTTTTCCCCTCTGAAAAATTAATATTTCTATTATTTTGTTTAGTTAATTACACTCATTATGTCTTCCAAATTTTAATTTTGAGATATTGTGGTAACTGTTATAAAACTAGAATGGATAAATAGTTTAAATCTCTTCTTTTTTCTCTGTATGTGATACTTTTTCTTGAATGTAAACATTTTGTTGTATACCTTTGTAAGTTGTGACGTCAGAACTCTATTGTGTGTTTCCCCTACTTGGAATGCATGGGTGCAGGGGTTGCAGAAAAAAGTTTTAGTTTGGATATGACGTAATAAGGAATGCTCCGTAGGTTCAAATGTGCGTGTGTGTTGATATATTTCTTTAAATGATTCGTTTATGTATTAAAATTCTACTTAGTTGGTGTATAAAAGTATGATGAAATTGGTTTTCTTTCTTTAAAAATCGGTATTTTCCGTTGTTTTGCTTAATTAACAAAACTCATTAAGACAATATTAAAGTGATAGCCACTTAAAAACTGAAATGCACGTTTAAATTTCTTTATCTCAAATTGATATTCTGAAGTTTGAGTTGAAAAGATGTAAGAAATCTTTCTTTTCTATAAAACTTGATATTTTCCATTGTTTTTTACTTAATTGACGATACTCATTAAAGTGATAACCACTTAAAAACCTAAATGTACGTTTAAATTTCTTTATCTCAAATTGATATTCTGAAGTTTGAGTTAATAAAAATCGTAAGAAATCAGTCTTTTCTATAAAACTTGATATTTTCCATTGTTTTTTACTTAATTATCGATACGCATTAAGATGTCTATCAAGCAAAATTCAAATATATGTTTAACTTTCTTGAGTTAAATTGATAATCTCATCTTGTAGTTGACAAAAATCGTAAGAAATCGTTCTTTTTCTTTATAACTCGATATTTTCTATTGTTTTTTACTTAATTATCAATACTCATTAAGGTTATAGCTGCTGAAAGACTGAAATGTACGTTTAAGTTTTCTCCCTTAAGTTGATAAAAATCGTAAGAGATCAGTCTTTTTCTATAAAACTTGATATTTTCCATTGTTTTTTACTTAATTAACGATACTCATTAAGGTTATAGCTGTTGAGAAACTGAAATGTACGTTTAAGTTTTCTCTTTTAAGTTGATAAAAATCGTAAGAAATCAGTCTTTTTCTATAACATTGATATTTTCTATTGTTTTTACTTAATCAATACTACTCATTAAGATGTCTATCATGCAAAATTCAAATATATGTTTAACTTTCTTGTGTTAAATTGATAATCTCATCTTATAGTAGAAGAAATCTAAATAAAATGGTTAAAAACTGAGATTTTAATTGTTTCGCTTAGTTAATAATACTCATTAAAATTACGGTTGTTCAAAATTCAAATATAAATTTAATCTTCATCTTATAGTATGATTTCGAGCGGCGGCACCGCAGGAGGGACCAGGAGGGATGGTGGTGACGGTGGGACGGTTGCTGCGTGCTGCGGTGGCACCGCAGGCGGCACGGTGCCGCAGTGCCACCTGCGGCTGTCCTTAAACTCTCCTTTTCCTACTACTTAGGTACATCGAGCACGCCTCAACTCCCTTGCAAAATGAGTTTTGCGTGTAAAGAAAATATGCGATTTCCTCAAAAGCTATATGACCAAGGATAATCGCTATATTTCTTCTGAAATTTTTAAATAAAAATTTACTACTCTTAATTGTTTCATAATTTTATTTTCAGTAGATACGGAAATAAAGAAAGGGGCATATTGCATTACATTTTCGACGATATCTCAGAAAATAATACCTAAATTTAAAACAAATGTATTTTTGAGTTTGGCGTTACGAGGGATCTCACGATTTAAAAAAAAGTTTTTTAAGTAACTAAATAGTTCCCCTCCCCTTCCATGCTTTCTAAATATATTTCTGAATAGTTAATAATTTAAAAATATGTGGGTCAATATTCTTTATTACTTCTCCCAAATCCATATTTTATGAGAAAATGGCCGTGTATTTGGTTTATTAAAAAAAATTGTATTTAAGCTACATTTAAAAACAATACAGAAACTAAAGTATTACATGTAAAAAGCATGGCAGATGCGAAGACCTTTTTAATTCTATGCCTCACAGAATAATCAAGGCAAAAAGGGGTAAATGCAAGATATTAACCTTGTATATTGACTGATTATTCCATTTTTTTCTGAGATTTTTTTCCTGTGACTCTAAATATTTTCTAACAGCATTTGTAAAAATAAAATAATTGTGGAATCATATTGCAATTTTTTTAGACTATATGTATGACATGTTGACATTTTTATGAATCCAATAGCCAACGAAATTTAACCTTTTCGGGATCGAATTATTTTTACGTTCCAATTTTTTTGTTTTTCATTTAACCTTCCTACCCTGTTGAAAATTACTGAAACTTGATTAAAAACATTTGACACCAGGATTTTTATTTAAAGCTATTCTACCCATTTATTTAACTTAGTTCTCTGAATCTTTTATATAACTTAGTGTATAAAGAAATTTCTGATTCGAATCGAATAAAATATATGATAGAAATGGGTCGATTCGACCCATTCAGGGTAGGAAGGTTAAACATGAAAAAATATTGCTCTAAAAGGCAAAAATGAAGTTTTATTTTAATATTATAATTATTTAAGGAATTTCATTATGTACTATTAATAGTACAGTGGTCTTTCGAGGAAGAAAATGCCATTTATGGTTATTTTATTATCAATACAATACGCTCAAAAAAATAAATGTATTAGAATTTTAAATCAAAATTTTGAAAGATGTATTAAAAATGTAAAAGATATATTTAAAAATATGCAATTAGCATTATATAATTTGCAATAGTTGGTACTCAATTTACACTTCTGAACAGAAAAAAGCGTGTAAAAATTGAAAAAAATAAATAAAAATAAAATTTTTGTTTTTTGGTTCGTTTGAGGTGACCTCTCTTATTTGGCATAAAAAGTTTTGAAGCAATTCCTGTCATTATGGAAGCATAAGTAGACGTTGCATTTTTCAGAAAAAGATTTTATTATAAAGTTGCATCCTCTTAATTTGCACCTTCTTGCTTCTCTCTGTCATATGACCAGTACTATCATATCTTACATCATCAATTGGGCGAAGTGATGGTTTCAACTTTTTTTAGAGGGAATAGTCATGTTAGTTGAATTATTTGGACGACCACGTTTTACGGAGTTTGTAGTTTGGTTTTTGAAAGCCAAGACTTTCAATTTATAAAGTGAAGTCTAATAAACCTATTTTTTTTATACTAATTATAGACTAATAATATTGAGTAACATTATTAAATGACAAAAAAGAGAGAAATATTGCTACAAAACAGAAATATTTAACTTAAGTTACTACAAATTTCATTTCCAAAAATTTATCAATACAATGCGCATATTTTAGTAAAATTAATTCCTTTAGAGACCACTGTACTACTAATAGTACACATATTCAAAGATTGATAAATCATAACTTTTGAATGGTTTTGATTACAAAAATTGTGTCAAACATTAGCCACAATAACTTATTTTACGAAAACAATTTCAAATAATAATTTTAATTATTTATAATATCAATAATGAGAGCAAAGTCATAAGAAATCCTTGCTTGACGTGCGTTCGAAATTCCATTCATCTTGAATGAAAGTTCCTGGACTTGTAGGGCTACCATTTACTGAAAAAATTAAATGCACGCTCTCAACAGGAGTCTTTAAAATAGAATACGAGGCCTTTTGAAAACAATTACTAAATACTGGGAAAATGTGTTAGTTGAAAGATGATGAACTATTAGTAGTACACCAGACCGAAAAGGTTAAATTAAAAAACTTTATATAAAGTTGGTCGCATTTCTCTGTTTGGAAAAGTAGATGCTTTTTCCATATATTTTTGCAAGGGGTAGTACCTATATTCGTTGACTGGAGTTGTTTATTAATTCTTTTGGCACCGCAATTTAATCATGTTTAATGCGCATTATAATTTTGATAGAGAAAAACAGGAGACATATCTGGTGTACAATACGCAACATGCCGATTTCTACCACAACGGCGGAAAATTCAGAAATTTGAAAAATATACGACCATCTGTGCGTGGTCTTGTCTTTGTGTAGATGGTTATTTAAAGTCAAAATGGCTGAAATGTCAAATAAGATATATAGATGGAACTGGAATTCATATGAATTATGAAAAATATAGACTGTGTCCGTGGCGATTTCAGCAACAATAGCAGTAGTCATACAGAAGCTTTGATTAATTCTGAATGACATATAAGGAATTTCGAAAGTATACCTATTGTTATTTTTTTTATTGCTTTAATTATACATGGTTAAGATAATAAAGTTTTATGATGTACACTCACGTTCAAAATCAAGAGAATTTTCAGGTATAGTTGAAAATCTCCAGATCTACTTAACAGATTTCAATGAAATTAGGTATGTACATAGATTGATATAATGCAAAAATAATAACCATTCAATAGTTATAATACACATTTATGACCACCAGTGAGATTCACCAGTGAGACTCACCAGTGTCCGAAAATACAAAGCAGAGCTTAAAATATTGAATTAAATAGGTTAATAAGAGGTATGGTCCCCTCTTACAGTTATATAGCTCCACAATGTGAACTCACACTAAAATCAGGCAATTTATAAGTCCCTGTGACAGTCAGTTTCACACTTCCATCAACGTTGTTTTCAGACTGGTGGCGAAAAGCGAATACCAGTTGTTCTAGCCAGATACGTGTTATAGAAATGCTGTATAGAGTTTAGGTCTGGAGATATGGATGGGCAATTCATCAAAAGAATATCCTCTGATTTCGGAAATTCGTCGACCAGATGACTCTTTCTGGCTACGTCTTGTTCATTAAATTGAAATCAGGTCCAAATCCATCCCTGAAAACCATCCCTGAAACGCGAACATAGGATACCAAGCTATCATTCCCACACATCACACCAGTCACATAGCCTTTGACAAAGCACATGGAAGGTCGCATTCATCCAGTATGACGCTTGCCCAGGCCATCAAAACTTGTTGCCATAGTGGTCTCTTTTTCGGTTGCTGGAAGGCAGGTAAGTGCATCGCTGATTTTCTCCAGATAACAATATGTCAAAAATTAGTGCTTAGGCTGAATCGAAACTCATCAATGCATAGAACGGTCCCCTAATGATCACTGGTTAAAAATCAATGATATCTGCACCATGTTAAATGAGTTATCTTTTTTGCAGATGTGAAAAAGACGAAAGAAACAGGTCTTATTTCAACAGCACTCATGTAGCCTTCTTCAAACAATAATAACCCTTGAAACTCAACTTCCTGTGATTACATAAAGAGCACGAGATTGCTGAGATGATATTGCAACCATGCTACCTCTAGCTGTAACGGACAAATAGAGATCCTCATTGGCCATCGTAGGACGACCTTCTCCAGGTTCTCTCTATGGATCCAGTATCCTTAAACTGTTTCCATAAGTTGGACACGACGATGTGGATGTTGCATTGAAGTCTCTAAGAATCTGCATTTGAGATTGTCCTGTTTCTGTTTCCCCGCGAATCGCCACCTTAACTTAAGTTTACTGTTTCCTTCTCATTTTTACCGAATGTTGTAAAAAAGAAAAAAAAAACAAGATATTCGGAGAAGTGTGTGAGTGAACAAAACGGGAAAACCGACACGTTCGTTTATAAGGCTTATTCCTCTACTCTGTCCATTCATACACACGTGTATGCTTATGTATGCAACGCTAAAGAATTGCATCTTTTTCTCGAAACAATAGAGTTACTTTTCGTTCAGTACTTTGCATGCAATTCGAGAAAATATGCAAATTCTCTTACTTTTGAACATGAGTTTATTTATAATTGATAAGTATTGTATTTATGTATTATTTATTAGAATAATTCAGGGCAAGGCATAAACTTATGTTTATCTCGGTCATTTTGTCAGTAAATGTAGCAGAAAGAGATTTCCCTGCATTTGTACCAATACACAAGCAGCAGTACGTAAAAGACGAAATATTTAACTATTTTATTTCGTACTTCCATATTCGTTTATTATCATAATATCTACATATTACATTTATTAACTCAAACTATTTATGCTTTCATATAGTTGTCGGAAATATACCGTAAATAATGCGAAATCCAACGTTTAGACCAAAAATTTTAGAATAAAAATGCATATTGTATACGGGTAAATACAGTTTATCTCTTTTGTGGAGATCGAATGATGGTATTCTACTTGTTATGGTAATCTACTTGTTATAAACCTGAAATTTGAAACAATTAACTACTCACGATAGACAGATTTAGATTGAAAATTTTAAATCAATAAGAAATACTATTGTAGTGCTATTATCCTAAGGTAGCTGAAAATATAATTCCTATAATCAGAGACTGAATTAAAAAAATAATGGAAATATTGATACATAAATGTTTTAATAAGAATAAAAATAAATACAATCAAAATTATAAAATAAAGTAAAATAAAATTTAATTTCCCAGACTTACTCTTATTTCACGTTGTTCTCGTATTTTCCTGGCAAGCTCGATGAATGCTTCATGAATGTTTTCATTATTCTTACAACTACATTCGAAGAAAGGAATATCAAAGGTTTCAGCCATCTACAAAAGTATATTTTAAATTTTGAAATTATCTTATAAGACATTAAAAAACTTAATGTCTAAATAAGTAACATTGAATAATATATATATAATTATAGCACTACATTAAAGTTTTTATCAGGTATTAACGGGTGGATCAAACGGCCGCAGATATCTGTGTCTATGTAAGGATTTTTTTTTTAATGTTAAGGCTGTATTCCAATCCAAACTCTCTATTTTCTGATTTATCTTCAAAATCATTTTTCCTTTCAAACTGGCAAATTCTCTTATTTAGAAACTACATAATGTGCCATGTTTGTCGATTCTTTGATTAATACAGAAAATATTACAAAAAAAATTCTATCAAAGTTGGCGTTTTGAACCGAATTTTTCGAAACGGGAGATCTGGGAACGAAAAAAATGGCCATACTGAGAAAATAATTGTTTATAAACCAAATTCTAATTAACTGAGCGAAAAATGAAATCCCACGGTCTCTTAAACGTATCTTCAAAAATCAGATCAGCAAGTTTAATGTTTTTATTTTTTAAATATGAGTCGGAAAATGTCTCTGAAAATTTAGAGGTGTTGAAGGTGGAAAAATATTTTTTCAAACATACCCTTAAAAACAAAAACTACAGGGTTGTCAATAATGAACAGTGATTAATGAAAACTTTATTATTTTTTTCATTTCTATAGTTACATCAAACACTATGCTAAATATTTCTTTTTATCACATATTAGTTAAAAAATACTAAATAATAATTTATGTGAATACATATAGTTTTGTATCATGTTTTAAAATTAAATTCTGATTTAAAACCGCATGGTAATATACAATTTTGCAACTGAATGCTTTTACAAAGTAGATGGTAACAAAGTAATGGGTAAGGGTTCTCCAAAAATCAATCTGGCCCAGAGCACCAAAATGCATTAAGACGATGCACAACGGGAAGTTTTAATGATCTTGGTGGACAAGATTGATTTATTATCTTGGAATTTGACAAAACCGCATATACTGGTAGCTGAATGTTTGTTGAGATCCGTACGAGTTTTATCGAAAAAAATCGAGGTGTTGATTAATTACAGCAGCAAAGAAAATATTTGAGCAGTTGATGTGATCGAGTTTCTAAGTTGCACTTATTTTCTCTAAGTTAGAAATCACTTGCAATCTATGTATATATGTTTAGTTCAAAATCTTGAAATTGAATTTTAAACCACTTTTAATTATCTGATTGTTCAAAAACACTGAATATATGCATAGTTTCAATGACAATACAATATTATTAGAATTTGAAGAACGTAGACGTTATACTGTTCCTACAAAAAAAAAGTTTAAAATTTGCAAGTTAATTTTAAAGTAATTTGAATTATTCGACTGCGACGAATTTTTTTTTTAAATGTATGTATTTTTAATGGCAATGCAATATTATTATAATCTATGGAACGTAGTTACTCTTTTTATACAGGGACAAATAAAATATTAGTTGAAATTTTGCAAGTCAATTTTAAACCATTTTCAATTATTTGACTGAGCTGAAACTTTGTCCACATGTGTTTTTCCATCGGATCCATCCAATTGAATTATATTATAATTTAACGGACATATCAATTATGCATTTTTTTACAAGGACGCAAAAAATATTGCGAAAAGACTTGCTTATAAGCAGAAATTTCAACAAAATTATTATGGGCGTGTTTGAGATACACAAAAGTATTTTTAAAATCGAAAATTAATGTGCGTAGCAGTTATATTTCTTTTATTGGGTCACATAAAAAATTCTGTCGCATTACCATCTATAAGAAGAAGTTTTATTTCAAATTGAATAAAATTTATATAGGTTAATTATACAACAGCATTTTTTCAATTGAAAATAATTTCGGTAACATTTATATTTTTTATAGGGTTATACAAAACATAAAAGCTTTTAAAAATAATATTTAAAAAAAGTTATTTTTCAGGAAGACTACAAAAATTTCTCGAGCAATTCTAAGCAGACAAAAATTAATTTACATCTGAGCATTAAATTTTTTTGTACTAAATATTAAAATAAGTATGTTTAATGCATTATATTTTAATTTTGAGAAATTTTTGTAAAATAAATCAAATATTCATCACTGTTTGAGTATTTTATTGGTGATACATTCGAAAAAAAAATACTAGAAAAAACAAATTAAACTTCAACGAAATAATTTTATTCACCTAGATCATAGGTTCCCAACCTTTTATGGATCACCGCCTCCCTTAGAAGAAAAAGAATATTTCAACGCCCCCCCCCTTTTCCATAATAGTTAATTATACCAATTAAAATATTGTGATATATTATCTATACCTATTTTTTGTCTATTTATTAACAAAAGCAAAATAAAAATTACAATTCAAAATTATGAATCAATACTTATGACTATCAAACTTATTAAAATGATGTTCAGTAAAAATTTTAAAAATAAACACAAAATAAAATTAAATAAACTTGCTAAAAATGTGCATTTAATATGTCAAAAATGTCATATATCTAAAAAATGTATAAAAAATATAAAAAACAGTTTTAAAAGCTTAAAACTTCAAATATTACTACATGTCTCCTCTATGACACTCACTCGGATAATCTTTGCAGCATACGCCGAGTGCTTTCGATCAGAACTTCATCATCCTCAAGGTAGCTTTGTTTATGTACTGGAATTCCTTTTCGTTTTCTAACTCTACTCTAACTTAACTCGAATGTAAATAAAGCTTCCCTTAGGATTATCAAGTTTTGATCGAAAGCATTCGGCGTATAATATATGAAGTTTTGAATTTTCAAAACTGTGCTTTTATATTTAATATCTTTAAGATTTGTGACATCTTTAACGTATTAAGTTTCACGTAAGAAATTTCAAAAAGTAATGAAATAAATTTAAAATAAAAAAGAAATTAAATAAAAAGGATATTGCCCAGTTAAACTGATGGCATTGAGCTCACAGGCTACGCATACTAATTGTACATTACAGCCTTGTATTTTCGTTAATTCCGTTCGAAAAAAAAATTAAGAAGGGGAAACAGCTCTCCCCTTTCTCCTTTTTTATACTTAATCATTGAACCTCCTAAACTATCAAGGACATGCTTTATCATATTAAAAAATCTATATCCAAAATTCAGAGCAAATCGGATAATTCTTAATAAAAACCCATTTAGCATTTATATAATTTAAGAGGAGTTATATTCTCTTTTATACTTAACCATTAAACTTCCAAAACTATTCAGAGATTTGAACGAAATCTGACAATTCTGATTGAAAAATCCATTTATACAAGTTAAGGGGAGGGGCATTAGAACCCCCGTTCCCCCTGTTTATACTTATTCAATGAACACCTAATAACAGCCACGGACTCGCCTCATCAGAATGATCTTATATCTAAATTTTGAACGAAAACTGTTAATTCTGCATGAAAATCCCGTTTATATCAGTTAAGGGGAGGGGCATGAGCCCCCCGTTCCCCCTGTTTATACTTATTCAACGAACACCTAATAACAGCCACGGTATCGCCTCATCAGAATGATACTGTATCTAAATTTTGAACGAAAACTGTTAAATCTGCATGAAAATCTCGTTTATATCAATTAAGGGGAGGGGCATGAGCCCCCCGTTCCCCCTCTTATACATATCGAATGAGCTCCAAAAACTAATCAGGGAAGCGCCTTATCAGAATATACCTACATACAAAATTTCAAGTGGATCCGATATTTTTATCATGAGTTATCGCGTTACGCACATACATACAGAACGGACGGGCACATAAGCTCTCAGGCTATGATAGCTTGTGAGCTAAATAAAGAATACTGCCCAGTTAAACTGATGGCATTGAGCTCACAGGCTACAAATACTAATTGTACATTAAAGCCTTATATTTTCAAGGGTTAATTCCGTTCGAAAAAAAAATTAAGAAGGGGAAACAGCTCTCCCCTTTCCTCTTTTTTTATACTTAATCATTGAACCTCCTATACTATCAAAGACATGCTTTATCATATAAAAAATCTATATCCAAAATTCAGAGCAAATTAGATAATTCTTAATAAAAACCCATTTAGCATTTATATAATTTAAAAGGAGTTATCCCCTTCTTTTATACTTAACCATTAAACTTCCAAAACTATTCAGAGATTTGAACGAAATCTGAAAATTCTGCTTGAAAAACCTATTTATATAAATTAAGAGGGGGGGGGAGGCATTAGAACCCCTGTTGCCCCTATTTATACTTATTCAATGAACACCTAATAGCAGTCACGGAATCGCCTCATCAGAATGATCCTAATCTAAATTTTGAACGAAAACTTAATTCTGCATGAAAATCCCATTTATATCAACTAACGGGGGGGGGGCATTAGAACCCCTGTTCCTCCTATTTATACTTATTCAATGAACACCTAATAACAGCCACGGAATCGCCTCATCAGAATGATCCTAATCTAAATTTTGAACGAAAACTTAATTCTGCATGAAAATCCCATTTATATCAACTAACGGGGGGGGGGCATTAGAACCCCTGTTCCCCCTATTTATACTTATTTAATGAACACCTAATAACAGCCACGGAATCGCCTCATCAGAATGATCCTAATCTAAATTTTGAACGAAAACTTAATTATGCATGAAAATCCCATTTATATCAACAAACGGGGGGGGGCATTAGAACCCCTGTTCCCCCTATTTATACTTATTCAATGAACACCTAATAACAGTCACGGAATCGCCTCATCAGAATGATCCTAATCTAAATTTTGATCGAAAACTTAATTCTGCATGAAAATCCCATTTATATCAACTAACGGGGGGGGGGATTAGAACCCCTGTTCCCCCTATTTATACTTATTCAATGAACACCTAATAACAGTCATGGAATCGCCTCATCAGAATGATCCTAATCCAAATTTTGAAAACTTAATTCTGCATGAAAATCCCATTTATATCAACTAACGGGGGGCATGAGCCCCCCGTTCCCCCTCTTATACATATCGAATGAACTTCAAAAACTAATCAGGGAAGCGCCTTGTCAGGATATACCTAAATACAAAATTTTAAGAGGATCGGATATTTTTATCATGAGTTATCGCGTTACGCACATACGCACATACATACAGAACGGGCGGGCACATAAGCTCTCAGGCTATGATAGCCTGTGAGCTAAAAATATGAATGAGATGGTTGAGGTAAATGGAGTTTTAACAATTTGTTAATGTCGGGTTCCAATTTTGTTAACAGCAGTCATAAATCGCCAAGTTTAGTGACATGCAGTCTATTTCTTTTCTTAATGAATGATTTAGTACTGCATTTAGCCCATGCTGAGTGAAATAAGATGACGGAAACGCAATTAAAAATTCTTGCATTTCCATAAGTTGTCAACAACTTGTGGTAGAGAGCTGGTATAGACTTCTGAAGCTAAAGCACTTGGTATCCACTTCCAAATGGTAATTTTAATTTTTCATTATTTGTGAGTTCTATGAGCTCCTCTTCTAAATTTGAGGATTCTGCTGTATCTGTATTTGGAAAATGATCTAAATTCCAACTAGGTATGTTCATGTTTAAAATGTCTTGGAATCGTTTTAAATAAAATCAGTATGAAAAGCGTACAAGTATTGGTAGTAAATTAGCAAATTTTCCTGCTTTGCCGAGACTGCTGCAAATGTAGGAAAATGGCTGTATTCACATCTACCTAGATTTCGCTTGAACATAATACTTTTCCTCACAAAAGCAGCTATGACATTTTATTTTTGTTTTAATTAAATTTAATTCATAACCTTGCAACTCTAAATTGATTTCATTGACTATTCTAAATATGTCTGACAAATAAGCAATGTCAATTTTGGATATTATCAGGCTTTTGCGCAATTTTTAATCTCTGTTTTCAAGGAAGTCCAGTACTGAGTCAAATAGACTGAAAAAGAAAAGGATTCGTAAGAAAAACATTCGAGAGCCAACGAACTTCTCTGTTCAAGAGTAAGCGATTGTAATCTTCGTCATTTTCACTACAAATTGGGCCAAATAATTTGTCATGAAACGAACTGATTCTAATCTTATTCACTACTGTAATAACATAATAAAGCGACGTAAACAGACGTTCAATCTAGTTTTTGGTAACTATATGCTCACGATGAATAATACAATGTACAGCGAATACATTTAGTATTGATTCTTTCAAATGCACTATGAAACATTTATGACGCCTCTTCATTACTGGAACACCATTAGTAGCTGCTGACAAAATATTTTAAATAGGAATTTCTCTCTCTTGAAGAAACATGTTCATGCTGTTAAATATCGATTCTCCCTTTGTATGAGTTTCCAAACTTTTAGCAAATAAGAACTGTATTTTATTTATTTATTTATTTATTTTTATGAATCGGACATATGATAAGAGTAGTGCTTCCTTATTTGATACCACATGATCAGGATGGGGGCGGTAAAGCGTCGCATGCCATCGGTTCGAATAGAAAGTTCTCTTTTGCTGCAAGCTACGACAGATAAAAGAAGATCCCACCTCTAGCCTCGTCTTCAAAAATTATTATCTAAAGCTATATTTAAGAGTTTTACCATACGTCCATGAAACGCCGGAAAGATGGATCAACTAGTCTCATTTTATTAATTTCTTAAATAGGTAGATATGTCATGGCCGCCCTCCTTCACAGTTTTAATGCCCCCCCCCCTCGACATTTTCCTCTGGACCCATCAACGCCCCCCTTGACTGTATTAACGCCCCCCATTTCCCTCTGGACACGTCACCGCCCCCTCTGGAAGGCTCCAGCGCCCACTGGGGGGCGGTACCGCCCCCGTTGGGAACCTATGACCTTAGATCGTCAAAATGTCCAATTGTGCAACGCTGGTCTTTACTATTTCACTAACAAAAAATTAAAACTATACAGTGCATCGCAACAATTTATGCTCAAGCTAAATGATTTCATAAAATGAAAAACATGCAACGGAGTGCTTTGAGATTTTTACTTTATCTAAACAGTTGGATTAAAAATTCACGTGTCGAATTCGGAAACAATTCATTGTAAGGAAAATAATAAATGATAAAAAGAAAAAAATCAATATTGTGATGTCGCAAAGTTTATGTACAAGAAAAAAATATTTATATTTCATAAATCACGAAAGTCCTTTAGTGGTCAATGGTGTTTCCATTGCACCAGATGAGATCGAGTAACCGATTTTTCACCAGGTGCCGAGTTTGTACCAGGTTTCTACGATCACTGATTTGAGTTTTTGCACTGTGTAAAATACTGCTCCCATCCGTGTAGACGTCAATCAGAGGATTTCCCAGATGTTATCTATCTGATTGAGATCTTGGCTGAGTGTTGGACAGTTCACCACACTAATATTTTGAGAACTAAACCATTCTTTTGTGTAACGGGAAATGAGTGTCCATGAGTTGCCTTGCTGAAAGGACCAGTTAGGACCACCTAGAAGTTCACCAAACGGTTACAAATGCTCACTCAGTTTTCCGATATTTTTGTAAATTTTGTCTGCCATTTAGGAAACAGACAGTTCTCCATTGTAGCTAAAAGCGCCCCATACCATTGAGTGAATCTCCAAGTTGTTGCCTGCTGTTCTTTGGATCTTTCCTCAAGGCATGCCAATAGAATGAGACGTCCTCTGGATCATCCAAATTTCATTTTATTTCACCAATAAAAATAACACTAGTTCATTCGGTGCGATAATACATATGCTGTTTTGCCCGTTGAAGTCCTGCTTGATTGTGACTCAGTTTCAGAAAAGACTTACGAGACAATTTTTGTTTTCTGATGAATCCTGATTTGATTAATCGTCTGCGTATTGTGTCACGTAATATTTTTGATTCAAATCGATTTTTAATCAGATTAAGAGACAAATTGCTAATTACAGCCAATCTTTTAATTCGTTTATTCTCTCGAAAAGCAATTTAAGTCAACCTTCCTGAGCGATAAACACTTTTTAATTCTTTTCTACGCATCAAAATACTATAAATAGCACGTTGAGAATGATTTAAAGTAAGTGAAATTTACAAAGTGGATTTACCTTCCGCTTTCAGCTTCCAAACTTCCACAACTTCTTCCGGTGAGAACTGCAGAGCAGTGGCGTAGCTAAAGGGGGGCGTCCGACCAGGGCGCCGAGGCCTAGGGGCGCCAAATTGAGATAAATTGTTATATATTTATATTGGGGTGGGGGCGCAAAATTTCTTGCTGGCCCCGGGCGCCAAAAAACATAGCTACGCTACTGCTGCAGAGATTTCGACATTTTGATATAACTCGCAAAGCGATCGTTACACTTTATGCTTTGGAAAAAAAGTCTTGCTGAATCTCCACATATCATGTTTAAGAAGATATTTACATAAAATCTCATTTGTATATTAACTTTTGCGACATCACAAAAAATGTTTTTTGTAATTTCGGATTTTTGTAATGATGAATTTTTTTCTAAACTTGAGACGTATATTTAAGATTATAGTACTCATTTACAGTGGGTATTTGAAAGAATTTCGTTGTATAATTTTATTTTTATTAAAATATTTGCGTTGTTCTTAAACTTTTGCGGCGCACTGTATTAGCTAAATAAAACATCTGTTTCTTCTTTTTAAAACCTGTTGAAATCCCAATTTTAGAAGTGTTATGTTTAAAATACATCTTTAAAATAGTATCAATATCATTCGGTATTCAAGTACTTAGATACGTCTTCTGGTGAAAAATAAGATTAACATTAACCACACTACATAAAAGAGCTTACACATTACAAAAAGTTACTGTATGTAGCAATTTTTTGAAAATTTCAGCAATGAAACCTTTTTTGAAGAGAACTTCAAATGTGTCCGAATTCATTCTGTGATCGGATAACAGTATCACGATAAATTAACAAAACTAGCAATTTGAATGCTTTAGTTACTTGAAAAATTCCTACAATCTAACGTAGTTCATTTTATTCCAATTATTTAATTATGCGAGTTTTTGTTACAGGAGAATATATCCATATGAATGAATGATCATTCGTTATTTTTTAACTAGACGTTATTTTTATTGCCCGTTTCAGACTATTTCATTTCCCATGATTTCGAATAGTATGGATCTTTAAAAATATTCAGGTTTAATTTTGAAAAAGAAATAGCAGATGTTAAGAACAACGTCCTTCTACTTGCTGTAGTGGTGCGTTTATTAAATCAGGTTAAACGATTTTGTTGTAAAAAATGTTTTTGCGAATAGAAATAATTGCATAAATAAACGATACAATATATTACACATTTGCAGTGCAATTTGAGTAAGTGCAATGTAACACATCAGCATTTTTTTGCCAACTATTATACTTAATAAATGTTGGGCGCATCATATAGAATGCTTTTAACATTCAATCTAATTTCATTTGGAGATCTATTAGATGTTCTTCAATCTTCATAGCACTCTAGGTAGGATTAACTTCACTATTTTTTAAACTGATAAATTTACTTTAAGACATTCTCAATCTGCACGTAAATGCAAACACATATTGGGTATTGATAATTATTTAAATATACATAATTTTATAACGATTATGCCTGTGTTATTTACCTTTTGGCCTTTTTCGAAATCAACCATCCTCATGTGTGTAGCATCACTCTTGTTTCCAACAAGTACTTTGACGACATCTTGCGAGGCATTCTGAAATTGATAATGAATAAAAGATATATTTTTATATTTTTACGCTACTTTTAAATGCAAATATTTAGTATAGTTACAATGTAATAATCTTACTTCTTCGACATTTCTAAACCAATATGTCAGATGATTGAATGAGTCCAAATTAGTGACGTCGTACATTACCAAGATACCCTGTAAAGAATATAATTTTACTAACTCCAAGTATACGCATAGAAATATAATTATTTAGTAAAGACAGGTGTTTCATCATCTTAAAATGGATGTTTATGTTAAAGTTGATGTATTAGAATAGCGAATATTAAAATAATGTCTAAAAGTAATATAAATATGTTTTATTAATATAAGAAGCATTCTAAATAAAACAAAGTCCCCTCCAAACACAAGCACTTATCATGAACTTTCAGACAGAAATAAAAATCAAATGTTCTTAAAAAAAAAAAAAAAAAAAAAAAAAAAAAAAAAAAAAAAAAACCCTGCGGATTAATACAGTTACAGGACGATACAGTTTAAAGGATTTAACACTAAAACAGCCGGGTATTTTACTAAAGTTTTATAAAAAGTGTTTCGCACCAGAATTTTAATTTTAAATTATTTAACTCATTTAATTAGTCTATTTTTGTGCTACATATATTTAACATATCTTATGAAGAAAATTCTGGTTCGAATCGACTGTTATCATTCTGGCAGGAGTCATTTTGACTCCTAATGGTGGTTCTAGTATTAATCAGATTCGCTCTTTTGGACAGGCAGAATGAAAAATTGAAATTAAGTCTGCAGCGGAAAGATTATGGAAATAGTTGAGCATTGGCAAATTTAGAACCCATTTGGTTGTGCCTTATTAAGTTCAAGAGGCATCTTAACATTAATAAATAACCTATGTGGTGCAAGTGCAGATGTTGATGCTTTTGAATAATCAGGAAATAAATTGAAAGATTTTTTTAAAGACCAAAGAAAAAAAATTACAGCCTTTAGAGCTATATTATTGAGGAGACGGGCTGATATATCTAGGCCAAGATACGTATAGTAATATATAATATATAAAGTAAAAAAATATAGTAAGATCCTCCTCTCTATCTTGTATCTAGGCAAGCTTTACCCAATAATAACCAAGCAGCGAGAAATACACGCCTGGTAGGAAGATTAATAACGAACGCGTTACTGGTTTCAATGTACAAATGTTTATGAATAGGTTGAAAACGCTAGTGACTTTTTTCTATTAGTCACATATTTCTACAAAGGTAATTTAAATGAAATTTTTGTTTGCAAAATTTAAATTGTGAAAAAATATTTTTTACATCATAGCATAAAACTTTTTAAAATGACAAGGGGGGGGGGACGGAAATATTAAGTCTGCTAAACAAAAATTTCCTATTTAATTATACGATTAGTCAATTTTCCAAATTGTAAAGTAGCATGTTAAAATATTTTTTACAAGGAAAAGAAAAAACGCTGACAGTTTACAGCACTTCAGATTTATTTGCAATGATTATAAAAGTAAAATCTACATGGTACTGTCAGGTTATTATGGTATACTCAAAATAGTAGCTCTTGTTCTGCAGTATTTATGAAATCTTCAAGTAATCGTATAATTTAAGTTTCTTAAATCTATAGCGTTATACACAAATTAAGAGTAATAATTTCGTCTCATACATCTTTATTTTTTAATTAAAATGAAAAATTAAATTTAACTTGTGAGAAAAAGTTTGACTGATTCGAAACTCAAAGTTTAAAAAAGCGTATAATTTTATGCATTTATGTTAATAAGTATGTCACATATGATAATTAAAACATGTGTATTAATTTGATTTTTTTTCAATTTTGCTTTGAGATAAATTTTTATTTCAATTTTTTTTATAAATTGGAATAAAAATTAAAATTAAAAAGGATGTTGTAAAGAATTTAGCAAGTAAAAAATATTACTTTTCAATTATGTGAAAAAGTGTAGATTTCTATCAATAGCGAAGGACGGAGGAAATAATATTTTTACTGCTATCTTTTTAACTGACTATGTTTTTTTTTAATTAGAAAAAAAAAATTGGTAACAAATGTAACAAGTCAGCAAAAGTTTTCTTATATGCGTTATAATATAATAAATCAAATATGCAAGCAGGAGTAATTTTTACAGTCGTATGTGTTTTTTAGCTCATAGGCTATCAAAGCCTGAGAGCTTATATGCCCGCCCGTTTTGTATGTATGTACATACTTACGTAACGCGATAACTCCTGATAAAAATATCCGATTTGCTTCAAATTTTGATATAGGTTTATTGTTAAAGGCGCTTCCTTGATTAGTTTTGAGAGTTCAATGTATGTGTATAAGGGGGGGGGGAGCTAAAATACTCTTACTTAATAAATCTAAATACAGGACTTAATAAATCTAAACATATCAGAAAATTATAGGTTGCAATTCATAATTTTTACGAATATTTTTTCAATAATTCATGTCATAAAATTATGAAAATTGCAAATTCAACGTATTGATGTTTTTATATTTTAGTATTATTGCTACATAAAAAAATTAAAATATTAGGAGTATAATTTCAGGAAATATTAATAAAAATATAAAAATGTAATTTAACATTTGAAGCACTAAATTTTGAATGTTTATAAGTTGGAATAGAAAGCATTCTGGTACATCAAATTTGTTTCATTTGTATTGGTTTATTAAATTGAAGGAATATTAAGTACTTATGTGACAATTATTATTTTTAGAACTAAGCTATCTCTATAAAATACTCCCCCCTCTCCGCCATACACAATATATTCAGATTTAAAAATGCTTAGAAAATGCATGCGTTAACTGCACAAAATTGAGCTGAACGGCAAATTTGCAAACATTCATTTGGTATTGTCATTTTTAAAGTGGTCTTTCATGCCTACATTTCATAATTACAGTCCTGTACGACAGAAGCGCACGTTGTGCAAAAGTCGGCCATGGCAATAAATCTTGAGAAAAACCCGAACGCTGCGCAAACTGTAAAGGTGCTCACACGTCATATTCTCGCACTTGTCCTAATTAGAACCGGGAAAAATAAGTTATTACTCTTAAAATTACTCAGAGTTTATCTTATCCCGATGTCCGCAAACTTGTTGAAACCAGAACCCCATCTGTTGGAATTTCCAACTCCAATATACTCAAGAAGCAATCAACATCCCAAACTGATTCCACAATTTCCACCCAGTAAATCAATCATAAAACAATTAACCAGCACTGCAATTAAAGAATTCCGTGATATCAGTCTTGGTTCTAAATGCTATATTTATAAGAAGGTTGGCTACCATCCTCAGAGCCTGTTAAAATAATTAACCTAGAAAAACGGCGACAGAAATCTTCAGTTTAATCTATGGGATCATCAAAACCTTAAAGTGAGACTAATGGTGCTATTACTCGAGGAGTCAAAGTCGATTCAAATTCCAGGCGTCTTCATGTAATCCCATAGATAGAACAGCAGAAACTTCATTGGGAGCATTTTCCAAATAGGCTGTTTTCCAATGGAAGACTTTTTCGGCGTCTGCACAGATAACGGCGAGGAACAAAAAATTTGCTGCAGTTTAGCAGGTGTTTTACATATAATAAGAACACCGAAAAGAATAGACATTATTCTAGGTGATGGAGAAAGCCAGCCGGAAATAAAGAACAAATGTGACGTTCCTATGGAGCTAGTGATCTGAAGGTGTAACGTGTGTTTCATTAAAAACTATTATATCCTTATCTCTAAGAGGTTCAGGGTTTGTTAGAGGATTTATAGTTTTTTAGAATAAAAACGTATTTTCTTCGCCCCGTGAAATCTTCAAAATTGTGCCTGTAAGAGTGCACAGTATAGCCAGATCGAAGCTAACGAAAAATACAGGCTACCGCGGAGCACGAGACGTATCTTTTTTACAGACCGCTGGAGTCACTTTATGCTTGAATGCATCAATGGGGGTGTAAGAAAATAGCATCACGCCTCTCTAGCGGTTGATAGAAAAAGACACTTAGGATGCATCGCGGTAGCCTGTCTTTTTCGTTAGCCTCGAGCCAGATCTTGCGCATCTGTTCAGTTTACAAACGAAGTAACGTTCTGAAGCGAAGGCATATTAAATATGCATAATGCATAAATATACTTATTAAACATGGTTTCCCGTCTCTGTGAGTCACCCTAAATCTTGTAACACGGTCTTATGCAGCCAGCAATTTTATTAATGACTAACAAACGGACATTTAATTGACTGCTTATTCCTACGAAGATTTTGTAACAATTCTAAGTACTGGAATTTCTCTCAGCAAGTGCTGCTTAATTTAGTGGAGCTTGTAGTGCATATATGTGGCTTTGACATGAAGGGATCCTGTACATAATACTTCGGAGGTGCGGGATTACTCGAACGTTCACTTTCCAAACTAATGAATTGGAAATGGTGGATCAAACTTTGCCTTTCTAAATCTTTGGGTCCTCCTCCCTTGATTTCTTTCTCTGTTATCTTGAAAATACTCGTTTTACAAACACTCATTGATCCTTCTGAAAACCTTGTATCCTAGCGTCGCTGTTTAAGACTATGTAATTCCTGTACCAAAAAATGCGTTAATTTTTTTCGTCGCAGTTGAAATGCATGGAGCTGGTTCTTTTGGAAAATTTTTGTAAACGTTAATTCATGCAAATAACCTTGACTAAAATACAAATATCCGTGACATTTTTTTTTATCCATGCTCTCTGCATTTATTGCAGTTTTGCATTCAAATTTCTCCATGCACTGTATTGTTCTGTCGCAAACTTAAACTTGTTAATATCTTTCCTGATGCATTCTAAACATTCAAAATACCATGAAAATTAAAGTTTTTTTTTATTGATCTGTGATTTTTTAGGCTATAATTTTACCAATATTTTTTTCTAAATTGCGGAATGAGAAATCTTCGTTAATTACAATAACTTCGTACATTTAAATAAATTTTACAAGTGAAATACATTGAATAGCTTCATTATACCAGTAGAATTTTATACAGAAAGAATAATAATAAAAAAACCCTTTGTGCTCATAATTAGGAAATCACATTTAAAGAAGAGTTATTTTAATAAATTTTTAAAGAAAAATTGCTGTATTGATTCGTTGAATATTCTGGTTTAGTCATTTTAATAAATAAACGTATTTTTTTTTATAGGGTTTCCCAAACTTTATTTCACCCTTTTGTGTATATTTCATAAACAGTTTTGAAGAATTATTGTATATTTTTAGCTTCCGTGTTAAAATCTAAAAAGCTTAAAAATGTATCCGCTTAGTAATTTAAAAGTACCATTCACTCGTTTATTTATTTATTTGAAACAACACTAAGCGGAGCATTTAAAATAAACTTAAAAATTTTATATCATTATTATTAATCATATATTATTAATATAAAAATTTATATAAAATATAAAGAAAATTTTATTTATTTATATTAAAAAGATCTTAATACAAATTTATATGTTTTTCGAACTACTGTTAAAAAATTTACATGCAACAAATACATATCTAGAAGAATATAACATATAATAATGAATATTAAAATGAATTAATGATTTGGAAAATTTGAAAAATGAATGCAGTGTATGATTTAATATTTTGAAAATAGGAATGCAATGAAAAAAAAAAAACCTTTTTCTGTTTTTGGTATTTAAATGCAATTAAACGAGTTAGGTCAGTTCTCGTGACAGAAAAAACGATCGTGGAAAAGAGATTTTATAAAAACAAATTTGAAAGGAGGCGAAACCTTTCGAATGCAGATACAAAAGATTAAAACTGAGCTTTCATTCAAAAAATACGTATCGACAAGCATTGCAGCATTAGCAGTTGGGATTCGTTTTGATTTTAAGTTTTCATCATCTCGCCTGAAATAAAGAAAAGAACAATCCACATCAAGTGAAGGTAAAGTATGTGTAGGTTGGTTTCTGTAGGTAAAATATTTCAAGATAAGAATTAAATCTGCAGCAACGAGTCTTTAGTACGAAATTAAATTTTCATCTGGTGGATTCCACAATTACAACTCTACAAAAATAAAACTTTAGTTTTGGATTATGTTACAGCATTAAGCAGTTAATAATAAACAACGCTATTCAGTTATTACGTAAAGATTTATTAGATAGGAAAATTACAGTTCTAAAGACTTATAAGAAAAAGGAATTTTCAACTGGCATGTATATGTTAACTTTATTTAATTTTAAACACATATGAACTTGAACACTATGTTTAAATTTTTTTTTCGAGGCACACTTTTGATTAATCGTAAATGTTACTGTCGAAAATACGGACAATTGTTTTATCCGAGTTTAGATTGATGTGCTTGCTATGAGTCATAAGCAAAAATGGCTTTATAAATGCAGTGGGTGAAACAGACTAAACCAAGGTTATCTGCAAAACATTGAAAATTGTCTGGCTAGAAGACTTCATCAGCATTAATTTTATTGTATCTTTAAGGCGATAACTTTGACGGCCTGGAATTTAAGAATTTTTAGGATTTTTTTTTTTAGGAATGCGAAGTGTTTATAAAAATCCCTTTATATTAAATTACACATATTAAAATAAAACATTTTTTTAGTTGGTATATTAAAATGCTGATAAAATAATAAAACTTAGCAAAAAATGGTGATTTTTCACAAAGTTTCATTATTTTAATTGTTACTTATCTCCGGTTACCGGTGCTGTTTGCACTCTATTAAAATGCTGGCTTAACAACTGATGGGCGTTCTTCGAAGAAAAAGGGTCGATAGGGTCATGGATATGACGACTTACCGAAAACTTAAAATATAGCAATAAGATTGAACATATTACTTTTAATCCAACAGATAATGAAATACGTACAGCTGTTTTTAAAATTTTGCATTTGTAGTGATATGGCGTCTGTTCAAAGTATAATGTAAAATTTCAGCCAAAAGTTTTGCTACTCAAAGTCCCACAGAAAAGAGATTAAATTAAATATTATTATTAATAATAATGTAACAAATTAAAACAACCATTTGGAAAATGATTCTTTTCAAAGACTAAAATTTAAGATGCATAAATAAGTTCTATGTTATATATATGATCTTTTACAATCAATCGGTTCAATATTAGGTTGTTTCCTTTTCTGTGATCCTCGCACCCTTCGTAATCGGTAGGCTCGATAATCAGACTTCGTTTCTTTCTTTTCTTTATTATTATTATTATTTTTTACTTTAAAAGATGATCTTTCATATTACTTTTTTTTTATATCTGATAATTTGCATCTACCCATTTTGTAACTTTTTTACTTTATTTTTTATTGACAACAAAATTTCGATTCCCTATTTAAAAAAGTAATTTTTTTTAAAAATAACAAAAACAAAAATAAAATGTGGACATCCATTAGCCAAAGCAAAGTGTTTGAATGTTTCCTATTGAGTTAATAAAAATCAGTAAAAACATAACTTTATGATAATCAAAACGTGGTTTACATAACAACAGTCGTATATTACGCATGCCATGAGTTAAACAATATTCCTGGACCAATAAAATGCGGAGACCACAAGGATTCAGAATGTTTTAGATATATCTATTATCGACCGAAAACAACAACCATTTTCAAAATGGTTAAAAAAAATCCTACTTATTTCATAAGAAAAAATTTACGATTAATTTTCAAAAAGATCCAAGTGACTGATTGAAAATAGACAGAATGGATTAACCGATTTTGTAAAGGCTGATCTGAAAAAAAGAGTTTAGAATTTTGCTGCAGTTTAAGCGTCATGGCTTACAATATTTACATAACTTCAAAATTGTCCTTTTACTTCCGATATCCAACTAATAAAATAAGATTTCCGTGTGTAAAATGATAACTTTAAGCGATAAAAAATATTCGAAATTTTCAAGTGCTTAAAATTGTGTTGCTCCTTAAAGTTGATAAAAGTGGCCTAAAATGATCCTAGCAAGGAAAACGATCGACATGTGTTTTCTTCCAGACAGGTCGCGCAATCAACTGGGTAACACATGCACTATTTATTTGTGAGAATCGGAGAAGAAGCAATTGCGGTATTCAAGCGATAACAGTATTACATGTCTAAATACAGTCACAGCAAAAAAAAAAAAAAGAAAAAAAAATCTCGACATTTGCAATTTTAAACGTTTTGTCAAACATCAAGAAATATAAATGAGGAATGACTCTGAATCTCCAGATGTATAAACAAAATAGTACAGGTCATATATTTTCGAGAATTTTTTTTTTTTCCAAAATCTAATAGGGGACCTATAACAAGGTTGGTTGGTTGGTTGTATTGATTTTTATGGCACAAAATCCCTTAAGGGACATGCTGCGCCAATCGAGGAGTAAAAAGTAATAAATATGAATTTAATAAAACAACAATGGATAAGGAATCTGGATGGGGTATCCCATCCAGATGTCAAATAAGTAATACAAACATATAAAGGATATAAAACCTAAATCTCTAAATAAAAGCTAGTCTGTTTTAAAAAATCAAAGAGTGCCCCATGAGGCGTTTCCCCAATTAGGTTTGTCAAGGTAGGTGAAGAAGAGTTAAAATGGATTCTGTACAAGTGCCGGAGACCCGGACAGTCAGTTAAAACATGCTGAATAGTCATAGAGTCAAAATGACAGTGAGGACACATGGGTGCATCCTCCCGAAGTAAAAGATGTTTATGAGTGATTCTTGAATGTCCAACTCTCAGACGAGTCAGAATAATATCGGATTTCCTAGGATATATGGTAAACCAGGTCATGATTGTTGGTTTTACATGATGCAGTTTATTGGTGTATTCCAAGTCCCAACTTTGTTGCCAGTTATTCATTATAAGATGATTGATAAGTAGTTTAACGTCTGAGAGTGGGACAGTATGATATAATGGAATTAAAGCACGCTTTGCCGCCTCATCTGCTTTCTCATTACCAGGAATACCCATGTGTCCCGGTACCTAGCAAAATAAAATATTATAGCCACGATTTGTCAAATTATTATAACGGTCCAATATGGATGATACATAAGGATGCTTTTTAAAATATTTAATTGCGTCAATAGAACTATTAGAGTCTGTATAGATGATGAAAGATGTGTTATGATGATGAGATATATGTATCATGGCTCTCTCTATTGCTATCAATTCCGCAGTAAAAACAGAAATACAAGAATTAAGCCTATAACTTAAATACGTATTATCAGAAATAATTCCGCAGCCAACAACATCCCCTCTCTTGGAGCCATCAGTGTAAACACCAGTATAATTTTGATAATTTGTACGGTGTGCTGCAAAAAGCTGTTGAAAGACAGAAGGTACCAAGTTGTTTTTATCATATCCTTTAAAAGGATGAAGGAAAGTGATACTAGGAGGATGCCAGGGAGGTATAGTATGTTGATGACAAGAACTAATCTCTATATTATTCAGAGGGTTATTGTCAATAAGGTTTCTTATTCTAACACCAAAAGAACGGATGCAGGATGGGCGATGCTGATAAAGCATATCATTGTCTGTATTTAAAAGAAAAGTGTGAAGTGGATGACCATGATGCGAAAGGATACGATAATAAAGGTTGAGTGAGAGTTTATCACGAATGTTGTATAGTGATGGCTCGTTACACTCAACATACAAGCTTAAAACCGGAGAAGTACGAAATGCACCAGAGCAAACACGAAGTGCGCTAGGGTGCACAGTGTCAAGTTTCTTAAGAACAGACTTAGAGGCAGAACTGTAGACCTGACAGGCATAGTCTATTTTTGCACGTACCACAGCACGATATATCTTAAGTAAAGATGTTCGGTCTGCTCCCCAAAAAGTATTTGAAAGCACCTTAAGTAAATTTAATGATTTTTCACATTTAGTCCGTAAATTGAAGATATGAGGTAAAAAAGTAAGCTTTCTGTCAAAAATTACACCTAGATATCGAACGTTGTCCACAACAGGAATTTGGGCTGAACCAATAAAAATTTCAGGATCTGGATGCAGATCTCTTCGTCTACAGAAATGCACACAAGAAGTTTTGTCTTGAGAAATTATAAAACCATTTTTATTATTCCAAATGAGAATGTGATTGATAGCAATTTGTAGTTGTCTTTCAATAAAACGAATATCTTGTCCGATACACATAATTCTAAAGTCATCAACATATAAATCTCCTTTCACTGATGGAGGAAGTTGGCTGAGAATGTCATTTATTTTTATAGCAAAGAGGGTGACACTCAAGACACTGCCCTGGGGTACACCCTCTTCTTGTACATAAAAACTAGAGAGAATTCCGCCAATGCGAACTTGGAAAAGTCGCACAGCAAGAAAGTTTTTAATAAAAATTGGGAGGTTCCCGCGAAAGTTCAAGTTAAAAAGGTCACGAAGGATCCCATAGCGCCATGTTCTGTCATAGGCTTTCGCCATGTCAAAAAATACTGAGACCAAATGGCTGCGTTTAAGAAAGGCTGTCCTAATGTAATGTTCAAGATGGATTAAATTATCGATAGTAGGTCTACCACGTCGAAATCCGCTTTGAAATGCAGCAAGGCAATTGTTAGTTTCTAAAACATGAATGAGGCGGCAATTAACCATTTTCTCAAGTAGTTTGCAAAGGCTGCTAGAAAGTGCGATAGGTCTATAATTATTTGGATTCGTAGCATCTTTTCCTGGTTTAGGAAAAGGAATGACAATAGCCCTACACCAAGCATGAGGAAAAGCATGTTCCATCCAGATTCTATTGAAGAATGAAAGGAGGTTGTCCAGAGAGGGTGCCGATAGGTGCTTGATCATGATGTAGGTGATGCCATCATGACCAGGGGCAGATAAGTGACAGTCTTTCAAACAATTTGTCATTTCCGATATTACAAATGGATGATTATATGGAAGTGAATTATGGGTATTAAAATTAATCCTAGTCATTTCAGTTTGTCTTTTGTAACTTAAAAAAGGATCGGGGTATGCATCTGATTTTGAAATTGAAGCAAGTGTAGACCCTATTGTCTCAGCAATGTTTTTAGGAGATGTGATAGTATGACCGTTATATTTTAAAATGGAAATATGATTTTCAGAATAAATGCCCATACACTTTTTTACTTTAGTCCACAGTTCTTTACTCGATATATTGGAGTTGATGCTTGAGACATAATCAATCCAGGAGTCACGCTGGCTTTTGCGTCGCACTTTTCTAGCCTCAGCCCTTGCTTTTTTATATGCAATATAGTTATTGTTACTTGGATATCTACGAAATATACCCCAGGCTTTTTGCTGTTTTTTCTTTGCCATTTGGCAGTCGTTATTCCACCATGGTTTTCTGTGTTTATAAGTGGTGCAAGTTTTAGGAATGCTAGCATCAGCAGCATTGGTAATACAATCAGTTATATTATCAAGTGCCTTGTCTATGTCATTCTCTATCATGTTATTAGTTATATTTGCGAGTGCAGTAAAAGCTGGCCAATCGGCTCTGTCATATATATATTTTTTGGGACAGTTATTAGAAACTCCATCTGGAGAAGTCAAAGATATAAAAGTCGGAAAGTGGTCACTGCCGTGCAGGTCATTTGAAACCCAGAAGTTCCAGAACGGATAGAGAGAAGGGGAACAAATTGTAAGGTCTATTGCATGATAAGTTTGGGTTGGTTCGTGAAAATATGTCTTATCACCGTTATTCAGCAGACATAAGTCATTGTCTGATATGAGTTTCTCTATTGTATCACCACGTGGATTACTGTTAGAGTTACCCCACAGTTGGCTGTGAGCATTAAAATCTCCTAGATAATAAAAGGCTTGGGGAGTTGGAAAATAAGATCATTAAGATGTGCTGATTGAATAGTTTGGTTGGGCGGTAAATATATAGTACAGATTGTAATGAGACATTTTATGTGGACACGGACTGCAACGGCTTGCAAATTAGTGTTTAATGGGAGATGAGAATGAAGTAAGCTGCGAGAGATGAAGAGAGCCACTCCACCCGTGGCTCTATCACTACCTATAAAATCATATCTGTATGTAGCATAATTACGTAATTTTGCTTTGTCTTTAGGCTTTAAATGAGTTTCTTGCAGAGCTAGGCATAAAGGTTGATGATCAGAGAGGAGAATGCGGATTTCGTCATGTTTATTGTGATAACCACGGCAGTTCCACGAAATAATATTTGTCATAAAGGAAGATGTTAGATAAAAATATCTACGTCATTTGTTTCGGAGGTAGTAGACATGCTACTATCTCCATCGTCTAACTGTTCATCCCGTTCAGGATGAAGGTTTAAAGCATCATCATCCATATACGTTTCATCTTTACTATTTTTTTGTTTTTGATGTGTTTCATTTTTAGATGTTACAGTTTTTTATCTTTTTGGTTTTATTTTCAGGTGCTTGAAGTCTATGGTTAGGTTTTGGAGGTACGGATTTAGTTTGATTTTGAGGGGATCTTTTGAGTGGAAGTTTAGGAATTAGAGTATTCGATGACTTTGGAGAAGCCTTTTGTGGCAAATTGGAAAGAGCAAGATTTAAAGATTTAGTTGAGGTTGATTGTGTCGATCTTGTAGTTTTACCAGAACTATTGGAGAAGCTAATTTCTTTTTGCCCAGTTTGGCATTTGATTTCAGTAGGGGATTCAGTCTGAGTTGCAGTTGATTGATAAGTTTTTGGGGGTTTTTTTGATAAAGCAGCAGAATAGGATACACCAACTTTGGGTGTCCTGGATTCGACTATCTTTCTTGCTTCTGGGTATGGTATATTTTCTTTTGTACGTATTGTCTGTATTTCTTTTTCTTTTCTCCATTATTCACAGGATTTAGCATAGGATGGGTGATCTTTTTTGCAATTTACACAAGAAGGTGGTGCCTGGCATTGAGTACTTTCATGGTCATTAGTACCGCACCGACCACAAGTGAGTTTACCTCGGCATTGAATTTTGGAGTGCCCAAAGCGTTGGCATTTAAAACAGCTCAATGGGTTTGGAATGTAAGGTCTTACAGGACATGACAAATAACCAGCTTTTATGTATTTAGGTAGTGTAGGTGTATTAAAAGTAAGTATAATGTGCTTGGTGGGTATCTGAGTTTGATTTGGTGGTATCTGTTCATCACGACGGTAGATTTTTATTCTTCTAGCTTGAATAACATTTTGATCTTTCAGGTTTTCCAAGAGTTCAGCTTCAGTGACATATAGAAGGTCTGATTCGGAGATCACTCCACGACATGTATTTAATGTTCTGTGCGGAGATACAGTTACAGCAATGTTAGCAAAGTGTGTACATTTTTTCAATCTGTTGGCTTGTTGATCATTGTACACTTCGATTAATAGTTCACCTGTACGGATTTTTTTTATCGTTTTTGGTTCACCAACTAACCCTTGAATAGCTTTATTAATTAGAAAGGGGGATGTTTTGTCAAAAGTTCCCTCTAGACGTTTTACTACAAAAAATCTTTCACTGGCATTAGAGTTGGTGTTTTCACATACCATATTGGAAGTAAAATCCTCAACTCTGTCTGCCCATGATTTTTCGTGTTGCACTTTATTAGTTGTAATAGAGTCGCAGCTCATCATATCATTATTTTCTTTTTGGTGTGGGGCCTCCACTTCGCATGTCTTATCTCCTGAGGTTGTAGCCATAATTGAATTTGTAAATTTTAAAAACGCCAGGCATCGGGCCTGGTCACCGACCCTTCTTCTTACCGTTACGTCTGGTGCAGGTCTCAAAAGGGCGAAAACTATTTTCAACAGACCCCCACGTTTTTCGAACATTGGGTTAAACTCGATAGCATCTCCGAAGCTCCGGTTCTTTTCCAAGGAAAATGGGTAGCTGTAGGTAAGCCTTTACAGCTCTGTCCAACCTACAGCCGGCCCTTTACGTCGAAAGGCACCAGTCTTCTAGTGTTACTCCTAACAACCACCATGCAAGCATGGCGCCCCCCGTACTCGGAACCAGAGTTCAGAGATGCCCTGCACCCTGGGACTCGAGGTCAACCTAAAAAGGAAGACCCGAGGCGATGAGGTTAAAAGAAACCTCAACACCCAGAGTGTCTCACGTGTATAAAAAAAAACACTATTGTATAAAAAGTTATTTGAGAAGGAGCTTAAAAAAAGGTGTCTTTTTTGTCTTTTAAACATTTAAAAAAAATTTTTTTATTTGAAACAAAAGAACGGTAACAAAGTTAGTAGAACAGGAACTGTGTAAACAAAAAAGTTAGTATAACTACCAAACATGAACAAGAACAGAGAGAGATAACAAACTGAAAAGAGAATATTAAAAAGTGTGAAACAAAGGAAAAAGGATAGACAACTAAAAAGGAGAAGAAATAAGGAAAGGAGAAAGATCGCTCAGGATCCCGGGGTCGCGAAACCCGTAAATACCTAAAGAAGGTATTCCCCTGGGGGAGGGACCTATAACAAATTGAAAAAGAACGAATATCTTTTGAATAACCCTGTCAAAACTAATATAGCAAAAGCGTTCAAACTGCAGATTATGATTAAGTGGCTTATGGTAATAAACTGTGTTCATTTTTAAGCGGATAGCATGTATACTCGTAGAGAAATTCAGGTTTTTATAAAAACGGTCCCAAATTTTGCCAAGTTTTTTTGCTTATAATTTGCAGAGTTCTTAATAAAAAACAATGTTCTTCTCATAAAATATGAGAAACAATATTGTACATAATATTCTGTTATCAAAATTAAAAAATAATAATTGTATGAAAAATGGCCGATGACTTGGACGAGATGTCCATTATTCCCACCTCGTTCCACAGGCTTAACCTCCCTCGATTTCTTCTTGTAAAGTTATGTCAAGGGCAAAGTGTATACCCCTGCCGTAATATAACACTGAAGTATTGACGACGAAAATCCCGCATGTAATCCAGTCTATTCCGTAATCTCTGATAGAAAACACGAGGGCCGAACTGGAGTATCGTTTGGATGTGACTCTAGCTACAAATAGTGTATACATTGAAATACGGTAGAGAACTTCACAAAATAGTTGTTTTGTAATTGTCTTGAGTTTTTGATGCTACTTTAGAATAATTTAAGGTACAGTGTAATCTATGGGATAATTTTGGATCTATTTTTTTTATTATTCGCTTCAACAAAACTTTTCATTATGAGAAGCATTTTAGCCCAAACCGTACTCCCGTATGACAATTATTTGATTGTATATTAAATTCTAAAATTTTCATGGAGTTTTGACCATCTTGTATTTACATGCAAATTAAACACAATTATACTTTAAAAGCAAGAGACTGTCTTGCAAATTAACGATTTTATATTTATAATTTATGTGAAAAAATGTAAATAAAAATTATCTTTCTATAAAAGCAGGCGAAGAATTCCACGATAAAAAGTACAAAATGTCCGACATTTGACATAAACAAAAATCCTTCTGTCTTAACTTATAAAGGTTTTAAAATAAATTATAGTTTAAATAGAGAAAAACACTACATTTTCAACAGCACAGCTCTTTTAGTGTGAGAATACCAAAATAAAACAGCAGTAATCTAAAAAAAAGTGTCCTCACCTTAGAACAAGGGAAGAACTAATATATATTTTTTGTAATCAAAAAATTAATTTTAACTGGAAAATGAAAAGTATGAAAGAAAACACATTTTGAATCTCAGATTCTTTCCACTCTTCATAATGTGATTTAATCATAGTTTCCAAACATGCTATTCAATATGAAAAAAACATTTTGAGATATCTGAGAATGGCAATATCCCTTTAGAATTACAATGAAAGAATATCTACGGTTATTATTAGGCAATTGTCTTTTTTAGACTTATAGTTTGATGCTTTATTTAAATTGCAGAGTGAATTATGAGTGAGTAAGTGCTACATAATTAGCATAAACAAATTTGCATCTACTTACCATAGCTCCTCTGTAGTAAGCTGTTGTTAAAGTTCGAAATCTTTCTTGTCCAGCAGTGTCCCTAAAAATAGAATAAGAGTATGACGTACGCACGTAACAGCACGCATCAATCAATAAAAGTTGATTACTCATTGTACTATAAAGAACAATAGTGTCCGAGTTTAATGGACGCTATATTGACGGTGGCAACACCTAGTCAAGATATTCCATTTTCACTACAATTCTTTTCAACTTCTAAACATTGCAGTTTGAACTTTTGGACTGTTAAATATCGAAAAATATGTTGTTATAAATGAAATTTGTTTGAAAATCGCATCTCAGTTTACTGATTTTTTGTGTTTAAAATTAAGTTTTTTTACGAATCTATTTCCATCGTATACGGGGATTACGAAAGATCAACAGACTTGCGATTTAAAACAATGTAAATTGTTTAGAATTTGTTTTCAACTAATATTCCATGAAGATAACGAAATTATAACTTTAAGTAATTTAATAAAATATAAATAAAACACAAATTTAGCAAATAAAAAAGAAAAAATCGTTGGCAATTATTTTGGTAATTGATTTTTCACATGTAGCTAATACAAAAGTATCGCATTTAATAAATTTTAAAAAATTAAATACAGTTTTCATATTTTTCATATAAAAATGCTTTCTTGTGTTATCCGTGGGCAATCTGAAAATAAAAAAAAGATAAAAAAAAATCTATTGGTGTCTTCATGTGTTCTGTAATATCCAAAGCAGCCCAGGTTGCAGAACATATGAAAACTCCAATAGATTTTTTCAGTTTTTGTAGTTTCCTATATATTTTTTCCTGTCCATAAAAATACTGATAACTTGTTAAAATTCTGTATTTTATTTTCCTTCCGTTTTGTGAACAGAATACTAATTCTGTGACATATTTAGTATCGAATAAAATACACTTAAGAGCCAAATTTGACCGGTCACTTGCGATTTTAGATGCTTTGTTAAATATCCAGAAACATATATGGCAATTATCCTGAAACTCCAAGTGTGTAAACAAAATAGTACTGGTCATATACTTCTGCGAAGTGCTTTTCACAAAACCTCATAGGGGATTGTCAACAAATTGAAAAAGAATGTATATCTTTCGTATAACCCTGTAAAAATA
Source organism: Maratus speculifer (assembly GCA_964019185.1). Classification (NCBI taxonomy): domain Eukaryota; kingdom Metazoa; phylum Arthropoda; class Arachnida; order Araneae; family Salticidae; genus Maratus; species Maratus speculifer. The sequence continues at coordinate 95,179,651 of OZ025293.1, forward strand.
ATGTAGCAGAAGCGTTCAAACTATAAAACATGATTAACTATTTTATCACATACATTGCAGATCTGCAACATACCTAAAAGTCAATAGTACTTACACAGTAGGTTTTAAAACAAGATTTTTTTTTTGTTGTTTCCCAACACAATCAGTTAATACAAATCAATCATTGGAATTCTCAACAGACGATTATATTGAGTTAATTTCTCGTACCAAAGATTTGTTTATCATTTGAGAAGCTTCAGGTCGATATTTAAAAAATTAATAAATTTTGTGAAATTAAAGCCTGAGACGTCCATAAGTAGTTTTCTTTAAAAAGTAATTATGTGTACTTTAAAATTTTTGTATTAGAAAGTGGACAATATTTATGAGAAGTATGTCAATTTTTCTTTATTGCAGATGTGAAAAAAAAGTTTGTAGATGTGAAAAAATATTTACTCGATAATTATAGTTTTATGTTCTAATGTTGAAATTTTTTTTTTACATTCTTAACCCCTTGGGGACAAGCGACACGTATACGTGCCGCAAAAAGGCTTAAGAATCCTTGCTTATCCCCAACAGTAAAAGTTTACTGTAAAACTTGCCTTATTTAATGTAGCATTTTTTCGATTTAATAAGGCACAATTTTCTCTTTCTTAAAACCGGTGACAAAACATTAAAAATTTCGTAAAAGGCTACCGTTCCGAAAGGGCTAAAATGATATATTCCATAGCTGCCAACCTGATGTTAATCTTCCGTAATACGTGCGTTAGTTTGACCCTGGTTTAATGAATTTCCAACCAGAATTCTTTCAAAGAAATTAAATAAAATACGTCTAACTTAGAAACCTGAAATTAAATAAACATTGATTCATGAAATAAATTTTCTGGTTCAAACTAATCCAGGTATTACGGAAGATTAGTTGAAAGTTGGCAGTTATGTTTATTCTAACACCTGAGCCAATATTTTTTCAAATATGAGTTGTTGAGCCACGAAGGGTTAAGAGGCTTATTGTACTCTTCGTATTGTATATTGTATTGTGACAAAAACTCTTCGCTTAGAGGCATGGTTAAGTGGTGTAAGTCACGAATTTGAGGATTTTGGATTTTAATATCTGTGTGGGATTTATTGATATCGAGATTTTTTTTTTTTTTTTTTTTTTTTTTTTTTTTTTTTTGTTTAATTCAAGAATGAATAAGGAAAAAATTTCTAACTGGAAATTTTATCCTACGGAGACGGTATAAAAATTTAATTTTTGTATTCTTCCCCCCCCCCCCCCCAAGAGTTGTAACATATCGCATGAAATTTTGCACCTTTTTTTTTATGAAACTGTATAATATGTGCCTTTAGGGCTAATCTCTGAGAGATTTAAGGTGATAGCCTATTGTTTCGTTAATTATGGCTCACCCTGTATAAAGAGCATTTATGAGTAATAAAAGAATGAATAATGAAATGTTCATAAAACATTTTGAAATCATGAAAAGAACGAAAATCTCCAATCTTTAAAAACAGATTTTAATGAATAATGAATTAAACATGCTATTTTTTTTAAACCATTGTAACGATGAGTAAAAGTTTTAAGACTCATTTTCTATAATTTTATGCACTTATGAAAAATAGTCAGTTTACAGGTGCATTAAAATCATGTGATACTTAAGGGGGCCCGGGACATAATATATTTTTTATATTTTTTAAACCATTGTATTTTTTATATTTTTTAAACCATTGTAACGATGAGTAAAAGTTTTAAGACTCATTTTCTATAATTTTATGCACTTATGAAAAATAGTCAGTTTACAGGTGCATTAAAATCATGTGATACTTAAGGGGGCCCGGGACATAATATATTTTTTATATTTTTTAAACCATTGTATTTTTTATATTTTTTAAACCATTGTAACGATGAGTAAAAGTTTTTAAGACTCATTTTCTATAATTTTATGCACTTATGAAAAATAGTCAGTTTACAGGTGCATTAAAATCATGTGATACTTAAGGGGGCCCGGGACATAATAATCTTCAAATTATCTAAAAACACAAAAATATTATTGTATTGAAAGCTTCTCTGTTTTTATCTGTTTAAAATGACATCATATTTCTATCTTAATTAGAACAGAAAAATATTTTTTCGTTTTGGTTTGTTCTGAAAATTCAGCCTTCGGGCAATGCTTGTCATGGAAATGACTTCTTGTGAAAATGCGTTTTTTGTCATAGTAGCTTTTCCGCCCATTTCTCGTGTTTAAATTGTTACCCGTCAAAACCTGCTAAAGGTAAAAAGCTGATACTTGAAACATGTCTTTTCCAGTTGTTTAACTTAATTTTGATTCAGCAAATTTGAAAACAATATTTACTTTTGAAAATATGACTTTTAGAAGAAAAGTTACATCATTTTGTTTAAAAAAACTTATTTATATATTTTTAATTAAAAAAATATTTTTTTAAATGCTGAATCAAAATTAAAGTTTATGTATTTCTGTTTATTTAAATGGAAAGAACTGAAATTCTCCAAGTAACATTTCGAGATAAAATTATTTTAAACTACCCCTTTTTTAAAAATAAATTTTAAAGTTTTTTAAATCTTATGAGAAATTTTATCATGCGATTTTGTTTACAAATAATAGGATTAACCACCATAGAAATTCAAAATTTTAACTCAATAAATAAAAATTATATTAAAATGTGTCCCGGAAACTATCAAATTATCGGCAGGTAGCATACGCTCACCAATATTACCAAAAGATTGTAATATATTCAAACACACACTAGCAATATGAAATTGCATAAATTTTATACAATAAAATTAGATTTAATGAAATAATTTGAAATCAGGCGATATACTGTGAAAAAAAGAAATTTTCAAAGTTTTACAAACATATTTTCTATTATTCTGTGCCTGAAGTTATTTCTAATGACATAAAAAATAACAGGTATTAACAGGTTATTTATTAAGAATTAAAATTGGCAAATATTACAAAATATTTTCCCCAATCAGTGGGTTGTTGCTGAACACTAGAAAAATAACTCAATTTATAATTTAGTATACTGTTGCATTACCAAAATAAAGTTATGATGAGCATTATGTATATTTTTAACAATAATATGCTCCATGACAATAAATATTCACCATAAAAAATTATTGAGTTTGGAAAATAATCCTTCATAGGGAGGAATACATTTCAGCTGCCAATATCAGCGCAGTCCTGTCAAAAGATGTTTTAAATAGCCTGTCTTAAACTTCTATTGCCTGCTGTTGTACAAAAATACGCGTAACTCATAAAAATGCTCGTAATCGAAAACTTTTTCAGTCGGAAGTTTTGGACAAATATTATGCAAAAAATAATAAATCGATATTTTGAAGTTTTTTTTTTTTTTTAAATTTCAAAATCCACCATTTCCTTAATTAGAAAGAAAAGTTGTGTTCCAAAAACAGAATTTCAAACTCTTTCCAGCCAGCATATTGTAATAAAACTTACTGTTTATTAAGATGCGAGATGTCTATATATATAAAAAAATTAGAATAGCACAACCAGGGCTCCCAAATGGTCCGCGAATTGAACACCAATATTTTTTAAACAGAAAATTTCGTAGTAGGTTTCTACAGCATTTATGCCAAAACTAAGCTCCGAACGTGTTTTCTGCGCATTTTCCAAGAAAAATATAAAAATAAAATCTTTCTAAGACAATATTGATGTTCAGTTGGCGGACCATTTGGGAGCCCTGCATAACACATTTGAAAATCCAATTTCAGCACTTACTATACATCAGCTTTTGTGCTTTTGTGACTATTTATGAGCTATAGATTTGCACATGTATGCTACACAAAAAGCAAATATTTAGTCCATTTATTAAACACATAAACATAGTTGAAAATTCACCTTTTGCAATTTCCATCAATTTAAGTACATTCTAATTCTTTTCCAGTAAGTACATTTTAATTCTTTTGTGAAGCCCTATTACCAAACTAAAGAATTTATAGAGATTAATTAATATTCCAAAAAATGAAAAACTTACCTCAAATAAAACCGAATTTCCAAGAATTATCTCTTATAGAGAATGCTGTAACCGAATTCTTTTGTGTGTCCTTGCAAACGAACGATAAGTGGCATGCACAGCATATTCTGTGTAAGAATCTTGCAGTGCACCCAACTGATGTACATCAATTTCAATATTTTTGAAATAGCGTAACATCATTAAAATTCACTGTAAATGATTTTTACTTAATAGCCCATAATATAAAGCAATTCTTTTGAGCTCCCTTGTAAACGAACTATAATTTCTACACATTTCATTTTCGATACCGAATCTGCCGGGTTAAGCCTCAGTATATACAGTGGACTCCCTCTATTCTGGACACTCATGGGACCGACCAAAAATGTTCAGATTATGGGGGTGTTCAGTATAGAGGGAGACTGGAAATGCATTACTACTACTACTATGTACGGTGACCGATCCGGTAATTGATCAAATATGATCGGTTGTACAGGGTTTTTATTATATTTACTTTCTTTTGAGTTTTAAAAGTAAACTAATATTATTTCTACAATCCTTAACCCTTTAAGTGTTCTGCAGAATTTTACATGCAAGTTTAACAATTCATAAAGTAAAAGCTACGGAAAATATTGATATGGAGAGATTTGTATTTTATAATCTTAGATATTTATTTATCACTAGCTGACCCGCCCGGCGTTGCCCGGGTCCGTAATAATAATGTTAAACGAACTTGAAATTTTTATGATTTTATCTTTAACTCGAAACATGTGTAAATACATTGTTAAAAATTTGACCCTTTTGCTGCATCGTCACGCCACCGCTTTTATAGAAAATGATTACTTCAGCCTATTATGGAGCATTCTCATAGGTCAAAAGAGATATATTCTATAAAAGCGGTGGAGTGACGATGCAGCAACAGGGTCATTTTTTTTACAGTGTACATTATATTAAATACGTGCCCCCTGACTGTGTCAAAAAGTGGTTTAAAAAAAACTAGTATTTAGCTGCAAAAATACCCAAAATGACTGCAATGGGAAACGCAGGAGGGAATGTGTCCAACGATTGCGTGATTTTCGTGCTAAAGTGTTGATATTTATCCTTAACATTACTGTTAAGTGACTTAACTAAATACTTTTTTCGCATAGATATTCGAAGTGAAATATTTTGAATTTCAAAGTAATTATATATCACTCTTAAATCCGACTATACCGTGAATGAAATCGATTCTCGATGATTAGCTAAAAGGTTAGTATATAGTATTATAATTTCAAAGCCATTTTACAAAAATAGGTGTATATTTTTTATCAAACATGCATAATGTTCATTCTGTGAACAAAATCCTAACCGTAACCTAATTGTATCAGAATCATAACTTGTCTGTAATCTAGCTGTATCTTAACAGTAACCTAACTGTAACTTAAATATACCATAAATGTAACCTGGCCGTCACCTAATCATAACCTACTCATAATCTAACCACTACCTAACCGCAACTTAATTTTAACCTAACTGTAACTTAACCATGACCTAACTGTAACCTAACCGGAAAATAAATATAACAAAGGGGCCTCCGGAACGTAATTGCAACCTAACCGTAACCAAGTTCTAATTTAACACTAACTATAAACGAAATGTCTTAAGCATCTCGCGCTAAGTACTTAGTTTCACTTTCCACCGCTACGGAACGCATTATGTTTTGTAGAACATCCGAATTTTAGGTTCGGATTGGATTCATGTTCATGGAAATTATTTTGTCTTCTTCGGATACGGTTATGGTTGTTTGGAATATTTTTGTTCAGTTTAGATTCGGTTCAATCCAGATTTCGTGGGTTTTTTTTTTTCCTTCAAATGGGATTTTTAAGTTCGGGTCGGGTTGTACTTATATGGAAATTATTTTACCTAGTTCCAATGAGGTTATACTTCACTGAAATAGGTTCAAATTTCCTTCTTTTTTTTTTTTTTTTTTACAAATTTTTTGGTTTGGATTGGGTTTATGTCCATGGAAATTATATTGTCTTGTTCATATCTGGTTATAGTTATTTGGAATATTTTCCTCGGATTCAGATTTTGTTCGATTCAGATTTCAGGTATTTTTTAAAATTGATTTTTAAGGTTCTGGTCGGATTCATGTCCAGGGAAATTATTTTGTCTTGCTCGGATCCGGTTTTGGGTATTTGGAATATTTTTTTCGGGTTCAGATGTCGTTCAATTCAGATTTCTGGTTTTTTAATGGAATTTTTAGGTTCAGGTTGGGTTGCCATCAACGGAAATTATTCTGCATTGTTCGAATAAGGATATGTTTCTCTGGAATATTTTTGTCAGATTCAGATTTCATTTTTAATTTTTATTTATAGTAAATTTTTTTAGGTTCGGATTGGGTTCATGTTCATGGAATTTTTTTTGTCTTGTTCAGATCCGGGTATGGTTCTGTGGAATATTTTTGTCAGGTTCATATTTGGTTCGATTCAAATTTCAGGTATTTTTTTTTTCAAATGGAATTTTAGGTTCGGATCGGTTTCATGTCCACGGAAATTATTTTCTCTTATTCGAATCCGGTTATGGTTTTTTCGAATATTTTGATCGGATTCAGATGTAGTTTGCATAAAATTTCAGGTTTTTTTTCCAAATGGAATTTTTTAGGTTCGAGTCAGGTTTATGTTCACGGAAATTATTTTGTCTTGCTCTTATCGGGTTATAGTTCTTTGGAATATTTTTATCGATTTGAGGTTTCGTTCTGGTCATTTTTCTGGTTTTTTCAGAGAAAAATTTTAGATTCGGGTCGGGTTGCATATACACGAACATTATTTTTCCTTGATCGGATTGGGGTATGCTTCATTTGAATATTTTTGTGGGATTCATTTTGTGGGGTCAGATTACAAATCCATAGTTTTTTTTTTTCAAGTGGAATTTTTAGGTTCGGGTCGGGTTTATGCTCATGGAATTTTTGTCTTGCTTGGATCGGAGTATGGTCTGTTTTTTTCTGGTTGGGATCGGGTTATGTGTTAATACGCCTAAACATTATGTTTTGCTACTATTCTTTTAGTGACTATTTTTGATGTATAATTTATTTTGCTATTTGATAATTTATTACTGTGTATGAATCGTCTGCCTATTCGAACAATTGTACGTCAAAGAGCCATTTCATTTTTGTTTTAAAAACAAATTAAAGTCTTAATAAAATTTTAACTTAAATAAATACATTCAAATTTAATCGATGATTTAAGAAAAACTGCTAAAGAAGCCTCATATATACATATACCTATATTAACTGCAACATAGCCAACCACAAATACATTCTAATGTACGAAGTACACACGGTCTGACGTAACAGCTATGTTAAAAAATCTTTGCCAGTCTATGAATTTTAAAGGTCTTTGGGAAAAAAACAGTCACTTTTGAAATGTCAAAATCTCAAATTGGTTTCTTTTATAGAGTAAAAAGAAATTAATAGAGTGGAAGTATTATCTCTGGAGATTATTAATTATTTTATCATATGTATTTTAAATATCAATATAGAAAATTATTTTAACGTTTTGCTTGAAAATATAACATTATTTTGTTAGTACATTAAAATCGTCTGCAGTCAGAAATTTATATTTTAGATTAATATTTATTACTTAAGTTTTCATACATGATTTTAAAAGAATGTTTTCGTCATTATATTTTAAATATTTATTTACATGCAATTATTAAGTCATAAACATTTTTCATCCACGTTATAAAGTATTTAAAATTAAATTAATGAAGGAAACTTTTAGTTATACAATTTTTAGTTCGTATCAAATGTTTTTAATATCTTATTTAATTTTAATTTGATATTTAATTATTGCTAATTTTCTAATTTCCTTCATTTTAAAAGCGAATATTTATTCTAATAAATAATAATAGAACAAAGACCAGTTTAAAAATTCGCTATTTCCTCTTGAAATATGCTTCAATTGTAATTCATTTCTTTCAATTCGTCTTATAATACAAAATCCCTTCCACGTCCTTTTGTTTGCCGCATTAAATTTGAGCGATAAATGGTTTCATATCGCAAACCTTTTTTAAGGCTTACTTCACTTCTACTTATCTTATTCCTTCATGGGTTTCTTTAATTCTGTCTCAGCTTTCTTATTACTTCTGCGAAAATTTTTACACAACCAACCAACCGTAAACAAACGAAAGAGAAAGAAATTGGGTAAAAGATGATTTTTTATGCGAGTGACCTCTTGATTTTAATTAATTACTCAGTTAATAATTGGAATTTTGAAATTCTGAAGCTCAGGTGCATCAGGAGGGATATTGGGCTACTCTCAAAAAAATTTTGAGCCTTGTACGTGCTGTAGATTTTGCTAGCCATCGCAGACACACAGACGCACACAGACAGACAGAGCGTTTTGTTCTTTTATTAGTATAGATATGCAGTTCAAAAAATTAGCATTAATATCGACTTTGAATGAAATAAACCTTTGAATCCAAAAACTATGCGACGGAAAAACCCAGTAAGGCCGCTTAAAGAGTTAATGAATGTCCTATCATGGGCTAAAATGAAATCTGTGGAAATTAAATAACAACAAAATTACAAGCAAATAGTTTCTTTAATTCTCATTTTGTCAGTAATTGATCAATTGAAGAAATCAGTCCAAAATTCTAAATTCAGTATAAAATTCAAAAATTAATCTTTGAAATAACATGCTTAAACTGTTATTAAAAATATTTCATATAAAATTATTATTTGAAATAAGAAAAGTTGAAAGTGGATTATTTAAAATTACAGAAATTGTCTCAAACTATTCAAAAAGAAAATGTTTACATTTTCTAATTAAAAAAAAATCCTAAAATGGCTTCTTTTACAGTAGGCAGCTGACAACAATGTGACAACAGGTGCTCAACATTTAACTAAAGATTATATTTGAAGTATTCAAACAAATTATAATTTCAAGTACATGCTTCAAATCTAGCAGTGATTTTGTCTGTTTAGTTTTAAATCGAGTTTATTGAACCTTTATATTCTTCTGTAACAGTTTCTGCAAATTTCCATGATTGAAATTAAAATTCAAATTGCTAACACGCGTTCAGTTTATAGAGAAGTGGAGTAGAAATAGGGACCAAAAGTAGCGTTCATAATAGTGGGGTGTTCACATTAGAGGGTGTTCAGAATAGAGAGAGTTAATCTTTTGTTGAGTCTATGGAGTTTCGTAGGGACCGTCATAATGTGTTCATAATACCGGGGTGTTCACATTAGAGAGTGTTCAGATAGAGAGAGTCCACTGGATATGAATTACATGGTAATCCGAGTATATTTATGTCGAATTCCTAAACAATTTATAACTATGTTAGAAAGTGTTAATAATGAGGGCTGTCATGTTAAAAAAGTACATCTGCCCATTTTCGTTAAAAACTTTCTTAGCATTTTTTTCATATAGACGAAGATAAGAAAATTTAAAATGAATGATTCGTAACAGTGAAAGTACGATGTCTCAACATCATGACTTAGCTAAATTTGTAGCCACAAATACCGGTGCTACATAAAAGGAAAGTAACAAAGAAGATGTTAAAATCTACCGGTCATTTAGATGTTGGTCTGACAATCCGATGTAGACATTTCGTCGTTTTCTAGAGCTAGATTGTAGGATTGATCATAGGATGAGAATGGGATAACACTAAACTCAAAACTTTTATTCCAAACCATTTGGATACTCAAAACTATTTGGATTACAGATTTTAAATCTTATTTTGTCTTCAATTTTGTGAACATATAACTGCTTCAGTTCAAAGTTATTAACCCGTACTGTATTTGGCGTATTGACACTGAATATACTTTTTTTCTGACAGTTATTTTTGGTACTGTCTGCATGTAGTGATGATAGTGTACATCCATACATTTACTACTATCACTTTATTGATATTTTAGTGTTTAATTATAGAGCAACAATAAAAAGTTCACTTAATTCCTTTTGCATTGGTGGCAATACTTTTCTTCAAAGTAGTATTTCACAATTTAAATTTGAAGATCAATGTACGATTTCTAAGAACCAATAATTTAAGACTTGAAAATATTTTAAAGTTGTTATGTCTGTTCAATCATATTTAAATATGATATTTTAAAAACGACTTCAACAGTTTTTCCTTAGTTTATACATATTTTATAAAATAGCTACATTCGTTAAATTTTTGTAAATGACTTCGTAAATATACCTTCGTTTTCTTTTTAAATGACTTCATAAATGTATGCATAAAAATTTTATAAACAGATTTTTATTTCACAAAGCTTGTCAAATTACGTCTACTTACAGTATATGTATTGAACACACACAGACACATATTCTAAGTTTTTACGAGTTTCTATTATATAAATTAGAAAAATGAATGCGGAAAAAGCAACTAATAAACTAACGGCTTACTACTCATTTATTTCGCATGAAAGTTTCTAATCAAGTAAGTATTTTTGTTTTTCTGCGTTAATGGTTAGTAAAAAAATGTAGTCATAAGCAAAAATAACTCAAGCGGATAATTTTATATTTATTATGGAGAACTCAGCAAAGTATAGAATTATGATGTATCGTAAAGTTTTATTTTCCTAATAGGGTTAAATTTGTAGGAGAAATTTTCAACCACTGAATATTATGCTCTAGTTATTGAATATTGAGAATTCTAGTTAAAATTTGGAATTAATACCACATTATTTAGTATGAAGAAGGTAAAAATGAAGAAGAAAGAAATTACATATCAATATTTAAGTACCTACCTTTTAACAAATATAACATATACACATTTTTAATATCCTACCATATCACTTTTCCTTTTTAACCCTTTCGGGTCTGGTGTACTACTAACAGTACATGTCTTTTAAATGAGTATTATTTTGTTTTAAGAAATACTTTTTCTACTATTTGCATGTAATGATGTTAGTATATGTCTAAGTATTTACTATATGACTTCATTTATGTTTACTCATTTAGTAATAATAATAATTATTATTATTTGCTTCGTTCTCTTTGCGCGTTTGCGATTTTTTTTAAACATATATTTCAAATTTTAAATTTAAAATTAAAGGAAATTTCCTGAAAGAAATTTTTTTTCTAATTTTTTTCTAAAAACTGAAAAATTGGATCCGAAAGGGTTATTGCAATACCTTTCTCTAGAAAAATACGTTAAAATATGCCATGATCATATAATCAATGAAAAGCTTAATAAGGTGAAGGATTTTACAATAAAAAAAAGTTAATGGAATTTGGCACAAAATATAGACTTCCACCGAAATTTAATATAAATTCTATTTTAAAAGAATTTACATATGATATTGATTTATTTGTGTATAAAATTTCATTTTCTTGCAACAAGCCTAATAATGCATACTTTAATCAGTGGAAAATATTAGTAATTGATAAGTTAACTGATGATCTTAAGGCTAATGCCTCTGATCTAGTTAAAATCAAAACAAAACACATTTTCCAACAAATACCAATTTTTAAAAGATTGTGTAATTTCATATGTAGATAAATACCTGAATAACTATGCAATCATTTGCAAATCGTATTATCACCAGTTTCTCACATCCTGCATTTCTTCTAATAGTTCTTTCCAAAACATTATTGGTGACATAATATTAAAAATCGTAAATTTACTAGCTATTATAAACTATTAAATATTATACTTAGAAATTTTAATTATATTTATTTAGTACTTATACTATAGGTACCCATACCCAAAATTTTTAAAGAGCCAGTGGCTCCTAAACTCAAATATTCCAGTCGCTACCAGAGCTTAATTTTTAATAAAAATTAAAAAACAACGCGGAGAAACAACGCAAATTACATCAAAAGATCGTTGAATGAAAGCTAATTTTATCAATTAGTTGGAAAAATCTCCGCAACTTTTGTCAAAGAATCGATGAAAACGCGTGATTTTGTTTAGTTAGGAGATCTCGAAAAAACACGCGATTTTCGTCAAAGGATCGAAAAAAAAAAAAAAAAGAGTGGGATTTTAGTTAGAGAATTGCGAAAAAAAAACACGATTTTTGTGAAATGTTTGCGAGAAAAAACGCAAGATTCTCCAAAGGATGGTGACTTAGACGCCGAAAATTAGTCGCCAAGTCAGAAAATTTAGTTTCCACATGGCGAATGGCGACCGTGAATCTGCACCTATAGCTTATACCTAAATTTTATATGACACCAATTAAATTTAGAACTGTTAAAACTGGTTATAATATATATAATAATAAAGCTAATAATATTCTATAAAATTTTTGAATGAAATATATAAACTTATAACAGCAATGGATTATATACATTGTACAAAAATGGTTATCTGTTGGTTGGCATACTAAAAGACCTAAAATGTGTAAAAGATATGGAGATATGTATTTCTTCAAGCGTTTTTTTTAATAATATATTTTTTTTTTTACCCTCAACATATAATTAATACATTGTTTAAGAAATATATAAATCAATTATTGCTATGTATAAATATGGATATAGAGTATTTTCAAACTAATTAATTTCCTTATACATAACTATATTTTGCAAGATAATATTACTTATATACAGAAAGTCGTAATACCCCAAGGTGGATGTACGTGACGTGTATTGTCAGATTGATATTTATATTAGTATGAACGTACGTATTGTAATAATAGTATTCTTGTATATCGTTACATTGATGATACTTTTAATGATATTGACTAATCTAACATTTTTCAGTTTCCAGTAAAATCCTACACTCCTTATCCTACTAATTTTGTGAATCAACGGAAATATTTTTATCCAAGAATACTATTAACTTTTTAGTTCTAAAAATTAAAACAAACAAAACAATAAGTGATCTTTATGACAAACGTAAAGTTATCAGTTCAAAGTTAATATTAAATTTTTTAAATCATGGCTTCATATTTCAGTTTACCGCACTGTACTCCTTAATCACATGTATAGAATTAAAAGTTCATGCTCTTTTCATCTTATTAACAACAACGTTAAACAATAGTTAATGCATTAAATCATGGTTTTTTTTTAAGAAATTCGCAAATTCTTTAATCTATTATTAGTAGAGTTGACAGTTGTCAGTTGAAATTAACATATTGCATAAAAAATGTATTAAAAATTTAAAAAATCATAAAATGAAAAAAAATAATAGGATGGCCGGGTGAGAGATGTTAGATTACGGAGGAGGGTGGTGTAATCTGAAGAATTATGCCCAAATATTCATTTATTATTATGTATTATAAAAAAAAGAGAGAGAGGTTCATTGTAAGAATTACTTAGATGCTTCACGTATTTGTTTATTTTATGTTTGATGAATCAGCACTTCTTATTAATTCCTAAAATAGTTTTAATTTCTATATTTATTTATTTCCATATTTATATTATGTTTTACAAATAGTGGAGTAATTACAATATATGATGTAGAATCATGTAGACGGATAATGTTTAATTATATCTACTACCTCTTCTCTCATACCCCAAATTAAATTTCGTAACTATTTTTATTATTAAAATTTAAGCAAGTGTGAGAGCATATTAGATGTTGATTATTTGTAATCAATATTCTAATTAGTTGATTTAGATTTAAACAACAAGATTTTTTTCAATTAATTTAAAATGTATTTAAATAATTATGTAATGTTGAAGCACATATTTAACTTATTATTCAGCCATAATGTTGTACACATTAACTTATACATTTTTTAAATCTTACAATCTTGCATAAAATTTAATTTAATTATATATTTATAGTAAAATACGCTTAACACAAAACTGAGGGGACTGAAATTAATTTTCGTGTTAAAATATTTGTAAAAAAAAAGGAACAAACTCACCAATATTTGTGACGCTATCAAAGTTATTTCGATATTTCGATTTTCTGTTAAACTGCTAGTAGGTTTCATCTATTAAGATAAAAACAAGTAAAAAAAAAAAAAAAAAACAAAAAACAAAAAAAAAACAAACAAAAAAACAAAAAAAAAAACAGAAAAAGTGCAAAAGTGCCCTTTTCAGCACCTTATCGTCCGCAAATTGTTCGAGATCGTCCATTGTTTTATTCATTTCTTCATTGGAATGCGTATCTAAATAACTGCGCAGATTTTCAGTCAATTTTCGCATTTCTGAAGTAGAATGAACAAGAACTGCATCGTTGATTCCGTTGTCAGATTCATCGTCGGATTCTACACTGCTCAAAACAATTAAAGGATATTTGAAGTTTTATATAAAATAAAGATATAAACGAAATTTTTTTTGACGAAAATAGAAGAAGAGAATCACAAATGCAAATTTTTCTGGTTTTAAAACTGTGGAGTATGCAGATTTTGAGTTCGACGTCAAAAACGTCGCTTCAGCGGCAGCGAATGAAATTTGACTTTCAACTGGATAAAAGAGAATGAAGACAAAGATGATCGGCAGTCAGTGATTGCTTTGTTTCGATGAGTACGATATCTCAGTGAAGTCATTTGACAGATTCAGAAGCTTGGAGAATTGTTGGTAGGTTAGAAGGGGGCCAAACTCAAGCCGAAGTAGCGCAAGCCATTGGAATGTCACAAAGTGTCATTTCCAGGATCTGGAACCGTTTTTTGGAGAGTGGATGTGCAGGCCGAAGACCAGGGCAAGGTCGTAGACGGGCAACAACGCCCAATGAAGATCGGTATTTAGCGTTAACAGCTTGGAGACATCGAAACATGAACGCTACTCTTCTCCAACAACACCTTCGCTCGGCTACAGGCACCACGATTTCAACCCAGACTGTCCAAAACTGGCTCCATGCTGTAGGTCTGTATGCTCCCCGACCGATGGTATGTGTTAGATTAACATCAAGGCATCGTCGCGACCGCAGGGAGTGGGCAACCGAGCATGTCAACTGGAGGAGAAATGAATGGAGCAATATTCTGTTTTCTGACGAGTTCCGTTTTTCTGTGCATCCGGATAATAGGCGTATTTTCATCTGGAGGGACCGTAGCAGTAGGAATAATCCTGCGTTCGTGCACGAAAGTGTCAGATTTGGCGGTGGAGGAGTGTTGGTGTATGGTGGCATCTCCATTGACCGGCGCACTGACCTCTACATCATTCGAGATGGAGCTCTGACTGGTCGCCGATATAGGGATGAGATCCTCAAACCTATTGTAGTCCCTTACGCTGCAGCAATCGGAGATAACTTCATTTTAATTGACGATAACTTCAGGCCACATCGTGCAAACCTGGTGGAGGATTTCCTTTTCGAGGAAGGAATCGTTAGAATGGAATGGCCAGCATGTTCTCCAGACATGAATCCAATCGAGCACGTTTGGGACGCTCTAGGAAGACGAGTTTCTGGCCGCCAACAACCCCCACAAACTCTCCAAGAACTGGAAAGAGCTCTTCTGGAAGAGTGGGGCAGAATACCCCAACTCGTCATTAATAGCCTCATTGAGTCCATGCCTCAAAGGTGTTCAACGTTGCTGGCCGCCCGTGGAAACCATACCCCCTACTGAAAATGATTTTCTTTGAAGAAAACATCTTTTCTTATTCTTTTATTCTCATATGCACAAATTGTGTTTTTTTTTCTTTTTTACACAAATGCGCAATAAAATGCATTTTTTTCTGCCAAACATGTGTAATTTATTCTCATATCACCTACTATGTCTGTCGACCATGTATCAATCAGCTAAAAAGTTTCCCAGATACAAAATCCACATAAACTGCAATATCCTTTAATTGTTTTGAGAAGTGTATACAGGGTGATTCATAAAAGATGGGCAGAACTTTAAGGGGTTATAGTACACTTAAAGACAAATAATATTAAATAGGAGACTAAGGGTCCCAGACGTATTCCCAAGGAGATAGGGGGCATTAAAGTTTAGGGTCCGAAATTTCAAATGATTATAAAAAATGGAAAAATTGGTCGATTCGTTTGCGGTTTTTGCAAAAAATTTTCTTTATGCCAGTATTTTCTTGAAAAAAAATTTCAAAGTTCAATTTCAAAAAATGCCGATAGGGGGCGCTTTAGACTTTGGAGTAACAAACAACTATTTTTAACGTTATTTTTTGTATTTATTTAAATGATTTCGAAAGCTTAGACTTAAACTTAAATTTTGATCTAAAAATCTGAGTCCTAACGAGTAGTTAAGTAGCGTAAACTGAAATTTGAAATTTGAATCCCTTCTCCCCCCAGAACAAAAATCAGTTATTCCCGATCTTTGTGTCGTAGATTAGGCTCTAACTACTGCCGCGTTTTGCTAAAATTATTCTTTATATCAGTATTTTCTTGAAAATAAATTTTAAAGAAAAGTTTCAAAAAATTCCGATAGAGGGCGCTTTAGACTTTGGAGTAACGAACAACTATTTTATACCGTTATTTTTTGTGTCTCATTAAATGCTTTCTAAAGCTTAGACTTAAACTTAAATTTTCAGCTCAAAATCTGAATCGCTGAGCGTGGTTCAGTAGCGAGGGGAGGGGGTTCAAATTTCAACTTCTGAACATAGTTCAGTTTGCACTACTTAACCATGCCCAACGATTCTGTGCTGTGATACGAGGCAAAAATACAACTTTCGTCAAGGACTGCATAGTCGGAATTCACTCATAAAGGCACTGGCACAGTTGGAAACGTCGCTCATGCAAACGTTAAAGCTTCATTCCTGACGCTAGTCACCGGGTGAAGAAGTAGACAGAAAGTATGCGAATGTCAAATGGGGAAGAAGAAGAACACGTATGCAAAATTTCGACACGATTCAGGCATAAAAACCACTGAACGGTGAGTCAAGTGTAAGTCGCTGTAGTAATGAATCGGAAGATGGTGCCCTTCACGAATAAGGAAAAGGCTGAGATGCATTTAATTTACGGAGCGGCAGATGGAAATGGTGCAGAGGCACAACGAATGTACGGAGAGCGATTTCCCAACAGGCGGTTGCCTAACCGCAAAACTTTCGAGCGCTTGCACAAACAGTTGTGTGAGACGGGATCATTTCTCGCTTCCCGGTCGAATGCAGGTCGTGCAAAAAAGGACGAATCAGTAGTTGTTGCAGAAGCCATTCTGGATGTAGTAGCGGCGCAGCCAAGTACAAGTACACGAACAGTGGCTAGGCAGGTGGATACCGCACAGTCCATGACTTGGAGGGTACTGAAGGATGAACATTTGCTCCCGTTTCATGTGCAACGAGTCCAGAAACTGTCTCCAGGGGATTATCCAAATCGTATTGAATTCGCCCGCTGGTTTCTGCAGCAGAACGCGCTAAATCCACATTTTGGACGAACTGTTCTTTTCACCGATGAATGTACCTTCACACGTGAAGGTACATTTAACACACACAATGCACATGTATGGGCCGATGTCAATCCACATGCTACGTATCCACATGCTCATCAGAGACGCTTTTCCATCAATGTTTGGGCAGTAATCCTCGGAGACCACCTAATCGGACCGTACCTTCTTCCTGAACGCCTCAACGGTAAAACATACCTCACATTTCTGCAACATGTGCTGCCAGACCTGTTAAACGTTGTTCCTCCACGCATCCGGCGGGTCATGTGGTTCCAGCACGATGGAGCGCCAGCCCATTACGTACGAGACGTCCGCAACTATCTGGACATCACATTTCCGAACAGATGGATTGGTCGAGGTGGTCCTGTTGCTTGGCCTGCTCGCTCGTCAGATCTTTCACCCCTCGATTTCTTTTTTTGGGGACAATTGAAGGCTCTTATGTATGAGACACCCATTGAATCCCCCGAGGAACTGGTCGCCAGACTTTCCGCCGCTGTAGGGGAAGTGATCGAAAAGCCTGATGTTTTCGCGAATGTTCGCCGTTCCATTCTTCGCCGTTGTTCTGCGTGCATAACCTCTGGCGGTCACAATTTTGAACATTTATTGTAATTACATGTTAATAAATATGCTTTGGTAACATAATCCTAATTTGTGTCTTTTTACCTCGTATCACAGCACACAATGTGTGGACATGGTAAACTGAACTGTGCTCAGGAGTAGAAATTTCAAACCCCTCTCCCCAGAAACTTAACCACGTCTAACGATTCAGATTTTGGGCTGAAAATTTAAGTCTAAGCTTTAGAAAGCATTTAATGATACACAAAAAATAACGGTATAAAATAGTTGTTCGTTACTCCAAAGTCTAAAACGCCCTCTATCGGAATTTTTTGAAAGTTTTCTTTAAAATTTATTTTCAAGAAAATACTGACATAAAGAATAATTTTAGCAAAACGCGGCAGTAGTTAGAGCCTAATCTACGACACAAAGATCGGGAATAACTGATTTTTGTTCTGGGGGGAGAAGGGTTTCAAATTTCAAATTTCAGTTTACGCTACTTAACTACTCGTTAGGACTCAGATTTTTAGATCAAAATTTAAGTTTAAGTCTAAGCTTTCGAAATCATTTAAAGAAATACAAAAAATAACGTTAAAAAATAGTTGTTTGTTACTCCAAAGTCTAAAGCGCCACCTATCGGCATTTTTTGAAATTGAACTTTAAAATTTTATTTCAAGAAAATACTGGCATAAAGAAAATTTTTTGCAAAAACCGCAAACGAATCGACCGATTTTTCCATTTTTTATAATCAATTGAAATTTCGGACCCTAAACTTTAATGCCCCCTATCTCCTTGGGAATACGTCTGGGACCCTTAGTCTCCTATTTAATATTATTTGTCTTTAAGTGTACTATAATCCCTGAAAGTTCTGCCCATCTTTTATGAATCACCCTGTATACTAGAATGAATCATTTGATTTACGCACGATGTCCTAAATCTCTGTCTGTTAGAATAGCTGATGTAGACACATCATTGACTGCAATATATTCATTTAATAATATTGTGGGACAATCTAGTAATGTTGAATCTTTTCCAAACATTTCATTAAATGTCGGAAAAAGTGTGGGGGAGGGGGACTGGAAGGATGCGGAAAAGATTCCCGAAAATTAAACAATTCCATGAATAAATTCTCCAATGACTAGTAGGTAGCGAAATTTTGTCGTGCTAAATGATATTTGTTTTATGTTAAAAGAAAAAAAAAAGTATTAAAAGTACGCTGTCTGATCAGCTATATTATTGTGTTAACGGATTTTTCATGTGAAGCGTTGTCATGATAAATGTATTTCACTGCATATAAGTTAAAAAACTATAATTTATATTAACTTAATCCGCAAATTGTTATTTTCTTTATATATAATTAAGAAGATAATTGTTGATGTAATTTATGAAACTTAAATTAACTGTAATTTGGACTTTATATGTCTGCCATGGTACCACTAATCTTTATTTTATCCAAGCTTTACTACATTTAAAGTTCCAGTCTTTTACGCCATAATGCTACTTTTTAAAAGAAAGTTACAATGAATAAACCTTTATTTTTAATTTGAATATCACTTCATCTATAATTTTATTCCTAATTTATACTGATCACATTTAGTACTTAACTTAAAATATCATCAATGGATGACATCACTAAAATTCATACATTCCTTCATATATATTTAAAAATTTCTACGCATGGCAGTATTAAAGTTTCACCAAATAACACTTGTTCATTTTCGTACCTGTAGTTTTTCTATCTCTTTTTTAATAAATGATCTCTAAATTCTTTTAATTAGAGTATAAAACGATTTATTATAAATTATTTTGTTACAGTAATATTTGATAATTATTAGTATTATTTTTCCCTTGATTATTTGCCAATTTTAAACAATCATTTTACACTGTTAACTGTAAGTGCTTCTTATATCACATGAAAATGGATTGTCAATGTATGTTTCTGTGGATAATCAGCAATTATTTTTTAAAAAGTAAAAAAAAAAAAATTATTATAAATGCAGAAATAATGTATGAAAAGCTAGCAAACAGCTGTTTCGAATCTTCTATCGAGATTCTTCACCAGTGCAAAACTCAGCGAGCTAGAAAAAGTAAAACTGAGAAAAGAGACAGAGAAAGGCAGGCATATGTACCGCTACGGGAACGATCCCGTCTAAAGAAAAGCAACCAATGAGAAGAAAGCAGCCTGAACAACTGGGTGGACAGGTAGCGACATGTACCAGAGAACAAACAAAACAAAAACTAAAAAGCGTGGAAAAAAAAGCATTAAATTAAAGATTTCCAAATGCTTGGAAAATAAGCAGTACTTGATAAGTCATTGACTAAGGAGTGAGAAGTTTTAATTATGTGGTAAGCTTCCCAAAAATTAAAATCAAGAATAGAAGGACACTCAATGGATAATGGTGGCTGAAAAAAGTTGAACTTATGTTGTGAAGACCAACAATGTTGAGCAATAGAAGAGCGTTTAAGCTCTTGATTTTTGACATATCTTTTATGCTCCTTTAAACGAAATCTGAAAACACGTTTAGTCTGACCAATATAAGAAAGACCACATTGGCAAGAAATTTAGTAAATACCCCAGTTGAGCGTTCAATGGGGTGCTTAAGATTTGAAAAAGCAATTTTATTAACAGGAGAAAAAATGACATTGAAATCGAACCTTTTTAAAATTTTAGCAACTTGCTGACTGATTTTTTTTTTTTGGGGGGGGGGGGATGTCAAAACAACCAAAGTATTGGAGTTCGAATTAAAATTTTTTCTTTCAGATTGAGTGGATTTTGTCAATTTTTTATGAATTGAATCTATAATATTAGGGGAATAACCACGATCAACAGCCATAGCTTTTAGATAATTAAGTTTGTCACTGAGTAACTGAGGAGTTGAACAAATATTGGATTCTCGAAAAACAAAAGTTATGCAAGATTTGCTATTCCAGCAATTATTGCTTTGTTTAGTAATATAGTCTTATCATTTCTCTATACTAAAACAGCAGGTCTTTCACTTATATGTTCCTATTTTAATATTTGTTAGGTCTGGTTTTTTATCTCAAATCTGCTGCATACTGTTAATTGGGAAATGAGAGAAATATACTTCAAAGCATCGTTCTTAATTTCTTTTTCAGAAATCAACCGTACTTTACTTATGATATCGAAATAATTCCCATAAAGACGAGTTTCACATCATAAATTTCATTTTTATTTATGTCTCGCTCTCCTTTTTGCATTTCTTTTGCAATTTTTCTTATTAAATTTATATATTTTCCACTTTGACACACAGCATTTTGGATAATGGGTTTAACCTTTTTGCGGTGCAGGACAAATTCATTGCATAAGTGTTGAAATTAATGACTGACACCGGAATTTGAAAACAACTTTATCTGTAAATAAGAAAACGCTATATTTCACGCATTCAATAAACCGGAATTTTGTTAAGGTGCCTGCTTACCTTCAGAAGGGATTTTTTTTTTAATATTTGAAAAATTGCCTACCTCTGTGCATTATACTATAGAATATAGCTAAAAATTATGAATAACATGTAAAAAATATTTATATCATTAAATATTTTCATTTTTAGGCTCAAAACATACATAAAAATTGCTATAAAATGGCACTTTTGCAAAACATCAAAACTCAAGTTTAAATGAAGATATTTTTATTCTGTAAATTTTATTATGATTAATGAAACTTTCTTGAGGTACTGAAGCATTTTCATAACTATAACTATGTTATTTAAAAAATGATAGAAGTTGAAGTTTTTACACACAGAAAAATCAAGAAAATATATGACAATTCATAACTTGTATCAACTAAAATATGAAAAAATAATTAACTATCATAATAGTAGAGGCACAAAACATAAATAAACTCCTTTGAGAATATTTTTGCAAAATTTCATAATGTTACAATCATGATTTTTCGAGTTATGATGTTTTGCGATAAAGCAAAATGTGCAAAATCTCATTTTGAGAAAAAGCACAAAATATAATTAAAAACCAGATTTTAACTATTAAATGACTAATATTAAAATGCCTGTAACTCCATTTCTAAACAAGATAGAAACACAATTCAAACTGATTTAGAAAGCTAAAATATCAGGGTTTAACATTAAATCAAATATATAAGACCGGATATTTGATCGAAAATTGCATTTTAAAGGTAGGCAGGTATCTTAAACAAAATTCCGGTGCCGATGTGGCGTTTGGGAATCAAAATTAAGTGGTATATCCATGAAACCACCGCGCCGCAAAGGGTTAATGGTATTATCAATGATTTCATTTTTTCCCTTGTCATTTTTCATTTGTTAAAATGTTTTAAATACAAATTGTTTGTTGATATATATCAAATATTTCGATATTTCCATGCATCCAACTTGTTTTTTATATTAATCTTCTTTTCAAATTAAAAATTTATAATGTTTGAGCCTTGTCTAAAAACTTAATTTATAATTTATATATGTAATATAGATATTCATTTCTAATATGTTATAATAGTTATATATATATTATATATATATATATTGATACATAGATAATTCACCTTTACCTTTTTAATTACATGTAAGTAGTCTTTTAAAATTTGGGCAGGGAGAAAATTTTAAAAGCGGACATAGAAGAATATTTATCGTTCATTCGAGAATTTTGCTGCATCTAAGACAATCTAATAAGATAACATTATTGTGAGAGAAGCATACCTTTAGATAAAAAAATGAAAGCTTGTAAATTCATTAAAACATACTTTAAAAATGATATCATAAAGAAGAGAAAGAAAAAGTTTAGAAATACTATACTAAAAAGGATTTTATACACGCTACGTCAATTTTTTTGGAAAATGTTATCTTCATTGTCGACAGTCACAGTTCTGAACAATTTATGAAGCTTTGAAGAACTTTCTTGAACTGGGAATTTAATTCCATTGACTAATATTGAATTTTTCAGTATTGAACAACCAATGATTTCTTTTCCTCTTTTTGGATGTGCAAATTTTAAGGTTTTATGATTTTTGTTTAACTGTACAACTAAATTTAAGTAATTAGAAGCGTGGAATCATTCAAAAAAGGTAAAACACAAGTAAACTAATGGGAATTTTTGTAGAAAAGAACATGACAAGCTTGAAAGGAATCACTGTAAGTTGTTTCAGCCCAATACCTTATGATTTTATCAAAGATCATATTTCATATTTAAGAAAATAAGTCAAATATTTAAATGTCTAAGTATAATAAGTCAATTTCTAGAAATTTCATATTTTAAAGAGATTTTCTCCTACGACTACGGAACATGATTGACTAAAGAACATAAAAAAAGTTACAAATGAAGACAGTTAATGATTAGGTATATTTTAGGCGTTCAGGTATGAATTGAAAATTTTAAATAAATTTATCTAAAATTCACTTAAAAGAAAAAAAAACTCATCCCCATTGTTTTGTTTTATTATTAAAAAAAAGCACTAAAATGAAGCTTGGCTAGAATATCATGCTCCATACAAACTCTGGAAATTTATTTAAAAAAAACTAAAAATGAGTTATAGGGACAGTGATTATTAATTAAACATTAAGTTAAAATTTAAACAACCATCTTTATAAATATTAAAAAATTAAGTATGATCGAAGGAAAATTATTTACTTTTTAATGGCATAACGATGATATTCACTAAATATCACTTTATTTTTCAAACTTTTTTTCCAGTTGTAATTGAAACAGTAACAAGCCTTTGATTTTATTTAATCATAATCATACGTTCTGCAGTTTCCATAGAAAGAAAACAAAATAAAAATATGCAATATTTTATATATTTTTAACAAAATTTATCAATACACAATCTATATATATATAAAAAAAAAATCCTTTCACTTTCGTACAAGTTTTTAAACACTTAAAGTAATGAACTTAAGCACGCCAATTCCTTGAAGACATTAAATATAAATTTTTAAAATAATTATTTCTAGATAAATAAATTTTTGAGGTCATATTAGCCCAAAAAAGTAACGGAATTTATAACTTCTGAAATAAATTTCGCAATTTTAAATCTGGACAAAATTTATTGAAATTTACTTATTACTCATAAAACAAGTATATGCACATACATATTGAATTTCCAAAAATAAAATAATGCTTTTATTTCCCTAGGAGAAAAAACAAGAATATATAACCGGATAAGACTTTCGAAATCAAAAAAAAAAAAAAAAAAAAAAAAACCTGAAAGTGGAAAATGGTAAACCAATTTTTTATGCTTTTTTTTTTAAATACATAAAGTTTTTTGTCCAATTTAATCATTTAGAAAAAAAATATAAACTCCCCGAAAAGTATTTGTTGCATTTTTTTTAAATTACGTTAATTTTTCGAAATTATACAATGACTTCATTAAAAATTAAAAAAATATTCCATTAAAGTGAAGGATCTGATTTAAAACTTAAGCACCTATTCACCTATTCTTTATTTTCGAATTACAGTTTTTTATATTAATAAAAAACTGTCCATTATATTAATAAAAAATTATCCATTTGATTTCAGAAACTCAGTTTTTAATAGTTTGAAGAAACTTTTAACATTAAAGTCGTTTCAACAATGAGTGACATTTTAGTAATGAATTTTTCCATATTTATAGATAAAGATAGCTTCATAGATATAGTTTTTCATTCTTTAATTGCAAAATTTAGAAAAAGAGAAGTGTTTTTCTATTGGGCACTTTTGGTCAAACCTTGGAGTAACATTGACCATTATAATCTACTTTAACCTCCTATAATTTACTTACAAAATTTAAGAATTGAATACGAATCCAATTTATAGAATGTAAGAAAAGTTTTGTAAACGAGAGTGTGGTTTCGTATACTCATTATTGAAAAGGAATTTTCAAAAATCTTTAATGATCGGTAGTATTTCAGTTACTGCATACGGAAATTGCATAAGAATAGAATTGGTGTAACATAATTAAAAATATTGTAATTTCCAAAATGAAGCAAAACGATGAGGGGTTGTATCCAAATATAGCAATACGTGTAATATTGTGTACGTGCAATAGTTTGTAACATATACTTTATTTGAATACAGCTCATCTTTTTGCTTCGTTTTGCGAACAAAGGATTTCGAGCTTATTCTATCGACGATCAGTTTCAAAATTTTCAAGCTATATTTTTTAAACTTTCAAAAAGTCGCTCTATACATTTAGCTAATACATTATGTGCATTATATTTTGATTGCACGCACAGAAAAACATTATTTAGAGAACAAGCTTATTTTTCATTGTAATTATTTAAATGTGTGTATTTTTTTATTTGGAATTGCATGGTATTGTGTATAATGTCATTTGTCATGGCTCCTAAAACAACACACTTTTATATTAAGAATTATGCAAATTATATGTAAAAAACTTGAAATTTGGTATTGTTTTCATAAAAAACTAATTTCTTCAATAGTATTTACTCATTTTATCATCATAAAAATTAACACAGTTTACAACAAAAAGCCTCATACTCCATAATAATTTTCTAAAGTTTCAATTCTTTTGCGAATTAGTTTTTACAGGGTTATCCAAATGATATTCGTTTTTCTTCAATTTATTGACGGTCTCCTTTTTTTTCTTTCTAACCGATGGCCAGGCCCCTACCTGCCGAGTTATCTCAGCTTAACGGGTTAGATACCTGGTATCGGGGCGGTCGACCGCCTAATTGCCGCGTAGCGGCAATAAACCTGATTTCTTTGCTACGCATGCCATCATTGACGGTCTCCTTATGGTGTTTCGAGAAAAAATCTTTGCAGAAATATATGAAACCTACTGTGTTGTTTACACACCTGAAGTATCAGGATATTCCTCATGTATATTTTTTCTTTTTTTTGGATAGTTATCAAACGTCTAAAACCGCATCATTGGCCATATAGTGTACAAACAAATTTTTTCATAATATAAAACATTTTGTTTCAACAATTTGTTTATTTGAAATGATACACATTTCCTTTTTTATCAATTACCTAGCACTTGCATTTCATAGGTTACAAAAAATAAAACATAAATAATACCGACTGCGAGAAATAAAGAAAAAATCCGGCAGGGGAAAATAACAGATTAGTTAATCTTTTATAATCTGGTCTGCAATATAGTTTTGCGTCAAATATAAACTATGCTGGTGACATTGCGTTTTTAACTCTTTTCAATACACGTATAGTTGAAAATGTTTATGAATTCCGTATACTGGCCTATATTTTTGTTTGTCTGCATTCTAACTCGCGTAAATCTAGTCAAATTGCCACGAAGCTGACATGTAATTGGAGTTTATCATGGCATTTTTGGTACTGAAAGTGAAATGTATATCATTTTCTGTTCATTTACAGAACCACACAAAAGAATTACGTTACATTATGGGGGATGTCATGTCTATGGGGAAAATTGTTTGCAGTGTATTTATGATATAACTATTTTAAATATATTGAAATTGTACTACAAGATTCTTGTTATAGAATATGGTGTGCATAAAACTTATCGCTTATTTACAAGGACACACAAAATATTTGGCTGCAGTTGTAAATGAGCAATAATTGAACCAATGAATTCTATGAATAACAATTGCGGATGGAAATGGGTTTTCATTTGTGGTATGCGTTTTTAAATTTAACCATTTATTAAAATGTTACTTGGGGTTAGTAAATTTTATAGATCATATACATGGACACACAAAAGTTCATCAACATCCATTTATTGGCGGAAATTGCCGAGTGGCAATTTTCAAATATATGCGTTTAACTGGACCAAATTTTAGCCTGCTATGTAGTATGCATACATGTCTGTAGATTACATACAGGGTTGCACAAAAAGTCGCATATTTAACGACTATTCATGATAATATTCGAAATCGGGTTTTCAAATGTTCTATGCGTTTTTCAAATTGTTCATTTAGACCTCTTCTGTCATACTTGCAGTTGAAATATGTTTATTATTTCAGTTTTTCTGTCCGAGCTCTAACTCGAGTCAATATATTTTGATTGTCATGTAATTGGTATACGTTGTTGAGGTTTGCCATATCATGTATTCTATTCAAAATGAAATATGTAGCACTCGTGGTTCATTTACAGAGGCATTCAAAAGTGTTCCGTTACTTTATGGTCTATGGGTGAAAAATGATTTGCGGTGTTATTCTAACAGTGTTACTGAATCAAACGTAATGAAATTGATACACATTATTGAGGTGGACTAGATAGTAGTTAACATCGAATGTGCTTTGTTGAAAACTTACCGTATACCTAGAGCGAAATTCAAAAACAAACTCTTGATATTTCTAACATCATGAATAATTCTTCACTACAGCAATACTTTAAAGCTCTAGTCGCTATGTTTTAGTTTTTGCGATCTTATATGATGCAGAGCATTTTGATCCAAAATTTAGTGTTGTATGGAAAATTTTACGACAGTGGAACCTCTGTTTAATTATAGAAAATTAGCGCATTTTGCAAAATCTGTCCTCGCAATTGTTTAAATGTTATATATGTAATAAATAAAAAAATTTCGCCATTTTCCCGCTTTGAGTTTGTTCTAAAGTTTTATAGGAACATACTTTCATTCTCAGTTTCCGCAATGTATTAATATTTTTAACGGCTAAAGTTCCTTTTATTTTTATTTTCTTTAATTCAGCATAATCTATTAATTATTTTCCTACAAAGAACTAGAATGTATTATTTAAACGTCAATATCTTATTGCGAAATCTTAAATTCATTCCACAAATCCATTTTCCTTTTTAGAATTAAAAACATTTATCGAAATTTAAATTTTGTTTTATTTATTTAATAATCGTCTGTTCTGAAATTCATCCGCATTTAGTGGGGCGTTTTACTCTTACTGTTCACGCCAGTTATTAAAAAGTCCTTGCATCTAGCCACACCCATCAACAGGTAGAAGCGCGCGAAGTAAATTACCTTTACATTACAAACAATTAGTGGATATGATTTTATTCGTAAAATTCCAGAGTAGAATAAAAAGATTCCTCCAAATTCCAGCAACCCCCGGAACTTCCGCCGAGAGAAAAAATAAATAAATAAGCAACTGCAGAAAAGCAATCTCTAGCAACCCTTCTTTGCCAAGGGGGGATCTTGCTGACCTTTGACTTTAGAAGGATCTGCTTTGTGGACTGTTTTCTGTGAAAGGAATTTTTTTTTTCTCTTTCAACTTGGTTCATTCTAGGATTTTAAGGGTGTATTTCGATTCAAACTGCTTTTTTTTTCGATTTATTTTTTAATTCATTATTGCTCTCAAATACACCAAACTTTCAAAATCTCTTATTTGGAAAGTACACAAGGTGCCGTGATTGTCGATTCTTTGATAAATGCAGAAAATTTTGCAAAAAAAGCAATCAAAAACAGCATTTCGAACTGATTTTTCCCAAGCGGGCGATTTGGGAACGAAAAAAAGGGTCATACTAATAAGATAATTGTTTATAACTCAAATTCTAATGAATTGAGCGTAAAAAGACATCAACGCGGCAAATTTGTTTAATGTTTAAAAAATAAAAATTAATGTTTTTAAATTCGAAAGCAGTTCCGAAAATGAAAATGTCTCCATCAAAAATACCCGTAAATAAAATGATAAAATAAGAAATGGCCTTTGTAAACAGATCAGCCTCATCTAATCAACGCAGAAAAAAAATCATTTAAAAATATTGTAATGCAACTGACCTATTTTTATAAATTTCTCCTTTAGGATTAGCATTAGCAAATAGGTCTTTTCGTTTGACTGGTTGCTTCTGAATGATAATTTATTTTATTTTTTGTTAATTTTTTAATACAGGGACGTTATTTCGCATTTTTCACTCTTGAAACCGTTCTTTGCACAGTAAATGCTATTCCAGCTTATCACTGATTTGTCTAACATATAAGTTAAAATATTTTCGGGCTCAGTTACTGCTAAAAAATTGCCTTATTTAAAAGCAACATCTTCAAATGCTCATGAAAATATTATTCATTATTATTATTTAGCTCGTTTTGCTTACAAAAAGAAAAAAAAAAAAAAACACATAGAACTGACATGCGCGATTTTTAAAGAAAGATGTGAGAAAACGTGCCCTCGAGACATTTTTTAATTAAACCTGTTCTCAAAATAAATAAATAAATAAAATAAAATCGCGTTTAACAACACGAAAATTTCTACCCCCATTTTCTGACTCATTATTGTAAATATTGTGTAATTATTGTGTAAAATTATTGTACCTAAATATATAATCAGGACTATGGAGTGGGCCCATTTTTTGAGAAAAAGTGTCGAAATCGCTAAAAAATAATTCGACTCCAACTTCGGCCTTTTTTTTTTTTTTTTTTCTCAGGCAGTTTGCAGTGAAATTAAACGGAATATATGTCATTTTGACTCCATAAAAGAGATTATTTTTGTAATTTTTGGATTATATCTGTCCACCCAACTTAAAGATTACCGACATACTGCCCGGCGTACACAGTAGATGCAAACCGTTTTTAATTAAAAACTCTAGTAGATCCCGTATTTTTTCTGAAATAGTAAAATTTTCATCTTTATTTATATAGTTATTTTTTCCATTCCATCGAAATTTTTCTGCTCTGGAGGATACTAATTAACATCAAAATTATAAAAATTTCTCCCTTCCCTAGTCATAATAACATTTCTGCTTTGTTTTCTTCTTTAAATTTCGATAGTTTGATTTTTCGGTTTTGTTGAATGCGAAATTGAAAAATTAGTCAAACGGAAAATATTATTTTGTTTTCCTTTTTTCTTTCAAAGTTTCAAGAAATGAATTAATGCCGAAATATTGAAAATTTCGCTTTATTCTTCTTGCGTTCTCTCATAATTTTAACCAATAGCAACACTAGTACATTAGCCAGCTCGGAGTCGGCCATTTTTCCCACCGTCTCTGCAGTCCTGTCCTGATTATAATTGATTATAAGTGATCTGTAATCCAACATTTTTTTAATTTTATAACAATTTAATAATATCTTTGGAGAATGGGAATTGCTTTACTGAGTTAAAAGCAATTGTTTTCTCAGAGCTGCAGTTTTTTTCCTTGACTACATTGTCGCAAACCGAGAATTCCTCAAAGAATTTCTAGTTTTTCGGTTTGCGATTTTTAAAACACCAGCTTTGAAGAAGACACCAGCTTTTTTGTGAAAAATCTTTTGTCTTTCATGGATTTTTTTTAAAAAAAACGTTTGCCCATTTGAATTTGAGAAAGAATCTTATACTTTATGCGCTTTGTCTCTCCCTCTCTATCTCTCTTCTTTGCGCGTGCTACACAGCGCGGATATTACTGAAAATGTTTGGAGTTCATTTTTTTAGCCCAGTACAAATTTTATTCTCTTTTAAATAAAATTTATTTGGAATTTGCCAAGCGATTTTTTGATTTTTAATGAGATTTTTTAAAAAATATTTTGCGTTCCAGGGCAACTTTTTGACATTCATAAAAAATAAACGGTCAAATGCGAGTATTACTATCGTACAATAATTATAATAAGATGGCCATATGGTCTATAATTTCCGACCCCCCACCTTTAACTCTCTTAAGTGACAGGGATTTTTTAAAATCCTTTCTTAGTGCACGCTTACGTGATAAGTATCTCCCCCCCCCCCCTCTCTCTCCAATTTTAATGCTTTTTTTTTTTTTTTCCCCAATAATTTTCGTTATGGGCTATTTTCTGCCGAAATTAAAAATTGAAATGTCCATTTAAAATAATAATAATAATAATAATAATAAATACGTAAACATGTACAGTCATTAATTATACGTGAAATGTGTAGCCCAAATAGGCTCTATGCGCCTCTAACCAAAACTTTTTATTTTTATATAAAACAGAGTGTAATTAAGTCATTACGCAAAAGTTTTTTCTAACTATACGAATTTCATCTAATTAAAAAAAAAATAGTTTTCGATTTATATTTTATATTGATTTTTGTAAATGATCATTTGTTACACTAGAATATACCATTATACTTCTCAGTTATACTACACTCGGAGGGTATTCGAAACACTTTTGAGGTTTCAAAGTAGGAATTTCTATTATTGATGAATCTGCAAGTTTTAATGAGCACGTGAAAAGTGTCTTCAAAGTTTAGACATGTATGGATTTCTTGCTTTATAATTCACACTCACTCCTTGAATCAGACTTGACTAATAATTATAAGCAGTGAAGTTCACAGTAATAGCTAATCAGTGTCTCATTCAAGGTAGAAACTAACTGGGGTGTACGTAAGAAGGCATGGGCCCCAGGCGCCAGAGAGAAGGGGTGCGAAATGAAGATTTGTCTTTTTTACCCTCGTGTTTATCTTTACCACGTTTATGTATAATTTTGAACCCGTTTTTTCCCTTACGGTATCATACGTTATCATCTCTGAAACCCCCCCCCCCCCCACACCACCACCCACTTGCCGGTAATGATGTCGTTATCGATGTATAAAAATTCTTTAGATTTTTAAAGTTTTTTTTTTTTTGGTGTGATATACATTTTATTTTCGCATACTTTATTGATTCAAATGAAGAAAAGTCAATAACATATCAGCTTATATATGACATAACTATCAAAAAACACTTAAAAGGAATATTATTATTAAGAGTAGTTAATAATACCTTTTTCTTACATAATGCATTCAATAGTAATAATGCTTTATTGCTCTTTTTTTCACGTAAGGAATGGGACAGACAGAACTTCTTATAAGCAAAATAGAGGAGCAATATTATTTTTCTTTTATTTACTAGTGAACACAAGTATATTTTCAAATATACTTCGCGTATGCTTTGTGGAACAGCGGATTATATATGCATACACGCATGACAAAAGAATAAGAGTGTCTAACGTTGGAATATTCCATACTTTGAAATTAAATAATTTTATAATAATTTAATGATTTAAATAATGACTTTGTGTTTTCCTAAAAATAGATAACATGCAATAAAATAATAACATACTATTTTGATGTAAAACCATGTTAAAAGAATTTTTTTTCTTTTTTTCTGGATCTGGAATTATAACCATACTGAAAGACGATGCCTAGAGATATCTTACGCTATCATGTGCCACCCCCTCCCCTTCCCTCTACCCTAAAATGATAACGTTATATATATATATAGCCTCTATACATATACTAAGAGATAATAGTTTTAATACTGAAAATGCCTGAATTTGCTCTAGTCATTTTCGGACTAGCGATTATATAAGAAGTTTAGTATCAATATTTTTTGTTACCTTACCTGTTAAAAAAAATTTGGAATTTTAAAAAGATAATATCCAATATATACAGAAGAATAATTTTGTTTTACCTAGTTGAGTAGATTTAGCAAAGAACTTCAATAGCAAGAAAAGTCTAAATTGGGCAATTATTATAATGCGTACAAGGTGTCTGGCTGGAATATGAATCAGAATTCTCGTTCCTAACTTTACTAATAATAAAGATGTTTAGAATTTATTTTATCATATTAACTTTGTTCAGTATAAAATTTGATTATCTTTTTTTGGATGTGCATCAAATTTGGTCAGTGACAGTATATACTGTCATCTGCACTTCAAACTTTAGAACATATAAATGCGTGTTGTTTGTATGTGATTTGCGGCAATTTATAAGACTTTTCATACTATGATATTTCACATAATGCTATTGAATATATTATAACAATATCTTCGTTAAAGTAAAAATTACGAACGAAAATTCCCGTCCGGTTTAGGGTGAAATACACTGCATTTCAATAAGTGAATTGGAACCTGGTTTCGTAAAAAGAAAAAAACTATTTAAGTTTTTCATTAAATTAGAAACTTTCTTTTTTTTTTTCTTTTTTTTTTTTTTTTTTTTGTATGTTAAAACCAAGAAATGAGTTAAACTTACTTTTATTCATCATCGGTCTTTGTTGAATTATGCTTATAGATTAAAAATATACACATATTAAAAAATTAATTCCTACCAATATCGTCATCAAGTATATCTCATAATTATTATCGTAACTAGTAGTATCGCCCTATTAATATCGTCGTAAATGTTACTTTTCAAACTAAATAATAAAAAACTTTTATTTTAGTATGAATTTTTTTTTTCGTATAAAGTATATTTTTTAACAATTAAATTTTTTTTCATGCAAAATTTACTACTACTATTCCTCAATTAAATATAGCACAGCTCATTCAAAACGTATTGAACAAGTTTGAAATTGCACGTGAAGCTAAGCAAATGAGGTGCGTTCGTACGATAATGAAGTTTTAAAAATATTACTCTCATATATCAATATCAATTATAAATAGTGAATTACAATTAAAACGCTCATCAAACAATGATCTCCCTATACCATTATGTAGTGGAATACTTTTGTGTGAACTTGTAAATTAATAAAAATGTTCTTTGCATCACAAATTATGTAAAATGTATATTATAATATGTACTTTATAGTTGCATATAAATTTTATTAAGTTCGAGTGAGTGTAACACCAATAAAATGCATTTGTAACATTTTTCCCCATTGACCGTAATGTAACGGAATACTTTTGATTGCTCCCGTAATTGATCTATGCATCCGATTATCAAAAAACTTGAAATAACTCGACAAAATTATGTAATAATTATGTATTTTAAATTTCAAACGATTAAAATACATTTGAAACTTTTTTCCCCATTGACCGTAATGTAATGGAATACTTTTGATTGCCCCTGTAATTGAACTATGCATCCGATTTTCATAATATTTAAAATGACGCGACAAAATTATGTAATAATTATGTATTTTAAATTTCAAACGATTTAGTTGGATAGTTTTTGCGTTGTTATATGCGGACAGACAGACGGACGGACGGAACGACCACTATAGGTGCTACGTATTTACATAATTACGAACGCACCTAAAAACGGAACTCAATCAAGATCAACGTAGTGACGTGAAACAGAGTGTCCCTCCCTATTAGCTAAGGGGTGAAATGATTCAATCTTGTAACCTTGGAAGTGACCACTGTGTCTTATTATTAGAAGAAAACAGATTATCAGTATCTTCTCTAGGTTGTGTTTGTAATTTTAGTATTATTTCGGTGCACCAGAAAAGATTTTCTCTTACATTCTTTGTTATTATAGTGTATATTTTTGAGCATGGGTCATTATAAAGCGAATAAATGTCGCCCCCATAAACGAACAAAGCGAAGCAAGAATCATGCAGCATCAGCTTAAGAGAGAAAACAAAGAAAGAAAGAAATGGATTATTAGAAAGGTAAGAAAACTTTTCATAATGCATTTATGTGACCTACATACTTTTTTTACAATAGAGTTGAATTCAGGAAAGGGATTCCATTTGAAATTTTTCCTTTTATCATCAAAAAGCCCCCTCCTTCCCTAAATTGTGAAATTTCTATTTTGTACAAAATTCTCCCTAAATTTCCATAGCACACACAAGAGATCAAAACCCATGCAAATCCATTCTGCGAACAAAACTCCCACCGGATTAAAAATCCATATGTACTTTAATGTTATAATACAGTTTCATATTTCACTTTATTTAAAATTTGTTCATGTCAAGAACTTCGCAAATCTTATTTCGGGATATTTTTTGTACAATAAATAAATAAAAATTAAAAGAAAAAAATATTTTAATTTAGAAATCATATATTAGAAAGTCTTTTGGTAATATTTCAGTCACCTGAAAAGAACCGCTCATTAATGTTAATCCTATGGAAGAAAAAGAAATTTTTAACGTTCAATTTGTAACATTTTAAAACTATTCTTTTGGCAAACTCACATCTAGGTTTTTTTTTTTTTTTTTTGGTAGATATTTTTAATTGTGACACTTTCATTTTCGCAATGGCTTCGAAAGTGAAAGCATCCTCTCCAGAAAAAAAAAAAAAAAAAAAAAAAAATCTGCAAACAAAATACCGAAAAAGTAAAAAAAGGCAAAGGTAGAGATCAATCTTAGCTATCCAATGAAAAAAAAAATCATTTAAAAATATTAAAATGCGAAAAAGATACCTTAATTTTTTTTTTTTTTTTTTTTTTTTTTTTTTGCCATGACAAAGATTAGATACATATATCCATATATATTATATATGTACCTGATCTTTGTCAAGCTGTAACTATCGTATTTATGAACCGATTTGAACAAAACTTGGTGTGTACATAGTACATACTAATATCTCGACAGAGTTTGTTGGCCACCATCATCTGCCATCTTGTTTCAAAATGGCGGTCATTTATTTATTTTTTTTAAAATTTGAATTCAACTCCAAAAATATTACAAATTTAAAAAAAAAGGTTCTTCTGTGTGTTTGACCTTCATAAGAAGTGTACAGAGTGACAATACTTAAAACGAAGATTTCATAACAATTTTTGTTTTCTCTATATCTTAAAAGATGGCTGAGTTATGGCACTTAGAATTTCTAGTGTGGCTGTCATTTTGAAATGGTATGAATATTGTCACGTCATAACACGCGTATTTATGTACCGATTCATATGTAACTTGGAGTGTATTTACTATATACCGATGTCTGAACCGAATTCGTTGGCCAGTTTCATCCGAAAACTTATTTCAAAATGCCGGCTATTTATTTATTTATTTTTAAATTTAAGTACAAGAAATTAGAAACCGAAAAATATTTTTCTTATTTCTGTTTCACTTTGATACAAAGATTTCAGAGCATTTTTTTTTTGTTTTTTT
This sequence comes from Maratus speculifer, assembly GCA_964019185.1. NCBI lineage: Eukaryota > Metazoa > Arthropoda > Arachnida > Araneae > Salticidae > Maratus > Maratus speculifer. The sequence continues at coordinate 95,214,977 of OZ025293.1, forward strand.
TTTTGTTTTGTCTATATTTTAAAAAATGGCTGAGTTATAGCACTTTGAATTTCTAGCTTGGCTGACATTTTGAAACGGTCTGAATTTTGTCACGTCATAACACGCTTATTTATGAACCTATTCATATGTAACTTGGTGTGTATTTAGTATATACCTATGTCTGAACCGACTTCGTTGGCCAGTTACATCCATGGGCCTCGCTAAGGGGGGGATTGGGGGGGGCAGGGCCGTCGCTATGGGCGGCTCAGCCCCCCTAAAATATTTTGCCCCCCCCCTGGAAAAGATTCCAAGATCACTCAATGAATTTCTGTTCCGAAGATTCAAATGAAATTCTATTCAAAAATCTTAATTTAGCTTGGAGACTCTTTCACAGTTTTGCAGAGTTACTAAATTGTATCTAGAATAAGTAATTCAACACTCCCTCATCCTATTTGTACATATGAAGCTAAAATGATGTTTAATTTTGCACCAGTTATACACTCAAAATTTTCATCATCATATATTTTTCTTAGTATAAAATGAAGTTATTACAGCAGTTTAATAAGAAACAGAGTACCTGCAATGTAAATAAGCACTAATTTATCTTTCTGCGTCAGAGAGAGAGAAAAAAAATATGAGCCCCCCTCTAGAATCTCTTGAGCCCCCCTCCCTATTGATCACTTCTAGCTACCGCCCTGTGGGGGGGAGCCTCCCCCCCCAACCATTTGTGAATGTTGTTACACTTCGCAAATTCACAAACTTAGTTGGTAAATTTTCTTTAAAATTTTAATAAAAACTATAATATATTTTAAATTTTTGATAGAATTGACAAAAATTACAAAACTAATTGAGAATATTATTAACCTTTTAACAAATAGGGGCTATATTACATTTTCTAATTGTGGTAAGTTGGCAAAATTGTAAAATGAGTTGGCAAATATTGAAATTTGACTTGGCAATTTTAGGTCCTCTCCCCCCTCAATAAAAAGTCTTAGCGATGGCCCTGGTTACACCCAACAACTTATTTCGAAATGGTGGCTATTTAATAGTAAAAAAAAAAAAAAAAAAATAAATTTAAAATTAAGTACAAAAAAACTAGAAACCGAAAAATGTTTTTCTTATTTGTGTTTCACCTTGATACAAAGATTTCAGAGCATTTCTTTTTGTTTGTTTTGTCTATATCTTAAAAAATGGCTGAGTTATAGCACTTTGAATTTCTAGCGTGGCTGTCATTTTGAAACGGTCTAAATTTTGTCACGTCATAACACGCTTATTTATGAACCTATTCATCAGTGGCGCAGCCAGAATTCGGCTCTGGGGGGGGGGGGATAGAGTTGCTTCAGGGATGATTCTGGTTGAATTTTTTTTCGGAAATCGGCGGGGGCGGCAGCGAGTTACCCCTCCTCCCCGCGAGGGGGGTTTATCCGCGATTTTCAGACAAAATGGGCGTTTTCCTGCGACTTTCAGACGAAATCAGCCATTTATTTGCGATATTTTAGCAAAATCGGCGGTTTTTCCGCGATCTTTTGACGAAATCGGCGTTTTTCCGCGACCTCTAAACGAAACCAGCAATTTATCAGCGATATTTTAGCAAAATCGGTGATTTATTGCGATCTTTTGTCGAAATCGGCGTTTTTTCGACGATCTTTAGACAAATTTTGCAATTTTACGCGATATTTTCTTGAAAACGGCGCTTTATCCTCGCGGTTTTTCCACGAAATTGGCGTTTTTTCCGTGATCTTTTGATGAAAACGGCCTTTTCTTTCAATGATCTTTTGACAAAATATTTTTAAGCAATCTTTTATCGAAAACGGCGTTTTTTTCCCGATTTTTTAACGAAATCGGCATTATATCAGAAATCTTTAGACGAAATCGCCGTTTTCCCGCGATCTTCAGACGAAATCAGCGTTTTATCTGCGATATTTTGTGAAATTGCCGTTTTCTCCGCGATCCGCACAGGAAATTCGCGTTTTTCGGCGATCTTTTGGCAAAGTTCGTTGACAAAAATATTGACGAAACAAATACGCCATTTTTTTTCTTTTTTATAATAAGTATATTAGTTAACGAGTTGTAAGCGATTTTGATCGCATGGCAACCATTTTTTCTCCTTTTTTTGCTAACACGTCGTAAATTCGTTTCAAATCATCCACTGTGAGAATCGTCTTCTGAAAGATCTTATCAAAGAATGAAGAACATTTCTCAGTAACATAGCTTTTTAATCATGATATCTACTTGCCTGAATCTAGGAAAAAGTGTTATCGGAAAAAAGTGACAAACTACAAAAGCGGAAAAAAATGACACGGAAAAAAAGTTACCGGAAAAAAGTGACAAGATAAACATGTTACTGGGGAAAAAGTGACGAGGAATTGATTTTGGGGATTTATTTTTAATTTTGGAGATTTATTGGCAAAGCATGAAATGGGGGGGGGGGGTCGGGGGTCGGTTCTTAATTTAAGTGAATGATTTTTTCATGCTGAATTAACTGTTTTGGTTAAATTTTTGGATATACGTTCATACTGAAAAGACGCTTGCCTGATTAGTTTTGGGAACGGACGATTACCTCCCCCCCCTCCACTCTAAATAAGATGAATGGTTTTTTAAGCAGAATTATGCAACATGCGTCAAATTTTGGATATAGGTTCTTTCTGATAAGGCTTATATATAGTATTGTGGTGTCGCGCCCTGAGTTTCTCTTTACTAAGTTGGTTTATTTGTTAAGTTCATCAATAACACATTTTTAATTCCTCAAGTTCTTTATTAGAACCATAGATCAATTATTAAAAAAATAAATAAAACGACATTACAACTACATAGGAGCCACACTCAAATATTACATTTCGCTTAGCACGTCTAAGCCATCTTACATCAATGTATTTTCTTGTACATTACCAGCACATGTCTCTCTTCCAACTACCTTCCTTCCCTCTCGGTGCTCAACTGTATTTTTGCGGCAAACCTTTACCGGTAAATCCCCTGATCGACAAATTTCCTAAGAAACTAGCCGCCCGCGATATCTACCGGACATCCCCCTCCGTCGAATAGGGAAAACAAGCTTCTTTCCCCGAAAAGGTTTCCTGAATGGACTGCTGCATCCCTCCCTATTTTAACTACATTCATTAGCTTATACGCCTTACCATAATGAAACTACATCTAAAATTTGAAGCAAATCGGATAATTCTGCGTAAAAAGTCATTTATGTAATTTAAGTGGGGTTATCCCCAGTACTACCCACCTACCCACCATTAAGCCCTTAAAATTATTTAGAGATCCACTTTATGAGAAAAAACCTATATCAAAAATTTGAAATACATCGGATAATTATGCATAAACAATTTATCTAATTTAAGGGGGGAGGGATAATCGTCCGTTTCCCTATTTATTCTTAGCAGAAGAACCTCATAACTAATCCGGGATACACCTTATCATAAAGAACCTACATCCAAAATTTGAATAGTAATTCTTTAAATCGGATAATTCTGCATAAAAAGCTATTTATTTAATTTAAAGGGGGATAGGGTTGTCCTCTGTTTTTGCCTTTATACTTAGCCATTAAACCCTTAAAACTATTCAGGGATTCACCTTTTCAGATAGAACCTATATTTAAAATTTGAAATACATCAGATAATTCTGCATAAAAACCGATTTATCTAATTTGATGAGGAAATAATTGTTTGTCCCCCCCTTTATAATAAGGAAAAGAACCCCGTAACCAATCAGAGATACGTTTTATCATAATGAACCTATGTCCAAAATTCGAAGCAAATCGGATAATTCTGCGTAAAAAGCCATTTTATTTAATTTAAGAGGGATTATCCCCCATCCCCCTGCCCTTTATACTTAGTCATTAAACTCTTAAAACTATTCAGGGATTCACCTTATCAGAAAGAATCTATATCTTAAATTTGAAATACATCGGATAATTTTGATCCGATCTTAAAAACCGATCCATCTAATTTGTGTGTGTGGGGGGGGAGTATTTGACCATCCTCCCTTTATAATAAGCAAAAGAACTCTATAACTAATCAGAGATACGTCTTATCATAATGATCTTATGTCCGAAATTCCAACCGAATCGGATAAATCTGCGTAAAATAACTATTAATTTAATTTGAGAAGTTATGGATGGGGGGGGGGTATCATATGTCCAAAAACTGAACCAAAACAGTTAATTCAGCACGAAAAACCCATTTACTTAAATTAAGAACCTCCCCCTGATACCCCCTAAATACTTAACCAATGAATACTCAAAATCAATAATGAATTCCCAAAATCAATTCCTTGTCCCTTTTTTTTCGGTAACTTCTTTTCCGCTTTTGTAGTTTGTCACTTTTTTCCGATAACTGTTTTTCCGGTAACTTTTTTTCCGTTTACCTACTTGCCCATTTCGGGCGTTTTTTAAATATGAATTAATATTAATTAAAAAAATTATCTGAAAGTAGTCCCTTTAAAATAGTAGTAAGTAGAAAGTAGTTAGAAATTTGGCACCCCCTAAATCCCTGCGACCCCCTCCTTTCGCACGGCGCTGTTACTATCTTTCCAGAGACATAAATATAAACGAATACTTTCCAATTCCAAACATACCTGGATTTTAAGAATGCTTGAAGGAATTCGAAAGATTTTTAAAAATGATCTCTTATATCCATCTTTTTCATAATTTTTTCTCTGAATAGGATTTAATATCCATAGCGAAACGCACAATAAAGGAAACCTTAGCATTACAGCAACTAACAACAGAATGTTTGTGAAATTAAGCCTATCCTTCAAAGCATGCGTTTTTGTGTTTTTCCTGGAATTGGAGTGCCCAGTCCCGTTTCCAAAAAAAGAGCAAGGAACAGATGTAACTAATTAAGAACCCCCAATGGTGCAGTATTGAAAAACCCGAGACGGCATTGGCAGTGACAGGAAATGACCATTCCTTTTAGCCTTCGGCTGATTTCCAATAGTATAAATGAATGCCGGCCTTTTCCGGCAAACAACAAATGATGTACCACAACAAATCATAAAATTTTGAAAAAGCTACACTCTATGTAAGAATTTGGACTACGTTGATTGTAACTTAACGCTGAATAAATTAACGTTTTGGATTAATTAAAGAATAAGTTGTTTTGAAAGAAATCTTAAACGAAGCCCTCTGTGCGATCTGCGATTACACTTACACATTTGTTTTGCACAAAATAACTTAACTCGATATTTAATATGGCTATTTTTTGCTTTTTCGATTTTGGTTGCAGATTTTTTTAATAAATGTGCTTTTATTTTTGAAACAGGATTCGAAACAGAAAGTACCTTTATTTTAAAAAATTTGCAATCAAAATCGAAAAATAATAAAAATTGACATATTAAATATCATGCATTTTTCATTGAAATACAGTGTTTGCTGAATCATTGCTTACAAATTTTAAACACTGCGTTTTACTAGTTTTAAAACATTAGTTTTGACTATATTTAATGCCATTTTATGTTACTTATTTAAATATCGTCAATATACCGTCCTTGTATTTTCAGTGATTTTTTTTTATTTTTATTTATTTTTATTTTTTTTTATTTTTTATTTTTTATTTTTTAGTTATACTGTTGGAAGTCAGTGCCATGAGTCAAATGAAGCGTTTGAGAGTGAAAATTCTACGAGGACAGCATTTCTTTCTTCAGAGGAAATTAGTGAAACACCAGCTGCAACGGCAATGACACCATCACTTGCGGACAAAGTTAGTTATGCAAATTCTTCAACTTATAATCCACTTCAGGATCAGGACTCTTCAATAACGGAATATGAATTAGACCACAGTTTTTTGACATCAGATGATCCTTCTAATGTTTCGTGTCATGAAACTTTTGACAGTCCTTCCTTTCCAGATTTGATTATTGAATCTGAGAATTTAGTGAAGCCACCTTCAATCCCATCAGGCAGAGTAATTTGTGATATAACATATGTGATAACTCAGGCACGAAAACTGGAGGAACACAATTATACATGCAATTTTAACGGAAAGTTGATTTATAAAAATAGACTAACTCGTGGTCTTGTTCATACTTATACTTTTGTGTGTAACAAGGTTCTGTGCTGACATAAAGAGATCGTAACAACTGATAGGAAAGAAGGTTGTCTGAATCAACTAGCAGTGTTGGGGGCTATGTCCACTGGAAATGGCTTCTCTCAAGAAGAGGAAAAATTCAGCATAATGAATATGACTTATATGTCACGAAACACTTATATTGCTTGTGAAAAAGCTGCAGGGGATGTGATTGATGCATATTCTAAAGATACTATGGAGGCTGTCATAGATGAAGAGAAGAAATTAGCAAAACAAAGAGGTGATGTAGACAGTGATGGTTTTCACATTGTATGCGCCATTGTAGACGGAGGTTGGTGTAAGCGGACCTATGGTCATGGCTACTATGCATCAAGTGGTGTCGCTGTGATAATAGGTGCTTTAACAAAAAAATCATGTATATAAGTGTCCGAAACAAGGTATGCTTAATCTGCAAAGCTGTTAAAAGTGGGAGAATTCCCCCAAAGGAACACACATGTTCTAAAAATTGAATAGGCCCCTCAACAGCCATGGAGAGCGATATTATCGTGGAAGGTCTTAAGTACTTGGAAGAAGTTCACTGTGTTCGTTGTACAAGACTAATTGAAGATGGCGACACAAACTTAATGACCAAGGTGCAGGAAAATGTTAGTTTTGGTGGAAGAATAATGAAAATCGAATGTGCTAACCATGCAGTGAGGAGATATTTTAGAGCTCTCGAAAGAATAAAAAAAAATACTTCACAATTCAACGGAACCAAGGGTATCACAGCTCGAAAAATACTACAACAGCGTATGTCCCGACTGATCATGGGTGCCAGAGAAGCCATCAAACGAAACGCTGTGACAAATTTGCAGGAACCGGATCAAGTTAAAGTAACAAAACTTGCTGATGAAATTCTCAATGGACCTGCCCATGTTTTTGACAAACACGATACCTGCGGAAATTTTTGTACGCGAAAAGAATTCGATCCAGAGCCATCTGTGTACAAAATTATGACAGAAACGGGAATGTTTTCGGCCATAATGGATGAAGTCCGACGGGTACTGGTATCATGCTGTAACACACTAATTTTCAATTGCACCAACAATCCAGCTGAGACCTACATGAGTCAATTCTGCAAAATGATTGGTGGCAAAAGAATTGATTTTTCCAAGGGAAATTCAATTAAACGTCGAGCAAGCATTGCAGCAGTGGCTTACCAAAATCCTGGTCAAAAATGGCACTATGGGGCTCTTAAGGCTTTGACAGGACGAAGCCCAGGAACACCTCACAGAAAATTTCTAAACAGGCGTCTGAAATGCCACATCAGAAATCTGAATAAAAGAAAATTATTTGCCCCAAAAAGAAAGGAAACAAAACATGTAGCCAGAGGAGGCGACGAAAATTATGGGGAAAACCCTGATGTACCTGATTTGGATGAGGAATCCTTAAAAATAAAAACACTGGCACACATGTCCTCCATTGCAGTACAATTTAATGATGAATTGGAAGAAGTAACTCGCTTTCAGGCCTCATGTGAAAGATGGCGATATGAGCGCAATAAAAGGATCCATAACTTTATTTTTGAAAGTATTTAAAATCTAATCGTTATGGATAGTGACGAGGCAGGTATCTATTATTATTTTTTTAATTTTTGAATTAAGAGAAAGATAGTTTTCGTATTCGTAAAATTAATTTAAAATAACGTATATTTTTCCATTATTTTTGTCCCTTATTTCTGACTTCACGAAGGGTTTAGTTATATTTCCAAGCTTTTCCAAGCAGAGTTACTTGTTGTACCAATAAGTATACACCCTTTATTTTGTGTTTTCGTTTAAATTAGTTCTGCATTCGTCTGCTTTTGAAAATGAAGGCAATATAAATATGCACTTTCAAATTTCTGAGTAAGCATCCGAAATTACTATGTACAGATATTTAACTCATATTTATGATATAAATTTTAAAATGAAAAATATTGTTATGATTTATTAGAAAGTGATCATATTTGTTTACTTTTCAGCAATCTTATTGAAATGAATTTATATTAATTTACAAAAAAAATTACTTTAAAATAATGTTCTCATTCCCTTTTATCTTTTTAAAGCACTTTTCAGAAAATGAAAGGAATTTATTGCTTGTTGTTAACTTTTTTTTTTGTCTATAAAATAAGTCGCATCAATTTTACATAAGTTTTGGTTAAAAATTAGTTAAAAGTTGCAAGATTTTAAAAAAATATAAGAGATAAAATAATGTTATCTATCAAAATTATATATATTTATTATGCATTCCCTTTTCAACATTTCGTATTTATTTTAATTTGGAATCTTCGAATGTCAAAGTAATGACTAGAAATGAATTTTTTAATATTATGCAAAAGCAAAACCATCAAATGTAAATGATAGACTGAATTTTCTTGAAAATTACATTCTTAATAATGATACTTTTGATGATGATGAATTAAAAAATTTCAAGCACAATTTTTCCCAATTTAAGAGTAAATTCAAGAGCAAATGGATCGCAGCCCTTCACAAATTAGATATTTTTATGAAAAATAATTAAGGACTGGCTTGAAGGTACAGTAGAAATTTCAAGTAAAATAAACGGATCAGGGGCGGCAGCAAAAACTTTCACTGAATCCAATGATAGGACAAAGCGGAGAATGTTTGAAAGTTTGAGGAGATCAACAGATGTGGAAGTACTTACACATGCCATTCAGTTAAAATTAGAAATTTCAGATAAGATAGACGTTGCCCATGTGTCAAAAGAATTAACATAATCACCAAAGGTTAATTCCATGATTTTGTCATGTCTGTCACAGATCTAAAAATCTCTATACTTGTTCACCACCGTTATTTTCGAAAAATTTCCTTCGCCCTATTCAACTGATGAGATATCTCAGATAAAATTAGCAAAATTTTTCCGTTCTAACATATTGGTAGCCAAAAATCGTGTGACAGACATGACAAGTATTTATGGAATTAACCCAAAGCAATCATCCAAATATAAAAAAGCATATTTGAGAACTCAGCAAACAGAAAAGGAAACACAAATATCTCCTTTTTTTAAACATTATCATTATTTGTCGAAACTAACCTTTCCAGGAACCAATATGAAATTATAAGACGATATTAAAAAAAAATGTATACCCGAGCTACAGTTTTCTACAAGCTGAAATTCATTGTTATCCAGAAAATCAGTCTTAAAATTACCGAAACTTGCACATAAATCAATACTTAAGAATAACTTAATTTAACAGTGACACGATTATTCATTTATTTGAAAGAATTTTTGGGAAATTTAAATTAAGAGTAAAAATGAGCATTAATTCTTATATGTAAATGGGGCAGTGATGGATCGCAAATTTGAGAGTGATACCTCTTCCTCTTTCCATATTTCAGAGCTTATTAGTTCCAATTCAATTAATTTGCAACATAAACAACAAAACTATCCGGCAAAATCTATTATATGCCTCACTACTACTACACCGTCAATAATACTCCAATAATACATCTCCTTAACACACTAATAATGCTATTTATCATAATTATCATTTATTCTATAATACTAATTTTGTTCAATAAAACCAGTACAGAGTTGTAAAACATCAATGATTTTTAAAATAGTAAACAATATTTATTACATAAACGTTTCTGAACCGTTTAAATTAGTTTAAAACAAAAAAATAATTTTGGCCGCCCAGATTTGACAAATACCCCACTGTGTGTCGTATATAATTGAAGCCATAAGAAATAAAAGAGAATCTGAGCAAGCAAAAAAGAAACCTTCAAAGACGGAAAAGAAAAAGGAATCATCTGCTTGTCCTGCAGTTATTGAATCAAATGAAACATTATCTTTGAAACAAATTGAGGGACAAAATGATTTAAATACTTTGAAAGTTACTGGACTGCATGAAGCTAGTTTGTCACCCAAACCTAAACGTGCAAAAAGGAAGAAATGAAATATTTTTTATGTGAGATAATGTTTAAATTTTATTTATTATAAATTTATGTATAATTTTCAAACGTTAGATTTCTCTAAACTCCATTCTGTCATTTCTGTTTCGAAAAGAGAGCTGTCTTAAATCCTCGATTCTTTTTCATTCCATAAAGAAACTATAATTTATATCGAATGAAACTGCAAAATGCAAAGTGTATTAAATTTTTTTAAATATTTTTCAATTATATTATGTGTTATTTATTTGTAAACCGCTGCTCTACTTGGATTCCTTCACCTCTGCTTTTCGATTATCGGACTAAACCTGGAACATTTATTTTGAGATGAATATTTAAATTTCAAACATATGTAAATTTTTGTATATTTTCTATTGGCTCGAATTGTGTAAACTACATCGTATCTTATCTGTGTCAAAAAGACAATTGGCTTCATCTTCCATCACTTTTTTTTTTCGTTCCATAAAGAAACTGCAATTTATATCGAATGAAACTGCAAAGTGTCATGTGTATTATAATTTTTTAATTATTTTTCAATTGTATTATGTGTTATTTATTTGAAAACCGCTGCTCTACTTGGATTCCTTCACCTCTGCCTTTCGATTATCGGACGAAACTGGAATATATATTTTGAGATGAATATTTAAATTTCAAACATATGTAAATTTTTGTATATTTTCCATTTGCTCGAATTGAGTAAACTACATCGTATCTTATCTGTGTCAGAATGAATATTGGCTTCATCCTCCATCACTTTTTTTTTTCATTCCATAAAGAAACTGCAATTTATATTGAATGAAACTGCAAAGTGTCATGTGTATTATAATTTTTTAATTATTTTTCAATTGTATTATGTGTTATTTATTTGTAAACCGCTGCTCGGATTCCTTCATCTCTGCTTTTCGATTATCGGACGAAACTGGAATATTTATTTTGAGATGAATATTTAAATTTCAAACATATGTAAATTTTTGTATATTTTCCATTTGCTTGAATTATGTAAACTACATCGTATCTTATCTGTGTCAGAATGAATATTGTCTTGATCCTCCATAACTTTTTTTTTCATTCCATAAAGAAACTGCAATTTATATCGAATGAAACTGCAAAGTGCCATGTGTATTATAATTTTTTAATTATTTTTCAATTGTATTATGTGTAATTTATTTGAAAACCGCTGCTCTACTTGGATTCCTTCACCTCTACTTGGATTCCTTCACCTCTACTTTTCGATTATCGGACTAAACTGGAACATTTATTTTGAGATGAATATTTAAATTTCAAACATATGTAAATTTTTTAATATTTTCCATTTGCTTGAATTGTGTAAACTACAATGTATCTTTTTTGACAACACAAATATACACTTAACTGTACATAAATTGCTTAAAAGGTGCACTAGAGTACTTATAAAAACTTTAAAAATACATTTAAAGTTCTCTAAAATGTTCAAAGTTCACATTTAAAGTTCTCTAAAATGTTCAAAGTTCAGTTCTTTATGGAATGAAAAAAAAAAAGTGATGGAGGATGAAGCCAATCTTCATTCTGACACAGATAAGATACATTGTAATTGGAATTAAAAACAAAAACAGTGCAAAATTCACCTTATTTACTAATTTGACAACACAAATATACACTTAGCTGAACTTTGAACATTTTAGAGAACTTTAAATGTGAACTTTGAACATTTTAGAGAACTTTAAATGTATTTTTAAAGTTTTTATAAGTACTCTAGTGCACCTTTTAAGCAATTTATGTACAGTTAAGTGTATATTTGTGTTGTCAAATTAGTAAATAAGGTGAATTTTGCACTGTTTTTGTTTTTAATTCCAATTACAATGTATCTTATCTGTGTCAGAATGAAGATTGGCTTCATCCTCCATCACTTTTTTTTTTTCATTCCATAAAGAAACTGCAATTTATATTGAATGAAACTGTAAAGTGTCATGTGTATTATAATTTTTTAATTATTTTTCAATTGTATTATGTGTTATTTATTTGTAAACCGCTGCTCTACTTGGATTCCTTCACCTCTACTTTTCGATTATCGGAGGAAACTGGAACATTTATTTTGAGATGAATACTTAAAATTCAACCATATGTAAATTTTTGTATATTTTCCATTTGCTCGAATTGAGTAAACTACATCGTATCTTATCTGTGTCAGAATGAATATTGGCTTCATCCTCCATCACTTTTTTTTTTCATTCCATAAAGAAACTGCAATGTATATCGAATGAAACTGCAAAGTGTCATGTGTATTATAATTTTTTAATTATTTTTCAATTGTATTATTTGTTATTTATTTCTAAACCGCTGCTCTACTTGGATTCTCTGCTTTTCGATTCTGGGGCGAAACTGGAATTTTTAATTTGAGATGAGTAGTTAAATTTCAAATATATAAACTTATATATATTTATATACTTCAAATGCACGAATTGTGTAAATTTTGTTTCTTATGTGTTTCGAACCGAAAGCTGTCCAGCATCCTCCTTTAGTTTTTTTTATCCTCTAAAGTAACTATTATTAATTTTGATTGAAACTGTAAATTACAGCATGTAATAAAAATTTTGTGATTGTTTTTCAATTTTATTTTGTTTTATTTATTCGTTGGCGTTATTATATTGAACTATTTTTCAACTCTCGGAAGAAACTGAAGTATTTAAATCGTAATGACTATTTTCAAGGCAGATATGTATAAATTTGTAGTTAGTAAATATGCGTTTCAAGTACTGGTGTTTTTAAAGCGTTAGTTTACATAAATATATCATCCTCTTCCAAATATTTTCGACTAAATGATCCGAAAAAATCCTGTTTTATTCTTTTACGAAAGAGTAACGGGGAAAATATATTATAAAATCAAGTTAGCATATTGTGCTGAGAAGAATTTTTCGGGAATACATTCAATGTCACTGATTCACCTCTTCTCTCTTCTTTATTTTCATTTACTAATGGGATAAATATCCTTGTAAAGATCCAGCTGCATTACTGACCCAGGGCTATTAGATAAGGAGTAAAATTGGGACTCTGGGGTAGAGCTGACCGTCTTAATTTCTAGCTTTGTGATAAAGCCGGGAGCTAACAATTCTTTGGGTCTTGAATAGAAAAAGGATTACAGTCAAAAGTATTTGTTTATTTATATCCTAAAGACGATTGTTTGGACTGTTATTGTGGGAATATTATAATGATTAATAATAATAAGTTAAAACGATGATTTGCTTAGATTCAACTTGCTACTATTCGAATAAAAATATCAAAGTAAAAAAAGCTTTATTAATAATTTACTTAATTTAGTTAAAAAAAATTTGGTTACAAAAAAAAAAAAAAAGAAAAGAAAAAAGAATTAAAAATGATCTAACTTCTAGCACTTTGTTAGATATATAAAACTTAATACAATTTTTTTGGTAGTAATTAAACAGGCCAATCCGAAGCACAATTTAGATCCAAAGTAACTCATTCACCATAGATATATGCATACAGATATCATCTTAAAACCGCTATAAGCATATGATCTGAAAAGAAATTTCGCAAAAAAAATTCAGTCATATTTTTATTAGGATTACAACAATTTCCTAAGAATATATATCCTCGAAAATAAAAATGTAAATGAAGAACTAAGAAACATATGTACATAAGTTATTTTCTTATATCGTCACAGTTACGTTATAAAGAATTTGGAAATTGCACGTGAAGCGTATAAATGATGTGCGTTTGTATTACATCGAAGTTTTAGAAATCTCCAGATCTTTCTGTTATGGTATACAGTACTTCGGATACAGAAAAGTGGTCGAAATCTCTTGTGTGTTCCTGTCAATACTATCTGCTTTCTATTATACAGGAAGGAACATGTATTAAGCTTCAACCACGTTTATCAATTTCATAAAACGTGAAATTGTTTAATGTAAGTAAAACACGCTCCAAACAATGTTTCCCAGTATACCATTATGTAGTGGAAAACTTTTGTGTGGCCCTGTAAATTAATAATAAATATTCTCTGCATCACTAATTGTACAGAATGTATTTTAGTATATACTTCATAGGTTCATGTCAATTCTATTATGTTCGAAAGAGTGTAACTTCATTTAAATATACTTAAAACTATTTTCTCCTATTGACAGTAATGTAATGGAATACTCTTAATTGTCCCTGTAATGATATTATACATTTTATTTTCATTAAATTTGAAAATTATTCAACAAAATTATGCAACAATTATATCTTTTAAATCTCAAACGATTTGTTTTGATACTTTTTGCTCTGTTATATGCGGATACCGAGACGGTACAAGCGACGACTGAGGGTGCTACGTATTTATACAATTACGAACGCACCTAAAAATGTTCAGATCTTGAAGTAATAGCATACACTATTTCCGATAGAGTATAATAGCCGAAATATTTTCTGTAACCCTGTAAATACTATCTGCTTTCTATTATACCGAAAATAACTTGTACTATTTCTGAGAAACGTATATCAATTTCATAAAATATTAAATAGTTTAATACATTGGAAACGCGCACCTAACAATATTCTTCCTATACCATTATGTAATAGAATACTTTTGTGTGACTCTGTAATTCAATAAAAAATGTTCTTTGCACCACAAAATTTAACAGAATGCATATTACAGTACATACTTTATAGGTGCATATCAACTTTATTATGTTAAAAGAGTGTAACGCCATTAAAATGCACTTAAACTTTTTTCCCCATTGACAGCAAAGTAATGGAATACTTTTGATTGCATCTGTAATTAAACTATGTGTCCGATTTTCATAAAAATTGAAATGACTCGACAAAATTATGTAATTATTATGAATTTTAAATTTCAAACGATTCGGTTAGATATTTTTTGCGTTGTTATATGCGGACGGACGGAGTGAATACATACGCAAATGTACATAATTATTCATTAATTATTCGTGATGCGTGGCCCAAGTTGGCTCTCTGTTCCTCTAACCAGAACTTTTTATATAAAACAAAGTGTAATTATGTCGTCACACAAAATGATTTTCTAATTATACGAATCCCATTTAATTAAAAAATATTTTATGTATACATATACCTTGATTTATCTGTTATAATGTTTTTTGTAAATGATCATCTTTTAAACTAGAATATATTGTTATTCTAGTGTTACTGTTACATTAGAATATATTTTATCTCTGTTATACTGCAAAGTTGTATTCGAAACACTTTTGCGGTTTCAAACTAAGAATTTTCTGTTATTATTAAGTCTGCAAGTTTAAATGAGCATGTTAAAAGGGTCTTCAAAGTCCATGTATGCATTCCTTGTTTTATAATTCGCATTTACGTCTTGAGTTTGTCATGACTGATGATTATAAACAGTTAAATTAAGTGTAATAACTAAAGAATCCCTTATTTGAGCCGATACAGCTCAATCAATAAGTAATGTTGAAAATTTTCGAAGGAAGAATCGAAATTTTTGGAATTCAAATAGTTTCGGTTGAGTTCCTGTCCAGCCGAATTTTTGGAATCCTTTTCACCGAAAACGAGTTTTTTGCGAACCTCTGATTAAAAAAGTTAAGTACTTTCTACCACATTTTCTAATAGCATAAAGGCCTGATACTTGTAAGTATGATTTGAGAAGTTATTTGTAATCAGTTTTTTTCTTTTACCCATAAAAGAATAACATTATACTAAGTTATAAGATATTATTGCTTCAAGTTGGCAGCTTTTTTTTTTTTTTTTTTTTTTTTTTTTTCTGTATTGTAGCAAATTAGAATAATTTGATTTGTGAAATTCTAATAAATAATGTTCCGGTTCGTAAAGTTATGGTGAATACCATTTCAGTTCGTGTAAATATTAAAACGTTTTGTTACAACTCTATCTATAGAACATTTTGCTTTGTCTGCAACTTTTATTTAAAATCTCGAATGCATTTTTAAAACTGTTCTTATGTTATTTGATAAAAAATTATCGACGCCTTTGATCTTTTAGTCAACAATAATTTTGAAATAGCATTCTAGTTCATGGATTTTTTTTCCATTTCCAATCTTTACCGAAAAATAAATAATATAATAATAATAATAATAAAGAAAAGGAAGAAAGAGAAGATAAAACAAATACGTTATGTAACTAGTATATATATACTGGAAATTAGCATGTAATTTAAATTTTATTTATATCCATTTTAATCCTTTTTTTTTTCCAGTCTTTACCGAAAAGCGAATAATATAATAATAATAATAAAGAAGAAGAGATGGAGAGAGAATATAGTTTTGTTACACAGTTTCTTAACAAGCAAACATTCCAATCTGATATGTTTTTGAATAAAAAAGGAATTAAAAAATTAGTTAGAAATTACCCAGTTTAAATTTGACATCAGCCTTAAAATAAATAAAATGCACCTATTTAAATTTAAGTAGGTAGATAAAGCAAATACGTTATGTAAATAAAATATATATGTTGGGAATTAGCATATAATTTAAATTTTATTTATGTCCTTTTTAATTAAATAATCTTTCCCATATTTTCCTTTAATATATATTATTGATTTATTTACTTTGGATCATCAAAATTTTATTGATCTAGAAATACTACTATTATAGATAGGGAAAAATATAGATGAACACTAATACCCTTTTAATTTGAGTAGTTAAATACATTAAAAATATAACTATAAATTTAAGGAAACATATCCATATTGCGAAAATACATAATTTAGCTGATTCGGGCTCAACTCGGACGCTTTACATTTTTGTAGTTCACAGTTCCGAGTATCAATAATAATAGTAAAAAAACCCCTATAAAATAAGACGACCGGATTCAATTTTTACGAAGAATTCTCGATTGATCCTTTAGAATAATAAAATCACACGTATGTGATAAAAAAGAATATTTTCTAAATAAGCTGACGGCATTGAGCTCACAGGCTACGCGTACTAATTGTATATTACAGCCTTATATTTTCAAGGAAATATGCCCTTCAAAAACACACTATGGAGGAATATAGCCCCCCCCCCCATTTCATCTCTTTATACTTAATCATTGAACCCCCAATACTAATCAGAGATACACTTTATCACACAATAAACCTACAGCCAATTTCAAAGCAAATCGTATAATTCTGCATAAAAACCCATTTATCTAATTTAAGGAGGGTAATCGCCTGTACCCCCTTTGTACTTAAATTGAAGCAAATTAGTGAATTCTGCACCCCCCCCCCCAAAAAAAAAAAAAAAAAAAAAAAATTAAGAGAGATAGTTTTCCAATCCTCCCTTTATACTTATCCAATGAATTCCCATCAAATCAGGAAAGCGCCTTATCAGAATGATTCTATATATCTATATCTAAATCTATATCTATAATATCTATATCTATATCTAAAACTTGAATGAATTCTGATAATTCTGCATGAAAAACCCATTTATCTAAATTAAGCGCAGGGAATTAGCCCTCGTCCACCCTCCTTATATTTATGTAATGAACTCTCAATACTAATCATGGAAACGCCTTATGAGAATGATCCTATATCTAAAATTTGAATGAAATCTGATCATTTTGTATGAAAAACACATTTATATAAATTAAGGGGACGGGTATAAGCCCCTGTTCTTCCTCTTATACTTATCGAATGAACTCCCGAGACTAATTAGGGATGCGCCTTATCAGAATAAACCTATATCCAAAATTTCAAGTAAATCAAATATTTTTATCACGAGTTATTGCGTTACATACATAGATTCATACGTACGTTACGTACATACAGAACTGGCGGGCTTATAAACTCCTAGGCTTTAATACCTGTGCGCTAAAAAAAAAAAAAAATGAATAATAAATATTCTATGTCAGTTACATAGTAACGAAATTAATGTAACTAAAAAAGGGGTAAAGGAAGTAAAAAAAAAAAAAAAAAAAAAAAAAAAAATCCCTGCCGGCTCGGCTTACTTTCGGAGGTAGATTTCGAAGTTAAGTACTAATTTCACCAATAAAATCTAAATCAAGATTAGAGATAAACCCAGTTCCTT
Organism: Maratus speculifer; assembly: GCA_964019185.1. Classification (NCBI taxonomy): domain Eukaryota; kingdom Metazoa; phylum Arthropoda; class Arachnida; order Araneae; family Salticidae; genus Maratus; species Maratus speculifer. The sequence continues at coordinate 95,232,908 of OZ025293.1, forward strand.
CGTTAAAAATAAGCTCTACAGACTAGAGGTCTGCACGGGCCGGAATTTCCAGGCCCGGGCCCGGCCCGTAGGAAAATTTTTTCGGTCCGACCCGGCCCGTTGTAAAACTCAAAAGTTCGGCCCGGCCAGTTTAAATTTTTATATTTTAGGCCCGGCCCGTACAGAAATCAGTGAAACCAGGCCCGGCCCGTTTTGGCCCGTTACAATTTCTACGATTTCTAAAAAATTCAGATTTTTTTTCATATAATTAAGATGTCTTTAATGGAATGATTTTACAGTATATTTTACAGGAAATACACATTAGCAACATTAGTGATTACTAAGATTCTTAGGCTTTCAACAATCAAATAAAGATTCATCAAAAATTTAATATGGCTTAGAATAAAAGAAAAAAGAAAGAAAGTTAAAAACATCGTTACTTTTGAAGCTGTTTAATAAAAGAGGATTTATAAAAATATTTCTATATCATTTTATTAAAGATTTTAAATCCAAATTCATTCGTTAATTCAAATATGCGCCTTTCTGATACATTTCTAAATTCATTTTTTTCTCAGAAACGCATAGCAGGTTTCTTTATTCAGAAATTATATAATCAGATTCCATTATCAGTTTTTTGATACAAGCAATTTAAGAATACTGAAAGGAAATAAATTATTGTTATAGTCAGCATTTTCAATAGAATTTCCGGAAGCGATAGCATGGGAAGGGAGAAAAATCTGCAACCATTTGGGAAACTATTGTATCTGAACAAGGTTATGCAAGTATTTTATTCACCAAAAATGAAAAATGCTATTCGATTCCAAATGCCTTCAATAGTCAGGCTTATCACTTTTATATTTTTACAATTAAAAATTAATCTGAAAATGTGCCAAACTTTCGCGTTATTCAGAAATTAATTTAAAAACTATGAAGAAGTATATATCCAAAGATTAATCTAACATAAGTTCTTTATCGCTGTTAATAATTTTACAAATCATGTTGTCTGCCCTACAGATCTTGAAAACAATTAAATGTTGTTCCGGTCCGACAAATCTATATATAGAAAAATAATGCAAGCTTGATCTCGGCCCGGTATGAGTCAGCTAAAAAAATATTAAAACGGGTTACACACAATTTAACTGTCCGATGCCGATCTCACACTGTACAAGTTACATTTTTATATCGATGCTGTCAAACTAGTATGGCTCGTGACGCACATTTATATTTATTCTCGTTAAAAACATTTGTGTTGAAAATAGATTATATTTTATCGTTTCTGGTTAAATCTTCAGAACAGGCCGGCAGGCCCGAAATTTTTTTTATCGGTTCTGCCCGGCCCGTATGGCCCGTTCAATTTTTTTGCCGGCCCGGCCCGTTTATTTTGTTTGTCGGCCTGGCCCGGCCCGTTGAGAAAACTATTCTGATTCTGCCGGCCTGGCCCGCGGGCCGGGCCGGTTACGGGCCAAGCCCGGGCCCGTGCAGACCTCTACTACAGACCTAAAGCTTTTGTGAAGACTCTAATGTATGAGGAATAGATTTAAAAATACAGAAATCAAATTCAAAGAGCCCCAAAATGTTAAAATGTGACAATATTTCAATTGTCGTATATTTTTGAAGTGAGTCACTAAGTTTTTTCAAACTTCCATGACGTTACTTATTCATCTGGTAACATCTATTTCCAGTAGGACATAACAATCACTTTTTTTTAAACTTTGTCAAATTATTTAACCCATTTTCAGTTTTCACGAGAAAATTTTGTTATTGAAAAGTTATGACGAAACGTGTGTATATATATATATATATTTAATTCCTCGAACAATTTATTTCATTTGTATTTTTTATTGGGAAATATTGCAATAAAAAAAGTCATTGTGGTAAAAATTTTATTGTATTTTTTCTAAATTGTTGGCAAAAAATGTTTATTTTTTCTTTCTTTGCTTATGTAAGGGCTGATTTTATCAGAGCTATGTTAAGGCGGTATTTAAATTTTTGAACCCTCCCATTTTCAACCCCTTAGACCGATTTTACCCATTTGCAATCCCCGTCGCGATATTAACATCTCAATGTATTTGACTTTTTTAAAGACGATATGTGCATATTTTAGACTTATATCGTGATGAAAAAATTTTGTACATACATACGTACATATATACATATAAACTTTTTATGTTGGTGGATTTGGGTTCCTAAGGTCATATAATGAAAGCTGTGATTTTTTTTTTTTTTTTTTTTTTCATAAGTCGTATCATGGCATAGGTAGTATTAACTATAGGTTTCTTACGAAATCTACTTAAAAAATTCCTAAATTTGAAGCTTTATGTAATATATCTCATCTTATATCTTTATCTTTAATCTTATATATATATAATCTTATAAAAAATGTTCCCACTGAAAATCGGCCCGAATCGCTAACCAACCAACAACAACCGTTTCTCTCTTTTCTACTCATATCTTCTCGTGCAACATCCATTACTCCCCCCCCCCCCCATACTAGAGGTCAGCACGGGCCGGAATTTCCAGGCCCGGCCCGGCCCGGCCCCTAGGAAAATTTTTTCGGCCCGACCCGGCCCGTTGTTAAACTTAAAAGTTCGGCCCGGGCCCGGCCCGGCCCGTTTTGGCCCGTTACAATATCTACGATTTCTATAAAATTCAGATTTTTTTTCATATAATTAAGATTTCTTTAAAGAATACTGCATACATATCTATAGAATGATTTTACAGTACATTTTACAGGAAATACACTTTAGCAACATTAGTGATTACTAAGATTCTTAGGTTTTCAACAATCAAATAAAGATTCATCAAAAAATTAATATGGCTTAGAATAAAAGAAAAAAGAAAGAAAGTTAAAAACATCGTAACTTTTGAATCTGTTTAATAAAAGAAGATTTATAAAAATATTTCTATATCATTTTATTAAAGATTTTAAATCCAAATTCATTCGTTAACTCAAATATGCGCCTTTCTGATACATTTCTAAATTCATTTTTTTTTCTCAGAAACGCACTGCAGGTATCTTTATTCAGAAACTATATAATCAAGTGGCATTAACCGTTTTTTGATACAAGCAATTTAAGAATACTGAAAGGAAATAAATTATTGTTATAGTCAGCATTTTCAATAGAATTTCCGGAAGCGATAGCATGGGAAGGAAGAAAAACCTGCAACCATTTGAGAAATTATTGTATCTGAACAAATTTATGCAAGTATTTTATTCATCAAAAATGAAAAATGCTATTCGATTCCAAATGCCTTCAATAGTCAGGCTTATCACTTTTATGTTTTTTCAATTAAAAATTAATCTGAAAATGTGTCAAACTTTCGCGTTATTGAGAAATTAATTAAAAAACCAACAAATTTTCGCGTTATTGAGAAATTAGTTTAAAAACCATCAAGAAGTATATATCCATAAGATTAATCTTACATGAGTTCTTTATCGCTGTTAATAATTTTACAAATCATGTTGTCTGCCCTACAGATCTTGAGAACAATTAAGTCTTGTTCCAGTCCGGCAAGTCTATATGTAGAAAAATAATGCAAGCTTGATCTCGGCCCGGTATGAGTCAGCTAAAAAAATTTTAAAACGGGTTACACACAATTTAACTGTCCGATGCCGATCTCACACTGTACAAGTTACATTTTTATATTGATTCTGTCAAACTAGTATGGCTCGTGACGCACATTTATATTTATTCTCGTTAAAACCATTTGCGTTGAAAATAGATCATATTTTATCGTTTCCGCTTATATCTTCAAAACAGGCCGGCAGGCCCGAAAATTTTTTTATCAGCCCGACCCGACCCGTATGACCCGTTCAATTTTTTTGCCGGCCCGGCCCGGCCCGGCCCGTTGAGAAAACTATTCTGATTCTGCCGGCCCGTTAGAAAATTTGAAACGATTACGCCGGGCCGGGTACGGGCCACGGGCCCGTGCAGACCTCTACCTTATACACTTGAAGTCTTCACTTATCCACTGGAGTTTCGATTTCAGCAGGAAATGACGTGAATAGACTTACCGATCTTGGGTTGCAACACTGCCTCCTCTACAATGCCCTCTCGCTTGTGACGTAGTGTAGGCGGTTTCCCTGACAACGATCGTGTTCTGAGCTTCGAGGCAATTGTGGAACCAGTAGGGTTAGTGATTTCGCCTCCACTTCATAACGTTTCACGCTTGTCGTCTGCTCAGTGAATAGGCATTGTAGAGGGGGCAGTGGTTGCAAGCATTAACTGCCTATTGCCTTTTTCCAGCGAAATTCAGCGCCATCTATCGGCAATAAGCGACTTTCAAAGTCACTAAAGCTTCCCTTTAAAAGCCTTACATCAGAGGGAAGGGACAAGGATTTCCGAGAATCTTTGAGAGAGTCATTTGGGTTTTCGGAGCGATCAGAATCCTACTGACCCTCTGTTCACTCACGGTTCTTATCAGAATAATTTCGAACTTTTTTGGAGTGTAATGTAATGCATTTCCAGCGATGTATTTTCAAAGACCACTTTGGGTTTCCTTATTATTTGCGGTGATACAGAATTAGAAAAAATGGCTTATCTGTTGTAGTGTATTTTTTTTAACGGACATGATTGAATTAAGAATATTTTGCATTTATTATAAAATGATGGAGACTGAAGTATGTGTGGAATACCAAGTGAAAGTGGACAGTAATAAAGATTTTGATACCTCTTTATTTTCGTATATGTTTCATTGATGGGACAAACTACCAATCAAACTCCTCCATCTGCCTTTATATGCCAGCCACGACAAGGATATACGTCAATGTTTTTTAACGGAGAATATAAAAAAATTAAATTGGCCTGCGGTATTGTGAGATAATCCGTTCCTTCCGTCATTTCACCAGATGTTCTTCTATGATCACACTGACGTCTTACATATATATGTATGTAAACCTAAGAAAAAATTGTTTTGAAGATCTAAAGATACTATGCCCACCTTAAATTTTTTTAAGTTTATTATAACAGGAAAATATTGCATACATTTTCCCCGCTATCTTCCTTTTTTTAAAAACGAACAAACAAAATACGCAGAGGAATTGAACGTGCTTTATTCACAATCATTCACATTTGTATATTTTTTGCTCCACGCTTCATTCGCGGCAAAAAGTTATGAACCTAAACATAGTGATTTCACCTATTCATAGTAAAAAGTAACACGAAATGCACATGTTAAAAAAATTGAATAATGTGCTCAGAAAAGAATGAAACTCACCATATTTGAAGTTTTATAGGCATTCCATCTAAGTTTATGATTTTCTGTTTGAAATCAATACCTATTTGAAAGAATGGAAAGAAAATTAGTTATCGCATTATAAATTTAAATTAAACAAAAACTAGAAATTAAAAAAAATATTAAAGAAAAAATTCCCATTTTTTAAATATGCAATATATGATAATTGGCGAATTTATTTTCTCAGAAATATTACTAAAATATTTTGCACCGTTCAAAAAGTTATGAAGATTCATTTTTCAAGTTAAAATGAAAAATTTGACTAAATTTGACTACGTAAAAGAATAATACCGTAAAATGGAGCGAATCGGAACACTTTTCAACTTTAACGTTAAAAAAAGCAACAACTGATTTTTCAATTCTTTTATTTTTTTACTAGAAATTTCGGTCTTGTTTTGTTCTTTACTTTTTAAGCACAAACGTAAATTTTTTACTGTTTATATATATTTTTTATTTTTTTAATGGTGTTCCGATTCACCCCTATCTACGGGGTGAATCGGAACAAATGTTACAATCTTTATTTTCATTCAAACTTTAATAGGGTTAATAAAAATAGGTAATGATGATAAAGGAGGAATAGGAACACATAGTTACTATCAAACCAATCCTTTATTTTATACAGGGTGTTTCGCTACCAGACCGACAAACTTTGAGGGATGATAGTGGACATGAAGGCAAACATTATTAAATAGGAAACCATGGGGCGTAAACGTCTTCTGTAAGAGCTAGGGGACATTAAAGTTTAAGGTCCAAAAATCCAATCGATGATAAAAAACGAAAAAAAAGGGTCGATTCGTTTGCGGTTTTCACTAAAATCATTCTTTCTAACACGATTTTAAAAAAACAAACTATAAAAGTTACATTCAAAAATTGTCGATAGAGGGAGCTTTAGACTTTAGATTAACGTTAATGTGGCAGAAAGCAATTTAGTTAAAAGTTTTACTACAAAAGGTATCCGAAATTACGACTAGAAGTAGTCAGGCATGCTTGAAAGCAGCGTCGCATGCAATTCCTTACGCTTTGAAAGATTCCTGGCATCTCGGATAGATTTCTGGCAGCTACAGAAATTCGAGCTGACAGGTCTTCTACTGACGGTACAGGAGTAGATTCAGATTTAGATTGAGCCAGGCGGTTGTGGTGGGGGGGGGGGATGCCAATCGGTTTGAGCTCAACTAGCCCCACCCAACAATGTTTATTTAAAAAAATGCAGAACAATAATACAGTAATAAAATAAAGGTAGGTAACAAAAAGTAATTGATATAATGAAGTAGGTGCGACAATCTGGCTGGCCAACGAACCGGGTCACCACTACCTATTCATCGCTGTCCACATGTTACGTTGAGGTGTCTGTGAACATCATTGGTGAAATGTGGAGGAGCCCCATCGTACTATAGAGTGGCGCAACGAAAGAGGAACATGTGCTTTAACCAGAAGTTCCGACAGATCGTGTTGTAGAAATATCAAGTGGCTTTTTCTTTTAACCCTAACTCGTAAAAAAGATATTTTTGACATTACATTATATTATGATTCTGAGTCGTCTTTGCATCCCTAACACTTCCTGTGAGTATGTTGGTCTGGTAGTAAAACATCCAGGAGTAATGCCATTGACATTTCGGAGATGTGTCGGAAGCCCCCTATAACAAAAAATGGGGACATCAATGCTGTATGTCATTTTGAACAAAATAATTACCATGGGAATGACCTACACGCAAACCGCAATAAAATCGATTAATTTGTCAAATATTTATGAGCGTTTAAAATCCCCTACTCTGTTCAGAGTTAAATTTTCGCTATTTACCCGATAACAATGTTTCCGATTTTGGGCTTAAAATTTAAGTTAAAATTTAAACTTTAGAATAATTTCAACCCGTGTACAAAATAAGGGTAAAAAGTAGTTGTTTGTTACTCTAAAGTCTAAAGCGCCCTCTATCGACAATTTTTAAACGTAAACTTTAAAATTTTTTTACAAACAAAACGTGATATAAAGAATAATTTTAGCGAAAACCGCAAACGAATCCACTCTTTTTTCCGTTTTTTATAATCGTTTGAAGTTTTGGACTATAAACTTTAATGGCCCCTGGCTTCTACGGAAGACGTTTGCGCCCTATGGTTTCCTATTTAATAATGTTTGTCTTCATGTGTACTATCACCCCTCAAAGTTTGTCGGCCTGGTAGCGAAACACCCTGTATACAGGTAAAGATATGCCTTTTTAAAAATTATAAAACAACTTTGAACTCAAGAAAATTTAAAATTTATTCTAAGAAATTGTATTCGACTTGCAGAAGTTGGAATTTATTGCAATAAATGTTCTGTATTATCCTTATAACACAGTTATCCTTATATCCTTTACTAGTAGCCATTGGGTATGTGAATCTATTGATTAGCCCCAATAGTTGCATGTATTAATGCGATCGACTAGTACGCCCGCATCCCCAGCCCTTAGTATTGTTTGCATCTCTCTCTTTTTTAATTTGTTTTCCATTTTGAGATGTTTGTGTAATGTTGTGGATGTCAGAGAATAATTCTGTGCAATTGTTCTTAGTAATTTGCTATTTTTAAATTCTTTTATTGTGTGTTCCATGCCTGTTGGATAGGCGTTGACTTTTTTGTTTACCTAAGTAATTTCTTGGCACCTTTAAACTCTTCAAGTAATTAGAACAAACAAAATATTGTTACAATACATATTCATATACATGTTTTCAGATATTACATGAAACTATTACTGTACTGAAAAATAAACCATGAGAGAAAACGTGCTCCGATTCACCCCGTAAATTTTAAACCTTTGATGTTACAAGCCATTTTTCATTATGTAGTTTAGAAATAAGTAGAATTTAATACAGCATATAATTTACAGGTCTATCATTAATTAAAAATCTCTACTCTTAGGTTTAGAATACGAAAAATACTGCAGTTAGATACAAAGTTTTGAAGACGTTGAAAAAAATGTGATTTTTGAGGATCTACTTGCAGTTTTTTTATGTACGCCAGTAATGGTGCCAACATGGCAAAACTAAATATCCCAACTCTTAATGTTATTACCTTCTTATAAAAAAATTGGCAACTAAAAATATCGTCACATGTATTTATAATGAATTTATTTGTGTGACCAGGAAGTTTCGTTCCTATTCACCCCGCTGATCCTATTCATCCCATTTTACTGTACCAAAGCTGATGTAGGCTGCTTGCAAACTGTTTTTACAAAATAAGAAGTGATAGTGCTCATCAAGATACTAATAAGTTTTGTATGGGAAATTAAGGTTTTAAAACACTTATTCAGCTAAATGTAGAAGGTTTCTCACTTCAGTGTGAAGCTCTATTTCCGTTGACAATTTTAATAGTAACGAAGATATTGCAACAGTATTTCCCATAGATTAACCATGCTTTATGTGAAACATTGCTGCCATCACTAGAAATGTTCCTATTTGTTTCTATATGCAGTATTGAAATAACCATTCCATAACTTAGAATATAAACCGATTGCCATGCTGACTGAACTACAATGCACTTACAGCACTTAATTCTTTATAATACACACAAAACAATGTCAGTTGAAATTCCAATGAGATATCTTTTATAATGTTAAAATTATTAACAAAACTCCTGGTTTGGCTTGGAACTAGATACCCTATATTTCTGACAGAATACATTTGAAAAATTGGTTTCTACGAAAACATTATTAGTGTTCATGAGCAATAATTTTTTTTTCTTAATTATAACAACTATAAATTTCTTCGTGGGTGACAAAAGTCCGGATCAAGAATCGAGTCATCCAGAATTGTCCGGGATTGACGGATTTTGTCGCCCACAATTGTCAATTAAAACAAAAATCACTATCAAATTGACTATTTTACAATTTTTTATAAGATGAGTTAGCACCTTAGAATATAATTATATCATCGTATTTTGTATAGAGATTACCATTAAACTGACTCCTTCTTCGATACTGTTTTGATGCAGATTGTGTAATTTTTTTTTTTCATTAAAAAGCTAATAAATACTAAGAAGTACAATAATATTACAAAAGCTGAAAGTATTACTCTAAGAAAAGAAAATCTTTTTTTTTTTTTTTCAAATTACTTAATAACAAATTATGCTTTGAAAAAACATGAAAGTAAACATATTTGGCGAAAGTAGAAGTCGTAGTTAATATTTTAAAGCTTTCTTTTTATTGTTTAAGGTATTTAACCAATACCAATTGCCGCATTTTAGCATATTTCCAAAGTTACGATAATGGGAAAGCGCGAAAACAAAATCTAAACAAGCCGCCATGACAATTGTCGCAGGGTTATTAATTCGGAAATGAAGGGGTGATGTCTACATTTTCCATAATATCTCAGTAAATAATAATCGCACAGTTAAAAGATTGGTATCAATTTATTCAGAATACAATAAACTCTCTAACATTGCAAAAAAATCGTTTTTTTTTTGTAAAATTTAAAAGTGAACTGTCCCCTTAACAATTTTTATTGTGATAAATAAAAAATTGTGATAAATTTCGCCAAATGGATGTAAAAATCAATGTTTTGTTGAAATTCAGTCAGGCCGGGCTCGGACCTTAGATTTAAAATTTTTTTCCGGGTCGGGCAGAACTTAAAATTTTTGTATCGGACCGGGTCTAATTTTTATTTCTATCAGTTTGGTCGGGATCCAGGCACGAAAATTTCTTTTGACCTCTACTTGGCCATCGAAGACTCTAGTCCCTATATGTATGTAAATGTGCGGAGCAGAGTGTGTTCAGATTAGAGCTACCAGGTGTCCCGTTTTACGTACGATGTCCCGATTTTCAAGTGCTCCAAGACCTGTCCCTTGAACCCCAGAGAGTTCCGATTTTTCATGATCCATACGGATTTTTTTCAGTCCTTAGTGATCCCGCTTACACGCATTTTACTATATAAGATTACTGTGTTTCTTTAATTCAGTAAAACGCTATAATACGGAATTTCAAGTGTAAGTGATCAAAGAAAAAATCAGTTTTAGAGAAGTTTCTTTCTTATCAGGTATATTTGTATAATATTTATTTCGTAAGAAACATTAATATTTTCCGTTATAAACAGATACATTTGCATATGAATTATTGTAATTTTTATCTTCCGATTTAGAAGCTACTGTTCCACACGTCAGACAATTTTTTCAGACGTGTTGGCGCTATGGGTATATTCAAGAAAAGCTCGATATATTCGAGAGAACTGGGAGGGGGGGGGGGGGTCAGGAAATTAAAATGTCGTGTTATATTATCCTAAAGGAAAAGGACAATGGTCAAAGTCAAGGCACAGTAATCATAATATCTTCTCTCACGCTTGTATCCAAACAAACACCCCTGCTAGATAAAAAGGGGAAATAAAATCTTTCTACTTTGTACAAAGAGAAAAAAAAGGAGAGGAAGAATATTATTACTGCAAATGTTACTATGACAAGAAGTTTTAAATAGAAATTACTCATGTAAACACAACAAACATTATTTCTGACTTTAAAAAAAAAATATGCAAGATAATATAGAAATTATTAAATTATAGGGGTGAAAAAAAAGGAAAAAATAAATACAAAAATGCTTTTTAACTAGAAAAGAAGACAAAAAACTGGAGGGGCAAAACCCATATCTTGCCCCTGCACTTAAAAAACTGAGGGGGCATATGCCCCCCCCCCCCTTGCCCCCGCCAGATTACGCCTGATAAATTTTATTTTAAAATGCTGTAAAATAAAATAAAAAAGCGATAGAAAAAAAGAAAAATAGTTATTTCAGAATTGTGCATAAAGTAAAAAATATAGATAATATTTAAGAAAAAAAAGTTCTAGGCTTAAATTAGTTTTGCTGTGTTATCAAAAGAAATATTAGTTTAAAAATTGCAGAAAAAAAATAAATTTTCATGAAAAAATTCAAAAATGTAAATGCAATTTATTAAGAAAATATAAAAGTTGTAGCAATTTCTTTAGTAATAAAAATAATTTTAAAATTTGTAACGTGTAAAAAAGAAAATAGAAGCCGAGGATGGATTCGAACTCACAACCCTTCGATTCACAATTAGAGGTTGTACAATTAGGTATTTGAAATATACGCTGAACTTTGATCCCCAATTTCTCAAAAACCAAGGCCCATTTGAAGGAACCTTTTCACCAGAATAATTAGTGGTATGACCCCTACAACATACTTTGAAATCAGCAATATCTGTGAGCACCATGTCTGGTGGTCCCCTTGTTAGAATATTTGTGGCATATAATAAACTCTATAAACCGAATGAATTCTACACACGCCATAAAATCTCTCTATATAACCGTCATAAATCAATACAAATGATCATCTACAATAAGTAATTTTATATATATACATATTGCGATATACCTCGGTTATATGTATTTCATATTTGGTGCAGTGCAACATAATTTAAATACATTGCAATTTTTCTTCATAGATCATAACGCAATGGAATTCTGTGTCTCCTGTAAATAAATTAGAATTACTTACTCCATACTTTATAGGAAAATAGGATTTAGTTCACATTAGAGATACATACCAATTTTATTATATTTGAAGCAGCGTAACATCATTTAAATATAACTCAAAATATATTTGCCTGCATACCATAATGAAACTGAATCAATTTGAATGTATCCCTTTAAATGGATTATAAATGCTACACAGTTCATTTTAAATATTAACATACTTTAGTAAATATCAATATCATACATCAACTACATGACAATCCTAGCGTATTTACGAAAATTAGGGAGCACAGTCAGAGAAAAAGTTGGCAGACAGAAACATAAATCAAACACTTTTCAAATATGCTGGAAAGATATCTATTGGGAATTATATTCTTAATCGATTGGTAATTTATCTTCATTAAAGCTATACTAATAAAATCTATTAAAATAAGTATAAGAGCCAGACCGATGTTTCGACATTTAAAATATAAGGTAAAATATTTTTTCAATACTGATAACTACTGTTGTTACTCTCTGAATGAAGGAATCCTATTCAGATAAATACTTTAAGTTAACACGAATGTCATCTTTTGCATATTATGTTAATTTTTTATAACTTTGCTATTTTTTTAATATAAACGCTTCGTTTATTCTGTTTTTTAAATCTTATCTTCATTTTGACACAGCATGTACTTTGTAGATTTTATGCCAAAATACTTAAATCAACAAAGAACCATAATTATAAGGCAGGAAAATAAGCCTAAACTTTCAAAGTAGCTTAAATGTAAATTTCCAATCGGAGATAATTTAACCCTCTATTGCCCATGGTAGCAAATACGCTACCAGAACAGTTTCCTATTTAGTGGCTTTTTTAATTCAATATTCCAAATTCACCCCAGAAATTTAAAATAGCAATAGTTGCTTTATTTAATAACAGACATTCCGCCGTTAAATAAAGAAAAATTTATTACGGAAATTTTGTGGTATGAATTCAGATTTTCGGAATTAAGAAATTTCAAGAACGCATTTTACTATGCAAATTATAGGGTTAACATTTATATTTGATGTTAATTCTATGGTGATGTTAATTCTGAGGGAACCTTGTACATATGTATATAGTATAAATGTGATTATATATATATATATATATATATATGTATGTATGTATGTATGTATGTATGTATGTATGTATGTATATATATATACACTGATGAAAATAAACATCCATTGGTGGAAAACACCATCCATTGGTGGAAAAACACTAATATACCCCAGTAACAAACCTTAAATTCTTAAAATTAAGAACATTTTACGAAATTTAAATAGTGTATGGAAAAACCAGACCGACGAACAGATTATTTCCGTATACTTTGCGTTTGACTGTTTTATGTAACAACTTAGTAGACAGTTGACAAACAGCAAAATCAGACGACAAATCACAGTTAAAATAATAAAACTATCTAAATCCTTATAAAAATCAAAGCAATTCGAAGGGCGCGTTTCAAGCTGGAAAATATAACAACCTGTCATCAGCTGCTGTAAACACGTGTGCGTAAGGGTACAAGGTCACAAACGACTGCATACAAAAATGCCATAAATGACACCTTTTGCGGCTTTGTCTCCTTATGGATACGTGTCTACAGTAGCTGATAACGGGCTTTTATATTTTCCAGCTCAAAACATTTCATTTCATTAAAATGTAGATAGCCCATTTCTTGTCCGAGGTCGCTATAAATGCAAGAATAAATTCTGTTAAATCAGTACTATCTGATATCTAAATACAAACACTCAGTGACACATTAGAATATAATAAATTTGATTATATTTTCAAGATGGGGAGCGTTATCAGCAAAAAAGTTCAGTTGCATCGGTTCTAATTTTAACTTACAGCAGGTTTAACACATGAGAAAGTAAAAATATCTGCTTTAAAAATTTAATTGTACAATTTCTCAGCAGTTTAATACCGCTCTGAAAACTGGTAGGCGGCAGTTGCTGGCCTCGAATGCAATCTAGTCCGTTGGTCCAACCGTTTGGATTTTTCCGTGGTTTTCTTCGAACCTTTGATTTTCACGCGTAAATATGGGATAGGTTCCCTTAGAAAGAAAGCCGTCCTACGATGGGCACATCTCCTTTGGCTTATGTACTTCATGTAAGTCACTGGCCCTCATAAATAACACCAACATACCCAGCAGCTTAAAGACATATATCAGGTGATATTTTTTCTTAAAACATAAGAAATTGGTTGAGACAGAAAATTATTCTGAAGATTTATAAAAAAAATATTTTTAAAATGTGTTATCCCTTTTTTCACCAGGGACCCTATAAACAAACAAGATATTTGCGTTGAATCTGTGCTATTTTTAATTTCAGTATATGGCTGTAACACAGCGAAACAAAGAGATCCATTTTATTAAAGTTTGGTAACTTAAATTCCTCCCACGAGAAGTTATAAATTCAAAAGATTTTTTTTAAATTAGTATTTCCTAATTTTAACTTCGAGCATGATTGTTATATGAGAAAAGAAAATCCATTTTTCTGGAGATTTGAGTGAAAACTGTTAGTGAAAAGTGTGCTTAAAATGCGTTTGAAAAGTTAATTGAAGACACAGTTATACACATGAAGAATCATTAGTTAAAAATCATAAAACAGCTCTTACAACAGTAATTGTCGATAGTGTAATGCATATGAATTATTTTGTGTTGTCCTGTAAAAGAACTCTATAAATACTACATCTCCACTTTTCAATAAGCAGAAGTACGCCTTAATAACGTATACAAATTTCGTAGCGATCCAAATTACATAATGAGAATAAAATGCATTTAAAATACATACCGTCAATGAACGATATTTTATTCGAATTCCTTTGTTCGGTCCTATAAAAGTATTATGAATATTACAGCGTCATATTTTCAATGGCGAATATGGCATAATAAGACTTAGTTGCATGTATAAAACTTATAGAATTCCAACATATACAATGCGACTAAAATGCATTTTATGTATATAGCCAAAAGACGATAATGCATTCAAATTCTTTTGTGCGGTCCCGTAAAATAACTATAAATGTTATATACCCTTCTTGTCCAAGAAAAACTTACAGTAGATGATTGAAACAACATACTAAACATTTACCGACAACATTCAACAAGCACTGAATTTAAGCATTTAAAAAAAAAGTTTCAGAAAATTGTAGTCTTAGGATTTTATATACACAAGATAATAATACCGGGCTTTCCGGGTTGCAGAATATTGTTGAAAAATTTTTTTTATTGATAACTGTAAAAGATTTTTTGTATTTAATATATATTTTTTAGAATGGCCATTAACAATATCAAAAGCCGCATTTATATGAAAAATAGCTATTATGTGTTCAAATAACGTTTTGGAAGTTTATTAAAAACCGTATTTTCGTGTCAGTTTTGCTCCAAGTATTAACTGTTGAAGAAATAGCCAAAGATTACTATTTACAACCAGCCTTTTTGATTTAGATAATTTCAGTGGTATGCACAGTTTGATTACAGGTCGTAAATTTGTGTTTTATATTTTATTGTTTCCATTATTGATTGATGGAAATAAATACTGTTCTATTTATATAAATGCAAACTGATTTCATTCCTAATCACCTGCGTGCAATAGAAATAGAAATCATGCTTGAAAATTATTTTAAAAATAATATATTGTGATGCACCTTTCAAACAAATCGCATTCGGAAGCATATTTTATTCCCTTTTCGAAAATGCAATAAAAAGAAAAGTGTCCAGTTAATTCTTGGGATGGATCTCACCGGGTATTCTCATTAATTGTGTATTATAATCTTATTTCAAGGAACAATGATCCTTAAAAATGAATTAAGAAGGATTAGTTTCCCCTCTTTATACTAAACCAATGAACCTCCAAGTCTAATCAGGGACGCGCTTTATAAGAATAAATCTCTATATCTAATTGAAGCAAATCAGATAATTCTGCATGAAAAACCCATTTCGGTAAATTAAGGGGGAGGGGGTATTAGCTGCTTCATTTCTCTCTCTATACTCAATCAATGAGCCTCTAAATCTAATCAGGAAAGCTCCTTATCAGAATGAAACAACAAAAACAAATGAAAGCAAATTAAATTATTCTGTGCGAAAATTATTTATCTAAATTAAGGGGGAATTTGTCCCCCCCCCCTCTTTTATATTTAAACCAATGAACCTCCAAATCTAATCAAGGAAGCGGCATATCGGAATAAACCGGTATGTTAAATTTGAAGCAAATCAAATAATTCTGCATGGAAAAAAAACATTTATCTAAATTAAAGAGGGAAAGTTACCCCCCTCTTTTTATATTTAATCAATAAACTCCCAAAACTATTCACAGAAGCGCCTTATCAGAATAAATCTAGAAAAAAATAATTTGAAACAAATCTTGTATTTCTATCAAGAGTTTTCGCGGTACGCATTTACATACATACATACGGAACCGGCGGGCACATTAACTCAGGATTTGATAGATTATGAGGCAAAAATTGAAAATGTTTAGAAGTTAAAAGAACTGCAGTAAAAGTTACACTTAATCGTCTGGAATTGCCACTGTCAAATGACGTCAGCGTTACACATGGATACACTTGTCCTTTATAATATAGATAGGGTAGATTTGGAAACGGTTTCTGTTTAATGAACTTCTATTAGCGGAAAAAAAATCCTTTAATACCTTGATATAAGTAGGGGAAGTTTATATATATAAAGATTTTATAGTAATACTTCTATTAACCCTTTCCGGCGCACTACTTTTTAAAGTTGGAATTTAAAGAAAAAAAATTAGGCAATCTATTTAGGCCTAGAGGAGTTCACAGGTATTGTTTTGTAAAGATTGCACTAACCATTTTAATTATACAGCTGTTGCCGAAGTGGTAACCTCCCATAAGTAAAGCATTGATAAGCGCAGTGAGAAGAGCATTGCTGTGAAGCGCGTGTTACAGTAAAACATTTTAGCTATTATTTAAAAATAGTAGAGTTTGATCTCTGTGGTGCTGCCATCTAGAACTCATAAGAAATATGTTTATGTCTCTAAACAGGGGGAACTTTAGGTGTTGCCGACCCGGCGACACTGCGCGCCAAGGGGTTAAAGCTTTCACAACTTTATGACATTTAAGTTTTATTTATTTAGTGAAACCACGAATTTACGTCAAAATCCTAAAAAATGTTTTGAAACAAAAACTGCGGTAACTACTATTACAGTCTGAATTTTGTAAGGTATATAATATTGTATGTATTATGTACGGCATATCACACACTGAGAAAAAAAAAATATACCTCCTTCACCTAGAATGAATAGTCAGTCACTTTCTGAATACTCAAACTAGAACTACAGATGACCTAACTATGCGAATAGATTGAACAACTATGTTGAATAGACGCAATGACCTGACATTTCTAGCCTAGTGTTTTCTAGGTGACGAAACGATATTGAATCGTTTCAGTTACGAGAAATTATCGCTTGATTTTGGGAATGGTTTCATATACTAGAATTCTAGTTACTAAATTAAACCTCTTGTGTTCGCATCTATTTGCAGAGATTTTTAAATAGATTTGACAACGAGAATATAAGAAAACGCTCTTGAATTCTAATAGGGAACTCCAGAACTCTCTGGCATAGGGAACTAGAATTTATAAGGATGACATGGAACTATTTTTTCAAGAGCCACAATTTAGATTCTAGATGCTGGAACTATATTTTTTTCTCAGTGCAATATTGAGACAGTAATGCTTTATCCCTGTGTTCCCACAGAATCCCTTTCAGGAAGTCTACCGGAGCAACGAACGTAACGGAGGAGACCGTTAATTTGGATATTTTGTATTTCTGCAGATTTCCATGTGAGAATCTTGAGAGTAGTTGAAATATTGATGTATGGGATGTGAAATCTTAAAAAATAAACATAAAAATCAAAAGAATATTTAAAGAATATTGCAGGGAAAAATTCTTTTTTAGAATATATATCAATGGAATGTAATAATAATAATAATAATAGTAATAATAATAATGTTAAGAAAAGCAATTATCCTTTAATATCAACAAGAAACGAGTCGACCAGATTCATTATTGAAGCGAAACACAGAAAAACGTGCGAATAGTTTAAATAACTTATGTAATGAGAGTAATTTCGGTTTCTATCTTCTAAAAAGATAACAAATATCGTACAACAATAAAAAGAGAAATATTAATGATTTAATTTGAACAAAATTTGGCATTATGTTCATCAATAAAATAGCTGCTGAAATGAATACTTGAATCTTAAAAATAGCACAGAAACGAAAAAACAATCAAACAGAAAGATACATATAACAACTGTAATATTTAAAATACATAGAGTTAATATGGATAGTTAAAAAAAAAAGCGCAACTTCCGTGACAAAATTTAAGACAAGTTAATTACAGGAAGTATAGATTTTTACACTTCATAGTTAATTTTAATTTTTCATGCTCGGTCGTTTTACAATTTAATCATGTGAGTTATAGGATTTACTTCCATTTTAATTACTAGAAAAACTGTGAAAAGTATGAATGTTTTCTAATTAATTTGCTTTAGCAATTAGTGTTACTAATTACTTTTTAGCATTTTTGACATAATTTTTTTTATTTTATTTAATATTTTAATTTTATTATTAGGTTACCGTCTGCACATCACAATGTTAAGAGTAATTTCCGAATTTAAACTTTTTAAAATTATTAATGTTCTTATATAATTGCATTTATGCTAAAAAATTATAAAATAATGAAAATAATTGACAAATATTATAGATATTGAAAAACACAGCAAAAATTTTTCTTTTGAAGATCTTAAATTACAATTAACTCTTTCAGAACTAAAGCAACTCTTTTTCTAAAATAATTAAAGATTTGAACGCCACCATGATTTAAGAATATATCTAGTTAAATATAGATGATTTTCTACGTACATTATAAAAGCGAAATTTTATTCAAAAACTCTTGTGTAATTTTGTCAGCTGGGGATTAAAATTGAACTGTATAAATAATGTTCCACCGACCTGCAAAAAGTTGACAGTAAAAACGTTTTTTGAACAGTTTTGAACGTTTTGACAGTAAAAACGTTTAATTGAAACATACACAGGTTATAAAAGCGCACCCACGTAACTGTTGAATTACGTTCAGGGAAAGTTACCGTTCTAAAGAGCAGGTCAACTTCGGGATTTGTTGTCATGGAAAGAAACGAAATCTGAATTTTCCCCTTAATTATCCATGCATTTTATTGTAAGAAAAATTAGCAGTTTACAATAATTATTAGAATTGATAGATATAGTCAGTTACAAATCGGCACACTGTGTGTGCATCACCCTGCTTTGTGTAGTACACAATTTGTCAGTCTTGAAAAAAAAAAAAAAAAATGAAAATTTTCAAATAAACATTGAATTTGAGGGAGGAGGTTTTTATGAGCTTATTTTCAGTGTCATTGATCGAAATTTGGTAAATTGATAGTCATTTGAAAAAAGTGACACTTTTCCTCCATCTTTAACATGGCTTAAAAAAAAATTGCACATGAAAGGTTCATAGCTCCAAAAAATAATCTTTAATTTCCAAAATGAATAAAAGTTGATCTGTTGATACATTTAATCCTTATCGGATGCTTCCATTATATACGTGATTCTGTTTTTATATTCCATTCGCATCACTATATATTTTAAAAATGAAATTTTGTAGTACATTTTCCCAACACATCTTTTCAAGATACAAGTAAAAGTGCGTCTTAAAAAAATTATGAAAACCGAATGTAAGAGATGTTGACTAGAGCACATGTGAACATGGGAAAGATGTGTGTATAGTAAATTTTCACTAATCGGATCTATGGTCTTTTTATTTGAAAAAAAAAAAAAATCAATTATGATAACACCTGCAGATATTAAAATTTTTTTGAAGCTCTGACATTTTGTTTGCCCTTAGTAGCCAAAACACTGTCCATAAATCTCAAAAATAAAATCTCAGTTCCAACTTGATAAATGAATAACTTTATTTATTTATTCATTTATTTGAATTTTAATGTTTTAACATATACCATGAATAAGTATTTTTGATTAAAAAAATTCTAATAAATTGAGAAATGATAATGTCAGTTTAATTGTAGTGACCACGTAGGGCACTTGTGAATAGATTAAGTGGGGCAGACATAAACAGTTCATAAGTGCCCCAATAAGTGCCCCATTCTGCGATTCTGTTTCTTTCATTTAACTCCACGAGAAATACGGTTATCTCCAATATCTATAATTTTTTTGAAATTGGGGAGTTTTTGTCATAAAACATTTGATTTTGCATTGAAATTTCTACAAAAACTTCTGTCAACAAGCACACAAAGAGCAAAAAATTCTTTACGTTCAATTACAATTTAAATAATTGTAATGTTTTCTAAAATACAATATTTTACTAAACGGTTTACAACAATGTTTTTTATGCTGTTACATTGTTAATAAAAATTTATTATGTTAAAAAATTATGCAAAATTTTCTAATTTATTTCTTCCAAACTTGCAGTGATGGCTTATTTTCACATCTCAAATAGCTATGTATATGATTTTTGAATCGAGAGTGATATCTAAGGTATCCTGGGGTAATAACGTCACGTTAAGGTTCTACCAATTTTCACGGCTTAGTTTTAGATTGTATTTTTCAAACAAATATAGGATCTGATACAGCAACTCATTGACTATCTATATAAAATAAAATAATTTAACAGATATGTATTCATAAAATGTAATGACGTTTTTTCTTGACCAATGCTATTTGGCGTTAATACCAACCTATATGGGTAATAACGCCATGAAAACAAAACTATAAAATAAGATGGAATAATGGCATGTAGATTGCCCAATTCTAAAAATACAAACTTTACAGCTCTAGAAATTGACAAATTGCAATCTAGGCTATTGAAAATGTACAATTTTTTTTGTGTCTCTGAAAGAAAAAGAAAGGTGTGGTGGTGGCGGGGGGAAGAGGCAAAAGAATATCATATTCTAAGCTACGTTTTGCTTAAAAATGACCATTTAAATAGAATTATTAGAAACATTGCACGGATTATTTGAATCAGTATTTATATTCCCATGTATGCATTCTATGCGATAGAAAATATTGATTTTTTGTGAAAGTGGAAGAAAAAGGAGTGAGGGGGAGCTTCAACAGAATATAACACCCTGTGTCTCTCTTTGCTTAAAAAGTCACGCTTAAATATGATTATAAGAAACATTGCATTGTTTTAACCATTCATAATGTAATATTTTAATCGTGTAAAGTTTTATAATAACTAGAGTTATATGTAATAAATATTTTTGTTAAACCTTAACTGCTGTTAGCGTCTCACATACCGCTGAGTTTTTCAAGTTTCAGAGTTTAACTTGCAATTTTTAGTTTAACCATAGATACCGGGAAAATTTTGTTTCATTTGGAGTCCTATTACTATCTCTAGAGACTTTTGAATAGCTGAATTTTATTTATAATAGTCCTGTATATAAGGTTCAATACAAAAATAATATTCTAAAAGTTAATTTAACATTTTATTCATCGTTAGATTAAGCGGTCTGACAGGCCGCTCACAGTAAGTTCTGCGACAATTTTTGTCACAGCAGTTAATTGTTAATACTATTATAGTAATCTAGTAAATAGTTTTTAACCCATAACTCCACACTAATACGGATTTTCCAAACCTACAGTTAAATTGTCGACGTTTTAAAGAACATGCTTTAATAAATTTTTAATAAATTGAATAAAATTTTTGAGTAAAAAGTATTATCCCAAAGAGATCTCTTATTCAATTTTATACATAATTCATATGGTTATATATTATTATCTCTATATTAGAAACAAAATTAACCTTTAACTGCTGTTAGCAATCTGACTGAACATTGTACCCGCTCCCCTCCCCCCCCCCCCCAAAAAAAAAAATAGCGTTTAACTTGTATTTTCCAGTTTAACTATAGTTACAACTGAAATTCTCTTTCGTTTGGAGTTCTCGTAATATTGTTAGCAGGGGTGATTCTGGATGAAAATTTTTTTTCGGAATTTCGCATCGCATTTTCGGAAATCGGCGGGGGGGGGGGGTCGTGAGTCCCCCCCTCCAGCGATTTTCGGACAAAATCGGCGTTTTCCCGCTATCTTCAGACGAAATCAGCAATATTTTAGCAAAATCGGCGATTTATTGCGATCTTTTGCCGAAATCGGCGGTTTTTCCGCGATCTTTTGACGAATTCGGCGTTTTTCCATGTTTTTTTTTAAGTGAAATCGTTTCTTCGACGATCTTTAGACAAAAGTTACATTTTTACGCTATTTTTTCTCGAAAACGGCGTTTTATTCCCACAATCTTTTGACGAAATCTGCTTTTTTTCCGTGATCTTTTGATGAAATCTGCGTATTTTTCAAATATTCTTTTGACAAAATATTTTTAAGCGATCTTTAATCGAAAAGTGCGTTTTTTCCCGCAATCTATTAATGAAATCGGCGTTTTCCCGCGGTCTTCAGACGAAATCAACGTTTTATCTGCGATATTTGCTGAAATTGCCGTTTTTTCCGCGATCCGCACAGGAAATTCGCGTTTTTTATCGATCTTTTGACAAAGTTCGTTTACATAAACATTCACGAAATCGTCGTTTTTCCACGAAATATTGACGAAATGCATGCTATTTCGGCGATCCTTTCACGAAATTTGCATTTCTACGTAATTGTTTTTTCCGTGCGCAAAACGGTACAAGTTGGCAACTATGCGGAACTGATAACCCAATTTCAAATTTTCGGAAGAGGATGCCTTAAATTTTCGGAAATTTCGGAATTTTCGGACGAGAATCACCCCTGATTGTTAGACATATTTGAATAGATTAAATTTAATTAGAATTAATAAGCGGCAGTGAACGTGTTAAGATATAATTTGAAAATAAACACTGTTTTTGAGTTTAAAAAGCTTTATTGTTATAGTTTAAGTATTTACTCAATATTATGTGAAAAAAAGCAACAACATTGATGCGTCTCGGCATGCTTTCTGTGCAATTTGTGGCACTTTCTTTTATTTTAGGGTTGTGATGCCATACATTTATAAGCTTTTCGATGAGTTGTACCTTGGTTGTTGTCATTCTTTCGCAATTTCCGCTTTGGTGATCTTCTATAAGTTTTCTATGGGGTTCGTGTCAGGATAATAGCCAGGTCAAAGTAAAACTCGGTTATTGTGGTCAACCAAAAGTTTTGTAATGGTTCTAGTCTTACGACAAGGCGCTGAATCATGCATAATCATGAACTCTTCACCACCTGGAAACCATTCTTCAATTTGCGGCAGCAGCCGAGTTTCCAGAACTTGCATGTACTGGCCTTGTCTCTTGTTTCCCCGGACAATGTAGAAGCGGCGGACCCCTTTAGAGCTCACGACAGACCACACCATTATTTTATCATGGTGTTTAACACTCTCCACGATGCAGTCAGGGTGGTATTTTTCGCCCTGGACATCACCTGTCAAAGCTGCTTTTATCGGCCAAAATCTCAAAGATTGATTTATCTGAGAGACACGCCTGAAAAAAAATTAAATATGTTAATAATATAGAAATAAATGATTTTCAATTATATAAATAATAATTATCTTAACTGACCTTACTCCAGTCATCAACTGTCTTCTGGCGGTGTTCGCGAAAATAGGCAAGGCGTTTCTTCTTCATCGCTTCTGTCAGCCGGGGTTTCATGGCTGGACAATGATCTGTCAACCTTTTTTCCACTAATTCTCTTAGAAACTGGTATTCCAAATTCTTAAACGATCTGAGTAAGAAGTTCCACACTTTTTCTGTTTCCTAAACAGATATTCTGGATTTTCCTATCGGTATGTGGAGTTCTTATACGTTTTCTTCCTCTTTTACCTTTTCGTTTGGGCGACAGTGATTGATTTTTGTCCGGATTTATTTTTATCCTGTTGACTACCGATGACTTGGGAACTCTAGTATGTTCTGCTATTTTCCTTTGGGAATGCCTCATATGCAGAAGAATCGTTTTTACATCAGATTTTTTTCCTAGGTTACAAATCAGCCCCTTGACCCGTACTGAAATCAATAAAAGTAAAAAATAAAATCACAAATAATTTCCCAAAAAACAAATATTTAATCAATAAAAAAAGATAACACTCACAGATAATTTTTTAATTTTCGAAAACAAAACCCCAAATAATTTTGTTTAAATTAAAGAAAAGCGTTTTGCTTTATTGCGTGTGCAAAAGACTCAGCGTCTCTCCCGTTGTTAAAATATTTATAGAAAGCAAACAAACCTTTTAATATACCAAAAGTAGTTAAAAGGGTAATTATAGGGCAACCCGCTGTACTGCTAAAATTAGCATAAAATATTTCTTTTCCTTAGTAAAAATTATAAAATCATTAATAATTCAATAAAACCTACAGGCTTTCTTTAATTAAATCAAGGAAATAAACTGAATCTAGCCAATAGTTTAATTTAAAATTTTATTGAACGCAAATCTATATTGCACATGCACAGTGCACACAAATTAAATACTGAACGGAAATAACTGAAAAGTCTATTTCTTGTCGCAGACAAAAGAATCGTGATGTTTTGCTTTTAATTTCTTTCTATAATAAATATTCCACATGGTATCATAAAAAGTTATGAACGATTAAAATTATATAAAAATAAAATAAAAAATAAATTTATGATAACAACTCTTATTTGTTTGTGAAGTTTAACCCCTTGTGGGGCAAAGCACTTATGTTCCTAAAATGTTCAAATGATTGATTGACACCGGGATTCACAAACATATTTATATGATAGAAAGTAAAAGCTGTTTTTCGCGTACATTGTAAAAAGCAAATCTTAATACTAAAATTCCGGTGCCGATGTGGCATAATGGAATTAAAATTAAGTGGTATATATAATATACCGGTGCCCTTCAAGGGGTTAAGCAGTGGCTGATTAAAAATACATAAGTTTAAGGAAAAATTAAACTTATGATTTAGATACTGTCCATTTTACAGAAAATTTGATAATAATACACGGTATATCTACCTACCTCTTCTTTCTCTCTCTCTCTCTAAAATATGACCCTTGACGCTCACCGATTTTTAGAGAAAATATTTGTTTCGTTGAATCCTGAAATCTCAGAGTTCACTCTGTTTATTAATAAGCATAATTTGTATTTGTGAAAACACTCAATTATTTCCATGTAGAAAACAAGAATATGTAAATAAAAAAAATCTTATATTATCTTATATTTCTAAATATATACGAAAAGTAAGTTAATTATTGCAAATACATTTATATGATTATTCCCGTTATAATATCATGTAATCTTTTCTAAACTTACACTTAACTTTATCGACTTGCCAATAAGTCGAACAAAACTGTCACAAAACTTTTGGGGAAATCCGTTATTTACTGTTCAATTCAGAACATTTTATGAATCCGGGATAATTACGTTCTATTAACGGAATGATAAGCTGGTTGTCATGAGTTTAGCTACTGAAACTAATGGGCGTCTCTAGAGGTATATTTTAACATTTCGTTAAATTTAACAATTACCAGAAATTACTAGCACTGTTTTCTGATGTTTAATATTCAGTAATATGAAAGAAATTTTTATTTCAAAATATGAAATATTGTTTAGTTAAGTGTTCTTTTAGTAAAGAACCTAGATTGGTCAAATAATGGCCCATGCAAGCCAATGGTAAACCAATGGCACCTTTTTTTAACCCTTTCCGGTCTGGTATACTATTAGTAGTACATGACTTTTAATGGAGTATTATTTTGTTTTAAGTAATACTTTTGCTACTATTTATATGTAGTAAAGTTAGTACGTGTCGATCCATTTATTATGTAACTTCAATAATGTTTAAACTTTAGTAATAATAATTAGTATTATTATTTGCTTAATTCTCTTTGCGTCGTTTGCGATTCGTTTATTCTAAACATATATTTCAAATTTTAAATTTAAAATTAAAGGAAATTTCCTGAAAGAATCGTGTGTAATAAAGAGTAAAAAGAATTAGAAAGTTGTAACATAAATTAAATCTTGTTGTAGTACAATATTTTCTAATCATCTGCAAAAATTCTTCCTTAGCCTATTTTCATATGAATATTAATTGAATAGGACGTAAAACAACGACATTCGTTATCTTTCAGACAATAAAATATTCGTTAAACATAAATTGATTTATTTGGATAGCTAGTGTTAATATTATTAATGTAAAAGTAATTTTTCCTAAATATTAAAAAAAAATTCGGACCCGAAAGGGTTATATTTTTTTTATTTGTATTTAAATATTTTTGCGTTTTGCATGGGATATCTGAGGTCTACCGGGTATTTTTTGCTTTTTTAATTTTAGTTAGTGCTTTTCTTTTTTATGAGACTTTCATTTTCAGAAGAGATTACCTCCTTCCCACACACACACACAAAAAATAATAAAAAAATAAATAAAAAATACACTTCCTCTCTGAATTCTAAAAAAAAAAAAAAAAAAAAAAAAAAAAAAAAAATATGTTTAACCTTGCATTAGTCGTACGTGTATTTCCAAGATAGGAGTAGCCATCATCCCCTTGTAAATTTTGAATGCATAGATCAGTTTCGACGCTAACGAAAAACAGAAAGGATACCGCGATGCTTTATCCTTTTTTACGAACCACTGGAGTCGCGTGATATTCGAATGCATCAATGCAAGTTTACGAAAAGAGCATGACGTCACTCTAGCGGTCTGTAAAATAAATATACGAATGCACCGCGGTAGCCTGTCTTTTTCGTTAGTCACTGAACAATTTCAACTAACGTCACACCCTACTTAGATAGCATGCACAGTTTGATTTTTTTTTCATACTATCTTGTAATGACAAATTTTACTTGACAAATTCGCAGCGAATATCGAGGCAAGGTTGACCATCTCCCACTTACATGAGCACTTTGTTGTGAACTGATACAAAACAGTTTTTAATTCATGACAGCGACGAAAGCAAAAAATGCCTGTGTTGAGAGAATAGGCAATCGGCACATGCGCAGAAATTGCAAGAAAGTGGGTGCTACCCAAAGGAAAGACGTATACATCATTGTTACCGTTATGGAATCTCATTTTCATTGATGGATTAAGTTAATAAACTCAGAAAAAAGTATTTATTATTTTAACTGTTCAATTGTAGTTATTTTATAAATAATTTGTAACTTATTTCACATAATAGTTCTTATAAATTAAATTATTAACTTGCTGAGTTATAAAAATGAAAGCTCTTTTCTCTCCTATCTTTGATCGTACTTTTATAGCCTGCCAATTGATGGCGCCATGTTCGCGATGCAATTTTATTCTTCATGTTTTTGTGATACTACACAAAATTGTATTCAGTTTAATGCATGGGGCGATGTTGAAGGTACATTTTCCTCAGTTAAGGTCAAATAAACCCCCTAACGATGATTCGTTATAATGAATTAGAAACCTTAGAAGTAAATATGTTTTATGTGCGATTAATATTGTTCATTACTATATTGTACGCTGATGAGTATTGAAGTTTTCTTTTAATCAGTAACTAAGTTATATTTGCGTCTTCGGCCATTTTATGTTTATAATGAATATTTTAATTTTTAAATTATTTTTTTTAATATAATTGAAATTTTCTAAAATATAATTTTAATTGATATATATTAGGGTGTATCGATTTTTAACTTTTTTTTTTGTTTCCAAATTCCAAGTTCATAAAAACTTGCTACTAGACACCACAACTTACCACAAAAAATTTTGGATTTTTTAAAAAAATGTTTAGGTCTCCCGCACAAGGCCTAAAGTTTAGAAATTTTACTTAAAAAGTAAATTTTTACAAATTTTTTTTTAAAAACCTAAAACACGTTTTTTTTAATTGCAAGTTAAAATTCCACTAACAATAAGCATGAAAAACGGTAGAAACTGTATTTCAAAAACTTAGCACAACATTTAGGTCTCCCGCACAAGACCTAAAATTTGTTAATTTTGACGAAACTTTCGTAATTTTTAGTATAATGAACCATATTTTTTTCGTTAAAACACCAGACTTAAGTGTATTTTTGTTACAGGAGGCATAAAATGACACAATATATACATACATACATATATATATATACATACATACTACATAAATAATATATAAATGTTGTATACCTTAAAAAAGATAGTTTAACGATGTAAATTGTCTGATAAAGGTGTTGAAATAAACTCTATCGTTATTTGTGATTACTATTGTTTATTACAAATGTATAAAATATTATAACGTGGAATAAAATGTAGTATATCAGTAGAAAATTTTGCTGATCCAGATTTTGACAGCTTAGAAGTTGTTTACCAATAGACCCGCTAAATGTGTTTGGTCCAGAAGTTGGCCCATCAAGAGCAACCATAATTTTTATAAATGGTAATTCATTCAAATGTAGTAGACACACAATTGCCTGCAGAGGCTGTTGTATTTTATTTTCAAAAAAGGTGATAACTCCATTTGAAGTGTCTGTGTTTGCTGCCGTACCATCACAACCAATAGCTTTTAGTTTTTTAAGATCGACAGTTTTTTCTTCTCAATACTTTGCAAGTGATGTAACTATTTCCTTTCCTGTTCCATTTATGGGAGTTACATGACGAAATACTTGGATCCATGTTCTTCAACAATAGATATGTGTTCTTCCATTAAATATTTTCGGACACTTATACCAGCTATAATTTCTTTCTTTATGGTTTCATCTTTACGATCATCAAAGTAAATGGCCAACAGATTGGAGGTTCGAGTTGAGCTTACCTCTTTACGAGACTTAGGTCTTTCACGTGCTTCTTTTGATTTGTCGATTACTGCTTCTTGATTCTCCACAGTAACGACATTTAAGTCTCGCAAAAGTGCAGTATCTAACTGAGCTCCAGTTCTACTTGAAATGCCCCTGCGGTCACAAGTTCTTTAAAACAAAGACAAGCGTTGTGGCAGTTCTTGTTTTATTTCTACACTTGAAATACTTTTTTGACTCGTATCAAGTACATTTATTTTAAAATCACTATCTTGACATGATGTGTGAGAAATTGAATCATCTGTACTATCACCAGATTCAATGTTATCAATAGATTTTAAGTTTTTATCCTCAGTCTTTTTTACAACTATCTGCATTAAAGCTTGTGACCAAGATTTTCTTTCTAATCGCTTTTTAAGCTTTTTAGTCTCGTTTTTGTCACAATCTGCAATTGACATCAATCTAGGACCACGTTGGCCGAGCAAAAACTCGTGTTCTAGTGCCGCAACTTTCTTGTCAATAGAGCAAATACAGTTGCTGAGGTCACATTTGCAAGCACAAATATCAAACAATGCAGTTTCAGTTTTTGACTGAAAGCTAGTTATTTCATCTTTGTAGGAGTTAGGATACATCCTTTTAGGCCCTAAACACTTTTTTAATTTTCTCAAGCTGCCCATGCAGTTTTAAAACCATAAATATTTTGTTTTTGGTGCCACATACAGGAATTGAAGCTCTTTTCCATATTTTCTCAAGTTTTAAAGAAATTCTTAACGAAATTACCTTCTTTGCAGGCTGATATATTCCCTCTTGTTTCATTTTAATGCGTACACACACAAAATGCTTCAAATCATCCATCTTGGTTGGCAGAACATTAA
The DNA here is from genome assembly GCA_964019185.1 of Maratus speculifer. NCBI lineage: Eukaryota > Metazoa > Arthropoda > Arachnida > Araneae > Salticidae > Maratus > Maratus speculifer. Next base: position 95,262,149 of record OZ025293.1, read on the forward strand.
ACTCCCTCACATCAATAGGTTGCCTGATAACCGGTCTATCGGTAGTTTGTCTAATTAGATGCGGCTTTTTACTCATAATGAACAACAACACACTCACTCAATTGCTTTTTACAACAAGACTATCGCACAAAAAACACAACCGTAATGCTCGCTCGCGGGCAGACGACTACGGACAAGTCTGCGCGATGATTCATAGGTGACGCGTCACCACGGCGCGACAGTCTGGCCTTCCCCAACCCCATCGCTTCAAGTTGACGCTTGACGTATTGAAATGTGATTTATTATTTCATTTATTTCAATAATTCCAATCAAGCCTAACGAGGCTTTAGTTACATTTAATTTTTAAACCAGCAACAACACAAATATCAAAGCACTGAAAAATATTCAAAAATTGGCTGAAATTTACGACTTTTAGGCCTTGTGTGGGAGACCTAAATGTTGTGCTAAGTTTTTGAAATACATTTTCAATATTTTTTTGTGCTTATTGTTAGTAGAATTTTAACTTGCAATTTAGAAAAAAAAATGTTTTAGGTTTTTTTAAATTTTTGTAAAAATTTACTTTTTAAGTAAAATTTCTAAACTTTAGGTCTTGTGCGGGAGACTTAAACATTTTTTTTTTAAATCCAGAATTTTTTGTGGTAAGTTGTGGTGTCTAGTAGCAACTTTTTATCAACTTGGAATTTGGAAACAAAATAAAAGTTAAAAATCGATACACCCTAATATATATTTATTTAATTTTGTCTTTCACCACATTCGAGTCTATGATTTTTAAACCTTTCGGTACTGCTTCCTTAACACAATTATTTTTAACTGACACTGCTTTTTTAAAACGTGTTATCCAAATAGTATACACATTATCAGCAAGTTTGATTTTTTTCTGATATGATCTTGCCGTGACAAATTTGACTTGGATAAATTCGCAGCGAATTTCCCACAAGAAATACATTCGCCCACTTGCATGGATAGTTTGTTGTGAAACTGATGCAAGACACTCTTTAATTCACGAAAGTGACGAAAGCGAAAAGCACATACGCAGAAATTGCGTGCAATTCAAGGCAACCACATAGCAATTTTAATTTGTTGGAAATTTGCAGGATTCTTGCTTTGCAAACCTGCAAATTTGCAGGAAGTTCAGCATGACAATGCTGAATGTTCAAAACAAGACTGCAGCAAGATAACGCAAATGCCGAAGTCACCATGCTTTCAATTTGCAACTATTTTGCTGTGCAAGTTGATCTTTTGCTGTATCAAATTTATTGCAAATTAATATCAAACAAATAGACTATTCAGTTCTATCATGACTTGTGTGCAGTTAATTCTTTGCAAAGTTTGTAAAAAATTTAGCTTTGTCTGTTCTCAAAAATACTGCAAATTTGTAATATTTTCATGCCGCACTATCTCTTTACAACTGTCCAACTATAAGTGTAACCCTTTCAGGTCTATTGAAGCATACGCACTGACGTATAGGCACCATTAGAAAGTACATGCAACGTTTTTATCACAACTAACAAATAAAGGTAATAGTTGTACTTTTAAAATAGTCTTTTCGTATTTGATAAGTAAAGCGTTTAAAAAAAGCAGTGTCAATCGAATGAAATTTGTGTAAGGGATGCAGTTCCTAAAGTTGTCTATTCTCTCAATAGAATGGTTTTTTGGCTTTGCCAATTTTGTGAATTAAAGACAGTCTTGCATCAATTTCACAACAAACTATTCATGCAAGGTGATGGTCGACCTTGCGGGAGATTTGCTGCGAATTTGTCAAGTCAAATTTATCATGGGAAGATAATATAAAAAAAATAATCCAACTTGCTGCAAACGTGCCGTGCATGCTACCTGGGAAGAGACGTTCATGATTGCTACCATTATGGAATCTCATTTTCATTGTTTGCCTAAGTTAAGAAACCCAGAAAAATGTATTTATAATTTTAACTGTTCAAATGTAGTTACTTTTTGTAAAATAACACTATCTACTGGATGCAATATGTTATGTCGCCGACCTTTAATTTTTCAACCATTGGTCGTAGACATATAGTTTCAACTGCAAAAATGTTTCAAATGAGGTAAATATTCATTTTGTGGCGATGTTTAAAATAAAAAATCAATTTTATAAAAATTTCAAAATCTAACTTTTTATACAGTCCTCCGGTCCCTGTAGTTATTTAGTGCAGGTTTACATACGCCTTAAAAAATATAATACAAAAAGTTGGAGTTCTGTACGACAAAAATTTAAAACGTTATTAAATTTCTAAGTTTGAAATTCTTGTCCATCATTTTGTCTTTCATTCAGGGATCAGTTTAAAAAATAAAGAAAAAATCTCACAAAATTAGAAGTGAATACCTTCAATTGTTGTAAGTAATCGTAATCACAAATCTGAAACATGAACCTTTGAGTAAATCAAGTTTTAAGTTTTGTGTTATAATTATAGTTTGTGTTATACTTATTTTTTCTTACCTACGTAGAATCATCTATTGTAGCACAATTAAATAATCCTTCATTTGATAAAGATTCTAAAACAAAAAACTGATTTTTCAAATTTAAGGCAAATTTTTACTCCTTAATTCATACAATCGTTCCTTCAGTTACATTTAGTAGATGCATGTTTCGTTTCATTTTGACATATGATGATCAACAACTTTGTATTCAACATTTTTATATCTTCAATAGTTTATCATTATAATGTAATATCATTGTTTTCATGATATGATTTCATGCCAAATAATAACATTACAGGGCTTTTTAGATCCTCTCATTATGAAATGTATGCAGTCCGTTAAGAAATTAAAAGACCACTAATGAATTGTTGCGCTTCTGAAGAAGACACAATATGCACATTTTTAACGTATGCATTTAAAATTGATCGTAGAAAGGTTTCTGTTATAATTGCTACATTAAAATTTAAGTTATATTTTATTAAAATCTTCTAATTTTTTTAAACTTAAAAAAGGCGACTGTTAAGAATCTATAAGACCACCTGAGAAAATTAGAATATTATAAGTCACATCAAAATACCGTGAAAGTATTTCCAAGAAGCAAAATTAGAGGTTTAGTAGTGTTATTTACAATATATCTGAAGATACCGCAGTGTAAAGAGTTGTTTGCGACCGAAGTAAGAAAAATTTGATTGTATAAATTTGCTAGTAAACCTGAACGAGAAAGCTCGGTTAATGAAGAATTCCAAAACTGCCATTAAAAATGAAATAATTAGAAAAATAGGATTCAAATAAAATGAAACGATCTGGAAGAAAAATGATTTTAACAGCACGGATGATCGACAAATATTTCGATTATCAACTCAAAACGTTTTTTCAACTTGGAAAATTTCGAACCGTTTCTTCAAAACAATCTCACACGTAACAGTATGGAAGAGTCTGAAATCAAATGATAGAGTAAAATGTATGAAACTGTTGAAAAAACAGAGGTTAATAAACGTCATAAAGAAGAAAGACTGAAATGGGCTAAAATTTCATTTCATGGGACAAGAAAAGTAAACAATGGATATTTTTAGATGAAAGACATTTATTTTTAACTGTTCGGATGGTTATAAACACTATTAACATGATTGAAGTAACAGAAACAGTACTTCAATCGAAAAATGGGAGAAGGATCAGCGATGGTTTGAGGAGCTTTTATTCATGATGGATTATGGGATATAACCCACATTTTAACGCATGAACTCTGCGCAATATCAGGCTACGTATATGATCACTTTATACCCTTTGGATTTAATATCTTTTTAAGTGGTGCTAACTGGATGTTTCAACAGAACAATGCTTCTTGCTACTTATCTAAATCTATCCAATAATGGTTTAAAAAAGAAAAATGTCATGTTTCGTCTTGGCCAAGTCGAAGTCCAGATTTGAACCTTCTAGAAAATCTTTGGGGCGTATTAAGTCGCAAAGTTTATGCTAATAATAAACAGGTTTATCCTTTAATGAACTAGAAGTAGCCATAGTAAAAGAATGCACAATATTTCTGAATCTGTACTTGACCACTTCTATGACAAACGGTATTTGAGGTTATGAGGAAAAATGAAGGACCGACATCACATTAATTTACGTACAGTTGGCAAAAAAAGTATTTGTACACCCTAATTTATTTTTATTTTTAACTAAATAAAAACAGATATTTTGTCAAAAATAGTTTTAATACAGTCTGTTTACAATGTGTTTTAAATTACACAAAAGAAAATTTCGATAAAGATGTAAAATAATTTTCTAATAGGAAAAGTTTAAAAATTTTTTGCAAAAAAAGTATTTGTACGCTTTCTCCATCCTGATATGTACTGTGTTTTATAATGTTTATGGTTCAAAGGACTACTTTTACAGAAACTGTTAATAATTTTTAACTTCATATTATATTTGTCTGACATTTAATCTAATTTTCTCTTGAAGTAATTGAGTATAAAACCTAAAACTAGAGAGGCACCTCTAGATATATGAAATCCTATGATTGACCATAATAAAAATTTAAATTCGCAACAAGAATTTGTAAAAGCTATTAAATTACCATTTACAACTATTGAATGTATAGTGAGAAACTATGAATAAATTAAAAGCATCGAAATTCATTGAAAACCAGGACTTCTCAGCAAACTAACAATGAGTGAAAAATGGATTGTTGTTAAAAAAGCTTTAAAAAATCCTATGCGTTCGGTTCAAAAATTTGTTAGAGACCTTGTAACATCTTCTCGCATCAGAGTAATACCTCAAACAACAAAAAATATTCTTCTCAATGCAGATTTAAAAGGAAGAACCTCAAGGAAAAATCCATTCATCAGCGAAACAAATAGGCGAAAACACATAGTATTCGCTTTCGCATACAGAAGTAAATCATTGGATTTGTGGAAAACAGTAATTTTTTCTGATGAGGGAAAATTCGGAATTTTCTTACCACCAAGCATTCGAAAAAATTGGCGTAAAAATAAAACTGTTCTAGATCCAAAACGTATACTTCAAACTATTAAGCATGTTGGGGGGAATATTATAGCTTTGGGGTGTATAGCTTCTAATGGAGCAGGGCATTTAAAATTTATTGACAATGGAAGGACAGGTTTAACATACATTGATATGTCGCGGCATAATTTATTTAACCGTGCTAAGAAATTATGCGTAGAGGAAGCTTTTCACTTTCTGCATGATAACGACCAAAGCATACTGCTGTGATCACCAGCATAAGGTTACTACAATACTCGAAGACGATTGCTAACTCCTCTAAAATCTATACACTTGAATCCAATAGAAAATTTGTGGATGCTATTGGATGCAAAAATCCGAAAAAAAAATATGTATCAGTAAAAAACAGTTTTAAAGAAGCTCTTATTGTGTCATGGAATAACATTAACCAGACCGCTACAAAAAAGTTGGTGGAATCTATGTCACACCATCTAGAAGTAGTTATAAACGCTAAATGAATTCACACAAAATATTAATTTGTATCATTTTAATAAATTTTCCTTAATTATATTACATTAATATAGTGTACAAATACTTTTTTTGCATTATATTTTTGTATATTTGTTTATTATAATGAAAAAATCGATTCGTTTAATTTTGTTTTTGCTTCTATAATATTATAATGCATTAAATTAATGTATTACAGTACTTTTTACTTAAATATTTTGTTTAATTTCATTATAATTAAAAAAAAATTAAGTGTACAAATACTTTTTTTGCCAACTGTATTTTTGTTTTAAAACAAGGGGTCTGATAATTTGTTAACACGTTCGCTGCTGCTTACGTGAAGATGTGATGAAAGTTAATGCCGCACTGTAGAAGTGGGTTTTTCTCAGAAGCCGATTTACTTTTTATAACAAAGAATCAGTGACAGACTGGCTATTGAGACATCACCCTACATCACGCGCTGGCGCGTGAGTAGCCTCTTAACGTTGGCGCCATATCTCGAACTGGAGCGTGATCGGCAACAAATGTATTAACAGTGTATTTTTTAATCATTGCCTGTATATTTGTTAACGTACTTATTTATTGCATTATTCGAAATTATTGCAAACTAATTTTAATAAATATGTTGTATTTTGATATCTCACGTGTTCGAACTATAATTAGAACATTTATTTATATCATAATTTTCGAAATCAAAGTGGTCTTAATGATTTCTTAACGCACTTTAGTCAATTTAGTGTTTTTCAGAATCAGTGACGCTGCAGTTAGGAGAAAGAATAACATGAAAAAAATAAAACAATTTTTAACTCTTTTCGAATCTCTATGGTATGCTCAATATTTCCCTAGAATGATTAGGTGAAATTCGAAACATATAAGAACTTGCAGTCAATAGAAAATAGAAAGCACCGAAAAAGAACCGACAGTTAACTTCGACATAAGAACCGACAGTTAACTTCGACAGTAATTTCGGTGTAAACAGATTAATGTAAACAGATCTAAAATTCTCGCCTTTGAATGGAGAAAGTGAATATATAACATACATTTATGCTTATTTCTACATTACTCTTTAGGAAAAGCATTTAGCGCGTTTTCTTTTTTGTGCACTGTAAAAAATTTTGAGTAAAGTTCCTGAGAAAACATGTGGCAGCTATTCTGCCACAGGTTTTCCCAAGAATTAAACCAAAATAATGCCAGGAAACTTACATAAGCCAGGAAAGTCCTGAAATCTATAATCTGGGATGTTATTCATGAAATCTCAGTTAGGTTTCACCATTCTGAAAAGTCTAGAAACATTTTATCTGTAACGTTACTCATTACTTTTGTGTTAGGTTCCACCATTCTGAAACCTACAATCTGAAACATTACTCATGAAATCTCAGTGAAATTCCACCATTCTGAAAAGCCCTGAAACCTATGATCTGGAATGCTACTCATAAAATCTCGGTTAGATTCCACCTTTCTGAAAAGTTCCGAAATCTTTAATTTGGTATGTTACTCATAAGATCTCAGTTAGGTTCCGCTATTCAGAAACCTATCATCTGGAATATTACTCATGAAATTTCATTTATGTTCCTTCACTCTGAAAAACTCTAAAACCAATAGCCTGGTATGTTATGCATAAAATCTCAGTTATGTTTCTTCATTATGAAAAGATCTTAAACATTTCACAAAATACGGTAATGTTCCTGGGTAAGCCAGTGACAGCAGTTCTGCCACAGGTTTTCACAGGAATTTTAACAAAAATTTGTCTGGGAAATTGCACAAATTTGAAAAGTCCAGAAATCTATAATCTAGTACGTTAAGGCTATTTTTCAATCAGTAGTTACTTCTAATCTTCAGCATGTTATTCAAAGATTTTTAAGATGCCTCACAGTTATCAGAATATCTCATCAGAATTTATATTTTCTAATTATTTCTTTCGCATTAGAACTGTCTGTCATTCATTGACTTTTCTTTTGTCTTTTTCATATAAGAGATATTTGGTGCAGAGCTATAAAGATCCCGATTTTTCTAAAAAACAATGTGGCTTATTAATTCTTTTAAGAATATCTGTTTTAAATGTGCTTTGATGTTTATGACATCTTGACACATGTGCTGAAAGAGAAGAGGATACACTGTATCGTTTGCTGCAATTTGATAAAGGACATTCCATAATTGCTTTAACAGTCATGTGCTCCCCAAAATGTGTTAAAATTTTTCAAACATTAGAAGAAAAATAATTACAATTTGGACAGCATAATGTTACAAAAAATTCTTTGATCGAGCGATGAGCTCTGACTTTCAGATCTATATGAGCTTAATACCGTAAAAGGTCTGGAACATAGTTAACATTTAATTTTAAAGTTTGGTTCTTGAACATGATACAGATTCATGAGTAGTCTCTGTTGAGAATATGAACAATGATTGCACAGTTGATAAGTAAACATTGTATTGAAAATATTATTTCTAATTAATTGTTTTCATTTTTCAATTGACAACACAAATCTAAAAAAACAAAGGATATCTATGAGTAAACCTATTTTTACATAATGGATGTATTAAAATTACTTTTACAAAAATAAATTGGTTAAAATATTGATGCAAGGGTAAATTATGATAAATAAGCAACTCAGAAACAAAAGAAATATCCAAATGAGTGATACTGTGCTGGGATCTACAAAAAGACATGGTTAAGTTTTTCTACTTTTATATCAAGCTCAACATATTAATTTGAAGGTGTAAATAAATTAAGAGATGATGTAACATAAAGTTCATTTTTGGCCAATCCTCATACATAACAGTTTTTAATAACCTTTAGATAATTTTACCGTATTGTTTAATAATTTAAATAAATGAGCAATTCGTGAAATTTTGCATACCATGGGAGATTTAATCTCTATCAAAGCGTTCTTAAATGTTTTTACAATATCTGAATATCTGCTTTTTTGGGGGAAATATGTGGCTATTTGAAGCTCCCCCTCTCCCCCCGCTATTTTTCCGTTTCTTACTTTAATTGTCTTTAATAATTCTATTCCTTAAATAATCTATATAATACCACAGTAATAAATAAAAAAACGGTTTCTGATGCATGCGTTATACAGGGCATAATTCTTTTAAAATTTTACACCAAAACGTTAAGGTTTAATTAAAAATTTTTCAATCCAGGTTCAAATACGTAAAAATATTTGAAAGAGATTTTTAAAATTATAGTAAGAAATAACTTATAAATTGCAATTCAAGCATTAGCATATATAAAGACATTCATCCATGTGGTTTATGCACAAAATTCAAATTCAGATGTCAAGACATACAATAAAAAAGGAATATTTAGCTGCCGAATGAAGATATTTCTAAAAACTTGAAAATCTTAATACAGTATTCTTGATACATAAAATGAAGTACATTTTTCTATTTGATATTATCAATTCCTCTAAATGACTTATCAGAACAATTGGCTATTACAAAATATTTTTTTAGAATCCCTTCGACTTAAGTTATCGCAACTATAGTGTAATTTAAAAAATAATATAATCAAAAATAAAAATTCACAGAACTTTTATTATATGCACAGAATTTTATTCATATTATGGCTAAAATTACAATCTAGAATTAAAACCTAGAATAATTACAAATCTAGAATTTATCACAATTTGTTTAATTTTTCACATAAAGTAACTCCTTTTCGTGGAACTAAACCAACTTCAACAATTTTAGTTCAATAAAAGTGCTAGTCCCAGTGCCTTTGAAACGATATTTTATGCTAAAAAAATTATATAAAGAGATTGTCGAAAATACACTCTGTTCAAATTCGACATCTTTAATTAAAATTTCATTTTCTCCCTGCTTTCGTTCAGTTGCAGAAGGATTGTCTATGAATTTGCAGATTTTCAGAGCTAAATGATTCAGTAACTCGCATTTTTTCTGTCCATTGCAAGTAATCTTCAATAAAAGGCCTAGTTAGAGTAGAAGAAAAATGTTCTAAAAAAAATCTGAAAATCCTTACGCGATGGGTGCTTTAATATACAAGTGACTGTTAATATTTAAATATAATTCTGGTGTTCCAAGGTCTTCTTTGTTTCTGTTAATGAACTATCATTATCTTCAAATTTGATTGTTATCCAATGTGGCTACAAAGAAACAAAAAGCATATTATAGGTTTCATTTTTTTATGCATAAATTATTGAATGCAATAGTGTTTATTCAGTTTCTGGAAAAATCAAAATGTTTATGTGTTGGAGAAGTTATTCTCATTTGCACTTTGTATTATACAACAGCTTGATAATATAGAATACTTAAATAGGGGAACTTGGGGCAAAATGAAATAGAGGGGCAAATATTTAATCTGTATACAGTGCTACCTATCTGCAGATACTTGCATTATATTATTTCACATCTAGTTGCTTGCTGTCAGACAACAATGATCTCATGAGACCAGTATATATGATGTTAGAGGCAATTATTCAAATTTGATGATCATATTGTAATATTATTAGGTAAGAAAATAACATTTTATGAATTCTACACTGATAAAATTCTCATAATCATTATTGTAAGTTTAAATTAGATTCTTCTGCTGTCTAGTGAAGTATTTGTTTATTTAATATTTGGTTTATTTTTGGTTTGAAATTTTTATAAAAAAATTTTACTACATGCGGGGCAAAGTGAAAAGGGCAAAGTGAAAAAGAATTTTAGTGATGGGGAAAACTGAAATATTTTATTTCACTTTGCCCCTAAAACATAAATATAATTTTAAAAATGTAAGATAACTTTGTTTACATATTTAGGTGTATATAATGGTAAGAACATACATGAGAAAAACAGAGCAACAATCCTAGTCTGAAGCATCAATTGGTGCTACTGTTGAGGCAGTAACAGGTACTGACCAAATGAGTCTTAATTCAGCAGCTAAACAATTTGGAATATCAGTGGTTACACTGTACAGAAGAGTTAAAAGAGTAAAAGAAGATGGAGATGTTTCAGAAGCTTCTAAAAAAGGCTTGGGAAGATATAGGAGAACCATTTGCAATAAAAGTTGCTCAATCATCTGACATAAATGAGCCTGGATCAAGCAAAATAAATGCATCTCCTACAATGGGAATTTAAAAACAACCCATGTTTCTCCGAGAGATATATTGCCTATTCCTGTTGCCAAACACAGTGTCAAGTGTTCAAATAAAAAACATGGTAAAACTATGGTTTTAACCTCAAGTCCTGCACTGAAGAATTTACAAGAGCGAAAGAAACTGACGACTGATACTACGACTGCTTCAACTTGTAAGCCAAAGATAGCTAAGAGCTTATTTGCAGCATCTTAAGGTTCTAACAGAAAGAAAAAGTGACACATTAAAAAACATGAATATTCAGATTCATCCACATCATCAGTAGAATCTGATGTTTGTGATGATAACAGTGAGACAGAAGATGAATTTCAGGCCCAGGAAGATGACTTCACTGAAGACAAGGGTGAAGTTCAGCTTTTCACAGAAAAAGTGGGATTCAGTGAAATAAATAATGAGAATTTTTTCTTGATTGAGTTGAACTCAAATAAAGGTCTGGATACTAAGAAGCAGTTTATTAATAAAGTGATTTCGTTTCCCTCACAAGATGAACCACATTTTCTTGCAGTTAAGTCCATACGGACTAAAAAGGATTTTTCTGTGTTGCCTATAACTGATGATACAAGTCTTGTATACATACAGAAACACTGGGAAATTTGTGTAAAGTGAAAGAACTGAGACATTGATAAATTAGTTTCTTATGCAGATTAGCATAATTGTCAAACAACTGCAAAAAGTCATTTATAGAAGGGATCTTTTTTATATTTCACTTTGCCCCATTAACAATATCACTTTGCCCCAGGTATGGGGCAAAGTGATAATTTTCTACTACTTTGTTATATCCTTAATACACCACAGAGATTCAAAAATAAAAATTTGAAAATAATTAATTTCATAAGTCAAGGGTATTATAAATTATGTAGTGTAAAATTTCAAACAAATTTTCTGTTTATTCATTTTGAAAATTGCAATTATTTTTAAGTATTTCACTTTACCCCAAGTTCCCCTATATATGTCCTAAGAAGACTGTAATATCAATATATAAAGTACTGCAACTACTTTTCCATACTCCCAGAATGTTTTGCAAAAAATGAAAGAAGTTGCAAAATATTCAACATATACATTTTAATCAGGGAGTTTTTGCAAGTGCACTGTTGTCATGTTGCGCATGAACAAAAATGAATATCCATGAAATGTACTGGGTTTTGTTTCATTTTGAAAAATGAATTGTATTATTTTGGATTTCAAGTGAAAGATTTAAATTTATTAGATAAAAACGGGTTTATACATCATTGAAACATTTTTCTCTCTATTATGTATTGATTTTGTGAAATCTCCATTCAGTAGACTAACTATAGTTTGTGAGTCTTCAGGAAAAATTTCCACAAGGAATCTATATCTTTTCCCCCATTTTCTCATTATCTTTTTATCAGTCCCCGTCTCGTGACCCATCTTGTGGGTATGATTTTTTTTTACGCGCAGATCACTCTACAAGTACGCAAAATATACATTCGTTATTCAATACAAATGACTCGTTGTTAAAATCCTAAAATGAGCAACCGTTTATGATTGTTTAAGTTGTTTATTTTTCACAATTACTTTATAGCCCCCTCCCTACTATGTCGCAGGGTTTTGCGGACCTCAGTTTTGCCACTTTCCTCGATATAGATATACAATATAAGATCATTTACGCTTTTACACCTTTTTTTGTTAGCTCCTTGCAATATAGCGTAAAATTAGCAATTTCCACCGTCGAGTAACACTAAAAACCGATTAACTTTATCGTAATCGGTTCGAAACTTAATGGATGCTATTCTCAAACACGATGGTTATAAGATATATCGATACAAGGGATAAAATGGGAAAAAATCGTTTATAATTTTCGTAGTACAAACTGACGATTATCCTAAACACTAGAAAAGTATGTAGATAACTCTTTATTGGTTTAAAGGTTCTTAATCACTGCTGGAGGGAAGGCATAGTTAATTGTCAAGAGATCTTTTTTTCATCCGAGATAATTACGCATGCTACTATACACTATGAAATATTTAAAACAGGGGACGTAGTTCATCTTGAAATTAAAAAAAGTTTTTCGAAATGTCTAATTTTAATGTTTAATTCTGAAATTCCTTAAAATCTCTTCCTCCGACTTGTTATACAATACGAATAATTCATTTATGACAAAATTGATATAACGCAATTCAAAGTTAATATTACTAATGTACTTAATCCAGGAATCTCAATCCTGTGCGAATTAAAGTGTGCCAATTGACAAAATCTGCTAATAAGCTAAATAAGCTTAAACAAAAACTTTTGTTTCGAACTATATGTTTTCTTTGAAGTTTGGGTATCAGTTTATTGGAAAATTAGGTGAGACTCAGCAACTCAACAATGTTAGGTCAAGTGTAGAAGGACCCCCCCCCCCCTCTCAGACTAATTCAGCTTTTCTTAGATTTTTCATGTCGAGAACCAATTAGTTTCAAATTTTGGTCTCCTTTTATTAAAAAGATAAATTATTCCTTTAACACGTTTAATTCCACGCCAGTCACAGATGACTGACACTGAATTTTCCGTTTTCTAAATTATATTCTTTAATAAAATAAAACGAAAATTTTAAATAAATTTTCAGCAATTCCTTAAAACAATACAATATTTAGTTTTATATTACAATTTACGCCGTCGCCCACCGACGACTGACGTGGCTAAAACGGAAATTTCAATGTCAGTCACCGGTGAATGGCATGACACTTAACTTCTTAATACAAGGGTTTTTAGGTTAAGTATTTTTTTTTTGGGGGGGGGGGGAGCAATCAACCACTTTCATTTTGTTTATTTTAAATTGCATTTTCCTTGCATAAAATTATGCACATAGCTTCAAATTTTGGGTACATATTGAATAGAAAGATGGATTAATCTCACAGATACTTAATTATACTTTTTAACTATCATAATAATTGCAGCAACTCTCCCCCCCCCCCCCCCCCCACCATCCTCACTTCAAACACTTATAAAATTTATCCGATGTTTTATAAAAAAGTATTGTGAAATTTTCAAAATGCATTTGCTAGCCCTGTCAAAATAAAGATGTTAAAAAAATTGTCAAATTCAAGGTATACTGTGTAACACTGAAATAGTTCAAATCACAACAACAGATGTAACAAGATTTAAATTCAAAGTGATTCTTTACGCTTTAAATATGGAAGTAAGCACTTCATATGATTTTATATGAAGGGTTTAATTAATGTAGTAATTTAGTAATTAATGGTCAATAATTAAAAATCTGAGTAACTGGCCAATGACCAATGTTAATTTTTTTATATATTTTGCACCAACATACAAATGAAAGATTACTGTAAATAATTATGTACAGATCTGTATAATAAAGACACATGCACATAAATTATTCCAATTCTTCAGAATTTTTTAAAAGAAAATAACATTCAAAAACTATGCTATACAAATGTTAAAAAATTCAGCAGTTAAAGAATTGACTTTATTAAAAACCTGATAAAAATCCAGCAATTCTTAATTTATGTAAGTTTTTTCCTTAAATTAAGATTATAAATTGATATCATAAAATTTTGTTTAGTTTTCACTTAATCCTTCATTTAACTTACACAAAGTTTTTAGCTTATGATAAAGTGTATAGAATTTTTATAGTCTGCTTACGCATATAAGTTAAACTGCACTTGTAATAAAATGTAAAATAGTCTTCAATTTTTTTTTTCAATTTAAAAATCAAACAAATTACCGTATCATTCATTCCTAAAAGATAGATAACACTCCCAGGAGGTATATTCAAAAGTAGTAAATATCATAATCTACTTTTGTTCCATCATCAAAGTAAGCTTTGACTCGAGTAAAAGAAATTTTCAATTTCTGACGCTTGATAAATTAGGAGCAATAAAACTGGATTAATTTGTATTTTATTTCAAACATTTTTTAAAAATAACTTTCTTTAAATATAAATGTCTTGCTGTAAAACTCTATAAAAAAAAACTCTGCAGATTGCAAAATTCATGTAGTGGCACACTGTCTCATGCATAAAAGATATGCAAAGGGTATATGGCAAAGATTGGATATTCAGCTAACAAGTGCATTTTTGGAAGTTGCACCAACATACTTCAATTACTTGGGAATGCATTCTTTGACTTAAAAAAAGAAATTTAACATTTTCTGTACTTAAATATAAGTATATTGAAACAAATATTCATTTAAATAAGCGTAGTTTTATTTTTTATCATTTCTCTAATATAAATTCATAAAATGTCGATTATGAGTAAAAAATGAAAACAGAATTCAAATGTAAGGATTTTAAAAAATACTCGCTTAAGTTACACTTCAATGGGGGCATATCTCAATTGCATTCTGTTTTAATCGGAGACTGGATTTCAGCTAATGATTTGCATAATGTTAGTAAAATTAACTTTACTAAAATAAATATTTAGCACAAGATTTTCAATCAACACAAAATGTTCCATAGTTTCCATGATAAAGATATTGTAATTTCAATAATCATGTGGTTATATTTTGTTAATAAAATATACACTGAATTTCTTTGATTAAAAAAATTAAAAAGAAGTATATTGTTCGACTTTGATAATCTTAAATACATACTTAAGTACTAAGTTTAAGAAAAATTTTAAATGGAAGATTATGCGATTTACAACAGCTTAATTAAACATAAAATTTGCTTTAATTATTTTAATACAATATATCAAGAATACCATGCAAACTTACCTGGTAGTTTTTTTTAAATTTTAATCCACAAACTGGGCGCTTTTTTAACAGTTTATTGGTCAGTTAAATGAAACAGACATAGTTTATTTACGTTAATAAGATTATTTTATCTTCAAAGTTAAAATTTCGAGAGGCAATTTAGGGAAATTTGACAAATTTACGAAACATGGGGGGGCGGGGCTATAAAATGAACAACGTCTATTTGATCGAAAATCTCTAAAAAAATTTTATCAAGGCAGAAAAATGCTTAGTGTTACGTTAAAAGATCGAATTTTTTATTATATAGCATTTGGGGTTTCTGCATTAACATTTTAAGTAAAAGAACATTACCGTACTTAGGAGTCACATTTAGGCCCACTAACCTTACCACAAAATTAGTAATATTTTCTAGTAAGTGTCTTAAAATTCTACCTTTTCATCCTCCACATACATATATAGCTTACAGATACTAAAGAGGAGGAAGGGGGAGAAACGACAAAATTTAAACATTTCTCTGCCGATGTGGCTTTAATTACATGTTATAGAATCAATATTTTGAAAAATAAAATAGTTGGTCAGAGCTTCTCCCCTTTGCCCTTCAAGCGTTGTCTTTGTTTATAATATTTTTTATGCTAGATTTGTTAGAGGAAACAGTCGAACCCGCTTAAGACGTGATGCTGATTAATACCCGAATTTACTCCAGTTCCAGCATCACCAGAACATCGCTCTTACAACAAATGTAAAAACTTTCCATTTAATATAAGAAAAAATTTTCATCCATTGGAACAAAAAGATTTCGCTTAAGACGCGAATTCATATACCTAGATATTAAGTTTTTAATGTGAACATCAAACTATTTCCGAATAGTAATCGTTTTATTTAATGACAGAAAGATTACTATTCGGAAATTGTGATAAACATTGTAAAAAGAAATCCTCTATACTGGCTAGATGATTAAAAAAGGCGAATATTACTAATCGGAAATAGTAGGTATTTTGATAAAAAGTCGTGGTACCATAATCAAGAATTTCTTCAAACAATCACTGATAAAATAATTTCGTAAAACGAACATTGGTCAAATTTGTAAAAATAGGTTTCAAAATGTACAATAAAGACGAACATAAGCACTTTCATACCAAAATTAGTTGCTCTAGATCCCATAGTCTTTTTTTTTCATCTGAGGCAACAAAATGACCCACACGCAAAAAGGAGTAAGAGGAGTAAGGAGGAATAATAAAGACCAAGAAGAGTCTTAAGAGTCTAAACTGGAAAAAAAGATGTTCGAGATGCACAATTAAATGCGTAGTAAAAGCTTCGGTAAAAATTTATGACTCTAGTTTCCACACTCGATTCTTAACTAAACGAACAAAACAATACACACACAAAATTGATTTTTACATGTAAAATATAGCTCAGGAACTCTACAAGGCAGAAATTTGAAAAAGAGCTTTGAGATGTAGAATTAGTGGGGTATACGCACCTTTGTGCTATTTTTTATAGTGCAAGATCCCCGTAGTCTTTTCACAACTGGGATAAAAAAATTTACTACACGCAAAATAACGATTTTTCTGTAATTGAATTTTCTGACCAACCACAAAATAAGGAATGTCACTCACAAAACATATATAAATTTGCCCACATTATCAATTACTTCTATTTTACAATAAATCCGAAAAGTTACACTAAAGCTCACAAAAAGTATGCCTACTAAAACTAAGGAATGTTACACATAAAAATATTTGGAATGTTTCACAGTTGATCAGTAATTTCCACTTTCTCAACTATTCCAAAAAGTTGCACAACCTTGTGGAAGGTATTACACCGGATTTCTCGGTATTCTTGAATCAAAAGAAATCATCCGAGAAAACCCAGGAATGTTACACAGTAAATGTCAAGAACATTGCGCAGATTTTTTACAGTGTAGAATTTAACGTACTGATAAAAATGTAATATATCGTTTTAAAAATTTAAATATTCTTTCTATATTTACCAAGTGTGATACTTGGACACAAACAGTTTTCTCAGATAAATCACCATATTAACTTCCAATCCTTTCTGCATTGCACTAAATATAAAATGATGTATTTCTTAAATATTTTAATAATATATTTTTTAATGTTTGATATATTAATGAAGTTATTTTTTCTAAGGAAGATCCTTTGTTGATTCGCCATTTGGTTTACATAGTTCTCTGAAATCTAATTTTCTTTAATAGATTTAATCCACTATCACCAATAGCCACAATATTCGTTTATAACGGGTCACTTTCTGTTGAGTTCACAAAAATATTTTTTTATGCAATTTTTAGAATGTCCAGCCTTTTATTTCCCAAATTATAAATGAATAGAAATTCTAGATTATGAATTTTTCTTTTTAATGTCTAAAAATATACCGTAGAATTCACATAAAAATATGAAATTTAGAAAGGATTCCTATCAAAACTGATTAAATCGGCAGTTATAGGGCTTTTTTAAAAAATTATAACAATATTTACTTTTACTTACTTATAATTACTTTAATCCTTTAAGGCGCAGGGCTCTTCCATTGCGAATGATTGAATGACAGCGGAACTCATGTACACATTTATTTGAAAATAAGAAATGTTATCTTTCTGATACATAATAAACAGAAAATATGCCAGAATTCTGGTGTAATTGTGACATTTGGGTATGAAAACGGGTATTCCATGTAGTGGAACACTTAGCTACAAAGTGTTAATAAACAAGCCTTTTTTAGTATCCAGATTTTTTCGTTAAATTAATACAAGTAAAAATGTAGTTTTATCTGTAAATCAGTTATTCAAAGAAAAGAATCACTGCGCGAGTTTTAACAGTATAAAAGTTTTCCATATAATTTTAATGTTTTAAAAAACATTTAGCTGCACAGAATTAGTTAAGCTTTACTACAAGTAAATCGAAATATTTTCCATGAAACAAAAAATATTGAGACACATTATATAAATATTCCGTTACATTTTATCAAGGATACATTAAATTTTCGTAAGATTTAAGGTCTGTTTAACACTTGAACCGCCATTAGAGGGTCATTTTGATCCCTACTAAATTCATAATAGATGATTCGAACCAGAATTTTTTTTCAAAAGATGTTAAATATATGTAGCACCAAAGAAAAAAAAGGTTCAGATAAATAATTTTAATACAAATTCTAGTGTGATATATTTTTTATAAAACCTGTCTAAAATTGCCGATGGTTCTAGTGTTAAAGGTCTGTTTGAATTTTAGTGTACTTGAAAACAATGCCTTCGAACATTACAAATACTAATTTATGAGAAACATTATTTCTGTTATAGTACACTATTTTATACAACAGTTTATTTCTCTACCACAATACAATGTAAATGATATGTTGTCAGATACTCTATATGGCCAAAGATAACCGGCTACTTGCAATTTTAGACATTTTGTTAAATATCTAGAAACATACATGAGGAATTATCCTGAAACTCTAAGTGTGTAAACATGGTAGTACAGGTCACACATTTTTGTGAAGATTTTTTCCCGAAATTCTAAAGGGGATCATCAACAAATTGAAAAAGAACGAATATCTTTTGAATAACCCTGTCAAAACTAATGAAGCAAAAGAGCTCAAACTGTATATTATGATTAAGTGGCTTATTGTAATATACTGTATTTATTTTTATGTGGATAGAATGTATAGTCGTAGAGAAGTTAAGGTTTTTATAAAAACAGTCCCAAGTTTTTTACTTATAATTTGCAGAGTTCTTAATACAAAATGTTATTTTCTGAAAATATAGCAAACAACATTGTAAATAATACCCTGTCATCAAAGTTAAAAATAATAAAAAATTTATGAAAAATGAGCAGGTTTAGTAAATAATTTTTCATTGCGCATGCGTCAACGATATCAAAATTTCATTTGCATATTGTGTTAGCTAAATGTATCGAGCAACTTTTGTAAAAGTTTCAAAAACATAAGCTTGAAAATTCTGAAAGTGGTCATCTATAGAATCAACTTAAAATCCGTTATTCCCAAAATAAATCAGGGGGGTTTTATCCAAATATAGTTCGTACCATATTGTGTATTCTATATTGCCATTAATCAATGGATATATGGATACAACTCCTCATCTTTTTGCCTCACTTTGGGAATAACGAATTTTGAGCTGATTCTATAGGCGTTCACTTTCAGAATTTTCAAGCTATGTTTCTAAAATATTTACAGAAGTTGATCTATACATTTAGCTAACACAATATGCAAATTAAATTTTGATATCGTTGACGTATGCGCAATGGAAAATTATTTAGGAAAGCTGCTCATTTTTCATACAGTTTTTATTATTTTTTTTAATTCTGATGACAGGGTATTGTGTATAATGTTGTTTGTCATATTTTCAGAAAAGAACATTATTTTATATTAAGATCTCTTTAAAATATAAGCAAAAAACATGGAAAATTTTGGGAGTGTTTTTATAAAAATCTTAATTTTTCTACGAGTATACATGCTATCAACATAAAAATGAACACAGTATATTACAATAAGACATTTAATCATAATCTACAGTTACAGTGTATTTGCTACATTAGTTTTGACAGGGTTTTTCAAAAGTTCGTCACTCTTTTTCAATTTGTCTACAGTCCCCTATAGAGTTTCGCGAAAAACTCTTCACGGAAACATATGACCTGTACTATTATATTTACACGCCAAGAGTTTTAGGATAATTCCTCATGTATTTTTCTAGATATTTAACAAAATGTCTAAAATCGCAAGTGGACGGTCATCTTTGGCCATATAGTGTATCATAATATATACATACATCATAGTTGTTAATCGTTGTGTAATTTTTATTATCTTAAAAACATGCTTATGCTAAACGAATTATTTCACTGTGCATTTTGTCTGTGCATGAAACTAAAACCAGAATTTCTACTTAGAGTCGTGAAGGTCATCACGAAGCTGCTCAAATTTCTGAGCATGACAGTTAGGGATGTCACATACTCTTTCTGCACCATTATGTGCTACTCTCTCTGTTCCTCCGTCAGCATCTCGATGATTGAGGGAGAGGTTCACTCCAACTTTGCGCAGCGTATTAACGTTAGATTTCTCACAAATGAAGGCTTAAGACAGGCTGGAATCTTACGAGGCCTTCAAAGGGGACATGCCTAAAGAAAACTCAAGTATATGACTGGCACAGAAATTTTGTTAAATTGTTAAAAGGATGAACAGAAGTTGAAAACCCACCCAATACCCTAACCGCTCGAACAAGTTTGACTGAGAAAAATATTGACGTTATTCGGGACATTCTCCAGGGTGCTTCCTATTATTGCCAGCTGTTGGGCGAAACAAAATGTGTTAAAATAGCAAATAAAGCCTTTGCAACATTGATAAGCCTATTGCTTATCTTGACACAAAATGTGCTTATCGTCGGAAAAAAATGTGAGTTTCCGATCAGAGAAGTGATTTTCTTCATGGCAATGCCCGTTCCAATACTGCCAACCTTATCCATGAAAAGTTGGTGGAAATGTATTGGAAAACTCTGAAACTTTCTCCCTATAGTCCTGAATTATTTCCCTGTGATTAACACATATTTGGGTCTTTGAAAGAATAATTAGGAGGTAAATGATTCGTCGATGACACTGCTGTTGAAGCCTTCGTGTGCAATCAGCTGGAGACACGCCCGCTTGTTCTTATGATGACGGCATCAAAAAATTTCCAATCCAATGGCAAAAATGTGTTTTGAAATCAGCTGATTATATAGAAAAATAATACGTAACTGCTTTGTATCTAGTACCAATAAATTAAAAAACAAAAATTCCGGTATATATTTGATTCACACATGTATATTTGAATAAAGTTTTTGAATGACTTAAGTCCATGCAAATAAGTTTCTAGAAAGATACTGGTATATGTTCATGACTAAGAGCTAATAAAGTCTAACAAGTGCAAACAAAATCGAAAATTCTGCAATCATTACAGTGAGTAATCGGCATTTTTATAAATGGTGAACACAAGAGGAAATCCCCTTGTGTTTCAAATCCTGCGAGAATACGATTGAAATAGAAACTAAAGCGGTTACTCTAAGGCTTCGTGGATATATTTTACTTTGAATCATTTCTCGACTGCTTTCCATGTATTTGTTCGCGGCCTTTGATGTAAGAAATTAGAATTTAAATAAAAAATGTCAACTTACACATCAATAAATAAAATAAAGTGAGGCAATGAGTAATATGAAAACTAACGTAAAGGATCACACAAAAACCTATAAATTTAGTTTATAGCTAGTTCGGGTCTATTTATAATAATTTCTTCTTTAATATAAAATAAGCAAGAATGAAAAATCATTCATCAGACATAGATTGTGAAACATTCTAACACTAACAGAATACTATTATACAGAATAATATTGAATTGTATATATCTATATATTTTTTTTATTCCTAGAATAAAATGGGATGCCTAAATAAGCAACTTTAAAAAACATATAACTCCATAAAAAAAAAAAAATCTTAAGAAATTTCTGTGTATATAAAATAATCTTATTGTGAATTCATTCGTGTAGTTCGATAAATCTAAAAAAGCTACCAGAGATGAAAATCCATTTTTCAGAAATTATCGATATTTGTTGTGTACCGTATTCTTTTGTGCGTCTCTGTAAATGTGAACGATAATTGCCACTTACTCCATAATCTTTTGAAAACATGTTGTAGTGCCTTAATTATGTTTGATGCATTATATTATTAAAATATACCGCAAATGATTTTTCGCTATGTATCATGTATGTAACTTCATGTTCACTCATGTATGTATTCTTTTGTACGCCTTTATACACAAATTATAAATGCTATTTGTTTTGTGCTCTGAAAAAAGCATGTTATCGTTTTTCTCAATGATATATACAATCAGTCTCATTATGTATAAAATGCCGTAAAATAAGTAACAGGCATAGTTAACGAATTTTACTGATAGGCCATAATGTAACATAATTATTTTGTGTTCCTGAAAAAATCAGTGGTTCACATCCTCTTATTTGCCATGTCCCACCGAAGCGTCAGCACGGCTCCCTCCTCCCCCAACGCCTCCTCATGCACCCATTCTGTAACATATGTCTCTTATAATTTAAAATTTGTCACTTACAGGAAACCGTTCTCTTAATGATAACAATTTATTTCACATTTTTTAATTTATAATTTGTTATGAGGGATGCACTTTTATCTTCACAAATGCTTGAAGTATTTCTCATATTTAGCATTAGAATCGATAATAGTAGCACATTTCATAATATTATTAACTTATTAAGAGTCGGCAGAAAAACTGTGGCCACTAAATTTTCTTTCTACGAATAAAACAATGCTAAAAAAATGGTCTAAAGATTCTGACCTTTATCAATTTTAAGTCACCATTCCACGCCAATAAAACACTTTTTATTATCTGAATTTTAGGAAAATGTCGGTATTTAATGAATTTTAATGAGAAGATTTGGAACATATGCTTCAAGTTTGATACTTCTTTTTACCATCGAATAGGTTTACTTTTGTAGTCTTCCAAAAAGAACCAAAGAATCAATCAAAAATTAAAATTAAAAAAAAAAGTTAAAATTGACGATTTGTGGAAAATCCCTTATCATTGAGCTATTTTTAGAGAGAACTAAATGTCAGCTTACTTCTATCCCTGATATCTATCTGAATTTTCACGATGTTTGACTGGATATTTTTTTGAATTGCTCCATAGAGTTGACTATTACATTATGCAAAAAGATCGTTATTGTTCACGCATGCGCAGATAAAAACTATTTTATACAACTACTAATATTCCATAAAGTATTTAATATATTTATATTCAAATTCTACTATATCGCCAATTATATCCAATTATACATTTTGCCAATTTTTCTAAAACTGCATTACATTTGATTCAAAACCCTTCATGATATTAGCTAAAACCATGTAAGAATATTTTTCTTAAAAAAAAAAAAAAAAACAAATATATATCCATCTAAATATACGTGCTGTTCTTACAAAAATCAGTTTACATGTTGTACAATATCAACATATTTGTATTCTGCAGCGGTAGATCATTTCGTGCATTTAAATGTGCAGGCGGATCCCAAATATTATATTTCTTTGATTTCCCCCCCCCCCCCTCGGTTGACCTCTTTATGAAATGGACGTTGATAAATATGCCGTTAAACATAATCTTTAGATTCCTGAAGTTCCAAAAAATCCGACGAGTACATTTTTAAATATTCGACAAAATGTCTAAAATTGAAAGTATTCAGTCATTAATGGCTTTATAGTGTAAGTTCTATTATTATTATTCGTGAGTTCATATTTGACCCAGTTCATATTTTGATATTTCAAAACATATTTTACTTTTAAGTATCAGTGATAGATATTAAGTATGAAATTTACTTACCTCTCTTCGTATGATGTACGTTTGGACAGATCATCTTCATTTAAATGCATCTAGAGTATTTTATTAAATTTTATTAACCTTCCTACCCTGTTCAAAGTTTGCTCAATCTTGATTAAAAACATTTCACACCAGAATTATTATTTAAAACATCTTAATATATTTAATTGACTTATTTCTCTGAATCTATTATTTAATTTTATTTATGAAAAAAGTTCTGGTTCGAATCGTATAAAACAAATTATAGCTATGGGTCGATTAGACCCATTCAGGTAGGAAGGTTAAGTAATTGAGTTCTGTGACTTGCAAACGATATGGAGGAGAGGAGTCGACAGGATTACTTAATTACTTGATTACTAGTTTAATGAGATAAAGATATCAGTGCAGATTAATAAAATATTGCTCTAAATTATTTATTCGACATAATGTTATAAGCATCAGGTACAGATTAAGCTGCTTTTAAAAATTTAAGGAAGCATTTCACTTCCCGAAAGAATTTCGGATGCAATTGGCACGTCTGTGAACTTAGGCAACCAAACTCCAACTGTTAGTATATATGCATTTTAAAAAGAAGCGTTCGAAGTTCTTTTCATAAAGAAAAAAGTATAAAAAGGCATCATAACATATAGAAAAGCATCACTTTTTTTTTTCTTTCGCAGAGAATGAATATTCTATCATTCTTATGCACATTCAGTTTTAAAGTCTGTCGGTCTTTCATTGAATGTCGGCGGCAACTAGTGTCTCTGTTGAATAAATATTGTTCATAGTTTAATTGTTCACAAGATAAAGACAGACTGCATAATTTCATAAATAGAGGTTTCATAACGAAACATGTGTTTAGAGATTTATTACATGTTCCAAGTATGTTTCGACTTAAGAGTTCTCAGTTATGTCTTATTTTTAAGTTTAAAAACGATTATTTTAATGTTTCTTCATACATACTAAAAGACTAAAACTGACTTTCCAGTGTTTTTTGGCTATAATTCGTACTTCCATTACATAAAAATAGCATTAACTTTTATTTCTGAAATGAACAAAACATGCTAACAATAAATCAGTTTCTCAAAAAATAAATCTACTTTATCTATGTTTTATCACATATTATTTATAATGAACCAGTTAACTATTTTATGGTTAAACGTTTCTTATTTAAAGATCTATTGGTTACAAAGGTGTTCAATTTTTTATCAGCAATAACGAGTTCCAATAATAAATGAACAGTCAATGATATCAATGAAAACTGTATTGTAGGACTATAAATACAGTTCAAGGTACCGTAAATGATTGTTAATTGTCACATACGAACGAATTGCATTATCAAACAGCAGAATGATAAAAATATAATAAATTATTTAAATTAAAGCAAAGAAAGTTATTGAATAAAAGTTGTAAATTTATAAAAGAAATAAAAGCAATAAAATTATCGTGATATTTTTATATTAATCATTTTTCTGTTACTTTAAAGAATATTCATCTCTAAGTGAAGAAATATAGCAGAAAAAGTTATTTTTATTCTATTTTAGTTTGTTTTTATCAAACCCATATTTCTTTCACGTTTTATTTCTATTCAAGCGAAAAAGTTTAAATTCTACAACCTTACAATTGTAAAGTAACTGTTGACTTATGTATGGTATATTTTATTTCTACTGTGAATAGTTTCTTTATGAAACAAAATTCACTTATAACAATAGGACAAATGCATTGCATGATCCAAAACTTTCAATTTAAATTCAGGATGGACTGAAATATTTTCTTTTCCGTTATTTCTCGTGAGTAAAGCTTGCTTTCTGGAATCGAATTGTTTAAAATTGTCTTTCTTTTAAAGGGTTTGGAAGTGATGTTAAACTATCGTTCTTCAAAATTAGATTTGATATACTGGAAAAACTCCTAAATTTTATGGAGGGTAAAATTCAAAAAGGGAAGATTTTTAGTAACGGAGAGAGAGAGGCAAGTTTTGTAACAGTCCATTCTTCTTCTACAATTATACGGGTTTTTAACTTATGAAAGGATAATGCAAAGAGTATCTAACATAATATGAAAACTTT
The DNA here is from genome assembly GCA_964019185.1 of Maratus speculifer. Lineage (NCBI taxonomy): Eukaryota > Metazoa > Arthropoda > Arachnida > Araneae > Salticidae > Maratus > Maratus speculifer. Next base: position 95,287,737 of record OZ025293.1, read on the forward strand.
ATTAAAGTGGTTCGAAACACAAAATATCCGAAAAATGTTATTTATAGCTTTTGTTTTAAAACATACCATCAGTTGTTAACAGCCTTTTTTTCCAATGCACACCTAAGTATTTCTAAAACTAACATCCCTCCCTTCGTAACACTTATTATTTAAAAAGTGAATTTAAATTTTCTCAGAGTCATAAAGTTTACTATTCTCAAATTTCCTCTGATGATGTCTGTTTGGGAATTTAATATTATGTAATAAAAATAACTTTCTAATAATCATTATAAAATAAAAACAATGCAGGACGCGTTTCGAGCTAAAATAAAAACAGCTTATCATCATCTGGAACTAACATGTATGAGCAAAGGAACAAGGCCATAAATAAAATAAAAGATAGAGGGTAATTGCAAAAAGTGCAACCGGTGACGCTAGTTGAAAGCAGCCTATGCAGAAGACAAAGTTGTTGCCAAAATGACAGAAAAAAATGAGTAAGGGAGGGGAAATGGAAATAAAATAAACAAAAATAAATGAAAATAACTGAATAAATAAAAATAAATAATAAATAAAAATTATAAAATATAAATAAATAAATAAAACTGATAAAACAGAAAGAACATTTTGTAATATTTAATGAAATGAAAAGAGATAAGAGAAGAGGGAAAGGACTTCTTTCCGTTTTCACTTGTCTCTTTTGATTTTATTAAACGTTTAAAATAATGTTCTTTTGTTTTACTCCTTTTATTTATTTGTTTGTTTATTTGTTTGTTTGTTTGTTTTATTTCTTTTATTTCCATTCCTACAATACACCATTTTCTTCTATAATTTGGCCATGCTTTCGTCTTCCGCATGTGCTTCTTTCAACGCCACCTGTCGCAATCTTTGCAGACGCTACCCTCTACCTTTCACTTCATTTGTGACCATGTCCCCTTACGTATACATGTTTCCTTCAGCTGATGGTGAACTGTTATTACTTTTAGCTCGAAGTACCGGGTGATTATAATTAAAGTCCCGATTTTAAAAATCGATAATTTTAAAACTACTGGCCAGAATGACTTGATATTTTAGCAGAATAATTGTAAGGCAATGGAATTTTGTTTGGCGAAGGAAAAAAAATAGTTCCAAAATTTGCCGATAGATGGCGCTGTCAGTGTTCACATTGTCTAGATATATGCAAATTACTAATACGTGACATGCGCACATGAGACTTAGCTGCCATAAAAATGCAGAGCACCAGCTCTTTGCCTAAATGCTTCATCATGACTCTGACTATGAAGGATCGCGCTCTGCTCTTGAAGCTTTTTTATAAGAACGATGACTGCGCACTTACAGCTATTAGGAAGTTTCGGACATTAAAATCCATTAAATTGGGTCCAATAACCACAAAAGGTCTGCGAAAAATGATTGCTAAATTCGAAGAGACCGGTTCATTTGACGTTAAACGGGGTAGAGGAAGGAAACCAGTTTCGGCTGCGGCAGAGGAAGATGTGGCTACAGCATTACAAGAACAGACTAACAGTGATGTTGGAATCAGCAGTGCACGGGGAATTGGTCGAATGCTGGATATGCCGAACAGCGCGGTGCGTAAAATCCTACGGAAGATCTTGAGCTGTTATCCGTATAAGATAACTCATGTGCAGGAGTTGCTACCTGCTGACCTGGAAGCACGTCAATCTTTTGCATTGCAATTTCTTGCCCGGATGGAAGTGGACAACGGATGGCCATGGAACATTCTGTGGTCTGACGAAGCCCACTTTCATTTGCAAGGTTCTGTAAATACGCAAAATTGCAGGATATGGGCGACCGAGAATCCGTCACAGCTACAGCCATTTCCTCTTCAGTCTGAAAAGCTTACTGTGTGGTGCGGAATAACGGCAGCGTTTATCCTTGGTCCGTTTTTCTTCGAGGAGATCAGACCTACGGGTCCCGTTACCTGCACAGTTACTGGCAAGCGGTATGAAACACTTTTGCCTAACCATGTCCTTCCGGCACTTCAGCAGCGTCAGTGTGTGGATCGCACAATATTCATGCAAGATGGCGCTCCTCCGCACGTTGCTACTCCTGTGAAGCAGCTACTGAGTGTTAATTTCGGAGATGACAGGATCATAAGCCGTCATTTTCCAACAACGTGGCCGCCACGTTCCCCCGACTTAAACCCGTGTGATTTCTGGTTTTGGGGGTACCTGAAGAATGTTGTTTACAGAGAGAGGATTCAGAATCTAGCCGACTTGAAGGCAAGCATCACACACCACATCCGTTGCATCAGTACAGATACCCTCCGATCTGTTGTGGAGCATGCCGTTTTGCGCTTCCAATTAGTAGCAGAACAAGGCGGAGGGCATATCGAACAACTTATGCTTTAATCATCAGCAAGGTGTTGATTCCATGAAGCTCTTTTTTTTGTCATAATCGCTGTTGTCGCTGTATTCTGGTCTTTTCGCTAATAAATCTTTAGTAAATCCCTGAACTCTAATTTTTTTCTTTTGGCTAACAACATTTCTGTGTTTAACGAATACATTTTTGGTCTTTCCTCCTGATATTACCCGGACAGCGTCATCTATCGGCACATTTTGGAACTATTTTTTTTCCTTCGCCAAACAAAATTCCATTGTCTTACGATTGTTCTGCTAAAGTATCAAGTCATTCTGACCAGTAGTTTTAAAATTACCGATTTTTAAAATCGGGACTTTAATTATAATCACCCGATACATCGAATTTTTTTATTTTATTGTGATTTTTACAAAGTTTATTATTTTAATTATAACTTACCACCAGTTCTTTCGATGCCGTTTTGGCTCTTAATATTATGGGATTAGTAGTAAGTCACTAATGTATTTTAAACCTTTTTTTTAGATTCAATGTGTTCAAGACAATTTTAGCTGTAGCCTTAAGTAGTTTTATGTGTAAATATGACACATTCCAGAGCGAATAAATATGTAGGTCTCATACAATAAGAATGTTATAAAAAAATTGTAAAATACAACTATAACAAGAAAAATAAATTTAAAAATAAAACATAAAAAGGGATGTGTCTGAATATCCTAAAATGGTGCTTTTAAAGAGAAAACTAAAAATCAACTCGTTCTTATCGCCGATATCTTTCTCAAATTTCATGATATTTGACTGATTTTTCTTTGAGTTGCTCCATAGAATTGACTATTAAATTATATAAAAATATCGTAATTATCGTTCGAGAATGTGCTGATATAAATTATTTTAAGCAACTACTCATATTTCATAAAATACTTAATATAATTGCATTCCACTTGCACTATATTGCTTCTACTACATTTTGCTAATTTTTCTGAAACTGGTGTTGCATTTGGTTGAAAATCCTGCATGATATAAGCTATGAAGCATGCAATTGTTTTAACTTTTAAAAAAATGCCATATTTCTATTAATATACGTACTATTCTTACAAAAATCAGTAAACATGTTGTACTGTATCCACATATTTGTATTCTGCAGCGAATGTTCATTTCTTTCATTTTAATGTGCAGATGATCTCAGATATTAGTATTTATTCTTTGATTTTTTTTTTTTTTTTTTGCCTCTGTCTTGTCCTCCTTACCAAATGGACATTGATAAATAAGAGGTCAAACATACTGCTTATAATTCTAAAGATCCAGAAGAATCCGACAAGTATATTTTTAAATATTCGACAAAATGTCTAAAATTAAGTGTACGGTCATTAAGAGCCATTATTTTGAAATTCAGACAAAAAAGTGATTTTTTGATAGTTGTATTTTTTAACTGCCTTGATATATTTATGTTGAAGTAAATCATATTTAATAAATAATCTGCAATTTTGAAGCCATGAAAAAATTTCCTCTTTCCTATAGAAAATGTCAAAGTTCAAGGTTGTGAATGCGTTTTTAATGAAAAATGAAATGCCAGTGTGTTTGGAGTGCAATATCTCTGGCAAGCAACAATACTCCAAAATTCTTTTGTCATAAATTATTAGTATAACACTATCTGCGTATTAAAATTTGTTTCCATGGAACATTGTTACTTTACATTGTTATGTTGCCACAAAGTATATTCAAAATGACGTTTTTGACCAATTTTCTGCTCTTAATATCTTTTTTAAGCTATAATACCCCAAAGTTTTTCTTATAGAATATGAAAGTGCACTACTAGGACAAGCTGAATAATATAGTACTGCACAGAGATATTGTTGCTGTTAGTAGATATAACCTGTTAAGTATTTAAAATTTTCAAAATCTGCAACATTTAAACTAGTGTTATTTTAAATAAGCGCCACATCTGAATGAAACAAAATATATCATGCAATAGTTGAACGTATGTACAAAAACATGGAAAAGAAAAAGAAGTGGGGTCTTGTGATTTTTTAGGCCAAAAAAATGACTAAATTTATAAGAAAAGTGATGTCCATGATCACATTTTTCCCCTAAGAGAAAATGAAACATCCCATTTCGCTTTCGGAAGGGGCAACAAAAAAGGGATATTTCATTTTCTCATAGGGAAAAAAACATAGAAAGAGGTAAGAGAAATAGGATTTTACATTGTCTGGATAAGGAAGAAATATGATCATCAACTTTGTTTATTTGAAAATTTTGTCATTTTTTTTTAAAATAAAAATATCAAAAGGCCGTACTTCTTTTTCTTTTCCATGTTTTTGTACATATGTTCAACTATTGCGAGATACATTTTGTTTCATTCAACTGTGGCGCTTATTTGAAATAACACTACTTTAAATGTTGCAGATTTTGAAAATTTTGAATATTTAACAGGTTATATCTACTAACAGCAACAATATCTCCGTGTAGTAATATATTATTTAGCTTGTCCTAGTAATAAACTTTCATATTCTATAAGAAAACGTTTGGTGTATTATTGCTTAAATAAGATATTAAGTGTAGAAAATGGACAAAAACGTCATTTTGACTATACCTTGTGGCAACATAACAATGTAAAGTAACAATGCCCCATGGAAACAAATAAATTGCTCCAAAGTGCTCCAAACATACCAGCATTCACAACCTTGAACTTTGACATTTTTTTATAGAAAAGAGGAATTTTTTTCAGGATTTAAAAATTACGCATTATTCATTAAATACGATCTACTTCAACATATAATAAAATCAAGCAAATCAAAAAGTACAACTATCGCACTTTGTCTGATTTTCAAAATAATGGCTCTTAAGGGTGTATTCGAAAAAACGCTTTTCCACCTTCAACAGCTCGAAATTTTCCCATACAATTTCAAACACATTTTTAAAAGTAGAAACATGAAACTTGCTGCCCTCTATCGGCATTTTTTGAAATTTATCTTTATAATTCATTTTCAATAAAATATCGTCATAAAGAATAGTTTTAGTGAAAACCGCAAGTCAATCGACTAATTTTTCCGTTTTTTATAATCATTTGAAATTTAAACCCTCTGAACACAGTTCAGTTTGTGCTACTTAACCGCTTCCAACTATTCAGATTTTGAGCTCAAAATTTAAGTTTAAATCTAAGCTTACGAAACCATTTAATGAGATGCAAAAAATCACGGCAAAAAATAGTTTTTCATTACTTCAAAGTCTAAAGCGCCCTCTATCGGCATTTTTCGAAATTTATCTTTATAATTTTCTTTCAAGAAAATACCAACATAAAGAATAGTTTTAGTGAAAACCGCAAATCGATAGACCAATTTTTCCGTTTTTTATGTGTATTTGAAATTTTGGACCCCAAACTTTAATGGCGGCTATCCCCTTTGGAAAACGTTTGGAACCCTTGGTTTCCTATTTACTATTACTCGTCTTGATGTGTTCTATCACCCCCTAGCATATATACCATTTGTTTAGGGACACCCTGTATATGTCTTTTTAATGGTGTTCCGATTCACCCCGCAAGTAGGAATGAATCGGAGCAAGTATTGTAATCTTTATTTGTTTCGATTCAGACTTCAATAGAGTTAATAAAAACGTAGGGTAATAATGATAAGGGAGGTATAGGACATATAGTTATTATCAAACCAATCTCTTATTTTCTATGCAAGAAATAGTATGACTTTTCAAAAATTAGAAAACAACTTTGAACTCAACAAAGATTAAAATTTATTCTAAGAAAATCTATTTCAATTGCGGAAAATGAAATTTAATGCAAATTCAGCCCAGTTCTAAGTTATCATTTACTAGCAGTCATTGGTAAATGAATCTATTGGTAATCCTAATTGCTGCACATTCTAGTACGACTTCATCCTCAGCTCTTGTTTGCACACCTCTCTATTTTGTTTCCCGTTTTGAAATACTTGTGTAATGTTGTGGTTCTCAGAGAATAATTCACTGCAATTTTTCTTAGTAATTCCCCATTTTTAAATTCTTCTATTGTGTGTTCCATTTCTGTTGATTGGGGGTTGACTTTTTTGTTTAACTAAGTAATTTCTTGGCACATTTAAATTCTTTAAGTAAGTGGAACAAACAAAATATTGTTACAATGCATATTCATATGTTTTCAGATATGACATAAAACTATTACTGTATAGAAAAATAAACAGCGACATTAAATGTGTTCCGATTCATATATTAAATCTTAAACCTGTAATGTTACAACACATTTTTCACCTTCATTACGTAGTTTAAAAATACATAAAATCTAATGCAAAATATCGTTTACACATAGGTGCTAACCTGATATAGATTATCCGTAATACATGCGTTAGTTTGAAAATGTAAGTGTAAATGTTAGTTTGAAAATGTAATGTAAATGTAGGAGTAATGAGTTTCGAACCAGAATTTTTTCAAAGAAATGAAACTAAGTATGTTCCAGTAACAATCCTGAAATTAAAGATTCATGAAATACATTTTCTGGTTTGAAATGAAGTTAACCTGGATCAAACTAATCCAAGTATTATGGAAAATTAGTTGAAAGTTGGCAGCTATGTTTACAGGTCTATCATGAAATAAAATCCATTACTCTTAATTTTTGAATACGAAAAATACTGCAGTTACATGCAAAATTTTGGAGACGTTGAAAATATGAGACTTTTGAGGATCCACTTGCAGTTTTTTTAGATACCCCAGTAGTGGTGCCAACATGCCAAAACTGAATTTCCCAACTCTTAATTATATTACCTTCTTACAAAAATATTGGCAACTGAAAATATCACAACATATGTTTGTACTGAATTTATTTATATGACAGGTAAAGTTTCGTTCCTATTAGCTCCGCTGTTCCTATTCACCCCGTCTTTACGGTATTTTATAGAATTTTCTAAGTAAAAATTACTGGAAATTTAAAAAAAAAAAAAAAAAAAAAAAAAAGAAAAAAAAAAAAAAGACTAGTAATTACTTTGATTCTATCTTCATATCACGTTTCCGGAGTAAGCTTTTTCGTTTTGAATGCTGCAATTTTTTATAAATATCCAGTTAGTGTAATCAAATAAAATTAGACTAATCTATTCTTTATCTTTTAAATATAAATGCAACCTAAACGACAGCATAAGGTTGAATATAAGTAATTACAGGTATTTAAAAATAGTCTTATAGATTTATATAACCTATTATTGTAGCATTTTATGTATTGTAAACTTCAAAAAAGATCAATACGGTGCTTGTAAAATTTGGAAATAAAGGCTGTTTATAAAATTTATTCATTTAGGAACAGTAACCATATATATACATAATCACCATACATACCATATACATAATTACAGTTGTTTTGTAAATTTTGTCATAGAAAATGCTTTTAAGAGAAGTAAGAATGGTCATTTGTATTAGTCTACATAAATGAACAGATATATAAGGACTTTATCCCATTAAGTTCCCATTCTTCACTGCTTCTAGAGAATCATAAAGCATAACTTTCCGAGCTGCATAATCTTCAAACATACGCTGTTGACTTAGATAAGTGTAGTTGTAATTTCTCTCTCTCTCTTATGTTACTGGTCTCACAAATCACTGCTTTTTTCAATTTTTATAGTTTACCTTGTAACTTTCAGTTTAAATACAGACACTAACAAAACAGGCCCGTAGCTAGACCATATTGTCAGGTAGGGCAAAAATTTTTCTAGGGGTGGCAGATTATTTCTTTATTTTTTTAGGGTTCTGTACTTATAAGGTGAAAACTAAATCATTATAAGATCATTCTTGTGTCTGTGTGCCCCAATCATTTTACTCATAAACTGTAAAACGCAGAAAGTTCAAATTGAGGGAAGTAATAAAATCTATTGACCCACATATTTACAGGTTATAAAACATTTACAAATATATTTAAGAGGAGGGGGGGGGTATTAATTAGGTTACTTGAAAAAAAATATTTTCTTTGTATATCGTGTGGGGTATCTTGTGAAAGCTTTCGTTACGCTGAACTCAAAAATATATTTCTTTTAATTTTAGGCATTGTATTTTCAGAGATATAATCGAAAATATAGTGGAAAAATATGTACCCCCCCCCCATCTAATTCCGAATCTACTAAAATTATGAAAAAAAAAATGGTTATAGATGTTACTTTAAACCTTGCAGGAAAACTATAGCGATTACTCTAGGTAGCAGTTTTTGAGAAAAGCACATTTTTCTGTTACACACAAATCATAGCAAACGCGGTAGCGTTTGGTATAATATGTTTAAGAAATAGAAAGTGCAAACAACTTTCTAAAATTTCTGGCGAACCAGTTGAGATACGGCAGTGACATTTTTTTTAAAAGATAGAACTCGACGAAACGAATAAAATGATAGCATTCAAAAAATTACTGCAGTTTAGAATAGTTTTTTATTTAATTTTTAATGAAAAAATGAAAGCAAAAAATTCAACAAAGTCTTGCTAACGTTTCCGTGGATGGATTAACTTCGTTTTTGGTTTATTTTAATCCTCATGGTAAAACTCAGAACAGTTTTTTTTTTCATCTTTGTATGTTTGTCGGTCGCTGAGAAAATCGAATTTTTGTCTAAAATTTCCAGCTGAACTTAGTCTTTTTCTTATATATTTCTTATATTTACTTCTTCTTGTAATTGTTGCACGTAAGTTTAAATGAACATAAAAATAAATAAATAGATTAGATAAATCACGTGAAAAAATACTTATTTGTTGTTATTTTCATGTATGATATTCACTATCTATTTTGACGAGCGAAGTGAAATATTTTTTTTATTTATTAATTTCTCATCTATTTAAGTTAAAAGCCGCCTCTGGCAAAAAGTTTAGTCTCTTTTAAATTTATGCTAGCCACTGTAATATGATACTTTTATTCGTAATTTTATTTACTTGCTTATCTGAAGGTCCATAAGATGAAATGAACAAATTTAGGCAATCAGGACAAGAATTTGCGGAAAAGTTCATTGTTATTAAAGTTATTCTGGTGGTGTGTTTGGCGAATAAATCAAAAATGGCGCCGAAAGACCGAATAGCAAATGTTTTTAACCGCAAAAGCGACGTAACCGTGTTTTTCCATCACGTAATATTTTATTTCAAAGACTGATTTAACACAAGATTGACATTAATATTATTTTTTTTAATTGTACTAGACAAAAAGATATGTAAAATTATTAAGTACAAACATTCATACCAATACTTTTCACAGTTATTATTTTATGAATAATTAGACATGAATGCTAAAATCTACAGGACAATTAAAAGATAAGCGTAAAAATATGGTTTTACATTTATTTGAGCCTTTGAGATGTAAGGTAAGGGCGTACCGGTAAGAAATCCGGTTTGGCGCAACACAAGAGCGGTGAGTCGGGCGCTCCATGATGATTCGGACGTGAGAAAGTGTCAGCTTTTTTTTTGAGGGTACGTTAAATTATTCTAGGTCAATTAAATTATTACTTATTTTATGAATGTCTGATTAATATAAATATGTTTGCCAAAGCTTGGTGCTATTTTGGCTTCAAAAAGGGAGGGTATGATGCCAAAATATATAAATAGCTCTGAAAACAAACCTGATGAACTTTAATTTTTGTTTTCGCACGAATTTTTTCTGTTTCTATATTAAAATGCGGCACAAATGTCATATACGAATCACATTAGCGTTAGTTTTTTTCTAAAGCCAATTTGGCGAAAATCTCGTTTTGGGATACCAGTTACATACCCGGTGTCCCAAAAATGACTGATGGATTTTAAAATTCAATGACTTGCAAACGGTGACAGCTATTTAAAAAAAATTAGCAGGAGGGTTATGTATAATGTCAGGAGTTTTTTACCGTAACTTTTTATTTTAGTTCGAATTTCAAAAAATAGATGGCGCTGATAGCGATTGAAGGCCAGGTGATCAGTGTTGAGTGAGGTCAGTTTCGGCGTCGACCTGGGCTTCAATTGCTGTCAGCGCCATCTATTGGTTGAAATTCGAACTAAAATCAAAAGTTACGGTAAAAAATACTCCTGACATTGTACATAACCCTCCTGCAAAAAATTTTTAAATAGCTGCCACCGTTTGCAAGTTATTGAATTTTAAAATCCATCAGTCATTTTTGGGACACCCGGTATATATTTTTTGAAAGGTAATAACAATAAATAAAAAAAGGTTTGTTTAATAGAACAAAACAATTTATATTTTAAAAAAGAAAAAATTATTTATTAAAAAGTAAATAACAACATCCGGGTTGACATATCAAGCAAAATAACGACACCTCTGGATTCAGTTAAATACTCCGATGCGCATATGACATTGGCGTCAGAAAAAAAAAATTCGCCAACATGGTGCGTATATGACATCTGTGCCAAAAATGCATACCTATTTTATTTATATTACGTAAGGTGCTACTTGATTATCAGGTCGACCAATTTCACCCATTTATAGAAATCGCCAAATTACTCAAAAGGAAAAAAGTTGCCATTAAAAAATTTTAAGTTTAGAAAATTAATGAATTTAGCTTAAAAAAATAAAAGTCATTAACGAAAAAGATTACTTTAATGATGACGTTTAGTTATGACGTCGAGACGTACCAAATATAAAATTCGATATATTCAGGTGATTTCGAACAAAAGAATACTAATAAAAGTTTTCATATTTTAATGCAGAATTTATCAAATCAAACCATAAAGAGATATTTGTAAGATATCGCATATGTGAATAACATTGAAGTATTTTAAATGTAATATTAGAATTTATTAAAGAGCATAAAAATATGGTACTTGCGTATTAACGCCACCGCAGCAGAAGTTGCGCTAATGTGCCAATAAAGAGCAATCTTGTTCGCACGCGCACAAAAAAATGGTATCAAAAATAGGCTAAAAAAGTATTCAATGCCAACTTTTAAAAAATCATATTTGCGCTTTTTCCGTGAAAACAAATCAGTCGCAGTTACTATAAAATGTATAGTGTAAAGACATAACCAGTAAAGGTGCAGCTTAAGACATAAATGTAAGGGAAGACGACACAGTGCCAAAAACCTAGTTCCTGCATCACATTCATGCACTGGCACCAAGCATGCCCTAAGTGTATAATTGCACAGAAAATTTATTTGTAGTATAGTGCAGAGTGAACAGTGCAGTTAACATCAGGGATGTAAGTGCATGTTATACGCCGTATGCCTTCTGGACTTTTTAATAGAACACCATATACATTATTTCTCAAGAAAGCTTATAGTATACACATTCTAGGGTATCCCTCTGCTTAGAGCATATATCCTATCTTATTTTTACGACTACACCCCTGGTTAACATCTAAAGCACGGTGGAAAGTTCTACTAAAGAATCGCAAATTTCTTTCATACGGAAAAAGCGCAAATATGATTTTTTAAAAGTTGGCATTGAAGTGAGTTGTAGCCAAGAAGATATCCCTTGTCCTTCCTCATGCTCAATAATTAACAGAAGCACTTGTCAAACCCTTTTTCATACTTAAAAACATATTAACCTTTTTTGGTGCTCGTCAGAGCATTTTTTAATACTAGTTTAGATTTGAATGCATTGAGCAAAATTATTGAGGAACATTGGTGGTACCTATCGTAGCAGAAGTATAAAAGCATTGTTGATAATGATTTTTGAAAAAATTCGTCGATAATTAGCCGAGATATTAACTTTTAAAGACAGGGGTGGTTCGGATTAAATAATGAGCGACGGTATACTCTGCATACCATCGGCTTTTAAAGCCCAGATAATAACTTTTAACAATATATTTGTGTAATGCAATATCTAATTACAGTATAAAAGCAATAAAGTTCATAGTTTTGAAAAATATAATTATTTAATTTAAATTAATCACATAAATCATGATTCATATGCATAAGAAAAAAATGTATACATCCATTTTAGTACCAGGATTTTTTAAAAGTATTATTTGCCTTGTTTCATGCAAAGCGTTTTCTAAATGGATATAGCGACCCCTACGTAAGGAAGTTTTTGGTAATAAAATGTCTATTAAAAAAAAAAATCATTGTGCATGCGAACTTTTTATAAATATTATGGAGTTCGCGACTAGTTTACTTTGAGTGGGTTGCTTATTACGACTCTTGTACATTTAAAAGTTAATTATAAACCCACCTGGAAAAACGCGTCACGGACCAAAGTGCTTTGCAAATTTGCGAGAAAAAAAATATATACATTCATTTTAGTACCAGGATTTTTTAAAAGTATTATTTGCCTTGTTTCATGCAAAGCGTTTTCTAAATGGATATAGCGACCCCTACGTAAGGAAGTTTTGGGTAATAAAATGTCTATTAAAAAAAAATTCCTTGTGCATGCGAACTTTTTATAAATATTATGGAGTTCGCGTCTAGTTTACTTTGAGTGGGTTGCTTATTACGACTCTTGTACATTTAAAAGTTAATTATAAACCCATCTGGAAAAACGCGTCACGGACCAAAGTGCTTTGCAAATTTGCGAGCTACTTTCTACACAAGGTCCTTTAACACAATGCCAAGTTTAAACATTAAACAAGGGTTTTGTGTAAGCTGCACTAGAAGAAAAAAAAAGGTTATTACTACACTGAATTTAGTTTTATGAAATGCCAAATGAAGTTTAAATATACACTACCTTATATTCTCAGCACTGATTTAAGTTTCTTATAAATAGATAATGATAAGATTGAAAAAAAAAGTGTTATACAGAATAGCAATATTTGGTATTATTTAGGCTTCTATCACTTTGAACTTTTATTGTATACTCGTTTACACTTTTATAGAATGCTGTAACTAACCCTACGTTGAATAGTCTTTTACAAATTCTTATTATTCTTTCAGCAACGATTTTCTTTTTAAAATACAGTTAACGCTTTTGCAACGAGATCACTTTGCTTAATTTTTAATCTTTAATCACCGATTTTTCAAAACAGAAATATTTCTGTATTTGAATCTCAAAAATGCTCCAATTAAAAGAGGTGTAAACTTTACAATTAAAAAAAATAATAATAACTGGTGAAGAAAAATGAGGGATTCTGAGAATTTTAAGTGGCACGTATACCAGTCGCACGTCCCGAAGGGATTTATAATACATATGTTTACTTACGGAACCCTTTGAGCGTGAGTAAAACTCTCACTTGACCGTTTATTTAGTCTTTAATTCGTAATGCACCAATTACATATATTGCGATTTTAGGTATTTCTTTTCACTTAAAATATGAGAAATTTCTAAAGCAAGAGTAAAAATTTTAAAGTTTCTTCAGAGGCACAGAAAGAAATATATATTAAAGTTTAAAAAATATACATATTTGGTTTAAAGTAAATAAATTGTTTTTATTTTAATTAAATAATTTAAATATATGCATGTTCTATGTTCGTTTAAATTAATACATACATTTAGGTGCAATTTATTAAATGAAGGTTACATTTATGAATGAAGGTTATATTTACATTCCACAATAAATTCATAATAAAATAAAAAAAAATAAAATAAAATCAATAGAACAAATAACCAGTGTGTCTTACTCATGATTTAGGAGCAGACTGTGTTTTCTGTTTTAGTCTATGCTTGTATAGATATGAATAGATGGCCCTATTTTCAAATAGAACTTGTAGTTACAGCTGAAGTAATCCATTCGCATGTACTCATGTTCTCCAAATACATAACGTTAAAAAAAAAAAAGAAAAAAAAAAAGCCTTTTTTTGTTACAATATCACCAAAGATTGAATAGCAACTAAAATTCAAAATGGTTTAACTATGCCTATAGTGTACAATGAGTTGCTATTTACTCCTCAAAATCGCTGTCCAGTACTCAAAAATTTCCGGGGGCGGCTCGGTTTTGTCAAACAAAGGGTCCCACTCCGCACAATCACAGGGATGACAAATTAGATCCAGATCGTCCCATTGTAAAATTTTTAAAGACTAATCTTTAAAAAACATTTCACAGTATCTTTTATTTAGAAAAATGAACCCTTAAACACTTTAAAGAATATTTCATAGGAAAGAACGCAATTTTGAGACCACAGAGGGTAAAAGTGCGGACAGACATAACTACTACTTGCGGTCACTTTTCAGTGTATTTTATGTTCGCAGGCAGTGTGTTTTATGTATGACTTTTCCATGTCAAGGAAGGAAAACTCACTGCAGGATAGGGAGCCTTTCAATCAAGTGGCATTTAGATCGTTATCTTCTGAACTATTGTAATCTTCCCCTTTCCTATTGTCAATAAACTGCAGAAAGAAAGAAAAGAAAAGATTTTCTCGAATTCAGTTGAAGTTGGGTAAAACACACGTGTATCCCGGCCTCTTTTTAAAAGAACCCTCTTCCCAAAGCAAACATAACAAAAGACAGAGAAAAATCCTAATGCGTGACATTTGTTGTTTATTGTAATCAGTTAGTGTTTACATGTAACAGCAGCTAACTGTCAAGTATAAAGAAAACAATATTGTAAACTTGTTCACAGTAATTTCAGAATCTTTTGGTTTCAGCCGGCTCTCTAACGATAAATTTCGTATGATGACAATTGTACAAAGAAAACAATCTTTAGGAATATAAGCTAATCCAGATTTGTTTAATTTGGAGCGGTGTGGGGCAATTTCTACAAATCGAAAATGTGAGGAATACAGAAGGCCTTAATTTCTGCCAGAGGTCTGTTAAGGCCCCTGTCCTCGCTCGAGGAAACGATCGCGAGCTAATGCTATTCCTATGGGGAAGCATTTTTCTAATAACTCTTTCGCATTTTGACATTTTTGAATAATTTTTTTTGCATTGGATAGCTGAGGTGCATGCCGAACGCGCACCTTTTTTACTTTTTCGATTTTGGTTGCAGATTTTTTTACAAAGTTAGTTTCACTTTCAAAACCGGTTACGAAACTGAAAGTGCTTTTTAAAAATATATCTGCAACCAAAATCGAAAAAGTAAAAAAGGTGCGCTGTCGGCATGCACCTCAACTATACAATGCAAAAAAAAAAAAAAAAAAAAAAAATATTCAAAAAGGTCAAAATGCGAAAGAGTTAATTAGAAAAATGCTTCCCCATAGGAATAGCATTAGCTCGCGAGCGTTTCCTCGAGCGAGGACAGGGGCCTTAAGAAGAGAGAGAAAAAAAACTGATAATTGTTTTGCTGTTTCCAGCCTAAAAACTAAATTTAGGAGAAGAAGGGAAAATCTGGCATGAAGAAAGAAAAACGGGAATTTCATTGTTGTAATAATAACAATTTTTTAAAAGGAAATTCTTAGCGATGAAATGATCGGAATGTCGAATTTCATTCTAGGTTGGTTAAAAAGTGGAAAAATATAAATTTAACGTTTTGCCTCCTTTTTTTTCTTCTTTTTTAGGAATTTAATGTAGCGTTTTGCGCTAGGTCGGGCAAAACTTTTTCCAGGTCGGGCTTTGCCCGACCTGGCCCCCCCCTGGCTACGGCCCTGTAACAAAAGTTTAATTCATTTTGAGCTTTAGTACTATCACCAGAGACTTTTGAATACGTGAATTTTAATTATAACAGCAATGTACATAAAGTTTAGTAGAACATCACCATCTATATGAGTTAATCGCGCCTTTTATTCACCTTTCGATGGTGAGATCTAGGAGACAGCTTCATAGTAGTTGTGTGATAATTTTTTTCACGTTATTTAAAGATTAAAATAGCTCATAAACAGTAAAATTATTAATAGCGAGTTTCATAAGCCTTCCCGTGAATGACTTGACGTAACGCGTATAACTGCTGGTGCTTTTAGAGTCATGCCAAAGCAATCTTAATCGTTAACGCTGCCACTCTTTATAATCCAGTCATTTTAGCACCTTTTTTTACAAATAGCGGAAAAAATTAGAACAAAGCTGGATTTTTGCATAGATGCTAGTTAGGGTATGTAGTTTAACATACTAAAAGTCCCCATTGATCCGATGTGAGCTTTCGCCGCCAGGGGGCGCTAATGAGCTTGAAAATTGGTTTTTTGTGAATATCTCACGAGCAATGGCATTTAGAAAAGAAAGTTCAATTACAAAGATCTAGGTAATTTAATTTCCTACAAAAAGTGTCATTAACATTTTTGTCACACCAACCCTTCCCTGCGAAAAATTAAAATAAAGTAAACTTTATTGAAAAAAATTCGAAAGCACAATTATAACGCGGCGAAGAGGCAAAACAAAATACGGAACAACTTTTGGATCTCCCTCCACCTCTCCCCCATTGCCTGTATGCCGTTTTCGCGCGCTTGTGCAATAGTAATTGCCCAATACCCTATGTCTCTTTGCCTTTGTGGAAATGTACCACGTGCAGGTAGGTACCTTTACAATATTTAATTTTCATTTGGTGCTCATTTCACTAGTATGAAATCACCCTAATTTACTGAACGAAGTATTTTTTATGAGATCAGCGCCGTACGAAAGGGGGGCGAAGGGGGAAGTAGCCACCAGCGCAGATATTTAGGGGGCGCCAAATTTATATTATCAACTAATTTTTGGCCTGTCACATAAAAATAGTTGGGGGCGCCAAATTGAAGCTTTGCTCCGGGCACAGTGTTCTCTTCGCACGCCCCTGTGTGAGATTTTAGGAAGGGAACAATTTTATTTTCAATGCATGTTATAGAAATTGTTAAAGAGTTATAACAGTTTAAAATGACTCTTCCTTATTTGCTGATTGTGAGTGAAAAATGGAGATTAACAGAATAGTATGCCTTGTATGCGGTGAGTATTGCGTGTCGAAAGATATGAAAAAATAGGAAAAAGGGGTCTGCAGTTCCTTGTGACAGCAAGTTCGGAAAGAGGTGACCATAAGTAGAAAATATTTGAAGAAATGGCTAAAAACTATAGTGAATTTACAGTTCATCCAAAGTGTAGAAAATTTATACAGGAAAGAATTTTATTAAATCATACAATAAATCTATTGCAGAAAAACCATCAATGTCCGCACAAATTACTCCACTGAAGGAAAGTTTGAGAAATGACAGTCCGTTGTTTGAATTTAAGGAAAAATTGTTTGTTATGTTATGATACATTAGACGAAGCTTTTATACAGAAGGGAAAAAAAAGCTCTAAAGTATCGCAAAAAAGTAATTTTTTAAAATCTAATCATTAAAATAAGACACGTCTCATATCTATCCTTATGGAGAAATTTTTAGAGAATGGTTCTGAAGCGAAACAAGCAGAAGATGATGCATACACACTAATTGTTAAAACAGCTATTGAAATAGCAAAGTCTTGTGCGCTTACTGCTGTTGTTGGCGATGATGTTGATTTTCTCGTATTGTTGATTGCTTTAGAATTTCCAGCGATAGAGATATTTTTTCTTAAGCCAAGAAGAGGATGAATTGCAAAAACCCTGTATTCATCACACAGTCTTAACAATGATGATGTTCTAAAAGATCATATATTGTTCCTTCATGCTTTTTCAGGTTGTGACTCGACATCAGCAATGTTTGGGAAAGGTAAAATGTTGTTTGAAAATTTTTTGAAAAAGGAAGAAGATCATAACATACAAGCTGTCAGTATTTTAGAAAGGGATCAAGTATCCCAATTTGAAGTATCCGAGGCAGGAAAAACTATTTTTCTTGTTTTATACGGTGATAAAGCAGAAATTTCTCTGAACAAGCACTGTTATGTATGTTTCAAGAAAAAAGTTGCTGTTGGTAAGTCTTTCATCGTTGCCGTCTACCGAAGATGCAGCTAGATTGTACAGTTTATGTGTTTATCATAATAATACATGATAAACACGAGTATCACATTCGTACAATAGCAGTTGGGCAATTATCTACATCCTGAGAACTGGTGCTGGCAAAATGCACCTAATTTGTCTCCAATTCCAGCTACCTTACAGCCCGCACCAAAAAATATTATTGAATCAATTTTTTGTACTTGCTCCAAAGGATGCGGAAAAGCATGAGAATACCGATAATTTAGATTTAAATGTTCTGATATTTGCGTAAATTGCTACAAAGTGGCATGTCATAATGCAAGTAAAATTGAATTTGAAGACCAGAAAGATATTGACATGTATCCTGTCTATTGCAAGGGAGGAGGGAAGCGCTACTTCTAAATTCAGTGATGTTATCGAAAGGCAATCAAAAAATACCGAAATCAGCACAAAAACGAAAGAAAGAAATACAGATAGTGACGAATCTGAATCGTGTGTAGAAATTGAAGTTGTGCAAAAAACTACGAAAGCAGTTAAAGGACTGGAATTGGATTAAGCCAGTCGCTATAAGTGGAATATGCTTACGGGGGAAACCACACTGTAAAAAATCTGCGCAATGTTCTTGACATTTACTGTGTAACATTCCTGGGTTTTCTCGGATTATTTCTTTTGATTCAAGAATACCGAGAAATCCGGTGTAATACCTTCCACAAGGTTGTGTAACTTTTTGGAATAGTTGAGAAAGTGGAAATTACTGATCAACTGTGAAACATTCCGAATATTTTATGTGTAACATTCCTTAGTTTTAGTAGGCTTACTTTTTGTGAGCTTTAGTGTAACTTTTCGGATTTATTGTAAAATAGAAGTAATTGATAATCTGGGCAAATTTATATATGTTTTGTGAGTGACATTCCTTATTTTGTGGTTGGTCAGAAAATTCAATTACAGAAAAATCGTTATTTTGCGTGTAGTAAATTTTATTATCCCAGTTGTGAAAAGACTACGGGATCTTGCACTATAAAAAATAGCACAAAGGTGCGTATACCCCACTAATTCTACATCTCAAAGCTCTTTTTCAAATTTCTGCCTTGTAGAGTTCCTGAGCTATATTTTACATGTAAAAATCAATTTTGTGTGTGTATTGTTTTGTTCGTTTAGTTAAGAATCGAGTATGGAAACTAGAGTCATAAATTTTTACCGAAGCTTTTACTACGCATTTAATTGTGCATCTCGAACATCTTTTTTCCCAGTTTAGACTCTTAAGACTCTTCTTGGTCTTTATTATTCCTCCTTACTCTTCTTACTCCTTTTTGCGTGTGGGTCATTTTGTTGCCTCAGATGAAAAAAAAAGACTATGGGATCTAGAGCAACTAATTTTGGTATGAAAGTGCTTATGTTCGTCTTTATTGTACATTTTGAAACCTATTTTTACAAATTTGACCAATGTTCGTTTTACGAAATTATTTTATCAGTGATTGTTTGAAGAAATTCTTGATTATGGTGGTGTGGTGTGTGGTGTATTTTGTGACGGCCGATTATCTACGCTAGGGATATAGGCCCAGGGGAGGGATGCCCTTCGTGGGGGTCTTTCTAAGGGAACCTAACCCGTATTTACGCAAGGTTCGAAGAAAACCACGAAAACTTCGAACGGTTAGGCCGACAGCCGCGACTGGGTTCGAACCCAGCACCTGCCGTCTACCAGTTAAGAGGTCAGACCCTCTCGGCCACTGGTGGGGCCTCTTGATTATGGTACCACTACTTTTTATCAAAATACCTACTATTTCCGATTAGTAATATTCGCCTTTTTTAATCATCTAGCCAGTATAGAGGATTTCTTTTTACAATGTTTATCACAATTTCCGAATAGTAATCTTTCTGTCATTAAATAAAACGATTACTATTCGGAAATAGTTTGATGTTCACATTAAAAACTTAATATCTAGGTATATGAATTCGCGTCTTAAGCGAAATCTTTTTGTTCCAATGGATGAAAATTTTTTCTTATATTAAATGGAAAGTTTTTACATTTGTTGTAAGAGCGATGTTCTGGTGATGCTGGAACTGGAGTAAATTCGGGTATTAATCAGCATCACGTCTTAAGCGGGTTCGACTGTTTCCTCTAACAAATCTAGCATAAAAAATATTATAAACAAAGACAACGCTTGAAGGGCAAAGGGGAGAAGCTCTGACCAACTATTTTATTTTTCAAAATATTGATTCTATAACATGTAATTAAAGCCATATCGGCAGAGAAATGTTTGAATTTTGTCGTTTCTCCCCCTTCCTCCTCTTTAGTATCTGTAAGCTATATATGTATGTGGAGGATGAAAAGGTAGAATTTTAAGACACTTACTAAAAAATATTACTAATTTTGTGGTAAGGTTAGTGGGCCTAAATGTGACTCCTAAGTACGGTAATGTTCTTTTACTTAAAATGTTAATGCAGAAACCCCAAATGCTATATAATAAAAAATTCGATCTTTTAACGTAACACTAAGCATTTTTCTGCCTTGATAAAATTTTTTTAGAGATTTTCGATCAAATAGACGTTGTTCATTTTATAGCCCCGCCCCCCCCCCATATTTCGTAAATTTGTCAAATTTCCCTAAATTGCCTCTCGAAATTTTAACTTTGAAGATAAAATAATCTTATTAACGTAAATAAACTATGTCTGTTTCATTTAACTGACCAATAAACTGTTAAAAAAGCGCCCAGTTTGTGTATTAAAAAAAAAAAAAAAAAACTACCAGGTAAGTTTGCATGGTATTCTTGATATATTGTATTAAAATAATTAAAGCAAATTTTATGTTTAATTAAGCTGTTGTAAATTGCATAATCTTCCATTTAAAATTTTTCTTAAACTTAGTACTTAAATATGTATTTAAGATTATCAAAGTCGAACAATATACTTCTTTTTAATTTTTTTAATCAAAGAAATTCAGTGTATATTTTATTAACAAAATATAACCACATGATTATTGAAATTACAATATCTTTATCATGGAAACTCTGGAAGATTTTGTGTTGATTGAAAATCTTGTGCTAAATATTTATTTTAGTAAAGTTAATTTTACTAACATTATACAAATCATTAGCTGAAATTCAGTCTCCGATTAAAACAGAATGCAATTGAGATATGCCCCCATTGAAGTGTAACTTAAGCGAGTATTTTTTAAAATCCTTACATTTGAATTCTGTTTTCATTTTTTACTCATAATCGACATTTTATGAATTTATATTAGAGAAATGATAAAAAATAAAACTACGCTTATTTAAATGAATATTTGTTTCAATATACTTATATTTAAGTACAGAAAATGTTAAATTTCTTTTTTAAGTCAAAGAATGCATTCCCAAGTAATTGAAGTATGTTGGTGCAACTTCCAAAAATGCACTTGTTAGCTGAATATCCAATCTTTGCCATATACCCTTTGCATATCTTTTATGCATGAGACAGTGTGCCACTACATGAATTTTGCAATCTGCAGAGTTTTTTTTTTTTTATAGAGTTTTACAGCAAGACATTTATATTTAAAGAAAGTTATTTTTAAAAAATGTTTGAAATAAAATACAAATTAATCCAGTTTTATTGCTCCTAATTTATCAAGCGTCAGAAATTGAAAATTTCTTTTACTCGAGTCAAAGCTGACTTTGATGATGGAACAAAAGTAGATTATGATATTTACTACTTTTGAATATACCTCCTGGGAGTGTTATCTATCTTTTAGGAATGAATGATACGGTAATTTGTTTGATTTTTAAATTGAAAAAAAAAATTGAAGACTATTTTACATTTTATTACAAGTGCAGTTTAACTTATATGCGTAAGCAGACTATAAAAATTCTATACACTTTATCATAAGCTAAAAACTTTGTGTAAGTTAAATGAAGGATTAAGTGAAAACTAAACAAAATTTTATGATATCAATTTATAATCTTAATTTAAGGAAAAAACTTACATAAATTAAGAATTGCTGGATTTTTATCAGGTTTTTAATAAAGTCAATTCTTTAACTGCTGAATTTTTTAACATTTGTATAGCATAGTTTTTGAATGTTATTTTCTTTTAAAAAATTCTGAAGAATTGGAATAATTTATGTGCATGTGTCTTTATTATACAGATCTGTACATAATTATTTACAGTAATCTTTCATTTGTATGTTGGTGCAAAATATATAAAAAAATTAACATTGGTCATTGGCCAGTTACTCAGATTTTTAATTATTGACCATTAATTACTAAATTACTACATTAATTAAACCCTTCATATAAAATCATATGAAGTGCTTACTTCCATATTTAAAGCGTAAAGAATCACTTTGAATTTAAATCTTGTTACATCTGTTGTTGTGATTTGAACTATTTCAGTGTTACACAGAATACCTTGAATCTGACAATTTTTTTAACATCTTTATTTTGACAGGGCTAGCAAATGCATTTTGAAAATTTCACAATACTTTTTTATAAAACATCGGATAAATTTTATAAGTGTTTGAAGTGAGGATGGTGGTGGGGGGGGGGAGTTGCTGCAATTATTATGATAGTTAAAAAGTATAATTAAGTATCTGTGAGATTAATCCATCTTTCTATTCAATATGTACCCAAAATTTGAAGCTATGTGCATAATTTTATGCAAGGAAAATGCAATTTAAAATAAACAAAATGAAAGTGGTTGATTGCTCCCCCCCCCCAAAAAAAAATACTTAACCTAAAAACCCTTGTATTAAGAAGTTAAGTGTCATGCCATTCACCGGTGACTGACATTGAAATTTCCGTTTTAGCCACGTCAGTCGTCGGTGGGCGACGGCGTAAATTGTAATATAAAACTAAATATTGTATTGTTTTAAGGAATTGCTGAAAATTTATTTAAAATTTTCGTTTTATTTTATTAAAGAATATAATTTAGAAAACGGAAAATTCAGTGTCAGTCATCTGTGACTGGCGTGGAATTAAACGTGTTAAAGGAATAATTTATCTTTTTAATAAAAGGAGACCAAAATTTGAAACTAATTGGTTCTCGACATGAAAAATCTAAGAAAAGCTGAATTAGTCTGAGAGGGGGGGGGGGGGGTCCTTCTACACTTGACCTAACATTGTTGAGTTGCTGAGTCTCACCTAATTTTCCAATAAACTGATACCCAAACTTCAAAGAAAACATATAGTTCGAAACAAAAGTTTTTGTTTAAGCTTATTTAGCTTATTAGCAGATTTTGTCAATTGGCACACTTTAATTCGCACAGGATTGAGATTCCTGGATTAAGTATATTAGTAATATTAACTTTGAATTGCGTTATATCAATTTTGTCATAAATGAATTAATCGTATTGTATAACAAGTCGGAGGAAGAGATTTTAAGGAATTTCAGAATTAAACATTAAAATTAGACATTTCGAAAAACTTTTTTTAATTTCAAGATGAACTACGTCCCCTGTTTTAAATATTTCATAGTGTATAGTAGCATGCGTAATTATCTCGGATGAAAAAAAGATCTCTTGACAATTAAGTATGCCTTCCCTCCAGCAGTGATTAAGAACCTTTAAACCAATAAAGAGTTATCTACATTCTTTTCTAGTGTTTAGGATAATCGTCAGTTTGTACTACGAAAATTATAAACGATTTTTTCCCATTTTATCCCTGGTATCGATATATCTTATAACCATCGTGTTTGAGAATAGCATCCATTAAGTTTCGAACTGATTACGATAAAGTTAATCGGTTTTTAGTGTTACTCGACGGTGGAAATTGCTAATTTTACGCTATATTGCAAGGAGCTAACAAAAAAAGGTGTAAAAGCGTAAATGATCTTATATTGTATATCTATATCGAGGAAAGTGACAAAACTGAGGTCCGCAAAACCCTGCGACATAGTGGGGAGGGGGCTATGAAGTAATTGTGAAAAATAAACAACTTAAACAATCATAAACTATTGCTCATTTTAGGATTTTAACAACGAGTCATTTGTATTGAATAACGAATGTATATTTTGCGTACTTGTAGAGTGATCTGCGCGTAAAAAAAATCATACCCACAAGATGGGTTACGAGACGGGGACTGATAAAAAGATAATGAGAAAATGGGGGAAAAGATATAGATTTCTTGTGGAAATTTTTCCTGAAGACTCACAAACTATAGTTAGTCTACTGAATGGAGATTTCACAAAATCAATACATAATAGAGAGAAAAATGTTTCAATGATGTATAAACCCGTTTTTATCTAATAAATTTAAATCTTTCACTTGAAATCCAAAATAATACAATTCATTTTTCAAAATTAAACAAAACCCAGTACATTTCATGGATATTCATTTTTGTTCATGCGCAACATGACAACAGTGCACTTGCAAAAACTCCCTGATTAAAATGTATATGTTGAATATTTTGCAACTTCTTTCATTTTTTGCAAAACATTCTGGGAGTATGCAAAAGTAGTTGCAGTACTTTATATATTGATATTACAGTCTTCTTAGGACATATATATTTAAGTATTCTATATTATCAAGCTGTTGTATAATACAAAGTGCAAATGAGAATAACTTCTCCAACACATAAACATTTTGATTTTTCCAGAAACTGAATAAACACTATTGCATTCAATAATTTATGCATAAAAAAATGAAACCTATAATATGCTTTTTGTTTCTTTGTAGCCACATTGGATAACAATCAAATTTGAAGATAATGATAGTTCATTAACAGAAACAAAGAAGACCTTGGAACACCAGAATTATATTTAAATATTAAAAGTCACTTGTATATTAAAGCACCCATCGCGTAAGGATTTTCAGATTTTTTTTAGAACATTTTTCTTCTACTCTAACTAGGCCTTTTATTGAAGATTACTTGCAATGGACAGAAAAAATGAGAGTTACTGAATCATTTAGCTCTGAAAATCTGCAAATTCATAGACAATCCTTCTGCAACTGAACGAAAGCAGGGAGAAAATGAAATTTTAATTAAAGATGTCGAATTTGAACAGAGTGTATTTTCGACAATCTCTTTATATAATTTTTTTAGCATAAAATATCGTTTCAAAGGCACTGGGACTAGCACTTTTATTGAACTAAAATTGTTGAAGTTGGTTTAGTTCCACGAAAAGGAGTTACTTTATGTGAAAAATTAAACAAATTGTGATAAATTCTAGATTTGTAATTATTCTAGGTTTTAATTCTAGATTGTAATTTTAGCCATAATATGAATAAAATTCTGTGCATATAATAAAAGTTCTGTGAATTTTTATTTTTGATTATATTATTTTTTAAATTACACTATAGTTGCGATAACTTAAGTCGAAGGGATTCTAAAAAAATATTTTGTAATAGCCAATTGTTCTGATAAGTCATTTAGAGGAATTGATAATATCAAATAGAAAAATGTACTTCATTTTATGTATCAAGAATACTGTATTAAGATTTTCAAGTTTTTAGAAATATCTTCATTCGGCAGCTAAATATTCCTTTTTTATTGTATGTCTTGACATCTGAATTTGAATTTTGTGCATAAACCACATGGATGAATGTCTTTATATATGCTAATGCTTGAATTGCAATTTATAAGTTATTTCTTACTATAATTTTAAAAATCTCTTTCAAATATTTTTACGTATTTGAACCTGGATTGAAAATTTTTTAATTAAACCTTAACGTTTTGGTGTAAAATTTTAAAAGAATTATGCCCTGTATAACGCATGCATGAGAAACCGTTTTTTTATTTATTACTGTGGTATTATATAGATTATTTAAGGAATATAATTATTAAAGACAATTAAAGTAAGAAAAGGAAAAATAGCGGGGGGAGAGGGGGAGCTTCAAAGAGCCACATATTTCCCCCAAAAAAGCAGATATTGAGATATTGTAAAAACATTTAAGAACGCTTTGATAGAGATTAAATCTCCCATGGTATGCAAAATTTCACGAATTGCTCATTTATTTAAATTATTAAACAATACGGTAAAATTATCTAAAGGTTATTAAAAACTGTTATGTATGAGGATTGGCCAAAAATGAACTTTATGTTACATCATCTCTTAATTTATTTACACCTTCAAATTAATATGTTGCGCTTGATATAAAAGTAGAAAAACTTAACCATGTCTTTTTGTAGATCCCAGCACAGTATCACTCATTTGGATATTTCTTTTGTTTCTGAGTTGCTTATTTATCATAATTTACCCTTGCATCAATATTTTAACCAATTTATTTTTGTAAAAGTAATTTTAATACATCCATTATGTAAAAATAGGTTTACTCATAGATATCCTTTGTTTTTTTAGATTTGTGTTGTCAATTGAAAAATGAAAACAATTAATTAGAAATCATATTTTCAATACAATGTTTACTTATCAACTGTGCAATCATTGTTCATATTCTCAACAGAGACTACTCATGAATCTGTATCATGTTCAAGAACCAAACTTTAAAATTAAATGTTAACTATGTTCCAGACCTTTTACGGTATTAAGCTCATATAGATCTGAAAGTCAGAGCTCATCGCTCGATCAAAGAATTTTTTGTAACATTATGCTGTCCAAATTGTAATTATTTTTCTTCTAATGTTTGAAAAATTTTAACACATTTTGGGGAGCACATGACTGTTAAAGCAATTATGGAATGTCCTTTATCAAATTGCAGCAAACGATACAGTGTATCCTCTTCTCTTTCAGCACATGTGTCAAGATGTCATAAACATCAAAGCACATTTAAAACAGATATTCTTAAAAGAATTAATAAGCCACATTGTTTTTTAGAAAAATCGGGATCTTTATAGCTCTGCACCAAATATCTCTTATATGAAAAAGACAAAAGAAAAGTCAATGAATGACAGACAGTTCTAATGCGAAAGAAATAATTAGAAAATATAAATTCTGATGAGATATTCTGATAACTGTGAGGCATCTTAAAAATCTTTGAATAACATGCTGAAGATTAGAAGTAACTACTGATTGAAAAATAGCCTTAACGTACTAGATTATAGATTTCTGGACTTTTCAAATTTGTGTAATTTCCCAGACAAATTTTTGTTAAAATTCCTGTGAAAACCTGTGGCAAAACTGCTGTCACTGGCTTACCCAGGAACATTACCGTATTTTGTGAAATGTTTAAGATCTTTTCATAATGAAGAAACATAACTGAGATTTTATGCATAACATACCAGGCTATTGGTTTTAGAGTTTTTCAGAGTGAAGGAACATAAATGAAATTTCATGAGTAATATTCCAGATGATAGGTAGATGAATAGTCCAGATGAATAGCGGAACCTAACTGAGATCTTATGAGTAACATACCAAATTAAAGATTTCGGAACTTTTCAGAAAGGTGGAATCTAACCGAGATTTTATGAGTAGCATTCCAGATCATAGGTTTCAGGGCTTTTCAGAATGGTGGAATTTCACTGAGATTTCATGAGTAATGTTTCAGATTGTAGGTTTCAGAATGGTGGAACCTAACACAAAAGTAATGAGTAACGTTACAGATAAAATGTTTCTAGACTTTTCAGAATGGTGAAACCTAACTGAGATTTCATGAATAACATCCCAGATTATAGATTTCAGTACTTTCCTGGCTTATGTAAGTTCCCTGGCATTATTTTGGTTTAATTCTTGGGAAAACCTGTGGCAGAATAGCTGCCACATGTTTTCTCAGGAACCTTACTCAAAATTTTTTACAGTGTAAGAACGATAAAAGAAATTTTTTATCGTTCTATATTTGAGTTATAACATGTAAAAGATTGAAATAAAAGAAAACTTTTCATCAAAATTATATTCTTTTTTTAATTCTAGTATGGGAGAATTGTTTTTATCCCCGTCATTGGAAGTATTAAGAGTGTTTTTAACTTCTCTTTGAAATTGGCACTATTCCACACTCTAGCTTGTTTATAGTTTCAATAAACTATAGGTATTTTAAACATAGAATGCACCACTTTAGTGTAATTTCATCCTTATGTTAACCTGAAAACGAGTGAAAACGACACATTCTTACATTAAAGGATTAATAAGGTCATTTTTCGAAATATCTAATATATATATATATATATGTTTATCTACTGGTACACTGTAAAAAATTTTGCGTAAGGTTCCTAAGAAAACCTGTGGCAGCTATTCTGCCACAGGTTTTCCCAGGAATTTAATCCAAAAAATGCCAGGAAACTTACATATGACAGGAAAGTCCAGAAATCTATAATCTGGAATGTTACTCATGAAATATCAGTTAGGTTTCACCATTCTGAAAAGTCTAGAAACCTTTTATGTGTAACGTTACACATTAAGAGCCCACAATAGTCACAGAAAAATTACTCAAAAAGACCCGGATGACTATGTAAAGTCTATGGGAGCGTTCTTTTCTAATATCTCGCTCAAATTTTAATATTTCTGCATGATTGTTTTGCACAAGATAGCTGAGGGCAATCCACAACCGGGCTAGTTTTTACTTTTTCGATTTTGGTTATATATTTTTTATATTACGATAGTTTCAGTTTCAGAACCGGTTTAAACCGGTTTCGAAAGTTAAAGTAATTTTTTAAAGAAAATCTGAAACAAAAATTGAAAAAGTAAATACTAGCCCGGTTGTGGATTGCCCTCAGCTATCTTGTGCAAAAAAATCATGCAAAAATATTAAAATTTGAGCGAGATATTAGAAAAGAACGCTCCCATAGACTTTACATAGTCATCCGGGTCTTTTTGAGTAATTTTTCTGTGACTATTGTGGGCTCTTAATTTTCTGTTAGGTTCCACTATTCTGAAACCTACAATCTGAAACATTACTTGTGAAATCTCAGTTAAATTCCTCCATTCTGAAAAGCTCTGAAACCTATAATCTGGAATACTACTCATAAAATCTCAGTTAGGTTCCGCCTTTCTGAAAATTTCCGAAATCTTTAATATGGTATCTTACTCATAAGATCTCAATTAGGTTTCGCTATTCCGAAACCTATCACCTGGAACATTACTCATGAAAATTCATTTATGTTCCTTCATTTTGAAAAACTCTGAAACCTATAGCCTGGAACTTTACGCATAAAATCTCAGTTAAGTTTCTTCATTGTGAAAAGATCTGAAACATTTCACGAATTACGGTAAATGTTCCTGGGATATCCAGTGGCAGTTATTCTGCCACAGATTTTAGCAGGAACTTTACCAAAAAATTGTCTAGAAGATTATGCAAATCTGAAAAGTTCAGAAATCTATAATCTAGTATGTTAAGGCCCCTTTTCAATAAATTAATTCTAATTTTCAGCATTCTATTCAAAGAGTTTTAAGATGCCTTAGAGTTACAGTTAAGTTTGGTTCTTGAACATGATACAGATTAATGAGTTAGTAATCTTTTTTAGAGAATATAAACGATGATTGCACAGATGAAAGTTAAACATTGTAAAGAAAATATTTCTAATTAGTTGTTTTAATTTTTCAGTTGAAAACACAAATCTAAAAAAACACAGGATATATATGAGTAAAATCTATTTTTAAATCATGGATATATTAAGATTACTTTTACAAAAATAAATTGATTAGAATATTGCTGCAAGGATAAATTATGATAAATATACACTTCAGAAACAAAAGAAATATCTAAATGAGTGATACGTGCTGTGATCTACAAAAAAGCATGCTTAATTTTTTCCACTTTTATATCAAGCTCAAGATACCAATTTGAAGGTGTAAATTAAGAGATAATGTAACACACAGTGTACATTTTTGACAAAATCTCGTACAAAGCAATTGTGTATTTTTAAAATAACCTTTAGATAATTTTGCCATATTATTTAATAATTTAAACAGATTATCAACTTGTCATTTGGCATAAAATGGTATATTTAATCTATCAAGGTATTCTTAAAATGTTTTACAGTATCTGATTATCTGCTCTTTTTGGGGAAGTATGTGGTTATTTGAAGCTCCCCCCCTTTCCCCACTATCTTCACTTAAATTGGATCAATTACCTTTGATAATTCTATTCCTTAAATAATTAATATAATATCACAGTAATCAATGAAAAAAGGTATTTTATGCATGTGCTATACAGTACAAAATTCTTTTAAAAGATTATCTAAACCATTAAGGTTTAATTACACAAATTTTCAAGGCAAGTTAAAATCTGCACAAATTTTTGAAAGAGATTTTAAAGTTATTGTCAAAAATAACTTTTTAATTGTAATTTAAGCATTAGCGTATTTAAAGAGATTCATTCATTTGGTTAAAGCACAAAATTCAATTTCAGATGTCAAGGGAAAAATAAAATATTTAGCTGCCGAAAGAAGATAACCTTTTAAAAAAAATTGAAAATCTTAATACAGTGTACTCTTGATACTTCAAATAAAAAACATTTCTCTCTTTGATATTACAAATTCCTGTAAATGACTTATCTGAACAATTAGCTATCACATATTGCTTTTTTAGAATCCCTTCGACTTAAGATATCGAGAATATTATACAATTAAAAAATAACATAATCAAAAATAAAAATTCACAGAACTTTCATAATATGCACAAAACTTTATTGATATTATGGTTTAAAATTACAATATAGAATTTTATCACAGTTTGCTTAATTTTTCACATAAAGTAACTACTTTTCGGGGGACTACATTACCATGTTTCAACTTCAACAATTTTAGTTCAATGAAAGTGCAAGTCCCAGTGCCTTTGAGAAAATATTTTATGTTATAACAATACTATAAAAAGATTGTCGAAACTACACTCTGTAAAATTCCACACCTTCAATTAAAATTTTATCTTCTACTTGCTTTCGTTCAGCTGTAGAGGGATTGTCTGTGTATTTGCAAATTCTTAAAGCTAAATAGTTCGGTAACTCACTTTTTTCTGTCCACTGCAAGCAATCTTCATTTAAAGCTTTAGTTAGAGCAGAAGAAAAATGATGTGAAGGAATCTGAAAATCCTCGCGCCATGGGTGCTTTAATATACAAGTGGACTGCTAATATTCAAAGAGCTGCTTTCAATACTTGAATTTAATTCTGCTGTTCCAAAGTCTCCATTTGTTTCCGTTAATGAACTATCATTACATTCAGATTTGATTATTATCCAAGGTGGCTACAAAGAAACAAAAAGCATATTTTATTTTTTATTTTTTATGCATAAATTATTGAATACAATATTGTTTATTTAATTTCTGGAAAAATCAAAATGTTTATTGGACAAGTTATTCTCATTTGCAAAAACACTTTGTATTATGCATTAGCTTGATAATATAGAATACTTGAATATGTATCCTACAAAAGGCTTTAATAACAATACAAAAAGTACTACAACTACTTTTGTATATTCTCAGTATGTTTTCCAAAAAATAAAAAAATTTAAAAATATTCAATATATATCTTTTAAACAAGGGGTTTTTGCAAGTGCACTGTTGTCATGTTGCGAATGACATGGTCAAAAATGAATGCCCATGAAATATACAGGGTTTTGTTCCATTTTGAAAAATGTATTGCAATATTTTGGATTTTAAGTGAAATTTTCGAATTTATTAGATAAAAATGGGTTTATACATCGTTGAAACACTTTATTCTCAATTATATATTGATTTTGTGAAATCTCCAATCAGTAGTGTAACTGTAGTTTTGAGTCTTCTGCAAAATTTTCCACAAGGCCCCCTAGAATCTATATCTATTTCTCATAACAAAACGGTCTCCGTTTCGTGACCCGTCTTGTGGGTATGATTTTTTTACGTGCAGATCAGGTTTGGAGTACGCAAAATATACATTCGTTATTCAATACAAATGACTCGTTCTTAAAATCCTAAAATGATCAACCGTTTATGATCGTTTAAGATGTTTATTTTTCACAATTACTTCCAATCCCCTCCCCCACCCTATGTCGCAGGGTTTTGCGGAACTCGGTTTTGTTACTGTCCTCGATATTAATATACAATGTAAGTTCATTTACGCTTCATCATTTACATATATTTTTTGGTTAGTGCACTCCGTGCACTATAGCATAAAATTAGCAGTTTCCACCGCCGAGTAACACTAAAAAACGTGGAGATTGACTTTACCGTCCTGAGTCTGCAAACTTGATGGGTACTACTCGCAAAACATGATGGTTGTAAGATATATCGATACCAGGGATGAAAGGAGAAAATTTCGTTTATAATTTTCGGAGTCAAAATTAGCGATTATCCCAAACACTAGGAAAGAGAGTCGATAACTCTTTTTGGTTCAAAGGTTGTTTCACGCTGGTGGGAGGGGATAGTTAATTGCCAAGAGATCTTTTTTAATCCGACTGTATAATTACGCATGCTATTATACAGTATGAAATATTTAAAACAGGGTCGTAGTTTATCTTGAAATTAAAAAAAATCCAGAAATGTGTAACTTTGATGCCTAATCCTGAAATTTTTTTTAATTTCTCTCTCCGACTTATTATACAATATAATTAATTTCATTTATGACAAAATTAATTTTGGAACGCAATTCCTAGTCAATGTTACTTTTAATATACTTAATTCAGGAATCTCACTCCTGTGCAAATTAAATTGTGTCAATGGACAAAATCTGCTAAAAATCTGCTAAACCCGAAATTTGGATGAATCTGAATTATATAAGACCCATGTTCCTGCGCAAACTCGCTTAAGTTTACTAAATAAATTCCACTTATTTGAAGAAGCTGATTATTTCGGGTTTTGGTGGTTTCTAGATCAAATAAAAAGTGACTGGTAAGCACCCCTTCCCCTCTTAAATAGGCTTAAACAAAACCTTTTGTTTAAAATTATCCCTTTTCCTTGAAGTTTGGGTATCAATTTATTAGAAAATTAGGCGAGATTAATCAAATCAACAATGTTAGGTCAAGTATAGGTCATGTGTAAAAGAAACCCTTCTCTCCAATTAATTCAGCTTTATCTAGATTTTCCTTGTCGAGAACCAATTAGTTTAAAATTTGGTCTCCTTTTATTAGAAGGATAAATTACACCTTTAACACGTTGAATTCCACGTCGCTCACAGATGACTGACACTGAACTTTCCGCTTACTTAATTATATCCTTTAATAAAATAAAAAGAAAATTTTAAATAAATTTTCAGCAATTCCTTAAAGCAATATAATATTTAGTTTTATATTATAATTTTACACTGTCGGTCACGGGCAACTGACGAGGCTGAAACGGAAATTTCAATGTCAGTCACCGGTGAATGACATGGCACTTAACTGTTAATGGAAGGGTTTATAGGTCAAATATTTGGGGGGGGGGGGGTAGAATCCTCCACTTTCATTTTTTTATTGCATTTTCCTTCCATAAAATTATTCGAATAGTTTCAAATTTCGGGTACATATTTAAAAGAAAGATGGATTAATCTCAAGAATACTTAATTATATTTTTAACTATCCTAATAATTGCAGCAAAATTTAAACTTCCCCATACTCCCCCTTCACTTGAAACACTCATAAAATTTGTCCCGATGTTTTATAAAAGTAGTGTTGTGAAATTTTCAAAATGCATTTGCTATAACCCTGTCAAAATAAAGATGTTAAAAAAATGTCAGATTCAAGATATACTGAGTGACACTGAAAATGTTCAGCAAATCATAACAATAGATGTAATAAGATTTAAATTCAAAATGTTATTTTGCGCTTTAAATATGGAAGTAAGCTTATGCATGTTAAGTACGAGTTTATTTTTCAGGTTTTTTCTCAATTCATTTGGTAATAAATAATTCGGTATGCTTTTTTAAAATTACTTTTAAAAGCGTATTTCCAGAATTCCTGTTTCTTATATATTAGTTAATGTGTATTTAAGTTTGTTGAATTATATAACATTAAACTTCTATTATTTTAAATCAAATCACAGAAATCGTCCATGTTACTCCATCGCCTGTTAATGTGGTTTCAAGTACTTTTCCTATTCTTTATGCAGCTGTATGTTAATTTCATAAATTTGAATTTTAAAAATTATTTTTTAAGTGAGATTTAGAAGCTCCGTTTGCGTGGATTTTAGTTGGGCTTTGTAAGGCTTGCTAATGCGGATTTCCGAGCTCTTGTTTTTCAATATGGTCATAACGCGTATTTTAAGTTTGAGTACATAATATATTCAAATTTAGAAATTAAGTTTGAGAAATCCTCGATGTTACGCCGCCTTTTAACGCGGATTCAGAGCAGTTTTTCTAATGTAGCTTTTATTTAATTAATTTTAATTTTAATATTATTGTCTAAGACTTTTGGATGCCTGTTTACGTAGATAGAATATAATTTGGGATTTGTCAATTCCCCCTCTCCCCCACAATGCACACCCACGTTAATGAGGATTTCCGAGCTCATTTTAAATATTGTTAATTTGACTACGGTAACTTCTTACTTACATATTTTTCTGTTAGATGCAATTTCAGTTTTCAGTTGAGTGTAATCCTACCGAATGAAAATTAAAAAATATTAATAAGCTATAATATTGATAGTTAGAACTGTACGAACACTTCATATGATTTTGTATGAAGTGTTTGTAACTTTGTTAATGGTCAATAATTAAAAATCTGAGTCACTGGCCAATGTTAATTTTTATCTATATTTTGCACCAACATACAAATGAAGTATTTATGCACATATCTGTATAATAAAGACATATACACATAAAGTATTTCAATTATTCAGAATTTTTAAAAAGAAAATAACATTAAAAAATGCCTGACAAATGTTAAAAAATTCAGCATAATAATTGAAATATTGCCTTCCTTAAAAACCTGATAAAAATACAGCAATTCTTAATTTATGTAACATTTTTTTTTCTTAAATTAAGATTTTAAATTGATATTATAAAATTTTGTTTGGTTTTCACTTAATCCTTTATTTAATTTACTGAAAGTTTTTAGCTTATGATAATATGCATAGAATTTTTTTATTTTATATAAGTCTGATTACGCATATAAATTAACTTGCTTAAATACATACTTAAGTGCTAGGTTAAAGAACATTTTTAAATGGGGGATTATGCGACTTACGACAACTTAATTAAACATGAAATTTGCTTTAACCCAGGAGGACGCGCGCAGGGCCTAAAAGACCCGGAGTGCGTATGGTTTTTACAATTGCAATCACTAATTTTTTTAAGTATTCTTCAACCTATTTTATCGCAAAATTTGTAAGAATTATCTCCGTCTAAATAAAGTGACTGTTATAATTTGATTTTATTGGTGACGAAGTTAAACCATTCGTATCCTGGGTAAGTGCACATTCTCCCGGGTTAATTATTTTTATACACTGTATAAAGAATACCATACAAACTTACCTGGTACTTGTTTAAATTCTAATCCACAAACTGGGCGCATTTTTTAACAGTTTATTGGTCAGTTAAATGAAACAGACCTAGTTTCTTTACGTTAGTGAGAATATTTGATCCTCAAAGTTTAAATTTTGAAAGGCAATTTTGCGAAATACGCTAAATTTAAGAAACATGGGGGCGCTATAAAATCAACGATGTCTATTTGATCGAAGATCTCTAAGAAAATGTTACCAATGCAGAAAAATGCTTACAGTTTCGTTAAAAATCGAATGCCTTATTATATAGCATTTGGGATTCCTGTATTAAGATTTAAAGTAAAAAAAAAAAACATTACCATGCTTATGAATCACATTTAGACACAATAACCTTGCCACAAAATTAGTAATATTTTCTAGTAAGTAACTTAAAATTGTACCTTTTCATCCTCTATAGATATATGTAGCTTGCAGATACTAAAGAAGGGAGGGGGGGGGGACAAAATTTAAACATTTCTCTACTGATATGACTTTAATTTCATGTTATAGACTCAGAATTTTGAAAAACAAAATAGTTGGCCAGAGCTTCTCCCTTTTCCCCTTCAAGCGTTGATCTTGTTTATAATAATTTTTATGCTAGATTTATTGTTTGGGGAAACAGTCGAACTCGTTTAAGACGTGATACCGATTAATACCCGAATTTACTCCAGTTCCAACATCACCAGAACATCGCTCTTACAACAAATGTAAAAATTTTCCATTTAATATAAGATAAAGTTTTCATTCTTTGGACAAAAGATCTCGCTTACGACGCGGATGCATATACTTAGATATTAAGTTTTTGATATGAGCATCAAACTATTTCCGAATAGTAATAATCGCTTTATTTAATGGCAGAAAGATTACTATTCGGAAATAGTGATAGACATTGTAAAAAAATCCTCTAAACTGGACTGCTGATTAAATAAGGCGAATATTACTAATCGGAAATAGTAGGTATTTGGAGAAAAAGTTGCGGTACTAAGATCGAGAATTTCGTCAAATAATCACTGATAAAATAATTTCGAAAAACGATCATTGGTAGAATTCGGAAAAATAGGTTTCAAAATGCACAAAAAGATGGGCATACGCACTTTCATTCCAAAGTTAGTTGCTCTAGATACCATAGTCTTTTTCTTCAACTGAGCAACAAAATGACCCACACGCAAAATAGCAGTTCATATGGAAATAAAGACCAAGAACAGCTTTCAGAGTCTAAACTGGGAAAAAAATATTCGAGAATCACAATTAAATGCGTTGTTAAAGCTTCGGTAAAAATTAGTGACTTTAGTTTCCATATTCGATTCATAACTAAGCGAGCAAAATGATAAGCACACAAAAAATTAGTTTTTACTTGTAAAATATAGCCCGGGAGCTGTACAGGGCAGAAATTTGAACAAGAGCTTTGAAATGCACAATTAGAAGGGTATTCGCACCTTCGTGTGTTTTTATTTATCCCGAGTGTTTTCACAACTGGGATAATAAAATGACAGACACGCAAAATAACGATTTTTTTGTAATTAATATGTTAACCACAAAATAAGGAATATTACACACAAAACATACATACTTTGCGCAGATTACCAATAATTTCTATTTTAGAATAAATCCGAAAAGTTACACAAAAGCTCAAAAAGTATGCCTACTAAAACTAAGGAATGTTACACAGAAAATATTCGGAACGTTTCACAGTTTATCAGTAATTTCCACTTTCTCAACTGTTCCGAAAAGTTACACGAGATTGTGGAAGGTATTACACAAGATTTCTCGGTATTCTTGTATGAGTAGAAATAATCCGAGAAAACCCAGGAATGTTACACAGTAAATATCAAGAACATTGCGCAGATTTTTTACAGTGTATTTTACTACCGAATTTTTATTTATAAATTCATCGAAATGCATTAAAAGAAGAACGTATATAA
The DNA here is from genome assembly GCA_964019185.1 of Maratus speculifer. NCBI lineage: Eukaryota > Metazoa > Arthropoda > Arachnida > Araneae > Salticidae > Maratus > Maratus speculifer. Next base: position 95,324,780 of record OZ025293.1, read on the forward strand.
CTTTTAATTATTTTGGTCTAGCTTTCTGAACCTTACGTAGATAGTGAATAAAAATATATGAAATGGATTGTATATATTCCAAAATTTTGTTACAAATAAAATTATATTCATGAATATTCTAGTCTAGTAAACTTTAAATAATAAACATGATGTAAAAAGAAAATTAAATCTTTATCATGTTCGTGAGAATGCTTTATATTTTTAACATTAATATACTTAGATGTGAAGAAAAATGAATGAGGAAAAAATCCACTTAAGATTTCATAAGAGGAATCAGTTAAAAAAAAAGAATATGCCGCTTAATTGGTAAAGTAACGATATACTTTATTTCCATTTACCAATAATTTTAAATAGAATAAATTCATTATATATTATATGATTCAGCAAATTACTAGAGTTTGCTTATGTTCAGTTTTAAAAAGGGACAGTAGATTTTGCAAATGAATAAAAAGAAAAATCAATAAAAACAGCTAACAAAAATTAGTTTGATTTAAAAATTATCAATATTTATAAATTATTTAAATTAATCTTAAATCAGCCTGAGAGTAATTAAAATCCTGCATTAACTTGTTTTAAAATATCGCTTGTAGCCAATGAGTAAAGTGTCTCATGCGAATAGTTTTTCTTCGAATCTCTTTCGAACTTCAAACACGCCAAAGGTTTTATTTCGGAAATAAATGGACATTCATACAAAAAAAAGTTTTACTAAAGTCGTGAATATCGAATCCAAGATTAAGGAAATGTATATATATAAATATATTTAAGATCATGAAAAATATTTCTCTAGATTTAGTAATAATTTGTGTATGTTTAAAACGAATTCACAAATGTACAATTTTAGAAAATGAGCTTAATGATTGTTCATTCTAAATTATTTCGAAATTGCATGGAGTGTTTTTAAATGAAATTCTTAAGTATCATTTTCTAAAAAGAAGCTTTTTTGCGTAGAAAAATTTTGTTCTTTATTTCAAACAAAGTCACTCATAATATTATTAGGGCATGATACAATTGTATTTTATTTTCTATATAACTGATATATACGACAGAAAATAAAGAATATAGTATTTCATACTTTGTTAAATGCAAGTCATAATAACTAAAGCACAATGCATATTTTAATGCAATTATGGTTAATGCTTAAAAAAAAGAAGAAATAAAGAAAAAAATTCTCAAAAAAGTATTGAGGCATCATCCAATAAATCAAGAAAAAACATTTCGGAAAATATAATTGAAAATATAATTAATATTTTGTTGGCCCACCATTGTGCTTTATAGCCTCTCGTAGTCTATTAGGCATAGAATGTCTAAATAGACAAATGTATCCATTGTATTACTAATAAGCTCTAAGTTTCCGATACCGGGACTCGCCATACAATCCCAAATCATTTGGCTGTCTCATCCGTAATTTCAGCAGGTCGTAAATATTTGATCTGCAACTATGTATTTGGTCTGCGCCAAATTATTTGGTTCCCGTCTGATCCGAAAATGTTATATTTACTTTCGTCCAAAAAAGAGCATTTTTTTTCAAAATTCTGCTGTCTGCTTTACATAGGTTTTAGCAAATGTCAGTGAAGCACGTCGGTTTACTTCGTTGATGTTTGGCTTTTCTCTAGGTACTCTGGCATGAAACTTATTTTATTGAATATTTCGAGTAGTTTCAACATTTACAGATTTCCTTAATATTGTTTACCGTTTCCCGGGTCAATATAAGTAAGCTAATTCTGGGAACATAGGCGTATCTTGGGATGTAAGACTGGGAGAAGGGCAGGGGGGGGGGTAGGAATCTTAAGGTAGTTTTGTAAAAATGTATATGTCCTACCCGCTCTATCACCACGTACACATACACGCACACACTTAAATACCTAAAAAATGAATGAAATTTTCAAAAACATAGCTTGAAATTTCTGAAAATTATTGTCGATGGAATAAGCTTAAAAGCTGTTATTATCAAAAGGAAATAAAATGAGGAGCTGTATCCAAATGCAATAGTACATGCAATATTATGTATGCTATATGGACACTAATCAATGGAATATGGATACAGGTAAAATTTATAGGTAATGTAATTTATAATTATAGGTAAAATTTTATAAACTATTTAAAACTCACAATGTTTACTTGATAATTTGACCGGATTTATATCTCACTCGTACTATAGTTTTCAGATGCATCTATATAATTTATCAATACGAAACTTTAAATCAAACACTGATTTTTTTTTTTTTTTTTTAAATGAGAACATTTTTAAATTTCACATTTTCAAAGCAAACTCCCCATAAAAACTGAAATAAAATATTCATTTATTATTTTTTTTTAACTTTTAAAGCATGAAATACAAAAATTAATGTAATTTAGTATTTTGACGGAAAGAATAAAGAAAAAAATGTCAAGTTTCTGGTATACCAACTTCAATTTCAATTTTTCTAAAATATATTTCATTTTTTACTATATTCTTCAATTATACTTGAGTTATAATGCTAAATATATTTATAAATATGTTTTTACATTTCCAAATTTTGAAATAACACAAACGCAAGAGGATACTGACAACTGAATAAGAATTTTTTTATAACTGCTCTATGACTACCTCATTGTAACTTTTCTGCTAAAAAAGTAAAAGCTGAAAAGTACGTAAAGAACCAATTGAACAAGGTTTTATCATATAAACAGAATATATCGCTCACCCACAAAAAATGTGACATATCTTGACTAAAGTAAATTTCACAGGAGTGGCAAAGAAAATTTGCATAATTGTACTCGAACTTGAAATTCTAGCTCTTAGCTCTTTATGCAGGAGCATAAAAGCGTAAAATCCTTAAGAATGAAGACATATGATCAGGTATGGAGGGTTGGATAAGTTTTCCTTCCAACATAATCCACCCCTCTTTTGTGGTCACGAATGGACAAATAGTGTAATAAATTTTCTCGTATAACTACACTTATGAAACTTTTCGTATAGCAAGACATACCTACGATAGACCTATTAGTAGAATAAAACACAAAATGAATTTTTGGGATATGTGTCTTAATTTTTCCAGTGAAACCAAATGAAGTTCGATGGGAATAGTGAATAACTAGTGTCGAACTGGCAACTTGAAATAGGGAACGATATAGCCAGGAGGATCATGGGGTTGTATTTATAGTATTATATTTAGGGTTACTTCTATATTATAATGGGCAAATATATCCGTGTGTAGCTCTGACGTCATTTTGCGAATAGCAACAATTCACGATGAAATTTCTAATTTTTTAATTTTCGTTATTGCAAATTTTTAATCTTCTAAGCATCGCATATTTTCAGATTTTATACCGTGGTATTGAAAAAAAAATCTTTTAAACTGAATTTGATTGAAAACTGTGTCTGATTTGATTTACTTATTACGGCTATATAATTTTCAAGCATTTTTTAATCTACCGCGTACCTTCATTAAGAAATAAACAATTTGCATATAAATCTATAAGTATTGATACAGGTAATTTTTTATAACGAAATTAAAGCTGCATTTATATGTAAACAAAAAAATGATGTATTTAAAAAACACAAATTTAACTTGAAATCAAACAATTTAAATTTTTACACTGCTTTTTTTGTGTAGTTAAAAAAACTAGATTTTAATAAAATAAACTATTCTTTTCATAATTTGTTTGAAAACTGTACGTCAGTTTACTTATCGCTGTGGTTTAAAAAAAAAAAAATATTTTTTAATTTACCTCTATTGCGTGAACCTCGATTATGGAAGATTAATTCGTTTCGCCTTAAAACAATGTAAACAGTGCAGGATTTGTTTTTGGCTAACATACCATAGCAAAATTAAAACTTGTCTTATAAATAACTAAATAAAATGCTATAAATAAATAAAAAATTAACAGTCATGTAATCGGACTACCCGCTCAATGTACTGAAATGATCAGAAACAAAAATTCTGCCGTAAGTTGAAAAATCGTCAGCTAATAACTCGTGATTTGCGTCTAATACGAAAATATCGCATTTGATAATTTTCAAAGCTTTATGAGATTACATAATTAATATTGCATGTTTCATATAAAATTGCTGTTTGGAGTTAGTTGACAATTTAAAAAGTTTATAACATATGAAAAATTTTTAGAGATTTGAATTGAAAAAAAAAAAATTTTCGCCTTTAATCTGTCACCTGAGAATCCCGGGTTCGATGTACTAGTTATCGTAAAGACAATGATCAAAGTCAAAAGATGTGTTTCACATATGCGATAAACAGTTCTATAATGTGAAAACGAAAAATAGGTTATCCTTTTCTGAAAATAAACAGCTACGGAAATATTTTTACTCTACCTTTGACTACATGATTAAAACTTTTGTTAATATAAGACAGAAATTACTGCTATGAACTTGAGGATATTAATGTAATTGGTAATGTAAATATATTGATAATGTAATTGATAATGTAATGTACTTGGTAATTTTGAATTACCAAATATTTATTCTACTTCAACTACAAGATAGCATACAAATAGTTAAAAAAAACTAAAATTCAAAACTGGGTCTCCATTAAACAATACAAAAAACTGGAGGGGCAAAATGTAAGTTTTGCCCCATCTCCTGTAAACCTGAGGGGGCATATTCCCCCCGCTTACCGCCGCCAGATTGCGTCTATGCCTGGTATTAAAGTGAACTTGTCTCACAATCCATCTCTTTTCGCATTCACTAAATATCCTAGGACGCTCCAATCTTTGTTTTCAAAATTATTTGTTTTCTTGAATCTGAAGATAATATTAAACACAGTAGACTTACTCAGTCTTACAATTTCTCCGATACGGCAAACCGATTTTTCATTTTTTTCAGTGATTTATAACCAGATTTTGAACGCTCACAGCGATATCTTTGCTTCGCCTTATTCTTACATTAAAGACACGAATACACTGAAATTTAACGTCTAACATATGATAAAATTATACTTAAAATGTATTGGTGGTAAAGTTTTTTTTTTTTTATTAATACGATAAATGTGTTTTAACTTTCTCAGTTCAAAAGTGTCCCAAAGTTTGTTCGAGATTTATTTAAAAATGCATAATATTTATAAAGCTAGAACAAACTGCAATTGAAGATTTTTTTCAGACATAATGTTTAGCAAACGCCAAATCATTTCATTTTTAATGTTTTGGTGTTAATGTTATATTTTTTATAAATAGCTTAACGCTTGATATTTGCCAATTGTCTCAATACTTTGAATGATTGCATGTTATATGCAAGTGGAAAAAAGCTCCTTTTGCATTAGTCATAATTGAGAAATTTTAAGTGAAAAGAGTAAATTCTTAACTTAAGCGTCCGCCCCCCCCCCACACACACACACCTAATTCTATGAAATGTACAATACAGAATTAAACATGCGACATTGTAAAATAAAAATTTCCGAATTATTTCATTTAATGTAAGCTGGGGTAATAACACGAGAGGTAACACGAGAGAAGTGAGCCATAGACGACTTAAATTTTAGCTATTGGGAATATTTCACCCCATGTCTACTTCTGATAAGTTACCGAAAATTCAGGCTTCTTTTTTTTTAAACAACGTCTATTTGGTTAAACTTCTTTGGCTTTTGATTAAAATACAGTAAGTACGTTTATTAAACAATCACGTTTTAAAAGCTAGACATATAAATACATTATTATTAGGTATCTATATATACAGGTGGTTATCAAAATAATGGACACATCCTCGATTTTGAAGGAATTCTTTATTGATATGGCGTAGGACCGCCTTTGGCATGTAATACAGCTTGGATTCACCTGGGAATCGAATCATACAAATTCTGAATAGTGTTTAGAGGAATATTGTACCATTCTTCATGGAGATATTGTGAAAGTTCCGTGAGAGATGCCGGCGGAGGATATCGATTCCTGATTGAAAGCTCTAAAATAGACCACAACGGATCGATTATGTTGAAGTCTGGGGACTGTGCGGGCCAAGGTAGATGTTCCACCTCATCCTCATGTTTATCAAACCATGATTGGACAACTCTGGCTGCATGAATAGGGGCATTATCATCCTGGAAAATTCCATCTCCTGCAGGAAACAAAATTTGGATCATGGGATGGACCTGGTCAGCTAAAACTTCTCTATATTTCTCCCCAGTGATCCTTCCTTTCAGGGTTACGATTGGACCAGCAGAAAACCATGACACGGCTGCCCATACCATGACCGATCCACCTCCATGTTTGACAGTTGGACGGAGGCAATCAGGATCATACGCTTGTGCAGGTGTTCTCCAGACATGTACCCATCCTTTTGTGTGGAAAAATGTGAAAGATGATTCGTCTGACCATATAACAGTCTTCCACTTATCAATCGACCAGGTTTTGTGGTTGTGGCACCACTCTACACGACGTTTGGCATTAGCATCTGTGACAAGTGGCTTGGGAATTGCTGTTCTGCCGTAAATGTTCTCTTTAAGAAGGTATCTCCGAACTGCAATTGTTGACACTGGAGAATCCAGATGCAATTGAGCTCTGCGGTCACTTTGGCTGCAGTTGTTTTCTTTTTAGACATTACAATTCGCTTCAATACCCGTCGGTCTCTTTCACTCAGCTTCTCCTTCCGTCCACTATTTTGCTTTGCTGAGCTTGTCTTTCCGCGCTGTGTGTATACTGTCATGACTTTAGACACCGTACCTCTAGAAACGCCTATAAGCTGGGATGTTTCGGTCACCGTTGCTCCAGCTAGTCGGGATCTTACAATTTGGCCTCTTTGAAAATCTGTGAGGTCTGACACTTTACGCTTCTGACAAAAAAAAAAAAAAAAAAAAAAAAAAAATCAAAACGTAGTTAACTCATCTAGAGCTCTCTCATACTACCTAATGCATGTATTTTTTATATTAAAAAAATCTGGTAGATAAGATTATATTTTAATGCTTACGAAGGGAATTCTTAAATGTCCCTTTCATTCACAAGTGTTTCCATTATTTTGATAACCACCTGTATTTACTTCATGTTTCAAATGTAAGGACGATGTTCCAGTTACCCCATAAATTTTTCAAGAATGGGGTAACTCGGACATGGGTCAGGGGTAACAGGACCATGCAGGATCTTGTTACCCCAACAGTTAATTACATTTTTAACCGACTTCAAAGAGGAGGTTATGATTTCGACCTGTATGTATTGGTTGTTCACGCATAACTTTTGCAAATATGAACCAATTTTGATAATTCTTTTTTTGTTTGAAAGCGTATGAGGCCCATGTGGTCCCATTCGAATTTCATAAAAATCTGATAATTAGAACTTTTTTAAAAATAAAAACTTTAAATTTCAAATTCATTTTGTACCAATCGACCAATTAGAAGTGTTCATTTTGCATGCTTTTATGTTACACTTACATAGACACACGATCTTTTCACTGTTAAAAGTTTGAAGTTTTTGCTGCATCGTCACTCCACCGCTTTTATGGAATATCTCTATTTTGACCAATGAGAATTCACTATAATACAATGAAGTAATCATTTTCTATAAAAGCGATGAATTGACGATAAAGTAAAAGTTTCAAATTTTTAACAGTGTTTGTTCAAAGTGCAAAATCCTAACTGGACGAGGGCCAAGATTCACATAAATTTTGCGCTGTTTGCGAAACGAGATTTATTAACAAGAAAATTTATTTAAAACATTGAAAAATTTGCTAAAATTCAGGCTTCTGATTCGTTAATCTGGTTTCGCTAACAGCGCAAATTCTACCTGGATTCCGGACAAGTTCTCTTATGCAAGAAACCGGAAATATAGCATCTAGGGGAAATAGTGAGGAAATCGGCTATCTCAGGGCGTGTTCAGAGCAACTTACAAAAGTAACCAATGTTACCGACCGATTGTAGGGAAGTACGAAAGCAAATTGTGGCATCAATGAAAACTATTCTGTTGAATTGTAGCTGACGTCACACTTCGCTTTGATTTTCATTTCGTACTTGTCTACAATCGGTAAGTGGTCGGTAAGTAACCGGTAAGTTGTGCTGAACATGCCCTCTGTAACACTTAAAAAAAGCGCTAAAATGTTCTATTCTTTAAATGTGCAACAATGCTAATGAAATTTAAAGATAGAAGCGACATCTGCAGGACATTTTCTAAAAATGCAAGAATTATTGCTAGTCTAGATAATGTATCACGAAAATGCCGCAGATGTCGGTGTGATCGACACTTTGGAATTCAGTAGCATCGTTGCACATTTAAAGGATACAAATTTTTAGCACTGCTTGCATTGTAAAAAATTGAACCCTTTTGCTGCATCATCACTCCATCGCTTTTATAGGAAACGATTACTTCGCTCTATTATGGAGCATTCTCATTGGTCAAAACAAAGAAATTCTATAAAAGCGATGGAGTAACGATGCAGCAAAAGGATCAAATTTTTTACAGTCTCGATAGCAGATTTTCACTCCATGTATTCCAGAATCTCTCCTTCGAGCAATGAAAAGTTCCCAAAAATGAAGTCTTATGACTGTCCAATCTCGTTTTGCTTAACAGCGAAAAATCCTTCTGGATCCTAACCACTGTTGCAGAGATGCTAGTTTTTTTTCAAAGTACGAAATCTTAGCTGGAACATTTCTCGTATCCATCAAAGTGAAATATCCACATCGATCCAGACATGAGAATTCGATATCGAAAAGCTGAAAATTCATCTCTAAAGAGCCTTACACGTTAATAAAGCAAGAGTGTCTGTGTATCAGGGTGCTTGTTATGCCGGATTCACAAAGTGATTAAAGTACATTGCTATATGCTAGATTTACATTTGGACAAATATAAATGACGAAAAATTTTAATAAGCTTACCATTAAAGTTAAGCTAGTTAACTTCTTTCACCCATAAAACAAACTCGTTCAGGCGACTACCGCCAAGTTCTAGAATAAAAACTCTTAAATTTTCTGTACTTTGGAAAACCGCGTTTATCAAAGATCATTCTTAACTTCAAATATTGCTACTTTCATATAAACGCCTGTTGAATCATGGTGTGATTTTGATAATATCTTCCTTTTTACTTTCTTCTATCTTTACAAGAAGAAAGTATTGGATTCATGAAAATTTTCGACTTCCGGTTTTCGACGCATTTATACGTTTTAGAAGGTCCTGAACACGTTTTGACTATTTTTAGAAAATGTCTGTCTGTGAGTCTGTCCGTCTGTCTATGAGTCTGTTCGTCTGTCTATATGTGACAAAAAAATTGTGGGCGCTCTATCTCAAGAACTAATGCTCGAAATTTAATAAAATTTTATATTCAGTTAGACCTTGATATGAATTAGTGCCTATTGTTTTTTGGTGAAACTTGGCCTGCAGGTGGCGCTGCTATACTACGTTTTTCATGATTTTCAAGATTGCTATATCTCAAGAACTAATGCACAGAATTTCACCAAACTTCATATTCTGTGACCCCTTGATATACATAGACGCTGATTAAGTTTTGGTGTAAATTGGCCAGCAGGTGGCGCTGCTATTGTACGTTTTTCATGATTTTCATGATTGCTATATCTCAAGAACTAATGCACAGAATTTCACCAAACTTCAGATTCCGCGATACCTTGATATACATATTTGCTGATAAGGTTTTGGTGTGAACTGCCCTATAGGTGGCGCTGCTATGCTACATTTTGCACGATTTTTGCGATAGCTATGTCTCAAGAACTAATGCAGAGAACTTCATCAAATTTTAGATTCTGTTACACTAGAATATATAACATAATTAGACGCTGATTAAATTTTGGTATTAACCTTGCAATAGGTGGTGCAGCTATGCTGCATTTTGCACGATTTTTCGGATAGCTATATCTCAACAACCAACGCACAGAATTTCATCAAACTTCAGATTTTGTTACAAAATGGCATATAACATAAATACACGATGATTACGTTTTGTTATAAATCCTTCAACTGATGGTGCTGCTGTGCTATATTTTACAAGGTTTTTTTTAAACTAGCTATATCTCAAGAACTAATGCACAGAATTTCATCAAACTTCAGATTCTTTTACACCATAACATAATTAGACGCTTTTTTACGTTTTGGCATAAATTGTCCAAGATATGGTTTTGTTGTGCTACGTTTTGCAAATTTTTTGTTATAGCTATATCTCAAGAACTAATGGACGAAATTCCATCAAATTTCAGATTCTGTTAGGTCTTGACATAAATAGATGCTTATTAGGTTTTAGTATAAGTTACCCAACATGAGGCACTGACTACTAAGCTCATTTTCTCAGAATATTAATTAAATTTTGCGTCGTAGGCTTTTCGGATACCAGAATCTCATTAGGCTAGGTCAAATGTCCGAAGAAATTCGATAGTGGGTAACTTTGGGGTCACCACGTTTTTTTTTAAATATTAAAATGTACTTATGAGATAGAAGAAAGTTTTGGAATTGACACATCCAACTAGTTAGTTTTTATGTCTGAAAAGGGTATTTTAATACATACGAACATTTAGAATTACGTTGCTATGCATTGAATCATAGAAGCAACTTGACGCGCTCTGATTGTGTACGCGTACTTTAAACTGTAACAAATCTGACCCTTTTGCTGCATCGTAACTACCCGCTTTTATAGAATATCTCACTAGTCTATCTCACTAGTAATGCACTACACTAGTCTCAGAAAAAGACCCGGATGTTAGTGTAAAGACTATGGGTGTGTTCTTTTCAAATATCTCGCTCAAATTTTAATATATTTACATGATTTTTTTTGCATAGGATAACCGAAGATGATCTACAACCGGCCTAGTTTTTACTTCTTCGATTTTGCTTATGTATGTTTTATATAATGATAGTTTCAATTACAGAACTGTTTAAACCGGTTTTGAAATTAAAAATAATTTTTTAAAAAAAATCTGAAACCAAAATTGAAAAAGTAAAAACTAGGCCGGTTGTGGAATATCCTCAGCTATCCTATGCAAAAAAAAGTCACGTAAAAATATTAAAATTTGAGCGAGATATTTGAAAAGAACGCCCCAATAGACTTCATATTATCATCCGGGTCTTTTTCTGTGCCTAGTGTGCGGCCTTAAAGTTTGCTGGATGCGATAAATTTCCGAAATGTTAAAGCTTAAATGGACAATCGGACAATTCTCGCATCACTAAAGCGGAAATAGACATCAATACCAATCGACATCCTTAAGTCGTTGAAAAGATGAAAATCCTTTAGTATATATTTTGCTCCGGAGGAAAAAATTATCTCTACATATCAATGCAAAATAAAGTGCATAGATATGTGTAACAAAATTATCTTTAGATTCAGATTTTGTTACCGGATTAGACACCAGAATGATTTCAGATTTTGTTCATGTGGGATTCCTCGATGTGAATATGATGACACATGGAGCACAGTATACGATTGATTGAAAAGATTCTGGACAAAAATGAATCATCAAGGGGGTCCTTGTGGCCCAGTGGTTAAAACACCACGCTGCTAATCTCTTGCAAGCGTAGGAGATTGTGGGTTCGAATCCCACTGGCTCCGTTGCACACGCTCTTTATATGTAGCTCCCGGTTGTACTTTTCTTGTGTTGTAATATTTTCTTGCGCTATCTTGTCCTTGTATGTCCACAAATTTTTAAAATAACATGGAATATGTATCTATGTCTCTGTAGAAAAAAAGGATCATTCGGCGTACAATCGAATTCTACCAGGAAATCATCATCAAATTTTATAATAGAAAATGCCTAGCATTGCGATACATTGTTAAAAATTTAACTTTTGCTGCATTGTCACTCCATCCCTTTTATAAAATATCTCATACATACACTGTAAAAAATTTTACCCTTTTGCTGCATCGTCACTCCCCCGCTTTTATGGAATATCTCTCTTTTGACCCATGAGAATGCTCCATAATAGGCTGAAATAATCGTTTTCCATAAAAGCGGTGGAGTGAGTTTCAAATTTTTAACAGTTTAGTTGGGACAAAAGCGTCCGTGAAAAAAGTATTTGGGCATCGAATGCTGTCATTCTCTTATAGATGCAGCCAAGTACAGGTTATGATTTTCGGATTCTCCGTCGAATCATCACCGCACATTGCCGATTCCTTTACTGCTTTTATGGGAATTAGATTGTTGTTGTTTATCTATTGAATCATAGAGCAATTTTTGTTAAAATCTTTGTTTTTGCTTTTTTTGACTGAAGGGGGAGTGCTTTTGACTACACTAGAAAAGCATTTTACTATTCATTGATACATGGAGTCATTTTGCTGTTTACTCATATATAGAAACGCTTTGCTGCGCGCTTATGTGTAAGGACACTTTACTTGAGGCATTGTCACCTTTCGATAACCACTTCCGATGTCCGTACGATTAGATGTTGACTTTAAGATTTCATGAATGCGGTAGCTTTTCGTCGTGCCAGATCTGAAGAAGTTACCACATCCAGAAAACTTAAAGATTCACAACGATACTAACCGATATTGTAAGTGTCTTTTGAAAAGTTGAAAATTAAACAGTGGCAAGTAAAGCGAACACATCAGAACTCAGCAAAGTGCGTTCATTAGTAATGCGTTGCAAAGAGCCATCATATGCCAGTACACATAATTATGTATTACGGTATAAAAAACTAAAAAGTAGGAAATAAATTTAACTTTTTCAAAAAAATGTATAACCGACTCTAAAAAAGCGCTAAATAGAATTAAATAATTCTAAAAAATTCGCTAATGACAAATCGTTATCCAATAACCTCACATTGACTATCATGTACCGGTATAAAACGGTTAAATTTAATATGTAGAATTTAATATCCACCAAACATAGATTTTCCAGAGAATATTTTTTACAAGAGATTAATTTACATATTTTTTATTTAATTTTTGAATATATACATATAAAAAGTAAGGAATTACTTTTTGAAGTTGGTGCCAAACTAGCTTAAGTATAGTAAAAGTTGTGGATATATTATGTCTAGTATCATAAATAAAATGGGGAAATCATTATCGATTATGATTGTTTGGCACCAATTTCAAAAAGTAATTCCTTACTTTTTATATGTATATATTCAAAAATTAAATCAAAAATATGTAAATTAATCTCTTGTAAAAAATATTCTCTGGAAAATCTATGTTTGGTGGATATTAAATTCTACATATTAAATTTAACCGTTTTATACCGGTACATGATAGTCAATGTGTGGTTATTGGATAACGATTTGTCATTAGCGAATTTTTTAGAATTATTTAATTCTTTTTAGCGCTTTTTTGGAGTCGGTTATACATTTTTTTGAAAAAGTTAAATTTATTAGTGTTTTTCTTACTACGGGAAATTAATTTATCTGGTGTTTTTTGGTTTCAGTAAAGGAAATTATAGTTTATTAAAATTACATTGTAAAAATTAAAAAAAAAAAGCAAATCAGCGGACATTAAATCAAATGTTTTAAGTGAGATATGTAAACCTAAAAATTTCACGATACAGATAAAAAAGGTTACATGAGACAAAGTGACAATATTAGAAAACTATCGAAACCAATAAAAAAATAGTTCTGTACGATCTAAAAACATATTCTCCGCAGATTTATTTGGCTTTTCGAACTTTTATTTAAGTAAATACGAAGGAGAGTGGGGTATTTAAGTACTTATGTACCCCTTTGTTCATAAATTATCTTGTTTATTTTTCTCCGAACATATTCCTGTAATCTTTATACATATTACCTATGATAAAGTAGATATATGGGCTTATTTAATTCTTATGTTTTTAATATAAATAAATCTAATAATTTCACTTTTGGTGCTTTTTTCAGACACCTTGACAGCAAAAGTTTCCCTTACAACGCTCTTTAGTTGATATGTAATTTACATGATCTGCCTGATTTAAAATTTTAAAAGTTATTTACACTTTTTTAAATGGAACCTGATGCCCCATATGAAAACAAAAATGTGTGGAGAATAGACCTGCCTGGTTCGGTTGCCCCATGAAAATGAGGTAACTGGACCTATGAAGAAAAAGATATATATATATTTAGACATTATAATGTAATATTGGAAAGATTTGTCTGCAAGAGGGGACCTAATGGTACACATTTACAAATGTTCGGATATTAATTCAAGTGAACATTAGCTTTTCAAAGCTGAATGGCCAGAATCTTCAGAGTCACATTGTAAAACTATGGCTCAATCACCCCATGTAACCTTACATTTTTAAATATCGACTATATGTGTGTAAAAGTTAGTTCTAAAATTCAAGCTATTAATTTTTTTAAACTATATTTTAGGTAATGTGTTAAAGAATGTAGCGGCAATAAAATTGATGCGAGTGGTACCTCAAAGCCAGATCCCTATACTATCTGCTGGCGCTGGCTATCTAAAAGGACAATACTAAAATGATTATCTGCGCTATTACTTACATAATTAAGGATCGACAGAAACATGTTTTTACGACCGAAACTGAAACTGAATTTTGGTATTCAAATCAATGTTGAAATTTTTAGAATGAAGAATCGACATATTTTGAGTGTAGATAATTTCGGTCTAGTATCAGTCCGACCGAATTTTCAGCAGCATTTTTGCCAAAAACAATTTTCGGCGAAATTGAGATTTTGGTCCTAAAACGAAACCGAATTTTTGATCCAACTTACAACCAAAGCAACAACAGGTAGCCAAAAAAAAAAAAAAAAAAAATACTATTAGTTATTAGGGGAACTTCCTTCATAGCATGAATGGTCACAGTGACGTCACATTGACGTCACTGTGGTCACATCACATCTGTGACCAAAATGCCACCACTCAGTGACGTCACATTGTGAATGAGATGTGACTTTCTTAAAAATCTTTTGAAAATTACAAAAATTCTTCAAAACATGTTATTTATTTTTAAAAACCACTTTTGTCACGACGTCGCTTTTGTTATAGTTTCGTCACGATGTTAATGTCAAAGTAGTCACAAATGACACATTTTTTACAAATTTGTCACATCGTGACTTCACAAAGTGGTCACAATGTGACGTCACAAACGAGCTCTAAAACGGCCTTAAGAGCACACACTAGTCACACGCCAAGGCAAATCAAGATGGCGACGCGCTTTTTCAGCGGATTCGAAGGATGGGCTAAAATTACTTTGATTGACATGCAATCATCCAATTAGGAAATAGAATGCTCTTAACCAATTATCTGCGACGATTTTTCTCTTCAAAGGTGTGCAATTCCAGCCGATTTCATGTTTAAAGGATTTTTTTCGACTGATTTCCCAGTACTTTGCGTAAATGCATTCGAATCGGAGCTCAAAAGAATTTCAATCTCTTTACGATTAGCGTTCCAAAATTAAAATGGTTTGATTTTCAGAAAATAAACGAATGATTAATTTAGATAGATTACTATAAAATAAAAACTATTTTATTTACTTAACGCAATTAGAAAAAAAAAAATAAAAAATTAAAATAAAAAATTAATATTGAATGAGGGGGGGGGGGATATCAGGTACAAGTAGTTTAAATAACTATTTTTTTGGGGGGGGGTAAGAGGGGAGGGGATTCTTTTTAGAATACGAAACTTATCAAGATAAATAGAACTGAAGGTTGATGAATGAATTAATGAAATTATGAGAAAAATATCTAGACAATTTTAAATATTTAAACATTGTTTATTTTTTGCGGAAAGGCAAACAAGCAAGCAAGGGAGAACAGGAAATAGAAATTTTGAAGAAAGGAGAAATAGGTGTTAATCCCAGCCTAGTCGTTTATAGACATAATACATAATTTATTATTGTTTGAAGTGACAAATGTGACAGAAAAAGTGTAGCAAATTTTAAAAACTTTGTGTTATGTTAAGTCAATAAAGCAAAATATTTTGTCAATATTTCAGGTGGAAGAAAATTTAGATTCTTGATGATTTTTACAAGCATTATATAAATGCCGCAAGGAGCTCTAACAATTTTTAATTTTGAGCACTGACATAGCAGTAAAGTCTATAGGAGGCAGGGGGGGGGGGTCTGAAAACTGTTTTTTAAATGATACAGTCAGTTAAGAATGGTTTTTGTTGTGAAAATCCCAATATTTAAATATCTCTCTAAAGATATTTTACTGTATGAAATGCACAAACACAATACGCAAAAAATGTAAACATGTGTTTTGTGTAGAATTTAATGCATATCTATCGCTTTATTTTTAACACTTTTCTACATAGTTAAAAAGATTTTGTTAATATTATAGTTAGCAGAGATTTATAATTAGCACTTAAAAAAAAATTAAGCATATTTAAAGACTTAATTATTTGTGCAGAAGGAGGTTTTCAGGTTTTAATTATTTTTTTTATTAAAATACGGAGAGAAAAAAGAAAGAATTTAATTTTGTAAGCTGAGAAGGGGGGGGGGGGAGGTAGAGAGGAAAAAAACGGATTTTTTTTTTTTGGGGGGGGGGAGAGATAGTAGGATAGTTTTATAGATGACAGCTTATTTACCTTCTTGAATATTTATTAATAGGACGAAAAATGTAACTTAAAAGTGTTTTAAAGATTTTTAATTTTGTGTACTTCAAAAGAACGAGGGGGGGGGGAGATATACAACGATATTTATGGGTTGTTTACGATTAATTATTTATTTTTAAAATAAAGTATGTATAAACCTATGGAAAAAAACAAACAAAAAAAAACTTTCAAAGATTTTAAATTTAGTGACATATGGGTAGGCGAGAAAATAGTGCAATGCCCACCCTCAAAAAATGGTGGAATTTGTGTTTGTTTAAAATTTGTGAGCTGAGTAAAAAAAGAAATAAGCACATTATTTATTTATTTTCGTGTGTGTGTGTAGGGGGTAGATGTTTATTAGATGACTTATTTATTTGCCTTTCAAAATATTTATAAATCGGTTTAAAAAAATAATAAAAGTGGAAATTATTTAAAGAACTAAATTTTCTGCACTTAAAGGAACAAAATGATAAATCCTAATTTCAGTCGTGGGGAGGGGGGGGGAGGAAATTTTGTGATTGATTGTTTATTGATATACTAAAGTGACTTGTATGCTACAAATATGGGTATTGTGGAGTAGACTACAAAACGAAGTGATATTTTTGTAAAGTGCAATTTAGAAGATAGTGACAGATTCAAAAGGCGAAGCGAAATTTTGATATAAAGGGAGGCGAAGACCAAGGGCTGATCTTGAGAGTTTTCAAGGGGGGGGGAGGATTTTAGAAATTTGAGTACTCCAGTGTAATGCACGGGTCGGAGCTCATTTTTTTATGTGGGTCGTGTTTTTTTTTTTTTTTACTTTTTTGCTGTGGGTCGGGTTTGGGTCCGGTTGGCTTCCATTTTTTGCTCCTGTCTGGGTTAATTCCTACTTGGGTCGAGATTGGGTCGGATTGAGTTCCACTCTTTGCTGTTGTTCAAGTTAATTTCTGATTTTTTTTTTTTTTATTATTATTTCTCAGATTTGGGTCTCGTTGACTGCTACATTTTGTTTTTAATCTGGTTGACTTTTACTTTTTAGCAGTGCTTAGCGCATTTGGGACACTTTAGGATTTGGTTTTTAGCACTTTCCAACTAAGTTGAAAAGTGCTTATGCATTCGGTTCGTCTGGTCGGATGGCCGTCTGTCTGTCCGCGCTCTAACTCCCGTAAATATACTCGGATTGCTATGAAATTTTTATAAGTTGTTGATGTTTACCCTAGCACGACACCTATTAAAAATGAAGTATCTACCATAATTAGTTTATCTACAGAGAGAATCAAAATTTTCCCATTACATTACGGCGCATGGGGAAAATCGTTAATATATTCGGATTGCCATGAAATTTTAGGACGTTATTGACGTTTACCCTAGCACGAATGCTATTGAAAATGAAGTTTCTACCATGATTAGTTTATCTACAGGGCGAATCAAAAGTTTTCCATTACATTACGGCGTATGGGGAAAAATCGTTAATATACTCGGATTGCCATGAAATTTTAGGACGTTATTGACGTTTACCCTATCACGAACGCTATTGAAAATTAAGTTTCTACCATGATTAGTTTATCTGCAAGGAGAATCAAAAGTTTTCATTTACATTACGGCCCATGGGGAAAAATCGTTTATATACTCGAATTGCCATGAAATTTTAGGACGTTATTGACGTTTACCCTAGCACGAACCCTATTGAAAATAAAGTTTCTACCATGATTAGTTTATCTACAGGGCGAATCAAAAGTTTCCCATTACATTACGGCCTATATGGAAAAATCGTTTCAAAAAAATTTTAAAGATGTTATACCCTGTCAAACATATTAAAATATGCATTCTATAAAATATAAGATGAAAATTTAGCTATTATTCATTTACATGGCAACACAAAAGAATTCCATTAGATAATGGTAAAAGGGGGAATTGTGTGTGGCATATTTTAAATATATTAAGCTGTTTCATGTATAATAAAATTGATATATGTCACTGAAGCTTAATATAAATTATACGCTACTGTCTTGCATAATATGAAGTACATAGCATTTACAGGGCCATACAAAAGATTTCAAATAGCATATTCTTTCCGAAGTACCGCATATGTGTCCGATGATGGCTGATGGAGGGATCAGGGCCGGCGCTAGACATTTCGCCGCCTGAGGCGAGCCTTATTTTGCCGCCCCAAAGACAAAAAAAAATTTTTTTTTTAATTATTACTCAAATTTTTTAAAAAATAAGTAAATTAATATAATAACTATATTTTTTTGCATAAATAGAAAATGCATTATAAGATTTATTTATATTTAAGGAATCTAAAATAGTCAAAGTGCGTAATTTATTTTTTTTTATTTTATTTTTTAAACTTTTTAAAAGTAACAACAGCTAACTTGTAATTAAATTAAGAAATCACATTGTACCAGTAAAAAAAAAGGCCACAAAGTCTCATATAAAGAGTAACAGCAACACTTTTGCCTTGTTTTTCATTTCGAAAAATTACGCAAGGTATGATTATTAGCAAAAAATTCTGTTACAACTGGTAAAGAATATTTTTAAAATAAATGTTACTGAATTACAATATGTCAAACATTTAAAATCAATCATGTTGCGTATAAAATTTGGATATGAATTTCAAATAGAAAAATAATGATATGGTATAACAAGTTATTTATCTTTTTAAAATCGTATAAACAACACAAAATCGCATATTGGTAATATTAATAAGAAAATATCAACTAAAAATAAGACAAAAGTTCAAGAAGCGAATAATTTCTCTTCATTTAGCTTTGGCGAAGTCACACATTATAATGTCAAAATCAATATTATAAAGTATAAAAATTAATAAATAAATAAACTTAGAGCAAACTTCGCAATATATTATTGACATTACATAGAAAAATTATGACATGCAGAGAAAATTACATTATCATTTCAAATTTAATTTGACCCATTTAACATAAAGATTTAATTTTACACTAAAAATATTATTTTTTAAAAACACAACTATCAACAATGAAATATTTAATTCAATAATAAATTCACCTTAATTTTGTATATAAAAATCATTTTCTATATTTTATAATCAATATAGAAAACAATTACATTTTTAACTTGCTAAAGTAATTTAATTTACTGACACAGCAAACCTGATAGTTCGCTGCGTCTCTGGGTCTCATCAAAACATTGCACAAAACGCGAAATCGCAATAAAAATAGCGAAATATTTAAAAGAAAATTCCATGAATTCTTATTTAACTTTATAGCAAAAAAAAACAAAACAAAATGCACTATGTCGGACTGGAAGATTGGAACTGGATTTCTTTAACTAATGCGGAAAAATCACAGCTAATCGCTAAAGAAAAAAAAGGGGGCTGGAGCACTAAAAATGGTATATTAGGAATCGTTAATATTTCAAAAATTGTAATAGTAAAATTTATTTAAGATTAAAAAAGAAATTCTTTTGTAAAGTAAAAAAAACACCACAGAGCGAAGGAAAAAAAAAAAAAAGATCATTAAAAAACTTACAAAAATGCGAAGATTTCTCAGCGAATTTCGAATAAACTTAACTGAAAAGAGGACAAATTTCAGTACATTGCGTTAAAAGATTAAATCCCGATTTTTTTTCTTTTATATATATATATATATATATATATATATATATATATATATATAATGTCGAAAAATTGCTTCGGAACTAAAAAAAAAAAGTAAAGGTCGCTAAAGATTAAAAAGTTGCAGAAAGACAAAATTTATTACAGCGGTTTAAACTATTCTAAAAGGAATTTTTTCACAAATAAATTCACAATTGAAGCTAATAACAAAATTCCTTTTACGAATGCCAAAACCTCATGTTGAAAATTATATTAAAAAGTCTTGAGAAATCCAAAAATCGCGAAGAAATAAATGTAATGTATTACGCTGAAATTTGTAACAAAGTTTGACAACATTTACAACAGTTTGCTTAACCTTACTAACAAGAGTACATAACAGAAATTCATTTCTGTAACATCAAAAAATTGTCGCGAAAGCAAAAGAATGATAAAAATTGCACTGAAAATCGCATTAAAATCGCAAAACATTGAAAATCACATATGATAAAATGTACTTCGATTAGGCTAAAATTTTCAACCTGAATTATTTTTTACAAATGCATGTATATATTAAAAAAAGCAGTATACAAAAACATGCTAAGAATAACGTTGGAAATAACTTTAAAAATCCATAAAAATTAAAAAGGAAATACTTACAATATTAGTGAAAAATTTGAAAACGAATCTACGAATTCGAATGTTAAAAATTGCCGCGAAATGAAGAAAAAAGTTATTGCAGAAGGCAAAATTTACTCTAGTGAGCTGAAACATTTGTAATCCGAATTACCGAAAATTCAAAAAATGAGAAAGTCAAAAATTTGTTGAATTATGCTAAAATGTTTAAACCTGAATTATTTACGAATCTAAGAAAAAAATAAATTGCCGCGAAGCAGTAGAAAATCCAAAAATCCCTAGAAGAATTTAAAAACAGCTTGTGGACTTTAAATAAAATTTATTGAAAAAAGGACAATATTTACTATATTGGGATAAAATATTAAAATTTGTTTTATTTTATTAATATATGGAAAAATCGCCAGAAACACAATAATCGTCAAATATCCCCGACGATCAACTTTATACTACAGAGGGATAAAATATTCTAATAGGAATTATTTCCTGAATATAAAAGAAATTGGCGCGAAACACAAATATGAAAAAAATATATAAATAAAATAAAATAATTACAAATTGTGGAAGATAAAATATAAGGTGTCCTGGAGTAATAAGGTCAAGTTCTAACGTGTAATTATTAAGGAATATGGGAGATGGCACCTCCGGGTTCTGAGCAAAAAGACTATAAGTCATCTGAATTACACACAACCGCTAAAAGATATTAAATTTGTAAACCTTATCACTGAAAAGAGCACATAACAGTCAACACCCGATCTAAAATTTGCGAAGCAAGTTTTTTGATATGAAGACTGTGCAATTTATTAGGAAATACTTTGTTTATTACATATAATTGTTGTAGATTTCACGTACTTTCAAAATTTCGTGTAAAATTTTGGATGTCCCGCGAGGAAATTTTGGATGATGCGAGGTAGTTTGACGTTTAAAATATACCTTGCAATAAGTATACTGGGTTAATAATGTTGTCCATTGACATTATTACTTTGGTTGATTCTTTTCAGTACTACGAAGAGGGTTTATTCTTTTATTTTGTGCACGAGAGAGCATTTTTGTCTTTGTGAAAAGCAAAAAGGATAAAGAGAAATTCATAAGTCCTAAGTTCTGCTAATTTTTTCATGTCAGATGAATGAAATATCAAATGATTATTACTGCACCCTAATATCGCAATTAATGTTAAGTAAGAGATATTTGTGAATTTCTGGGACGTTAGAGTTTGCATTTTTCGAATTGTGTAATTTACATGTCATTATTCTATTATTTTATAGTTCGTTTGCATTTAATAACGTTAAATAGCATTGGTCAAGAAATCATGGCAATACATTTTATGAATACAAATCTGCTAAAATATTATTCCTTGTATACATAGTCAATAAGCTTATATATCAAATCTCATATTTCTTTGAAAAAAAAGTCATTAATTAAGCTGCATAAATTGGTAGAATTTTAACGTGGTGTTATTACCCGAGGGCACTTTAATATAATATTAGGCTAAATATTTGAAAAATAATACCCTTTATAAACGTCAAAAGATCACGGATCGTAAAAATATATTAGACATTGCATTGAAAATCGTTATCAATTCAAAAATTGTGTGAGCACAAAATTTCTTACATTTAGGCCAAAATTTTGAAAAAAAAAAAAAAAAAAAAAAAAAAAAAAAAAAAAAAAAAAAAGAAAAGAAAAAAAAGAAAAGAAAAGAAAAGAAAAGAAAAAAAACTGTGTGTCAAAAACTCGCAGCAGAACGCAAAAGAAAAAAAAATAATAGCTAACAATCGTATTGAAAACGACATTTAAAATAACTAAATATTCAAAAATCGCGGAGCAGAAATTTTAACATGGTTAGATAAATTTTTTACATAGAATTCCTTCCAAGAAAGTCAAAAAATCGACGTAAAACTCGGAAAAACGATAAAAATCATTTAAAAGTAGTTTTAAAAAATACAGAACAAAATTGAATACATTTTCCTAGAAGACAGTAACCGGAATTCTTTCTCAAATGTCAAAAAATCGTCCCGAAAAGAACGTGAAAAAATGCTATTCAAATGCAATATTCATATGCTAAATCATTATTAGTTTTTTAAATAGCAGCTGATAAAATTCTCTATATTTGGCTAAAAGTTTGAAACCGAACAAATCTTACAAAAGGAAAAAAATCTGCGAAATGACAGAAAAATTCTAAAAATCGCTCTATGTAATTAAACTTTAATGAAAAGAAATTTTTTATATTAATCTTAAATATCAGAATACATTTTCTTTTACAAATGTCGAAAAATCAAGAAAGGAAATAAAAAACCTTTCAAAAATAGCAGTGGACAAAATTTATTACAATGAAAGCTATAACATTCTAACAAAATATTAAAGAAAAAAATTGGCACGAAAAGCGGAATTATGCAATAAACCGCTTTGAAAACTGCAGGAGACAAGATTCAATATGTTAGTCTGAAACAAAATCCGTTTGTGAATGTCAAAATATCACTGCAAAACGCAAAAAAGGTAAAAGCTGCAAAAATTTCTAAAATCGTGATGTATACATTAGACTAAAACTTAGAAACATTTTTTACGATTATAAAAAACTGCAGCAGAATGAAAAAAATGTACTGAAAATGATACTGAAGATCTCATTAAAAATCGGTAAAAAAAAAAAAAAAAAAAAAAAAAAAAAAAAAAAAGGGGGGGGGAAGAACAACTTTTACTATACCAGTTTAAAAGTTTAAAACCTATTCCATAATGGATTATATCTTCAGTATATATTACAGGTAAAATAGTTTTTTTTTTCTTTTAAGCAGCTGATGGCCAATTACCAAAATTTGGAAAGAACTTTATTTTGGCACTAGAAATTAAAATACGAAAATACCCCCCCCCCCCCCCCCCAAAAAAAAAAAAATATTTACCATATTATCATATTTTAAGAAGCATAAGGAGAGATTTTTTAACGCTGGGAGGAGGGGAATCAACATTTTTTAATTAGGTCAAATGGTATATCGTTTCGTATGAATTTTATTTCTTCTAAATCGAATGAAACCATCTACAAGACGATATGATAATTTTTTTCAAAGTTACGGCACGTTCGACGAATAAAATGGCAAAGATTATATTTTATTCAGATCAAATAGGTTTTTATAATAACAACTGATGGCCATTCACAAAAATTAAGGAAAGAACATCGTTTTGTCACTAGACATGATAATCCGATGAGTCCCAGAAAAATAAAGCTTTACCTTGGTATTTTTTGTTAGGGGGGGGGGGGGATACATCGAGGGATAAGATACTTGAACATTTTAAAATTAGGGGAAATGGGTATCATTTGTTATGTATTTTCAAATTCTTGATCAAATAAGATCATTCGCAAGTCTATACCATCATTCTTTATAAAAGTTATGGTAGTTTTATAAATGCACAATGCTGAAAGTTAAGTTTTATTATTGAGCATAGCTTTTCTTATTTTACGCCCAAAACTTGTTCTTTAAATCATATTAAATAATATCAATTTTTTAAGTGTCCTCAAAACAGCAATAATCGAAATCAACATTGTCAAATTTCTTCAAGGTTAGTAAAGTTGTCAAAATATCCGTGTATTCATAATTTTTTATTGATAAAACCATTCATGACTTTGCATTCATAAAACCTGCCTAACTTTGTAATGTATAACCGTATCGACTTGCGGAAGTGTCATTCGATTTCGAATTAAAAAATACATAGCAAACAATCCTACACTTTAGCTGAAAAAAAATTTGAATTTTCAACCACTGTAAAAATGCGCCCTCTCCCCTTCTCCCCAAAACATGGTAAAACAGATTTTTTTGGTGTGTGTGTGTGGAGGGGGGGGGGGATCATCGGATTTTCATTTTTATTATCAAAACAAAACTTTTTTCAAATTTTCGTGAATAGCCATCAGTTTTTTATTTACTCTTATTTTGGTCTGTTTTACCTATACAAATATGCGAGACAAATGCCGCCCATAAAAGCGCACCATAAAAGTGCGCCCTGAGGCGGTCGCCTCACATGCCTCACCTCTGGCGCCGGCCCTGGGAGGGATGAAATGCATTTTAATTATGATATGTGCGTTTATATTTCGCTAAAAATATGCACATTATATGGTGTGTATAAATGTTATAGTTGATATACAGGGCTACCCAAAAGAGCTCACCAACGTTACTGAATATGAACATAGATTATTTAAACGTGGTTCTTAAATAAGCTATGCATTTTTACGCTGAGCTTCATTGAATTTACTGAAAAATGTTTGCAAAATATAGATAAAAGGATATACAGGGCCACGCAAAGAATTCGGTACATGGACGCCTATGAATGATAATTTATGAGAATGTGATTTCAGTTGTTTTAAAAGTGTTTTAGTTTACAATAAATTTTAGCCTAATGCTGACGTGTAATAAGGGTACAATGTAAACTACAGGGCTGAACAAAAGTATTCAAGTATGTTTCCATCTGATAGTATGAAAATGCTGAAAAATAAATTTCAAACTACTGGGTATTTTCTTGCTAAACTAAATTTTCCCATTATATCAAGTGACATATGAAATACAGAGCTGTTCAAAAGTACTGGAATACCTATTTGGGTATATTTGGCTATACACTATTATTTCCCTAAATAACAAAGTTTTGTTAAAGATTTCATTAAGTGTTGGAAAGTGCTTCATAATCAATGCTTAACGCGTTCTTTTTCTTACTTGTTACTTTATCGAGAAGGGTTCGGGTTGACCCGAATTTATTGGGGTGAATTCTTTGGTAAAATGTTCGTTCTTTTTTGCAATTTTTGTACAAAATGTGCGTCGTTTCACGATATTTTGAAGAAATTCGTGTTTTCTCCGCGATCATTTTACAAAATTTGTTGTCCGGTTCGCTTCTGTTTTTTTCTGCTGGTCGGGTTTAATTTTTTACTTTTTGTTGTGGGTTGCGTTTGAATCCGGTTAACTTCTACTCTTTCCTACAAACACGTGACGTTACACACAGCAAACACGTGGGTGGTTTACAATTCTCCATCGATATACAGAGTGATATCGGCTCATACAAATTGCCCTCACCTCCGGGAAAAAAAACCACAACGAGAGTGAAACAAAGAAAAAAGGAAGACAATAGAAACCAGAGGAAAAAGAAAAGAGAAAGATCATTCAGGTGGCTTGGGTTAGGAAGCCCGTGAATATTTAAAGAAGGTATACTCCTGAGGGCGATTAGTTTTAAGAATTCATTGAATAAGTATAGGGGGAGAAAGGGTAGCTACCCCCCCCCTTTAAATTTAGAAAAAGTTTTTTATGCTGAATTACCACATTTCGTTCGAATATCGTAAATCATATAAATAATTGGTTTAAAATTTCCTTTATATAATTGTTGGAGATTTCTGAGAAGGAAAAAATGAAAAGTATTTATTTATTTATTTTGGAGGGGGATGAAGGGAATTTGTTAGATGACTTACTTTATATGACTAAAGATTAACAAATATGGCTAAACACAAAATAAAGAGATTTAAAGACTAAATTTTATGTACTTGGTAAGGAGAAATAGGAGGAAAACATAAATTTTTGTGGGCTTAAGAGTAAAACTATGTTTGATTATTTATTACTACAGTAAAAGTTTTAGAAAAATCGATGACTTTAAAAGTATAAAATTTGTGAGCTGGGGGGGGGGGAGAAACAATTTATTAATTATTTATTTTGGTGTGTATGTGGGATGGAGAAGTTTTTTAAATGACTTACTTTTATTTGCCTTTTAAAACATTAACAAATGGGCTTAAAAAAATAAAATGTGGGAAAGTTTCAATGAAAAAATTCTAGGCATTTACTAATAGGATGAGAGGGAAAAATCTAATTTTTAGTTAGTGGGGAGGAGTTTTTGTGATAGATTTTTTATTGTTACAACAAAGTGGCAATATTGTGTAAACATGGATACAGTGAGATAGACAGCAAAACAGCGAAGTGATACTTCTGGAAGGGATAATATTGAAGGCTGTGATGAGAGCAAAAGGCGGGAACGAAATTTTGATACAAGGGGGGGGGGCAAGGGTGATATAAATTATTTTTCTAAATCAGAATTTCAGAAAACTCAGATTTTCACCTCCAATTAATAAATAACAGAACACTTAAATATTTTTAAGGACTTTTTGCAAATTCTGCATAACACTAACAAAGTTTTTTAAGGAGCAAAAATTACTTTTAAAAAATTAAACACTTTTTAAAAAAATGAAGAAACATAAGAAATGTGTAGGATCACTCAAAATTATTCCGCTACATTATGATCTATGTAGATAAATCATTTGCGGTGTTTCAAGGAACGCTATACTAATTTAAAAATAATGAAATTCATATACATTACAGAGGTACTCTGGAAGACAATTATAAAAAAATATGTCATGTATAGCACTTACAGTATACACACAGAGGATCTCCATAGTAATCTATTATACTCTGGTCTAAAAATAATTTCGCGATGTATTGTTGTAATAATGTTACTCTTTTACAAACAATGAAATTTATACGAACTTCTGAAATGGACTTAAGAATGCTTACGGTATAATATTTGGCGAAAAACATTTGCCATTCAATTACAGAGTTACACAAAAGAATTCGGTTGTAAAAAGCTCTTCGGAGAAAAACTGTCCCTAGCGTATTTAAATTATGTTCACTACTTTGAACATGAAATGCAATGAAATGCTGTTTCGTGTATACTTTGTGTTAAAAAGAATTTCCATAAAAACATTCCATTTTATATATAATCATAATAAACCTGTTAAAATTGGTCATCTGTTTCCCGCCGTCTTTTTAAGGAAGATACCGCACACTCAGTTTAGCTTTATTAATGTTACAGTGTTTTACAATTAAGTTTTCTTTCAAAATTTATTATTCATTGCAGAACAATGTAGTAATTCCCACGAACCATCTGTCGACATATAAAAAGATGCGATTCAATAGCA
The DNA here is from genome assembly GCA_964019185.1 of Maratus speculifer. Lineage (NCBI taxonomy): Eukaryota > Metazoa > Arthropoda > Arachnida > Araneae > Salticidae > Maratus > Maratus speculifer. The sequence goes on from OZ025293.1 coordinate 95,352,254, forward strand.
AGATTTCAATATGATGAATACCAGAAGCGATGGGGCGATCGCCCCCTCCCTCTTTGAGCCCAATGAAGGGTCTGCAAAATGATATTAGATGTCCATAGGATAAATGAATCGTGTTTAAGATTGAGAACGGTGCGACCTGATTGGACTGGACGAAGCTGTCACTGCTTGGGTTGGGCCGGGCCAGTTTTAACTCATGAGACTAGGGCTTGCTTAGGTCTAGAGATCTGCATCGGCCTGTATCAGACTGGCAAAAAAAAAAAAAAAAAAACAGGCCGTATGAGCCAGTCCGATAAAAAAAGTTTAACGGGCCTGCCGGCATGTTATAAAGATTTCGGTAAAAACGCTAAAATGAGGTCTATTTTCAATGAATATGGGTTTAACGACCATAAGTATAAATGTGCGTCACGAGTAGATACTAGTTTAACAACATCAATACATAAATGTAACGTATACAGCGTAGAAATCAGCATCGGACAGTTGCTTTGAGTCTATACGGGTATAATAATTTTTTAGCAAACTGGAGCCGGGTCAAGATCAGGTTTGCACTGTTTTTCTACATATAGTCGGGGTCAGAACTAGACTTAATTATTCGTAAGCCGTGTACGGCAGACAACATTATTTGTAAAAGGGATAAAAACTATTAACGTACTGTTAATGTACTTTTTGGAAATATACTCCTTGGTGTTTCTTAAATTCATTTCTGAACAACACGAAAGTTTGACACATTTTCTGACTAATTTTTAACTATAAAGGTACAAAATTGACAAGCCTGACTATTGAAGGGATTTGGAATCGAACAGCATATTTCATTTTTGGTAAATAAGATATTTGTATATATTTGTTAAGGTATAAGAGATTCTTGTCACGTGGTTTCAGATTTTTCTCCTTTTGCATGTTATCGCTTCCGGAAATGCGATTCAAAACTCTAATTTTCACAATATTTTCATAAATATCATGAAAATTAGCGTTTTATATAGTGTGTTGCGCATTGTATTTGCTTTTATCAAAAAATGGACAACGCCATTCCATTACATTGTTTCTGAATAAAAACACCTGTTAAACTCATGTGTTTCCAAAAAGAAATGAAATCAGAAATGCATAAAAAATAGCTCCTCTAAATTTGAGAAAATCTTTGATAAAATGATAAAGAAGTATTTTCATAAATGTACTTTTTATTACACAGCTTCAAAAGTTATGATAATTTTAACTTCCTTTTTTTTTTCTTTTATTCTAAACCATATTAATTTTTCAGTGCATCTTTATTTGAATGTTGAAAGTCTAAGAACCTAAGTAATCATTAATGTTCTTATTGTGTATTGTCAGTAAAAATTTTCTATAAAATCATCCAATAAATATGAATGCAGTAATCTTTAAAAAATCTTAATTGTATGATAAAAATCTGATTTTGTTTCGAAATAAAGATGCAGGCCGATTTCGGCCTGGACTGTTTTCACTGATTTCTGTACGGCCCGGGCCTGGCCTAGAAATGTAAAAGTGTAAACGAGCGGGCCAGGCTCGGGCCGAATATTTTGTTTTATACCGGGCCGGGCCAAAATAACAATCATTCGGTCCGGGCCGGGGCGAGACTGGAAACTCCAGCCCGTCCAGACCTCTACTCAAGTCTTCACTCTTTCGGAAATCTTACTTTTTTTCTGCAAAACTTGACCACACTATATTTTTTCTTCCACTTCGGGCCTGGCGTGGATTTCGTTCTTTTAGAAGTCTGCCCGAACCTAAATTTCCATGCCCAGGCTCAAAAAGCAATTCAATTTTAACCCAACCCAAGCTCGCTAAAAATAAATAAATAAATAAATAAAAGAAAAAAATCTGATTCAGTACCGAATAGCCTGATACAAAACAGATCAACAAATCTAAAATGAACAAAATCAATCTAATATTTGAAGGAAATTGGGAAAGGTATCCCATATAATTATAACAATATATATATTTTTTTGTTTAAGTAGAAAAATGAATATATATATATAATGTACTCGTCAATATTCAAACATATAGTTTTTCATATAAAAAATTGTCTGATCTATTGAAAAATCCAGTCATCAACCAGTTTATACTAGATCCGAATTTGTCAAAATCCAAAAGAAGAAATGTCCCGAATCCGAAACGTTTAAAGTCAACCCGACCTATAATATATCAATCCGAACTCAAAAATTACAAATTATGTCAAATCGAGCCCTTACCCGAACATCTGAAATTGAAATGAAAGAAAATAAGTTCATGTATTTTAATAGAATTAAAAAATGTGTTTTACATCTTCAACTTGAATGTTATAATTTATAGAGAAAAAAAAAATCTAGTATTTGCTCTTTAGTGCAAAACCTATTCCTAAGTCAGCCTGCTCAAACTTGGTCCGTAGCAAAAAAGTATAAATCTATCCGGCCTACTACAAAAAACAAACTCAAAAAAAAAAAAATCCCTAACAAAACTTTCTAATTAACTCGAATCCCCACATTGTTCTTTGCGCAGCATATCCTGATGTAACTTTGCGCCATAAAACCCCATTCAACCAACCAATCAATCAACCTGAGTGCTACTCTCAGAAGTGAAATTTTATCCAGAATAGAACCGAATTTGAAAAATGTAAGTCAAACTGACCAAAATCCGACCCACAGCAAAAATCTCAAGCCGATTCGAACACGACTCACTGCAAAATTTAGAAATAATCTCCACCAGCAATGAAAAATATCACCTCCTGCCCGAACCTCCAAATTTTGAAATCGCTCGTCTTGAGGATTCTCGTGTTCCTCCCTTGAATCAGAAAAGAGCGTTCCTCTAAGAATTGCACTTAAAATAACTTCATTTTTCAAATATTCGACAAAAGAAAAAAAAAAAAAATATATATATATATATTTGACCCCTGAGCGTATAGTATTGCCCTGCTTCCGATTCTTTCCGAAAGGAAAATACCATTGGAAATCAAATCAAAACCCGACCAAATTTTTTTTTGTCAATTTAGAATCGAAATGAAAGAAATGTAAAGAAATGTAATGAATTCATGTTTTAGTGGAATTATAAAGTGTCGACATTTATATTTCTAATATCAATTTTATCTTTTATATAGAAAATAAATATCTAATATATACTCATAACGGAATCAACCAAAAAAAGATGGCTAAATTGTTGAAAAGTGTTCGTTAAATAGAGGTATCTTCTATTCGAGACATTCCGTATGGATATTTTAATGTACATGTTAACACTTGCGAATAGCAGTGTTAACATGTAAATTGAAATGTAAAATCTTAAATATTCATAATTAACTATTTGGAAATGTCTGTTATGGCGTTTATATAGTTTCATTTTATAGTATCTTCGATATTTTCTTTTATAATACTCTTTAAACTATTTTCGTCCATAACGGAGAAAATATTTAGACTTTCATTTAAAATATGGGGTCGAATCGAATCCTTCTTGCGAGATTGAAAATTCACTATGAATCAGATCAGAACCCAAAATAGTGTAAATTAATTTCACCCCAAAACAACTACAGCAACAAAAAAGAATGCAGAGAAAAGCAAATAAAAAGTAGAATTCCACTCTGTCCGTAAGAAAAACGTAAAAATCCACTCGACCAGTAGCAAAAAAGTAAGAATTCAACTTGACTGAAACCAAACCAGCGCTAATAAAATAGTACTCAACTCAACCCCCCCCCCCCAGGGCCGTAGCTAAGGGGGCGCCATGGGCGGCTCAGCCCCCCCCCTAAAATATTTTGAGCCCCCCTGGAAAAGATTCCAAGGTCAATCAATGAATTTCTGTTCCGAAAATTCAAATGAAATTCTGTTCAAAAATCTAACTTAGTCTTGAAAACCTTTCACAATTTTGCAGGATTACTAAATTGTATCTAAAATAAGTGTGTTCAACACCTCCCTCATCCTATTGGCACATAAGAAGCTAGCATGATGTTTAATTTTGATCAACTATACACTCAAAATTTTCATCATCCTATAATTTTTTTAGTATAAAATGAAGTTATTAGAACACTTTTTAATAAGAAACATAGTACCTACAATATGAATATGCATTACTTTATCTTTCTGTGGCAATGCAAGAGAAAAAATTATGAGCCCCCCTTACATTCTCTTGAGCCCCCCCCCCCCTACATTCACTTGAGCACCCCTATTGTTCACTTCTAGCTACGGACCTGCCCCCCCACACACACACACAAAATAGAAATCAACCAGACCCAATACCAACCAGCAGCAATAAAGAAAGAGAACCGGACCCCAACCCAACCCGCAGCGGCAAAGTAGAATTGAACCTTACCCAAACACGACTCGCAAAAAAAAGTATTTAGCAGAACAACGGCAAAAAATGAAAGTAAATCGGACCGAAACCCGACCTGCAACGAAAGAAATTAGCCCCGATCCTACTCATGATGAAAAAAAAATGTCCCGACACGAGCTGCAGGTGCGATTGGAATCTCCAAATTTCTGAAAAGTCCCCCCCCCTCTTTTTTGAGGAGTCTCCAGATCTGCCCTTGTACCAGGACAAACAAAAACTGCTAAAAACTGCAAAATCGTCTAAAAGTTTTACAATGTTATATTGAATTGTCACCCATTAAATATATACGAACTTGTAAAGTTTGTAAGTATCTCGACAAATCTTGTCCACGATACTTTGTACTATGATGTTTTGGAACATGCAAAAGCCTTCTGCTCGATAGAAGCTGCATTAGTTGAACGTCGACAAGAAACTCCAAAGAAGAAACAATTCTGAAAAGTATTAGAGAGTAAAATTTGCTAAATAGCAGACTTTAAAAAATTGCTATATTTTGCCTTACAGTTTCATTATTTTTACTTTTATACTATAACTAGCGGCCCGCCCTCGCTTTTCTTCGGGTAGAGCAAGTCTTCCAGTCCCCCGCCACTGCTGACACCGCAAATTGTTTCTACCACTTCATCTCATTAAATTCAACTACTAAAAACATTACCCTCATTTTAGGTATTCGGATAAAAAATAGCTTATATGTTAATCTAAGGTGTCAGATACCTCCATACAAAATTTCATAAAAATCGATCCATCCGTTCTTGAGTTATAAATGATGTAACTAACACGATTTTGCTTTATGTATATAGATTATAGCAGCCCGCCCCGACTTCTCACGGATATTTAAGAAAAATTTCAAGTTATAAATTTTTACACACACACTCATAACCTAATAATTAAAATTCCGTCTCTGACAGTGACTCTCCTCCCGTGCCCCAGTGACGCCTATATCACACATTATGATGCAGCCTAGTCGAGCGGGGTAAACGGCAACCATTAAATCAGTCTTGATTTTAAAGTAATTTATTTTGATAAGAATCAATACCAAAGTAACAATAAAGAGCTTTTACAGAAACGGCATTTTAATTATTTTTTAAAATAAAAAACACTTATTGTGACATAACTATAACAGTTAGACATATGCTGTTGCGACATTTTTTGTAGATAATTACATGTTAACAAAGTCGTAGTACATTATTTTGTTCTATAATAAATAGTATTCGCAACGCATCCGATGTAAAGATTTTTTAAGTTCATTTTTCTACACCTTGGGTTACAATATTGCCATTTTAATAAGGATTTGAAATAATTTTTTTGAAAATATAATATAGCCTATGTTCACCGGAAATAGTGTAGCTTTCATACGGTGAAAGAATTTTTCAAATCCGTCAAGTAGTTTTGGAGCCCATTTAATTCAATTCAAACAAACAAACAAACAAATCTTTCCTCTTTATAATTTTATATTAAATTAAGTAAGTAATATTTATCCCTAGGCTTATTGAAACAGTTCGCATTTGAAATTGTAGAAAACGTTACAATTTTAAATATTTGACTGCTCCTCCTAAAAAAAAAAAAAAATCCTCCCTCTCCATATTTGATGCTCACTACTCTTTAAAATAATTACTATCTGTTATAACTTTTTTGAAAACTCCAAAACAATCGTTTCGTGATTTATTTTTAACTTTAATTAATTTGCGTTTCAGCATTTCTTTTCCTTTTTTTAGTAATTGCTAAATAGTTTTAAAAATTAAAAAACACGGTTTTATATGAGGTCGGTCTAAAAAGTTTAAAATGTTTTTTTTTGGGGGGGTGGGGAGGAGGGGGGTGCATAGTTACGATTTTCATATGTGTTTCAGTGATTGTCATGTGTCTAGTGGGGCAGGTAACCTTTAGTTTCTCAAATTGCTTTTGATTCGTTTATCCGGCGCTTTATTTTTATCCTTTTAAGCGGCGACTATAGCCTATGTTCACCGGAAATAGTGTAGCTTTCCAACAGCGAAAGAATTTTTCAAATCCGTCAAGTAGTTTCGGAGCCTATTCAATGCAAACAAACAAACAATCAAATCTTTCCTCTTTATAATATTAATATAGATAAATAATGATAAATATTTGCAATTCGTTGTCTTTGCAAATATACCTTTATGTTATATTAAAATAAAATGTATTACGCAGGATAAATTCCCCATTTTTAACGACTGTTAAACGTGTATCGTTTTCCTCAAAAGTAATAAATATTAAAAAATATTTCTTTAAAGTTTGAAACAAGTTAATTAACAATTTTAAAATTACCAATCTTTAAAACTTTCTAACTTTAATTTCTGCTTATTTTTGATAAAACTGTTTTTCGAACTGAAAATGCTTATTTTTTTTACTGTTTTACTTAATAATACTGGACTGAAATTGGGCTGCCTAGTATCGTATAGTACCAAACACAAACACAGGGAAGAGAAAACTGCGCCCGGGGCAAAGTTTCAATTTGGCGCCCCCTTTCCCAACTTTTTCTTGTAACAGCCCAAGAATGATGTTGATAGTATAAATGTGGCGCCCCCCCCCCCTCGGACAGCGCGGTGTTGAATAAGCCTCCTCAAAATGTACTCCTTGCACCGCCGTGCGAAAAAGACGGGGACGAAGGGGGTGGTTGCCCCGGGATCGAAATTTAGGGGGAGCCAAATTTTTACTACTAACGCAATTTTTAGTCTGTCACAAGAAAAAGTTCAGGGAATGGGACGCCTAACTGAACTTTACTGCGGGCGCAGTTTTCTCTTGGCACACCCCTGCCCTCCCCCCCCCTGTTTCATGTATTTTGCAAGCTGTATAAGTAAATTTATAAATTCCAACTATAGCTCCTTGTCCTTTTAATGCTACCTATGTATTTCACAAAAGTTCCAATTATATTTTAAAATTATCAGAATTTCCTTTTTGCTAAAAAGGAGCTTACTGTAATTTATATCAAATCTACCTTGTTTTGTATGGACTTGAAAAAAAAATATATATACAAAGAAATGTATAATTTTCTTCCTTGGAAGTTAGTTATAGTTATATAATAATAGTAAAATAGCGTTAGTTTTATAAAAACAAAAAATTAGAAGTCGTTGATTTTTTTCAAGACTATTTTAGCTAAAATTTATCAATAATTGTAGAAAAAATAAATCAAAACCTTGAAATAAGGGAGGCTATTTTAACACGTTACTATAAAACCAATAACAGAAAGGAAATACAATGAAAGGAAAAAAGTTACTTTCATTTGCTAAAATGGAATGGTGTTAACCAATTATAATTTTCAAAAGGGCAGGAGAGGCGGAGACTGGCTGAGGCGGAGCGCATATAATTAAAACGCTTTTTTTATTCCATTTCTGATCAAAATATTTCCAAATTTTGCTCAGCCTAATTGCAGTAGAAATATGGAAAGCATATCATTGGAAAGCTTAAACACTAATATTCCGTGAAGCGTTTTTAATTTTTTCTGAATTTTTCTGAAATAGATTTTATAAGAGTAAAAAGGGCACAACACCTCGAATTTCACTGAATCCAAAATTTAAAGGGTCCTCAGAATTAAACTACAACGAAAATCAGAAAAGTACAAACTAGCCCGGTAATAGAATGTCCTCAGCTATCCTGAGAAAAAAAAATCATTTAAAAATATTGAAAATTAAGCGAGATATTAGAAAAGAACGCTCCCATAGACTTTACATTAGCTCTCGGCTTTTACCGCGTGACTAGTGTGTGCTCTTAACGACTTCACATTTTAGTCACTGTGACTTCACATCGACTATCGATGGTCACAAAGTCACAGTGTTACTTCACAACAACGGGTTGGGATACTTGACCCATAGGGATACTTGACTTCTGTGGCCGAATTTTTTTCTAGTTTTCAACGATAAGCCTCATTACAGCAGAATTTGTGTGCATCTTTTTTATCAACTATTTGATATGGAATTTATACGCATCGCAATTAGAAAATAAAAGCATGTTTGAATAATACCTCGTGCTATATCCGTCATAGTTGCCAACAGAGTAAACGCAGTAGTTTTAGTATTTAAAAACATAAAGCCAAATTAAACTATAATATTTTCGAAAGTAAATAAGTAACGAAAGTATTTATATCAATATCATACAAATTAGGAGTACTGTTATTCATCAAAAGTTTATTTAAGATTAAAATGTTTTAACTCTGGATTTTATAACAAATCAACAGATAGATTAGGAATTTAATCGTTTAAAATTCTTTTTTCAACCGATTTAATAGGGAAAATTACTATTGAAATATGACAGCATAAGTGTTTACTATATTGTGGATTTAATCATGCATAAATTGCTCAGATGTAAAATCTCCAGTTTCAAAACAGGAGGTTCGGTATTCGAATTCAGCTGAATCCTTTGTTTTAGGTATTTATATGAATCCACGTTATTTTGTAAAATGTTTGAAAAGTCAAGCAATGTCACTTCAGATTTTGTGCAATCAAGTTTGCCTTAAAATGCTAAAACATTACTTTTCCAGAATGTAAATATTATTATTACATAAAACGTCAGACATTTTGAGTTACAAAATTAATATAGAAAGCATTTATTTTTCAAACTAAACTACTTAATTACTAAAATATAGTTTTACAGAATGGAAATATTTTTTGTTACATAAAGCGTCAACAGCTTTGAGTTAAAAACTATTACAGAAAGCATCGCTTTTTAAAACTGTCTATAATTTTTTTAAACGCCAAGAAAAAAAATAATAATGTTTGTTGTACAAATATTTGGTTAAAACGGAAATTTTATTTATCAAAAAAGTAAATATTATTGTTCGTTGCATTTCAAATGAGAAATATTGGGATAAAAATTAATAAAGAAAGAATTTTTTTAAATCGATTTTTTAATAATTTAAACGTTAATTGAAAATAAAATAATAAAAAAAATATTGTGGTACTATTAAAATTACTTTAAAACATTTCCTTCTTTTAACTTTTTTTTTTTTTTTTTTTTTTTTTGAAAAGAGAAAGAAATCTGGAATACAGAAGGAAAAAAAAAGCATAGATATAAATCATACATTGAGGTTTTATAAGAAAATTCAATTATGTATCCATGATTTAGTATTGCTTTCTGTTTACGTGTCCATTGTTAAATAATGCCTTTTGTTTAGCTTTTTTATGACTTATTTTCATTAGATTTTTAAGAGCCATAAAACAACATAAACGGATCGCTAGTTTCAAACTTGCTGTGAAAGTAGTTTTACAGGGCAAGTAAAAGTCTCAGCTTCAGTGAAATTCATCCTTTGAATACGCTTTTTCGAAACAATTCATCAGCACGTTAAGAACATTAAAATTACACAAAAATTCTATTTCAAAGCATGAAATACTGAAATTCGGATATATATGAAGACTCTGACATAGTTCATTTTTTAAACATGCTAACTGAAAAAGAAAATATGTCATTCAGACATTTATTATAATACATTTTATTTAAAAAGAATTACTTATTTATGACTTTAGTGTTTATTCGAGTTTTAGGTGTCACAAAGAAACTATCTAAACTGAGTGCTTGTTTAAAAAATAATGCTCTAAAAGTAGTTTTACAGGGTAAGCAATAGTTAGCTTTAGTCTAATAATAATCTACTTTAGTGAAGTTTATCCTTTGAACAACATCAGTGCACAAATAATATTAAAACTTTAATAAAAAATACTAGTTGAGAGTAATTACAACAATGAGTCATGATAGGAATGGGGAAACAAACATTGTTCAATTTTTAAACATTCTAACTAAAATAAATAAATAACTGAATGTTTATTTAAAAAATAAATCATTTATATCCTGGTAAAATTTCCTATCTTAATTTTTTTATTTTATTCATGCGGATTAATATAAACACGAAGAATTTCTTTTCAAATATTTTTTCTATTTCAAAATAACTTTTTGCAATACAAAAAGAATCAAAACTGAGATGAATAATTTTGCATATTTTCTTGGTTTTATTTTACATAGATGCATTTCTCTTTGCTTGTTTAGATTCACTAAAGCTTAGAAAAGAAGTAGGGAAGGTGATTTTTATTATTCCGAATTATATCGACGCTTTATTAAAAGAAAAATAATGCACTGAAATGCAAAAATTTTGCATTCTTTACTTTTCCTGACAACTTAAAGGAATAAAATTCCTTATTTTATGAATGCTGCTAACTACGTAGCAATATGAATTTATAAGCTTAAATGCATGAATGTAAATAACACTGCACTAAAGAGCACATGATTTTTTTTTTTAATTCAAGTATATTTTTAATGATGATGATGATGATACATTTAAAAATTGTGCTATTTTTGAAAACATAAATCTATTGGCAAAAAATAATATATATAAATATTATAATAAAAATGGCTCTAATAAAATTCAAGTACTTACCAATTGTAGAAATATATGTATCATAATATCTTTCATCGCAAAAACGGTGCACTATGCAGGTTTTTCCCACATTACTATCACCCAGGACCAGGATTTTGTAGGTAGCTGCAAACTCAGCTGCCATGTTGACACCAGGATAATCGGATCAATCAATGAAAGGGATTCGCTCGCTAGAGGGCATAACCGGTCGTTGGGGATGACATCATGCTCCGATGACGTCACTGCTCCTGAAAACTTGCTATCCCTTGAACATGGAAACGTACCACTTCTTTGAACAAAAAGTAAATAAATTTCTGGGGATAGTAGAAATCTTTATTTCTTCAGGTAAGACTTGTAAATAAGTATTTCAGGAAAAACACGTACTTTCCAGTTTAACAGTTTCTTTTTTTTCAGGAATTCGGGATTAAATTTTATTTTATTATTATTCTACTTTTCAGAGAAAAACCATGTATGTTACTCAGAAAATTCGTAATACTGTTTCATGCTTAAAAAATTATGAATTGAAAACAAATCAGCAAAGCAGTATTTTGTAGCTTTGTTGGTCATTAAAATAGATGATATAAATAAAATAAGTTATAATTACGAATCCAGCTTATTAACCCTTTAAGCGTCCTGCAAAATTTTCCATTGATATTTAACAATTCATAAAATAGCATCCAAAAATGGTATTTCTATGAGGAATTTTATTTAATAATTTTAGATATTTATTTATCTTATGTACTTCAAGAAGTTAGATTTAATATTGATTTTGTGTTAAATCAGCCTTTCTTTCCAAAAGTTCATGACGGAAAAATCCGGTTAAGGCGCTTAAAGGGTTTTTGAATGAATTTTAATGCGATGTAACTTTTTATTCATATGATTTGTCTTTCATTCCTTTAAAAATAATAATAGCTGTTTGATTTTGTATGAATAGTGCTAAAGAGGAGAAAATTTTTTTTAAATTTAAATTTCAATTTTCAGTCGAATTTTTTTATTTCTTCTCAACAGTGAAGTGATGAAAAGAGAATTTCACAATTTGAAGCAATATTGTGGATATGATAACTTATTCTAATTAATAAAAAACCGCCTTTGATCGAAAATATTTTAGTTTCAATGTTTAAAAAATTATTGATACAAAGATAAAATAAAATTTTACCATTATCTTAAAACATGATTCTCACGTATGAATTTTTATAAAATAAAATGTACATTATAAATACTCCTACAAATTCTGCCACTCGTAATCGTATAAAAATACGAATAGTATTAACCAATTAGTTCTAACATCTAGTAATGAATGGTATAATAAAATTACTCTTTGAGGGTGGGGGGGTGATGAGGAGTTTTAAATACTGAAATTGTAGTAACGAAATTTACATTTTGAACATTAACACTTAATTTTGACATAATATTTAAAATTTTATATGAAAAAAAATCTTTTGGATGCATAATTAGAAGTCATTCGGTCAAGTTATTCAGGACTATATATAAGTAAATTTTTAAAAATCTCTCGTTAAATTTATTTTAAAAGATCGCAAAGCAGATTACAGTGCCGGTAGTTTTATCAGTGTAATCAAAAACGTTTTTTGTAGAATGAGCTGTAATTGTGGATTTTCATATTGGAAGCATTTAGAAATCTATTTTGGCTACTTTTTGTACTTTACAATAAATAGATTTTTCGAGCTTATTTTCAAAAATTATATATACATACTTTAATTTTGTGGCAGAATTACCAGAGAGGGACCCTTTTATTTTTACGACTGTACTACACTGCTCAAAACAATTAAAGGATATTGCAGTTTTAAGTGGATTTTATATCTGGGAAACTTTTTAGCTGATTGATACATGGTCGACAGACATAGTAGGTTATATGAGAATAAATTACACATGTTTGGCAGAAAAAATGCATTTTATTGCGCATTTGTGTACAAAAGGAAAAAAACACAATTTGTGCATATGAGAAAAAAAGAATAAGAAAAGGTGTTTTCTTCAAAGAAAATCATTTTCAGTAGGGGATATGGTTTCCACGGGCGGCCAGCAACGTTGAACACCTTTGAGGCATGGACTCAATGAGGCTATTAATGACGAGTTGGAGTATTCTGCCCCACTCTTCCAGAAGAGCTCTTTCCAGTTCTTGGAGAGTTTGTGGGGGTTGTTGGCGGCCAGAAACTCGTCTTCCTAGAGCGTCCCAAACGTGCTCGATTGGATTCATGTCTGGAGAACACGCTGGCCATTCCATTCGAACGATTCCTTCCTCGAAAAGGAAATCCTCCACCAGGTTTGCACGATGTGGCCTGCAGTTATCGTCCATTAAAATGAAGTTATCTCCGATTGCTGCAGCGTAAGGGACTACAATAGGTCTGAGGATCTCATCTCTATATCGGCGACCAGTCAGAGCTCCATCTCGAATGATGTAGAGGTCAGTGCGCCCGTCAATGGAGATGCCACCATACACCAACACTCCTCCACCGCCAAATCTGACACTTTCGTGCACGAACGCAGGATTATTTCTACCGCCACGGTCCCTCCAGATGAAAATAAGCCTATTATCCGGATGCACAGAAAAACGGGACTCGTCAGAAAACAGAATATTGCTCCATTCATTTCTCCTCCAGTTGACATGCTCGGTTGCCCACTCCCTGCGGTCGCGACGCTGCCTTAATGTTAATCTAACACATACCATCGGTCGGCGAGCATACAGAACTACAGCATGGAGCCGGTTTCGGACAGTCTGAGTTGAAATCGTGGTGCCTGTAGCCGAGCGAAGGTGTTGTTGGAGAAGAGTAGCGTTCATGTTTCGGTGTCTCTGACCTGTTAACGCTAAATACCGATCTTCATTGGGCGTTGTTGCCCGTCTACGACCTTGCCCTGTCTTCGGCCTGCATATCCACTCTCCAAAAAACGGTTCCAGATCCTGGAAATGACACTTTGTGACACTCCAATCGCTTGCGCTACTTCGGCTTGAGTTTGGCCCCCTTCTAACCTACCAACAATTCTCCAAGCTTCTGAATCTGTCAAATGACTTCGCTGAGATATCGTACTCATCGAAACAAAGCAATCACTGAGTGCCGATCATCCTTGTCTTCATTCTCTTTTATACAGTTGAAAGTCAAACTTCATTCGCTGCCGCTGAAGCGACGTTTTTGACGTCTAACTCAAAATTTGCATACTCCACAGTTTGAAAACCAGAAAAATTTGCATTTGTGATTCTCTTCTTCTATTTTCGGCAAAAAAAAAAAATCGTTAATATCTTTATTTTATATAAAACTTCAAATGTCCTTTAATTGTTTTGAGCAGTGTATATTTACTAGTATAGTGCCATTAAGTAGTCTATGTTTGTATCATTCGATTGTTCTAGACGTGGATAAAGTCTTATGCAATTCCATGACGATGTATTGAAATATACAAAGTGTGATAACAGATACATTGAAGGATTAAAATAGCTTATGTAAAATAAAATATGCAGACAATACATATAATATATGCAGACAATACATACATAATGCAAACACTACCCATTAGTCGTCCCACTTGTCCGTTTTTGAAAATCAGGAATTTTTTAGAAAAAAATTCGCCGTAAATTTCTGAAACAATACCAAAAAACCCTTTTTCCGATATGTTTCTAAGAAATTTATAAAAGAAATTATTCTTTATAAAAGTGTTGTTCAATAAACGAACAGAATTAGAGCCCTGAATATGGTACCTTGATGCCGACTAAGAGTTCAACTTGGTGGAATCGAAATAATGAAAAATAAAATTAATACTTTATGAAAAATGTACATTTCAATGAAGAAAATTCAAACTTATGCCCATATATTCGTTTTAATATATTCCAATTCATAAACTAAAAAAATTTGTTTTTCCAAATTTAACAAGTTTTCTCATAAATATTCTTAAACAGCGAATTTGATAATAACTGTGGAAATTATGCTTTGTTTTCTGTACGTATAGCCAGCCATTTACTTTTAAAACAAAACTTTCAAAATATTCTGAAAATTCAAAAGGGATTGGAGAAAAACTTATTCACAGTCGGTCGCACTTTAATTATTTGTTATAAGGTACCCTGGGGTAATAAAGCCACGTTAAGGTTCTACCAATTTTCACGGCTCAGTTTTGGATTGTATTTTTCAAACAAATATAGGATTTGATACAGCAACTCATTGACTATCTATATATAAAAAAATAATTTATCAGATATGTATTCATAAAATGTAATGGCGTGATTTCTTGACCAATGCTATTTGGCGTTATTACCCACCTATATGTGTAATAACGCCATGCAAACAAAACTATGAAATAAGATGGAATAATTGCATGTAGATTGCCCAATTCTAAAAATACAAACTCTACAAACTTAGAAATTGACAAATTGCATTCTAAGCTATTGAAAATGCTCATTTTTTGTGAAAGTGTAAGAAAAATAAAGGTGTGGTGTGGGGGGGGGGGGGGGAAGGATGAGGCAAAAGAATATCAGACCGTGAATTTCTTTTTGCTTAAAAAGGACCACTTAAATAGAATTATTAGAAACATTGCACAGTTTTACCTGTGTTTATTTGAATCAGTATTTAGGATGTAACTCGGCCACTGTAGGGAATCAACCGAGGTATTAATGCCAAGGATTGGCGTTATTACCCCTTTATAATTATTGCGCTGTACATTTTTAATTACAAATTATCTCGAGAAAATATCCAAAATCTTCAACAACATTTTGAAAGTCCATGAAATGTACTACAAATTTATGTAATTGACAAAGTATTTCCGGATTAAAAAAATGATCTTCACGTCACAAAACGCATCTTGCAAAATTTAGATCAAGCGTTAATTTTAGTTGCTTGTAAAAACAATAAGATCTAAAAAAGAAACAAATTAACTTGAAGCTGTTTTTTGCGATTTATATGACTCAAAACCCTTCTGCGCAGAGCACACGGGTGTCATTTACCAGATTATTTCATAATTATGCATAATATTAGCACTTGGCGTTATTACCCCAGACCACCTTATTTGAGATTTAAAAACAGCATAAAACTAATTAAAAAATTGATCAAATCTAATTTAGATTTAATTTAGGTTAATGCAGACAATTGAAGAAAGACAAATCTAAATCACACTGGGGTTTTTTTTTTGGCTATTTTTTTAAATTAAAAATAAATTATATTTTGCTCATTTAAAAGATTACTGTTCTTTTTTAATTTTTTAAAGAAATAAGTCGGAAATATTTTAATGTTCATTAATTTTATTTTTCTAAAAAAGAAAAAAAATTTTTTGGTAATTGGAACTACTACTTGGTTACAAAATTATAAGTAAAAAATTATTAATAGGACAATAGTTCATGGTTTTTATCTATGAAGAAATGCACACTAGAATCAATTTTGAATGGTGAGTTAGTGAGATATAAATTATTCGAATATGAGCTAATCAGTGTTAAAGATAAACATCCTTTATTTAAGCGTATTTCTAAAATTAATTTATGTATTTCGTTGTTTTTTATACGAAGCTTTATGAAAGTCCAAACAAAACGACCATACATATTTTGTAAAAATGTTTTTCTAATATTAATTATTAAGTAATGTAACTAACCTTAAAATTCCATGAACTGATTTTCTTCACCACCATTAGCATCCAATTCTTTTCTAACCATTGGTTGTAAGTTATAATAAGGTAAGTAACATCAATAGCCTTCAGCACTCTAAAAAGTAAATGGGGAAATTTGCACATAAAAATCGGTATATCGATTATACAAAAACAATTTGTCTATGTGTGTAAAGCAATGTGTAAATTGCCAAAAACACACATAATATGTAACTTCTGAAATGCACATTTTGATGTGTAATTTAATGATACAGTAAGTGTGAAAAAGTTAACCGATCACTCTTGAAATACACACATTAATGTGTGAATTGCACAAGAATACACATATATCTGTGTAATATTCTTACACATTTATCTGTGTAATGTTCTGTTATTACACAGATAAATGTGTATTGTGCAGAAAACACATATTTTTGTGCTGTATGCAATTTACGCAATTCTTTGTGTAATATGCAACACGCATGTACGAGACAAGTTCAATGATTATTCTATCTAGTGTATATAAAATATTTGTACTGCGATGGTTATTGTGTAATATCGAAGTCGAATGTATTAGATGCCTATATGTTAACTTTCAGAACTGTAGCTACTAGATTCACATAATTTTAGAGGTAGGAGTGAAAGAGGGAGAGTGGGAGTGAAAGACTGTTTTTTAGCGTATGGTGCGAGATTTGTGACAGTGGATGAGACGCAACTGTTGTCGTTTGAACTCGGGATCATAACGATGTAGCCACTTCTCATCTACTGTCACAAATATAGCCTCATAAGCTCCAAAAGAGCATTTTGCTCTCATCTCCCCGCATTAAACCCTTCCTCTAAATTAGATTTTTAAAACTTCATCCCTCCCTCCAAAACTGTGTTAATATAGCAGCTACAGTTCTGAAATTGAGCATATAGGCATTTAAGACTTTAGGCTTCGATATTTCACACCAACTATCGCAGCACAAATATGTTGTATACACTAGAGATAATGATTATTGAACTATCTATGTACAATGTAATATGCAAAATATATATTTTTGTGTAATATTCAGTTGTTACACGTATTTCTTTATTCTATTCAAAATACACATTTGTATAATATTTAAAATGCTTAAATTTTTACGTAATATTACAAATAGACAGAATTTTTTCGTTTATTTTTTTGTTGTTTACTTTTATACTTTGGTATGTTTAAATTATGAACTAAATGTTTTTCAACTGCATATACTAGCTATAATTGTTATTTATAGTATATTTGTTTTACGACCAGGAAACTGAGTTCCCACAATGTAATTTTTGCAATTTATTTTAAGTATAAAGATAAATCTTTTTTTATATCTATATACCTATTTTTACGTATAACAGAATCATAAAACATTTACATAAAACAAGTTTTTTTTCAGGTATGTTTATGCATCTCTTCCACTCCCTACACACTGAAAATTGAATAGATTTAACTGTATTTATAAATGGCAAAAAATACTACACTAGCCTCCAAAAGTTGAGGTACAAGATGTTTTTCGAAGCTCACCAGAAAAAAATGGCAATCAGATTAAATTTCATAGTTTATATGAATGACAATAATAAAATTAAAAAAACTTATGCAAACATTACAGCTACCACCTTTATTTTATACAAAAAATAGGTATTTGTAAATGAATGAAAAATATGCAATTACGAAACTTTCGTAATTTCGCGTGTAAGTTTTGTTGTATTTGAACAATTGTTGTCGGTTTTGTTTACAACAACCAGCAGAGTCTAGAAATTTTCTAGAACTCGTTTGCCCGATTCATTAAGGTGGTGGGTGGAAGAATGGATGGCAATGGAGTTGTCAAAAGCCGATACTGCTAGACGGCTCAACGTGTCTTGCAGTGTCGTCCAACGACTCTGGGATCAGTATGAATCCGAAGATTCTGTGTCCAAAAGACATGATCTAGGCCGTTCAAATGTTACAACACCTGCAGAAGACCAGTTTCTAGCTCTTTCGGCCAGAAGGAAAATACGCACTACTGTGCGGCGACTCATTGCAGACCACTTTGCAGGATCAGGGAGAAGAATCTCCGCTACCACGGTATGAAAACGTCTTTACAATGCAGGTTTCTATGCAAGGCGACCAGTTGTGGACGTTGAAAGTTACCTACGTTTATCTGGTAATGATAAACGATAGGTGATGTTATGACCAATAAGGTTATCTGAGCGAAAAACTCCGCCGTTCGATTCCATGCTTGGGCAATTTTGTTGCTCAGTTTGAAATATTCATTTCGTATGTTAGGTGAGACATAACTGTGCATTTTCAACGAAAGAAGGTGTCATTTGAATAATTTATGGAGGAAAGGGGAAGAATCATTGGCCTTCGTGAAGGATTTTACTATCGTGCAATAGCAGCTCATGTGCAACGTAACAGCAGCAGAGTGATCAGAGTTTGGAAGTAGTGAACCGACGAAAATCGGACAACTTGGAAATATAAAGTGGACCCCGTACGGTGGTGTCAGCGCGCAATGATAAACACATGGTTGCATGCCGCGGACGAACCATACGGCTTCATCTAGACTGCTAGCAGTACACTGGTCAACTGCTACAAGTGTATCATTGCTTGTTTCGTCAATTCGTCGGCGTTTTCTGCACCGTGGACTGCGTGCAATAACTCTTTTATACAAGATCCCTCTCAAGAAAATACATCGATGCCTGCGGCTTTAATGTGCTCATGGAAATAGACACAGGCATTCAGATTTGCAACGTTTATTCTGGCGAATTTTGATTTCATTTGTTGTACCATAGTGGCCGCATTCGTATTAGACGTTATGCTGATGAATGCCTTCCGGAGTGTACTATTGAACGTCATAGTAGACGAACACCCAAAGTTATATCTGGAATATAATTGTGCACTATGGACGATCGCAACTGCTACGAATTCTGGGTAATCTGAACAGCAACAGGTACATCAGTGCAATGCTAGAGCCTGAAATCGTCCTTTTCCATCAAGGCCATCAAGGCATCTCTAGAGCTATCTTTCAACAGCATATTGTCCGTCCGCATGGTTAAAAGAAATGTTCAAGATGTCTTATCAGCAGAATACATAGAGCTTTTTTCATGGCCTGCATATTCGCCGGATATGTCGTCTATTGAACATGTGTACGATTTTGTTGATCGGCGTATAATACGTATTATACGTATACTCGTATAAACGTATAATCGGGAGCTCTATTACAAATAAATTGTGTGCGATTTTAATGTCTATAAATATATATAAAATGGTTTGCTAACTATTTTTCTATGAAAAATATGCATTGGTGTTATTTTGTCTCCATTTTTCCCAGACGTATCAAAGTGTATCAATTTGCCCCGAGGATGAGGCACATTGATGCAAATTACTTTTTTTAATTTTTTTTAAAATTACAAGCAAAAATAATATATAAAACAACGATTGTATATTTTTATAACACACTACACAGGTTTTGCTGACATCACATAGAAAAATAACTTGAAATTTCTGCTTTCTAGACACCAAAAATTTTTTTTGAAAAAAGCTGTATCAATGTCTCCCAGTTCCCTCTATATTTTTCTAAGGCGGAATCGCATATAAAAGGAAAGAAAATTCATTAAAAACAAATTTCCAACTTAACAGGTGTAAATGTGTGATATATTTTTCCTCGCGTATTATTGTATTCATTTTGCATAAAGGAACACATTTTTCAGTTTAAAACAAAATTCCGTCATGTGAGGGTTCTTTTTCATGTGTTTAACTATACTTTAATTTAGATGTATTTTAATAATCCTAGACGATGCTTTAAAAATAAATGTTTATGTTTAAATTTAGAACAACAGTGATTTAAAAATATATGGATTTTTTGCAAAAATATTTAGGCGCGGCCAAATTTTATTGATTTTTGAACAGACCTGACCACGCCGAGAAAAAAAATTTCATACGGCATTGCTCAGAATTGGGATTGAATATTTTGGCTTGTGAAGACTAGGAAGAATGAAATAAATCCGGAATAGAATAGAAAAAATAAGTTAAACTCACTTTGACCCGACCCGATCCTTCAGGAAAAAAGTAAGTCCCAAGCCCAGCCCGGAAAGATAGTCACTAGTCCCGACCCGATCCGAGCTTCAGAAAAAAGTAAGGTTCGGACCCTGTCCGACCTGGCCCGTCTCTGCCCGCGGGTTGGATTCGGGCTTCGGGCTCAAATCCTGCCCCTGCAGATCTCTATTGCACACCGTGTATTATCACAAAAAATATTATCTTGGTAGATTTTCATAAGGAACATCAAAAGTATTATTCAGCATTTAGCTTTTTACGATAAGAAGCATAATTTTTTTAGGTCCTTCCTGTCTATCACGGAATATTTTTTCTTCGTAATTCTTGCAGAAACAGTAAGATTTATAACCTTATTTTTGCAACCATTCAGCATAAATGCTTCTAGAGAAACTCTACATCATGTTCATTAACATTATTTATCGTACAGCTAGTTGAAAAATTGTGTTCATAGAAACATCCAGAAACGAATTCAAAGACTAATGAAATTGGAAGATATTTCCTTATTGCGAATTTTCGATTTGTGGTTTACAGGACCGCAAAGTTTGAAATCTAAAAAAATGTATTTGTGTATTTTCAAGCTACAAAATTCTTAGAGAAAACATTGCAAAATACATTAATAAAATTCTTTCGTTTCGTCGGGTTAAAATACAAAATTCAAAATACAAATGGGAAATTCTCAAAACGTAAGAACATTAAACGTTAACTATTAATAATTTTTCAAATTTAATGCCAATTTTTTATTACAATATAGTATATAAGTCTACAAACTTATATACAAACATTAAAAGACAGCAATTATTTTGGAAAATTAATTATTAAAGCATTTAATTAATCAATCTACACGTGAAAGTTCAGCGTGCTTCTAAATAAAATTATATTATTACAGGTATTAAATGCGCTTTATTTACACAAAACACATAATTATTTATGATAAAACATTATAACAAATATCTTATTATGCGTTTCAGGATATCAGATCCTCTATTAATAAATCAACTATTGATAAATTTACGAAAAAAATATCGGTGTTTAGATCGTTACGCAATTCGGAAATTCCAGTTTCTTATTTAATAAATGTGCATTTATTGCCAAAAAAATTTTTACAAAAACACATATAGATACTTTTAAATTAAAGAGAAAGGATTTTAAAGACTAGTATTAAAAAATGCTCTGACGAGCACCAAAAAAGGTTAATATGTTTTAAAGTATGAAAAAGTGTTTGACAAGAGCTTCTAATTGAGAATGAGAAAGGACAAGGGGTCCCTTCTTGGCTGCAATTCACTGTCAATGCCAAATTTGAAAAAAATCATATTTGCGCTTTTTCCATATAAAAGAAATTTGCGTAAAACTTTCTATCTTTACTTTTTAGTAAAACTTTCAATCGTGCTTTACATGTTAACTGCATTGTTGACTCTGCACTGCAACTGCACTACAAATCAGATTTCTGTGCTGTTTTAAACTGCGACAGTTTGTGGTGGGACTGCGTGAATGTGATACGCTGCAGGCAGTGTTGAATGCAGGAGGTGGGCCGGGGGGGGGGGCATTCCCTCCCGAAGGTATCGAATGCTCACCCTCCCCCCAATAAAATTTAGATTTTGTGTTTTTAATGGTAAAAAAGTATAATTTCCTTAGAACTCTATTGTGTCTCCTCCCCCGAAACCACAGAAGACCCTCCCGGAGAAAAGTGTCTGAATTCAACACTAGCTGCGGGAACTATGGTTTTTGGCCCTATTTTGCTTTACATTCATGTTTAATCACGTGGTGTCTTTTCTAATTATGCCTTTACACTACACAATTTTATCGAAACAGTGACTGATTTCTTTAATATGGAAAAAGCGCAAATATGATTTTTTCAAATTTGGCATTGACAGTGAATTGCAGCCAAGAAGGGACCCCTTGTCCTTTCTCATTCTCAATTAGAAGCTCTTGTCAAACACTTTTTCATACTTTAAAACATATTAACCTTTTTTGGTGCTCGTCAGAGCATTTTTTAATACTAGTCATTTAAATTTTTTGATAAATATATATTGAATATAAGAAAACCTCAGTTGCTTTTAAATATTCCCAGTACTTTTTCTTATTTCGCTCAATATTGAACTATTTAATCAATGGACAAAAAAGGTGAAAAAACGAAATTAATTTTAATTTGTTCGTACAGAAATTGACAGATTCAATTAATTTTAGATAATACATATTTTATAGAAAAACATTTTCAAAACAATATTCAGGACATTATTTGGACATTTTCAGGAAAATTATTGGTTAAATTATCTTCTTTGGAAAAAGTCGCTCGAAATACAGACTTAATAGATTTGCGCCAAACCAAGGATGAAAATATACTGAAAATTCATTTTTAGTATTATTTGTAAAATTGACATTGAAATCACCAGCTGTAATTAAATTTTTATATAATATACAGTGGAGCCTCAGTTCACGATCATAATCCATTCTTGTACCTGACTTTCTGTATGTGATATAAATTTTTTGGACGCTCTATCCAAGAACTAATGCATGGGATTAAAAAAATTATATTCAGGTAATCTCTGATATAAATTGATGCTGTTTGCTGTTTACATTTTGATTCAAATCGTTCAACAGATGGCTTAACCGTGTTGCATTTTTCATTATTTTCGCAATAGTTCTATCTCGAGAATTAACGCACGGATTTTCATCAAACTTCAAATCAGTTAATCTTTATATGAATTGGCTTTGTTTACGTTTTGGTTTCAATAACCAAACACATGGCGCTGCTATGCTGAATTGTTCCGATTACCACAATATCTCTATCGCAGGAATAAATGCACAAATTTTCATCAAACTTGAGATTTAGGCACACTTTGATTTATATTATTGCTGATTGCGTGTTTTGGGTAAATCTTCCAACAAGTGTCGCATATATGCTGTATTTTTTCCGATATCCGCAACAGTCCTATTCCAAATTTCAAAAACTAATGTTTGGAATTTCATGCCTTTAGAATCCTCACGGTGAGCATATGATTGTCATTTGATTTTGACACTGTAATAATGAATTTTGACTCATTTAATGCATGAGATAGAAAATAGTTTTGGGGTTGCCACATCCGACTAGTTCTTTATAATCGGAGTAATCGATGGTTCATCTACACCGTATTCTTTAGCTATTTTGATTACACTATCATCGTTCTTAAGTTTTGTCACTATTTCTTTTCATAATTGATCAGTAATTCGCTTAAGCTTCTTACTACTGCTATCACTAAACGCTTTTTCCTTCTTAGAAGTCATAATAAAGGCTAAAAATTTCGCAAAACTGATTAAAATTAAAACAATAAGTTAATTTTTTTCTGTACTGAAGGTCACAAAGCACTCTGATACGTGCACTTTACTCCAAACTTGACTTATAACAAGAGTTATGTGAGGGTTGCCAACTAAACTATTCGACAGCTTTGGTCGCGAATCGAGTTATCCTACCCCGAAAGAGTAAAATTTTGAACACTGAAGTTGGTCATAAACCGAACTTGTCAAAAACAGAGGCGGCCGTAAACCAAGGTTCCACTGTTTTTGACCGATAAATTTGCAAATATAGCATTATTTATATATTCAGTGGCGATGATCATTATGCAACTTGGCGATTTAGCCGATTAAATTTTAATTTTAAAATAGCGTTTGTTAAAATCGGAAAATTGAGAATTTCTATTAGAAAAATTTGGATAAGTACTATAATTTGTATGCACAGTTTTAAGTAAACTCTGATTTTTTTCCCATAATTTTTAATTTAGTACATTTGGAAATGGAAGGGAGAGGGAAAGTATATCTTTTCAATGCTTTTTCGACAATATCTCAAGCAAAATACTTTTAAATGCCAATAACTGCTGATCGTAAATGTTACATTCACTTCACACCATCACAAAAGTTTTTTGCATCACTATGTGTTTTTTCATTTGATGCTTTCTTGGCACAGATGCCATACATGCACGACATTGTGCGATATTCTTCTGACGCCAATTTCGCAAAAGCTTAGTTTTCAAACTTCAATTACATGCATATATATTAAGGTACTACTTAGTTAGCCCGTCGATCAATTTCGCCAAACTATACAAATTGTCAAACTCATAGCGAAATTATACATATAGACATAATTTTCATTTTAAATAACACAAAAAAATATTTTGTAGAATCTTAATAAAAAATACAAATAAAAAGTCGAAATAAAAATCCCTTAATGGCGTTTTAAACACGTGCGTCGTATTTAATGTCATTGGATGCGACATTCACGATCATCCATTATTAGCATATAATAATATAGTTTGGCGATGGTTTTTTGGTCCACGAGATAACCAAGTAGTACCTCTATTAACTATTTTCTATTATTATCAAAAGAAAATAATAATGACTAAAAACCGGTGATAATTGTTTACCCTTCGACCAAAAAATTTTCGCCAAATTATAAAATTAAATGCCAATAACGGATTATCATAAATGTTACATTCAGTTTACATTAAATAGGTTACCCATGTTTGTTATGCCATAATGTGATTTTGAATTCAACTTTTTATTTGTACTGTTATTGATGTTTTACTAATTTATTTCTTCTTTCGTTATTTAAAATTAAAACTTATGCCAAAATGAATTACATGGTGAATAAATTGATGATTTGTACAATTTGGAGAAATTGGTTGACAGGATAATCAAGTAGTATTGAAAAGTTTAATTAATAACAACAGAATGAAATGATTTATAAAATTTAACAAAATTAAATAAAGGTAAATAAATATATATTTTTAATAAACATTAGCCCGGTTATCATATCAGAAACAATAACAAAATTTTCGTGCCAATTAGGTACCCTAATGCGTATTTGACATCACATCCCAATTTAAAATCAATTGAATGCTATTTAAGATATAGACAGAATGTGAAGTTTTTTTTTTTACTCTATATCTTTTCCTTATGTAAATTAGGACGTTATATAATCATAATTAAAAAATCTTACATTTAATTCCTGAAAAGAAATTTTGGTGCTACTTTGATATACCCCCCCCCCCCAAAAAAAAAAAAAAATTACTCGCCAAATCTGGCACTCCCTACGCACTTTTCCTACGGACCTTTTAGGTTTGCTGTTACTCAGCTTCATTCCTTCATTTGTATTTTTTATGTATTCATTGTATTTTTTAGGTATTCCTTTTTTGTATTTAACTTAATTTTAATTAATGTATTTTTAATTAATTTATTATTTTTAATTAATGTATTTAACTTAATTTTAATTAATTTTATTTTTTGTATTTAACTTAATTTAACTTAATGGGTATTTTGCTTGGCGAGAAAAAAAAGTCGCCAAATTTACGATTTGGGGGGGTATATCAAAGTAGTTCCGAAATTTGGTTTTCCCAGATACTTTTTTTCCGATGTACTTGTTTTTTCAAATTTTTTTCTACTACTAAAATTCAAAATGTTAGGACACTCGAGAAAATTACCCCATGGTCATATAAAATGCATGTTATTTGAAAAATTAACCATAAATTAAAAAAAACAAAACAAAAACACTGTGTTTACAACTTTATTATTTAAAGAACTGAAACTAAAAGCTTCACAATAAAAACAAATAACCATGTTTTTCACGTGATTTGTTTAATTTGAATGAATTATTATACATACATGACACTTTTTACATTAAATTTGGTGGCAATGAATAAAAAAAAACTACAATCGCAACAGCAAAAGACAATATCCAACTGGAGGTTAAAGACATAAATTCGATTTTCTCAGAAACCATCAAACATACAAAGATGAAAAAAAAACTGTTCTAAGTTTTATCAAGACGATAAAAATAAACCAAAAACGAAGTTAATCCATCCATAATGACGTTAACTATTGCTTGTTGAATTTTTCGTCTTCATTTTTACGTTAAAAGTTAAATAAAAACTACAGTAAACTGCGATATTTTTTTTAATGCTAACATTTTATTCGTCTCGTCGAGTTCTATCTTTTGAAAACAAAATCACTGTCGTACGTCAACTGGTTCGCCAGAAATTTCAAAAAGACTTCCGCATTTTCTATTTCTTAAACATATTATACCAAACGCTACCGCGTTTGCTATGATATATATATACTTCATAGGTTCATGTCAATTCTATTATCTTCGAAAGAGTTTAACAGCATTAAAATGTACTTGAAACTATTTTTTCCTATTAACCGTCATGTAATGGAATACTTTTGATTGTCCCTGTAATTGATCTATGTATCCGATTTTCATAAAATTTGAAATGACACGACAAAATTATCTAAAAATTATATATTTGAAATTTCAAACGATAAAAATTTATTTGAAACTTTTTTCCCCATTGACCATAATGTAACAGAATACTTTTGATTTCCCTGTAATTGATCTATTCATCCGATTTTCATAAACTTTGAAATGACTCGACAAAATTATGCAATAAATATATTTTTTAAATTTCAAAAAATTCGGTTTGGTAGTTTTTGCGTTGTTATATGCGGATAGACGGACAGACAGACGGGCAGACGGACGGCCTGAACGACAACTGTAGGTGCTACGTGTTTACATAATTACGAACGCAAATAAAAACTAATAATTACTAGAATATTAATAAAACATACAAATTAAAAGTCGAAATAAAAATCCCTTAATGGCGTTTTAAACACGTGCATCGTATTTAATGTCATTGGATGCGATATTCATAATCGTCCATTATCGGCATTTAATCTTATAGTTTGGCGATGGTTTTTTGGTGGACGGGATAACCAAGTAGTACATATATCAACTATTTTCTATTATTTTAAAAAGTAAATAATAATGAATAAAAGCGG
Organism: Maratus speculifer; assembly: GCA_964019185.1. Lineage (NCBI taxonomy): Eukaryota > Metazoa > Arthropoda > Arachnida > Araneae > Salticidae > Maratus > Maratus speculifer. Next base: position 95,379,310 of record OZ025293.1, read on the forward strand.
GTACTAATTGATTATCCTGTCGACCAAAAAATTATCGCCAGATTATAAAATCAAATGCCAATAACGGATTATCATAAATGTTGCATTCAGTTTACATTAAATAGGTTACCCATGTGTGTTATGTCACAATGTGATTTTGAATTCGACTTTTTATTTGTACTTTTATTGATGTTTTACTAATTTATTTCTTCTTTCGTTAATTAAAATAAAAATTATGCCAATATGCATAACTTGGTGATTAAATGGATGATTTGTACAATTTGGTGAAATTGGTCTACGGGATAATCAAGTGGTACTGAAAAGTTTAAGTAATAACTATAGAATGAAATAATTTATAAAATTTAACAATATTAAATAAAGGTAAATAAAAGTTATTTTTTAATAAACAACAATAGCCCGGCTATCATATCAGTTAGATACCCTGATGCGTATTTGACATCACATCGTTATTTAAAATCAATTGAATGGTATTTAAGATATGGACAGAACGTGAAGTTTTTGATTTACTAATTTAAAAACCTTACATTTAGTTCCTGAATAGAAATTTTGGTTCTCCTAGGTAGTTTTTTCCGATGTGTTTGTGTTTTTCCCATTTTTTTTTTCCCGCTAATAAAATTCAAAATGTTAGGGTACTCGAAAAAATCATTCCTTGTCATGTAAAATGCATGCTATTTGAAAAATAATCATGGAGTCGAACAAAAAAAAAAAAAAAAAAAAAAAAAAAAAAAAAAAATGACAGTGCGTTTACAACTTTATTATTTAAAGAACTGAAATTGAAGGCTTCACAATAAAAGCAAATAACCATGTTTTTCACGTGATTTGTTTAATTTCAATGAATTATGATACATACATTACAATTTTTATGTTAAATTTAGTGGCAATGAATAAAAAAAACTACAATCGCAACAGCAAAAAGTAATATTCAACTGGAGGTTTAAGACAAAAATTCGATTTTCTCAGGTACCGTCAAAAATACAAAGATGAAAAAAAAAACTGTTCTAAGTTTTATCAAGACGATAAAAATAAGCCAAAAACGAAGTTAATCCATCCATAAGATCGCTAGCTATCGCTTGTTGAACTTTTCGTATTAATTTTTTCGTTAAAAGTTAAATAAAAAACTACAGTAAACTGCAATAATTTTTTGAATGCTATCATTTTCTTCGTCTCGTCGAGTTCTATTGTTTAAAAAAAAAATCACTGTCGTACGTCAACTGGTTCGCCAGAAATTTCAAAAAGACGTTCGCACTTTCTATTTCTTAAACATATTATACCAAACGCTACCGCGTTTGCTATGATAGATAACGGAGTTTAAACTACTTATTTAATGTGTTTTGTGTGAAAATAGCGGCTTTATTTAGAACGTTACATCTGGACATTTGAAAATGCAGAAAAATTCTTTCTAGAAAAGTTTTTCTAACTTCAAAAAGCAATAAATAAATACTGCCATCTGTTAAGAAAATTATCAACAATCACCCATTTCCTTTATGCATTCGTTGTTCATCATTAGAATCTCCTGGAAACAAGTTAAAACTTTTTTTTTTCTTAGAACATTGGAACAGTTAACGTTATGAATGTCCGAAATTGGCCACTTTAACCCAAAATAATAAAATTTTAAGATATTTATACAAAACTTTTACAATTAACTATATCAATTTTTGCCTCTGGACAGAAGGAAAAACTCAGTGAAAAAAAAATAACGTCAATGATGATTAAATTTGTTTATTGAAACGCTTAAAGTTATGATGTGTATAATGTGCCCCCCTTTTGAAAACTGCCCAAATGTATTTTGAAATTGTATTTCAAATACATGTATTTTCGATACTGCCCGACTGTTAGACTGTTAGAGTTTTTTGTGGGTTTGACATAAGTCAAACTTCCCATTTTTCCTCTAATGTAAAAGAACTATTAATGATTAGATTAAAAATTTTCAGTATATAATGATAAATTTATTTCAATAATTATTAGAGTAATCTATATATATATATATATATTAAATATAAAATAGAATTTAGATAGAATTTAGATACCATCTGCTGATCGAAAAAATGCCAATTTATAAATTATGTTAAATATAAATTCAAACAAAATTGTTTTGTAGCTTTAAATGAACAATTCAAAATACATATACAAAAATTTTAAAAAATTATATTGCATGTATGATACAGTAAAACCTCTAAATAACGGACACCTCGGGAACTCAGAAATTGTCCGCTATTCGGAGGTGTCCGCTATTTGGAGGTGTCCGCTATTGGAAAAACCTCAAACATTCAAAAATCGCTAAGAAATGCTTAATGTTTCATTAATTGACTTTTATATTCCTAACACTTATACAGTAAAACCTCTAAACAACGGATACCTCGGAAACGCAGAAATTGTCCGCTATTCGGAGGTGTTTGCTATTGGAAAAAATTCAAAGACACAAAAATCGCTGAGAAATGCTTAATGTGTCATGAATTGACTTTTATATGTTTTATAACCTCTATTATACGATTAATAAAAAATTAAAATTATTTAAAAAAAAAAAAAAAAAAAACTAAAATTAAATTGTGCACACGTTCATCCACTGTTTATTACATTCTTATGAAAAAAATCTGTTGCAGAAGTTTACTTTTGCTTGTGATTACATGTAGTTTGTTTTTCAATGTGATATTATTAGACATTATAGAGTTTCAGAGAAAAAGGGGGTTTGCACTTTTTGACCATTAAAAGCACAAAATCTCAAAACCTTCCGGGGGGACATTTCAATGCTCTGGAAGATGTCCCACACGGGCACTCCCCTGAATACAACACTGAACGTTGAGCGGTGATTTTCCTCAGACCACGATCTACATTTATTTGTGATCACAAAATTTGTGACACATTTCCCTGATAAATTTAGAGGCCTTTTTACATTTTTTTCTTTTTTTCTCGTTAAAAAATATTTTTCATTCTTTATTAAAATAGTGTCCGCTATTCAGAATATCCGTTATTCAGGGGTTAAACATACAAAAATTAGGTTTTGGGAGTGGGGATCGGAAAACTGTTCGTTAAATAGAGGTGTCTACTATTCGGGAGTGTCCGTTATAGAGGTTTTACTGTATTATATGATTAATCAGAAATTAAAAATATTTTTAAGCAATAAAACTGAAATAAAATTGTGCACACCTTTATCTTCTGTTTATTACATTCTTAAGAAAAAATCTGCTCTAAAAGTTTACTTTTGCTTGCAATTACGTATAATTTGTTTTTCAATGTGACGTTATTGGTCTCTATAGAATTCCGGGCGGGGGGGGGGAGGATTGCACTTTTTGTCTATTAAAAGCATAAAATCTTCCGGGGGGACATTGCAATGCTGAAGGAGATGTTCCTCCCGGGCAACCATGAATTCACACTAAATGCAGGAAAGGGGGAGAAATTTCCCTGCCCACTTTCTACATTTTTCTGTGATCACAAAATTTGTGACACATTGCTCTGATAAATTTTGAGGCCTTTTTACTCTTTTTTCTTTTTTTTTTTTTTTTTTTTCTGGATAAAAAATTCTTTTTCATCCTTTATCGCCGAAAATAGTGTCCGCTATTCGGAATGTCCGTTATTTAGAGGTTAAACATACAAAATTGTAGGTTTTGGGAGTGGGGATTGGAAAATTGTCCGTTAAATAGAGGTGTCCGCTATTCGGGAGTGTCCGTTATGGAGGTTTTACTGTAGTATAATATGCATATTTTAGGCTTTAGAGAATGTCATTAAGCTCTGCCATACAAACAAAATGATGATTTAGAAAAAGATTTAAAAATTAAATTTGACTGGGGACAAGCGGCTTCTTTTCAATTAAATTTGTTTCATTCCAGAAATTTGATTTAATAACAAAATTAATAAATAAATATCGTAAATATGTGGATCATTTATGGGGGAAATATATTTATGTAGTTGACAGTTTACATATTTATAGAAAACAGTCTTAAAAGATATTTAGTGCATTTACAGATTTATGACGCCATAAAAAGATACATTTCATAATAAGCTATTTACATGACACAAACTAAAGTATCAAACACAAATTAGGTGCATTTTTTTGCAAATGCACGTATTTGACAAATGCTCTGATTTTGAAACTTTGTAATCGAACAGTTTTATATTTTTCCATAAAGGCAGATGAACTTTCAGAAAATTGTAAATTTGCGTTATGAGCTAAAAAAAAACTGCCCTCCTTAAAAAGAGCAGTCAGTAATCTATAATTCAAAATGTAATTCTTTTATCGAAAAAATAAATGTTGAATGAAAATCATGAATGCAACTGTCATGCTTTTTCGTTTAAAAATGAGTGAAAGTTTCGAGTTGTTGTTTGAGAAGAAATATGTTTCTGAAAACCATTTTAAGGATAATGTGACTAAGTAAATCTTTTGAGTGCATTTCTCGATGAATGCTCGCTTTTGATTTTTCTTCTCGTAATTTGGGCACAGACAAGATACAAGATCCGATGTACTACAATTAACTTGAAGGACTACATTTACAAGACTACGAATCACGAGTTTATAGAAATTTAGTTGATTCATTTGCTGACGAATTTAATAAAAGGGGAAATACTTGATAAATAGTAAGCTATTTACACAAATCTGTATTTGTAATTTTAAAAGAAATGTAAATATATATTTCTATGATCTTGGATTTTGGAGAAAAATAAAATAATAAAAATGAAATATTCAAGCATAAAATAAAAGCACATTGAATAACAGCTTATATTTTATATAAACAATACAGAGAAAAAAAGATGCAAAATACTTTAAGCGTATGATTCACAGAAGTAAATAAAAAAGTCTAAAAAATCGTAAAAGAAGCTCAAACAAAGATAGACTACAAGAAACAGATAAATAATACGAAATGGGCGGAATTCTAAAACCTTTTCTGCAGCAAATTCTAAAATTTCGATTTAAGAATACAGAAATTCAAGTTTTTTCAATGGTTTCGATTTAATTTTGTGGACATTTAAGCTAATTTTATAAAGATATTTTAATTTACATTCATGCTAATTATTATTATTATTTAACTAATAAAAAGGTGTGTGCCACTTTTATTTAAAAAAAAAAAATATGTGTAAAATAATGTTTCCAAATTTGAATTATAATCCAATACTGGCTGCTTTTTTAGAAAGAAAGTAAAAACACTTAAGAGACTTGCAGTCAATTTATTCGATTTGAAATTTTTTTTTTAGAGATCCCTTTAGTTAGACATTCTTTACGTAAGCACAAAATTATTTCTTATCAAAATGCACTCAATTAGTTTAAATATTAGTTTATAAGTATTATATATCAATAAAATTTGGCATTTATGTTAAATATATTTTAATAATTATATTTATTGAATTAATCTAAATTAATAAAATAAAAGGAACAATATCTGATTTTAAAACAAATCTTCATAATTATAGATACATCGTATTGATAAAAAATCTGATTGACCAAAATAGTTATTAACTTAGACTTTCCGTTTAATAATTTAAGTTGGTTCTGTAAAATATACACGACGGATACAAATTTATTGGACAATTTCGTAGCTGAATAATTTTTGTATTAGTAATTGTAACTATAATGAACCAGATCAATTAAATTGCAGACTACTAATATTGCATCACAAGTTTGCGCAAATATTTCTTACTTAACAATGCTGAAACATATTCCGAAAATGCCTTCCATTTTCGCAGATTTTTTTTTTTTTTTTTTTTTCCTTTTAAGCACTGCTACACTTCGAAAAGAAACAACGGCTATATAGCAAATTGATTACATTATCTTTGTATAACGTATGTGCAAGGTGTTATCTGAACTAATGATTATAACAGTGATGGGTGAAAATACATGTCGAAATAAATAATCTTTGTCCTTTGGTGCTAGTTCTGTATAGCTAATCTACTTATTTAACCAAAAATAAAATGTGCAGTAGAAAGTGTGCTGCTTCTTTATGTCAAATATGCTGAACCAAAAATTTTACTTAATAAATAAAATCAATTTAGTACCAGATAGGAACTAAACGCATTTTTCAAATAATTTATTAAATAATATTAAATCAGTTTAAAAAATATTTGACTAAAAAAATCGGAAGGTTTGCAGATATAAAATAGTAGTAATGCAGGTACAAACGAACGGGAAACAACACTGAGCTACACACTTCACATTGAAAAAAAAATATATATTTGAAGGTACATAGGTGTCACTAATCTAATTAAAGTACAATTCCAGCACATCCTTTGATGCCATGATATTTATAAAAAGCTAAGTCATTCGACTGAAGGTTTATCGTTAAAATCAAAAATATTGTTATATTATATTCATTATTATAACAGTTTTGAATGAAAAACAGTTTTAAACTGAATTATCTTCATAATTGGTAAACTTCTGATATATGAAAATTCAAATAAAAAATGAAAATTCAAATGAAAATTATTTTTCACCGACGGAGAAATTAGCTGATAAATATTATAATTAAAATAAATCAAAATAGTAATACTATAGATTTTCGCAAACATCAGGTGAAGAAGTCTACACATCAAAACTAGCGCTCGGGATGTCAGACACAAGAAAGATGATACTATTAATTACGAAATCTTGAATTCACAGGTACTTATTATCTGCATTATTCCCCTCATGAAAAGCAATTGTTTAAAGTTTTTGAGAAAAATCTATTTAAAAAAATTACAATAACTTGTTTTACCATGACCTGATGTATAATCGAGAAAACATGATGCGTTAGAAATTGATAGATATTGTCACTTACATTCTAACATACCAACTAATGGCCAGTATATAGTGCCAACACCTCGTTTTCAAGTATAGTACAGTAGGCGATCGGTTAACGAACTGTTTTGTTGATGAACACTTTTGAGAGACATTTTTATGTTCGGACATTACATGCTCGGTTAACGAACAACTTCCGATACAAAGCCAAGAAGAGGCTATACTGTGTTTCAGAAATGTCGAGCTGTACATAATTGCATATGATGTCGAATTAAAGAACATTTTAACAGTTAATACGTATGACCTAATTAATTCGTGGACAACTGGGGTTTACAAATTAAAATGAATTGAGCAGTAACATAAATTTTTATATATAGAGTAAAAATATTTTAATTGTTAATTAATTATTATTTTTTAAATATAGCTCACAAATTATTAACAGGCTCTAGACTCTACTTGAGTTTTATCAGGCCCTTACAGAAACACGATTTTTTAGAGACCTAAAGAGCTTCTGAAAAGTTAAAGCGTTAAATATTGATATAAGGTATTTGTACCCTTTATGGACAGGGCTCTCAATATGGACACCCCTAATATTTTTAAAGGTAATAATTTTGATCGAAAGATGGCTAAACATTTTCGCGAAGAAAAGCAGTTGAAAAGATAATTAAGTCTGGAAAGTGTAAAAAAGCGCGCTGTTCGCCATTTAGGAGGAAACCGAGGAAATTTCGAGATGTGCTGATCTTAATTACTTGTAAGCTTAAATTCTTATTAGATATGGTAAAATTACATTAAATGTTGAAAAGTGGAGTACTTTAGAAAGCTAATAAAACATATTTTCGGTTGCTATTGCATATTTTGCTTAAAATAATTTTCCTTATTCATTTGGTACAAGATATAATAAAACTACGCCCGGTTCCCAATATGGATAGCTTATGTCCCTATCGACTACAACTGTAAGAAAGAAGAAAACTCAACGTTGCCAAGCAATAACTTGAAAAGTCATCAAAGTGGTAAAATCTTTGTTCAACAAGATGCTATTTGAACAATGATCCAAAAACCCTCCTCCAAAAACCCTGGCAGAAAAATAAAAAGAAGCCCCCCCCCCCAGTAGGATATCTGTTAGCGAAATCGTAGGCACCAATGATATGACTTCCTCAACAAAGGAGAGCTCGTACTGCTTCTTTTGCAGTATTGATTCTTTTTAAAACATGCGGCCATGCATCACATGTGTCAGATATGTTCATGAGGATTATGTGGGACTTACTGTCCATGGTGAAAAAGTTTCTATTTGTCCATGCTGTAAGAACTGAATAATAACAGATGTAAATTCGCAGACAGATGCAATATAGCTAAGCAAAACCAACAATATTACTTCATAATATTTACTAGTAGAGGCTTTGCATGGGTGTTCGAAGGGTAAAAACCAAGAATGCCCCCCCTTTCTAAAATGCATGTTCTGAAGATATTTACTGCCCCCCCCCCTCCTCGGAATACTTTAAGATGCATTTTTTTTATTCCCACTCCTCTAAAATCCCTTGGAAAAGTGGCTCTTCCATACACACTGTGTAGAAAGCCAATAAGGAAACAACTGTCCATAATAGGGACTAGTGGTCCTTATATGGACATTTGTAAACATTTTTTGTTTTTATCATTTAAATAAAAACCATAATAGTTACAAGGTCGCTAATTTTAATAATGATAGTCAACAACCAAGGGATCGTGGTCATATATTTTTGGAATTCTATCACGTGTACATGGGGGTGAAAAAAAATACATTTTCCTTAGGGTGTCCATATTAGGCACAGGTACTATATGATTTAATGGCGGAATCAGTGAATATAATCCTAAAAATTTTTACAAAGGGCAAGTCACTTATTTATTATTTTTTAATGCGTAACAACACGGACAAAGCCATCGAAATACGATGTGCTCATTTAAAATAAGAACGTATATTAGGATGGATTGTGAGATTTTGATTATCTGAGATATTGAAATTACCCATAGATAACAATTCCAATTTTCAAGAGGTAAATTTGTTTTCTATTGTATAATAAAAGATTTTTTATGCAAAATTGTTAAATTTTGAAGAATCTAAACAATAAATTGATTTTTAATTAATTATGTGAAGAGCTGCCAAGTCTCCGGCTCTTTACACACCAGTATTATCTTAGGAAAAATGCTGTTATTTTAAATCTACAGAACGTGCCATTTAAATAAAACAAAACTTTCTATATTAAAATAACGATATTCAAAAAGCCATAGATTTGGCAGGTCTGTTATATGTCAGTTCTTGGCAATGTATGCCAAGGTATTGAAAATTTCATTCTAAAACATTTTTGCATTCTTGTTTTTTTATTTTTTATTTTATTTTTTTAGGTTTAACATTTTAATTTTGTTTAAAGGGACATATTTTCTACATAGTAGGCCAAATTTAACGCAATGTTCAGTTTTATTGTTAATTTATGGAAGCCAAAAGAATTACATAATAAAAGTTTAGTCAGTTTTTACAAAGGATTCAACACTTTATTTTCAAAGAAATATGCAGGGTGTTTCCAAATTTTTTTTACAATAAAAGAGAGGTGATAGCACACATCAAGACAAACAATATTAAATAGGAGACCAAGGCTCCCAAACGTTTTCCAAAGGAGATAGCGGCCATTAAAGTTTAGGGACCAAAATTTCAAATAAACATAAAAAACGGAAAAATGGGTCGATTGATTTGCGGTTTTCACTAAAATTATTCTTTATGTCGACATTTTCTTGAAATTAAATTATAAAGATAAATTTCAAAAAATTCCGATAGAGGGCACTTTAGACTTTGGAGTAAAGAACAATTATTTTTTGCCGGTATTTTTTGCTTATCATTAAATGTTTTCGTAAGCTTAGACTCAAACTTAAATTTTGAGCTCAAAATCTGAAAGTGGGAGTGGTTAAGCAGCACAAACTGAACTGTGTTCAGAGGGTTCAAATATCAAATGATTATAAAAAAAATAAACGGAAAAATTGGTTCATTGATTTGCGGTTTTCTCTAAAACTATTCTTTATGTCGGTATTTTCTTAAAAATAAATTATAAAGATAATTTTCAAAAAATGCCGATAGAGGGCGCTTTAGACTTTGGAGTAACGAACAACTCTTTTTTGCATCTTATTAAATGCTTTCGTAGGCTTAGACTTAAACTTAAATTTTGAGCTGAAAATCTGAATAGTTGTGAGTAGTTAAATAGACAAACTGAACTGTGTTCAGAGGGTTCAAATTTCAAATGATTATAAAAAACGGAAAAATTGGTCGATTCGTTTGCGGTTTTTGCTAAAACTAATTTTTAAATAAGCATTTTCTTGAAAATAAATTTTAAAGATAAATTTCACAAAATGCCGATAGAGGGTGCCTTAGACTTTGGAGTAGAGTACAACTATTTTTAACTGTTATTTTTTAAATCTCATTAAATGCTTTCAAATGCATAAACTTAAATTTTAGGCTCAAATTCTGAATCGTTGGTAGTGTTTAAGTAGCGAAAAATTGAATTTTGTTCGAGGAGGGGGGAGTGTTAAATTTCAACTCCTAAAGACACTTCAATTTGCGCTACTTAACTACTCCTAATTATTCAGATTTTGAGCTCAAAATTTAAGTTTAAATCTAAGCTTCCGAAAACATTTAATAAGTTTTTGCAAGCATTTAATTAGAACAAAAAAATAATGGTTAAAATTACTTGTTGGTTACTCTGAAGTTTAAGGCTCCCTCTAATGGAATTTATTTTAAATTTATCTTTAAAATTTATTTTAGAGAAGATACTGACTTAAGGAATAGTTTTATTTTAAGCCGCAAACGAATCGACAAATTTGTCCATTTTCTATAATTATTTTTAATTTGAACACCCCCCTCCCTAAACACAGTTCAGTTTGTGCTACTTAACAACTCCCTACTATTCAGATTTTGAGCTCAAAACTTAAGTTTAAGCTTCCGAAAACGTTTAATGAGATGCAAAAAATAACGGCAAAAAATAGTTGTTCGTTACTCCAAAGTCTAAAGCGCCCTCTATCGACATTTTTTTGAAATTTATCTTTATAATTTATTTTTAAGAAAACACCGACATAAAGAATAGTTTTAGTGAAAACCGCAAATCAATGAACCAATTTTTCCGTTTTTTATAATCATTTGAAATTTGAACCCTCTGAACACAGTTCAGTTTGTGCTACTTAACCACTCCCACTTTCAGATTTTGAGCTCAAAATTTAAGTTTGAGTCTAAGCTTACGATAACATTTAATGAGATGCAAAAAATACCGGCAAAAAATAGTTGTTCGCTACTCCAAAGTCTAGAACGCCCTCTATCGACATTTTTTGAAATTTATCTTTATAATTTAATTTCAAGAAAATGCCGACATAAAGAATAATTTTAATGAAAACCGGAAATCAATCGAACGATTTTCCCGTTTTTTATGTTTATTTGAAATTTTGGTCCCTAAACTTTAATGGTGGCTATCTCCTTTGGAAAACGCTTGGGACCCTTGGCCTCCTATTTAATATTGTTTGTCTTGATGTGTACTATCACCCCTCTTTTATTGTAAAAAAAATTTGGAAACACCCTGTATAAAAGATCTTGCTGGTAGCTATAATTTTACCACTTTTGACTTAACTTATGTCAAAAATAAGAGGAATTACTTTGCAGCGGCATAATTATATCTGATAAAGAATTAAAATGAGCAGGCCAGGAAAATGACATTCATTTTCAGAAACAATCGTATTTTAACTATGGAAAATTATTTGTAAAATACAAAATGTTTACCTTTCTCATATATGTGATTAATAATGTATAATATTAATTATAAATTAAAATCTAAAAAATTGTATTTGTGCAGTATAGCAGAAGGCCTTTTAGTTTCTACATATCACAGTATGGCATGCCAGGAAAATGACAATCTGAAATTTTAACGCTTTTAATTGCTTTATTTATGCTATTAGAAACGTTAATGGTTCTTGGAAATACTTGTAAGGATATTTTTATTAGAATGTAAAAAAAATAAATTGCATTGTATAATATTTAATAGAAATTTTATTGTACGGATTGCAATTTCCGTATTTTGTGATATTCCTCCATACAAAGTGAAGTTGTATGTTTTTTATACATTATTTAGCTTTCAAAAACGAATTAATTGAATACTCTATAGAAATATATTCAAAAGCTATGATGAGTTAACGAACAGTTTGGTTAGCGAACACTGTTTTTGAAAGTACTATATTCATTAACCGATTACCCAGGCGCAAAGAATGTTTCTTTAAGTAAAAGGACTGACGGTAACGTGCTAAAATATCCGAAATTTGTTTTACCAAAATGGTACTGATCCACGTGGGACAGGTGTTTAGACACTTTTGACATCAACACATTATGCATCCCATAGAGAATAGATTATTGAGCAGAAAGACTGAACGCAAAGTGATTAGAGTGAATTGATTTTCACTGATGAGTCTCCATTCAAACTAGAGTAGAACAACCAGCGTGTTCTGGAATAAAAGAAAAGATACTCTCAAAATAATTAAAGATCCTAATACAAGCAAGGTAGGTTAATTATCTGGAATGGAATCAATACTGATTGCACATATGGGTTGGCACACTAAAATAGAAGGATTTATAATTTGACAACCTTAGAATATTCAGATGAGGTAAACAAGCACCACAGTAGTATGGCTGTAGTCTTATAGTACAGTCATAAGGTTCCTTTATCTAATGAAGCATATGAATTTCTGTGAGTTATGAGTCGTATGCCTGTGGAAATACCAGCATGGAGTTCTGATTTAAATATAATCGTAAATGTCACTCGAACATTAGAATAAGGCAATGCTTTCCAGCTAGAAAAGTGCTTTCTTTGCCTTTCTTAGATTTGGAGATTCCATTTCCTGAAGAGTGCATCAGAATTCTTCTAAACTTCATCGACAATCTTTTCGCATCTGTGGAGAAGGGATGAGCAATAACAAATAGCTAAACAAGTCGATCTCATTAGCGCACACCAAATTAAAAATTAAAAATAAGACCTTTTTTCGTCGACATTAGAGTTTTGCAAAGATTCGAGCTATTGGATTTTACCGGACACGCATTCCGGGTAGCGATTTTGAGGAAAATAAACTATTTTGTCGGTTTGATGGTCAATGAAACTTTTTTGGGGTTCAAGAGGGCTCCACATAGAATTTTCGAGAACAATTATATTGTCATATAATGTTTCTTTAATATTTAGTGCACAGACTATCAAAACCTGAGAGTTTTGAAGAGGTTTGAGAATGTATCCGAATGTTCTGTATGTACGTACATACAGTTGGCAAAAAAAGTATTTGTACACTTCATTTTTTTAAATTATAATGAAATTAAACAAAAGATTTAAGCAAAAAATACTGTAATACATTAATTTAATGCATTATAATATTATAGAAGCAAAAACAAAATTAAACGAATCGATTTTTTACATTATAATAAACAAATATACAAAAATATAATGCAAAAAAAGTATTTGTACACTATATTAATGTAATATAATTAATGAAAATTTAGTAAAATGATGCAAATTAATATTTTGTGCGAATTCATTTAGCGTTTATGACTACTTCTAGATGGTGTGACATAGATTCCACCAACTTTTTTGTAGCGGTCTGGTTAATGTTATTCCATGACACAATAAGAGCTTCTTTAAAACTGTTTTTTACTGACACATATTTTTTTTCGGATTTTTGCATCCAATAGCATTTGCAAATTTTCTATTGGATTCAAGTCTAGAGATTTTAGAGGAAGTTACTAGTCATCTTCGAGTATTGTCGTAAGCATGTGCTGGTAATCACAGCAGTATGCTTTGGTCGTTATCCTGCAGAAAGTGAAAAGCTTCCTCTATGCATAATTTCTTGGCACAGTTTAATAAATTATGGCGCGACACATCAATGTATGTTAAACCTGTCCTTCCATTGTCAATAAATTTTAAATGTCCTGCTCCATTAGAAGCTATACACCCCAAAACTATAATATTCCCCCCAACATGCTTGATAGTTTGAAGTATACGTATTGGATCTAGAACAGTTTTATTTTTACGCCAAATTTTTCGAATGCTTGATGGTAAGAAAATTCCGAATTTTCCCTCATCAGAAAAAATTATTGTTTTCCAAAAATCCAATGATTTACTTCTGTATGTGAAAGCGAATACAGTAAAACCTCCATAACGGACACTCCCGAATAGCGGACACCTCTATTTAACGGACAGTTTTCCAATCCCCACTCCCAAAGCCTAAATTTTTATATGTTTAACCTCCGAATAGCGGACACTATTTTCGCCGATAAAGGATCAAAAAGTATTTTTTAACAAGACAAAAATAAAAATAAAAAGTTAAAAAGGCCTCTAAATTTATCAGGGTAATGTGTTCCAAATTTTGTAATCACAGATAAATGTGGAGCATGAGCTGAGGAAATTTCTCCTTCAAGTTCAATGTTGAATTCAGGGGGTTGCCTGGGAGGGACATCTCCCAGAACATTCAAATGTCTATATCCCCCCCGGAAGATTTTACGATTTTATGTTTTTAATTATCAAAAAGTGTAATCGCCATCCCTGCTCGGAACTCTATAATGACCAATAACGTGACATTTAAAATCAAATTACATGCAATCGCAAGCATCAAATTACATGCAATCAAATTACAAGCAAAACTTTTGTAACAGTTTTTTTAAAATAAGAATGTTAATGAACAGCAGTAAAAGATATGTACAATTTTATTTAAGTTTTATTGTTTAAAAAATAATTTTAATTTCTCATTAATCATATAACAGATGTTTTAGGACATATAAATGTCAATTAATGAAATATTAAGCATTTCTTAGTGATTTTTTGTATCTCTGAGGTTTTCCCAATAGCGGACACCTCCGAATAGCGGACAATTTCTGCGTTCCCGAGGTGTCCGTTATTTAGAGGTTTTACTGTACTATGCGTTTTCGCCCATTTGTTTCGCTGATGAATGGATTTTTCCTTGAGGTTCTTCCTTTTAAATCTGCATTGAGAAGAATATTTTTTATTGTTTGAGGTACTACTCTGATGCGAGAAGATGTTGCAAGGTCTCCAGCAAATTTTTGAACCGAACGCATAAGATTTTTTAAAGCTTTTTTAACAACACTCCCTTTTTCCCTCATAGTTAGTTTGCTAAGAAGTCTTCGTTTTCATTGAATTTCGATGCTTTTAATTTATTCATAGTTTCTCACTATACATCCAATAGTTGTAAATGGTAATTTAATAGCTTTTACAAATTATTGTTGCGAATTTAAATTTTTATTATGCTCAATCATAGGATTTCATATATCTAGAGGTGCCTCTCTAGTTTTAGGTTCTGTACTCAATTACTTCAAGAGCAAATTAGATTAAATGTCAGACAAATATAATATGAACTTAAAAATTATTAACAGCTTCTGTAAAAGTAGTCCTCTTGAACCATAAACACTATAAAACACAGTACATATCAGGATGGAGAAATGTACAAATACTTTTTTTGCAAGAAATTTTTAAACTTTTCCAATTAGAAAATTATTTTACATCTTTATCGAAATTTTCTGTTGTGTAATTTAAAACGCACGGTAAACAGACTGTATTAAAACTATTTTTGACAAAATATCTGTTTTTATTTAGTTAAAAATTAAAAACTTTAGAGTGTACAAATACTTTTTTTGCCAACTGTATGTAGGTATATACATAATGCGATAACTCTTTACATACAGTTGGCAAAAAAAGTATTTGTACACTTCATTTTTTTTAATTATAATGAAATTAAACAAAAGATTTAAGCAAAAAATACTGTAATACATTAATTTAATGCATTATAATATTATAGAAGCAGAAACAAAATTAAACGAATCGATTTTTTACATTATAATAAACAAATATACAAAATTATAATGCAAAAAAAGTATTTGTACACTATCTTAATGTAATATAATTAAGGAAAATTTAGTAAAATGATACAAATTAATATTTTGTGCGAATTCATTTAGCGTTTATGACTACTTCTAGATGGTATGACATAGATTCCACCAACTTTTTTGTAGTGGTCTGGTTAATGTTATTCTATGACACAATAAGAGCTTCTTTAAAACTGTTTTTTACTAATACATATTTTTTTTCGGATTTTTGCATCCAATAGCATCTGCAAATTTTCTACTGGATTCAAGTCTAGAGATTTTAGAGGAATTACCAGTCGTCTTCGAGTATTGTCGTAAGCATGTGCTGGTGATCACAGCAGTATGCTTTGGTCATTATCCTGCAGAAAGTGAAAAGCTTCCTCTATGCATAATTTCTTGGCACAGTTTAATAAATTATGGCGCGACACATCACTGTATGTTAAACCTGTCCTTCCATTGTCAAAAAATTTTAAATGTCCTGCTCCATTAGAAGCTATACACCCCCAAAACTATAATATTCCCCCCAACATGCTTGATAGTTTGAGGTATACGTTTTGGATCTAGAACAGTTTTATTTTTACGCCAATTTTTTCGAATGCTTGATGGTAAGAAAATTCCGAATTTTTCCTCATCAGAAAAAATTACTGTTTTCCAAAAATCCAATGATTTACTTCTGTATGCGAAAGCGAATACTATGCGTTTTCGCCTATTTGTTTCGTTGATGAATGGATTTTCCCTTGAGGTTCTTCCTTTTAAATCTGCATTGAGAAGAATATTTTTTATTGTTTGAGGTATTACTCTGATGCGAGAAGATGTCGCAAGGTCTCCAGCAAATTTTTGAACCGAACGCACAGGAATTTTTAAAGCTTTTTTAACAACACTCTCTTTTTCCCTCATTGTTAGTTTGCTAAGAAGTCCTGGTTTTCATTGAATTTCGATTCTTTTAATTTATTCATAGTTTCTCACTATACATCCAATAGTTGTAAATGGTAATTTAATAGCTTTTACAAATTCTTGTTGCGTATTTAAATTTTTATTATGCTCAATCATAGGATTTCATATATCTAGAGGTGCCTCTCTAGTATTAAGTTCTATATTCAATTACTTCAAGAGCAAATTAAATTAAATGTCAGACAAATATAATATGAACTTAAAAATTATTAACAGCTTCTGTAAAAGTAGTCCTTTGAACCATAAACACTATAAAACACAGTACATATCAGGATGGAGAAATGTACAAATACTTTTTTTGCAAGAAATTTTTAAACTTTTCCCATTAGAAAATTATTTTACATCTTTATCGAAATTTTCTGTTGTGTAATTTAAAACGCACGGTAAACAGACTGTATTAAAACTATTTTTGACAAAATATCTGTTTTTATTTAGTAAAAAATTAAAAATTTTAGAGTGTACAAATACTTTTTTTGCCAACTGTATACGCAGTTTTCTTCAAATTTTGTAAATAGGTTCATTCTTATAAGGAACTTTCATGATTGATTTTGGGAGCTCTTTGGTTAAGTATAAAGGTGGGTACGGGGGTTAATTTTCCCTTAATTTACCTAAATGTGTTTTTCATGCAAATCATTCGTTTTGTGTCTTATTTAGTAATTAGAGTCATTCTGATAAGGAGCTTTCCTGATTAGTCTTGGGAGTTAATTGGTTAAGTATAAAGAGGGAATTGTGAACTAATCCCCCCCCCCACCTTAATTTAGTTAAATATCTTTTTCATGCAAAATTATTTGATTTGCTTCAAATTTTGTAAATAGTTTCAGATCCCTAGATTAGTTTTGAGAGGTACAATAGTTAAGTATAAAAGGGGGGGCGAGGGGCTAATATCCTCTAATTTAGATAAAAGGGTTTTCATATAGAACCGGTTTGCTTCAAATTTTGCAAATAGTTTATCTTGATAAGGCACTTTCTTGATTGGTTTTAGGGGCTCATTGATTAAGTATAAATGGGGGAGAGCAGGGGGATAATACCCCCTTAATTTATATAAAATGTTTTTTCCTGTAAATTTCTTCGATTTGCTTCAAATTTTGAAAATAAGTACATTTTGTTAAGGCGCATCCGTGATTAGTTTTAGGTTCTAATGTAAAGGGGTGGAATGGGGATTAATCCCACTCTTAATTTAGATAAATGGATTTTTCATGTGAAACTACCCTGCTTAAAATTTGGTACATCGGCTTATTCTGGTTAGGTGCTTTACAGATTAGTTATGGCGGTTCATTGGTTAAGTTTAGTGAGAGACGGGGGCTAATCCTTTTAGTTTAGATGAGAGGATTTTTCATGTAGATTTATCCGATTTCTTTCAAATTCGGCATACCGGCTTATTCGGATAAGGTGCTTGCCTGATTATTTACCGTTTCGCTAAAAAAAAGAGCGAGTTTCATAATAGCCATAAACAAAAGTATAATATATAATTAATGTGAATAGTGTCTAAGCTCAATGCTACCAGTTTAATTGGTCAATCTCCTTTTTATTTAATAACTAAATCATTCGCAATAATTAATGAATTCATTAAATAATCATACCTTTGACCCTGATGAGGGAGTTACGCATAATTCAAATATATAGTTTTTATCGGAAAGTGGGTGAATAATAACAAAATACCTATATTCCAAATTTTCACTGTGTTGCTAATATCAAACTAACTCATTGAAGATGCAGAGTTGCAGGAGAATTCATCTATATTAAGCTATCGACTGAAGTTCGAAATTAGCAGCCCATTTCGCAAATATCACCGAGATTTCTGGCTAAACCCCGTTGTGCATGAAATGAAGAGTTTATATCTTACTTTGGACGGTCAATTAACAAATTGACTGGAATTCCTAGGCTGAAGCTCGAAGTGCTGATCCAAAGCTGTCCGATAGTGTCATTTGCTCTGACCCGGTAGTAAGGAAGGTGCCATACATTTTTGTATTTGTAAAATATTTTATATAAATATTCAATATTATATACAGGGTGTATCTAAACTACTGGGACTTTAAGGGGTGATAGTACACATCAAGACAAATAATATTAAATGGGAAACTAAGGGTCCCAAACGTCTTCCGAAGGAGATAGGCACCATCAAAGTTTAGGGACCAAAATTTGAAATTATTATAAAAAACGGAAAAACTGGTCGATTCTTTTGCGGTTTTCACGAAAAATATTCTTTATGTCAGTATTGTCTTGAAAGTAAATTATAAAGATACATTTCAAAAAATGCCGATAGAGGGCGCTTTAGACTTTGGAGTAACGAACAATGATTTTTTACCGTTATTTTTTGCATCTCATTAATTTTCTTTAGAAGTTTAGACATAAACTTAAATTTTGAGCTCAAAATCTGTGGTTAAGTAGCACAAACTGAACTGTGTTCAATGGGAGTGGGTAGGTTCAAATTTCAAATGATCATAAAAAACAGAAAAATTGGTCAATTGATTTGCGGTTTTCACTAAAATTTTTCTTTATGTCAGTGTTGTCTTAAAAATAAATTATAAAGATAAATTTCAAAAAATGTCGATAGAGGGCGCTTTAGAGTTTGGAGTAACGAACAGCTATCTTTTACCGTTATTTTTTGGATCTCATTAATTTTTTTAGAAGCTTAGACATAAACTTAAATTTTGAGCTGAAAATCGGAATCGCTGAGACTGGTTAAGTAGCGCAAACTGAACTGTGTTCAATGGGGGTGGGGAGTTTCAAATTTCAAATGATTATAAAAAACAGAAAATTTGATCGATTCGTTTGCGGTTTTCTCTAAAACCATTCTTTATGTCAGTACTTCCTTGAAAATAAATTTTAAAGATAAATTTCAAAAAATTCCGTTAGAGGGCGCCTTAAACTTTAAAGTAACCAACAACTATTTTTAACCGTTATTTTTTGTATCTAATTAAATGCTTGTAAATGTTCAAAGTTAAATTTTGAGCTCAAAATCTGCATCGTTGTGAGTAATTAAGTAGCGGAAAATTGAACTGTGTTCGTAGAGTGGGCGTGGGCAAGGTAACATTTGAACTCCTGAACACAGTTCAGTTTGCGCTTCTTAACCCCTCCCAATGATTCAGAATTTGAGTTCAAAATTTAAGTCTAAGCTTTTGAAAGCATTTAATTAGATACAAAAAATAAAAGTAAAAAATTGTTGTTGGTTACTCTAAAGTTTAAGGCGCCCTCTAACGGAATTTTTTGAAATTATCTTTAAAATTTATTTTCAAGAAAGTACTGACATAAAGAATGGTTTTAGAGAAAATCGCAAACGAATCGATCAATTTTTCTGTTTTTCATAATCATTTGAAATTTGAACCTCCCCACCCCCATTGAACACAGTTCAGTTTGCGCTACTTAACCACTCTCAACGATTCCGATTTTCAGAACAAAATTTAAGTTTATGTCTAAGCTTCAAAAAAATTTAATGTGATGCAAAAAATAACACTAAAAAATAGTTGCACGTTACTCCAAAGTCTAAAGCCCCCTCTATAGACATTTTTTGAAATTTATGTTTATAATTTATCTTGAAGACAATACTGACATAAAGAAAAATTTTAGTGAAAACCGCAAATCAATTGACCAATTATTCTGTTTTTTATAATCATTTGAAATTGGAACCTACTCACTCCCATTGAACACAGTTCAGTTTGCGCTACTTAACCACTGGTTTTGAGCTCAAAATTTAAGTTTATGTCTAAACTTCTAAAAAAAATTAATGAGATGCAAAAAATAACGGTAAAAAATCGTTGTTCGTTACTTCAAAGTCTAAAGCGCCCTCTATCGGCATTTTTTGAAATGTATCTTTATAATTTACTTTCAAGACAATACTGACATAAAGAATAGTTTTCGTGAAAACCGCAAAAGAATCGACCAATTTTTCCGTTTTTTATAATCATTTCAAATTTTGGTCCCTAAACTTTGATGGTGCCTATCTCCTTCGGAAGACGTTTGGGACCCTTAGTTTCCCATTTAATATTATTTGTCTTGATGTGTACTATCACCCCTTAAAGTTTTGCCCAGTAGTTTAGATACACCCTGTATAGATATTCCATTATTCGAAAAAAATATGAATTGCTGCTATATACATATTAAGAACTTCTTTCACTGAATCCTGCAAATGATACACTTCACAATTTTTCTTTTCTTAGGTCGTATTAATTTTTGAACAACTTGACCCCAAAATTTTATAGGGAGGAAATGGATCTACAACTAGTAATTTTTTAGTGAAGAAAGAGCATTTGAAGTTAATCGAAAAAGGACATCAACAAAACCTTTGTTGATATTTGTGCACTTTCCTCTACATATGGTGCATAAAAATGTGTATATTTGCTAGGGATGTGTGGGTATTAGACAGATGGATTTTAATGCAATATAGGGGAATATATAGAATGATTTATGTGTTTCATCGATGAACAATAAAAACAAAAAGAGGTAATTTTTATGTTTGGAAAAATTGTTGTATTTTTATAAATCAAAATAGAAAAAAATTAGAAACTAGAAAAAAAGTCAAAAAATTTCTTTTAGCATTTTAATGAATCCTTTTGAGTTCTATACAAGTAAACATTTGGAATTTTTTCTCAGTTATGCTTTCCATCGGACGTAGCATAATATTAAATAAACCCTTAAAATATTCTTCTGATGGTGAAATGCTCGTAAAATATGATTTTAAGAAGAAAATAAAATAATTAAATCTTTTCTTTTTAGTGCATATTTCATCTAATATATCATAGTACTGCAAGAAAAAATACTCGGGAAGATATAGCGTTTAAAATTCATAATTTAGGATATAAAGTTTTAAAGCAATCGGTTCGTGGTTGAAAACAAGGCAGGTGGAATTAATTCCATTTGAAATACCCTTTCTAAAAAATCCAAGTTCCGTAGAACAAAAAACTTTATTAATTCAATTCAAATAATAATAAACAATGAATTAGCTGCTCTAATTTAAAAAAAAAAACTTTATAAAATCTGCAAGCAACTTTGATATTAATTCATGGGAATTTCATGCCCATCAAAATTTTTAACAATGTAAAAAAAAGCATTGTGATGCTTCAACAACATGTATGTGATGTATGTAGATCATAATTGTAGGAGTCATTACTTAATAATATAACAAAAGTTTATTGGAATTCTGGGTTAAAAAAATCTATTTACACTATATCAGGGTAAAAGGGGGAAGCTTAGGCCATTCCGAGCAAGTCCAGAGCGCATTCGTCGTCCGGTGCGCTTAGACATAAAGCGGAGAGATTTTGGGCCGTCTGCCCTGTATCACTCCCACAACGTTGGGCCGTCTGCCCTGTATCACTCCCACAACGAATCTGATCTATTTCCCTTTTCTTTGCTATCAGGCTAATTGGATAAAACTTGATCGTCAGCAGATAAACAAATGTGTACGAATCATTCGGTTCTCGTGGGAGAATGCTTAGTACAGCAATAATACTAACTGGATGTTTTGGGAGGCAAACTGCAACGTACACTCGGCCATCGACGACAGTGCGCCCTCGCACATGTATTTTAAAAATAAAAATAAAAAAAAATAACCACAGAGAGAAAAAATAAAAATTAGAAAAAAAATTTAAAATTTAAATTATTAATTTCAAACTGAGAGAAAAAAACGGTGAATTTTTCAAAATTCGGCTATACAGAATTAATTAAAGTTAAATTAACTTTAAGTGGTACACGGAAACAAAACAAGTAGCGAACGGAAGGAAAACGAAACCAAAACAAAACAGCGCGAGTAGCCATAACACCGTCTGTGCTTATCAAGCCGTCTGCTTGAATGATACTCTCACAAGAGGCAACAAGAACCGTCTGTTCTTGTGATATTCTGCGAAATTTCCGTCTGAAAAAACGCAGGCACACGACCCATATATCATTAAAAAAAAGTCTACCGCTTCTTGCCTCGTCTGGGCGGCGGGTAAAAAAAACAATTTTCCTCCGTTGTACCGAGTTTAAAGTTATCCGTGCCACGACAATAAAATTTAGACTATAACTGAAAAAAGAAAAAAAAAGCAAGGGAGAGAAAAAAAATTGGGGACGGGGGGGGCACAATATTATAATATACAGGAAAGAAATTATATAATAAAATACACATTAATCAAAAGATAATAATATACATAACAGTCAGATAATATATATTACAACAATATGATGAGGTAAAAGCATGGAGATAATAACGATAGTTTCTTTTCGAAAGGTGTTGGCAGTCGTGGTGAAACTGTCCAAAGTTGTCTATAGTCAATAGTCAAAAGTGATGTCAGCAAAAGACGAGTGATAAAAAAAAATCACTTTTTCACAATCTTGAGTGAGACACGAAAGGAGAAAAAAAAATGTGATGATAACATTGGCATATTCTCACCAAAATGGTCGTGCAGAGAGAAAAAAAGGTTTATAATCGTGGAGCATATTTCACAAACAAAAAAATGATACTTTAAAAAAAGAAATTGTGCCTCTAATAAAAATAGTAGTTTCAAAACAGCACTATTAGATGAGAAAACTGTGTAACTTGGCAGTTCACTTTACACATAAGCGAGCACACACTGGTTGATTTCACAGTAAATTCACAATTTACGTAACTGGAGAACAACACAAAAATAAAATTGGTGCACTTGTATGAAGCAGATGGTGCATTGAGTATATTTACACAAACTTGGAGAAGAACGCTGGCCGTATTCACACATGATAAAGAAAAATGAAGAAAATTATGATTTCTTGAATAATACACAGTAATTTTCGTAAACAAGCGGTGAAAGGTAAAAAAAATGCATATTTCACAACAAATCTTGATAGTGATAATCTTGATAGTGAATATTGATAATCCATAATAGGCGAGAAGCTTTACACAGGAGAGAGAGAGAAAAAAAAACGAACCAGCTGAAAGAAATGTTGGCTCTCCGCGTCTGTCAAGAAGGGGGGTGTGGTTGATTGATAGCTTGGCGCGGAGAAAGTTTCGATTCCAGGCATATATGGGTTTGAGAATGTTGACCCTATTGCGTCATGGACCAAGGTTTCATATAGTCGACGGATGTTTCTGTAATATTTGGGCCTTCATGATTTCCAATTTTCATGACGCTGTATCGATCATTTGGTTTAATAGCAGTAATTTTATATGGTCCAAGGAATTTGATTCGTAACTTTAATCCACTGCCGAATTGAGTACGCTTAATTGCTACTAAATCGTTTATTTGATATATGGATGGCGTTTTACGTCGTTTATTGAATTGTTTTCGGTTAATTTCCTGTTGCTTCAAAATATTAAGTTTGGCATTCTCTTGTAACTGCTTTTTATGATCCATGATCATTTCTACATTTTCGAGCTCCAAGAGCTGTTTTATTCGTAAGTCATCTTTGTTTTTCATAGTAACGCCCATTAGTAATTCAAATGGGGAATATTTAGTTACCGAGGAAGTTGTACTGTTTAAAATTCGTTGGACGGCAGGTACATGTTTATACCACTTTTTCGGATCGTCTAAAGAGAGTTTGGTGAGACCAGGAATAATGGATTGAATATATTTTACAATTTGTCCGTTTCCGCGGCAGATGCCGGTTGTAATCGGGTGAAAATCTATACCTTCTATGTCGCAATAATTTTTAAAGTCAGCAGACGTGAAGGCAGGACCTTTGTCCGTAATTATTCGTCTAGGATTTCCAAATGTGACTTGTTGCAGCTTGAGTTTATCCAGGGCGTCTTTGGCAGACACTGATTTAACGGGGTATAACCACAAAAATTTCGTAAAAGCGTCGACGACGAGGAAAATGTGCTGATAGTTTTTATTCGTGGAAGGGAGTGGTCTAAAAAATCGCAATGGTAACTGTCTAAAGCGTGGTCACCCTTAGGAATCGGGTGTAAAAATCCTTGTTTCCCTAATTTTTTTGTGGCTAAGATGCAAGGGATGCAATTAGTTACTACTGTACGTGATAATTCCGATATATTAGGAATGAAAAAAGTTTGAGACGCTATTTCTTCCGTTTTCTTAGCAGAGTAATGACCCTTTGTGTGGATATCCCGAAGTACATTAATTTGTATAGCCTCGGGGACCACCAATAAATCACGATCATTTAGTATTTTATATAAAATATTATTACGTACAACAAAATCAGTAATTGGTGTGTCCATCGCTGCAGTTTTAAGACCAGCAAGAAATGGGTCTTGTTCCTGCGCTCTCATAATTTTAAGAGTTGATTCATCATAAGTTATATTTAATACAGGATAGCGGCTGAGAGCGTCTACATGCGGCATCTTAGTCGCTGGACGATGCTTTATTTCAAAGTCAAATTCCTGGAGGAAGAGAGCCTAGCGAGCTATTTTCGGTGTCAAATCTTTTTTGTCCAGAGTTTTCTGAAACGCTTGACAGTCCGTAATAATTCGAAACGGTGTCCTATGGAGATAGACGCGGAATTTTTTAAGTGCCTCTATTACCGCTAGCATCTCTAGCTCATAACGACAAAGTTTTTCTTCTTGGGGGATGTTTTTTTTACTCATGTACTGAATCGGGTGATAATGACCATCGTCGGCTTTTTGTAAGAGAACGGCGCGAAATCCAAGTTTACTAGCATCTGTATGTACCTCTAGATCAGAACCGGGAATGAAAATATGTAGCAGCGGGGCGCTTGTGAGTATATGCCGTAAGCTATGCAGCGCGTGTTTTTGCTCCTGTCCGAACTCGAAGTTCGATGTTTTGCGTAAGAGATCGCTGAGGGGTCGAGCGATAGAAGCATAGTTAGGAATAAATTTTCCGAAGTAACCTGTCAAACCAAGTAGTGACTGGAGTTGTCTGACATTTGTGGGTTCCGGAAAGTGTAGGACCGCTTTAATTTTTGATGGGGAAGGCGCAATAGTATTGTTTTGAATGATATGACCTAAGAACTCAATTTTTCGCTGTAGAAACTGACACTTTTTAAAGTTGATTTCTAACCCATAGTCGCCCGCAGTCTGTAAGACTTGTCGAAGTTTCTGTAGGTTTTCGGCTTTGGTTTCTGAGGGGATTATAAAATCGTCCATATATTGAATCAAAGTACCGTTCGTTAATAGTGTGCGGAAAACACAAGCTAGGAATCTTGAAAAAACGGCAGGGCTGGACGTGAGGCCAAAAGGGGCTTTGAGAAATTCGTAGAGACCGTCATGTGTAATAAACGCTGTGTACTTGGTGCTATGGGGGTCGATATCCACATGGAAAAATCCATTTTTGAGGTCAAGTGTTGTGAAGACTTTTGCTTGTTGCAGTTGATCGAGAACATCGTCAATAAGGGGGAGGGGAAAACGATCTTTAACAATTTTTTATTGAGGGTACGATAATCGATGCACAAGCGTGTGGAATTATCTTTTTTCTTAACTAACACGATAGGGCTGGCGTAATCACTGGTAGAGGGTCGGATTATTCCGTCATGTAGCCACTGCTGAATCTGATTCCGGACAATTTCCTTCTCAGCTATGGACATTCGACGCGGTCGCTGACAGACTGGATTATCGTCGCTCAATACGATAGACATTTTTAAATTAGTAGATTTCGATTTGGTGGGGCGGTAATATTTGATTAAATCAGCTACTTCCTCGCGAACTGCGCGATCAGTTATATGAACTAAGTCTACATCAGGGATATCATCACTGACATTAATGAGGTTAATAAAAATATCTGATTGGGGTTGTTTTTTCAGAGATATACCACTCTCATTACATACAAGTGTACCTTGACTTATAACGTCTGTTCCTAAGATAAAAGGGTGGGACATATGAGCAAAAGGGATAACGTAAACATTAGCGGAAAAAACTGAACTGTCTATCTCAATATCGGTAGAAAAAGAGCCATTGGGGCGAACGTCGCCACTACCAAATCCGGTAAATTTGAGGGGTACTGGTGCCAGGGGTGGTGATTCTAATAACCGATAAATATCCTCGCGGGCAAGCGTAACTGGGCTGCCCGTGTCCACGAGGGAAGTAATGTCTAAATCAGCGATTTTGACCGATTTTTACATACTGTGGGAAGAGCGAGTGAGTTCGACGGTATGAACCTGTCGGTTTTTTCCGGAAATGACCGCGCGGGAAGGGGGTTGGTCTCAGGCGGTTTCTGAGGCTTAGTAAAGCGCTCGTTGCATTTGGAAGCGACATGGCCAAAACGGGAGCAAGCATGGCACCTAGGGCCTAGATTTTTCTTATTGCATACTGAGCTAACATGGCCAATTTGATTACAGTTAAAACAGACCAGCTTACACGTTCTATCTTTCGGGGGGGCTAGGGGTGGGAGGGGGAGGGACACGGTTAGGTGTATTGTGATGAATTTTGGGTTTAGGATGCGAGTCGGAAGCAGAAATTTCGTCATATATGAGAATTTTTTGTTTAAAATCGGCTAAATGCGAGCATCCGTACAAAATAAATTTGTTAGCCGGTGGGTCTGGGATACCTTGGATGATGTAATGGATGACAGACATGTCATCAATATTTGCTCTTTGAGCCAACTCCTTCATTTTTAAGAAGTATTCCATTAATGACTCGGAATTCTTCTTATGTCGCACCGAGAGTAACCTATGAATTTCTGCGGGGGAAACGGATTTCGAAAATTCGCGCAAAAGCGCTTGTTTGAGTGAGGGATACGAGGAAATGTTAGGTTCACCCCGAACGTATAGTAATGCGATCCCAGAAAGCGCACGTTCCGCGAACAAGAATTTTTGAAAATGGGAAAGTTTAAAAGAGTTCGCTAGCTTTTCAAAACGATCAATCCAAACTTTGATATCCTCATGCTTTGCACCACTAAAGGGTGTTATAAGATGCTCTAAGTCGTGAAAAGAAATGGAATGTTGTTGTGTGGGGTGAAATGCTTCGGTTTGTGTATCACTGTCTTCGTATGCGAAGTTAGCTGTCTCTGTACTGATATGAGAAGTATTTTTGGGTTCATCTGATTCAGAATTCGAGGCATTGTCAAATGAAGATTTTAATTTAGAGATGTCTATTAAAGAATCTACTATGCGCTTAGCTAACTCGGGAATTTCTCCCGAAATATCGAGATTTAGCAGGTTCGCTACAGTAATTAACTGTAGCTTATCAAAAGTGTCGGAAATCTCCTTTAATTTCGCCTCATATTCTAGAGTTTGGGTTTCAAAAGGAAACCCGGAAAATAATCGTAAATTTTGGCGATTCTGACGGTGTTCGTCGGATGAAAAAATTAGCTAGTGAAGCAGTTTAATTTTATCAGTTCGGGCCGATTTAATCTGGCTCCGAATAAAAGATATGTCAGCTAATTGCATTTCGTATAAAATATATTAAATCAATTTCACCATAATAAAATATAATCAAAATGGAAGTCGCTTACCTTGCATACATTGTATCCAATTAAAAAAAACCGCTCTTAATGAGAGCCGGAGGAACATTTATATTCCATGGAAATGAACGAGAAAGAAAAAAAAAATCGCGCGCCCACTGAGACTGTGAAGAACCACGGGTTAAACACACATCTGTTAAACTACAGCCGGGAAGGAGCCAATTTTCGCCGCTTGCAGCGAACAGGTGCAGAGAGAGGTCAGGTCCGCCGTCGAACGCACAGAGATGGATGTCCGGCAGTAGCGTAGGAAACAGTCTGTTTAATTCCAGGAGCGGTGGAGAAAAAGCAGCACAGTTCGCAATGTCCGAGCAGTGATTTTCTTGAAAATCAAATAGAGTTCGCTTAACACAGGCGCTGATGCCGTATGCCGAAAGATGCAGTGCAGCTTAACCCTTAAACGGTAAAGTGTTTTTCGGCACCTTTAAACGGTAATCATGGGTCACTCGTGCTTAGCGCTGTAAAAAGTAGTTTAAAGTACTTTAAAAATTCTAAAAAAATTCATGATATTACATCCATTACCCTTGAACAAGAATCAGTCACAATATTGCTGATTTATTAATTTATTTAAACAATATGTTTAAATAAACAAATAAAAATGTGAAAAATGCACATTTTCTTTAAAAAATCACAACTTTGGATAGAATTGACATTTTTTGCTGTTTCAAACGGGAAATTGAAGATCAAGAATGGTACTTTTACAAAAAAATAAAAATAGCTGGTATAAATTTAAAAAATGCTTAAGTTTTGAGCATAAAAATGACGTTTTTTTAACTTATAAATAGGTACAATTTACAATGAAATAGAAATTTTATTAGTTTTTAATCAATTTTATTTATGAAAATGATGTTAATTATCAAACTTTATTTAATTAAACCAAAAATATAATAATGAAAAATTACAGCAACACTAATATCATCATTTATAAACAATCGAAACAGATTTGATGTCTGTGTTCCTCGCACACAGGTCTGTGACACTTGCTGCAGTAAATAAAAGTTCGGAAACCCAAGTGAGTGTAATGTATGAATTTTTTATGAAAAAAAACATCAATTCCTAACCAAACAAATTTTTTCTTACCTTACACTTTTCGTCAACGTAAATGGTAACCCTGGGTCACTCGTGCCTTTTCGAAATTTTGACTGGCTCTTACGTCGGCTGTGAACGCATTAAAACATCGGCGTTTCGGGAGCTAATAGCCTACTAGTGTACTATTTTTTTCAGGGTAGTTTAGTTCCGCTCCCCACTCTCTCCTCTAAGCTAGCAAGGAAAGAAAATTTGACCGAGGCACTAGTGACCCATGGTTACCACTTAAGGGTTAAAACAGGTGGTCTGACGCTGAAAGTTGCAGTTCAGCTTAGCACGGTCTAAGGCCACTTAATACAGGATTCATAGGCCGGCCCCCATGTGATGTATGTAGATCATAATTGTAGGAGTCATTACTTAATAATATAACAAAAGTTTATTGGAATTCTGGGTTAAATAAATCTATTTACAGTATATCAGGATAAAAGGGGGAAGCTTAGGCCATTCCGAGCAAGTCCAGAGCGCATTCGTCGTCCGGTGCGCTTAGTCATAAAACGGAGAGATTTTGGGCCGTCTGCCCTGCATCACTCCCAGAACGAATCTAATCTATTTCCCTTTTCTTTGCTATCAGGCTAATTGGATAAAACTTGATCGTCAGCAGATAAACAAATGTGGACGAGTTATTCGGTTCTCGTGGGAGAATGCTTAGTACAGCAATAATACTAATTGGATGTTTTGGGAGGCAAACTGCAACGTACATGTATACAAACAAAACTGAGCTCAGCGCCTCATTGGAGTACTAGAAAATCGTATGACAGATTTACGCTTCTCTGCTACCCCGTATGCGCCAGATATTGAAGTATTCCATATTGTTCAGCCGTTCCATAATATCCGAGCTTCCTCTGTATACCTTACTCTATTTTATGTTCGTCTAGCATACAAAATCTGTAACCTACAACTCAAATCAACATCTTGAAAAACATAACCTCTTCACTCGTTAGCAATTTAGCTTAGAGAATTGACTTACAACGTAATAAATATAACTATTCAACTTTATAATGAACTTTGTTAACATCACTGACAATGAGATTTTATAATTAATACGAATGGGATAAAATTTACCTGCGAAAAAATTACAAAAGCTATGAATAAGATTTTATTTCATTATGTCGCTCCAACAACATATATCCAAAGAGAACTGACCACAGTCCCTCACTATTCGTATGGCAGATTTACGCTTGTCTTCAACACCGTATGAGCTAGATATTGAAGTAATCCACATTGTCCAACCATTCCATGATGTCCGAACTTCCACTATATATCTTGCGCCATTTTATATGAATCTAGCATCCAAAACCTGTAATCTGCAACCTAATTAAAACAAGAAATTCATTTAATGACAAACCACAAGTTATCCGCTTTATTCACTCAAGATATTAAAAAAAGTTACTTAACAAATTTCATGCAATACACGTTTTTCATAATTGAATAATAGCTTCCCTGAAAGAAAGTATCTTTTGTTCTGCTTAAGAATTACGAGTAAAAGAAGAAAGGAAATGCCGCATCGAATTATTTCTAGAGTCTTGGATCTTCTGAAAGGAATCCTCAGAAGCCATTAGCTTTTGCTGAGGGATTTAGCTTGGAATATAATTACGTTGAAAATGCATAAACCTGTAAATAAATATTTGGCAGAGAAATACGTGTTGATATAAGAAGAAAAATGTAACGAATGAAAGTATCATGAAAATTTACGAATCGTAAGACAATTAAGAAAGAATAAAACAAAGGTAAATAGGAAAGACAAAATTAGAGAGTGACATTTTGTAAAAAAACACTACTACTACAAATCGTTTAAGAATATTATATAAAATAAATAAGGTGTAAAAATATTAATTAAAATAAGAATAAAAAGAGGTAAAATGGAATATACGACAGAAATTAAATGAGAGACTCGTATAAAGCACGACACTAGTTAAATTATTATCATATATCCTTTCAAGTTACACTATCTACCAATAAGTATTTGGACACTTTCAATTTTTGACATTTTTTCAAATACTTAAAAATATACTTGTCGGATTCTTCTGGAACTTCTGGATTATAAAGATTATGTTTGACGTCATATTTATCAACATCCATTTGATAAGCAGGGCAATTAGGGGGCCGACAAAAAAAATCAAAGAATAATAGAAATATTTGGGACCACTTTATACACGAAAATGCACGAAACGATTTATCGTTGCAGAATACAAATATGTGGATACTATACAACATGTACATTGATTTTTGTAAGAATAGCATGTATATTCATCAAGGGCGGCGCCAGAGGGGGGAACAGGGGGGCATATGCCCCCCCCGTCGGGCATACCTGCCCCCCCCCACATCGGGGTCAAAATCCAATGTCGTCGGGGAAAAAAAATTTCACTTTTGAATTTCGGCCCCTTCAAATTGGGTCAAAATTATGGCTTTTTTTTTTTTTACTCAGATTGACTAAACTAATTCTTTTGGGAAAGAGTCGGTTTCTGACTGAATTTTGATTTTCGCAGATTGAGTTCAGATAAACACGATCTTTAAAAAATAAAAAAAAAAATCTTAAAATAAAAATAATCAGATGACTACACAGTATGGTACATTAATGACTCTGTACATGTTTTGTTTTTTAAGAAAAAAGATTCGGAAGAGACGGAAATTTTGTCGGGGCTGTTTTAGATGACAAGTAGAATGCTGCATCGGGTCGGGCAAACTGAACCAGACACGACTGGCAGTCTGGATTGGATCGGGGTGAGCCTAATCTTTAGTCGTTGTGGGTAGCATTCCAGTTGGGTTAATTTTAATTGTTTCAGGTTCGGATTGGATGTTGACACTTATGGTTCTTGATTCAAGATTAATTGATCTCTCAAAAAATTTACAAAATTTATTTTAAGGTGAAAAACTATATATCGAATGTTAATGAATTTATATATACTGATTTTTTACTTAAAAATTAAAACTGATACTGGCGATATAACTCTAGATATATTTTCACATAATTGCATTCCATTATGGATATATTTTTTCATCAGTTACGGTTGGGGTCTAGTTGAGGTTGAAATATTTCGGGTTCAGTTTATGTGGAGATGTCGGGCTCAGATCGCGTTTCGGGTAAAGTCCTGCATCACCTTGGAAAATTAAATCCAACTCGACAGGCGATTTGATTCGAATTTGGGTAAAGTTAATATTTTTTCGGAAGGGTTGGGATTGACTTCTATTTTTCGAGTCGGGTTAATTTTAATTGTTTATGCGTATGGGTTCAATTCTATGTCATTTGTCATAAGTGTCGCCGAAATATATTTTTAAACGTAAAATTATATTATTTGAATGTCAATGAGTACATATACAGATAAATTATTTTTTCTACCTAAAATATATAATTGATATTGAAGGTATTATTGTAGACTATTTTTATATTATGGCTTTACAAGATGGAATTTTCTTTTTCATTTCGAGTTGGGATTGGATTCGAATTGAATACTTTTTGGTCGAAGTTTGTCGAATTCAGGTCATCTACTTTTTAAAAACTGGTTCAGGTTGAATGGATATAGAATTAACTAGTTCAGGTCGGGTATAACCCAATCCGCGGAAGACTCTGTGCTCGCAAAATAATCCGTGAATTATTTTTCCCCTTGAATATATACCGTTGAAACAGAAAAAAATTGCTTTAAATTTTGTTTTCATGCACTTTTATTTTGCCATTTTTACCCCCCCCCCCCCCCCGCAAAAAATACAAAAAAAAAAAAAAAAAAAAAAAAAAAAAAAAAAAAAAAAAAACACCAATTACCTGAAATATTAACACCTAAAGCAACATGTTCGTCAAATTACATGAGTGTTCTGGCAGCTGTGCTACTTACAAGGAAGGTCTCCATACGGGCATACTCAGAAAAATCTGAAAAAATTACAGAATGTTCTTCTCATATAGTTATATATGTTTATAAAAAAATTTCGGCGGAACCTCCTTATAACGTCCGTAAAAAAATAATAAAAATTTCTTTTATTTGGCGGTTTATCTCCAGTTGGCGAAAAAACGGTATTTTGAAAAATACGCTTTTACGCTTCGAATACTTTTTAAAGAAAAAACTTTCTATGTTCAATTTATTTAAATAAGTTTAGTTTAAGTAATTTTAGTTTTGCATTTTTACTTTACTTTAAGTGTAATTTTGTCATATACGTTTATATGTACTTATAACAAAATGAAATTAATATATTTTATCATTTAAAACACAATTTAAATTGATTTAAATTGTTCCAAATTGAAAAATACACTGTTAAAATCTGCTGCATTTTGTTGCAACGCACTCCCTTGCTTGTATAGAAAACGGTTACTTGGCCGTGAAATGGAGCTTTCTCATTGGTTGAAATAGAGATATTATATACAAGCGGTGGAGTGCGTTGCAACAAAATGCAGCAGATTTTTAACAGTGTATCACACGGTCAATTCGCCGTGCTATGGAGCATTCTCATTGGTCAGAAGAGAGATATTCTATAAAAGTAGTGGAGTGACATTGCAGTAAATGCTGCAGATTTTTAACAGTGAAGTCAATTAAAATCAATTTTCAGATTCGTTAAAATCGTCTGCTTTTGGCGAGGAAATGCACTGCTTGCCAAATCCCCCGTCGCTTTCAGCTTTTCACGCCAATTATTCCAAACTATTTTATTTTTTTACATATCTAATAATGTGATTCCGCCGATAATTTTAACTGATCCTTTATTACCTACATGAGTAGTTTAATTCGTATTTTTTTCAAAAAATTCTGAGTATGCCCCCAATGGAGACCTTCCTTGTTAGTACTTTTTCATATTAGAGACGGAATTTATAAATCCCTTTTATCTAAATATGCGTAAAAACCAGAAATTTAAGATTAAAATTTTTGAAAAATGTCCAAACAGAAGGCACAAATAAATTGCTTAAAATAATAGAGAAGTCTCTTCAAATCACAGGGATATTTCGGTATTGTCGCGACAGACTCCAGAACGAGAAATTTTGGCCCACACAGACCTTCTTCTAACCCGCGGTTAAACCTCCTGTATAAACCGTGGTTCGGATCTATGATATATTTTTAATTGCTTGTCGCTTTTCGATGATATTAAAATAATGCACCTTTAGCTTTCCTACTATTATACAAGTTTTCACTTCATTTAAATTTATCTTTTGTTTTTAATTTGGGAATTATTTATTTAGTTTTTGTGTGCTAATTTTTGTATTTAAATTTCGCATCTTATCAAAATTTGAAACATCGCACTTTCTGCATTCGATCAATATGCATTCTAAATCAAAATGAAAATTGAAGATGTTTTTCCCATTGTTTTTATTATTACTACTATAGCTAAAAAAAATCTGGTTTCATTTACACATTTTCTCGAAAATACAAAAAATTCATCAATATAATGCTAAAACTATCAGAAATCCTCCAATATCTATAGTTGCATTTTTGTTGTATCAAAGGACTGTTCAGTTTACTGAGCAGCATCGCTGTGCACTAGATTTCTCTACTAGAAACTGATTTTTTACGTATCTCTATTTTCTCTCAAAATAATGAAAAGTTCGTGAACCGAATCAAAATTTTTGGAAATTCTACAATCAAAACACCAAAATTTCTTCAAGTAATAGAAAAATTCGTTCTAATAACATGTGCGTTCCGGCAACTTATTGTCTGTATATTTTATTTTTGGCGAAATGTTTTTGAGAGTGTATGAAATACTAATTACATTTTCTCAATAATGGCAAAAATAGAAAATAATGAAAAAAAAGTGAAACGCACTATTTATAAAGTAATATAAGGTACGTATTTCAAAAATTTTAGTTCGACTAATTAATTTCACTCCATGCAAATACATTCAATTTAAATAAAGAAAACTAATATTCAATACAGCAACTTGTTCAGATGGAACGAAAAATGATATGAAGGAATTTCAAAATATACAACTTTTGTTCTTAACAATTATGCTGTTTCTTTATACTTGAATTCTTACTAAGATTTCAGTCTACCCATGTTTAAACCACAAAGAACAGCTGTGATTCACTAAAAGGAAATACATGCCTCTCTGTTTTGACCAGTTTTCAAATTCTGTTGTGCAAGTTAATATAAAATAAACTTTTCCACTATTGGAATGATAAATAGATTAATGAATAATATGGTTTGGCTTCAGCAGACATATTCTTGTTGATTGTTTGTAAAAATAACCTTTATATATCTTAATGTTGCTATGGTAATTACAAAAAAGAAAAAAAAACACCTGTAATGTGATAGACCGGAAGGATATTTCAGAGTTACATAGATGCAGTACTCCATTTTCGACAATTGTCCACTGACCTCTGATATAAGGAGTTAATTTTTTTCTGATCTAGTATTTTTATTTTAAAATATCGAAATAAGAATTTTTTAATTTTATTCGTCTGGTTAATGCACTTTTTTACAAAATTCGTATAATTAATTAGACAGCAATTGTAAAAACAATGCTAAAATGAACTTTTAAAGAAATAATTTGGCTACGAAAAGATGGGATTTAAGACTTTGCAAGTTTTGCATTATAGTTATCATTTCTACTAATTATAAATATTCTATGAGTTCCTTATGTTTACGAAGATATCAACTTTAATATGTCTCTGCTTCATATAAAAAGTTTGAAGAGTTTTATAAAAGTAAGTCCATATTGATTTCTTATTTATTTGCGTTTATATGTGATTTGATACTTTTACCCGAGTGTTTTAATTGAAAACTGCTTTATACGCAGAATTCCTACTTTTGTTGATAGTAATAATTTAATTTATGTTAACAATTATGGAAGTTTATCATTTATATTTTTGCATTCAGCAATACATACAGTAGAACTTCGATTATCCGGACCGGTCGGGACCTAGGCCGATCAGGTTAATGAGAAATACGGAAAATAGGACAACTTTAAAAAACATATATGGCAATGTTTTTAAGTAACTTTCCTTCACATTTTTTCCAGTTTTAAGACTTGCAGTTGTGGTAATGCATATTTTAGCATATTAAAAATGGCGTGTTTAAAAGTTTTTTTTAAAAAATAAAATTTAAAATTTTATTTATTGCAAAATTGGTACAAAGTTATACATAGAAGTACACATAGAAATTGTTATATAAGTACATGCACTGTACAGTACATACATTTAAAAAAATTAATTGTAATAGGGAAAACAAATCCTTGATAGTTTTCTGCTTCACAGAGGCCATTCTTTTATCTGCGTGGGACTCTCACGCGTTAGAAGGGAAACATCTAAGGTTCTAGAAAAAGTTCTTTTTATGAATTGCCGTCTTTGCATTTGGTGGCAATTGTATTATTTCAGGATTAGGAAATGGTTATTTAACAGTTAACTTTCGTGACATCCAGCCAAATTTACACTTTAAAATGTTTGAAGAAGATGGAGGGGGGGGGGGAGTATGATCCTTGATCGATCTGGCCATTTGAACAATCTGGTTAATCGTCGTCCGGATAATCGGCGATTTACTTTATTTTAAATATCATGTTCATTATTTTCAAAAGCATTATAATCGAAAATTTTACTGCCCCCAAATATGGCCTAAAACATCTTATGTAAGTGGGATTAAACGCACGTGCATTATATAAGAGAGACAAAAATACATTTAAATAAAAATTTTTTAGGTTTCAATATACATATCAGATTAGCGGACCCGACAGACGTTGTCCTGACACCGACACCAAAAAATCAAATAAATGTACATAAGTATAATAATATGCTCGATAAATACGTTCTTAATTTCATTTCTTATTACAATTATATAAGGAAATTATTTTTCACTTTGCAGTTGTTTTTGATGTCGGTTCAATTTTTGATAGAAAAGTTTATTTTTCTCTTTTTAGTTAAAAATTAACGATTTTCTGAAGTCGGTTAATTAAAATTATAATACAGAAAATATTATTGCAAATCATACACGTATGTCAGGAGTAGGGTTCAAACATGCGACCTCTTTCTTCGAGAACCAGAGCTTAAACCTGGCGCTTTAAACCGCTCGGCCATGCCATCCGCACTCTGTTCAGCGAACTTATTCAACACTTTTAATTAGAGAAAAATCATTAACTATTAGTTTTTGACTAATTACTAAAAAAGTGCTGAATCAATTTCGATGAAATATGAATCTAAACCATTCTCGCATCCACTGGAACACGCACACAAAATTTCATTAAAATCGGTCCAGTCGTTTAGGAGGAGTTCAGTGACAAACACACGCACAGAAGATTTATATATATAAAGATTATTATAAAATATGTCCTTTTGTAGATATATACTAAAAAAATGAAATAAGTACTACGTAAAAGGTTACCTTTCTAAATATTTTTCTGTTTTATAATACATTTATTTGATTCTTAAAAATCTAAAGTTGGCAGGTGTGCCGTGAGACCGTGAGAGCTATTTCTCAAGAAGTTAAAGACGGAATTTTATCAAATTTCATCATATTCAGTTAGTATGAATCACATTTTGGTGTATAGCGCCTTATAGATGGTCTTTTTCCCCCAAAAATATTTTTATCTCTGCACCTATCGAATATAGAATTGCACAAAACATTTTATGTTAAAAAAAAAAAAAAGCAATACGGTTTTGAACACTTAGTAGGCTGCGCTGTTATCCTATGCCTAATGCCTATCCATATGAATTGACATGGATTAGCAAGCGTGGTTTCCATATTATTTATTCCTAGCTAATAACCAGTTTAAAGAAAGAAAATTTCACCGAGCTCCAGGATAAACCTCGATAGAGGTCTGCGTTGGCCGGATCCGGGCCTATTTTCTTTTACGACACTGAAGCCGGTCCTTGCCTGTTTTTCACTCTTTTCACGGTTTAACTAACTTTTTCAATACCGAGCCAGGACTGACTTCATTCCTCCTACACTCTCAAAAAAACTTAAACAATTCACAGAAAAAGTACTGGCAGCAGTGCTGCCAGCAAATTTCTGTAAAAAGACGAATATCCGTCTCTTTTTTCCGTCGCAGGAAGAAAATGTTCTGTTTTTTGAAGGAACGTCCGTCATGTTTTTCTTCTTTAAAAGAGAGAAAGTTTCCGTCTTTTGATGGAAGTCCGTTATTATTTTCTCCGTTTTAGGGAAGAAATTTTTCTGTTTTTTGAAGGAACGTCTGTCATGTTTTTCTTCGTTACAAGAGAGAAAATTTCTGTCTTTTTAAGGAACGTCCGTTATGTTTTTCTCTGATTTAGAGGGGGGGGGGGATTTTCGGTCTTTTGAAGGAATGTCCGTCATGTTTTCTTCGTTGCAAAAGAAAGTTTGTTTTTTGAAGGAAGTTCGTTTTTTTTGCTTCGTTTTAGGGGGGGTGGGGATTTTCTGTTTTTTGAGCAAATGCATAGCTCTCTTACTAAGGCCTGGAAGCGAAAATGAAGCCGCGAGTCACGTGATCAGGATAGACGGAGAAATGTGTGTTCAAATGAAAAAAAAAAGAAAGCAATTTTCCAAATCCTCCAAAGATTATTACTGTTTTTTAATCATTAAAAATTTTTATATAAAAATACGATAAAAATAGATCAATATTCGTCAAATATTATTCAATTATAAGATGAATATTCATCAAACAAAGAATACACATTTTCTAAAAACACTGAAAACATTTTCACTCATATTAATATACAACATAGGCTAATTCTCCTTTAACTTATTTAACTAATAAAAATATGAATAATATGTAGATATAAATCATAAATATTTCCCTTTATGATAACATTAATAGAACATAATAATTTTTAATATTTAATAGTTTCAAAGCTACAGTCAATGTAATTAATAAAGTTAATAGTAATTTGTTGCATACAGAGTTGTTTTGTCATAGATGATGAATAAAATATTGAAAATTGACAGTAATAGATTTTTAAGAACTCGTGTGAATTAAAAAATTGTTTTTATTTGAAAAAGAAGGGATTACACCCCATGAGCATCTTCTTTTCCTATGCTTTTGAGAACTGAACTTTACTATCTGCTTTCTAAGTGATTTGTTTAGGGAGAAATTGGGTCCTTTAAAAGACCCTTCACAAAACTTTTTAAATCTCAAAACAGCACCCTTTATAAAATTCTTTGTCCTGAAAATAGGCTTTTGACAAAAATTTTCCATCTTTAAACTGAACCTTTCTCAAATTTGATAGTTAAAAACTAAAATCTAATCTTTACTTTTACACATATAAAAAAAAATATATTTATTTTACACACATATATTTCCTTTGAAAAATGTAAACAAAATCCTGAATGGATGGATCATTTCAAATTTACAAAATTATAATTATATTTTTCACAATTTTACAAAAACAGAATTCTAAAAAAAAAAAAAGTCTGGACAGATAATTAGATTTGGATTTTCAACAATAAACCAGATTATAAAACATGCAATAAAAAATTAAAAATAATAAAAACAGAATTTTTAATTGTTATTCTTTTATAAATAAAAAATATTTGGAAAGTGTCAATAGTGCCTATTATTGGCATATTTACTTTATTTTTTTTAAAATATTAAAATAAAATTTGTCGCTGTTTCCATACCACCCAAAGAGGTAAGCGACCAGCTCGTTTTTTTTTAATGTGGTGTCCCCGTCTCATTTAAATAAAATTACATTGACAGGCCTAGTCCACTATTTCCATCTTGGTTATTAGTAGATGTGCCAATAATGAACCCCCTTAAGGAATTTCTTTTAAAAATATTTTTTTATTAATAGTTATAAGTATGATATTCCACTTTTTTCATATTATATTAATCTTTCAACAATATTTAATTTATCAATATTAATTAATAATAAATCCCCATAGTTACATTTCCCAACAGAAATAAAAATTTAATTTTAAATAATAGAAATATGTCTAAACACCCAAAAACGCAGTATCCTAAAATCTTAAAACTAGTAAATAAAATTTTGTAAATGACCATTGGTATATGAAATTCAAAGATTCAAATCCAAACAAAAACATTCAATTTTTACAAGTAAATAAAAAGATTAAATAAATAAATTCAGCTCTCAGCATGTTCATTAAGATTTTCAATAGAAAATCAGTGAAAAGTTGTTTTCTGTTTCCTAATTGCTTTAATGAAATGTTTAAAAAAGTAATCTAGGTTATAAAACATGCAAGGAGGAGTTAAGAAAAAAAAAACAATAAAAACTTAATTATTTATTATTATTATTTTTATAAACCAAAAACTGTGAGGCGGCCCATTACTGGAAAGAGGTTGATTACTGGCACATCTACCCTGAAATAAATATTCACATATTTTACCACTAAATAAAATAGAAAACTAATACAAATTTTTTTAAGATTCTTAGGACTATTATTTACATTTATCAGATCATTTTTATGTTTAATAGAGTTATTTAACATGATTTTACATGAAATCAAAAGAATATTTCATAATCTACTTTGTAACATCATTTGATAATCACAGGTATCTGATAAAGTCAAACCCAATTCTAGTTAACAATAAATAACAGTTCTTAGACTAATAATAACAAAAATTTTACAATATTATTATATAAATAATATAAATACCTTCTTTAAATTTTATCCGCCTTGTAAAACACAGTTATATGTATTTTTTAATCACAATAATTAAATAAAACGCGAGAACTACAGTTATGCGTATCAAAGTATTCCTGACTTCGTGCGGGAATCACTAAATCGTTCGACGCTGTTGGTCACATGACTTTTTCGCATCCGGGCCATAGTAAGAGAGCTATGAAAAAACACATGCAAACATTATTTAGTCTTACGTCAAAAATCTACAAAGAATAATAGTAATATTGCTTACATTATGTTTGCTTTTTTCACCTGCTATTTGAAAGTTTGGAACGATGATTAAACGCGGAAGT
The DNA here is from genome assembly GCA_964019185.1 of Maratus speculifer. Classification (NCBI taxonomy): domain Eukaryota; kingdom Metazoa; phylum Arthropoda; class Arachnida; order Araneae; family Salticidae; genus Maratus; species Maratus speculifer. The sequence goes on from OZ025293.1 coordinate 95,420,082, forward strand.
AAAATGGCGTCTGTCGTCTGCAAACATACGATTCTAGTCAAAACAGAAAATTGATTTCTTTGCACTGAATTTGGTGTTACATATCAATAATTTCGATTGTAGAATAGAATATCACCATTCCGAGTTTATTCTTACGCAAAATTTGATGTTTTATTGGAATAATTGCGACTAAAGAATAACATACCATCATGCCGAGATTATTTTTACACTTTTAACGGAGCTACTACAGAAAATAGTGTGGATTTAAAGTTTATTTAGCATTTCATAACTTCAATTTAAATACAATAATGCTCCTTTTTTTCACAGTGTAGATAATAAAAAAGATCTATGACATGTGCCAAAGACATGCCTAATAATTTAACAGTTATACAATGAAAACATAGAAATGATTAAAATCAAATTCTGAAATAAGCACTTACCCATTTTTGATGATATATTATGCGAATCTTGTAATATCTCGTCAAACTTGTGTCGCATGTGCCGACACAGAGAAGAAAAATACAAATGCGCATGCGTGCGGGGAATAAACGGAATTTCTTCTTCTTCAAACTTGCAGGAACCATTCACAGAAAAATAACCTCTTTAAGGAGTACAGAAATTATTTGTTCGAGAATGAGGCAAAATGTAGTGTATAAAGACGAATATTTCTGACAGTGTAGGACTGCGCGGGACGAAATTTTCAGTCCCGGTTTCGACCAAGCCCGAATGAAAACCACCCTCTCGGAATGACTTGGATCGTTCAAAAATCAGTAAAATATGACCTTCCAAACATTTTTACAAAAAAATTATGTATTTTTATAAATTTTACTCGCCATCATTCTACAATTAAACTTCGAGTTTTTTTATTTTTAAAGAATAGTAGATTTTTAGGCAATAAAATTTAAATACAGTAAAAACTGTGAAATAAAACCTGCCTATGACGCAATCCTGTGTTAAGGGGATTTTCCACTCACTTGAAAACACCCACTCCGTAATGTTAAACCTACGGACAGGTTGTTTTTGAATTTCTCGTTTAATTTCAATATTTTTAAACGACTTTTTTTTGCATAGGATAGCTGAGTTCAATCTTCAATATGGCTATTTTTTACTTTTTCGAGTTTGGCTCTAGATGTTAAAAAAATGTTCTTTCTGTTTCAAAATCGTTTCTGAAAGTGAAAGTATCCCTTTATATCTGCAACCGAAATCGAAAAAGTGAAAAATAGCCATATTAAAGAGCAAGCTGAGCTGTCCTATGCAAGATTTTTTTTTTTTTAAATATTCTAATTAAAATGAGAAATTCAAAAATAATCTGTGTTTAACAGGCCGACATTTTAAATTTATGCCGACCGGATCATTAATCTATTTAGTACAAACTGGGTCGGGCCTGGGCCTAAAATATTAGCCCACGCAGTAATATTAGTCCTGGACCAGTACGTGGGGACCTCTAATGCATTATGAATTATGCCCCCCTGTCGGGCATACAGTGCCCCCCCCCCCCCGTCGGGCAAATTCTGGCGCCGCCCTTGATATTCTTGAAAAAAGAGAAATTGTTTTGAAAAATTAAAAAAATTCCGGTATGTTTTTTGTTTATATCATGCAGGGTTTTCGACCAAATTTAACGCAAATTTCAGAAAAAATAGCAAAATGTAGTAGTAAAAATATAGCAGAAGTGGAATATAGATATATTAAATATTTTATGAAATATGAATAGTTGTATGAAAACATTTTTATCTGCGCATGCGCGAACGATTAAAAAGATGTTTTTACATAATTTAATAGTGAATTCTATGGTGTAACTCATAAAAAAACCACTCATATATCATAAAAATTCAAAAAGATATCATTATTATAGTAAGCTGTTTTTACTTTGCTCTCTAAAAACAGCCGAATGATAAGAGATTCTCCACAAATTGACATTTTTTATTAACTGACTTTTAGGAAAAAATTAGTATTTAATGAATACAATATTTAATACAATAATGCTGTTAATAAGTACCTTTACACCTGTGATAGAAAAGGAAAAGATCTTTTATTCACATTCAAGACCAAAACTAAGAGAGGGGAAAGAAGGGCATGTGCCCCGGGCGCCAGGGCAAAATAATGTTACCAACCTTTTTTTTTTTTTTTTTTTTTAAGGCAAAGGTGGATTTTGACGAACTCCCCAACCCCCCTCCTTTGCAAAGTATATTTACAAAGAAAATTTCTGTAATTTATTAATAGCCAGCTTATTTTAAAACTTAAAATATATAATACTGAACAACGTAATCTGCTTTGTTAAAAATTGATACCTTAAAATCGTGAAACCGAATCGTAAAAAAAAAAAAAAAGAAAAAAAAATCTGCTTTATACAGAATCGTTATGCCATCATCATTAGATTCTTCTATGTTTTTGCTACCCTAGATAGAAAGATTTTAACAATATTATGCTAAACATAGACATAACAAAAAAAAAATTACCAAACAAATCTACATTTGGCATCCTTTCGCCCTGACGACCGGGCACACGCCCTTCTTCCCCTCTCTCTTAGTTTTGGCCCTGAATGTAAAAAAAACTCTCTTTTTCTTTTCTATCACATGTGTCAAGATACTTATTAGCAGCAATATTGTGTTAGATAGTGTATTCATTAAATACTAATTTTTTCCTAAAAGTCAGTTAATAAAAAATGTTAATTTGTGTAGAATCCCTTATCATTCAGCTTTTTTTAGAGAGCAAAGTAAAAACAGCTTACTATAATAATGATATCTTTTTGAATTTTCACGATATTTGATTGCATTTTTTTTATGAGTTAGACCATAGAATTGACTATTAAATGATGTAAAAAATCTTTTTTATCGTTCGCGCATGCGCAGATAAAAATTATTTCATACAACTACTCATATTTCATAAAATATTTAATATATCTACATTCCAACTATGTTATATTTTTTCTACTACATGTGGCTAATTTTCTGAAATTTGCGTTTAATTTAGTCAAAAACCCTGCATTATATAAACAAAAAACATACCAGAAATTTTTGAATTTTTCAAAAAAATCGCTCTTTCTCCATGAACATGTATGCTATTCTTACAAAAATCAGTGTACATGATGTATAGTATCCACATATTTGTATTCTGCAACGATAAATCGTTTCGTGCATTTTCACGTACAGGGTGATCCCAAATATTTCTTTTATTCTTTGATTGTTTGTCGGCCCCCTAATTGCCCTGCTTATCAAATGGATGTTGATAAATATGAAGTCAAACATAATCTTTATAATCCTGAAGTTCCAGAAGAATCCGACAAGTATATTTTTAAATATTTAAAAAATATCAAAAATTGAAAGTGTCCAAATATTTATTGGTAGATAGTGTATTATCTTATTTTGATCAGGGTGGTCAAAATACCTGGAAAATTATAATCCACTTTTCAAAACAGTAATAGTATATACTTTATTAAAAATCAGGATTCTGGTGTTTAAAATAATCATAAAATTTTAAATGAAAGTGCTTTGTGACTACATGTGACGCAAAATTTCAAGTCATTTGAATTATAAACACTCAAATATTTCCCTCATCTTAAGATAGTTGTCAAAGATTTAGGCCAAGCTACACAGCAAAGGAAGTCAAATTTAGAAACTCGGATGAGGTAACCATAGAGATTAATAAAGTCAAACTCCCGTTTTATAAAATGTTTTTGTGATGCATGGAGTCAAGATTTCGGCATTGAGTGTCCATAAAATTTAATAAAAGTTGAATATGCATAAATGTATACAGAAGCAGAAAGTGTCAGCTAGTGCCTAGGCGATATAATTTCTGAGGGTCTTCATACATGCATTCGCATAAAAAGTGGAATTTAAAAAAAGTATTAAAATAGCTATTAAATTCGTTATTTCAACATTAATTTGTAATTAGTATACAGGGTGAGTCATAAATATCGAAACAATAGGCTATTTCCTCAAATATTGCCCCTAGACCCATACTTCCAATTGCAAAAATTCATAAAAAAAGGTGAAATTTCTGATAAGTTGCAACTCCATGGAGTGTCTATTTGAAAAAATACGAAAATTAAATTTTTATACGGCCCCCGTAGGGCAAAATTCCCAATTAGGAAATTATTCCTTATCCATTCCTAAATTGAGCAAAACAAATTTCATCTCTGCATCTAAAAATCCCACAGAGATTTTAAATCCCAAAATCCTCAAAAATTCCTGACTTACACCACTTTTCCCTGCCTCTAAACTGTGATTTCTGAACTCAATTTCAACGCTTGTTAGGGAACATTCCCAAACTGCAATTTAATAAAAATCGGTTTAAGATAGCGCTTTTTCTTTGGACATAAAATTGCAGCGTATCGTTTTTACGCTAAATTGGTATACCAGACGTCTGCCCGGGTCAAAATATCTAGGTCAGGTCCCAAACCGACTCATAGGGGGAAAAGTTCGGCGTGGCCTGAAAAAATGTCAACATCATAACCAGGACCGGTCTGGAAAATAGTTCAAATCATAGCCCGGTTCAGTCGCAAATTTCTACATAGTTTTTTAATTCGGCTGGGAAAAAAATGTTTCATATGGAGGAGTTCTGCCTAAAAAATTCTTTTATAGCTTTTCGTTTTTTATATTTATACTTTCTATTATTAAAGAAGCGCCAAAGGCTGTAATATATTTATTTTATCAATGAATCTCTATTTATATGTAAATTTTCCACTTATATTTTAATATCGTTAATCCATATCCCATGTGTTGGAGACTCTGAAAAATGTTATACACTAAAACTTTTTAAGACGGAATCACAAAAGAAAGAAAAAATACGTTATAGACAGATGCTCTCTTTAGAAGATGTAATTGGAGCTTATTTTCTCTTCAGGTACTATTGCATTTATTTTGCATGGATCAACATATTTTCCGTTTAAGACAGAATTCCGTCATAGGCAGATTTTTTTTCACTGGCTTTATTGTATTTAATTTTTTTAGCCTTCGAATAATCTATTTAAAAATATAAATTTTAAAGGTTTTTTTTTTTTTTTGTAAAATAAAGACTTTAAAATCTATATGTTTTTTGTAAAAAATTCGATTGAGCCGAATTTTATTTATTTTATGCACGTATTAAGTCAGTCAGAGACAGTGATTTTAATACGGGTTTTGTCGAGACCGGGTTTAAAAATTTCATCCAGCGTTCACCTAAGTTGAAGGAAGTAGTCCCCTCCTTTATGAAAAGTACGCTAGTCCCGGCATGGCGAGTCTTCAGGAAAAAGTAACATCTCGGTCCTGGACCTACCTGAGCCCAGAATACAGATTTTTTAACATCCTCTGGAGGACGATAAAAAGCCTGAAGTTGTCAGAGGTAAATTTAAAAAGGAAAAAAAAGACTTAATCTGCATCTTAGAAAAAGCATTTTTTAAAATAACGGACGGTCATTTAAACAATAGGGGAAGGTGGTGTACCTCGGAGGTAATTTCAAACTTTGATTTTTTACGAAAAAAGTGTTTGGAAAATATCTGTAAAACATTTTTTTTCAAAAATTTAAGGATCTTAGCTGTTACATATTTTTTTCTGAAATGTCCAAATATATTTCTTCATTACTTTTTTATTTTTTTAAAAATAGCTTACAATACAGCCAAGGTACACCACCGGTGGTGTACCTTGGAGGTAGGTATGGTGTACCTTGGAGGTATTTGTTTTTAACAGATTAAGTACTACACAGCATAAAAGAAAGCTGATTTATTATTTGTTTACAGTAATATGATTTAATATAAGACAACTTTAGGCTAATATAAGTCTAATTAGTTTAAATTTACAATTTTAAGAACACAAAATCATTCATATAACTGAAATAATAAAGTTTGAACAGTTTAGCCATAAAATAAAGTTTAGTCAAATACAAATAACCACTGTTTAACACTCCCTCTTTATATCTAACATCTTTAGTTCTATTCCACATTCAGGTGATCTAAATTTATACCAAATGATAATTTTTCAAGCTGTCTTACGGAACCTCCTGTGGCAATGGGATGTTGCATCTTAAAGACGACATCTGATTTATCCAACTCGTAAACATTTTTATCTTCCCTTGTGAATTTTTGTGAGTTTGTGTCCTTTTTTAAATACTGAATTTTTAAAAATGGGACACCGACTTCTAATACCTCTGCTATAAAGTGTTTCACAGTAGTTTTACCCCTAAGTTGTACCAAACTAAAAACTCCAGCTGTAATGTTTTCAAAATCTGGATCTTCCAAATCATCAAATTCTTCTTCTGACTGACTAGACTCTTCGTAAGAGGGTTCATCTATATTTTCTTCCGATTCTGACTCCAAGTCAGAGGTTAAATTTTTTCTTTACTATGGGTACTTTCTTATAAGTTTTCTTTTCTTTCTTAGGATTCTTATTTTTCTTATTATATTATATTATTTATAAAATATTAATAATATATAAATAATTATTTATAATAATATTTCAATTTATATATTTATTAAAATATTTATTCAGTGTTTAATACTAGGCTTAGATAACTTTGATTTTGAATTTTTATTTAGGCTTCATCAATTTAATAGCCTAACATTTAAACTTAGGCCCATTTGACCAGCCCAGTACTTTGGTTATTAAAGTAAAGAAATACTTTCTAACAAAATTTACTCTTAATTATTAATAAATTTAGCAGGTGTGTACCTTGGAGGTACCTCCAAGGTACACAACATTAGCTACCTCCAAGGTACACTACAAGCAAGTGTTTTACAAAAATGGTTTCCACATCTTCATATTTTAGATTTAGCCAGTTTTAAGCATACATAAATGTAGCTGAAAACTTGCCTTTCAACTTGTGATAATCAGTTTAAAACAAAAGTTGATGCTTACAGTTATGGAAGAAAAAGAATATGTCCTTGAAAAGTAACTTTTTGGTACTGAAAATAAACTTTGTTTTTTACAGCAGCAACAAATGTGTTGATTAATAGTAGAAGAACTTCCCATGAGCCTCTAGTAACAAATACATGCAAATAATATTTTAGTTTAAATTTATCACTCAAGGTGGCTGCACAATCAATGTGCCTCCAAGGTACACATCCCTCCAAGGTACACCACCTTCCCCTACACTTCGTTTTTCTTCATAATGAATTTTTATCCTCTATTTCTTGTCTTTAAATTATAAATTGTTAAGAATTTTTAAAAGAAAAAATAACTTGAAACACATCATTTTTAATTTTTTGCATTAGTTTTGTTTCGGCAAATTTAAAAAAATGTTTATTTTTGAAAAAAATGTTTGCTTTTGAAAATATGATTTTTTTAAAAGTTGTATTATTTTTTCAATAAACATTTTTAATAGTTTTAAAATTAATATAAAAAAACCTTGGAACAAAACTAAAATCAGATTTTCATCTTTAATTAAATGGAAAGAAATTGAAATCCGATAAACAATGTTACGAATTATAACGATTTTTGATTGTCCCGTTTAAACCAGTACTAATCACATGAAACTTTTATAAATTGTATGAGAAATTTTAGAATGTCATTTTCTTAGCAAATTATAAGGCTAACCATCACAAAAAAAGAAAAAAAAATCAAAATTCTAACTCAAGAAATAGATTTTTTACGCGTTTTCTAGAAATGTTAAAGTAACATTGTTTTTTAAATTGCGCGCATTTCAATTTGATAACCTGATGAATTCTTTAAACGGCTATAACTTTGCGAATTTTGGAGATATGAAGATGCAACTTTTTGTGTCTTATTCAAGACTGAATAAGGAAAGTTTTCCTAATTGGAATTTTTATCCTACGGGGGCCATATAAAAATTTAATTTTCGTAACTTTTCAACTAGACCTCCCATGGAGTCGCAATTTATCTTATCAAAAGTTTCACATTTTTTTATGAACTTTTGGAATTGGAAGTATGGGTCTAGGAACAATATTTAAGGAGATAGCCTATTGTTTCGATATTTATGACTCACCCTGTGTATTGGTTTATTATTAGAACTCATTTTTTAACTAATTTCATTTTCAAGTATAAATGAAATTCAAATTAATAATTTTGCATTATTTGTCAATATTATGAATTTGTATTATTCACTATAAATATATATGTTTTTCAGATAATGATATATATGCACAATCGAATGAATGTTTGTGTTATGGCATATAAAAACAAACTGGAAACAATTTCCGCATCAACGCATAAAAAGGTATTGCATATTGCCTTGCGCGTTGCCTTATTTTTATCTTGAATGCACCCTTGAGATGAATACATCAATTATTGATTTGGAAAATGGCATTTAAATCAGAATAAGCGTAAAATTCGAGCAATCTGTTTTTTAGTTTTCTATTTAGAAACAGGATTTTTTTTTAAATTTTAGAAAATATACTTTTCATCATATAATTTTATCAAATTTATATTATACGGCATCCCCTACTTCTGTGATTATTTTTTCTTGCCTCGTACCCTCTTCTCTGCACCCATGTATGTATACACTGTAAAAAAAATTATGTAACGTTACTCCATAAAATTGTTGGCAGCTGTTGCCTCCAATTTTATGTAGTATTTTTTCCACTTCTATAATGGTGTAATTTAAAAATTTATTACTGGTGTAACATCACAATGTTTCACCAGTTATATCGATTAAAGTACTCTATAAAATTGGAGACAGCAAGGCTGCCACCAATTTTATGGAGTAACGTTACATTAATGTTTTACAATGTTTATGTAATTAAAGTCTTACTCTGTAAATACAATCTTAGGGAAAAAGTAAAACCTTTCATTATATTTCATATGGAAATAACCATCGAAAATATCAAAAGATTACTCTAAATTCAGAATAACATTCTCTTATAAATCGCTGTATATTTATGTATCTATCAGCATTGTTTTAGGCTAGAAGTAGACCACAGTTTGTACGGAATTTTTTATTGTCTTATAAATAAAGTTTAGTTTTTTTGAGTGAGAGCGTTTCGTCCGATATCCACCTTTGAGCTTGAAAGCTATTTCTATCCTTTATTTTTCTTAGATTTTGTCAAGTGACTTTTGGCTTTCTGAATCTTCGTTTCCTGAATTTTGTTGTAGTTTTATGCTAGTTAGGGTATTGCAGATCAATCTTCAGGGTATAAAGTGAGGCTGAAAATTCGTATCACTTACATCAAATAGATCTAAGGCCTGCTTCAATAAAGAACGCAAGAGCTCCTTTCGAGATTAAAAGCATGCGACGTGCTTTGCGGGATATGAAGTCTAGAGTTAGGTGCATAAAGCTGACTTCTTTGTTAAGAAATAATTTTCATCATAATTCATTTTTTTTCTGTTATCGATCTCAAAGGAAGATAAAAGAATATCTAATGACACTCTTCATATCAATACAGCAATCAGTAATAATATATCAGTAATAATATATTATATCAGGAATAATATATTACAAATTTCATAAATCTAATATTTTACAAATTAAAATCAAAAGATAAATCAAAATTTCACCAAACGTAACAATTCAGCATAACATCCCAAGTTGAAATTTTGATCCCTCTTTGTGAACTTTTTTTTTCAGGTTAATCCCAGCAAAAGCTCTTTCTCCCCGTCTAATAATCTTACGGTTTTCACTGATGGCTCGTACACTGAAGTGTAGGCCCCGACTTTTGTGCCATAGAGAATTATGTTGTGACTCATCAGTGATCTTGCAGATTGAATGATAGAAACTCGATACATCAGACTGAAATTTCTGCAATTGGTAATGCGCTCACCTGGATATCATTACTAAACTCAAATTCCTTTTGAAAAATACATTCTGACAGTATTGCAAGTCTTTTAGTGCTTCACTCTTTTAAATCAATGAAACTCCAAATACTTGATTTCAAAATTCAACTTCAAATTTTAATTCACTGGACTTCTCTTTGTCACGTGGCTACGCATACGTGCGTACAGTGAGATGAACTCGCTGACACTTTAGCTCAGATAGCAATTGAAACAAGTTGGAAATTGCACGTGAACGTAGCAAATGAGGTGCGTTCGTACGATAAAGAAGTTTTAAAAATATTCAGATCTTGCTGATATAGTATAGCGTACTCCGGATACAGTATAGTAGTCGAAATCTTTACGTTTCTGTAAATATGCAGGAAGTAATTTTTATTACACCTCAGCAACGTACATCTTATTCATAAAATGTGAAATAGTTAAATATAATTAAAACACGTACCAAACCATGTTTCCCCGTATAGCATTATATAGTGGAATACTTTTGTATGGCCCTGTAATTTAATAATAAAAATTCTTTGCATCACAGATTGTACAGAATGAATATTTTAGTATATATTTCATAGATTCATGCCAATTCTATTATGTTCGAATGAGTGTAACATCATTAAAACGCATTTGAAACTTTTTCCCCATTGACCATAATGTAACGGAATCCTTTTGATTGTCCCTGTAATTGATCTATGCATCCGCTTTTCATTACATTTGAAATGACTCGACAAAATTACGCAATAATTATATGTTTTAAATTTCAAACGATTGAAATGCATTTAAAACTTTTTTCCCTATTGACCGTAATGTAATGGAATCCTTTGAATGTCCCTGTAATTGATCTATCCATCCGATTTTCATAAAATTTGAAATGACTCGACAAAATTATGTTATAATTATGCATTTTAAATTTCAAACGATTCGGCTGGGTAGTTTTTGCGTTGTTATATGCGAACAGACGGACAGACGGACAGACAGACGGACAGACAGACGGACGGACGGACTGAGCGACAACAATAGGTGCTACGTATTTACATAATTACGAACGCACCTAAAAACGGAAATTGCTGTATGTCGTCTGGTGCTCATGTATTAAAAGAGTACTTCGCAAAAGACTAATGTCGCGATGGCAGGACCATTGGGCCTACTCGTAGAGGGGTTATTACATCTTCCCTTAGGTTCCGATGGCCTCGCTGGGTCTCTTATCAACATACTTATTGACAAATATTTAATGAATTGATGGACGGAAAAATTGTGTATTCTAAATCTGTTGGCCTTCAAAAGTATTTATAAGCAATATTAAAATATTATTCTGTTGTTAATTAATTTACTTGCAAATTGTTTGTGTGCAGAAATTGCAAATTCTATTGACACTAAAACTATTAATTGTAAGCAACTGAATTTAAATTGTTATAGTTGAACTAAGAATGCAACACTCAGAATTAACAAAACAATAGTATTCGAAAACGAAAGTCATTTTAGATATTATTTTAACAGTCAGACATACATAAGTTAGTTTTCTTAATTTTTTGCATTTTTATATAATATTGAGTGTTGTATGAAAGTTAATGAGAGAGTGCTAAGTAAAAGTCTTTTAAACTTTAAATTTGACAACATCCATATTACAATTTTGTGGATATAGTGGGGTTTACTCAAGTGGATCACAAAAGCTTGTTTCTTTGAACTTTCTTTTCCAAAGTCTCTATGGTAAATTTCAAACTTTTATAATTGCTCTTCAAATGTTTGGAAGCAAAGTGTACATAATTAACAAACGAAACTCTCTTCGGAAAATCTGATAAATATATCTCGTGACGTTGCTAGTTTGACGCAAACAACAATTGAGCAACAACATCAAACAGTCTGACAAAGATATCGCAATCTGCCCTCCAACACCCTCATTAGTATACTCCCATAGTTAATTCTCGCTTCTTTTCGATTTATTAAAACAATGCATTCCATGTCGTTTGCCATCATTTCAGACAAGTAGCATCTTGAAAGAGATGAATTGAAAATAAAATCATAAAACAAACGCAATATTTCATCTTTATTCAAATATAATGTACACAATGTGAACAGTAAAAAGTTCACCTGTTTACTTAAATTACATCTAAAATAATAAAAAGAGATGTCACAAGTTTAAAATATACATTTTATTTAAAACTTCTTGATACTTTCAGGCTGTATTCTCCAAATCCATCATTAAAGAATACTGTAATAACTAATTGCTGTTTATTTATACAAATACGCCAATTCGTTTTGAAATGAGAGAGACAATAATTATTAGAGTTGAAAGTAGAAGTACGGCCTCTTGGATTGAACTTAAGCAAAGAAAATGTATATTAACTGCAGTTCTATTTATTTTATTGCATCATATTGTTCTCACATCTCACTTTCATTTTAAATGCGTAACTGGACAGTCAAAGTAGAAGTGTTTGAGATAAAATATTTAACTAATATACCACAAACATTAAGTCTTCCGGTCATTATTTCAATTTTTGCATGGCCAGAATTATTTCTCCTTCTCACTTAAGGAGAAACGAAGCTTATTTTATTTGTAAAAATTCTAATACTCTTGTCAATGATCTCTCATCATCCCCCTCCCTTTCTCCTACGTAGAAATTACCCTTGTAGTTATATATATATATATATATATATATATATATATATAATTTTAATATAGTTATTAATTTTTCTTGTTTATTATATTTATTTATTTATTTATTTATTATTTTTTAATTATTTATTTATTTCATTGATTATTATTACTATTATTATTATTTATTTATTTTTACTTTGCTTATTTATTTATTTTTATTTTTATTTTATTTATTTTCATTATTATTTTTATTGTTTTTCCACCTTTTTCTCTCTCTTTAATATTTTGGCAACACTTTTCTCTTTCACCTGTGCTCTTTCAGCAAGCGCTACCTGTCGCGCTCTTTGTAACCTCTTCTATCTTTCTTTCACTTTGTCTAGACTCTGTGCCCTTACGGACACGTGTTGTTTTAGCTGATGACGAGCTGTTATTGTTGTGGCTTGAAACGCGTCCTACCTTATTTTTCATTTTATGGTAATTTTACAAAGTGTTTTACTTTATTTACAAACATTAACGTTGCTCAAATTTTCAGGATATTGAACCATACATTAAAAATATTGAAGAATAGGGCTATAACCGTCGTTACATACTTGATTGTTTTTACACAGGATTTCTATGGATTCTTTGATAGTGGATGCATAATAATTGGATGTTGTGTATATAATTTTTGCATGCTTAAAATCTATTGTGATATTTTGATTAAAACTTAAATGAGAGAGAAATTTTTATTGATGACAAAATTTTAAATCTGCACTCTAAAACTGGAAGGAGTGAAAAGCTCACTCTTTATAAGAGTGACAGTTATTTTCCCTCTTTTTTGAGTGCACTTTATAAAAATACAATCCTTAAAGAATGGAATTTCCCACTCCCTAGAAAGGAGTGAAAAACTCTTTATAACAATTGATTAATATAGAATAATTAAAAGAGAGAGGAAAATACATAGAACTTATCTAGATTCGAAGCTTCCGGTTTCTTTCAAGTCAAATATATTTTGAAATAGAAATTTTATCTAATAAATAAAACCAAATAAGTAGCATACAGAAATTAAAAACATTTTATTAAATAAAGTATCTGGTTCAAAATATGTTTATTTGACTTAAAACAGGAACGTTGGAAGATGAATACACCTATTAAATTTTGTTATAACATACATTCAAAAATATCGCTATGGTAAAATTAACATGTTCATTTAATTTTGAGATACTACTGTCTGAATTAAAGAAATATTTTTGAAAAAAACAATTTAACAGCGGATACTTCTGTAATACTTTTACATATATATTTTAATTAAATTGGCAAATCATTCCGATACAGAACTACGGTGTGCATAAAAATGGACAAAAAACTACCCAATTTCAGGAAAAAAGTTTCATCCGAGATAAATATAGCAACTCTTCTCTTAATATATCTGATTTCTTCTTTGAATATTGATAGTACATGTCTTGAAGAAGTTCTTAGTAAAAAGGATACGATAACTGATATGGCGAAAAAGAACGTTTCTTCTCAAGACACGGAAGCTATGAGTGTGCCATGACACATTACAAATATTAGCTCTTGTTAATTTTTATTGTGTTATCATTCATGTTAAACTTTCGCTTTCATAAATAGAGGTTTACATGCTAATTTTAAATGTATTTCTTTTTAGGCATTTGTAAAAGATTTTCTTCTTTTTTTTATTTAGAAACTTTTTCTGGTATTTTTAAATAAAATATTATTTTAAAGTCAAAATATTAGAATAATAGCAGAAATCAACTTTGACGATAATAATCTTTAATGTACTGCTAAAAAAAAAAATCACAAGATAAATTATATTTGACCAGAATATTTAGAATATTTAATCGAACTCAATAATTAAATATAAAATTTATGAAAAAACAGAAAGCGGCTCGCATTTTCTGAAAACGATTTTCACATTCATGTAATTTCTACACATAAATACTTTATTCTATTTGTGCCTTTCGGGCACCCTTGACTTCTAGCTCGTATCCTCCGTGATCGTAAATTTTTCTTTGTACCGCCATGTCACTTTTCTTCCACATCTTTTGGGCGGCATTTCAATGTATTTTGAAAGTTCGTAGATAGTGTCTTCTTAACTCTCATTTTAAAAAACATCTAGTGAACATAAGTGAAAATTTGTAGCACCACTAAATGAAGGATTACTTTATTTAAGGAGCTGCAAGGAAAAAAAGCTTTAAATCAGTACATAAGAGGAAAAAAACAACAGTTCGTAAATATAATAAAATGAATGATGTCCAGTGAAACTGATGGCATACAGCTCATAGGCTATGCAGACTAATTGTATATTACAGCCTTATATAATAATGCCTTTCGAAAAAAAAATAAGGAAGGAAGTACCCCCCCATTTCCTTTCTTTATACTTAATCATTGAAGCCCCAAAACTAATCAGAAATAAGCCTTATCATATAATAAACCTGTATCCAAAATTCGAAACAAGTCGAATAATTCTGCATAAAAACCCATTATGTAATTTAAGAAACGTTGTCCCCCGTTCCCTACTTTATAATTAACCATTAAACCTCCAAAACTGCTCAAAATTCAACTTATCAGAAAGATCCTACATTTAAAATTTAAAGCAAATCGGATAATTCTGCATAAAACTATTTAGCTTACTTAAGGTAATCGCCCGTATCCCCTTTATAATTAACAAAAGAACACCACAACAAATGAGCGAAGCTTCTTATTATCAGGTAACGAAGAAAGTTCGTACGGTTTTTGAGAACAGCTACTTTTGTTGCGTAGGCGTGGTCATACTGATTCTGATGACATCATTTCTGTAAATTGCCTTTAAATTGCAATGAGTAGAGAGTTGTTTAACGTATCTCACGTTTCGCTATCAGTTTTGTAGGAAGTACATTCGTTTACAAAGAATATCGTTGACAAAGGGAGATTTTGAGGCCTATATTGCTTTACGAGTTCAAATTAGGAAACAAAGCTGCAGAGGCCGCTAGAAGAATATGCTCCGTGTTTGAAGAGACTTCAGTGAGTGAACGGACCGCTCAAAAGTGGTTTAGCAGATTTTCGTCCGGACACGAGAGCCTCGAAGACAAGCCCCGTGTTGGTCGTCCATCCATCTTAGACCAAGTCCATCTAGAAGAGGAAATCAAACAGAATACTGATCTAACATGAGAGGAGCGCAAAGGTTCGAAGTATCTGACGAAACCATCCGATCACATATTCACAGCCTTGGGATGTCGTGGAAACTTGATAAGTGGGTTCCTCATGTCCTGTCCGAGGAAAACGAGCTCCAACGATTGAACATCTGGTTGTCATTGCTTTCGCGCCACAACAAAGCCTCTTTCCTGGATCAGATATTGATATGTGACGAGAAATGACTAATGTATGATAACCGAAAGAGAAAACATCATTGGTCGACTTCTGGTTCCGTCTCATTGGTTCCTAAACCGGAAATCCATCAAAAAAAGATAATGCTGTGTATTTGGTGGACTAGCGCTGGTATAGTTCACTATGAATTCTTAGAAAACGGGGAAAACAATCACAGCTCAAGTCAGTGGCGCAGCCAAGGGGGTGGTTTTAGGGTTAAAACCCCTCCCAGAGCTGAGAAAGATCGCTATAATTGCTGCTTATATGAATGAAATTCAAACTTAATATCTAAATGTTTTGGCGCATTTCGGAATCCGCCACTTTATTGAATCAGATTTCATTTAATAAAGTGATTCAATTAAATGGTGAAAATTCTACTTAAAATTGTGAAAGTGCATATTACATGAATCAGTTAAGTAAAAATTGGTTATTTGAACTAAATTACTTTTCTTAGATGCTTCATGCTAAAAAAAAAATGATGATTTCCGGCCACACAGACGCTCTTTGAGTTTAACACTAGAACTGCGGGAAATTTTATCCAAGTTTTATAAAAAAAATTCACACCAGAATTTTTATTTAAGTCTATTTAACTTCTTTATTTTAAATAATTTTTGCGCAGCTGCTACGTAAATTATTTTAAGAAGACTTATCTGGTTCGAATCGACATTTTTTCACTGAGTACGGGTCAAAATGACCCGTCTCCGCGGTTCTAGTGTTAAGTATTATACAGTAAATATTCTAATTAGTACTGATTCTATTAACCGGCGATTCAAATAACCTTTATCAGAAACTCAAAACCCCCCTTAGAACCGAATTCTGGCTGCGCCACTGGCTCAAGTTTACTCGTCGCAGTTGAAAAGGGTTTCAGCTGTTTTGCTCCAGCGCTGGTCAACAGGAGAGGAGTTCTTCTCTTCCACGATAACACCAGATCTCATACGGCCAAAGCGACCAGGGACGTGATAAAAACATTGGGCTGGGGAGTTTTGCCTCACCCATTTTACTCCCCGGACATAGCCCTATCGGACTATTACTTGTTTTTGGCCATAGATAATCACCTGCGGGAACAGCAGTTCCAAACCCAAGATGATGTCACAAAAACTATAACCCAGTTTTTGAACTCTAAACCGAAAGATTTTTTCAAAAAGGGTATTTATAAGCTTGTGTCTCGTTGGGAACACGTAATGGAAGCCAATGGTGATTATTTCAAAGAATAAAATAAGTGATTGAGATTTTTGTGGGTCGTTTTTTATGTCTGATGAAAACAGCACGAACTTTCTTGGTTGCCTGATATTATCAACCTGTATCCAAAAATTGAAACAAATCGGTTAATTCTGCATGAAAAACCATTAACATGAATCATGAGGGGTAGTTTCCCCTATCCTCTCTTTATACTTATTCAGTGAATTCCAAAAACAAATCAGGGAAGCGTCTTTTCAGAATAAACCTATATACAAAATTTGAAGCAAATCGGTAAATTTTGCATGAAAAACTTAAATTAAGACGGGGGGATTACCCCCCCCCCCCAAAACCCCTCATTAAACTTATCCAATGAATACCCAATGCTAATCATGGAGGCACCTCATTAGAATGATCCTACATCTAAGATTTGAACGAAATTAATAATTCTGTATGAAAAAGCCACTTATATAAATTAACGGGAGGGGCAGAGCCCCCGTTCCCCTTCTTATATGTATTGAATGAACTCTCAAAACTAATCAGGGAAGCGTCTTATCATAATAAGCCGATATCCCAAATTTCATGTAAATGGGATATTTTTATCATGAGTTATGGCGTTACGTACGCGCGTACATACATACAGAACGGGCGGGCACACAAGCTCTCAGGCTTTGATAGCCTGTGAGCTAAAAAGTTTCCAAAAAGAGTAATAGTTGCTGTTAGGTATTGTTAAGCAGATGCGTATTTTCTCCCGGTCAACTGAATTCTTGGAAAAAGTGTGAAAGCCTTTTGTATAGGTCCCTTTTGCGATTTCTTTATAATAGAACGATGGGAAACAAGGAATCAGGAGATAAGCAGATTAACCTTACTTGATGGAAAGATTCCTGTCCTACACTTGGATTGATGTTGAACCGGAAAAGTCATTAACATCAAGCGCGCCACCTGCAAACTTAAAACACGCCGACTTCTAACCACAAAAAGTATTTGTATATGATTGTAGCCTTAAAATAGTACGCTAAACTTCGAAAAGTGTCAAATAAAGCTAGAGTAAGTTCACCATACTATCAGCAAAATATTTTAGATCCCCTTTTCGAAGAAGAAATACAATTTTATATGGAAAATGCGTCAATGAAATCAATCTACGTATAGGCAAAGCTTTTAATCACACTTCCAAGTCAACTGCTACATATTTAGTGGAAAAAGAATCACAAAAGAGAATAAATTTTATTCTATTTGAATAAATTACTGCAAAATCTCTTCACCTTTTTCCATGGACTTTTGTACTTTGACTTGTCAAAGAGAGTAGGAAGGTGCCAATCACGGACATTGAAAGAACGTTAGAAGATCTCTGAAAAGGAAGAGTAAGCGACAATTGGTATCGAAAAAGAAAAATTCTACTATCACATAAGACTATCCAATTAAGCCAAAAGTCGCACATTGGTATAATTGCAGGCCAAAATACAAAAATGTAAGTTACAATTTGTTTTTTAGAATATGTTTAATTCATCCTTATGACGTTGGAAAAATGCATAAGTTAGTTTTAGATCAAACGTTGGTAATGGTGAAACAAAATGTTCATGTAGAAAAATAATTATTTCTGCTTAATTAACACATTGAAAATTTATATATTTAAAGATCGTTTTACAATGTTTATTGTAAATATCAACCACTTAACTCATATGCCCGTTCGTCGTATTGGCAAGAAGAAATGCTTAATCCATTGCTTGAAATTTTTTAACACCACTAATTTTTTTAATTACAATTTCATATTATTTAACAGCAGAAATGTTTAGACTAAATAGTACGAATATTTTAGCTTTAAAAAAGAGGTATTTATTCCATATTTTCAATTTATTGTATGTTAAAAAAGAATGAGTTAAGTGGGAAATTGCGATTATACAGGGTGAGTCATAAATATCGAAACGAATATCGCTATCTCCTTAAATATTGCCCCGACACTCATACTTCCAATTGCAAAAATTCATAAAAAAGGGTGAATTTTTTGATAAGATAAGTTGCAACTCCATGGGGGGTCTATTTGAAAAAATACGAAAATTAACTTTTAAACGGCCCCAGTAGGGCAAAATTTCCAATTAAGAAATTATTACTTATCCATTCCTAAATTGAACAAAAAAAATTTCATCTAAATATTTAAAAACCTGACAGATATTAAAATCCGAAGTTCTAAAAAATTCGTGACTTACACCACTTTTCCATGCCTGTAAACGAAGAGTGTTTGGCTAATTTTCAAAACAAGTGAGAAATCTTCCATAAATTATCTATTATTAAATGTCGATTTAAGACAGTGCCTCTCATTTGGACATATCAAAGCAGCGTATTGAATAAAATCTAAACTTGTTTTCAAAATATGTTGGTAGTCTGCACTGGAGGTCTCCATGAATCGAAATATCTAGGTCCGGTCCCAAACCGATCCGTAGGGGAAAAAGTTCGGCCCGGTCTGAAAAAATGTTAAAATCATAACCTTGATCGGTCTGGAAAATAGTTTAAATCATAGCTTGGTTCAGCCGCAAATTTCTACATAGTTTTTATTTCGGAGTGGGAAAAAATTGTTTTATATGGAGGAGTTCTGAACAAAAATTCCTTCTATAGCTTTTCGTTTTTTATATTTATAATTTTTATTGTTAAAGAAGCTCCAAAAGCTGTAATATATTTATTTTATCAATGAATCTCTAAATATAAATGTTTCACTTATATATCGTTAATCCATATCCCATGTGTTGGAGGCTTTGAAAAATGTTATGCAGTAAAACCTTTTAAGGCGGAATCACATAGGAAAGGAAAAATACGTTATAGACAGATGCTCTTCCTAGGAGGTGTAATTGGAGTTATTTTTTTTCTCAGATATTACTGTATTTATTTTGCATGGATCAACATATTTTCTATTTAAAACAGAATTCCGTCATAGGCAGATTTTTTTTTCACTGGTTTTATTGTATTTAATTTTTTAGCCTTTGAATATACTATTCTTTAAAAAAAAGAAGTTTTAAGGGTTTTTTTTCTTATTTTTTGTAAAATAAAGATTTCAAAATCTATGTATTTTTCGTAAAAACATTGATTGAGCTGAATTTTATTTATTTTATGTACGTATTAAGTTGCCAGAGACAGTGATTTTAATACGGGTTTTGTCGAGAATGTGATTGAAAATTTCATCCAGTTTACACATAGGAAGAAGGAAACAGTCCCCTCCTTTATGAAAAGTACGTTAGGCCTGGCCTGGCGAGTCTTCAGAAAAAAGCAACGACTCTGTCCTGACCCGGCCTAGGCCCAGAATGCATATTTTTTAACATAATCTCCAGGGCGATAAAAAGCCTGAAGTTGTCCGATCTAAATTTAAAAAAAGATATTTAATCTGTATCTTAGAAAGGGTATTCTTTTAAATATAACTTTGACGAACATTTGAACAGTATACTTCCTTTTTCTGCATAATGAATTTTTTTCCTCACTATTTCTTGTCTTTAAATTATTAAATAGTAAGACTTTTAAAGAAAAAAAAAGAACTTGAAACATGTCATTTTTTATTTTTTTTTACATTAGTTTTGTTTCGGCAAATTTGAAAAAAAAATATTTATTTTTGAAAATTAATTTTGAATTTATCTCAAAGAAATTTGATATTAAGCCGTATTAAAGAAAACATAATGAATGCGTCACAAAACTAATAATATTAAATTTATATATTTACTAATGCTAATTGCTTTTAAGTGCTTTTATTAAAAAATTTAGATTTCTTATTTCACTGAATAAATGTACGAAACTAATAGTTTTAGACTAGTGATAAGAGTAGGGGAAAACTGACAGTCCGACCTCAGGAGGAGGAGTGAGGAAGAGGAGGGAGGAGGGCTCCTCCTCCTCACTCCTCCTCCTCAGCCCTCCTCCTCATTCCTCCTCCTCCTCAATCCTCCTCCTCCTCTTGCTGACATCGTCTTGTAAGAGAAGGGGTTAAAAGGATTTTTTTTAATTTTAAGCCGGAATTTCAGGGAGTTAGAATTTTTTAACCATACTATAGTATGAGGGCGTTTTTTTAATTTTAATTTGGTGACTTTAAAATTTTCGGCGTGTTACAACACGTGTTGGACCAGCTGATGACGAGCGGTAATTTTGCAGCTCGAAACGCGCCCTGTATAATTTTTCTTTTTATGGTGATTTAACAAAGTTTTTATATTTATTGACGTACGTGGGGTATGTTTTTCAATTAAATTTCGCTGAGGGGTCAAAGGATTTTTTTTTAATTTTAAGCAGGAATTTTAGGGAGTTAGAATTTTTTAACCATACTATAGTATGAGGGTGTTTTTTAATTTTAATGCGGGGACTTTAAAATTTTCGGCGTGTTTCAGTACGTGGGGTATGTTTTTCGATTGAATTTAGCTGTTGTTCATTTAAAAAGGTAATTAACAAGTAATTAAAAATAAGGAATGAAGCGACTTTTTTTGTTCATCGTGTTTTAGATGAGGGGTTAAGCGGGTATTTCAAGGACATAGAATTTTTTTCTTGATCTATAGTATAAGGGTTTTTTAATTTTAATGTGGCGACTTTAAAATTTTTCGGTGAACTTTAGTTTTAGGATTTATTTTTTGATTTTAAGCGGGAATTTTGGGGAGATTGATTTTTTTTTCCCATCGTGTTTTAGATAAAGGGTTAAGCGGGTATTTTGGGGGAAATTATTATTTTAGACTAATCATACACGAAGCATACTTATTTTTTTCGGGGGTTAATATTTTAACGAAGAACTAATTAAGGAGGGAGCATTCATGGTGAATTATTTTTTAAGGAGTAATTTTGTTAAGATTGAATTATTTTTTTCATTTTTTGGAGTTTTAAGCGGAGGTAAATGTTTAATAGGGGGACTTTAATTTATTCGCAATGAGATTAACGCGCGCTCGTCGACCTAACCGTTCAGAGTTTATAGTTTTCTTCGAATCATGCATGGATATTGGGTTTGAATATCTTAGAAAGACATGAATATCTTTTATCCCTGTCTGCCGTCATAAATAACGCATGCTTGTAATGGGGATTTGAGAATAACAACTTTGAAAATTTATTAAATGAAGGAACTTTAAAATTATCCCGAGTGTTATTTTTACACAACTATGTTATACACTTGATATTTTAAAATAATAAAAAGTAACTTTAAAATTTGAATGAGAAAATATGTTTTAAAATTATAAATTTTGTTGATTTTTTTCCCCGAAAGGTGTGATCTTTAGCTGAAAGTGACCTAGGGTCAAAACTTTCACCCAGGAATCGCCACGAGGAGGCAGATCACATGATTCCCGCATTGCACACATTCACATACATTATTTCGAGTATTATTTTTAGTCAACATAGCATGCAGTTGAAATTTTAGAATAATTAAAAAATAACTTTAAAATTTAAATGAAAGAATGTTTCAAAATGGAATTTTACGTACTAACATTTATTTGCGTTCGTCGACCTAACTGTTTGGAGTCTGTCATTTTCCTTTGACCTTGGGAAACCTTGCATTAATCTGGGTTAGGATATTTCAGAAAGACCGCCACTTTGGGTACTCTTTTAAATTATATTTGTAATGAGATTTGTTCGCGCGCGTCGGGAGTATCAACATAAAATCGTCAAATTAATACAAAATATTTCAAATAGTAAGAAAATGATTGATTAAAATCACCAAGTAAGAACAAAATACTTCAATCAATGAGAAAATAAATGTTTTAAAACACCAATTTAACATAAAATATTTCACACAGTAAAAAACAAAGGATTAAAACCGCTAAATAAGAACAAAATACTTCAAGCAATGAGAAAATAAATTTTTAAAATCTCCAATTTAATATAAAATATTTCACACAATAAAAAACGAAAGATTAAAATCGGCAACACAAAATGAAATCTCATGCAATTAAAATAAAAGCATTTAAAAAAAATCGCCAAATTAAAAGATTATTCTTATTTCATAATAAATATTCTGAAAGACCTATTCAAATATTCTAGTTGAAGAATAAAGTTTTCATTCAAAATTCAAATAAAATCCCTTAAGATTTGACATGTCACTAAAAATTTAAAGTAAAAATTTTTTCCAAGTATAATTATCAAAGATTAATTTTTCTAATAATTAACTCGTGTAAAGATAGTTCAAAGTGCAACGATTCACCATTTGCTTGTTAAATCTTAGAATATATTATCTGTGATATAAACATCATGTTATGCAAAAAAATATAAGTAAATATTAGTAGTTTTAAAATAATTTTTATTCGAATGGGTAGTTCGATAAATTAATACCATTAGAATTTTTTGGATTAAAAAAAATAACGATTGAGAAACTAACCATTTCAAAATATTTTTCTTGGCATAAATGAATTTAAAAGTTTTAAAACCCTTTTCAAAATATTTTTTAAAAACCAACTTCCACGCAACTCAAAAAGTTTTGTATGAAAATTGAATGTTTTTTTTCTTAAGGGAAATATTTTATGTGAGTGAAAAAGTGAGAGTCAGTTAATTTATGAATCATTTTAAAATATTACCACGCAATAAATTGCTTTGAAACTATGTTCTTAAACATATTAACAATTAAAAGTTTATTCATTTTATACATTTTATATTCAAATTATACTTACCAATATATGGGACCGTCTGCATTCCCCACTTTCTTGAAGAAGGATGCTTGATAAAATATTATCTGAACACCGCATGTTGCTGTGAATCACTAGCAAGTTAAGATAGGTATGACATGACTAATCGTTGGGTTTTCCCCAAAGAGGTGAAGTCATTTTTATCAAATCCTATTCTGAATGAGAAATATTTCAATTGCAATTAACTTCAGATTTTGTTATTTAATAATTATTTTTTAAATTTGACAATTTTAATTAATATTTTAGTGAAATTACCTTTATTTATAAGATTTTTAATTTTTGTTATTGCTTATACTATTTCAAACATGTACATTCATATTTGTAAATAGAAAATCATAAAAAAATCTTTGAATGATTTTATTATTATTATTGTTAGATATTATATTAGAAAATCATTTAAACCTTTAGCTTTTATTATTATTATTATTATTTATATATTAAAAAGTGACGAAGACCTGTTGAATTATTCTCATCTTAAAATTGATTAATAATCGAAGAAAAATTTATTCTGTTATCTTTTAATTTACCAAACATATATCTTAATATTCATTAACACACTTCTTATTTAATGAATAATATATATCATGAATAATATTTTATAATATATATGAGATTTTAATCTTTTTTTAAAAAATTGAGTTATGTTATTTCATAAACATACGTTCTTATTCGAAAATATAAAACCATAAAAAACATCGTTGGATGATTTTTTTTAAAAATTAGACATTGTATTGGAAAAGCATTAAAACCTTTCATTTTTATCCCATTTAGACATGAAAAGTGTCGAAGATATGACTTAAAACTAGTGATTTGATGAGTCATACTTTCTGTGGGTTGTTTACAATTTTGGAATTATCTTAATTAATTATCAAACTTCTCATTTTTTAAACACCACACTAATCATTGCTCCCATTACTTAATCACGTAAATGTAATTTATATCATACAAATTTCAACTAAAGCATCCTATGCTAGTTTTCATATATTTATTATCACATCACGTGATAGAATTTCTTGCGTTGTTTTAGAAATAACAGATATTAAATTTTTTAATTAGTTAATAACATGAAAAAAAAATTAATTGCTTTTTAACATGTATCTTTTAAGAAAAACAGATTTTATTCTGAAATATCAAATTTAAAAACTAACTCTTAAGAATATGACTCGATGCAATTTACTCATTTTAAACAAGTTAAATTTAATACTTGACAGAAATATATTCAAACGCAAAGCGATTTAGTTTTCACATTTTTAAAGTTATTTATAAAATATACTAACATTTATTCATAATATGCATAATTTTATTAAAATTACTGAAGAAAATAAAATTTATACTAAGTAAAAATTTAAAACCACCAATTAAATATATTAAACAACAACAACAAACTTGTAATTAAGATGTGAATAAATATAAATATATGAATCACACAATAATAAAAAGGAATATTTATTAATTCATAAAAATTCTTCCCTTGATCAAATCCATGTATGTTAGTAATAATATGAATCTAAAATTTTCAAAAATTTTATAAACATTTCCAAATTAACAAAGAAAATTATCTATTAAATATCAAATAATGGACATACACTTTTTACACTCACATCTTACAATGCACTTAGTAACCAAATTTAATGATTTTTAAACATGTCTTCTTAAATTTTTTTACAATGAAAGACTATCACAGTTGAATATTTAGCTTTCTCTTAATAACTTTATCGAGAAATACACTATATTGCCATTGATTATGGGACACTTGCGATTTTAGACATTTTACTAAATATCTAGAAAAATACATGAGGAATCATCTCGAAACTCTTAGTGTATAAATATAATAGTATACGTCATACATCACCGTGAAGTTTTTTTACCGAAACTCCATAGGGGACCGTCAACAAATTAAAAAAGAATGAAAATCTTTTGAATAACCCTGTCAAAACTAATGTAGCAAAAGCGCTCAAACTCTAGATTATGATTGAATGCCTTATTGTAATACACTGTGTTCATTTTTATGCAAATAGCATGCATAATCGCAGAGTAATTAAGGTTTTTATAAAAATGGTCCCAAATTTTTCCAAGTTTTTTCCTTATAATTTTCAGAGTTCTTAATATAAAATAATATTTTTTTCAGAAAATATGACAAACAACATTGCACACAGTACCCTGTAATCAGAATTAAAAAATAATGAAAATTGTATACAAAATGAGTTGGTTTACTAAATAATTTTTTACTGCGCATGCGTCAACGATATCAAAATTTCATTTGCATATTATGTTAGCTAAATGTATAGAGCAACTTTTGTGAAAGTCACAAAATCATAACTTGAAAATTCTGAAAATAATCGTCAATTGAATAAGTTGAAAATCCGTTATTCTCAAAATGAAGCAAAAACAAGAGGGGTTGTATCCATATATTCATTGATTAGTGTTAATATAGAATACACAATACGGGATGTTACGACTACTTTTGAATAAAATCCCTCATTTTTTTGCTTCATTTTGGAAACAACGGATTTTGTCCTTTTTCTATAGACGATTACTTTCAGAATTTTCAAGCTATAATTTTGAGACTTTTACAAAAGTTGCTCCATACATTTAGCTAACATAATATGCAAATGAAATTTTGATATCTTTGACGCATGCGCAGTAAAAAATTATTTAGTAAACCTACTCATTTTTCATACAATTTTTATTATTTTTTAATTCTGATTACAGCGTACTGTGTGCAATGTTGTTTGTCATATTTTCTGAAAAGAATATTATTTTATATTAAGAACTCTGAAAATTATAAGGGAAAAACTTAGAAAAATTTGGGGCCATTTTTATAAAAACCTTAATTACTCTGCGAGTATGCATGCTATTTGCATAAAAATGAACACAGTGTATTACAATAAGGCATTCAATCATAATCTAGAGTTTGAGCGCTTTTGCTACATTAGTTTTGACAGGGATATTCAAAAGATATTCATTCTTTTTTAATTTGTTGACGGTCCCCTATGGAGTTTCGGTAAAAAATCTTCACGGAGATGTATGGCGTATACTATTATATTTATACACTAAGAGTTTCGAGATGATTCCTCATGTATTTTTCTAGATATTTAGTAAAATGTCTAAAATCGCAAGTGTCCCATATTCAATGGCAATATAGTGTATACAGGGTGAGTCATAAATATCGAAACAATAGGCTATCTCCTTAAATATTGCCCCTAGACCCATACTTCCAATTGCAAAAATTCATAAAAAAAGGTGAAATTTTTGATAAGATAAGTTTCAACTCCATGGGGGGTCTATTGGAAAAAGTACGAAAATTAACTTTTTATACGGCCCCCGTAGGATAAAAATTCCAATTAGGGAAACTTTCCTTATCCAGTCCTGAATAATACACAAAAAGTTGGATCTTCATATCTTAAAAATTCGCGGAGTTATAATCGTTTGAATAATTGTTCATGTTTTAAGGGATTAGACACAAATTGAAATGCGCGCAATTCAAAAAACAATTTTACACAGGTGTCCAAAAGTTAAGCATAATTGGTAATTAAGTAATTATTTTTAAGTAATGAAAGAAATATGAATCGGAATGTGCTGAAACTCCAGGTGTGTAAACAAAATAGTACGCGTCACATATTTTCGCGAAGAGTTTTCCTCGAAATCGAACAGGGGACCGTCAGCAAATTGAAAAAGAACGAAGATATTTTGGATAACCCTGTCAAAACTAATGTAGCAAAAGCGTTCAAACTGCACATTATGATTAATTGGCTTATTGTAATGTACTGTGTTAATTTTTACAAGGATAGCATGTATACTCGTAGAAAAATTAAGGTTTTTATAAAAACAGTCCTAAATTTTTCCAAGTTTTTTGCTTATAATTTGCAGAGTTCTTATTATAAAATAATGTTATTTTCCGAAAATATGACAAACATCATTGTACACAATACCCTGTCATCAGAATTTAAAAATAATAAAAATTGTATGAAAAATGAGTATGTTTAGTAAATAATTTTTCATTGCGCATGCGTCAACGATATCTAAATGTCATTTGCATATTGTGTTAGCTAAATGTATAGAGCAACTTCTGTAAAAGTTTCAAAAACATAGCTTGAAAATTCTGAAAATGGGAGCCTACAGAATCAACTCAAAATCCGTTATTCCTAAAGGAAGCAAAAAAATCAGGGGTTTTACCTAAATATAGTTGTACGTGCAATATTGTGTAGGCACTAAACAATGGAATATGGATACAGCCCCTCATCTTTTTGCTTCATTTAGGGAATAAAGGATTTTGAGTTGATTCTATAGGCTCCCATTTTCAGAATTTTCAAGCTATGTTTTTGAAACTTTTACAGAAGTTGCTCTATACATTTAGCTAACACAATATGCAAATGACATTTTGATATCGTTGACGCATGCGCAATGAAAAATTATTTACTAAACATACTCATTTTTCATACAATTTTTATTATTTTTAAATTCTGATGACAGGGTATTGTGTACAATGATGTTTGTCATATTTTCAGAAAATAACATTATTTTATAATAAGAACTCTGCAAATTATAAGCAAAAAACTTGGAAAAATTTAGGACTGTTTTTATAAAAACCTTAATTTCTCTACGAGTATACATGCTATCCTTGTAAAAATTAACACAGTACATTACAATAAGCCAATTAATCATAATGTGCAGTTTGAACGCTTTTGCTACATTAGTTTTGACAGGGTTATCGAAAAGATCTTCGTTCTTTTTCAATTTGTTGACGGTCCCCTGTTCGATTTCGGGGAAAACTCTTCGCGAAAATATGTGACGCGTACCATTTTGTTTACACACCTGGAGTTTCAGCACATTCCGATTCATATTTCTTTCATTACTTAAAAATAATTACTTAATTACCAATTATGCTTAACTTTTGGACACCAGTGTACTTTAACAGTTGTAGGAAACAATCTATCTTTTGAGTTAGAATTTTTATTTTTTTTTCTTTTTTTGTGTATGTTAGCAATATAATTTGCTAAGAAAATCACGTGCTAAAATTTATCATAAAATTTATAAAAATTTCATATGGTTAGTACTGGTTTCAATGTGATAAATAAAAATCGTTATAACTCCAAACATTATTTATCGGATTTCAATTTCTTTCTATTTAACTAAAAATAAAAATCTGATTTTAGTTTTGTTTCGAGGTTTTTGTTTTTCAATATTTATTTTAAAACTATTAAAAATATTTATTTAAAAAATAATAACTTTTAAAAAATCATATTTTCAAAAGTAAATAATTTTTCATTTTTTTTAAACAAAGTAAGGTCAAATAATTAAAAATGACATGTTTCAAGTTTGTACTTTTTTTCTTTAACAATTCTTAACTTTTAATAATTTAAAGACAAGAAATAGTCGGGAAATAATTCATTATACAGAAAAACGAAATGTACTGTTTTACTGCCCATTAGTTATTAGAATGCTTTTCTAAGATGCAGATTAAGTCTTTTTTAAGAATTTAGCTCTCACAACTTCAAGCTTTTTATCGTCCTGTAGAGGCTGTTAAAAAATCTGTATTCTGGGCTCAGGTACTTTTTTCTGAAGACTCGCCTATCCGGGTCTAATGTATTTTTCATACCGGAGGCAACTGCTTCCTTTTTCCCAGACATGCACTGGACGAAATTTTTAATCCCGGTCTCGAACAATCCGTATTAAAATCACAGACCTAATACGTACATAAAATAAGTAAAATTTGGTTTAATCAATATTTTTACGAAAACCACATAAATTTTAAAACCGCTTTTATTTTACAAAACAATAAAAAAACTTTAAAATTTATTTTTTTTAAGAATAGTATATTAAATGCTAAAAAATTAAACAAAATAAAACCAGAGAAAAAAAAAATTGCCTATGACGGAGTTCTGTCTTAAACAGAAAATGTGTTGATCCATGCAAAATAAATACAATAATACCTGAGAAAAAATAAACTCCATTTAACCTTCATAGGAAGGGCATTTGTCTATTACGCATTTGTCTGTTTGTTTTTTCTTTCCTATGTGATTCCGTCTTAAAAGGTTTTACTGTATAACATTTTTCAAAGTCTTCAACGCACGGGATATGGGTTAGCAATAATAAAATATAAGTGAAACATTTACATATAAAGATAGATTCATTGATAAAATAAACATACCACAGCCTTCGGCGCCTCTTTAATATTAAAAAGTATAAATATAAAAAACGAAATTCTACAGCTCATATTCAAAATATTAGAATAATTACCTTTTTTTTAGAAATTGAAAATATCGTTTGGTAATTTAATGTCTTTTAATGAAAATATGCAAACGATATTTTTATTAAGAACTTATTGTTGATTAAACCTACTTGTTATTAGGATGAGCGAAGCGAATCCTCTACTAGCCCACTCAAATTACATTTTGTCGTACGCTTTACAAAAAAACTATTCAATATTTTGATTTGAAATTAAACCCAAATATAAATTATGATCTGTAGATTTGCACAATATAA
Organism: Maratus speculifer; assembly: GCA_964019185.1. Lineage (NCBI taxonomy): Eukaryota > Metazoa > Arthropoda > Arachnida > Araneae > Salticidae > Maratus > Maratus speculifer. The sequence continues at coordinate 95,449,967 of OZ025293.1, forward strand.
TTTTTTTACAGAATAACTCTTAAAAAATTATTATTTTAATTAATTTATTTTACACTAGCTGACCTGCCCGGCGTTGCCCGGGTCCGTAATAATAATGTTAAAGGAGCTTGAAATTTTTATGATTTTATCTTTAACTCGAAATACGTGTAAGTACACTGTTAAAAATTTGACCCATTTGCTGCATCGTCACTCCACCGCTTTTATAAAAAATGATTACTTCAGCTTATTATGGAGCATTCTCATAGGTCAAAAGATAGATATTCTATAAAAGCGGGGGAGTGATGATGCAGTAAAAGGGTCAAATTTTTTACAGTGCACATTATATTAAATATGTACCCCCTGACTGTGTCAAAAAGTGGTTTAAAAAAAACTAATATTTAGCTCCAAAAATACCCAAAATGACTGCAATGGGAAACGCAGGAGGGAATATGTGTGCAACGATTGCGTGATTTTCGTGTTAAAGTGTTGATATTTATCCTTAAAATTACTGTTAAGTGACTTAACTAAATACTTTTTTCACACAGATATTCCAAGTGAAATATTTTGAATTTCAAACTAATTATATCACTCTTAAATCCGACTATACCGTGAATGAAATCGATTCTCGATGATTAGCTAAAAGGTTAGTATATATTATTATAATTTCAGAGCCATTTTACAAAAATAGGTGTATATTTTTTATCAAACATGTGTAATGTTCATTCTGTGAACAAAATCCTAACCGTAGCCTAATTGTATTGTAATCATAACTTGTCTATAACCTAGCTGCATCTTAATAGTAACCTAACTGTAACTTAAATAAACCATAAATGTAACCTGGCCGTCACCTTATCATAACCTACCCATAATCTAACCACAACCTAACCGCAACTTAACCTTAACCTAACTGTAACTTAACCATGACCTAACTGTAACCTAACCGGAAATTAAATATAACATATGTAAGTGGGTATTTCCATTTAACTGATGGGGGAACTCATAAAATCTCAAAGTAATCCTAAACACATATGAATTCTTTTTCTTTTCTTCGTGATTTTTAACCGTTAAGTCACAATAAAAAATATTTTTACAAGCAGATTTAACTTGCAAGTACAGACGATTTAATTGAATATATTATATGTGAAGTGTGTGAAGTACCATCACTTTCAATGACCTTTCTTACATTTTAGTTACTAAATGACAGGCCCTCCGTGGCCCAATGGTTATCATGACGAGTTAAAAATTGATTGGATGGTTGCGGATTCGAAACCTGCGAGTTAATTCTAATGACATAGACAAAAATCAAAATGAATCTAAAAAGACCAACTGTATAGGACATTGTTGGCTTTCTCAACTGAAATGTTATAAACTTTTCCAGGGTGGATGCAATCACGTCAATTTCATGGTCTTTGAATTTTCCTAATTTGCTCATGATGTGATGTGCATCATAATTGCACATCATAAATAAGCGCCTTGCGACAAATGCAACATTCCATCGCGTTCTGAAATTCTTTTTCTTATTTTTATGAATGCTTTAAAGACTCTATATTTAATAACTTTCATCCACATATATCCTTCCCTCACACCATTTGACTTAAAAAGCATTCAACACAATCTTTACATCAATATACTAAGTAATGATTGTTCAGAATAAACAGCTATTAGATAAACACTAGTATATAAAACATTGAAAATGAGAAGTTTGAATTGTATTGTGATTGATTAATTTAATGAAATCGTGTGGTATGCATTATATATTTCTCGATAAAGTTATGAAGAGAAAGCTAAATATTCAACTGTGATAGACTTTCATTGTAAAAAAATTTAAGAAGACATGTTTAAAAATCATTAAATTTGGTTACTAAGTGCATTGTAAGATGTGAGTGTAAAAAGTGTATGTCCATTATTTGATATTTAATAACTAATTTTCTTTGTTAATTTGGAAATGTTTATAAAATTTTTGAAAACTTTAGATTCATATTATTACTAACATACATGGATTTGATCAAGGGAAGAATTTTTATGAATGAATAAATATTCCTTTTTATTATTGTGTGATTCATATATTTATATTTATTCATATATTAATACAAGTTTGTTGTTGTTGTTTAATATATTTAATTGGTGGTTTTAAATTTTTACTTAGTATAAATTTTATTTTCTTCAGTAATTTTAATAAAATTATGCATATTATGAATAAATGTTAGTATATTATACAAATAACTTTAAAAATGTGAAAGTTAAATCGCTTTGCGTTTGAATATATTTCTGTCAACTATTCAAGTTAACTTGTTTAAAATGAGTAAATTGCATCGAGTCATATTCTTAACAGTTAGTTTTTAAATTTGATTTTTCAGAATAAAATCTGTTTTTCTTAAAAGATTCATGTTAAAAAGCAAGTAATTTTTTTTCATGTTATTAACTAATTAAAAAATTTAATATCTATTATTTCTAAAACAACGCAAGAAATTCTATCACGTGATGTGATAATAAATATATATGAAAACTAGCATAGGATGCTTTGGTTGAAATTTGCATGAATTAAACTAACAGAATTAATATAACACATGCGTATACGCGTCAAATGTTAGTATACAACTGATAATCAAAAACGATATAAATTATAGTAACGTGACTAAGTAATGGGAGCAATGATCAGTGTGGTGTTTAAAAAATGAGAAGTTTGATAATTAATTAAGATAATTCCAAAATTGTAAACAACCCACAGAAAGTATGACTCATCAAATCACTAGTTCTTTGCAAAGCAGTTATATCTTCGACACTTTTTGATGTCTAAATGGGATAAAAATGAAAGGTTTTAATGCTTTTCCAATACAATGTCTAATTTAAAAAAAAAATCATCCAACGATGTTTTTTATGGTTTTATATTTTCGAATAAGAACGTATATGTATGAAATAACATAACTCAATTTTTTTTTAAAGATTAAAATCTCATATATGTTATAAAATATATTATTCATCAAATATATTATTCATTAAATAAGAAGTGTGTTAATGAATATTAAGATATATGTTTGGTAAATTAAAAGATAACAGAATAAATTTTTCTTCGAATATTAATCAATTTTAAGATGAGAATAATTCAACAGGTCTTTTTCACTTTTTAATATCTAAATAATAATAATAATAATATTAAAAGCTAAAGGTTTAAATGATTTTCTAATATAATATCTAACAATAATAATAATAAAATCATTCAAAGATTTTTTTATGATTTTCTATTTAGAAATAGGAATGTACATGTTTGAAATAGTATAAGCAATAAAAAAAATTAAAAATCTTATAAATAAAGGTAATTTCACTAAAACATTAATTAAAATTGTCAAATTAAAAAAATAATTATTAAATAACAAAATCTGAAGTTAATTGCAATTGAAATATTTCTCATTCAGAATAGGATTTGATAAGAATGACTTCACCTCTTCGAGGAAAACCAAACGATTAGTCATATCATACCTATCTTAACTTGCTAGTGATTCACAGCAACATGCGGTGTTCAGATAAGATTTTATCAAGCATCCTTCTTCAAGAAAGTGGGGAATGCAGACGGTCCCGTATATTGGTAAGTATAATTTGAAAATAAAATGTATAAAATGAATAAACTTTTAATTGTTAATATGTTTAAGAACATAGTTTCAAAGCAATTTATTGCGTGGTAATATTTTAAAATGATTCATAAATTAACTGACTTTCACTTTTTCACTCACACAAAATATTTCTCTTAAGAAAAAAAAAACATTCAATTTTCATACAAAAACTTTTTGAATTGCATGAAAGTTGGTTTTTAAAAAATATTTTGAAAAGGGTTTTAAAACTTTTAAATTCATTTATGCCAAGAAAAATATTTTCAAATGGTTAGTTTCTCAATCTTTTTTTTTTTTAATCCAAAAAATTCTAATGGTATTAATTTATCGAACTACCCATTCGAATAAAAATTATTTTAAAACTACTAATATTTACTTATATTTTTTTGCATAACATGATGTTTATATCACAGATAATATATTCTAAGATTTAACAAGCAAACGGTGAATCATTGCACTTTGAACTATCTTTACACGAGTTAATTATTAGAAAAATTAATCATTGATAATTGTACTTGGAAAAAATTTTTTACTTTAAATTTTTAGTGTCATGTCAAATCTTAAGGGATTTTAGCTGAATTTTGAATGAAAACTTTATTCTTCAACTAGAATTTTTGACTAGGTCTTTCAGAATATTTATTGTAAAATAAGAATAATCTTTTAATTTGGCGATTTTTTTAAATGTTTTTATTTTAATTGCATGAGATTTCATTTTGTGTTGCCGATTTTAATCTTTCGTTTTTTATTGTGTGAAATATTTTATATTAAATTGGAGATTTAAAAAATTTATTTTCTCATTGCTTGAAGTATTTTGTTCTTATTTGGCGGTTTTAATCTTTTGTTTTTTAATAAATCTTTACAAAATCTTTTGTTTTTGTTTTTTTATTTTTGTCTGTGTGAAATATTTTATGTTAAACTGGTGTTTTAAAACATTTATTTTCTCATTGCTTGAAGTATTTTGTTCTTACTTGGTGATTTTAATCAATCATTTTCTTACTATTTGAAATATTTTGCATTAATTTGAAGATTTTATGTTGATACTCCAAACAGTTAGGCCGACACGCGCGAACACATCTCATTACAAATATTAGTTTAAAAGAGTACCCAAAGTGGGGGTCTTTTTGAAATATCCTAACCCAGATTAATGCAAGGTTTGCCAAGGTCAAAGGAAAATGACAGACTCCAAACAGTTAGGTCGACGAGCGCAAATAAATGTGAGTACGTAAAATTCCATTTTGAAACATTCTTTCATTTAAATTTTAAAGTTATTTTTTAATTATTCTAAAATTTTAACTGCTTACTATGGTGACTAAAAATAACACTCGAAATAATGTATTTGAATGTGTGCAATACGGGAATCATGTGATCTGCCTCCTCGTGGCGATTCCTGGGTGGAAGTTTTGACCCTAGGTCACTTTCAGCTAAAGATTACACCTTTCGGGAAAAAAAATCAACAAAATTTATAATTTTAAAACATATTTTCTCATTCAAATTTTAAAGTTACTTTTTAATTATTTTAAAATATCAAGTGTATAACATACTTGTGTAAAAATAACACTCGAAATAATTTTAAAGTTCCTTCATTTAGTAAATTTTCAAAATTGTTATTCTCAAATTCCCATTACAAGCATGCGTTATTTATGACGGCAGACAGGGATAAAGGTTATGTAGGTCTTTCTAAGATATTCGAACCCAATATCCACGCATGATTCGAAGAAAACTATAAACTCTGTACGGTTAGGTTGACAAGCGCGCGTTAATCTCATAAGTTCCCCCTATTAAACATTTATCTCCTCTTAAAACTCCAAAAAATGAAAAAATAATTCAATCTTAACAAAATTACTCCTTAAACAATAATTCACCATGAATGCTCCCTCCTTAATTAGTTCTTCGTTAAAATATAACCCCGAAAAAAAATAAATATGCTTCGTGTATGATTAGTCTAAAATAATAATTTCCCCCAAAATACCCGCTTAACCCCTTATCTAAAACATGGTGGAAAAAAAAATCAATCTCCCCAAATTTCCCGCTTAAAATCAAAAAATTAATCGTAAAACTAAAGTTCACCGAAAAATTTTAAAGTCGCCACATTAAAATTAAAAAACCCTTTATAGATCAACAAAAAAATTCTATGTCCTTGAAATACCCGCTTAACCCCTCATCTAAAACATGATGAAACAAAAAAGTCGCTTCATTCCTTATTTTTAATTACTTTTTAATTACCTTTTTAAATGAACAACAGTAAAATTCAATCGAAAAACATACCTCACGTACTGTAACACGCCGAAAATTTTAAAGTCACCAAATTAAAATTAAAAAAACACCCTCATACTATAGTATGGTTAAAAAATTCTAACTCCTTAAAATTCCCGCTTAAAATTAAAAAAAATCCTTTGACCCCTCAGCAAAATTTAATTGAAAAACATATCCCACGCACTGTAACACGCCGAAAATTGTAAAGTCACCAAATTAAAATTAAAAAAACACCCTCATACTATAGTATGGTTAAAAAATTCTAACTCCCTGAAATTCCGGCTTAAAATTAAAAAAAAATCCTTTGACCCTTCAGCGAAATTTAATTGAAAAACATACCCCCTTTTAACCCCTTCTCTTACAAGACGATGTCAGCATGAGGAGGAGGAGGAGGATTCAGGAAGAGGAGGAATGAGGAGGAGGAGCTGTCCTCCCTCCTCCTCCTGAGGTCGGATTGTCAGTTTTCCACTACTGTTATGCAATTCCACGCAGATATGCCAAGGAAAATCTATTTTTCATAAAATAATGTTTCATGCAACATTTTATTAACATAATCCTCTATTCTAATTTAAATTATTAAAAAAGAAAACCCTTAAAAAATAAACAAAAGTAGCTTAAGTTTTGGCCGAATATTCTGAAATTTCTCCTCTGTGCGTTGCAAGAAATGTGAAATTTATGCCTAGATATGAACTGTGAAAGTCGTTTCTCCGCAAAGTGCTAACGGTCTTTATTATGTTAAATTTAAATGATGATTAATATTTAAATAAGTGAATAACTTAGAATAAAATTTTATGCAGTACAAATTATTAGACTTTTTCATGATAAATACAAATATATGCTCTCAATTAAGAAAATAACAATTTAAATATAATTTAGTAGTACTTCGTTTGATTTAATAACAACATTCAATTATTTTGGAATGTTAATAAGAATTGTTCATTAGCATTTTTGATGAGAATAATCATATAAATTTTATGTTGGGAGTATAATCATTTTTATTTGTTAGCACTAGTTTTTAATTTTTTATTATTTACTATTCCCGATAAACTCTCAAACGACGATAAAATCAGCAAGCCTTGCTGTCAGTATGGACGTATGGTTTTACATTGGTGTTTCGAAGAATTTTTAATTAACTTCGAAGCATGAGTGGAACCTTTGGGCATTGTAACAATATCATACTGAAAAATTTCTTCATATTTCAGAATTTATTTTTTGATGCAGTACATATAGACACCTAAGAACTTCTGCGATTATGGAAGCACCAAACAATACGTTGGCTGCAAATTTTACAAAATGCCCACACAAGCTTTAACACATGATTCTTGTTCCCTTAGTTAAGTACACATTGCGTTGATTATCATATGAAGCACCAAAATAACTTAATCATCAAACAACAGCTGTTTTCAAGCCCATAATAGCCAACTTTTACAATTATGTAGCCTAATCTAATTACGCGTAGCAGTAATAGAGGTTTCGTCTTCAGCACACGAGAAAAATTTATGTAGATATTTTAACATAATTGATTTTGAAATGTCAATATACCTTATTTTTTCACTTTCTGTACAGGTATGGTTTATTATACAGTGTCATTTTATGATTCATTATATCTATTATTTTATTCTATCAAAAGGAGTTCAATTCTAGTCATACTTTAAAATAAGAAATAGCTCAAATAGCAGAGCATCAGTATACTTTCTTGGGATCCAAACTTGTCGGTTTTATTAACAATTGAGAATTTATTAAAAATAATAAAGCAAAGACTCAAACATATAACGACAAGAAGTAAATGAATCACACGCCGTTCAAATATTATAATGGCTATCGATCATTTCTATGGCAAAATGTGATTGATTGCGATCTCCTTGTAATTAACAAGCCAAATAATCAATCGTATAATATTGTTACAAATAAAACGTATATAACGTATATGGCTACATTAAAATAATAATAATTTCTTAACCGGGGCCTATTTATCAAGAAATATTCTGTTATTTTGAACCAGATAAAAAGTTATGTTGTTAGCTTTTACATTTTTTTCAGCATTAACTATAATTTTATCATATATTTTCATAATTTTTATCTTGAAATATTCGGCAAGCCACCGTATTTACACGTGTACAATACGCGCTCTCTTTTGGATAGAAAAAGCCAATATATGCATATATATGTATCTGTATTTCGTGTACAATGCACACCATATAATTTCTTATTGAAGAAAATTAGTATTAAAAAAATGAGACTTTCTGTCCGTCTGTACTCGAAGCACTGAATTCAGTCCCTATGGATGTGGTCATTTGAAGGTTCAAAGAAAATATATTGAAGTGAAGATAATATGAATTATGAATATATAAACTGTGTCAGTGCCAAATTAAGCAACAACAGCAATAGTGATATTGAGTGATGAGGCTTTGATTAATTGTGAGTTTCATGTAAGGAATTTTTAGGTAGATTTCGTATGAAATACTACCTATTGCATTGTCTCCCATGTTGGAATTTCTGAAAAATTTTTGCGGATCTACACGAATCATGACTCCTAGACCCCAAAACTACCATCAGTAAAAAAGTTTATCTATCTATCTATCTATCTATCGGTGTATATCACTTTCTTCTAGACACGATAACTTCCATAATTATGCTCAGATCTTTTTCAAACTTTTACATAAAATCAAGGAGCTTAAAATCTCGGTCGAGTTCGTTAATGGGCAAAATCGGACCAAGGGGGTGGAAATAGGGAGGGGTTTTGTGAAAACCGAAAAAACGCGATAACGTCTTAATTAAAATAGATATCGAATCAGTTTAAAGTTTATATTACTTCTAAGAAATGGGCAAAAAGTTTATGCATGACAGATTTTTGATAAAGTTAAAAATGGGCTCAAGGGGCGAAAAAAACATGGTTTTTGGGAGAAAAAAATTCATAACTTCGTCAATTCTCAAGATATCAAATCCAACTAAATTTTATATAAATTTACTCAATATTATCTAAAACTTTTGTATTTACAAGTTTTGGATAGGACCAATTTTTACCGATGAAAAAAATTAAAAACGAAAAGAAAAAGGGGGAAGGAAAAAGAAAAAAATCCATAACTTACTCAATTCTTCAGCAATCAAATCTAATTAAATTTTTTTTTACATCTTCACAATAATATCTACAACTTTTATATTAACAAGTTTTTCATAGAACCAATTCTTATAGCAAAAATAAATTAAACAAAAATAGGAGTTGGAGAAAAAATCTCAAATCCAAACTGCTTATATTCTGACTCATTTTAAAATTCATTTTTGATTTTAAACGCATCCAAATGACAGATCCTCTTATTTAGGAACTATATAATGCGACGTATTGGCCAGTTTTTTGATAAAGGCACAATATATTTTTAAAAAGGCTGCCAAAAAGGGTATTTTGAACAGAATTTCCCGAAGTTGTCAATGAAAAATTGAGGAAGTATAACAAATTGCGTTTTTTCTGAGTCATTTTTAAATTCATTTTTGTTCTCAAACCCTTCCAATTTACAGGTCCTCTTATTTAGGGACTATGTAATGTGACGGATTGGCCAGTTTTTTGATAAAAGCAGAATATATTTTTAAAAAGACTGCTAAAAAGGGTATTTTGAACAGAATTTTACTAAGTTATCGTGATTGAAATTTAAGGAAATTTAAGAAATTGCGTTTTTACCGAGTCATTTTTAAATCTTTTTTTGTTCTCAAACGCATCCAATTTACAGGTTCTCTTATGTAGGAACTATATAATGTGACGGAGTGGCCAGTTTTTTGATAAAGGCAGAATATATTTTTAAAAAGGCTGCCAAAATGGGCACTTTGCACAAAATTTCCCAAAGCGATCATGATTAATGAACTGTGGGTATTCAAATAACAAATTGGTTATTTTATGACTCATTTTTAAATCCAATTTTACTCTGAAACGCATTCAAATGACAGTTTTTTGTTACTTAGGAACTATATAATGTGCGTATTCGTCGATTTTTTGATAAAGGGTGAATATATATTTTTTAAAAGCTGTCAAAGTAAGCACCTCGCAAAAAAATTTCCCAAAGCGATCATGATAAAAGAATTGAGGCTGTATTCAAATAACAAATTGTTTATTTTATTACTCATTTTTGAATTCAATTTTCCTCTCAAACGCATTCAATTGACAGTTATTTGTTATTTAGGAACTGTGTAATTACTGTGTATTGGTCAGATTTTTCATAAAGGCTAAATATATATTTTAAAAAATCTGTCAAAGTGGGCACTTCGCACAAAATTTCTCAAAGCGATCTTGATTAAAGAATTGTGGATGTATTAAAATAATAAATCGGTTAATTTTATGACTCATTTTTAAATTCAATTTTGCTGTCAAATGAATTTAATTAACAGTTTTTTGTTATTTAGGAACTATATAATGAGCATATTGGTCAATTTTTTTAAATAAAGTAAGAATATAATTCAAAATATGTTGCCAAAATGGGCATTTGAGTAGAATTTCGTTTAAGATGATTTTGATAAAACCAGTTCTTACAGAAAAATGAAATTAAAAAATTTTTAAAAGCGGCTGAATAAAGTAGTTAAACTGGGTTTATCTCTAATCTTTTTTTTTTTTTTTTTTTTTTTTTTTTTTTGAGATGAAAACTTTTCGAAATCTACCTCCGCCTATAGGCCATGCCGAAAGGGATTTTTTTGTTTCCGTTATGCATTGCTAACCTAAAAAAGTTTTTAATAGGTTTTTAACTATTTATATAAGTTATTTTTATCATAGAATTTAGGATAAGGTAAAAACCTATGTTGCTTCCGATCATTTTACCAGAAAACTGAGACGTTAGCGATCACTTAGTATTTACTCATAATACAAAAGTGGCGGTAGGGAAAATACAATTTTTGCAGCTTATTTTTTCTCATTTATATATTAGTACTTGTCTATCGTAATATCTACTTATTGCATTCGGTGACTTATTGAAAGCGTATGTGTTTTCGTATAGATGTTGCACTCTAAAAAATAAAAGTGTAAATTAAACAAATTTACATATATATGTGTGTAAATTCCTAAAATTACACACCTGACATGAAAATTACCCACTTTTTGCAAAGTTTTACCTGTTGTTATGTGTATTTTAGCTTATAATACTAAGCATGTATTTTGTTATCACTTGAAAGACACAAACATATGTGTAAATGCTGAAAAATGTCTGAATTTACTCAAATTGGTATGTTATTGTAATTTACACATAATGCAATACACATAGGTAAGTGTGCAAATTTCTAAAATCACCCACTGTGCATAAAAAATACACTTTTACTATGAAAAAATACCTATTTTAATGTGTGTTTAGTTTATGGCATTAAGTTTGTAAGTTCATAAACTCAGAAAAATGTGTAAATGTAGATAATACCTGAAATTACACTAATTAATGTGTTACAAAAATTATAAATGCGTGAATTTTAAAGTAGACGTTACGAAATGGATGGGAGGTTTAAGTATTATTCAGAGCTACACTTTTTATTTCATTAACCCCATTCCATAAATAACATGATTTCATTGCATTGCTGTAACAGCATTTTTAAATAATAGACCAATATATTTATTTATTTTTATAAGATACTCTGACCACCTCTCTCACTTTCCCTGTTTCAGCAGCATATGAACATTTAACCCTTTCATTCCCATGGTAAAATACGTTCTAGAAAATCCGTAGTTCAAAGAATCTGAATTTACACCAGAAAAGTTCAATGATAAATTTCTCTTTATTTAATTATGGAATTTTTTCTATTACATAAAACAAGTATTTCTATTTTAATTTTCTGGTATGAATTCGAAATATCCGAATTAAATATAGAAATAAAATAAATAATGTCATGATGCCATTTGGACTCACTGGGAATGAAAGGGTTAAAAGAAGCTAAAAAAATTAATCTCGACAAATGTAACAATATTTCCGAATTACCTTTTGAAATTTGTACATCAAATATAAGAATGTTTGTTTTTATAATTTTAGGTTTTGGTTAAACCGTAATTTCTTTCAGCCGTCTCGTTGGCCGATGTTTTTTCACAATTTTACTTGTAATTTTCAGTAATAGTGTTAGATTTCATTCTTAAAGCGAAATTAGGAAGACTTCATAAAGAGGCATTATAATAGAGATATAATCCCACTTTATACTTATTCATAAATTTAAATTATATTTTTTGCACTGTTGGTAATTTTTCTGCTGCCCTCCCCCTCCCCCTCCCCCCCACTTAATTTAAAGGACAGTAGTTTATCCTTCAGTAGACTCTGAAAACTATTTTGAATTCATTTAATATGTAACATAAAATATTAATTCATGTAATTAAGATAATTCTAAATTCGTATCCTGAGTTATTTTTACATTTAGCATATCGAATATAAGTATGCTTGATTTTACCCTAAATTATTAAATCCAAATTATAAAGTCTCATAGCTTGTAACCATTTACCCATTTCAAAGTTTAACTTGTAATTTTAGTTTAACTTCAGTTCGCAGTACAATTTATAGTCATATTCATGAACTACGCGAATCTAGCATCAAAAACTAAAATCATAATCATCGCCGACTTGGCTTCATAAGGTTTAAGTTGAAAACTAATGGTGGGTCCAGTAACTTGACCTTGATCACGCCGGGATCGAAAATGAAACTTCTCAACCAAGCACGCATAGAAAGCAAATCACGTACAATGTGGTGGCCAAAGAGGCAAACTGAATGCAAACACTCGCGTTGAGAAAAATATAGAAGTTATTCTCCTATAAAATATAAGGTACTTAATCTCATACGTTCGTATTACCTCCAATTCTTTTTATCTGAATTGTTTATATTTACGTATAAATGTATATTCTATACGTTGGATTGTTTTTTTACATATAAGAATTTTTTTCACGAGTAATTTACTTGCCTTAAAAAATGTCAACATTACCTAACTCCAGAAACTTACTCCTTAAAATAACAGCTGATGTATCGAAAGTTATTTATTTCTTGGAAAAGTTTCATCTTAAAAAAAAAAGACGTGTGGCACTCGGGGACTGCCGCGGTAAAGCTATTGCATAGCATTTTTTATCAACTTATGCAATCATAATTATTTATTTACTTTTTATTTATGCAGTTTTTTTTGTCTTTGATAATAATTCAAGTTATACTTTTTGAGCGTGATGACCGATAACAAAACATTTTTTTTTCTTTTATTGAATAAATGAGAAATTAATATCGTTTAAAAGATTTTTATTATCTTACAATACATGTAGGTTAATCAGGAATTTTTATCATTGAAACTATACGTTTATGGTAGCTGAAATAAAAAACATAAGGTTGAGACTTGATATTCTCAAAATATCTGAAAAAATGCCGCTTTAATGTCTGCAGACGTCTACCGAAGGATACCGTGCCGAATTCTGCCAAACTCAAGCGACGATAGCCGGAGTGTTAGGTTTTTTTCTCGTTACGGAATTTCTAGATTCTTTTGCCGCGCTCAAATCCCGCGATAAAAGATATGCAATACATTAATAAATTACCAAAGAAAATTTGGCCGCACTACGAAAATTAGATCGCGAGTTATAAGCATTATAAATTTTCCGATCCTCACCGTAGGGGTCTCCTGTCACCAAAAATTAACATTGCCTCATTAAAAATTACCAAACGAAAATTGGTCGCGCTACGAAAATTAGATCGCGAGTTATAAACATTTTAAATTTTGCGACCTTTACCGTGGGGGGGGGTCTCCTGTCACCAAAACTAACACTGTCTCATAATAAATTATCAAAGAAAATTTGGCCGCGCTACGAAAATTAGATCGCGAGTTATAAGCATTATAAATTTTCCGATTCTCACCGTGGGGGTCTCCTGTCACTAAAAATTAACATTGTCTCATTAAAAATTACCAAACGAAATTTGAACGCGCTGCGAAAATTAGATCGCGAGTTATAAGCATTTTAAATTTTGCGACCTTCACCGTGGGGGGGAGTCTCTTGTCACCAAAAGTAACAATGTCTCATAATAAATTATCAAACAAAATTTGGCCGCGCTACGAAAATTAGATCGCGAGTTATAAGCATTTTAAATTTTTCGACCCTCACTATGGGGGATCTCCTGTCACTAAAATTAACATTGTCTCATTATAAATTACCAAACGAAATTTGGCCGCAATACGAAAATTAGATCGCGAGTTATAAGCATTTTAAATTTTTCGACCCTCACCGTGGTAGGTGGGTTCTCCCGTCACCAAAAGGAACACCGCCTCATAATAAATTACCAAACAAAATTTGGCCGCCCTACGAAAATTAGATCGCGTGCTATAAGCATTTTAAATTTTTCGACCCTCACCGTGGGGGGGGGGGGTCTCCTGTCACCAAAAGTAACAATGTCTCATAATAAATTACCAAACAAATTTTGGCAGTGCTACGAAAATTGATCGCGAGTTATAAGCATTTTAAATTTTTCGACCCTCACCGTGGGGGTTCTCCTGTCACCAAAAATTAACACTGTCTCATAATAAATTACCAAACAAAATTTGGCAGTGCTACGAAAGTTGATCGCGAGTTATAAACATTTTAAATTTTTCGACCCTCACCGTGGGGGGTCTCCTGTCACCAAAAATTAACACTCTCTCATAATTAACTACCGAACAAAATATGGCCGCGCCACGAAAATTGATCGCGAGTTATAAGCATTTTAAATTTTTCGACCCTCACCGTGGGGGGTCTCCTGTCACCAAAAATTAACACTCTCTCATAATAAATTACCAAACAAAATTTGGCCGCGATACGAAAATTAGATCGCGAGTTATAAGCATTTTAAATTTTTCGACCCTCAACGTGGGGTTTCTCCTGTCAGCAAAAGTAACACTGTCTCATAATAAATTACCAAACAAAATTTGGCCGCGCTACGAAAATTAGATCGCGAGTTATAAGCATTTTAAATTTTTCGACCCTCCCCGGGGGGGGGTCTCTTGTTACCAAAAGTAGCACTGTCTCATAATAAATTACCAAACAAAATTTGGCCGCACAACGAAAATAAGATCGCGAGTTATAAGCATTTTAAATTTTTCAACCCTCACCATGGGGGATCTCCTGTCACCAAAAATTAACACTCTCTCATAATAAATTACAAAAAAAATTTGGCCGCGCTGCAAAAATTGATCGCGAGTTATAAACATTTTAAAATTTTCGACCCTCACCGTGGGTTGTCTCCTGTCACCAAAAATTAACACTTTCTCATAATAAATTACCGAACAAAATATGGCCGCGCTATGAAAATTAGATTGCGAGTTATAAGCATTTTAAATATTTCAACCCTCACCGTGGGGGGGGGGGGGTCCTGTCACCAAATATTAAAACTGTCTCATAATAAATTACGAAACAAAATATGGCCGCGCTACGAAAATTAGATCGCGAGTTATAAGCATTTTAAATTTTTCGATCCCCAAGGTGGGAGGTCACCTGTCACCAAAAGTAACAATGTCTCATAATAAATTACCAAACAAATTTTGGCAGTGCTACGAAAATTGATCGCGAGTTATAAGCATTTTAAATTTTTCGACCCTCACCGTGGGGGTTCTCCTGTCACCAAAAATTAACACTGTCTCATAATAAATTACCAAACAAAATTTGGCAGTGCTACGAAAGTTGATCGCGAGTTATAAACATTTTAAATTTTTCGACCCTCACCGTGGGGGGTCTCCTGTCACCAAAAATTAACACTCTCTCATAATTAACTACCGAACAAAATATGGCCGCGCCACGAAAATTGATCGCGAGTTATAAGCATTTTAAATTTTTCGACCCTCACCGTGGGGGGTCTCCTGTCACCAAAAATTAACACTCTCTCATAATAAATTACCAAACAAAATTTGGCCGCGATACGAAAATTAGATCGCGAGTTATAAGCATTTTAAATTTTTCGACCCTCAACGTGGGGTTTCTCCTGTCAGCAAAAGTAACACTGTCTCATAATAAATTACCAAACAAAATTTGGCCGCGCTACGAAAATTAGATCGCGAGTTATAAGCATTTTAAATTTTTCGACCCTCCCCGGGGGGGGGGGGGTCTCTTGTTACCAAAAGTAGCACTGTCTCATAATAAATTACCAAACAAAATTTGGCCGCACAACGAAAATAAGATCGCGAGTTATAAGCATTTTAAATTTTTCAACCCTCACCATGGGGGATCTCCTGTCACCAAAAATTAACACTCTCTCATAATAAATTACAAAAAAAATTTGGCCGCGCTGCAAAAATTGATCGCGAGTTATAAACATTTTAAAATTTTCGACCCTCACCGTGGGTTGTCTCCTGTCACCAAAAATTAACACTTTCTCATAATAAATTACCGAACAAAATATGGCCGCGCTATGAAAATTAGATTGCGAGTTATAAGCATTTTAAATATTTCAACCCTCACCGTGGGGGGGGGGGGTCCTGTCACCAAATATTAAAACTGTCTCATAATAAATTACGAAACAAAATATGGCCGCGCTACGAAAATTAGATCGCGAGTTATAAGCATTTTAAATTTTTCGATCCCCAAGGTGGGAGGTCACCTGTCACCAAAAGTAACAATGTCTCATAATAAATTACCAAACAAATTTTGGCAGTGCTACGAAAATTGATCGCGAGTTATAAGCATTTTAAATTTTTCGACCCTCACCGTGGGGGTTCTCCTGTCACCAAAAATTAACACTGTCTCATAATAAATTACCAAACAAAATTTGGCAGTGCTACGAAAGTTGATCGCGAGTTATAAACATTTTAAATTTTTCGACTCTCACCGTGGGGGGTCTCCTGTCACCAAAAATTAACACTCTCTCATAATAAACTACCGAACAAAATATGGCCGCGCCACGAAAATTGATCGCGAGTTATAAGCATTTTAAATTTTTCGACCCTCACCGTGGGGGGTCTCCTGCCACTAAAAATAAACACTCTCTCATAATAAATTACCAAACAAAATTTGGCCGCGATACGAAAATTAGATCGCGAGTTATAAGCATTTTAAATTTTTCGACCCTCAACGTGGGGTTTCTCCTGTCAGCAAAAGTAACACTGTCTCATAATAAATTACCAAACAAAATTTGGCCGCGCTACGAAAATTAGATCGCGAGTTATAAGCATTTTAAATTTTTCGACCCTCCCCGGGGGGGGGTCTCTTGTTACCAAAAGTAACACTGTCTCATAATAAATTACCAAACAAAATTTGGCAGTGCTACGAAAATTGATCGCGAGTTATAAACATTTTAAATTTTTCGACCCTCACCGTGGGGGGTCTCCTGTCACCAAAAATTAACACTCTCTCATAATAAACTACCGAACAAAATATGGCCGCGCCACGAAAATTGATCGCGAGTTATAAGCATTTTAAATTTTTCGACCCTCAACGTGGGGTTTCTCCTGTCAGCAAAAGTAACACTGTCTCATAATAAATTACCAAACAAAATTTGGCCGCGCTACGAAAATTAGATCGCGAGTTATAAGCATTTTAAATTTTTCGACCCTCCCCGGGGGGGGGGTCTCTTGTTACCAAAAGTAGCACTGTCTCATAATAAATTACCAAACAAAATTTGGCCGCACTACGAAAATAAGATCGCGAGTTATAAGCATTTTAATTTTTTCAACCCTCACCATGGGGGATCTCCTGTCACCAAAAATTAACACTCTCTCATAATAAATTACAAAAAAAATTTGGCCGCGCTGCAAAAATTGATCGCGAGTTATAAACATTTTAAAATTTTCGACCCTCACCGTGGGTTGTCTCCTGTCACCAAAAATTAACACTTTCTCATAATAAATTACCGAACAAAATATGGCCGCGCTATGAAAATTAGATTGCGAGTTATAAGCATTTTAAATATTTCAACCCTCACCGTGGGGGGGGGGGGGGTCCTGTCACCAAATATTAAAACTGTCTCATAATAAATTACGAAACAAAATATGGCCGCGCTACGAAAATTAGATCGCGAGTTATAAGCATTTTAAATTTTTCGATCCCCAAGGTGGGAGGTCACCTGTCACCAAAAGCAACAATGTCTCTAAATAAATTACCAAACAAAATTTGGCCGCGCTACGAAAATTGATCGCGAGTTATAAGCATTATAAATTTTCCGATCCTCACCGTGGGGGTCTCCTGTCACCAAAAATTAACACTCTCTTATAATAAATTACGAAACAAAATTTGGCCGCTATACGAAAATTAGATTGCGAGTTATAAGCATTTTAAATATTTCGACCCTCACCGTGGAGGGGTCTCCTGTCACCAAAAATTAAAACTGTCTCATAATAAATTACCAAACAAAATTTGGCCGCGCTACGAAAATTAGATCGCGAGTTATAAGCATTTTAAATTTTTCGACCCTCAACGTGGGGGGTCTCCTGTCAGCAAAAGTAACACTGTCTCATAATAAATTACCAAACAAAATTTGGCCGCGCTACGAAAATTAGATCGAGAGTTATAAGCATTTTAAATTTTTTGATCCTCACCGTTGGGCGGGTCTTCAATCACTAAAAGCTACATTATCCTACCTTGTTTTATCTTAAGACGATGTTTTTCTATACACATTCTATCAGGAATTTTTATCATTGAAACTATAGATTTATGAAACTGAAATAAGAAACATAAGTTTGAGATTTGATATCCTCTAAATATCTGAAAAATACCGCGTCAATGTCTACCGAAGTCTACCGAAAGATACCAAGCCGAAGTCTGCCGAGCTGAAACGACGTTAGCCGAGTGTTAGGTTTTTTCGTTACCGATGTGTTAGGATTTTCCGCGTTACGGAATTTTTGGATTCGGTCGCCGCGCTCAAAGCCCGTGATAAAAGTTATGCAATAGCTTAAAAAAAGAATTTAAGGAGGTATTTTATATTTTAACAGTAGCAAAATAAACGTTAACATAATTTTTTTTTGGAGGGGAGGAGGTGTTAAATTTCGGGTCGGTTGTGTGAAAGATATTATAGTTTATTTATAAACTATTATACAAATGTGTATCATATCTATAAAATGTATATTCGATTTATAAGCTAAACAGTTCATCTGAGTTTTATTCTTTTACTGAAATTTCTTTGTAAGTTTTTTAATATGAAACTTATAATGTTAACTAAGTTTATCATAGGTTAAAACTATAGCGTTGTTTTTGAATTTCTACGTTACATTTTCCAATTTTGAGAAATTTGAAATATTTATTTGTCTTAATTACATTTAATTTTCAGCTGTGTTTTAATTTGAAAATATTACATCAGAAGAACTATGTTCCACTAAAATAATCATAGTAAAAACACATAATTTTTGCTTGTTAATTATAGATTTAATAAAGTAAACACAGAAGTAAATTGCAAAAGGGCACAAATACGTTGATTTAAAATAACCTTAGACCAGAAATTCTGAAGGAAATTTTTATTAAAGTAATGGCTTTTTCTTCAAATAAACATTTTCCCATTTCAAGTTTGCCTATTATTATAGAATTAATATGACCTAAAACGTATGATTGTATGTATATAAAAAATTATAACAGTTGTGTCATAATGAATATTTAAAATGGAACGTATTAGCTGCCCCCCCCCCCCACTACATAAATATTCCCCGACGCGCGACGGGGAAGTTTTATACGCTTAAGACACAAATGTAATTGTCAAATAAATTCTACGAGCATTAATTTCGGAAATTTATAAGCGTCAATTGATATTTGGATATAATCACAGTATTTCTTATTTTTTACTATAGTTGATAAATAAAAATACTAATTAGTTTGATATTTAAAATTTTAATTAGAATATCTGAAATTTTCATTTATTAAAATACGAGTCATTTCATTAATGTTAAAATGTATTTGTATATATTTTTTAAGACACTAATTTCTAAATATTATCTTAAATGCAAAAGATGTTATTTTAATGATTCAACAGCTTTTTTGATAGTCTTGATAAATTTTTAAGGTAAATTCTTTGTAATGATGAATATTTATAAAAAGAAAAAAATTCAACATATAATATAGGTGATTCATGTATATATAAACAAATCAGCTATACTTTTTGCAGGTAATATGTGTGTGTGTGTATGAAATGAAGATTACATATCTTTTTCTATTTTTTATAGTATTTTAAATTTTACTTTTATAACTGTATGTAACACAGTATCTTGAGTATAACTGACTTTGTATTTTGAGTCTGAAAAATAAAAAGTGAAAAATTTAGTCTGAACTCTGAAAATAAAAACTGCGAAGATTGCAAGTTTACCAACTATCATTATTCCATCTGACTAGTCTAAAATTTATCATTAATTATTTTTTTTCTTAATCTTAATTTTTAATTGTATGTACTAAATAATACCTAATTGAAGGGAAAATAAAATTAAGAAGCAAGGAAGAATATAGAAAATAAAACAGCAGTCTTTATGCGTATATTTAGAGGAAAGTGGGGAGGAATGGGACACTTTTTACAAAAATAATAAAATCAGCTTTATTTGACACAAATACAAAAATTTTGATTTATAGAATACAAAATGAAACACTTTCTAATGTCCTTGAACAATATAGTAACATAATTTGAAGAATCAATTTTATAATTAAAGAAATTGTAAATTTCAAAATGTGTCCCATATAGGCCTGGGCCTTAAATCGATTTATCTCTTAAATCGATTTAAAGCTTACATCGGAAATCGCGATTTAGTCAGTTTTTTAAATCGATACATCGGAAATCGCGATTTAGCCATTGCTATACATCGCAATTTAGCCATCGCCTTACAACGCGATTTAGCCATTGTCTTACATCGCGATTTAGTCAGTCTTAAATTGTGATTTAGCCATTGGTTTTAAATCGATTTCAAATAATGATTCAGAGTTAACACCAGAAAATTGAGTTATCTACTTTGGTGTATATACTGCTTGCATGTCAAACTAGTGTTAAATCGATTTAAGCAAACTTTGCAAGCCTCAATGCATTCCGATTTAGGGAAAAGGTGATGTAAGAAAAATATGATTTAGGGAAAAAAGAGCAAGTTGGTGTTAAATCGATTTAGAAGATCTGATTTAAACACACATCACAAACCTCAGTGTTTTCGATTTAAGAAAAAGACTATTTAGGAAAAACATTGAAAGCTGGTGTTAAATTGATATAGTAGGATTTGATTTAAAATTAGCAGCGGTCACTTGCCATGTGGATATTAAAAATGTAAAAGTGGCAATTAAAAAATTTCCTTCGTTTGCCATCCTTGTCATCATTTGCCAAGTGGCGGTTAAAAAAAATCTATTTTCGGTCGCCCAGTGAAATGCAGTTTTTTCCATAGAAGTATGGATCTCTACATTGATTACATCTAATTAGAAAAGTGTTTTCTTCTTTTTCCTACTGGATGCAAACATATTTCAATGACATAGCTGTATTTTCAATATTTTGGTTTTTTGCAGAGTTCTTTTACTGTGTTCAGTTTGATTATTTTTTCGAGAAATGCAGTTTCATTTTGCAAAAATATATTCATCGGCATTGATTCCACACGCATTTCAAGTAATTTGTTAGTTATCGATCACCCTCCTAGTCGTCACTCGTCAAGTAGCGATTTAATAGATCTATTTTCAATCGCCAAGTGAAATGCAGTTTTTTTTCATGGAAATATGCATCTCTACATTAATTACATCTAATTAGAAAAGTGGTTATTTCTTTTTCCTACTGGATGCAAACAGATTTCAATGACATGGCTGTATTTTCAATATTTCGTTTTTTCTGCCGCATTCTTTTATCTATTTCAGTTGGATGTTTTTTTCAAGAAATACAGTTTTATTTTGCAAAATATATTTATCAGATTTCATTCCATATGCATTTCAAGTAATTTATTGGTCATCGATCGCCACTCTAGTCATCACTCGCCAAGTGGCGACTTAAAATAATAATTATTGATCGCCAAGTGAAATACAGTTTTTTTCATCAAAATATGCATATCTACATTGATTATGTCTAATTAGAGAACTGGTTAATTCTTTTTTCTATTGGATGCAAGCAGATTTCGATGACGTTTTTGTATTTTCAATATTGCGGTGTTTTTTTGTCATGTGCTTTTAGTATATTCAGTTTGATTATTTTTTCAAGAAATATAGCTTTATTCTGGAAAATATATTCATCAGCTTTGATTCCACATCCATTTCAAAAACCTTATTCCTTTTTTCACACTGGATGCAAATGGATTTCAAGGGAATTTCAGTACCTTCTATTTTCGACTTCTATTGCATGCTGAGCTCTTGGATTATTTTTCCCCCTCGATAATACTGCTTAATGATGCGAAATACACTCACCAGTA
This sequence comes from Maratus speculifer, assembly GCA_964019185.1. Classification (NCBI taxonomy): domain Eukaryota; kingdom Metazoa; phylum Arthropoda; class Arachnida; order Araneae; family Salticidae; genus Maratus; species Maratus speculifer. Next base: position 95,472,070 of record OZ025293.1, read on the forward strand.
TAGATGCCAACTGTATTATGGTGGTATTATAAATTTGGCGCCTCCTATATTCCGGCGCCGGGGCGACCGCTTCTTGCCCCCCCCCATTCTCCCGCCCTTTTGCATGGCGCTACCCTCTCAGACATGTATGCTGTATCTCAGCCCCCTATGAAATGATAAGTCTAGATAATCTACTGCTAGCATAGATGTCAACTGCATGTGATGTGTGTAGCGTATTACTAACACATTTATTAAGGGGGTCCCTCCACCGGGAATTTTGTGTTTTTAATGATTAAAATGTGCAATTTCTCTCCCCTCCCCGGAACCTCGTAAATACCTCCCGGAGAAAAGTGTCTGAATCAACACTGCATTTATTAATTAAAATTCAAAAAACAATTTATTGTGTTTTATTTATTAACTAGCTGACCCGCCCGGCTTTGCCCGGGTCCGTAATAATAATGTTACACGAACTTGAAATTTGTATGATTTTATCTTTAAGAGCACACACTAGTCACGCGGTAAAAGCCGATCGCTAATGGTAAGTCTATGGGCGCAATCTTTTCGAATATCTCGCTTGATTTTCAATATTTTTAAATGATTTTTTTTCTCAGGATAGCTGAGGACATTCTATTACCGGCCTAGTTTGTACTTTTCTGATTTTCGTTGTAGTTTAATTCTGAGGACTGTCTAAATTTTGGATTGAGTGAAATTCGAGGTGTGGTGTCCTTTTTGGTCTTATAAAATCTATTTGAGCAAAATTCAGAAAAAATTAAAAACGCTTCACGGAATATTAGTGTTTAAGCTTTCCAATGATATGCTTTCCATATTTCTACTGCAATTAGGCTGAGCAAAATTTGGAAGGATTTTGATCGGAAATTGAACAAAAAAAGCGTTTTAATTATATGAACTCCGCCTCAGCCAGTCTCCGCCTCTCCTGCCCTTTTGAAAATTTGATTGGTTAGCACCTATCCATTTTAGCAAGTGAAAGTAACTGTTTTCCTTTCCTTGTATTTCCTTTCTGTTATTGGTTCATAGTAACGTGTTAAAATAATCTCCCTTATTTCAAAGTTTGGATTTATTTTTTCTACAATTATTGATAAATTTTAACTAAAATAGTCTTAAAAAAATCAACGACTTCTAATTTTTTGTTTTTATAAAACTAACGCTATTTTTAAGTTATATCTTACTTCCAAAGAAGAAAATTATACATTTCTTTGTATATATATTTTTTTTTCAAGTCCATACAAAACAAGGTAGATTTGATACAAATTACAGTAAGCTCCTTTTTAGCAGAAAGGAAATTCTGATAATTTAAAAATATAATTGGAACTTTTGTGAAATACATAGGTAGCATTAAAAGGACAAGGAGCTATATTTGGAATTTATAAATTTCCTTATACAGCTTGCAAAATATTTGAAACAGGGGGGGGGGCAGGGGTGTGCAAAGAGAAAACTGCGCCCGGAGTAAAGTTCAGTTTGGCGCCCCATTCCCTGAACTTTTTCTTGTGACAGACTAAAAATTACGTTAATAGTAAAAAGTTTGGCGCCTCCTAAATTTCGCACCCGGGGCAACCACCCCCTTCGTCCCCCTCGGCGCTGCAAGGAGTACATTTTGAGGAGGCTAATTCAACACCGCGCCGTCCGAAGGGGGAGGGGTGGCGCCACATTTATACTATCAACATCATTCTTGGTCTGTTACAAGAAAAGGTTGGGAAAGGGGGCGCCAAATTGAAACTTTGCCCCGGGCGCAGTTTTCTCTTCCCTGTGTTTGTTTTTGTCCAGTGTTTTTCCCAATTTCAGTCCAGTATTATTAAGTAAAACAGTATAAAAAATACGCATTTTCAGTTCGAAAAACAGTTTTTATAAAAAATAAGCAGAAATTAAAGTTAGAAAGTTTTAAAGATTGGTAATTTTAAAATTGTTGATCAACTTGTTTCAAACTTTATAGAAATATTTTTTAATATTTATTACTTTTGAGAAAAACGATACACTTTTAACAGTCGTTAAAAATGGGGAATTTATCCTGCGTAATACATTTTATTTTAATATAACATAAAGGTATATTTGCAAAGACAACGAATTGCAAATATTTATCATTATTTATCTATACTAATATTATAAAGAGGTAAGATTTGATTGTTTCTTTGTTTGCATTGAATAGGTTCCGAAACTACTTAACGGATTTGAAAAATTCTTTCACCGTTGGAAAGCTACACTATTTCTGGTGAACATAGGCTATAGTCGCCACTTAAAAGGATAAAAATAAAACGCCGGATAAGCGAATCAAAAGCAGTTTGAGAAAGTAAAGGTTACCTGACTCACTAGACACATGACAATCACTGAAACACATATGAAAATCGTAACTATGCAACCCCCTCCTCCCCCCCCCCAAAAAAAAATTTAAACTTTTTAGCCCGACCTGATATAAAACCGTGTTTTTTAATTTTTAAAACTATTTAGCCATTACTAAAAAAAGGAAAAGAAATGCTGAAACGCAAATTAATTAAAATTAAAAACAAATCACGAAACGATTGTTTTGGAGTTTTCAAAAAAGTTATAACAGATAGTAAATATTTTAAAGAGTAGTGAGCATCAAATATGGGGAGGGAGGATTTTTTTTTTTTAGGAGAACCAGTCAAATATTTAAAATTGTAACGTTTTTTACAATTTCAAATGCGGACTATTTCACTAAGCCTAGGGATAAATATTACTTATTTAATTTAATATAAAATTATAAAGAGGAAAGATTTGTTTGTTTGTTTGTTTGAATTGAATAGAATAGGCTCCGAAACTACTTGACGGATTTGAAAAATTCTTTCACCGTATGAAAGCTACACTATTTCCGGTGAACATAGGCTATATTATATTTAAAAAAAAAATTAGGGTTCCTTATTAAAATGCCAATATTGTAACCCAAGCTGTAGAAAAATGAACTTAAAAAATCTTTACATCGCGTGCGTTGCGAATACTATTGATTATAGAATAAAATAATGTACTACGACTTTGTTAACGTGTAATTATCTACAAAAAATGTCGCAACAGCATATGTCTAACTGTTATAGTTATGTCACAATAAGTGTTTTTTATTTAAAAAAAATAATTAAAATGCCGTTTCTGTAAAAGCTCTTTATTGTTACTTTGGTATTAATTCTTATCAAAATAAATTACTTCAAAATCAAGACTGATTTAATGGTTGCCGTTTACCCCGCTCGGCTAGGCTGCATCATAATGTGTGATGTAGGCGTCACTGGGGCACGGGAGGGGAGTCAATGTCAGAGACGGAATTTTAATTACTAGGTTATGAGTGTGTGTGTAAAAATTTATAACTTGAAATTTTTCTTAAATATCCGTGAGAAGTCGAGGCGGGCTGCTATAATCTACATACATAAAGCAAAATCGTGTTAGTTACACCATTTATAACTCAAGAACGGATGGATCGATTTTTATGAAATTTTGTATGGAGGTATCTGACACCTTAGATTAACATATAAGCTATTTTTTATCCGATTACCTAAAAGGAGGGTAATGTTTTTAGTAGTTGAATTTAATGAGATGAAGTGGTAGTAACAATTTGTGGTGTCAGTAGTGGCGGGGGACTGGGCGACTTGCTCTAGCCGAAGAAAAGCGAGGGCGGGCCGCTAGTTATAGTATAAAAGTAAAAATAATGAAAATGTAAGGCAAAATATAGCAATTTTTTTAAAGTCTGCTATTTAAAAATTTTACTCTCTAATACTTTTCAGAATTGTTTCTTCTTTGGAGTTTTTTGTCGACGTTCAACTGATGCAGCTTCTATCGAGCAGAAGGCTTTTGCATATTCCAAAACATCATACAAAGTATCGTGGACAAGACTTGTCGAGATATTTACAAACTTTACAAGTTCGTATATATTTAATGGGTGACAATTCAATATAACATTGTAAAACTTTTAGACGATTTTGCAGTTTTTAGCAGTTTTTGTTTGTCCTGTACAAGGGCAGATCTGGAGACTCCTCAAAAAAGAGGGGGGGGGGGACTTTTCAGAAATTTGGAGATTCCAATCGCACCTGCAGCTCCTGTAGGGACAATTTTTTTCATCGTGAATAGGATCGGGGCTAATTTTTTTCGTTGCAGGTCGGGTTTCGGTCCGGTTTACTTTCATTTTTTGCCGTTGTTCTGGTTAAATACTTTTTTTTGCGAGTCGTGTTTGGGTAAGGTTCAATTCTACTTTGCCGCTGCGGGTTGGGTTGGGTTCCGGTTCTCTTTCTTTATTGCTGCTGACTGGTATTGGGTCTGGTTGATTTCTATTTTGTGTGTGTATGGGGGGGGGGATTGAGTTGAGTACTATTTTATTGACGCTGGTTTGGTTTCGGTCAAGTTGACTTCTTACTTTTTTGCTACTGGTCGAGTGGATTTTTACGTTTTTTTTTTGCGGACCGAGTGCAATTCTACTTTTTATCTGCTTTTCTCTGCATTATTTTTTGTTGCTGTTGTTGTTTTCGGGTGAAATTAATTTACACTATTTTGGGTTCTGATCTGATTCATAGTGGATTTTCAATCTCGCAAGAAGGATTCGATTCGGCCCCATATTTCAAATGAAAGTCTAAATATTTTCTCCGTTATGGAAGAAAATAGTTTAAAGGAGTATTATAAAAGAAAATATCGAAGACACTATAAAATGTGTCATATATAAACGCCATAACAGACATTTCCAAATAGTTAATTATGAATATTTAAGATTTTACATTGAAAATTGCTATTCGCAAGTGTTAACATGTACATTAAAATATCCATACGGAATGTCTCGAATAGAAGATACCTCTATTTAACGAACACTTTTCAACAATTTAGCCATCTCTCTTTGGTTGATTTCGTTATGAGTATATATTAGATATTTATTTTCTATATAAAAGATAAAATTGATATTAGAAATATAAATGTCGACATTTTATAATTCCATTAAAACATGGATTGTTTTTCTTTCATTTCGATTCTAAATTGACAAAAAAATTTTTGGTCCGGTTTTGATTTGATTTCCAATGGTATTTTCGGGTTCGGATCAGAAGCAGGGCCATACTATACGCTCAGGGGTCAAATAAATTTTTTGTCGAATATTTAAAAAAATGAAGTTATTTTAAGTGCAATTCTTAGAGGAACGCTCTTTTCTGATTCAAGGGGGGAACACGAGAATCCTCAAGGGGGAGCGATTTCAAAATTTGGAGGTTCGGGCAGGAGGTGATGTTTTTCATTGCTGGTGGAGATTATTTCTAAATTTTGCAATGAGTCGTGTTCGAATCGGCTTGACATTTTTGCTGTGGGTCGGATTTGGGTCAGTTTGACATAAATTTTTTCAAATTCGGTTCTGTTCTGGATAAAATTTCACTTCTGAGAGTAGCACTCAGGTTGATTGATTGGTTGGTTGAATGGGCTTTTATAGCGCAAAGTTACATCGGGATATGCTGCGCAAAGAACAAGGTGGGGATTCGAGTTAATTAAAAAATTTGGTTAGGATTTTTTTTTTTTTTTTTTTTTTTTTTGTTTTGAGTTTGTTTTTTGTAGTAGGTCGGATAGATTTATACTTTTTTGCTACGGACCAAGTTTGAGCAGGCTGACTTAGGAGTAGGTTTTGCACTAAAGAGCAAATACTAGGGTAGATGTGCCAGTAATGGACCCCCTTAAGGAATTTCTCTAAAAAATAATTTTTTATTAGTAGTTACAATTATTGTATTCCAATTTTTTTCATATTATATTAATATTTCAACAATATTTAACTAATCCCATAGTTACATTTCCCAATAAAAATAAAAATTTAATTTTAAATAATAGAAATATGTCTCAACACCGAAAAGCCCAGTAATGGACCACCTATGTTCCAGTAATGGACCGCCTATGTTCCAGTAATGGGCCACCCTACAAAAAATAACAGCTAATGGCTTTTTCAATTAATTTTGCTCCAGAACTTAATGAAAGCATACTAATAAAACAAAATATTAAAACTTAAGTTAGAAATTCATTACATTAAAGGATTTATAATGAAAAAACATAAAACAAAATATTTAAATTTAAGTTATGAATTTATTATAATCAAGGATTTATAATGTGGATATAAAATAAAATATTAATGATATTATTAACTGTTTATTACATTAAAGGATTTATATTGAAAAGATATAAAACAAAATATTTAAATTTAAAGGATTTATAAGATAAAGTCAATGTTTTACTGAAATCAAGTTTAGATAAAATAAGGCATTAAGAAAAGTCTCCAGTCTTCATTCATATCATTATATAAATGATGCGCTGTGCAAATATGAAATATAAAGAACAAATCTTCAATTTTATCATCCCTTTCCGATAGTCCAAACTATTCAATATGGAATTTTAGAATGCATTTAAAATAATAAATGTTCTTGCACTATCCAATCATTTTCAGACACTCATATAGCCCATCAATTTGGCACACATTGATTCCACAATTTCGCATTAGAGATGCTTATATGGATATATTATCATCAATGGAACAATCTCACTATTTGCTGAAAAACATCCCATAACAGTGATTTGTTCTTTTTCGTTATTCGGAACTACATAATTCGCATCTTTAACTGATTTTTGTCCCAAAATTTTCCCTGTTTTAAGAGCACAAAAGAAACCCAGTTTTAACTCCATTGAAAATTCTCTCTGTATGCTTTAGAATTCGGAAGAAAATATTAATAATATCTTCTTCAAAATATGATTTTACATATCTGAACCAACTTAAAACAACTTCATTTGTAACGGCACATCTAGATTTTGTCAAATGTTCTGCTTGTTTTTTGTACCAATTTTGGATGACTTTTTAAAAACAACTATTTATAAAGAAATTGCCTTTATTAAATTCTAATAGGAAAATTTAAGTATTAAATTTAATTATTTAGCTTTTTAGTTAAATCAAAATATTTTATCTCTACTGAAATTACACTTTTTGTATTGGTCACTTGGGTGGTCCATTACTGGAATATCACGAAAAAAGCAATCCAGTAATGGACCACCCCTCCTAAAATCTAAAAAATAAATAAAATTTTGTAATTGGCCATTGGTATATTAAATTCAATGTTTTATATTGCTAACCAAACAAAAACATTTCATTTTTACGGAAAAATAAAAAAGATATAAACTAAGTAAGTAAAGTCAGCTCTTAGCATATTCATTAAGATTTTCAGTGAAAAACAGAAAAACTGCGAAACTTTATTTTCTGCTTCCTAATTGTTTTGACGAAAAGTGTAAAAAATTAATCCAGCTTATAAAGCATACAAGGTAGAGTTCAGAAATAAATAATAAAAGCTTAACTATTATTTATTATTTTTTTATAAATCAAAAAGTGCGAGGTGGCCCATTACTGGAAGGTGGTCCATTACTGGCACATCTACCCTAGATTTTTTTTCTCTATAAATTATAACATTCAAGTTGAAGATGTAAAATATATTTTATAATCCTATTAAAATACATGAACTCATTTTCTTTCATTTCAATTTCAGGTGTTCGGGTAAGGGCTCGATTTGACATAATTTGTAATTTTTGGGTTCGTATTGATATATTATGGGTCGGGTTGATTTTAAACGTTTCGGATTCGGGACATTTCTTCTTTTGGGTTTTGATAAATTCGGATCTGGTATAAACTGGTCAATGAGTGGATTTTTTCAATGGATCAGACATTTTTTTTATATGAAAAACTATATGGTTGAATATTGACGAGTTCATTATATATATATTCATTTTTCTACTTAAAAAAAAATAAAAATTATTGATATAATTATATGGGATACTTTTCCCAATTTCCTTTAAATATTAGATTGATTTTGTTTCATTTTGGATTTGTTGATCTGTTTTGTATCAGGCTATTCGGTACTGAATCAGATTTTTTTCTTTTATTTATTTATTTATTTATTTTAGCGAGCTTGGGTTGGGTTAAAATTGAATTTCTTTTTGAGCCTGGGCATGGAAATTTAGGTTCGGGCAGACCTCTAAAAGAACGAAGTCCACGCCAGGCCCGAAGTGGAAGAAAAAATATAGTGTGGTCAAGTTTTGCAGAAAAAAGTAAGATCCGAATTCAGAACGGTTTCCGAAAGTGTGAAAACCTGACTAGAGGTCTGGGCGGTCTGGAATTTCCAGACTCATCCCGGCCCGGTATAAAATTCAAAAGTTTGGCCCGAGCCTGGCCCGCCCGTTTACACTTTTACCTTTCAAGGCCTGGTTTGGCCCGTACAGAAATCAGTGAAAACAGTCACGAAAAGTCTGGCCCGACACAATTTCTATTATTTCGAAAAAATTCAGATTTTTATCATACAATTAAGATTTTTTTAAAGATTACTGCATTTATATTTATTGGATGATTTTACAGAAAATTTTACAGAAAATACACAATAAGAACATTAATGATTACTAAGGTTCTTAGACTTTCAACATTCAAATAAAGATGCACTCAAAAATTAATATGGTTTAGAATAAAGGAAAAAAAATTTTAAATTATCATAACTTTTGAAGCTCCGTAATAAAAAGTAGATTTATGGAAATACTTCTTTATCATTTTATCAAAGATTTACTGAAATCTAGAGGAGCTATTTTCTTATGCATTTCTGATTTCATTTCTTTTCGGAAACTCATGAGATTAACAAATGTTTTTATTCAGAAACAATTTAATGAAATGTCGTTGTCCATTTTTTGATACAAGCAATTTAAGAAAATACTGTGAAAATTAACGTTTTGAATCGATTTTCCTGAAGCGACAACATGCAAAAGGAGTTAAATCTAAAACCACGTGAGAAGAATCTCTTATATCTCAACAAGTATATGCAAATATCTTATTTACCAAAAATGACATATGCTATTCGATTCCAAATACCTTCAATAGTCAGGCTTGTCAATTTTGTGCCTCTACAGTTAAAAATTTGTCAGAAAATGTGTCAAACTTTCGTGTTTTTGAGAACTGAATTTAAGAAACACCTAGGAGTATATTTCCAAATGGTACGTTAACAGAAATTCTTTATCCCTACTAATGCTAATAATACCATTACCCTAATAATACCATTTTGAAGACTCTCCATTGGGCTCAAAAAGAGGCAGGGGTGGGGCGATCGCCCCATCGCTTCTAGTGTTCATCATATTGAAATCTTGCTATTGAATCACACTTTAGCTTTTTATATGTCGACAGATGGTTCGTGGGAATTATTACACTGTTCTGCAATGAATAATAAAATTTTAAAGAAAACTTAACCATAAAACACTGTAACATTGATAAAGCTAGATATACTGTGCATTATCTTCCTTTAAAAAAAAAAAAAAAAAAAAAAAAAAAACGAACAGTGAAGAAGGGACTCTGTAAGTGATGAAGAAAGTGGGGGTGGCGGGGAACAGATGACCAATTTCACCAAGTTTCATTTGATTAAGTATACAAATGGAATGTTTTTATGGAAATTTTTTTAAGAAAGAGTATACACGAAACAGCATTTCATTGCATTTTATGTTCGAAGTAGTGAACATAATTTAAATACGCTAGAAACAGTTTTTCTCCGAAGAGCTTTTTACAACCGAATTCTTTTGTGTAACTCTGTAATTGAATGGTAAATGCTTTTCACCAAATATTGTACCGCAAGAAATGTTAAGTCCATCTAAGAAGTTTGTATCAATTTTAATGTTTGTAAGAGAGTAACATTATTACAACAATACATCGCGAAAATTTTTTAGACCACAATATAATAGATTACTATGGAGATCCTCTGTACGTATACTGTAAGTGCTATACATATCATATTTTTTATAACTATCTTCCAGAGTACTTCAGTAATGTATATGAATTTTATTACTTTTAAATTAGTATGACGCTCCTTAAAACACCGCAAATGATTTATCCACATAGACCATAATGTAGCGGAATAATTTTTAGTGATCCTAAATGTTTCTTATGTTTCTTCAATTTTTAAAAAAACGTTCAATTTTTCAAAAGTAATTTTTGCTCCTTAAAATCTTTGTTTTATGCAGAATTTGCAAAAAGTCCTTAAAAGTATTTAAGTTTTTTTATTATTTGTTAATTGAAGATGAAAATCTGAGTTCTCTGAAATCTAATTTAGAAAAAATAATCTATATCACCATCCCCCCCCCCTTTATATCAAAATTTCGCCTCGCCGTTTGCTCTCATCAGAGTCTTCAATATTACCCCTCCCAGAAGTATCACTTCGCTGTTTTGCTGTCTATCTCACTGTATCCAGTTTACAGAATGTGGCCACTTTGCTGTAACAATAAAAAATCGATCACAAAAACTCCTCCCCACTAACTGAAAATGAGATTTTTCCCTCTCACCCTATTGCTAAAAACCTAAAATTTATTCATTGAAACTTCCTTAAATCTTATTATTTTTAAGCCTATTTGTAAATGTTTTGAAAGGCAAATAAATAGTAAATCATCTAAAAACTTCTCCATCCCACACACACACACACACCAAAATAAATAATTAATAAATCTGTTTGTTTCTTCCCCCCTCCCCAGCTCACAAATTTTAAACCTTTAAAGTCATTGATTTTTCTAAAACTTTTACTGTAATAATAAATAATCAATCATAGTTTTACTCTTAATCCCACAAAAATTTATGTTTTTCCTCTATGTCTCCTTACCATGCATATAAAATTTTGTCTTTAAATCTCGTTATTTTATTTTTAACCATATTTGTTATAATCTTTAGTCATGTAAGGTAAGTCATCTAATAAATTCCCTGCATCCCTCTCGAAAAAAAAATTAAATAAAATAATAAATAAATACTTTTCATTTTTTCCTCCTCAGAAATCTCCAACAATTATATAAATAAATTTAAACCAATTATTTAGTATATTTGTGAAATTTGAACGAAATATGATAATTCAGCATAAAAAACCTCTTTCTATATTTAAAGGGGGGAATAGTCAACCCTTTCTCCCCTTAAACTTATCCATTGAATTCCTAAAACTAATCGCCCCAGGGGGGATACCTTCTTTAAATATTCACGGGCTTCACAACCCCAGGCACCTGAATGATCTATCTCTTTTCCTTTTACTCTTATTTCTCTTCCTTTTTTCTTTGTTTCACTTTCGTTGTGGTTATTTCTCAGAGGTTAGGGTAATTTTGTATGAGCCGATATCACTCTGTATATCCACTAATGGAAAAAATGTAAACCACCCATGTGTTTGCCAAGCATGGCGACCCGTGTCCCTGGAAAGGGGGATCCTGGCAGTTGAAAGAAACCAACACACTGCTTTGGCCTCTGCTTCAGGTTCACGGGAGGTACATATTGGTCACGTATGCATCAATCGGCTGGTCAGCTGACTTTCGTTATTGGCTTTAGGGATTAAGTGACTGAGCAATTATTTGTCATGTCGTTAATGGGGGAGATGAGATAGGATTGTCTTATGACTGTATAGGCCCTGGCTAACACTATTACACGGATGTGTATCCCCTTGTTGGACTCGATAGGGGTGGTGTGGCCAAGGTCCAAATTATTTATTTTCTAATATAGATGTAGATATGTAATATAGATATATCTTTCTTAATTTTGTTATACCTGTCCAAGATGTGCGGAAGTGGGTCACGAGGGTGACTCGTGTGAAAAGTCTGCCGCATTTTCCCATTCTTGCCCAAACTGGATCTGTGAAAAAGATATTCTTACCATTAAAATAATAGAAAAACTTACCATGAAGCTCGCAAAATTATTAAGTCTAGAATCCTATCTGTTGATGTTTCCTATTCAATTGTACTCAAACATCAATCAAAATCCGTAAGGCACATTAGCTTACAAACAGATTCCTTTATTCTACCCAATATCTCAAAGAAACAAATCCGTAATGGCTGTTTTTACATTAAGTGTTCTGCAAGTCGGAAATTAGGACAAAACCTATTTCAATAGAATCACAAACTAATCAATCATAGAAATCTTCCGTTCAATTCAAAAAGTCGACCGAATTCCAGACTAATACTAAGACAGTTACATCGAATTAAATAAACTAATCCTTCTGCATTTAATATACAGATACCTAATCCTACCCAAATTGTGAAACGATCCATAAAACAAAAGAGAACAAGACATTTCGGGGTTCTTCACGATGGCAAACAGTGGGGAAAAACAGCAAAAATGATGTCATAGTCCATGTATTACAAATTTGAAATATTCTAAACAGCTGATTAATTTTGTGAAAGTAGCTATGGAATCGGATTATTATGGCTCGAGTGCTGATGAAGAGAGTACTACCAACAAAGAATTTGTGCCTGAATAATTTTACACATTGTGTCAGGTTCTGAGAAAACATCTGCTACAGGATTGCAATTTATGTTAGTCTTGTCTTAATATATCATGTATTGTATGGGCTGTGTACTGACGCTTCAAGGTGACATTCTTTCTTTGTTAAAGCGGGAATTGACAGGTGATCATGTGCAGGTGGTGAGGTGAGAAAGAGAAGATTGCTGAGAGGCGTGTTCATCCGTCAGTGATGTATGTGAATGATGAGCAAATAAGGAACATTCCACGAATCAAGAAAACAACGTGGAATGCGTGCAATGGAGGAACTCTGCAGGGGGGGTTTACCTTGAGGAAAAGCAGTGATTTGAGAAGGGCAGGTTTTGTCTGAGATTTTGGCAGTTCATATCTGGAATTCGGACCGTGAGGGTAAGGGATACGGATGTCCTTGTGTGTAGTGATCTTGGCCGAATAGCGTAGGCTGAGAACCCATGTGTTGGGAAATTCGAAATCGATCTCCGGTAAACTTAATCTAACGAGTGAAGAGTGAGGGGAAGAAAGTGTAATTTGAACAGTACACAACCAACATTTAACTGTATTTAATTTAATGTTGAACCGGATCATCTATATCCGAGTTGCAACTGTACATAGTGTATTATATTGTATACATAGAGTATAAATAAACTGTTAATTTAGTTAATTGACAGCGTTGGTGTTCATTTACACAATTCTCACAGTGGGTGTCCGATATCACCTAATAATATCGGTGGTGGCAGCTATAACTACTACGGACTTTCTTCAAAGTTGTGCGGGCTAAGAGGAACGTCCGACACTAAGCATAACGTAAGCGGAACCTAACAGCAAACTAACCGTAACCTAACTGTGACGTAACCGTAATCTAACTATAATCTAATCGTGACCTAACTGTAACTAACTTTAACCTAATTATAACATAATCGCAAGCTAACTGTAACGCAACCGTAACTTTACCAAGATCTAATTGGAACATAACCGTAATCTTATTCTCACCCAACATTAATCTAAATGTAACTTAACAGTTTTCTAATCGTAACATAAGAATAACTAATTGCAATTTTAACCTACTGTATTATCTGTAATCGCAACTTAATAGTAACCTAACGTGAGGTGCATAATATAAAAATAGAATGAAGTGGTGCTAAAAGGATATGCCCCATGACTGATGGAGAAAAAAGTTAGAAAAGTCTCCAATAGAGCCAAAGTAGAAAGAATGTCAAAGAAAGGTCAAAGGGCTTTCCAATAATATATCTCATGAGAGGTGACGGAAAAAGATTAGAAAAAGGTCGGCTAATCGTCCTGTCGTGTAATCATCTTTTCGATTAAAGCACTGTAGGTTAATCATCATGTCAGATAATCGTCCTGTCCTCTAATGTCATGTTTGACCAATTATCGATCAGCTAAATGACCTGTATGCAAATTTAAACTAACAGCAATAAACAATCCATCAGAAAAATCTCCCCTCTTAGCTGAAATCGGGATTTCCCTTTCTCCCCCAGTTAATTTCTTATTGAATATCGACCTCAACCTAGGAAAACCTGGGTTAAGCGCTCAAATGATATTTATGGTAACCTGGTTGGACTTGATAGCGGAGAAAGTCCGATCAAATTAAGGATTTATACAATTTTAGCGTTCGACCTAGGTTTTCTAGATTGAGTTAAATGGTTAACACCAGCATTATTAAGCATTCAAACTTTAAAATTGTTAAAATTTTTTTGTTTATTATTTTTTAATCCATTTGTAAATATTTTGTAAGGTAAATAAATAGTAAGTCATCTCACAATCCCCCCCAAGAAAATAAATAAATAAATAAAAATAAAGATGAATAAATAAATAATGAATCTGCTTATTTTTTTTTCTCCTCAGATCACAAAATTTAAGCCGTAAATGTCATTGATTTTTCTAAAACTGTTTCTACTCTACCTGTTACTTTATTGCAATGATAAATAATCAATCATATAATTTTACTCTACCTCCAGTAAAATTGACTTTTTCCCCTCTCCTTCTCCTTACAAAATGCATAAGCGTCTTTTAATCTCTATTTTTACCATTGGTTAATTTTTAGTAAGATAAATAGATAAATCATCTTATAAATGCCTTGCATCCCTTCAAAATTTCTGCTTCTCCCCCTCTCCTACCTCACATCTCAGTAAGTTTAGAATCTTAGAAAGTCTTTTCAAAAGACATTTTCAGCTTTATCTGTATTTTCTAGTAATAATAAACAATCGATCATAGAATTTTACCACCGCCACATAAAATCTCCTGCCCCCCCCCCCCCCTCGTTCATTTTTTTCTTTTAAAATCTCTAAAATTCTTTTAATTTAAATTTTCTATCCAACTTTTAAATTTTTAATAAAGTAATAATCGGTCATGTATTAAACTCCCCCATCCTTTCCCTCCCCTATCCGAAAAAAAATAATAAAATAAATCTGCTTCTTCATTTTGCCCAACCTCAACTCACAAAAGAATATATATATATATATTTGTTATTTTCTCCTCTATGTTTTTTTTTTCATAGAAACAATTAGTCTCTGAAACCTCCTTTTGCACCCATAAAGTCTTTCAACTTGTTTAATTTGCATTTTCTTTTAGTCCTAATTAAAAATCTTCAGTAGCTATAATATTACCTAAAGCTTTTCAACGCGATAGGTCGCATTTAACTGTGCACAAGACACATTTTAACTGTATTTCTAAAAGTGAAATTCTTTTAGAGGGATATTTAATATATATGTATAATCATGGTTTCTCATTAACGTGCAAGCAAATTTTCCTTTCGCATTTACTTCATTCCGACTATCTCAGAATTGAATCACTAAACTTAGATTTGAAAAGTACTCAAGTTTTCGACTGAACCGAATAAATTCATAAAAATATAAATGAGAAAACAATAATAGTATTTTACTGTCTTTTCGATTACGGATTAACCCGGGAGAACGCGCACTTACCAAGGGTATGAATGGTTTTAACTTTGTCACCAATAAAATCAAATTAAAACAGTTGCTTTATTCAGACGAAGACAATTCTCTTAAATTTTGTGATAAAATTAGTTGAAAATTACTTTAAAAAAATTAGTGGTTACAATTTTTTAAAACCATACGCACTTCGGGTCTTTTAGGCCCTGCGCGCGTCCTCCCGGTTTAATACAAAAAACAATTTTAACTAAATGTATCGCTAAAAAGCCACACTTCAGAAAGTCCTTTCCTCCCCCCCCCCCTGTTCCGGCCGACTTTACTCATATGTAATTACTTAAAATTTAACATTGATATGAATGTTATGCATAAGTTATGCATAATGTTATGCATAAGTTTTCAACAATGTTAAAAACTCATTTCTGTTTTTCGAACATATTCGTAAAAATAACCAGTAATCTAAGTGCCTTTTCACCTAGAATTTTCACTAATTTTACCTAAATTTACACAAATGACTTCCTAACACCACACAAAGTTTTCAAAACTTGGAGCACTATTTTTTTCGGTCACATGTGTTACTGATAACAATAAATTTTTACTATATCTATAAATGACTACGGTGGGACCACCCCCCCCCCCCCCGTCTGGAGCACAAAATATACAGTGGTTAAAATCTTTAAATTTGTTTAACTCCCCCCCCCCCTAATTTTGTCAAGATCTTATTTCTAACTTTTAATTTAATTTAGCTTATATAAGTTCTATATAACTTAATAAAACTTTCAGTATTCCCCTTCTTTTTAATTGCTCCACATGAAATGAAATACTTTTTATACTCTACTAATCTCAATTTTCTGTCTATAAAATGTGAAAAATTATCAAAAATATTAACCTGAAACTAGAAAAAAAATCACATCTAAATGAAATATTTTTTTTTTTCTGCAAGTCAAATCGCTTTAAGTTTGTAATCATATACAAATTTATTTTTTTACGCCTTTGAAAAACATATCATCAAGTTTACGCTGTACTGCGAAAACTGAAAAGTTCAAAAATATCCCTTAGACACGAACTCGCTGAAAATGATTAAAAGTAACACTGTAAGATAAAGGCGGAAATAAATGGTCACAGGTAATTGGTTACGGATATTTCATTTGTTGATTGGACGAGTCCACTTGTCAATCAGATGAATTTAAGCTCTCCTTCCAATCTAGCTAAAAATCAAGTCGCCATATTGTTTTACTTTTCTCAGTGACTAGTGTGTGCTCTTAACTCGAAATATGTGTAAATACACTGTTAAAAATTTGACCCTTTTGCTGCATCGTCACTCCATCGCTTTTATAGAAAATGATTACTTCAGCATGTTATGGATCATTCTCATATGTCAAAAGAGAGATATTCTATAAAAGCGGGGGAGTGATGATGCAGCAAAAGGGTCAAATTTTTCACAGTGTAAATTATATTAAATACGTGCCCTCCTGACTGTCTCAAAAATCGGTTTAAAAAAACTTATATTTAGCTGCAAAAACACCCAAAATGACTGCAATGGGAAACGCAGGAGGGAATATGTGTCCAACGATTGTGTGATTTTCGTGTTAAAGTGTTGATATTTATTCTTAAATGTACTGTTAAGTGACTTAACTAAATACTTTTTTCACATAGACATCTCAAGTGAAATATTTTGAATTTCAAACTAATTATATCACTCATCCGACTATACCGTGAATGAAATCGGTAGTCGATGATTAGCTAAAAGGTTAGTATATAGTAGTATTATAATTTCAGAGCCATTTTACAAAAATAGGTGTACATTTTTTATCAAACATGCGTAATGTTCATTCTGTGAACAAAATCCTAACCTTAACCTAATTGTATTGTAATCATAACTTGTTTGTAACCTAGCTGTATCTTAACAGTAACATAACTGTAACTTAAATATACCAAAAACCCTGTAACCTGGCCGTCACCTTATCATAACCTACCCATAATCTAACCATAACCTAACCGTAACTTAACCTTAACCTAACTGTAACTTAACCATGACCTAACTGTAACCTAACCGGAAATTAAATATAACATAAGGCTAACCGGAATGTAATTGCAACCTAACTGTTACCTAACCGTAACCAAGTTCTAATTTAACACTAACTAAAAACGAAATATCTTAACCATCACGCGCTACAAAGTACTTACAAGGAAGGTCTCCATACGGGCATACTCGGAAAATTCTGAAAAAATTACAGAATGTTCTTCTCACGTAGATATATATGTTAGTAAAAAAATTTTTGGCGGAACCCCGATAGAACGTTCGTAAAAAAATAATGAAAATTTCTTTTATTTGGCGATTTATCATCGATTGGCAACAAAATTTTTTTTAAAAAAATACTTTTTTTATGTCATATTCTTTTTAAGGTAAAAATGCTTCATGTTGAACTTGTTTAAAAAAATTTTATTTATGTAACGTTAGTTTTGTCAGAGTTAGTTTGTGTTAACTATATTTTTGTCATAATGTATTTAAAATGAAAATTAACTGTGGCATTTTATGAATTAAAACAAAATTTAAATTAATTAAAATTGTTTCAATCTCAAAATTAACTCTAGTCTAATTGAGCTCTGCCGATTCAATTTTGTTGCTATGGAAACAAGAACTTCTCGGATATTGAAATGCATTACAGCATTCTTCATCTGGCCTTTATTTTGCCATACGTTTAAACGAGGGAAAAATATTTTTCAATATGAAAATATTTTTCTTATATAAGAAATTATTTTTAAAGTGATAAAATTAAATAACTGCAGCAAAAACAACAGAAATATATAATACAAAATATATCTATATGTCAATCTCTCTCATTGTTCAAATTTAAATTCATTAAATACTATTTTCACGTATTGTAAAAATTAATTGGCGAGAAATTTTCAGGTGCATTAAAATCGTTTGCTTTTGGCGAGGGAAAATGCTGCTCGCCAAATCTCGTGATGCTTTCGTCTTTTCGAGCCAAATATTCGAAAGTATTTTAATTTTTTACAGAGTTTCTTCTGTAATTCCGCCGCTAAATTTGATTAATCCTTTATTACATACATGAGTAGTTTAATTTATAATTTTTTCAAAAAATTCCGAGTATGCCCAGTATGGAGACCTTCCTTGTTAGTTTCACTTTCCACAGCTACGGAGCGCATTATAATTTGTAGAACATCCGAATTTTAGGTTCGGATTGGATTCATGTCCATGGAAATTATTTTGTCTTCTTCAGATACGGTTATGGTTGTTTGGAATATTTTTGTTCAGTTTAGAATCGGTTCAGTTCAGATTTCGTGGTTTTTTCCTCTTCAAATGGGATTTTTAGGTTCGCGTCGGGTTGTACTTCCATGGAAATTATTTTACTTTGTTACCTTGTTGTTGTTGAGGTTATACTTCACTGAAATATTTTTGTCAGGTTCAGATTAGGTTTGGTTCAAATTTCGGGATTTTTTTTACAATTTTTTTGGTTCGGATTGGGTTTATGTCCATGGAAATTATATTGTCTTATTCGTATCTGGTTATAGTTATTTGGAATATTTTCGTCGGATTCAGATTTGGTTCGATTCAGATTTTAGATATTTTTTCAAGTTGATTTTTAAGATTCTGGTCGGACTCATGTCCAGGGAAATTATTTTGTCTTGCTCGGATCCGGTTTTGGGTCTTTGGAATATTTTTTTCGGGTTCAGATGTTGTTCAATTCAGATTTCGTTTTTTTTAATGGAATTTTTAGGTTCAGGTTGGGTTGCGCATCAACGGAAATTATTCTGCATTGTTCGAATAAGGATATGCTTCTCTGGGATATTTTTGTCAGATTCAGATTTAGTTTAGTTTTTTAGGTTCGGTTTTGGTTCATGTACATGGAAATTTTTTGTCTTGTTCGGATCCGGGTATGGTTCTATGGAATATTTTTGTCAGGTTCATATTTGGTTCGATTCAAATATTAGGTATTTTTTTCTAATGGAATTTTAGGTTCGGATCGGGTTCATGTACACGGAAATTATTTTCTCTTGTTCGAATCCGGTTATGGTTCTTTCGAATATTTTGATCGGATTCAGATGTTGTTTGCATAAAATTTCAGGTTTTTTTTTTCAAATGGAATTATTTAGATTCGAGTCAGGTTTATGTTCACTTAAAGTATTTTGTCTTGCTCTTATCGGGTTATAGATCTTTGGAATTTTTTTATCGATTTCAAGTTTCGTTCTGGTCATTTTTCGGGTTTTTTCAAAGAAAATTTTTAGGTTCCGGTCGGGTTGCATATACACGAACATTATTTTTCCTTAATCGGATAGGGGTATGCTTCATTTGAATATTTTTGTGGGAATCAAATTTGATTCGGGTCAGATATCAAATCCATATTTTTTTTTTTTTCAAACGGAATTTTTAGGTTCGGGTCGGGTTTGTGCTCATGGAATTTTTGTCTTGCTTGGATCGGAGTATGGTCTGTTTTTTTCTGGTCGGGAACGGGTTATGTATTTATACGCCTAAACATTATGTTTTGCTACTATTCTTTTAGTGATTATTTTTTATGTATAATTTACTTTGCTATTTGATAATTTATTATTGTGTATGAATCGTCTGCCGATTCGTACAATTGTACGTCAAACAGCCATTTCATTTTTGTTTTAAAAACAAATTAAAGTCATAATAAAATTTTCACTTAAATAAAATTCATTCAAATTTAATCAGTGACTTAAAAAAACTGCTAAAAGGGCTTCGTATATACATATATGATATATTTACTGCAACACAGCTAACCACACATACATTCTAATATACGAAGTACCAACGATTTAAAGTAAAAGCTGTGTTCAAAAATCATAAGTTAAACTGACATTTTGCCAGTCTATGAATTTTAATGGTCTTTGAAAAAAAAACAGTCACTTTTGAAATGTCAAAATCTCAAATTGGTTTCTTTCATAGAGTAAAAAGAAATTAATAGAGTGGAAGTATTATCTCTGAAGGTGATGCTAAAAAAGTCCAATTAAGTACCAACAAAAGCACGTGCTTTGACACGCCTATCAATTGAAACAAGTTTAAATCTGTATTTTTTTTTCTTTTTTTTTGTCTTTTTTCTTAAAAAGAACTAATCTATCGCTTCACCAGTAAAAATTTATTAATTATTTTATCATATGTGTTTTAAATATCAATATAGAAAATTATTTAAACGTTTTGCTTGAAACTATAACATTCTTTTGTTAATATCTTAAAATCGTCTGCAGTCAGAAATCTATATTTTAGAATAATATTTATTACTTAAGTTTTCATACATGATTTTAAAAGAATGTTTTCATCATTATACTTTTAATATTTATTTACATGTAATTATTAAGTCATAAACATTTTTCATCTACGTTATAAGGTATTTAAAATTACATTAATGAAGGAAACTTTTAGTTATACAATTTTTAGTTCGTATCAAATGTTTTCAATATCTTATTTAATTTTAATTTGATATTTAATTATTGCTAATTTTCCAATTTCCTTCATTTTAAAAGCGAACATTTATTTTAATAAACAATAATAGAGCAAAGACCATTTTAAAAATTTGCCAAAACCAAAAACCTTCTTAACCAAACCTTCTTAAAATATGCCTCAATTGTAATTCGTTTCTTTCAATTCGTCTTACAATACAAAATCCCTTCCACGTCCTTTTGTCTGGCACATTAAAATTTGAGCGATAAATGGTTTCATAGTGCAAACCTTTTTTGAGGCTTACTTCACCTCCACTTATCTCATTCCTCCATGGGTTTCTTTAATTCTGTCTCAGCTTTCTTATTACTTCTGCGAAAACTTTTACACAACCAACCAACCGTAAACAAACGAAAGAGAAAAAAATTGGGAAAAAGATGATTTTTTATGAGAGTGACTTCTCGATTTTAATTAATTACTCAGTTAATAATTGAAATTTCGAAATTCTGAAGCTCAGGTGCATCAGGAGAGATTTGGGGCTACTCTCAAAAAAATTTTGAACTTTGTACATGCTGTAGATTTTGCTAGCCATCGCAGACACACACACACACACACAGAGCGTTTTGTTCTTTTATTAATATACTAGATGAGTCGCCCGGCTTTGCTCGGGCCCGTAATAATATTCTAAAATACACCTGAAATTCGTACTACAAAATGTTGTAGAAAGATCTTATCTCGAACTTAATCCCCGGCCTACGGTACCGTTTAGCAGAAATGCTGTGCACACACGGTAAAAAAAGAGAGGGGGGGGGGGATAAGTTTCACATTCTACCACCAGATGGCGAACTCTTTTCTTAACAAAACCGTTTCTGGACTTAAAAAAGATATTTCATGAGATTATTATTCGAAAATGCGGGTGAGTACACTTTTAAAATTCTATATTAAATATGCATTTTTATCCGAGGGCTCTGAAATATCCGCATCTAAAACGGTACGGTCTCAAATATTTGATCAATACCTCTCTAAAATAATTATTGCCCCCCTACCCTACTCTTTAAAATTTATATTAAGTTTTATAAACAATCTGAAAATTTATATTAAATAAGTAATAGTTATTCCAGGGCTTAGTGAAAATCCCTCATTTGAAATGGTAGAAAACGGTACAATTTTAAATATTTGATCGCTCCCCCTAAAAAATCCACCGCCCCGTATTTCATGCTCACTGACCTTTAAAATATTTACTTGCGTTATAATGTATCTGAAAGCTCAAAAGGATCGTTTTGTGAGTTTTTTTTCTTAATTTTAGTTAATTCGCGTTTCAGCGTTTCTTTTTCTTTTTTTAAATCAATTTTTTATTTAAAAGAAAACTTGGATTTTTATAAATTTACATATTATTAAATAACGTTTAAGGATATTGCTCAATGCATAACTTAAAAACCTCTAAATGGTGTATTTTTAAAAAAATAACAGTGTACCAAAAACATTTGTGGTTTCCATATACTTGCTTTTTAAATAGAGCAAGTCATCCAAGTAACAAATTAATAATTAATATATAAGGTTGTAATTGAGCGACTGCGAAGAAATTTATATATTTAAAATCAGCGAATAATTCTTCATTTGAATTGACGAAAATTAAATTCATAAATTAAACATTCGAAAATATTTACAGGTCGTCTAAGAAAAGCCACTACTATCTGACGCTCAGCTGTCTGAATTACAAAACACCTGCTCTCATTCAGAAAGATTTCTGGAAATTCTGTTTCTTTGAAAGGAAATAAAATGAGATTTTATAAATGGATTTTTACGGATTTTTCAACTATTTACAGGAGTATGAAAATTATTTTTAGAATTTCTGAAAGAGGAATTTTTTCTGCATGTAGCTATCTAATTTTTGAGTTTTTAGGTCCAGAAGTATTTAAAATACAGCCCTTTATTAAAACGCCTAGTACATTCATCGCCATGGCAACCCTGTATTTACAGTAACCTTTTTCCTTTTCTTTGAATTTTTGAAGAAATATTCTGTGGTTTAAAAAAAATATATGCCCTTATTGAATTATGAATACTTTTCTTTCTTCTAATTTAGGGATTTTAATTAATTTCTCAACTAATTATTAGAATTTTAAAATTCTGAGGGTCAGGTGCATTAGGAAAACCTTGGACAATCTTAAAAAAAAATTTGAACTTCGTACGTGCTATAGTTTTCTCTAACTATCGCAGACACACACGCACACACACAGAGCGATTTGTTATTTTATTAATATAGACTAGCTGACCCGCCCGGCATTGCCCGGGTCCGTATTAACAATATTAAACGAACTTGAAATTTGTATGATTTTATCATTAACTCGTTACATGCAGAAATGCATTGTCTGAAATACGTATCCACTGACTGTGTGAAAAATCAGTTTTAAAATCAACTAATATTAAGCTCCAAAAATACTCAAAATGAGCAATGAAAAACGCGGGAGGGAATATATATCCAACGATTGCATGATTTTCGTGTAAAAAAAGTTGATATTTACCCGTAAAAATCACTGTTAAGTCACGTAACTAATTATTATTTTCACATACAAATCCCAAGTGAAATATTTTGAATTTCAAACTAATTATATCACTCTTAAATCCGACTATACCATGAATGAAATCGATACACGATGGTAGCTAAAAGGTTGGTATATAGTACTATAATTTCAGAGCTATTTAACAAAAGTAAGTGTTATTTTTAATGAAATCTTGCGTATAGGTTCACTCTGTGTATAAATTCCTAACCTTAAACTTTTATACCGTAACCAGAACCTGTCTGTAACCTAACAGCGACTTAACAGTACCCTACCGTAAATTAAATATAACAAAAATGTAACCTAGCCTAAATGAATTCACTTTATTGTAACATATCTTTATTCTAACCATAACATAAATGCAATTTAACTTTAACCTAAATAATATAATAGAAAAAAACCATTTTAAAAAATTACTATTTCTTCGTAAAATATGCTTCAGCTGTAATTCGTTTCTTTCAATTCGTTTTATTAATACAAAATTCCTTCCTCGTGCTTTTGTTTGAGACATTAAAATTTCAGCGATAAATGGTTTAATATTGCAAACCACGGAGTAAAACACTTCTTACTCCGTGCTGCAAACCTTTTTTCGGTTTACTTCGCCTCCACCTATCTTTTTCTCCATGGTGTACAACAGCTGTGATAAAAAAAAATCCTCATTTAAACTGACAATTTGCCAGTCTATGAATTTTAAAGGTCTGTCCCAGCTTTTTTAATTGTTTCTGCGAAAATTTTATGCAACCAATCAACCATAAGAAAATAAAATGGAAAAAAAAGCGAAAAAAGGCGATTTTTTATGAGAGTGAGCTTTGGAATTTAATTAATTACTCAGTTAATAAATAGAATTTTGAAATTCTGAGCTTCAGGTGCATCAGAAGAGACATTGGTCTACTCTCAAAAAAATTTTGAGCTTCGTACGTGCTGTAGATTTTGCTAGCCATCGCAGACACACAGACACACACACACACACACACACAGACACACACACACACACAGACACACACACAGACAGACAGAGCGTTTTGTTCTTTTATTAGTATAGATAATTCACTATTTATGCCTGTGAGGGGAGAGCAATTTTAAAATTCAAATTCAAATTTGCAGGTCGGAGCCTTAAATCGTTTTAATACATCGGAAATCCGATTTAACTATTGGTCTTGAATAGATACATCTGACATCGCGATGTAGCGAAACGATAAAGCCCTGATTTAACGCTTACATCGGAAATCCGATTTAACTGTTGGTTTTCACAGTTTTCACTAGATACATCGGACGTCACGATTTAGCCAGTTCTTAAATCGCGATGTAGGAAAACGATGTAGCCTTGCCTCGATGCTTTCCGATTTAGGAAAAAAGCGATGTAAGAGAAAGACGATTTAGGGAAAATAGAGCAAGTATGTGTTATATCGATTTAGTAGGGTGAGGACAGGACCGTAGCTAGAAGTGAATAATGGGGGGGGGGGGGTCAAGAAAATGTAGGGGGGAGCTTATTTGTTTTTTATCTTTCTCTGACAGAAAGATAAATGAGTGCATACTCACATTGTAGATACTATGTTTCTCACTAAACTGTTGTAATAACTTCATTTTATGCTAAATAAAGTGCATGATGATGAAAATTTTGAGTCTATAACTGGTGAAAAATTAAACATCATGTTAGCTTCATATGTACAAATAGGATGAGGGAGTGCTGAAACGCTTATTTTAGATACAACTTAGTAATTCTGCAAAACTGTGAAAGGGTCTCAAAATTAAATTAGATTTTTGAACAGAATTTCATTTGCATTTTCGGAATAGAAATTCCAGGGTTGCCACGCCACCTGGAGAACCTGGAAAACCGGGAAAACACAGGGAATTCTAAAATCCCCTCCCAAAACAGGGAAAATCCAGGGAATTATGAAAAAATCCCAAAAAATCTGGAAAGCACAGGGAATTTTTTTCCTACTATATCCAAACATAAACACGCTTTCATTTTGAAAGCCGAAAGATGTCTAATTAGCATATATACGCGCATATATTTTTGCACACTCAACATAGAATAAACGCGTTGCAGTACAGGGAAAACACAGGGAATTTTTTTCAAGATTAGAGTGGCAACCCTAAATTCATTAAGTGACCTTGGAATCTTTTTCAGGGGTGGGGGGGGGGGTGAGCCGCCCATAGTGCCCCCTATGTGTCAAATCGATGTAGCAAGATTTGATTTAATACAGATAAAAATTAGTGGCTGACACTTGCCATGCGGTAATTAAAGATATAAAACTGGCGATAAATTTTTTTTTTTCGATCGCGAAGTGAAATGCAGCTTTTTTCATGGAAATACGCATCTCTACATTGGTTACATTTGATTAGAAAAGTGGTTATTTCTTTTCCCTTCTGGATGCAAACAGATTTCAATGATTTAGCTGTATTTTCAATATTTTGGTTTTTTGTCATATTCTTTTAGTGTATTCAGTTGGAATTATTTTTCCAAGAAATAAAAGTTTTATTTTGGAAAATATATTAATTCAATAAATTAGATTTCACATGCATTTCAAGTACAGTTGGCAAAAAAAGTATTTGTACACTCGAAAATTTTTGATTTTTAACTAAATAAAAACACATATTTTGTCAAAAATAGTTTTAATACAGTCTGTTTACCGTGCGTTTTAAACTACACAACAGAAAATTTCGATAAAGATGTAAAATAATTTTCTAATAGGAAAAGTTTAAAAATTTCTTGCAAAAAAAGTATTTGTACATTTCTCCATCCTGGATATGTACTGTATTTTATAGTGTTTATGGTTCAAAGGACTACTTTTACAGAAGCTGTTAATAATTTTTAACTTCATATTATATTTGTCTGACATTTAATCTAATTTGCTCTTGAAATAATTGAGTATAGAACATAAACTAGAGAGGCACCTCTAGATATATGAAATCCTATGATTGAGCATAATAAAAATTTAAATTCGCAACAAGAATTTGTTAAAACTATTAAATTACCATTTACAACTATTGGATTTATAGGAGGAACTATGAATAAATTAAAAGCATCGAAATTCAATGAAAACCAGGACTTCACAGCAAACTAACAATGAGGGAAAAAGAGAGTGTTGTTAAAAAAGCTTTAAAAAATTCTATGCGTTCGGTTCAAAAATTTGCTGGAGACCTTGCGACATCTTCTCGCATCAGAGTAATACCTCAAACAATAAAAAATATTCTTCTCAATGCAGATTTAAAAGGAAGAACCTCAAGGAAAAATCCATTCATCAGCGAAACAAATAGGCGAAAACGCATAGTATTCGCTTTCGCATACAGAAGTAAATCATTGGATTTTTGGAAAACAGTAATTTTTTCTAATGAGGGAAATTTCGGAATTTTTTTACCACCAAGCATTCGAAAAAATTGGCGTAAAAATGAAACTGTTCTAGATCCAAAACGTATACTTGAAACTATCAAGCATGTTGGGGGGAATATTATAGTTTTGGGGTGTATAGCTTCTAATGGAGCAGGACATTTTAAATTTATTGACAATGGAAGGACAGGTTTAACATACATTGATGTGTCGCGGCATAATTTATTAAACTGTGCCAAGAAATTATGCGTAGAAAAAGCTTTTCACTTTCTGCAGGATAGCGACCAAAGCATACTGCTGTGATTACTAGCACATGGTTACGACAATACTCGAAGACGACTGGTAACTCCTCTAAAATTTCTAGACTTGAATCCAATAGAAATTTTCCGGATGCTATTGGATGCAAAAATCCGAAAAAAAAAAATATGTATCAGTACAAAACAGTTTTAAAGAAGCTCTTACTGTGTCATGGAATAACATTAACCAGACCGCTACAAAAAAGTTGGTGGAATCTATGTCACACCATCTAGAAGTAGTCATAAACGCTAAATGAATTCAAACAAAATATTAATTTGTATCATTTTACTAAATTTTCATTAATTATATTACATTAATGTAGTGTACAAATACTTTTTTTGCATTATATTTTTGTATATTTGTTTATTATTATGTAAAAAATCGATTCATTTAATTTTGTTTTTGCTTCTATAATATTATGATGCATTAAATTAATGTATTACAGTATTTTTTGCTTAAATCTTTTATTTAATTTCATTATAATTTAAAAAAATGAAGTGTACAAATACTTTTTTTGCCAACTGTAAATTTATTGGACATCGATCGCCACCTTAGTCGTCACTCACCAAGTGGCGATTAAAAAATCTATTTTCAATTGCCAAGTGAAATGAAGTTTTTTTTTCTTGGAAATATACATCTTTACATAAATTACATCTAATTAGAAAAGTGGTTATTTCTTTTTCCTACTGGATGCAAACAGATTTCAATGACATGGCTGTATTTTCAATATTTCGTTTTCTTTGCCGCATTCTTTTATCTATTTCAGTTGGATTTTTTTTTTTTTTCAAGAAATACAGTTTTATTTTGAAAAATATATTCATCAGTTTTGATTCCATATGCATTTCAAGTAATTTATTGGTCATCGATCGCCACTCTAGTCATCACTCGCCAAGTGGTGACTTAAAATAATAATTATTGATCGCCAAGTGAAATACAATTTTTTTCATCAAAATATGCTTATCTACATTGATTATGTCTAATTAGAGAACTGGTTAATTCTTTTTTCTATTGGATGCAAGCAGATTTCGATGACGTTTTTGTATTTTTAATATTGCGGTGGTTTTTGGCCATGTACTTTTAGTATATTCAGTTTGATTATTTTTTCAAGAAATATAGCTTTATTCTGGAAAATATAGTCATCAGCTTTGATCTCACATGCATTTCAAATAACTTATTCCTTTTTTCACACTGGATGCAAATGGATTTCAAGGACATTTCAGTATCTTCAATATTCAATTTCTGTTGCATGGTCAGCTCTTGGATTATTCCCCCCCCCCCCAACCCAAGATATACTGTTTAATGAAGCAAAATACACTCACCAGTATAGATGCCAACTGTATTTGATGTGTGTAGTGTATTAAAAACACATTTATTTATTAATTAAAATCCAAATAACATTTTATTGTGTTTTATTTGTTACTGATTCACTATTTATGTCTGAGAAAAATAAAAAAAAGTCTTAAGGTTAAAATCTAAATTAATCCATTCTTAGTTTATATTTTTATGCATTATTTTGATGAAAATTTATTTTTCATATGTCTGTGTAACATTAGAATAGTTTTAATTAATTATTTAATTAAAAATATTTTAAGAGGGTTCTGTAATGTTTCAGGTAATTTGTTTTTTACAGCAGAATGAGGGAGCATTCAATGGATTTTTCTGTAGATTTGCGGTTTTCTACTTTTTTTGTCATTTACTTATCATTAAAAAGATATATTTAAGATTGTTTTATTACTAATCTTACAGAAGCCAACGATCTCAAAAAAAAATCAGCAACTTTGGTAATGTGGCCTTTCAATCTTTCTCCATTCACTATATGAATGTCAACATTTATATTAATCACATTTTATTATAATCTAAAAGTTAAAAAAAAAAAAAAAATTGCACCCTTTTTCTTAAATCTCTCCCCCCTTCCCCAACCCACTCTTTTTTTAAACTACTATTCTTCTGATGGTAAATGAACAGCTAAATTTATCAGTGAATCTGCTTCTTACTTCAATAAGTTTTTAACTTACTTCAATAAGTTTTTAACTCAGTGTTAGTAAAAACAAGTGCATGCATGTTATTAGCAATGAAGTGCTATTTGAGCTCCCCTACTCAAGTAATTTAGATTGTAGCATCCAAAACAAGTCAGACACAGTGAAAAAATCTTTTTTTTTTTATTTTATTTCTTTAAGGATGAGTTTATAAAAAATATTAAAATAGATCACTAATTAAAAAAAAAGCATTCATTTTTGTGTGTGTGTGTGTAAAATATATATTTTTTAGTTATTTGAACAACTAAATGCTAAATTAATACAAGTGCGTGTGGGGGGGGGGGCATAAAGCCCGTATTTTGTTACTAAAAATTAAATGATAGGTTTCGTATTATAAAGGGTAAAATTAGTGCTAAATCGCGATGTTAGATGGATGATAAATCGATTTAAGAAATCTCTACATCGCCCACTCCTAGTCCCATACTTTCCCATTAACAGAGAAGTAATATTTGTACTACGATGGTTGATGAGGAATATCGAAAACTAATGTCTTAAATGGCAGTATGCTGAATTTTAGAACCGTAGCTGCTGTAATAACATAGTTTTAGAGGGAGGGGTGAAGTTCTAAAAACCTATTTTGAGGGAGTTTTCAAGAAGGTGGGGTGAGTGTGATAGGCTGATTTAGAGCTTATGAGGCTACACTTGTGACAGTGGATGAGAAGTGGGTACATCACTATGATCCCGAATCCAAACAACAGTAATTTTATCTCATCCACTGTCACAAATCTAGCCCCATAAGCTAAAAATCAGGCTTTCAACTACACCCCCCCCCATTTCACTCCTCCATCCAAAACTATATAAATAATGCAGCTACGGTTCTGAAACTAAGCATAAAATCAACTAAGACATTAGACTTCGATATTATGCATCACCCATTGCAGTACAGATATTCTATATACACTAGACACAATAGTTATTGAACCCCCATTGAATATGTGTATTTTACAAATTACGCAAAGAACTGTGTAAATTACAATAACACAATAATGCGTGTTTTTTGCATAATACGCATTTATCCGTGTGATCACTGAAGATTACACAGATAAATGAGTAAGAATATTACTCAGATATATGTGTATTCTTGCGCAATTTACACATTAATGTGGGTATTTCATGAGTGATCACTATAACTTTTACACACTTAGTGTTACCATCAAATTACACACTGAAATGTGTATTTTGAAATTTACACATTAGGTGTGTATTTTATCAATTTACACACAAATTTACACATATAAACAAATCGTTTTTGTATCATTGATTTACACATTTTTGTATGTAAATTTACACTTTTATTTTTTAGAGTGTGGAAATATCCAGTGTATAATGTCATGTATAATATAGTGTTGGAAATGTTCAGTGTATTAATATTACTTCATGATATTATTTACTTATTGCATTCAGTGACTTAGTAAAAACATATGTGCTTTCGTATAGATAATGGAAATGTCCAGTGTTTAATGCGCTTCCCAATTTTTAGACCTACAATTTTGAAAAAAAGACAAATTATGCGTCATTAAATACAATATGCGCATCTAAATTACCCTCAGTTTTATGTTACTATTTTTCTTGTATGAAAAACCATCCTATTTAAAATTGCTTCTTTCGATACTTTCAATACTTTGACTTGGATCTCACACGAATCGGAAAAAATTCGCTACCGAATTTAGGAAGATGGCGGACATTCAAATTATTCAATAACTAAATAATTAATGTAATTTATTTCCACAATTCTTTTCTAATTTCATTTTTTTCCAACAAATATCTTAATCATGAGCATTGCATTATGTTGAGAGTTGCCATATTGTTCGCATATGAAATGGAAAAAAAAATATTTTGGTTGCCTAGTTCAAAAGCATAAAAACAAAACGATTGCATCATTATCGTAAATAAAAATTTCCAGTAAAAATAATAGAAAGCACACAATGTACAAATAATTTAAGTTTTATTGCCTCTAGATAGGGACAACTTATGGCGATGCTGATGGAAAAGTTAATAAAAATGAGTAATTTGTAATTTTATTTCTCTTTTATGAGAGGTTTGTGAAATTGGTGCGTCTCTGGTATTTTTCTTTAGAATTGAAGTGTGTGTCTTCATAAGAAATATCATATTTTAATTAACAATCTTCATTTAAAGTTGCATAAACCTTCAACTAATGCATTTTCTTTTTTAAATTAAAAGCTGTATAAAATATGCAATATATATTAACCTAACGTTACGTGCATCTAGCAAGTTTTGAAATTATTTTCAAAAGAAGCATTAATCATTTTCAAGCAAAAATATTTATAATAAAGAACATGGTGCATAAAAAGCTAATATTTAAAGCTGCGTCCTGCTATTTCTAAATCATTTAAAACCAACCATACGTATAGGGTATAAGCTCTACCACTCGGAGAAAAAGGATTATCTTCCCTGGAAGTTCATAGAC
Organism: Maratus speculifer; assembly: GCA_964019185.1. Taxonomy (NCBI): domain Eukaryota; kingdom Metazoa; phylum Arthropoda; class Arachnida; order Araneae; family Salticidae; genus Maratus; species Maratus speculifer. The sequence continues at coordinate 95,503,277 of OZ025293.1, forward strand.
AGAAATTGTTCGCGAAAACGCGTGTACATGCGTTTAATTGATCATGACATCACCGAATTTCATGCATATTTAAGATTCCTATACATAACGAAGATGCTGCATCCAGTATAAATTCATTTATCATAAATTGAATTCATACTGTTATCCATGACCACTTTGACTATGATAAACAAAGAAATATCCTTCTCTGCTTCACAACTCCAGATAGCTCCGAACTGAGTAAGCTTGGGCGTGGTCCCCGATTTTTAAAAAGAATGATTTTGATGACTTTTTAATAAGACCTTTACTGATTTTTCAAAAAATAAAAAATTTCTATCCTCAGACCTCAGACCAGATGTATCAAGACCTGCCTTGGACTAGGGTAAGTGTACCAGTAGTGGGCCACGTACCAATAGTGGGCCACCACTTTTCAAAGTTAAAAAACAAGTTTGCTAGTCATCCCTGTCAAATAACAAACTAATTGCTGATTGACTGGAACCCTTATCTGTTATCAAGCAAAGGGTTTTTTTTTCATAGTTTTTGAGCTGGAATGGTGTTTTTGCAGACAATACGAAAAAACTAAAGAGAAGCTAAAATTATTTTACGTAATCATCAAAACCTCTAAATATGATTTGAATATTGTGTATATTTAAGTGTAGAAATGTAAAAGAAATTATAACTTCTGTACAGTATGTATTAAACTCAAGAATGGAGTGGCCCACTTCTAGGGGGGTGGGTGGGCTTACTGGAGCATCAGAAAGCTACTATGCCCACTACTGGAGCATAGAGGAAGGTAACATTTTTTATTTTTCATTTTTTTCTAGAGAATATATTTTAAAAATTTGAATGTTTATTCTTATACATAAAGGTAAGGGCTAGGCTAAAATATATATATATATATATATATATATATATATATATATATATTAAATTCACTAATACTTTAATAATAATTAGATGAACGTCCTTAAGTGGCCCACTACTGGTGCATTTACCTTATCCTCTTATAAATATCCCGACCTTTCTGTGTGATAGATTCCGATAGCCAGCCCAGACGCACACAGAGATAAGTACAAAGTGAAACCTGTCGAATTTTGTCAAAAGGATATGTTTAAGGCTGTTCTTAATTAAAAAGGACACCTTTATGACATATGTTTTAGTTTTTTTTTTTTCGGAAATGTATGAAGCTAGCAGGTGTTGTTGTTCAGAAACTATCAAATCAAACTCAGTCTCCCGTTTTTTTGTAAACACAAATACAATAGATTTTTCAGAAAATAGTGTCAAAGTGGTCCTTTTGAACTGATTTTCCATGGGAGAGAAGAAAAAACATTCCAAACTGGGGTGAAAATCGTCTTTTCACGTGATCAAAAAAATCTTAGAACACAATAGGTAATTTATTAATAAAAAATAGAAAACTGAGTTAGATTTCAAATTCGTTTTCATGGTCAGGCTTTGCAATTTTATGTCTCTCCGTTAAAAAAATAAATAAATTTGTAAATGTGACAAAAAGTTTTCCACTTTTTGAGCAGAGCAATTGAGAACAGCCTTAAGTAGGACTTGCTTCATTGATTTATAATAAACATACAAAATTATTTACAGTGAAAAATGCATCTTACATTAGTAGTTTAACTGTGAAGTAAATGTTCTTATCTAAATTTAACAAAATACTCTTCGATAAATCTCAACTGCCTAAATTATTAAAATGAAACTTTAATGTATATGTAATCAGGAAAATGTAATAAACAACAGTTTTTATGATGAAATTAGTAATTCAGGCTGTTATCCTTGGTATTCTGAAATAAAAACCAGCACAATTTATTCAACTATGACACGATCATAGAATTTTTTCTCTGTGAAAACTAAACTCAACTTCATTCTCATCTTCTCAAAATTCACATACGCAGCATCTCTCATACTCGTATTCAACATTTTTAAAAAATTGGTATTTCAATTTGATCAATTAAAAATCTTTTTGAATGAAAACTTGAAGTAACAATTGTCTCTGTCAGCAATAACTTTGCACATGAATAGTCACACTCTTCACTTCAGATTCTAATATCAATACCGGAGAGTGAAAATTAACGCAGTTTATGCTTTTTAGATGTATTTCTATTAAAATGTTTAGTTCTATCAAAATGATCATTTTCTATTATGTGCCATCGTTTTCACTTATTTAAGCTGTTCACTTAGTGCCTCAAACTGAGTGTCAAAACACATGCAAAAGGGGAAAAAATATGAAAACTTTAAGAGGAAAAATGCGTGTTTTCAAATGCAGTACATAATTTTCCGTTCAAAATATTTTGGCTCACCATATCCATAATGGGATTTTGCACCATTAAGCCGTATACAACAAAATTTAAACCATAGAACTTTTTTTTTTAAAGATAATACTTTTTATAAGGAAAGGACATGCGTAAGGATAAGTAAATTTCATTATTTCTCTCTTCTCTGCAATGAAGAATGCTATCTAATTACTATTATTTGAACGAAATATCATGAAATTCTTTTAAAATTAAAATATAAAAATAAGGATATTTAAAAAAAAAAAGCTAGTGCGGGCACATCAACAAATGAATACCTTCCGGTTTAATCAAAATTATTAGTAAAATTGGTTTAGTAGATATCTCAGGAAAGATGACAAAAAATTGCCGTGTATTCCATATATAGAGATTATAAAAATTTCTGAAGAATTACATTAAAAAAATATAATAGAATATCTTAAAAAATAACAATAAAATGTATTAGTCGAGACAGTTATAGACAAAAACTTCGGAATCCTGATATTGTTTTAAATCTTGAATTATTACGAAAATCTTCTTTGTTTGCACGTCAGACTTGGCAAAGTGAATTCACCCTGTCGAGAATCATCAAGTTCTGTAATATAAATTGTAATTTTTTGTACAAAAACTTCCGATCAGACCTTGCACACCGTATGTCACGACACTTTTATAAAGAAACTCTAAATTTTTGTAAGACATTTCAGTTTCTCAGTGTGCGATTTCGATTACTTTATTAGCAGAAGTGAAATATTTTCATCTGTAAAGAATTTCAAAGTAGCTGGAGTGAAAATGATGCACTTGTATAAAACATATTTCAGTTTTAAGAATTCAAATACACGCTTTTAGGTACATTTCGTATGAAATACTACTGGTTGCGGTGTCTCCTATGTTGGAATTTCTGAAAAAAATTTGCAGATCTATACTGATCATGACCCATAAACCTCAAAATTACCGTCAGTAAAAATCTTTATCTATTTATCTATCTATCCATCTTGACCCCTAAACCTCAAAACTACCATTAGTAAAAAATCTTTCTGGATCTATCCATCTATCTGCATCACTTCTTTATGGACACGATAACTTCTTTAATTCTGCTCAAATCTCTTCCAAAATGATACATAAAATCTAAGTCAAGTTCGTTGAGGGGCAAAATCAGATCAAGGGATGGAAATAGGGAGATTTTTTGAGAAAAAAATAGGATTTTTGAGAGAAAAAAAATTCATACCTTCACTCGTTAACAAGGTATCAAAACCAATTAAATTTATTATAAATTTTCTTAATATTATCTAAAACTTTTGTATTTACAAGTTTTTGAGCATTTGTTATCATGTTAAATAAATAAATAAATAAATAAATAAATAACGAAAAAAAAGTGATAAAAGAAGTTTAAAATCCATAACTTCATCAATTCGTAAGATATCAAATCCGATTAAATTTATTATACATCTTCTTAATAATATCTAACTTTTAATTTGGCAGGACCAATTCTTATAGCAAAAACAAATTAAACAAAAATAGGAGTTGAAGGAAAGATCGTATTAACGGTGTACTCAAATCCAAACTGCTTATATTCTGACTCATTTTAAAATTCATTTTTCTCTGAAACACATTTAATTAGCAGGTACACTTATTTAGAAACTATACAATGTGTCGTATTGGTCAGTTTTTTTTTTTATAAAAGTAGAATATATTTCAAAAATGCTATCAAAGTGGGCATTTTGAGCCGAATTTAGCTTAAGATGTTTCTGATAAAACCAGCTCTTACAGAAAAATGAAATTAAAAACTCTTCATAAGCGGCCAAAAAAAGTTGTTAAACTGGGTTTATCTCCAATCATGTTTTACTTTTGTTGTTGAAATAAGAATTTAACTGCGGACTCTACTCTTGTGCCTGTCGGCCGAGCCGACAGGGATTTTTTTGGCCTCATTTGCATCCGTTTATTAAAGTTTTACTATCTATTCTTAAACAACATCTGTAGAAAATTATGCATATAAGATCAATATCGCGGATTAATTTACAAACAAAACTAAAAGCAATGTCTTCGTTCAAGAAGCAAAAATAGGGAATTTTAATGATTCACATGCCTTCCTTTTTTTTTTCAGAATATCTCCATGTTTTAACAGAAATCATTCATTTATATTTTCTCCAAAATTTGCAAAGTGATTTTACACATGGACTTATAGATTGACATTTTTTCAACTATTTGATGCGAATTAAGTAAAAGAAGAGAAAAAAAAGTCACACAACTATTCTTTAAAATAAATTGCTGTAGCGTTCGCAAAATTAGTTTGCAGTTAACCAAAAATCCCCCCCCCATCGTATTGATAAATGAAAATGAAATAAAACCAACATTCACCGCGTTTTTTAACAGCTGACATTTTTGACACTGCATGTATTTCAGTATCAATTTTTTCCGTTTTTAGCTCACAGGCTATCAAAGCCTGAGAGCTTATGTGCCCGCCCGCCCGTTCTGTATGTATGTACGTGCGTACGTGCGTACGTACGTACTTAACGCTCTAACTCATGATAAAAATATCCGATTTACACGAAATTTTGGATATAGACTTATTATGATAAGGCCCCTGATTAGTTTTGAGAGTTCATTCGACAAGTATAAGAAGGGAAAAGGGGCTAATGCCCTCCCTTAATTTGTATAAATGTGTTTTTCATGCAAAATTACCAGATTTAAATCAAATCTTAGGTATAGGATTATTTGATGAGACACCTCCGTGATTAGCTTTGAATGTTCATTGGATAAGTATTAAGAAGGGGAACGGGGGTTATTACCCCTCCCCTAAATTTATATAAATGGGTTTTTGATGCAGAATTATTAGATATTGTTCAAATCTTAGATATAGGATCATTCTGATGAGCTGCTTCCAGGATTAGTATAGGGTGTTCATTGGATTAGTTTAAAGAGGGGGAATGGGAGGGGGTAATCCCCCCCCTTTTAATATATATTAGTGGATTTTTAGGCAAAAATTTATTGATTAGCTGCACATTTTGGATATAGGTTCATTCTGAAAAGGCGCTTCCCTGATTTGTTTTTAGAATTCATTGGATAAGTATAAAGGGGGATAGTGGGAACTGCCCCTCATAATTTAGGTTAATGGCTTTTCTTACAAAATTAACTGATTTGTCTCAATTTTCGGATACTGGTTCATAGCGGTAAGAAGTTTCTCTCATTAGTTGTGATAGTCTTTTTTTTAAATATAAAGAGGGGCACGGGCGATTACCTTCCCCTTAAGTTAGCTAAATAGAGTTTTATGCAGAGTTATCCGATTTGCTTTAAATTTTGGAAGTAGGTTCTTTATGATAAGTTGAATTTCTGAGCAGTTTGGAAGTTTAAGGGTTAAGTATAAAGGAGGAAACGGGGGACAACACTTCTTAAAGTACATTAATGGGTTTTTATGCAGAATTATTCGACTTGGATATAGGTTTATTGTATGATAAGACGTATCCTTGATTAGTTTTGGTGATTCAATGGTTAAGTATAAAGAAAGCAAACGGAGGGGGACTATTTCCTCCCTTAATTTGTTTTTCGAAGGACATTATTATGTAAGGCTATAATATACAATTAGTGCGATATAATATACAATTGTTACAGTTTTTTTTTGATTACTGCTTCTCTTTAAAATTTTAATTATTCAAAATTCAAAACACCTCTTTCCTTTTTTTTTCTAGATACGCACAGGCCTTAATACTCCTGTGATTCCTTTTTCCGTTCCCACGCCTTCGCAAACGTTGGTGAATGTTAGAAAGAAAAGCACACCCCCTCCCCTTAAGACTTGCATAAAATCCCTGCTCGGCAGAGAAGTGCAGTAATTGCTAAAAGCCCTTTTGTTAAGATTAAAGATGTGTGTATTTCCCAAGCTATGAGTTGTCAGACAATAAATAGCGTACCCTATAATAATTGGCCACACACACAGTTTCTTAAGCCCTGGGTAATATTGCTAAAAGTACACTCCTTTTTTTTATGACCCATAAAAAATTGTATAGTGTCATTTCAGAGAGAGAGCGAGATACATTTTCGACCATAAAAATATCCCCGTGCCTGTTACTCCTTTTGTGTGCAATACTTGGAATCCCTGCTGTAGATTTCATGGGAACGGGAGCTGAAAAAACACCTGCCTGTGAAAAACCTCATGTAAGTCACGTGATTGAGATATAGAAACATGTCCTTATATGGACATTGGATTTGGTATTTGCGCACTGACCAACGGGAAGTCACCCTTTTGGTTGGGGAAAGTGGGGGATGCGTCCGTGTTCCCAGAAAAGTACCCCCGTATGTTAGAGGCTTACGTGCAATTGGTTTTTTGAAAAAAAGGTCAGTCCTGGTGATAGGAGTCGTACGGAGAGCATCTGGTGGAAGAGATGCAAAAGTTCTGTCCCCCCCCTCCCCTGTTTTGGATCTGGGAGAGGGGAGGCCAAAAAGAATTCTACGATTTTTCGACATTACTCCCAGAGATACGCTAAGTGGAAGTCGCAGAAGTGTTGCCTGCGAAATATAACTGAGAGTGCTGAAGAAATATGTCCCTTCCGAACTATTGGTCTAGAAAAAAGGGATCGGAGCCCCTCGTTTTAAGTTGAAATATCCTACATGTTGCAGTTGAGTATACCATAAGTACAATTGATTTCCCGAGCTCCCACACTCTTAAGGCTTATTGAGATACGTGCTTAACGGAAGCCTTTATCGAGAGCAGCGTAATAAATGCCCCTTGGCGGCAAATGACTGTTAGCATGTGGCAGTGAACGTCCAAGATTGTTTTTGCTGTCTCAAATATTTCTTAGGGTAAAATGTGGATACCCAAGAGCCGAAAATCTCAGCCTAACGATTCGTGTCGCTGATGGATGATAGGCGATTATGTCGCAAAGCCCTCATGAAGTTACCGTAGCTCAGCGTACTGTTTCAGACGAAGGGATGTTAGAGTAGAGACTGTTTTTCGAAGATTACTCCAAGTCTAATTTGGGCAACAGAAACGTCATAAATTAGTATAAAAAAGTGCTCTGGTGCAAGGAAAATTTGTGATCCACGTGAACAATACATATGAAAATACCCTAAATGGGTGAATGGTAGAAATAGCTGTAGGTAAGAAATGTATTTTGTGTTTGTTCTTAAATTCTTTTATTATTATTGAATATTCTTGTTATGAATTAATACTTCCATATGTTTGCAACAAAATTTGTGTTAGTGAATTCAGATGCCTTTTTTTATGTTAAATTAAATAAAGGAGAATGTATTTAAAGGATATGCTTTAGTATAGTTCTTTAGTTTTTTTTTTTTTTTATCCTACCTTGATATAAGTTTATTTGAATTTTAATTTCAATAGTGTCAAAATAACTATACTAAATTTTGTAATGCCATGAAATTAAAATAGTTTCTCCGAATATTTAAAAGTAAAAATAATTTCAACCTTTACCCTTTGTACTCAGAATTTAAAGTAATTTAGCAGACTAGAAGTCATATATGCATTGATCAATTAACATTCTTTTATCTTAATGTTGAGTAAAGGTATTTAACAATAGTAGAATTTTTAAAGCAAAACTGTTGAGAAGTTCACCTGATTTAAAATAAATTACTTTATCTTATGAATAAAAATATGTAGAAATTAAGATAGAAGTACTAACACTATACCTTCTCTGGTCTCAATGTCATTGTTGTATTATGGGATGCTGGTATTTTTTGTTGTAGAAATCTTATTGCTTGTAAAAAAATTTTTTCTTTCTTTGCTCCCCACAAATAGATGGGAGATTCCAGGGTCTTTCTTCTATTTTTTGAAATTTTAACAAAGGTCTTGAACTTTAAAGTTATCTATTCGAGTTTGATATCCCATAAAACAACATTGGCAAAATATTGGGTTCACTGCTACAGATCCTTATATGCTACATCTGAGATCTAGACAGATTGAGAATTTTGTTGTGTTATCATTATTACCTACTGGAAATCATTAATATGTATAGAAACTTAATGAATATGTATTTTTTTTTATTAGTTTTAAATTTTATCTTGGTAATCTTTCTTATTTCTGTATTTTCTTAACTTAACTTGTGTTATCTAATAGTATTTATCCTTATGAAATCTCCTTTTGTTTTGATTATCTTAAATTACAACAAAATTCATATAGAAGGTAGTCTAGTCCGGATCTCAGCTTACTCATTAGTAAAGTAGATGAAATATTTGAACTAATTAAGAAATTGAGTGTAGAAATGATTGTTTATATAGTAATGTTTATATAAAAAAACAATTTTATTGAATGAATTTTTTTATTAATTAATTTATGATCTGTAGTAGTCAAAAAAAAAAGGACCCAACAGATTGGTGCCGTGTTTCTGAGCCTAATTATTGCAATATACACAATAAGTTGGTGCCGCGCTGTTGAACCTAATTATTGCAATATACACAATAAGTTGATGCCGTGTGGCAGAGCCTAATTATTACGGTATACACAATAAGTTGATGCCGTGTTGAAATGCCTGATTTTTGCAATATACACAATAAATTGGCACAGTACTGTAGAGCCTGAGTTTTACTAAACAGTGTTTATATTAAGTGTGCTTCAAAGTAAATAAATATATGTATTGTTGTTCTATTTTTATTATTTTGTTGTATGTTGTAAATTTGAGTAATAGGGGTATACATTGCTATTTTATGGGTATTTTATGCCATATTTAGAAGTAGTAAAAGTTTGTGTGTGGATATTTTATTATTCCCTTTTTTTTCCCCTCTTTTATCTTTATTATTTTCAAATTTTGTATCGTATCTTGTGCACTTTAAAACGCAAAAATGGCACTCGACCCCTCTAAAGAGATGGCGAAAATTCAGCGAAAAACTGCCCTTATTGATAATCTCAATTATATTCCCCCATTCAGTGGCGAGGGTAATTCAGTTTCTTTTGGGGATTTTTATGAAAAATTGGACAGTTTTGCCAACATGTTTGGCTGGGATGATGAGGAAAAGAAATTTGCATTGCTATCTAGATTATCTGGTGCAGCTGCTAGACTGCTAAAAATTCACAAAATTAAGTCTTTTGAGGAGTTAGTTTCTATTTTAAAAAACAGATATAGTCAGCACATAACCCCAGATGTGCAGCTTAACAAATTAATGAATTTTAAACAAACTCCAGCAATGACAGTACAGGACTTTTATGACAGAGCATGCGACCTGTCACTAAACTCGCTCGTCATAGAGGGTATACAAGACGATGTTGTAGAAAAAAGCAGAAAAGCACTCCTTCACTCAGTGCTACTCAACAATTTGTCGCCTGAAATAAGAAAAGGTGTCATTGCTAGAAATCCAAAAACGCCCGAGGAAGTCCTCCAAATAGCCCTACTTGAGGAAAAAGCTTATAAAAGCGTAAATCCATTCTATAACTCTTATGAAAGTAGTGAGAATATACCGAACCCCCAGAATGTACCATGTGCTGCCGTATTTTCTCAGAAAAGTGATAATGAGTCCCATAACAGACAGATTCAAAATTTAAAATCCCAAATTGATCTGCTCGCAGCTAAAATTGATAGTCTAGTTGAAATAAAATCCAAAGAAGTCCAAAATAACTTTAACAGGGATGTGAAAGTAACCAAACTGGAAGTTTTTACTGTTTCAAATGTGGTTTGCCAGGCCACTATGCAAGAAATTGTACCCTAAACAGGTACACAAATGTTTTGGAAGGGGCTTCCATCAAAATCCCAGGGGACGTGGACAAAATTCCAGGGGCAGGAACTATCAGAGTGAGAATTATAGAGGAAATAATAATAGAGGTGGATATAGGAGACAGAGGGGCAATTTTGATCAAGGGTATGAGACTAACCGAAGAAATAGAGATGATAATGCGAGCGGTGATACTCGTCAGGATGAACACAGTAACCCTACTACATCCAATAATGCTTTAAACGTGTAACGGCTGGTTTCGATTTGGTCGAGTCGTCTCCATATAGGCCTCCAGACCCCCCAATCATTTTTAGTATGTTCTCCCCCCATTCTTACCATTTACCTACTGCTGTGATAAAGGTAAATAATATTTCTCTTACTGCACTGTGTGATACTGGGTCAGCCATAAATATTTTAAGTAGTACAGCACTTATTAATTTAAATTTTTGTGAAGTTGTCGAGTGCAATACTCCTATTTTAACGGTAACTGGCGAAAGAGTAATTCTAAGCCAAAAAGTTTCTTTGAACTTTAAATTTAATGATTTATTAGTCAGTCTGAGTTCTTTATTGTCCAGGGTAAATTAGCCGATGAATTTAGTGTGATTTTGGGGATGCCCTTTTTAAATAAATATCAGGCTGTTATAAATTGTAAAAATAATAATGTTGTTTTAAGTATTCCAGTAGAAACACAATGTAAACAAGTAGTAGAGAGTCATGCAAAAAAATTGTCACCACTAAAAAATTCTCTAGAAATAAATATTGTAAATAATACCAGTGATATCAGAGTGAATAGTGCAGATTTAGAATGTCAACAAGCAGATATCTGTAATGATCAGTCAAAATGTAGGCCAAATGTCCCCATTTCTGCTAATAAACAGGGAGATGAGTATAGTAATAATGACACACCTATGAAAATTGTAACCAAAAAGGGTAAGGAAAGTTTAAAAGAAAAATGTGGGAATCTTAGTAGTAAAAATGTGACAGTTCAGGGTACTACATATCCCAGTATGAAAGTGAATGCAGATTTAAACAGGACAATTAAAGCAAATGAAGCAGATAATGAAACTGCACATGTTTTTTGTTTACAAAATATATCACGCAGTAACTCGAGTACAAATGAATGTGAAATTAATAAGCCTTTAGACCTTAGACAGCAAACAACGAGTCAAACAGTCCATGCTAATAAAACTGATTTAGAAAATAGGATACCCCAGACTGTTGAACAAAACAATCTTGACAATAATAACAACAACAATGGTGAAATTACTACTTTAGCTCTTTTATGCGAAAGGATTTCTATTCCCCCTAATTCAAAAGTAATAGCTGAAGTTAAGTGCAATAAAAATAATTCCATAAAAGAAAATGATGTTCTAATGCTAGAACCTTTAGCGAAGAATTTAAGCCAAGGTCTTGCTTATTTCTAGAGCCATATGTACTCAGGAACATGGCCTTTTTGTTTCTCTTGCAAATTTTTCAAATCATACTATAAAGCTAAGCAAAAATACATATGTTGCAAAAATCCAGAAATGTATAGATAAGTCTTATATACCACTAACGGATAATAGTTTAAGTTGTAATGTGAATTTGACTACTCCAATAGCTGACTTTGATCATGCTGATCTCACTTGGAGTTCTAATATTGACTTAAGCCATTTAGACCCTCCCCTAAAATCTAAAATGCAAGAATTTTTAGATCAAAATAAAGATGTATTTGCAGCATCTGTCCTAGAGTTACCAGGCTGTAATACCATACCCCATGTTGTCAATTTAACCTCTAATAAACCTGTAAAATCCAAAGCGTACAGAGTTCCATATAAATTACGTCAAGAAATGGAAGATCAACTTAATATTCTACTGCAAGCTGAAATTATTTCCCCATCTATGTCAGAATTCGCATCACCGGTAATACTTGTAGAAAAAGCAGACGGTTCTTATAGACTAGCTGTTGATTTTCGTAAACTAAACAAAAATCTTGTCAAAGACGCATATCCTATCCCAAACATTACTGATTCTGTGGATGCTTTAAGTGGAGCTAAATTTTTTTCAACACTAGATTTGACTAGTGGTTTTTTTCAACAGGTCATACGACCTGAAGACAGGCATAAAACTGCTATTGTCACGCATAAAGGTCTTTTTGAGTGGAATAGAAATTGTTTTGGGTTATCTAATTCAGGGAACAGTTTTCAAAGGCTAATGAATGCCATTTTTGGAGATTTAGGAAATCTCGGAATCTTAGTATATATAGATGACATTGTCATTGCTTCTTCTGATGTAGACTCCCACTTTGAAAAATTAAAACTGGTTTTTGACAGATTAAGGCAGCATAAACTAAAGCTTAAACCCAGCAAATGTACTTTTCTTTCAAATAAAATCCAATACCTAGGCTTTGAAATTCATAGCGGGCAAGTATCCCCTGTAAATAAAAATATTGAAGTAATTGAAAAATTGCAACCACCTACGACACGTAAAGGTGTCAGGTCATTTATTGGAACCCTCTCATTTTACAGGCGTTTTATACCTGACTTCACAAAAAGGGCATTAAATTTAATTGATTTAACAAAGGAAAGTGGGCATTTTGCCTGGACGAAAGAAGCCCAAGAGGAATTTGAGGATTTAAAAAAGGCTCTAATTTCTAAACCGTGCCTCTTATTACCTGATTTTAGTAAAGAATTTTATGTCTATACTGATGCGAGTGGAGAAGCATTGGGTGCAGTTCTGTCACAGTTGGATGAAGAGAATAAAATTCATCCAGTGGCGTTTGCTAGTAGGCGACTCAAAGGTGCAGAAACGAGATATTCTGCCACTGAGAGAGAACTTCTCGCTCTAGTTTGGGCAACTAGCCATTTTAAGTGCTACCTAGCTAACACCCATTTTACCATTTTTACAGACCATGCCCCCCTTACTTTTATGTTAAAAATTCATGATCCCACTTCACGTATAGCCAAATGGGTATGTACTCTATCTGATTTTGACTTTACCATTAAATATATAAAAGGCAAGTGCAATAGTGTAGCAGACTTTCTCTCTCGATTTGCAAAAATTGATGAAACACCTGAGATTAGCAGCAGTAATTTTTGTATACAGGTAGAAAAAGAAACTACTTTTGTACCGCATTCAAATTTAACTGATAAAATTAGTGAGTTGCAGAAATTCGATAAAAAGTGCTGTGAAATAGCCAGAAAATTAGACCAAAATTTAAACATAGCACCTAAATATATGAAATTTTTTTTTAGAGATGACATTCTTGTGTGTGAGGACACTAGAGATTCGAATATAATAAGTAACCCAATTAAATTGGTAGTCCCTAGGGAAATGATTGAGCAAGTGTTCGCTCTAACACACGATTCTTTGGCGGCTTGTCATCAAGGTTTTAAAAAGACGATTGACCGCATCCGAGAGCACTTTTACTGGCCCGGAATGTCAGCTGATATCAAGCACCTAGTGGAGTCGTGTATTAGTTGCCAACAGAAGAGGGCGTACAAACCTAACCAGCAGGCACCCCTTCAACGGATGCCTACACCCGAGTTTCCCATGAACAAGGTACATTTAGATCTAATAGGCCCACTACCGGTTACATTTTCAGGTAACACCTATATTGTCACGTATATCGACTCTTTTACTAAGTGGCCAGAAGCTTATGCAGTTAATTCCACCACATCTGATGTTATCGCAGATACGCTTGCTGATTTCATTTCACGTTATGGCGCGCCTGCGGTGATAGCAACAGACAATGTGAGAAATCTGATATCCGAAGCGATCAAACATGTCTACGAAATGTTCGGCATTAAACATATCACAACATCTGCCTTTCATCCGGCATCGAATGGACAGATCGAGCGACAAAATTCTACGTTAAAAAATGCCCTTAGTCACATAGTAAATGAAAACCAATCAGACTGGGATACTAAACTTAAATTTGCCCTGTTAGCAATGCGTTCAGCTGTGCACTCCTCAACAAAATTAACACCCGCAGCAATTTTATATGGCAGGAATTTAAATTTACCATATAACCTATTTTCTCAGTCACCTAGATTTAGTTATAATGACGCCCCATCATTCTGTGAATTGTTAATCCCCGCCCTCCAAAAAATATATGCCGAAGTGTACGATAATTTGGTTAAAGTATCAGAAGTACAAGAAAAATACAGAGAGAAAACAGCGGTCGTTAAAGATTTAAAAATAGGAGATAGAGTATGGCTGTATAATCCATCTATAACTGCTGGTAATACGAGAAAATTGTCAAAACTAAACAACGGACCTTTTACAATCATTGAAAAACTCAGTGAGGTCAATTTTAAAATTGCATTAATTGCTAATCCTTCAAAAACCCAGGTTGTCCATGTAGATCGCCTCACCTTATTCAAAGATAGATGCATTTCAGGTGTAAATAAACAGAATGGAGACACTCATTCAGACCAAAACCACAGCCAAAGTCTAATGTCAACAACAACAAGTGAATCGAATATTCAATTCGATTGTACTGCACGTAAGAAAAGAAATCGGTTCATAAATCGATTCCCGCCACCCTTACCACGTACAGCATCCATCCAACCTGATACGCAAGGTCCCCGTGCTACGAGCAGACGTCACGAGCAAAGCAATAGCGAAACTAGACCCGGGTGGGAAAACGAAACTAGTAAACAGATGGCCAGCGACGTTTCCCCATCACACTCAACTCCATCCGAGCGTATCGATGGAAAGGTTGATAGGTTGCTTGTTGAAACACAAGGAAAGACGGGCTTATCGGATAGCGTTGGGCGCGAAGCGGAAATGATGCGAATAGGAACGTCTAGTGATTCAGGCCGTGTGAGTCGTTCACGAGAACGATCCGGCATCAAAACAAAACAACAGAAGTGGCGGTCAGTATCGGGAGCTGATTACTCTTTGAGAAACAGGAATTCACGTCCTAATTATAGATTTTAGAGCTGTTTAGCTTTATTTTTTTTAAGATTGTATATATATAGGTAATTGTATTTATTTTAAACAAATTGTAGGCCCAATATAAACAAATTTAGATAGTGTGTGAACCTAATGGTGCTTTGTTTTGATTTTAATCCGCAATTGTTTAATGTGGATTTTTAGCCTGCAGCTTATTTTCTCTCGGGAGTGATAGTAATATTACGATATATTAGGATCAATTAAGTGCTCCGCCTCCTGTTTGTATTCTTTTTTTTAATTTTTAGTGGATTTTAACGCTAATTTTGGGAACTTAGAAAAATTTCTGGTCAGGAAATTTTGGGAAAGTAGGCATGATAGCAATATATATAATGCCTGTAAAACCCAGGTGCACCCCTTTTTGTATATAGTATAGTTACTAGTGTAAATATAGTTTATTCTTTAACAAAAAAAAAATAAAGGTAAAAACTTTTGCAATTTTTTTTAACTTTACCTTTTTTTGGGGTATTTTTGGAAATTTGTTTCTCTATTTGGGAGATAGAGGATTTCTGATACAAGCAATGTACACCCCCACAGATATACTTATCTAGTTTTTGTACATCTTGTATATATATATATATATTGTTTGTGTTATCTATTTTATTATGTTGTTTGATTTTTCTAACAATCGACCCTTCCCCTTATATGTGTAAATGGGGTATTTTGAAAAAGCTCGTATTCCTGGTCAAAGAAATTGGCAAGCTCTCGTGTGGAGTTAATATTATTTCACTTTAGGTGTTATTTGTGATATTGTAAGGACTTTATATTTTGTTACTGTCTGTATAAAAACTAGTTCCTCATCAGTGGTAACAAAGGTATACAATTATCACTCGAGGTTACACAAGGTAACCTATGCAAATATAGTGTTATGTTCTAAATGTCCATACATTGGTGTACTTCAGTTTGAAAGGTAAAATACATTATATTGTTTTTTTTTATGTGCGCACGTTATGTAATTGTCCCCACTGAATATAATCAAGTGTAAGTGCTAATTTCACCTTCTTTTGTGTGTGTATACCCTATGTATGTAATGCAAGGTATTGTTCTTTTTATTGTATATGTGTATACAACATATTATCCTACTTATATGTGTACATATCTGTGATACCTCCAGCTGCAATGATATATTTATAGTGATTTTTATGGAATTGGTTGTTTCGGCCCTTTGGCTCAGTCCTGCTCACAGGATTCAAAATTTTTCAAAAATTCCTTTCTTTATACTGGACAAATCTTCCTTGCATTCGACCTGTGGGAAACTTTTTTTAAGGGCTTAATATTTACAGAGATGGTAGCATGTAGAAATAATCCCAGTGTATTGGTATTCGTAACTGTATGCCCAGCTTGAAAATCTAGGTGGGTATGCCACGTAAATAGTGTAGGTTTTGCAATAGCAACTTAGGCCCTAGTATACATTTAACTTTCAAATGTTATACCCAAACTTCAACATTGCATTCCGGAGTGCATAGTTGTTGTGGTGATTTAGTTAGGGTGAAGTTATCAACTTTTCGGGTCGTTGTGTGATCTGCTCTAGTCGGTAATCTTAATTCAACTAGTCAACCGGGGTACTACATTAACTTGTCATTTCACTTTTCCATTCACTTTGGATTCATTTTTTTTGTACTTTTCTTCGACTTACCTTCTGGGATCTTCTAGCTAAAAAAATAAAATTCTTGTTTTTTGACCAAAACGAATAATGTTTATTTTTTTTTCAACGAGGGGGAGCTCTTGTTACAGTTTTTTTTTTGATTACTGCTTCTCTTTAAAATTTTAATTATTCAAAATTCAAAACACCTCTTTCCTTCTTTTTTCTAGATACGCACAGGCCTTAATACTCCTGTGATTCCTTTTTCCGTTCCCACGCCTTCGCAAACGTTGGTGAATGTTAGAAAGAAAAGCACACCCCCTCCCCTTAAGACTTGCATAAAATCCCTGCTCGGCAGAGAAGTGCAGTAATTGCTAAAAGCCCTTTTGTTAAGATTAAAGATGTGTGTATTTCCCAAGCTATGAGTTGTCAGACAATAAATAGCGTACCCTATAATAATTGGCCACACACACAGTTTCTTAAGCCCTGGGTAATATTGCTAAAAGTACACTCCTTTTTTTTATGACCCATAAAAAATTGTATAGTGTCATTTCAGAGAGAGAGCGAGATACATTTTCGACCATAAAAATATCCCCGTGCCTGTTACTCCTTTTGTGTGCAATACTTGGAATCCCTGCTGTAGATTTCATGGGAACGGGAGCTGAAAAAACACCTGCCTGTGAAAAACCTCATGTAAGTCACGTGATTGAGATATAGAAACATGTCCTTATATGGACATTGGATTTGGTATTTGCGCACTGACCAACGGGAAGTCACCCTTTTGGTTGGGGAAAGTGGGGGATGCGTCCGTGTTCCCAGAAAAGTACCCCCGTATGTTAGAGGCTTACGTGCAATTGGTTTTTTGAAAAAAAGGTCAGTCCTGGTGATAGGAGTCGTACGGAGAGCATCTGGTGGAAGAGATGCAAAAGTTCTGTCCCCCCCCCTCCCCTGTTTTGGATCTGGGAGAGGGGAGGCCAAAAAGAATTCTACGATTTTTCGACATTACTCCCAGAGATACGCTAAGTGGAAGTCGCAGAAGTGTTGCCTGCGAAATATAACTGAGAGTGCTGAAGAAATATGTCCCTTCCGAACTATTGGTCTAGAAAAAAGGGATCGGAGCCCCTCGTTTTAAGTTGAAATATCCTACATGTTGCAGTTGAGTATACCATAAGTACAATTGATTTCCCGAGCTCCCACACTCTTAAGGCTTATTGAGATACGTGCTTAACGGAAGCCTTTATCGAGAGCAGCGTAATAAATGCCCCTTGGCGGCAAATGACTGTTAGCATGTGGCAGTGAACGTCCAAGATTGTTTTTGCTGTCTCAAATATTTCTCAGGGTAAAATGTGGATACCCAAGAGCCGAAAATCTCAGCCTAACGATTCGTGTCGCTGATGGATGATAGGCGATTATGTCGCAAAGCCCTCATGAAGTTACCGTAGCTCAGCGTACTGTTTCAGACGAAGGGATGTTAGAGTAGAGACTGTTTTTCGAAGATTACTCCAAGTCTAATTTGGGCAACAGAAACGTCATAAATTAGTATAAAAAAGTGCTCTGGTGCAAGGAAAATTTGTGATCCACGTGAACAATACATATGAAAATACCCTAAATGGGTGAATGGTAGAAATAGCTGTAGGTAAGAAATGTATTTTGTGTTTGTTCTTAAATTCTTTTATTATTATTGAATATTCTTGTTATGAATTAATACTTCCATATGTTTGCAACAAAATTTGTGTTAGTGAATTCAGATGCCTTTTTTTATGTTAAATTAAATAAAGGAGAATGTATTTAAAGGATATGCTTTAGTATAGTTCTTTAGTTTTTTTTTTATCCTACCTTGATATAAGTTTATTTGAATTTTAATTTCAATAGTGTCAAAATAACTATACTAAATTTTGTAATGCCATGAAATTAAAATAGTTTCTCCGAATATTTAAAAGTAAAAATAATTTCAACCTTTACCCTTTGTACTCAGAATTTAAAGTAATTTAGCAGACTAGAAGTCATATATGCATTGATCAATTAACATTCTTTTATCTTAATGTTGAGTAAAGGTATTTAACAATAGTAGAATTTTTAAAGCAAAACTGTTGAGAAGTTCACCTGATTTAAAATAAATTACTTTATCTTATGAATAAAAATATGTAGAAATTAAGATAGAAGTACTAACACTATACCTTCTCTGGTCTCAATGTCATTGTTGTATTATGGGATGCTGGTATTTTTTGTTGTAGAAATCTTATTGCTTGTAAAAATTTTTTTCTTTCTTTGCTCCCCACAAATAGATGGGAGATTCCAGGGTCTTTCTTCTATTTTTTGAAATTTCAACAAAGGTCTTGAACTTTAAAGTTATCTATTCGAGTTTGATATCCCATAAAACAACATTGGCAAAATATTGGGTTCACTGCTACAGATCCTTATATGCTACATCTGAGATCTAGACAGATTGAGAATTTTGTTGTGTTATGATTATTACCTACTGGAAATCATTAATATGTATAGAAACTTAATGAATATGTATTTTTTTTTATTAGTTTTAAATTTTATCTTGGTAATCTTTCTTATTTCTGTAATTTCTTAACTTAACTTGTGTTATCTAATAGTATTTATCCTTATGAAATCTCCTTTTGTTTTGATTATCTTAAATTACAACAAAATTCATATAGAAGGTAGTCTAGTCCGGATCTCAGCTTACTCATTAGTAAAGTAGATGAAATATTTGAACTAATTAAGAAATTGAGTGTAGAAATGATTGTTTATATAGTAATGTTTATATAAAAAAACAATTTTATTGAATGAATTTTTTTATTAATTAATTTATGATCTGTAGTAGTAAAAAAAAAAGGACCCAACACAATTAGCCTGTGAGCTCTATGCCATCAGTTTAACTGGGCAATATTCTTTTTGTTATGAGAATATGACAACCAAAAGATAAGTAATCTACTATTTTCCATAGTGTAAAAGAAAGAATAGAGATGAATTATAGTAGCTGGAGTGACACCAAAAATATGACCCTAAAATCCACTGCATCAGGCCCGAACACAACCACGTGGTTCCGCAAAAAAAAAAAGAAAAAAAAAACTTTAAGTAATACAGTTTTTATTCATAATACAATGATCAATGATATATGAAATATATATATTTGAATGCCTAAATATAAGAAGACTATTTTTATTTAAAAAAAAATGCCGGCTTATGTAGAATAATTCGTTCCCTGTTTCATGTGATTATTTTATTTGAGCCAAATAAGGGCATTTAAACTTGAGCGATAACACGCTTCACAATCAGGGCCGGATTAAGCACTTCTGGGGCCCGGGGCTACTTTGAATTTGGGCCCCCCCCCCTTACGCTATTGGAAATTTATTACGCCTCCCACCACGATACTGAATGTCACTCCCTCCTCAAACACCCATACACACCCCTTTGTTTTGTTTTTTTAATCCTAAAATACAAATCTTAGATTTTGAATATGTATAATGTTAATCATTTTTTTTTGTTATCTTTAATGGTATAAATTCGCCTTTTTTCCGCGACCTCTTGACAAAATTTGCGCTTTTCCTCTTATCTTTTTCCGAAATTTGCGTTTTTCCTGCCACTCTTTGACGAAATTCGCGTTTTTCAGCGATTCTCTGCCAAAATTCATGTTTTTTCAGTGATTCTTTGACGAAATTCGCGTTTTTTTCAAGCGATCCTCTGTAGAAATTTACACTTTTCCACGATCTTTTAACTAAATTTGTGTTTTTCCCGCGATCTTTTTAAGAAATTCGCGTTTTTCTGCCATCCTTTGACCAAATTATTTTTTTTTGCAGATTTCTGTCAAAATTCGCGTTTTATCGGCAATTTTTCGACGAAATTCGTGCTTTTTCTCGGTTCTTTCTCAAAATTCGCTTTTTTCGGCAATCCTTTGACGGAATTCACGTTTTTTAGCAGTTCTTTGTCAAAATTCGCTCTTTTTCCAAGTTCTTTTGACTAAATTTGCGCTTTTTCCCTCGAACTTTTCAAAAAATTCTCACTTTTTTGCCGCACTTTGACAAAATTTACGTTTTTTCGCCATTCTTTCTCAAAGTTTACGTTTTTTTGACGAACCTTTGAAGAAATTCGCAATTTTCCGAAGTTCTTTGTCAAAATTCATGTTTTTTCGCTATTCTTTGACAAAATTTGCGCTTTTTCCCCCGAGAACTTTTCAAGAAATTCTCTCTTTTCTTTCCACACTTTGACAAAATTCATGTTTTTTTTTGCTATTATATCGCAAAATTTGCGTTTTTTTCACGATCCTTTGAAGAAATTCGTGTTTTTCCCGATGATTTGACAAATTTTGCTCTTTTTCTGCAAACTCTTGATTATATTTGCACTTTTTCTGCGATCTTTTAAAGAAAATCGCATTCTTCCTTCCTCCCTTTGATGAAATTCACGTTTTTTTTTATGATTCTATGCCAAAATCGCAGTTTTTTGGGTCATCCTTTGACGAAATTCACATTTTTTCCGCGACCGTTCGACAAAATTCGTGCTATTTTCATGACCTTTTTACAAAATTCGTGCTTTTTTAGCCGACCTTTTGACAAAATTAACGCTTTTTCCACGGTCTTTTGAAGGAAATTGTGCTTTTCCGCGATCTTGATTAAATTTTTCTTTTTTTTGATGAAATTCGCACTTTTTTCCGCGATCCTTTTCGTTTCGTTTTCATCGCCACTTTTGTTAAACCTGGAAATTTTCGGAGATACAGACAGCAATGACATCAAATCGCAATTCAAGTTAAGTTGAAAAAAACCCGGCGATTTCGCTCAGCTCTTACACCCCTGTAATTGTTTTAAACGAAACTTTGGTACAACTTAAGCCTCTGCTGAGGGCCCCTAACTGGTTGGGGCCCGGGGCTGCAGCCCCCTTAGCCCTCTCCTTAATCCGGTCATGTTCACAATGCAAACTAATTTTGCGGCATACTGAACCTCCATCAGTCTCTTCCAACCATGACTATTTTCCCTTTACTTTTAATAGAAATAAAGTATTCTGTTGTCACGGTTACAAAATTGGTTAAAAATTAGAAAAAATTAATATCTCCAAAACAAATTAAGATACAGCTTTCGAACAATTGCATTTATAAGTACACTTTTTTCCCTATATGATGGTGTAAAAATTAAAAATATGTGATGTTCAGACTTTTAAAAATTTGTAGTACTTAAAATTGCAAAGCTGAAATTTCATTTCGAATATTAAAATGTTGCCATTCGCAAGATGACGTATGCGTTATGCACAGATATGTTTATACTTTATAATGTAGATAGATGGATGCGATTTATATTTAGTAGGCAGTCGTACGCATATGTTCACGGTTTTAATGCTTAAAATGTTTGGATTAAAGTTTCATGGATGTCAACATACCTTTTTTCTTCACGTCAAATAGATATAATTTGAACAAAAAAGTTTTTACACGAAATGTTACTTCACTCTAATAAATTAATGAGTAACTAAGTCACTTTTACATGTGTATATGTGTGGATTTGTAAAATTACAACTTCGTCATAAAATTTATACCTTTGTCGCTAAAATTTACCTGTATTTATGCGTGTTTATTGGCTTAGTGGGATTGGGTAATTTGTATCCTTTTAAAATAGAAACAAGTGTGTAAATCGTAAGAAAATTTTACGGATTTACCTAATTTGGTGTGTTTATGTAATCTCCAAATTTACAATATTGCACAAATATCTGTGTATTTTGCATGTTACATTGAAATGTGTGTAAGAATATTACACAACATTATGTGTACTAATTTTATACAGCTATATGTGTCCGAACAGAATATTACACAGGTTTATGTGTAACAATATTATACAGGGATATGTATCAGAACGAAATATTATGCAGAAATATGTGTACTTATGTGAACGCAGTAAATAGCGGTACTTGAAAGCTTGGCTTGTGTAATCTTAAATGAATGGTCAGTTTAATGGCTTAGAATCTTGCAGATTGTAAGTTCAAATCCCGATTTGGTAAGTATTGCTTTTTTACTGTAGATTGTATTAAATAATGAATGTCTCCTCTTCATGTAGAAGTAATTTTCAAAATTTGTGACTGAAATTGAGAAGAGACTAGTTAGATGTGGCAATCCCAAAACTTTCTTCTATCTCATATATGTTAATACTTTTTTAAAAAATGCAGCATAGCAGCGCCACCGGATAGGGAATTTACACCAAAATCTAGTCAGCAAAAACTTATGTCAACTTGTATCTGAAGTTTGAAGAAATCTATGCATTAGTTTCTAGGATAGAGCAACTGCAAAAATCGTAAACTAATCTGCATAACAGCGCCACATGTTGTTTTATGTACACCCAAGCTAATCGAGATCAGTTTTTATAAGGTACTAACTGAATAAGAAGTTTATTGAAAATTCGTGCATTAGTTCTTATGATACAGCTACTGCGAAACCCTGCAAAATGCATTATAGCAGTGTTGCTTGTAGAGCGATTTAAACCAAAAATTAAACAAAACTAATCGATATAGGGACTAACTGAAACTCAAGTTCAATGAAAATTCGTGCATTAGTTCTTGACATAGAGCTAATAATCTTGAATAATCATCATTGTAATAATCAAGAATAATGCAGCATAGCAGCACCCCAACTCGAACGATTTGCGCTTAACTAATCAGCACCAAATTATATCAAGGACTAACTGAATCGAAAGTTTTATGATAATCCGTGCATTAGTTTTAGAGATTGAGCTACTGTGGAAACTGTAAATAATACAGCATAACAGCGCCACTTGTTGAGCGATATACACCAAAAACTAATCAGCACCAATTTTTATCAAGGTCCAACTGAATCTGAAGTTTTGTGAAATTCCGTGCATTGGTTAAACAAGTCAATGAAATCTTTTATAAAATAATGGTATCAAGATTTAGTGGACCGTGCAGACATAAAATAAAATTCACTTTCGGCAGCCACTATATTTGTGTAAGTTCTCAGGTCTATTTTTAAGGTGGCAGTGAGCCTACTCAAGATAAACAGGGCAATGCTTAGCCAAGCCGTGCTGGGATACTTTGAAAAGTAGGTTTATTGTGGAGCAACAGAAAAGATTTGTTTAGAATTTAGAAAGATTTGTTTAGAATCGCCTTGTAAATTCCACGAGAACCAGATGTTCAGATCATTTAGCAATTCGGAGGAATACATGCCTTATTAATATCGTGCGACTTTCCAAGAAAATAATTTCTTTATAAATTTGTTTTTTTAATGTTGCAAAATGAAACTTTAAAGTGCTTGAGGCAGTCTTTTTATCTTTTAAATTGAATTAAAATAATTTTCTAAACTTATAAACTTTACTAAGATTAGGCTTAGTGCCGTAAATTTGTAGCATTACATAGATGCATCCATTGTAATTTTTCTTAAAAACGTTGGCTGGAACTTACATATTTCTTCCAAAAATAAAGTTATTCTTTATTTTTTTCGAAGAAATAAAATACATACATTCCATTCATTCTTTTTAAGAAAAACAACAATGAACGTGTCTATAACGTGTGAAGTTTAAGAGTTTTATTAATATACATAATATTTATAGTATATACAGGGTGTATCTAAACTACTGGGCAAAACTTTAAGGGGTGATACTACACATAAAGACAAATAATATTAAATGGGAAACTAAGGGTCCCAAACTTCTTCCAAAGGAGATAGACGCCATTAAAGTTTAGGGTCCAAAATTTGAAATGATTATAAAAAACGGAAAAATTCGTTTTCCGTTTTTCCGTTTTTCCGATTCGTTTGCGGTTTTCACGAAAACTATTCTTTATGTCAGTATTCTCTTGAAAATAAATTATAAAGATAAATATCAAAAAATGCCGATAGAGGGCGCTTTAGACTTTGAAGTAACGAACAACTACCTTTTACCGTTATTTTTTACATCTCATTAAATTATTTTAGAAGTTTAGACATAAATTTAAATTTTGAGCTCAAAATCTGTGGTTAAGTAGCGCAAACGGAGCTGTGTTCTATGGGAGTGGGTAGATTCAAATTTCAAATCATTATAATAAACAGAATAATTGGTCAATTGCTTTGCGGTTTTCACTAAAGCAATTCTTTATGTCAGTATTGTCTTGAAAATTAATTATAAAGATAAATTTCAAAAAATGTCGATAGAGGGCGCTTTAGACTTTGGAATAACGTACAACTATTTTTTACCGTTATTTTTTGCATCTCATTATTATTTTTTTTTTTTTTTTTTTTTTTTTGGAAGTCTAGACATAAACTTAAATTTTGTGCTGAAAATCTGAATCGTTGAGAGTGGTTAAGTAGCGCTAACTGAACTGTATTCAATGGGGATGGGAAGGTGCAAATTTTGAATGATTATACAAAACGGAAAAATTGGTCGATTCGTTTGCAGTTTTTTCTAAAACCATTCTTTATGTCAGTATTTCCTTGAAAATAAATTTTAAAGATAAATTAAAAAAAAAAAATCCGTTAGAGAGCGCCTTAAACTTTAGAGTACAGAACAACAATTTTTAACTGTTATTTTTAGTATCTAATTAAATGCTTGCAAATGCTTAGACTTAAATTTTGATCTCAAATTCTGAATCATTGAGAGGGGTTAAGAAGTGCAAACTGAACTGTGTTCAGCAGTTGAAATGTTACCCTGCCCACCCTACGAACACAGTTCAATTTTTCGCTACTTAATTACTCACAACGACTCAGATTTTGAGCTCAAAATTTATGTCTAAGCTTTTAAAACATTTATTTAGATGAAAAAAAAAATAACGGTTAAAAATAGTCGTTGGTTACTCTAAAGTTTAAGGCGCCCTCTAACGGAATTTTTTGAAATTTATCTTTAAAATTTATTTTAAAGGAATACTGACATAAAGAATAGTTTTAGAGAAAACCGCAAACGAATCGACCAATTTTTCCGTTTTTTATAGCCATTTAAAATTTGAACCTCCCCACCCCCATTGAACACAGTTCAGTTTGCGCTACTTAACCACTCTGAACGATTCAGATTTTCAGCTCAAAATTTAAGTTTATGTCTAAGCTTAAAAAAAAGTTTATGAGATGAAAAAAGGACGTTAAAAGATAGTTGTACGTTACTCCAAAGTCTAAAGCGCCCCCTATCGGAATTTTTTTTAAATTTATCTGTATAATTTATTTTTAAGACAATAGTTACATAAAGAATAATTTTAGTGAAAACCGCAAATCAATTGACCAATTTTTCTGTTTTTTATAATCATTTGAAATTTGAACCTACCCACTCCTATTGAACACAGTTCAGTTTGCGCTACTTAATCACAGATTTTGAGCTCAAAATTTAAGTTTATGTCTAAACTTCTAAAAAAATTTAATGAGATGCAAAAAATAACGATAAAAATAGTTGTTCGATACTCCAAAGTCTAAAGCGCCCTCTGTCGGCATTTTTTGAAATTTATCTTTATAATTTATTTTCAAAACAATACTGACATAAAGAATAGTTTTCGTGAAAACCGCAAACGAATCGACCAAGTTTTCCGTTTTTTATAATCATTTCAAATTTCGGACCCTAAACTTTGATGGCGCCTATCTCCTTCGGAAGACGTTTGGGACCCTTAGTTTCCCATTTAATATTACTTGTCTTGATGTGTACTATCACCCCATAAAGTTTTGCCCAGTAGTTTAGATACACTCTGTATATATATATATATATATATATACACAATCTGGTCAAAAGAATAAGGGCATTTTCGATTTTAGATGTCTTCTCAAGTATCTTGCGAAACACCTAAGGAATTCAACTGAAAGTTCACAAATCTAACGAATATATTTGTCCTCATAATTTTCGGGAAAAGTTAAGTCATGACGACACTTTGAAACCAACAACAAATTGAATAAAAAAATAATTTTTTCAAAAACTAAAATTTAAATACTTTTTGTAAAATGATATGCACAAAAGGATCTGTAGCTATAGCAGATGACTATTTGTGACCTGTACAACATTTTCTTTCACTCGTACATGATTAGAACGTACATTAATTAAAATCTTTTTTTTTTTCTCTTTTCAGTTCAAAAATATTTCGTATATTTTGTTTATAGCACAGTTTTCAGTCAAATGTAATGTTAGATTCGGAAAACTTGACGAAGGGCAATAGAACCAAGATACTGTAATTAGAAAACAATTATGTTAAATGGTTCATAAAATAAGAAAATTTGTGCGAAATAATATTTAACTGCGCATGCGTAAAAGATATATATATTTTTTTTCATTATTTATATATTTATATATTTATATATTTATATATTTATATATTTATATATTTATATATTTATATTTTTCATAGTATTATGTTATATTCAGTTGACTATACGGAACTATTATTAGAAAAACCCATTATAATATCCGAAAAATTCAGATCAATATTGGTTATATAGTTATCTGAATTCTAAACTGCTTTCTAAATGTAGTTAGACAGTAAGAAATTTTTTCGAAATCGAAAAAATAATTAAAATTTTTATTGATAAATTATCTATATTAACTTTAAATCAGTCTGAGTGTGATTTAAACAACTGGGATACAAATTTTAACAAGTTTTACACAGTTTTAAAACTTATAAAAGAATCCCATACTAGCTATTTTTATGCTTTCGAATTTCCCAAAGTAATGTTAATGATTTTATTTTTGAAGTATCAAATGAGTATACGTGTAAAAAATAAAGACTATTTTCTTAAGTTATAATTAGAAAATTAAATTCTAAGGAGAAAATGTCATAACCCCTGCCCAATTTGCAAGAATATTTCTATAATTTAAGTAAAAATATTTATACATTAGTCTCAGCTTCTAAACGTACATATATTCACATTCACATTAAAGTACATTACTTTTTGAGGTACATATATTTGAGTGCTTCTAAAATCTGGTGATTATATTGAAGCAATCATTAGTTTTCTATCCTATAGAAATCATGTGGAGTATTTTTAAATAAGAATTTCTTATGCATATATTTTAAAAAAAAAAGGATCTTTTTGTGTTAAAAAAGTTTTGTATACTTTGTCTCAAAATATGCTGCATGCGTGGCATCTTTTTTGAAGCCAGTCATATTTTATAGAATTTTTAAATGAAGAGTGATTATTCTTAATTTTAACCCTTTCGGGTCCGATTTTTTTTTTCAATTTTTAGAAAAAAATATTTTTACTTTAATAATATTAACACTAGCTATCATTGTATGAAAGATAACGAATGTTGTTATTTTGCATACTATTCAATTCATATTCCTAAGACAATAGACTAAGGAAGAATTTTTTGGGGATGTTTAGAAAATATTGC
The DNA here is from genome assembly GCA_964019185.1 of Maratus speculifer. Lineage (NCBI taxonomy): Eukaryota > Metazoa > Arthropoda > Arachnida > Araneae > Salticidae > Maratus > Maratus speculifer. The sequence continues at coordinate 95,530,966 of OZ025293.1, forward strand.
ATTACAATAAGATTTAACTTATATTACAATTTTATAATACTTTTTTCGCTTTGTTACACATCATTCTGCTAAGAGAGTAACTTTTATTTAAATTTAATCAGTGAAATATATGTTTAAAATAAAAGAATCGCAAACGGCACAAAAAGAATTAAGAAAATAATGACATTTATTATTATTAATAAATGTCTAAACATAAATGAAATCATATAGTAAATGCATCGACATATATTAACATTACTACATGTAAATAGTAGCAAAAGTATTTCTTAAAACAAAATAATACTCCTTTAATAGACATGTACTGTTAATAGTACACCAGACCCGAAAGGGTTAAAATAGTATGCATATGTATTTTATCATGATGTATTCCCGATTTTTTATTTTATCATACTCTTGCTCTTTATCGGCCACTTAAAAAATAATTTAACAATTTATAATCTTATGAATTAATAAACCTTGTTAGTTTTTCACAGAAGAATGTACTCTTACCTCTCAATTCATCTTTATTAATTTTCTCAAATGAACAGGCTAAGAGTTAATTTAGTAAATGAATTATTCTCTCGGGTGAAACATTTTTCAACAATTCCAACTCTTCCTTTGTTAGGTAACTGAATTATTTAAAATTAATTCATGCATTTAAATTTGTGCTGAAAACTTCTGGATTACAAAACTAATTACAGTTTTACTAATTTTCTTTTAGCTTATTGCGAAATGAAAAACAAATAATGATGAATATTTAGATACATCATGAACTGCGAACTATTGATTATCAACAATGGATAAATTCAAAAATGTTTTTGATGCACTTTGTTTTCCGCAATTTGAATTTCATTTCCTCTTATATTATTTTAAAATAATATATTTGAATACAGAATAGTATTATATTGTTACTGGAGATGGTTACCAATTTCGAGTTTTCTTCATTCAGATATTCATACCATAAATTCGAAATAGTAATCTTTAATTTATCTAATCACGAAATATCTAATCTTTATCTAATCATTAAATTAAAAAAAAATGAAATTTCTGGTATGAATTTTGGACTTCTGAATTAAAAAAAGGCCAAATCAGTAAACTTTTTACAGGGTATTGCGTAAAAATACACATTCATTGTTTTTCATTGAATTTTAAATTTAATGATTCAGATATAACATCTATAGGGTATTTCGTAAAATAGGGTCAAAATTTTAAGAGGTGATAGTACATATCAAAAAAAAAAAAAAAAAAAAAAAAAAACTTTTATTAAACCATACATGATCGGAAGTAAAATGCAAAGTGCTGGTGCATTTGTAAACTTGGTCAATGCAAACGTTAAAGCTTCATCGCTGTTGCGCGTAATCTGGAGAAGAACAACACTAATAGCATCCAGAAGTACAGTCACAGCAAAAAAATCTTGACATTTACGATTTCAGATGTTTTGTTAAATATCTAGAAATGTATATGAGGAATGACTCTGAAACTCCAGATGTATAAACTAAATAGTACAGATCATATATTTTCGAGAAGATTTTTTTTTTCCAAAATCCAATAGGGGACCGTCAGCAAATTGAAAAATAACGAATATCTTAACACTGTCAAAACTAATGTAGCAAAAGTGTTCAAACTGCATATTATGATTAAGTCGCGTATGGTAATAAACTGTGTTTATTTTATGCGGATAGCATGTATACTAGTAGAGAAATTAAGTTTTTATAAAAACGGTCTCAAATTTTGCCAATAATTTAATTTTGCTTACAATATGCCGAGTTCTTATTAAAAAACGATGTTCTTTTCAGAAAATATGAGAAACAACATTGTACATAATAACATGTAATAAAAAAAATACATTAATAATTGAATGGAAAATGAGCAGGTTTACTAAATAAATTTTCAATGCGCATGCGTCATTTCAATAAAAATTTCTAAAAAGTTAGTTAAATGTATAGGGGAAGTTTTGTTAAAGTTTCAAAATCAGAGCTTGAAAATTCTGAAAATTGTCGTCTAAAGAATAAGAATAAAATCCGATATTCCCAAAATGAAACAAAAAAATGAAGGTCTGTATTGGTGTCTACACAATACTGCACGTACTACTATGGTTGGATACAGCTCATCATCTTCTTGCTTCATTTTGATAAAACGGATTTTGATCTTCTTCTATCGGCAATAATTTTCAGAATTTTCAAGCTATGATTTTGAAACTTTAACAAAAGTTGCTCTACATATTTAGCTAACACAATATGCAAATGACATTTTAATAGATGCATGCGCAGTGAAAATTTATTTAGTAAACCTGCTCATTTTTAATACAATTATTAATATTTTTCTAATTTTGATTACAGGATAAGTAGTATATGTCCGTCCTGTGATA